>CM061069.1:79223293-80550693 GCA_030762895.1 Sophora flavescens | reverse complement strand
ATAAAACTGACGTTTAATGGATTAGTAAAAGTCAATAGGTTTGAATCTATGAACTATCCCAAGGATTTGGCAAGGGTCTGTGACCCATCTACCCAGATCAGTACGACCACGCTCCATTGAGCACGGTCGTGCTTAACAAGGAGCACGCCCGTGCTCCAGTTCAAAATCCAGAAAGGGCGCGCTGCTTAAGCACGCCCGTGCTCAGCAGTCAGCACGGTCGTGCTTGTCTGTGAGCTCAGCACGCCCGTGCTGAGGGTGAGCACGCTCGTGCTCACCTGTCCAAAACAGAATGCAGAAAGATGAAATAGGGGTGTTTCACCCCAAATAAGTAAAAGATCTAACAAGACACCAAAGGAACATGAAGACAAAAGACAAGTGATAAGATGTTGTACCATGGTAGCATAGTGGCCAAGGGGGCCTTGATGCATGATGGTCAAGGTGGTAATCTCTAGTGCTTAATGACTGAAGTGTTAATTAAAAATAATGTACCTTGGTAGCCTAGTGGCCAAAGGGGCCTCGATAGTCGAGTGGTCGAGGTGGTAATCTCTGGTGCAGAACGGCCAGAGTGTTTAAAACATTAAAACGATAATCCTCGATAGCCAAGTGGTCGAGGAGTTGATAGTGATAAAACTTGGGCAGCCTAATGGCCCAAGCAGAGGTGGTGATTGTGCTTGTGTGTTGTGTTGTTATTGCATTCACGCATCGGAGATGTTAGTGGGGGGATGTTCAACATAGGGGAGGTCGTCCGAGAGTAAGGCGATCTGGCTACCCGCAGTGATTCATCCTAGAGTTAGGTTATTCTTTCGCCCCCGCGTTGGTGTATCTGAGAATAAGGTGCGTCGGCTAACCTAGGGGTCCACCCAAGGTAAGGTGGATTGCCCCGGTGTTGGTGCTTATTGGACAATGTGGATATGTAACTCCGAAGTTGACATTCTGAGGTAGAATGGATCCAAGTGCATAAGGGAGTAGTGGAGTAGCATTGCATCGCATAGCATGCGTTAATGTATGATGTTGTTAATTGTTTATGTTGTATGATGTTGCCGTGATAATTTGATTGTTGTGATGCATGTTCGTCTTGCTAACTAATTTCTTGCCATTATATTCCTATTCATGTTTCTTACTCCTCATTGCTATGTTTGTGTTTTGTTGTATGTATCTTTTATGTAGAGGACGACGAACAACCAGTTGAGGAGTGACTCTGAGAAGCCGCGACTCGTAGTTAGGATTTCAAGTTTTATGTTATTAGTTTATTTGTTTCAGTTGTATCTGAGGATGTTTTCCAGATTTGGTTATACCAGCTCTGTATGTGACATCAGGGGTTGGGTTTTGTTTATGTTATGTTATCGTTTTAAAAATTATGTTATTTTCCGCGTTTGAGACTTGTTACAATGTGGTACCTTTTACCTTGGTTTGATTTATGAAATAAATGCACGTTTTTATTTTATATCTTCAAATTAAATGCTTCTTTTTGTATGGGGGTAGAGGGTGTCACACAATGCTCAATGACAACTCTGTCCCTAGACACTTATGGGCTGAAGCTGTTAATACTGCCTGCTACATTCAGAACAGAATATACATAAGACCAATTATGAATAAGACTCCTTATGAATTGTGGAAAGGACGAAAACCCAACATATCTTACTTTCATCCTTTTGGTTGTATGATAGCGTGAATCCGCAAGTATACGGCTTCGTCGTCAAGTAATAAACAGATCGAACCCATGGAGACCATGATCTTAAACAACAATTAATTATTAAATTAATTAAACTAGATTAACTAAATCAAGTATTTAAAACGTAATAAAATAAAATAGCAATCAAATCAAATCTGGAGATTTTCAAATTAAAAGAGATTTCCAGGAATTGTGTTACCAACAAGACTGCCCATACTACTAAATTGACTACCCCTCTTGTAAATTATCAAAATTTCTTTGAAGGTGAATTTGTCCTAAATAAGTTAATGTTCCCTCTCGAGATACAAGAACTGTGCCCAATTAAACCAACCCCTACTTGATAAGCCTCTGGCTTATCTAGTTTTAAGACAAGATAAACTAGGGTTTATGTGCCAATTTATTCGAGTTTACTCTCGTTTTCGCCCAAATTTGCCTTGTTTTGTTCCTAAGTTGGACTTTGACTCGTTTTGCGTCTTTTGTGTAGTTTTTAGGTTATTTTGGAGAGAATTACGCTTGTGGTTGCTTGTGTTGTTTTCATGTCCATAAGTGAGGCTCTAAGAATTAAGGAAAGTCAACAAATAGTGGAGATTGCCATTCTGGGGATTCTCGCCCCGCGAGAGGAGGCTCGCCCCGCGATAGTTTGAAGATCTGGGAAGACAGAGACCATCACGGCCTAGCCGTGATTGACATCACGGGCCGTGACAGGAAGGTTCGCGCCGCGAGACGTCCTTCGCGTCGCGAGTGTGTGAACTCCAGAAAAGTACCAGAATCAGAGACCATCACGGCCTAGCCGTGATGTATATCACGGCCGTGACCTAAAATCCACACAAGGCAGAGAACATCATGGCCTGGCCGTGATTGACATCACGGGCCGTGACAAGAAGACTCGCGTCGCGAGACATCCTTCGCGTCGCGAATGTTCAAATCCCAGAAGTGCGCCAGAAGCAGAAGCCGTCACGGCCTGGCCGTGATGGCCATCACGGCCGTGACGCGTGGCCTCCTTATAAATAGAGCAGATCAGAACAGAAAAGAGAACTTTTTGGATCAGAATTTTCAGAGACTTTTTGTAACCCTTATTCTGGGATTTCTTCTTCTCTTCTTTTCTCTTAATTCATAGGCTTAGGATGAATTCCGATTGTACGTGCGTTGTTGTTACGGACATGAGGAACTAATCCTCTTGTCTAGGGGATCAATGAAGCCACCCATGGCTGTGTAGTGTTCACGTGATGTATGTTATTTCTCCCCTTCTCTCAATAAATGTTTTCCAATTCTGATATTATTGTGTTGATCATATGCTAGCATGATTAACTAGTTAAACGTGTTAAGGCCGACCGGCGATTCGCGTTTTAAGAACTTGAATTGGGATCACTAATTGAATATTGCACGATAGTGGGTAGGAGATTAGTGCAACCACGTAGGGAACAAGGTTTAACAGAATTCGAGGATTAGGATTATGAGACTTGGTGAGTAAATAATCCAAATCGTTGAATACATCCTATTGCGCACGACTGTGAATTTAGGAGAAATTGGGGGTCCCGGTTGACATTGTAATTGAACATATGGAGGAATACATAATCACTTGGGTACTATGCATGATTGGGTAGGTGGATTTGAAACCCTAGATATTTTAAATTTTTGAATTTAATTACCTTAGCTTTAATCGATTTCTTAATTGAATTGCAATCTTCATCTCTCTCTCTCAACAATTTTCTTCGCTTAACTAAACCTATCGAATTACCTGCGAAATTGGTAGAATTGGTAACCCAATCCTTGTGTTCGACCTCGGTAGACTCTTACCGTGTTTTATTACTTGCGACGACCCGGTACACTTGCCGGAGTCACAACACTACTCTCGTGGTAATTGTATTTAAATTGAACCCATTAAGATTCGTGGCAATTCAATGAACGCTCGAAGGACCGCTTCTAACTCTCGTGATTTAAGTCCTAAGTTCAATCCCTATAGATCCAATACCTAAGTTCACCGTTAGGTTCATCCTTAGAGTATCTATGACATGCAAATAAGTGCGCACCAAATTCACAAGTAATTCATGCAATAGGAATTAAATCGAAAGCAAAATTGAAATTAACAAGAAGCAAAACATCAATTCATCACATAAAATGAGTCTTGGGTATAGCCCCAATTCCTAGAAATAAAAAGACTACTCAAGCATTGCCATGGTCATAGTAATGCTGATTAACAAAAGCATAAAAATCCTAAGAGAATAGAAGAAATTGAAGAAGAGAAATCCTAAATTAAGCCTAAGGTAACAGTCAAGAGCTCCCTATTTTCGAGCCTAAGAGTCCTATTTATAATGTAGGGTAACTTAGGATTAAAGCAATTACAAATCAGATCAAAAAAAAAACAAATCAAATTCCAGATTTTTTACGTAATGGTCAGGCAGTGACAGGTTCTGACTTGGAGATGGCTTCACGGCTTGGTTTGCCACGGCCATGATCGTCATCATGGCCTAGCCATGATCAGTTCTGCCTGTGAGAGTTTGGTTCAGTTTGCATGTCACGGTCGTGATGGCCATCACGGCCTGGCCTTGACCAATTGAGTTTAACATTCTTCTTTCTTTTCAATCCAACTCGATCATGGCCATGATGCCTATCACGACCAGGCCGTGATGGGCTCTGTTTGGCTTATTTCTCTTGTATTTCAAGCTCCGCATTCATGCAAACCCCAACATAATTGGTCCTGAGCATTTTAATCTTCAATTCCTGCACACAAACACCACAAAACCACCTTACCCGTTCCAAGGTAAAAACTCACAAAAATCAAATTAAAAATGCCTAAACTACATGAAAATGTATTCAATATGATAAAAAAATATGAGGTGAAATCACACTCATCAAACTACCCCAAGCTTAAGATTTTGCTTGTCCTCAAGCAATCACTAAGGCCAGAAAAGATAAACAATCAGAGTATGGACAGTGAACCAAGAACCCGAGTAATAAATCCAAGTAACAGGCATATCCAATAAGAATCCAAGAGACAATCAATTTCAAGTCCAATTAGAAGCGTAGGTTCCCTAAATTCATACCTCTCACTAATTCGGGCACTCTTCTCACCTCACTCAAGGAAGGTATTCTACCATATGCTTGACTATTAACCAAATCTCTACTTTATTAATGAAAATACATAAGAATCAAGAGGTCTTTTATTTTGGTTGTAATGGGGCCATGGGATTAATCATTAGGTGGGGAAACCAAGAAAAGGAAAATTCAAGTAGGCTAAACAAAATATCAAACAATGCAAAGCAAGACAATCCTTCTAAAATACCTTTTTGGGCTTTAATCCACTTTTCCATCTTTCTTTCTTTCTCTCTTTCTTTTATTTTTTTTTTCTCATCCCCTTCTCCAATTTTTTTGTTGTTTTAATTTTTTTATTTGGAGAATGGGAGATTTTCAAATTAAGAGAAATATTTTTCTAGCTTTGTTCATCCCACAATTTATTTTTCAAACCACATTTTTGCCCTTTTTGCAATACTTTAAAAGGTGTCATACCATGAATCATTCATCAAAATCAATCGAGGTACCAAGAAAAGCATTTTATTCTTTTAGGCTCAAAAATGGGCAACTAAGGGGTAGCATTTAATCAGTCAAAGCTCAGAAGGCTAGAAAAATACCTAGTGCCTCAATCAATTTCAAATATGTTTTAAAAAAATTTTAAGTTTCAAAACGGTTTCAAGTCCAGTTCTAGAGAATACAATCCAAGAGGAATAAAACACTGAATCACAAAGAATGGGGTAAATTTAGTGAGTACCCCTTTTAGGCTCAAAAATCTCACATTTAGTAGTTTAAAATCAATGAGAAACACAAATCCAATGAACCACATGCTAATTATCAACTATCAAAAGATCATCTCAAGCATTTCTATTTTTAGCCTATCACAAGAATACAAAAACTGGGTTCAAAAATTCATTGTCTCAATTCATTTGGCACAAAGTTCTCTCAATTGGATGCATACTCTAAGCAAGGGGCAATCTAATCATGTGATTATGCAAAACTACGCCTATATGAATGTGATAATCCACTGTCTTGTAATGTTTTATCTATTATTTTAGAACAGATTTTATCAATTAAATTTTGTTGAATGCTTGATTTAGCCCAAATTAGACTTTGTTTTCCTATTTTAGTTATTTTGAGTCAATGTGTGCATTTAATTGATTTTAATTAGAATTTAATTGATTTTCTCACGATTTTCTTGTTTTTATTTTTAGGAAAGGACAAAGAAGAATGATTTAAATTAAATTGAAGATTGCCAAGTAAATTGCAAGGGCCCACATGATGGATTTGAATCCAAATCAATTTGGATTTGGATTATTATGATTAAAATATAATTCAATTGGCATTGAGATAAAAGATTGGATCCAAATCAAATTGGATTTGGATAATAATTGCCTATCACAACAACAAAGGATATGATAAGATTTGGCAATTAATTTGGAGAGATTGATTTGGTAATTAAATATGAAGATTAAAATGCTCAAGACCAATTATGTCGGAGTTTGCATGAAGGCGGAGCTTGAAATACAAGAAAATGAGCCAAACAGAGCCCATCACGGCCTGGCCGTGATAAGCATCAAGGCCATGATCGAGCAGGGCTGAAAAAGAAATAAGAACACAAAGACAGAACCTGTCACGGCCAGGCCGTGATGACCATCACGGTCGTGACAGGCCATCAGTGCCAAGTTTTCCAAGACAGAATCTATCACGGCCTGGCTGTGACAGCCATCACGACCGTGACGCGCAATATCTGGAATTTTAAAACCAGATTTGATCTGATTTTGTAATTGCTTGGGATTCAAGTTACCCTACTCTACAAATAGAGCAATTAGGCTCGAAAATAGGACCTCTTAACTGCTATCCATAGGCAAAAATTAGGATTTCTCTTCTTCTCAATCTCTTCTCTAGGGTTTTCCTTTTATGCTTTTGTTATTCAAGCTTGCCATGACCATGGCAATGCTTCAGTAGTTTTTTTATTTCTAGGAATTGGGTCTATGCCCAAGATTTGTTTTATGTTATGAATTGACGTTTTACTTCTTGTTAATTTCAATTTGATTTCGATTTAATTCCTATTGCATTAATTACTTGTGAATCTGGTGCGCACTTATTTGCATGTCATAGATACTCTAAAGAGGAACCTAGAGTGAACTTAGGTATTGGATCTATAAGGATTGAACTTAGGACTTAAATCACGAGAGTTAGAAGCGGTCCTTCGAGGGTTCACTGAATTGTCACAAAACTTAAAGGGTTCGATTTAAATTCAATTACCATGAGAGTAGGGGTTGGTTTAATTGGGCATGGTTCTTGTATCCCGTGAAAGAACATTAACTTATTTAGGATAAATTCACCTTCAAATCAATTTTTATAATTAACAATAGGGGTAGTCAATTTAGTAACGTGAGCAGTCTTGTTGGTAACCCAATTCCTGGAAATCTCTTTTCATATTTAAAAACCCGAAAAATATTTGGTTTCTTTTTATTGTTTCTTTTATTTTCTTGAAATCTTTTCACACCTATTTTTGAGTCTAAATAATTGTTTAATTTGTGAAGTGACACTTGGTTTCCCAATCCCTGAGTTCGATACTCAGTTTCTCACCATTTTATATTACTTGCTTCGATCCGGTACGCTTGTCGGAGCCTGTCAAGTTTTTGGCACCGTTGTGGGGGATTGGCAATACCAATATCATTAGAAACAAAGGAGGCAGCTACTTTAGACTTTTTAATTTTTAATTGTATATATTTGACCTTTTCTTTTGAGTTTTGTTTGTGCAGGGTTGATGAAACACATGGACTATCGTTACTATCCAACTTGGGAATATCAACTTGATTGGATCGTGTTTGATGGTATCACTGATAAGCACATGAAGATATACTCCAAAGAGGAATGGAGATCCTATTTGTCATCCTTACAACCACCACCAGACATTAAGCTGGATCCCGAGGTGCTGGAATCACTTTGGGATATAGATGCTCAACATTTGATCCAGAGCATAGAGCGTAGCAAGGAGGAATTTAGTGGCATGATTCAAAGGCATAAAATGCGTAAGAAACATTCTCAATTGGTAACGGAGATGCTAAGTAACAACTTTCATAGGTTAGAAGAGCAAGCTGGTGAATTTTCTAAATTGCTAGCTGAAAAGCCGTACGAGACTCAAATTGAAGAGAATGTTGTTGCCAATATGGACTTAAATGAAGATGAAGTCGTGGTGGAAAATGATTTAAGAGGAGATGATCATGAAGCGGAGTGCAAGGAGGAATCATCCCCCATTATTCTTTTGCAAGGGACAAAAGAGACCAATAATGTGGAAAATACTTCTCTCACCATTCCTATTGAGGAGCCTAAAAATTCTGAATTGGATAAGTATGTTGGTTTGCATGCATGTTTGGATATAACAAAGTTGGTAGCTTCTATTTGTCTACAACATTACTTTGTGAAAATACCAACTTTGGAGTTCAAGTCATTGCCTGAGAATTGGGAGTTTTCATCAACAGCGGCAAAGGCTCTAAGGTCGCCTCAAGAAGTTATGGTTCTAGTGCTTCATGGAGAAACTAATTACATAAAGACCATTCTTAGAGTAGGTGACTTACCATTTGACCTGGGAGGAAGTGAGCTCATCATATCACTTAAAGAAGTCAATGAAATCTCATCACACTTGCTTCTTCCATCTCCACTCCACAAGTCATGGGATCCGGGAGGAAGGTCTTACATCTTGGGCATCTCTTGGTCTTTTTACCACGGGCTATGGGATCCGGGTGGAAGCATCTTTAATGAGTTTTTCTAAACTCTTCTTCTTCTTTTTTTTTGCTTTTCTTTACTTGAGTCATAAGTGTGTGAGTCTTCTGTCGGTGAGCTTGAATGGATTTTATTAAATTTAGCATAAATGGATTGCATGATAAATATTAATTTTTGATGATTTCCCCTAATGATTTGAAAATTGAAAATTGAAAATTGATCCCCATGTGAAAAATTGAAAATTGAAATTTGAGAAATTTTATTGTGATTGCATAATTTATGATAAGTTCGGGGTGAAGGGATGCACACATTAGGGATTGTATCTTGGTCAAACAATTTGCGAAAAATGTCCAGGTGAGGAATTTGAGCCTCCAACATTGTTTTTAAATTGTGTGAATCACTTTTAAGTTGCACTTTCCTGGATTTACTTGAATCTCTTCATGGTTTGCATGGTTATATGTTTGCATCAAATGGTTTTGGCAATTTTCTTTGAAACAGCTACATGTCCTAAAAAGAACCATCCCTAATGCATGTTCCCAAGTTAGCCACATTGAGCCTAATAGCCTATTGTTTCTTGATGACGTTATGTTATAAGCCAAAAATCCGGAAAAACCATGTTAACCAAATCTTAGGATTTAGGAGAGCGTGGATGCTTAGCAAGATAAGGGTTGAAGGAAACTAAGTTTGGGGTGGTTACAAGGATATGATATGTTGTTTTGGATTGAGCAAAAGAAAAAAATATAGGTTGAAGCCAAAGGCAAAGGGAAAAAGAAAAAGGAAAAATAAAAATAAAAAAAATTGCCAAAAAAGGGCAAAATAAAAGGGTGTCAAAGGAAATAGGTTGTAGCCACCCAAGGCGTCAAAAAGAAAAATGGAAAAAGGAATTAGAGTGAAAATAATAGTGTAAAAAGTTTCATGCTCTCTTAATTCCTAGGGATGTAAAGCCTAGCACCTTTGTATATCCTACCTTTAGCTAGTCTACATTACAACCTATGAAAGACCTTTTGATGATGCATGCATGTTTTCGTGGGAACTTTGTTTGAGATGAAAATCAAATTCATAGAAAGTGCTCTTGAAATGTGAAATTGAGTGAAAGTTGAAAGCCTATACAAATTGAGCGAATGAGTGAATTATTAAATGCCCTTGTGAGGAAAGCAAATGTTTGAAATTGGTGATCTCCCTTTTCTGTGTAACTCGAACCCTTTGCTTAGATTAATAAATGCATGAATGATAAAATTCTCAATTGTTTAAAGTAAATGAATGTGGGGATTACATTGATGTAAAGGGGGGAACATTGAAGAAAAATTGAATTGACAAAATTTCACGAAATTTGTGCGAAATTAATTGAGCCCATTGAGCTTACCCAATTCTGAGTCTTTTTGAGTTTTAGTATGCTTGAGGACAAGCAAAGTTTAAGTTTGGGATATTTTGATAATCCACAGTCTTGTCATGTTTTATCTATTATTTTAGAACATATTTCATTAATTAAATTTTGTTGAATGCTTGATTTAGCCCAAATTAGACTTTGTTTTCCTATTTTAGTTATTTTGAGTCAATGTGTGCATTTAATTGATTTTAATTAGAATTTAATTGATTTTCTCAAGATTTTCTTGTTTTTATTTTTAGGAAAGGACAAAGAAAAAGGATTGAAATTAAATTGAAGATTGCCAAGTAAATTGCAAGGGCCCACATGATGGATTTGAATCCAAATCAATTTGGATTTGGATTATTATTATTAAAATATAATTCAATTGGCATTGAGATAAAAGATTGGATCCAAATCAAATTGGATTTGGATAGTAATTGCCTATCACAACAACAAAGGATATGATAAGATTTGGTAATTAATTTGGAGATATTGATTTGGCAATTAAATATGAAGATTAAAATGCTCAGAACCAATTATGTTGGAGTTTGCATGAAGGCGGAGCTTGAAATACAAGAAAAATGAGCTAAACAGAGCCCATCATGGCCTGGCCGTGATAAGAATCACGGCCATGATCGATCAAGACTAAAAAAGAAAGAAGAACACAGTCAGAACCTGTCACGGCCAGGCCGGGTTGGCCATCACGGCCGTGACAGGCCATCAGTGCCAAGTTTTCCAAGACAGAATCTGTCATGGCCTGGCCGTGACGCGCAATATCTGAAATTTTAAAACCTGATTTGATCTGATTTTGTAATTGGTTGGGATTCAAGTTATCCTACTCTATAAATAGAGCAATTAGGCTCGAAAATAGGACCTCTTAACTGCTATCCATTGGCAAAAATTAGGATTTCTCTTCTTCTCAATCTCTTCTCTACGGTTTTCCTTTTATGCTTTTATTATTCAAGGTTTCCATGACCATGGCAATGCTTGAGTAGTCTTTTTATTTCTAGGAATTGGGGCTATGCCCAAGATTTGTTTTATGTTATGAATTGACGTTTTACTTCTTGTTAATTTCAATTTACTTTCGATTTAATTCCTATTGCATGAAATACTTGTGAATCTGGTGCGTACTTATTTGCATGTCATAGATACTCTAAGGAGGAACCTAGCGATGAACTTAGGTATTGGATCTATAGAGATTGAACTTAGGACTTAAATCACGAGAGTTAGAAGTGGTCTTTCGAGGGTTCACCGAATTGTCACAAAGCTTAAAGGGTCCGATTTAAATTCAATTACCACGAGAGTAGGGGTTGGTTTAATTGGGCACGGTTCTTGTATCCCTAGAGGGAACATTAACTTATTTAGGATAAATTAACCTTTAAATCAATTTTGATAATTAACAAAAGGGGTAGTCAATTTAGTAATGTGAGCAGTCTTATTGGTAACCGAATTCCTGGAAATCTCTTTTCATATTTAAAAACCCGAAAAATATTTGGTTTCTTTTTATTTTTTCTTTTATTTTCTTGAAATCTTTTCACACCTATTCGAGTCTAAATAATTGTTTAATTTGTGAAGTGACACTTGGTTTCCCAATTCCTGAGTTCGATACTCGGTTTCTCACCGTTTTATTATTACTTGCTTCAATCCGGTACGTTTGTTGGAGCCCATCAGAATGCAACATGCAGAAATGCAAAAAAAAAAAAAATACCCCTACCCCAAGCTTAAAAACCTACATTGTCCCTAATGTAAATATTCAAGTCGGAGGGAGGATAAAAAAATTGGAACAACTCACTGTGGTGGTGGTGGATGCTGGCTCAGATGCAAGTCATAGAGCTGCTGGAAGACGTGTCACTGACGTGACATTCATCACGGCCATGCCGTGATCGATTTGGATGCTGGTTACTAGGCCTTGTCACGGCCGTGATATACATCACGTCTAGACCGTGATCAATTCTGTTCTGTTAGGCTCCTTCGCATCACGCCCATGATGGCTATCACGGCTGGGCAGTGATCAATTCTGACTTCCTGCTTCTTCACATCACGCCCGCGATGGCTATCATGGCCTGGGCGTGATCCCTTCTGGTTTTCAGCTTCTGGCCCATCACGGTCGTGACCCTTGTCATGGATAGGAGGTGATAGATTCTGGTCTCCTCTTCTTTTTTGAAATTGCTCCATCATGGCCATGTTGGCCATCAGGGCTAGACCATGATCTCCTCTGACTTCATTTTTCCATGCCTTTTTGCTCTTCATGCCTTCATAACCTGAAAATACTTGGCAAAACCATCAATTTGTGATCTTTATTCTCTTAATCTTCTCAAATTATTCAAAAACAAAATTCAAATACAAAATAAAAAGGGAAATAAATCTTGGGTTGCCTCCCAAGAAGTGCTTATTTACGGTCTTAAGCTTGACCATACTCCCTTCAATCAACCGGGATCAGCAGGGCTTGGAAGTGCAAGAACACCGCTCTTCCAAGGAAGTCCTTCAAAGAGCCTATATTGTTCATATAGCCACAGGCGCTTTCACTTTGCTCTTTTCACTCTGAGTTTCATGGCCTTACTTCCACCCGGTGGAAGTTTTAACTCCACATGTTGAGCAATTCCAATTTCAACATTACTTGGTGCATCATTTGTCATGCAAAGTTTGGGAGTTACTTCCATGTTAAGCTCTTCCTTCATCTTCGGAGGCATTATCTCAATCCTGCACACATGACTCTCAAAAGGAAGGTTGTTATATGAGTTAGTCAAATCAAAATCCACCCTACCTTCCTCTACATTCAAAGAGAACTTACCATTTTTTACATCTATTATTGCTCCAGCTGTGGCCAAGAATGGCCTTCCAAGAATGATAGGGAATTTAGA
Source organism: Sophora flavescens (assembly GCA_030762895.1). NCBI lineage: Eukaryota > Viridiplantae > Streptophyta > Magnoliopsida > Fabales > Fabaceae > Sophora > Sophora flavescens. The sequence goes on along the minus strand of CM061069.1, from coordinate 80,538,053 downwards.
ATTCCCGTTCATATCAACCACCATGAAATCGGTAGGAATGAAAAATTTACCTACCTTTATAGGGACATTCTCTAGTATGCCTAGAGGGGTTTTAGTTGATCCATCCGCAAATTTTAAAGAGAATTTGGACGGTATCAATTCCTTGGTTCCTAACCTCTCAAAGATAGTAAGTGGCATCAAACTCACACTAGCCCCTAAGTCACATAAGGCATGGTCTATTTTCACTTCTCCAATTGAGCAAGCAATATAGAAATTTCCTGGATCTTTTAGTTTAGGAGGCATATATTAGTTTTTATCATTTCACCATGCTCCTCAATTAAGCCCTTAGTCTCTTTTTCTACTTGCTTTTTCTTGACTAGCCTTTGTAGGAAAGGTATTGGCGGTTGGTAAGGTGGTGGAGGGACATACTTTGGCTCTATCTCTTCTTGTTCACTCATGTCCTCCTCACATTCCACATCATTTTCAACTACCCCAAGCTTATCATCACTCAAGTATATTGCATTACAGTGTTGTTGAGTCACCGGCAAGTGTACCGGGTCGTCGCAAGTAATAAAATAACACGGTAAGAATTTACCGAGGTCGAACACAAGGATTGGGCTACCAATTCAACTAATCCGCGGGAAATCCGATACGTTTGGTCAAGTAACAGAAGGTGGTTGAGAGAGAGAAAATAGGATCGAATTCAAATTAACAAATCTAATAAAATATTTAACTAAAAATCTGAAATTAAAATGTCCAAGGTCACAAATCCACCTACCCAATATGCATACCCAAGTGATGATGAATTCCTCCCTAAGTTCAATTACAATGTCAACCGGGACCCCCAAATTCTCCTAAATCCACTGTCGTGCTCATTAGGACGTATTCGAAGATTGGATTAATTACTTACTAGGTCTCATAATCCTAATCATCAAACTCTGTTAATTCTTGTTCCCTATGAGGTTGCACCGATCTCCTACTCACCCTCGTGCAATATTCGATCGATGATCCCAATTCAAGTTCTAAACATGAATCGCTGACTAAGCCTCATCAACGTTAACAAGTCAATCACACAAGCATATGATCAACACAATCAAATCAGAATTGGAAAACATTTATTGAGAAAAGGGGAGAAAGACATACATCACATCGAATCTACACTGCCATGGGTGGCTTCATTGTTCCCTCAGACGAGGGGATTAGTTCCTCATGCTCATAGACAAACAATCGGACATAACCTCCATAGCAAAATAAGAAAAAGAAAAAGGGAGACGCAGCTCCAAAGAGACAAGAAACTAGTCTAAACGCTACTCTAAAACAAGTGGAAAAACTAGGATTCGGATCTATGTGTGTGTCCTTTTCTGATTCTGAAACAGCAATTTATAGAGTTCTGATTCTGCGCGCACTCGCGAGGCGAGCATTCTTTCGCGAGGCGAATATTAAAAATTACGCGCTTTCAATTTGGACTTTCGCGAGGCGAGAGTATGTTCGCGGGGCGAATTTCAGTTTTGGCTCCATCCTGAGTTTGAATGCTCGCGAGGCGAACTGTGATTAGCGAGGCGATCCCGAAAGGATGACCTCTCTGGCACAGTCAGGCCTTCAGGTTCACGAGGCGAGAATGTGGCTCACGAGGCGAGACAGAATTGATGACTGTTGCTGCTTTGCTGATCTTCAGGCTCGCGGGGCGAGCATCCACTCGCGGGGCGAGTATCTCCAGAATGACAATTTCCACTGTTCATTGACTTTCTTTGACTCTTGGAGCTTCACTTCTAACCTGAAACAATAAAAAGAAACAAAAAGCGTAATTCTATTCAAAATAGACTAAAAACTACAAAAATTGCGTAGAATGAGTCAAAGTCCAACTTAGGAACAAAACAAGGCAAATTTGGGCGAAAACGAGAGTGAACTCGAATAATTTGCACAAAAACCACAGTCCATCTAGTTATAAAACTAGATAAGCCAGAGGCTTATCAAAACACCCCAAACTTAAACCTTGCTTGTCCCCAAGCAAGCTAAAACTCAAAAAGGACTCAAGACTTGGCAAGTCTAAAGGAATCAATCGATTTCGCACAAATTTCATGCAATCAAAACAGTTTTTCTCCAATGATTTCCCCCCTAGCATCAGTGTAATCCCCACATTCATTTACTTTAAACAATTGAGAACTTATCATTCATGCAAGCATTAATCTAAGTTGAGGATCAGAGTTACACACAAAAGGAAGATCACCAATTTCAAACAATTGCCTTCCTCACAAGGGTATGTAAAATTTCACTCATTCGCTCAAATTCGTCTAGGCTATCAACTTTTCACTCAATTTCACATATCAAGAGCACTTCCCATGAATTTGATTTTCATCTCAAAAATAGTTCCCACGAAAACATGTATGCAACATCAGAATGTCTTATAAAGGTTGTAATGGGGCCTGGCTGAGGGTAGGATATTCAAGGATACTAGGCTTAAGTCCCTAGGAACTAAGAGAGCATGAGCATTTGACACATCTTCCACTCAAATTCCTTTTTCCATTTTTCTTTTTGCCTCGGGTGACTACGGCCTTTTCCTTGCTATTTTTTCTGCTTTGCCCCTTTTCTTTTGGCAAAATTTTCTTCTTCTTTTTTTTTTTACTGCCTTGGGTTTCAACCTTTCTTTTTCTTTTTCTCAACCCAAAATGACACACCACCTTGTAGCCACCCCAAACTTAGTTCCTCACAACCCTTCTCTTGCTACGCTTCCATGCTCTCCTAATCCTAAGATTGGGTTAACATGGTTTTTAAGATTTTGGCTTATAATATAGGGTCATCAAGAAACAATAGGCTAATTAAGCTCAACGGGGCTAACTAGGGAATATGCATTAGGGATGGTTCTCTTTAGGCCAAGAAGTTATTCAAATAAAATTTGCCTAAATCATTTGATGCAACACATAAACATGCAAACCATGAAGAGATTCAAGCAAATCCGGGAAAGTGCAACTTAACAGTGATTCACACAATCAAAAACAAAGTTGGAGGCTCAAATCCTCACCTGGACATTTTGCAAATTGTTTGACCGAGATACAATTCCTAGTGTGTGCACCCCCTCACCCCAAACTTATCATAAATCAAGTAATCACAATAAAATTCTCAAGTTCAATTTTCAAATTTTCACATGGGGATCAATTTTATATTTTCAGAACCTAGGGGGAAATCATCAATGGTCAAAATAATTCATGCAATCAATCTATGCTCAATTTAATTAAAATCCAACAAGCTTGCCGACACACATTCATACATAAAATCTTGATCTTCTCAAATTATTCAAGACTGACAAACAAAAACAAAACAAAAACAAAAACAAAAACAAGAGTGAGGAAAGGAGAAGGTGCTCCATTATCAAGTTTCTATGGTTGCATCCTCGTCCAATTGGTCTCACGGGCTCCCTTCTGTTGCATAGCATCCTGGAAGAACTCCTGCAGATTAAACATTAATTGCATATTCGCGAGGCGAGAGATAACTCGCGAGGCGAATCTGGAAAAATTGTTTTCACACTTTCCAGAATAACGAGGCGAGTAGTATCTCGTGAGGCGAATCTGGAATTTCAACAGATGATGATGCCCAGAATCGCGAGGCGAAAGTATACCTCGCGACGCGAGACATAAGCGTGAGCAAGCCTCTGAGATTCAGGGCTTCTGTCTCGCGCGGCCACTGTGGATTCGCGTGGCGAATAAAGCTCTCTTTTTTAAAAAAATAATATTAATGAAAATGTCAGAAACTAAGAATAAAGGATACCTAGATTGGGTTGCCTCCCAATAAGCGCTTCTTTAACGTCACTAGCTTGACTTATTAATAAGCATCCACCTGGATCCCATAGCCTGTGGTACAAGGGCCAAGAGATGCTCATCATGTGAGATCTTCCACCAGGATCCCATGGTTTGTGAAGTGGAGATTGTAGCAGCAATATGACTTTATCATCAACTCCACCCAGCCAGTGTGTGAAAACTCCATTGACCTTTGCAATTATGAATTCACTTCCTCTCGGGTCAAATGGTGTTTTCACGAGGAAGTTTGCCAGACAAGTGGAAGGGGTTAGTTTTGCAGCGTCCACACATGCATGCAAACCAACATATTTGTCCAATGCAGTAATTTCAGGTTGCTTAGCAAGCATGGTGAAATCCTCTACCACTTTATCTGCATTTTGATCTCTACCCCCTTGCTCCGGTGCCTTGTTACTTGTCAACTCCTCTTCCTCCGGTTGCTCTTCCTCAACATGTGGTTGTTCCGGGGCCTTGTCACTTGTCAATTCCTCTTCCTCCGGTTGCTCTTCCTCAACTTCCTGAGAACTAGTTGCATCCCAGTTAAATCCCAACACCCCACTGCTTCTAGTTGTTGTGGCATTGCATTGGTTCTTAGGGTCGTTCTCGGTATCACCTGGGAAAGTCTCTGGGAGACGCTCATTTAATTGCTTTGCGAGCTGACCCAACTTCTCTACTGCCGCATTCGCCTTCTCAAATGCTACATTTGTCCTCTCAAGAGCCAACTCCCAAGGTTGTCTTCCACCATCCCGTTGAGGTTGTTGTCGCCAATTCTGTTGAGGTTGTGGTTGCCAAGCTAGACCATCGCCAGCACTACTCCAAGCGAAACCCGGATGGTCTCCCCTCATATAATCCTAATACTGATTCTGACTCTGATAGTTGTCCTGGGGCACGCTGTCATAGAAATTATGGCATGAGTCCACATATTCTTGAGAGAAGTAGAACGGACAGCTCCAAGTGTCATGGTCTCAATTACTATATTCGCAACCCGGAAGCATTCCCTCGTGTACCTCGCATACAAAACAAGGCAAGACCAAGTGGAATCAAAGAAGTAGAGAGAGATAATAGTAAATAAAAATAAAAATAAGAATAAAAATAACTTAACCAAATAATCAAACTCCCCTAAAAATTAGGAAAATTGGTTGTGCCAATCCCCGACAACAGCGCCAAAAACATGGTGAGTCACCGGCAAGTGTACCGGGTCGTCGCAAGTAATAAAATAACACGGTAAGAATTTACCAAGGTCGAACACAAGGATTGGGCTACCAATTCAACTAATCCGCGGGAAATCCGATACGTTTGGTCAAGTAACAGAAGGTGGTTGAGAGAGAGAAAATAGGATTGAATTCAAATTAACAAATCTAATAAAATATTTAACTAAAAATCTGAAATTAAAATGTCCAAGGTCACAAATCCACCTACCCAATATGCATACCCAAGTGATGATGAATTCCTCCCAAAGTTCAATTACAATGTCAACCGGGACCCCCAAATTCTCCTAAATCCACTGTCGTGCTCATTAGGACGTATTCGAAGATTGGATTAATTACTTACTAGGTCTCATAATCCTAATCATCAAACTCTGTTAATTCTTGTTCCCTATGAGGTTGCACCGATCTCCTACTCACTCTCGTGCAATATTCGATCAATGATCCCAATTCAAGTTCTAAACGTGAATCGCTGACTAAGCCTCATCAACGTTAACAAGTCAATCACGCAAGCATATGATCAACACAATCAAATCAGAATTGGAAAACATTTATTGAGAAAAGGGGAGAAAGACATACATCACATCGAATCTACACTTCCATGGGTGGCTTCATTGTTCCCTCAGACGAGGGGATTAGTTCCTCATGCTCATAGACAAACAATCGGACATAACCTCCATAGCAAAATAAGAAAAAGAAAAAGGGAGACGCAGCTCCAAAGAGACAAGAAACTAGTCTAAACGCTACTCTAAAACAAGTGGAAAAACTAGGATTCGGATCTATGTGTGTGTCCTTTTCTGATTCTGAAACAGCAATTTATAGAGTTCTGATTCTGCGCGCACTCGCGAGGCGAGCATTCTTTCGCGAGGCGAATATATAAAATGGCGCGCTTTCAATTTGGACTTTCGCGAGGCGAGAGTATGTTCGCGGGGCGAATTTCAGTTTTGGCTCCATCCTGAGTTTGAATGCTCGCGAGGCGAACTGTGATTAGCGAGGCGATCCCGAAAGGATGACTTCTCTGGCACAGTCAGGCCTTCAGGTTCGCGAGGCGAGAATGTGGTTCGCGAGGCGAGACAGAATTGATGACTGTTGCTGCTTTGCTGATCTTCAGGCTCGCGGGGAGAGTATCTCCAGAATGACAATTTCCACTGTTCATTGACTTTCTTTGACTCTTGGAGCTTCACTTCTAACCTGAAACAATAAAAAGAAACAAAAAGCGTAATTTTATTCAAAATAGACTAAAAACTACAAAAATTGCCTAGAACGAGTCAAAGTCCAACTTAGGAACTAAACAAGGCAAATTTGGGCGAAAACGAGAGTGAAATCGAATAATTTGCACAAAAACCACAGTCCATCTAGTTATAAAACTAGATAAGCCAGAGGCTTATAAAGTGCTCATTGGGATTAACATCTGGTTGTCCTGGAAACGTACCCTTAGTTCTAGAATATGTACTAGCTTGTTGGGCAATCTGAGTTTCTAACATCTTATTATGGATGGCTGAGTTATCTACCTTAGATGTTAACTCCTTTCACTACAAAAAAACAACTGTTTAGCGACCGACATATTCGGTTGCTAAACTTTCTAATTCGGTCTCTATTTAATGTAGCGACCGAATTAGCGACCGATTAATGGTGGTGGCTGATAACCTGGTCGCTAAGCTTTTAGAGACCGAAATAATAATTCGGTCGCTAAATAAATAATAAAAAACGGTCGCTACACAGTTGGTCGCATTGTTTGGGTAACCATTTTTAGCGACCGATAATCGGTTGCTAGTTCGATCGCCAATGTTGGTTACTGTTATTAGCGACGGATTTTTGGTCGCTGGACCACAATCTGTTAATGTTAACTAAAGTTTAGCAACCAAATTATTGGTTTCTAATTCGGTCGCTAAACTGGTTTTTATTAAAAAAATTAAAATTTAATTTTCAAAATAGTAAATTTTTTCTGTTTTTCTTTAAAGTTTAGCAAAAATACTAATAAAACACACCAAATTACTAATGAAATATACAATCATAAGAAATAATGAATATATATATATATATATATATATATATAATATATATATATATATATATATAAAACAATCCAAAGTGTCATACAAGAATCGTTTAAAGTCAAAAATATGAAAAAAAAAATCAGTCATGATGAGGGGGAGGTGGAGGAATCCAATCATCCTCAGCGTCTGTACCACAGATGTCTGCTATCTGATCGTCCTCTGTAGTAGTAGCATCGGTAGCTGGCGGTGGAACTGGAGGAGCGGCAGCAGCCGGCACAACCGTCAAAGCATCACCCTAAGCAACTGGAGTCTGGATCCTCATCTGCTCCAACACCAGCCGCAGTGTCTGGCCCTGCTCGATGCTCGTCTGCATCAACTGCTGGTGTGCCTGAGTCAACTGTGCAATCTGGTTCGCCATCTGCTGCTCTCTCTCACTCTTCTCCCGAAGCTCCGTGATCAGCCTCTGGCTCATCTAGTTTTTAACTAGTAAGACCATAGGTGTTATTCGAGTTTAATCTCGTTTTCGCCCAAATTTGGATGTAATTGTCCTCAAGCAACATTTTGAGTCTCTTAAGTAATTTTAGGGTATTTTAGTCGATTTTGAGTCAAAGAAAGCATTTACTGCTATCCCATGTTTTCAGGTTAATAAGAAGAGTAAAAAGGGAAGGACACCCGAAGCAGAGGCCATCACGCCCAGGCCGTGACACTGGTCACGGCCGTGATGAGCTACCCATGGAAGACAGAAAGGATCACGGCCCAGCGGTGATACACATCACGGGCGTGATGAGAAGATCATGAAAGTCAGAAAGCATCACGGCCCAGCCGTGACACCCATCACGGGCGTAATAAGAAGAACCTGAAAGTCAGAATTGATCACGGTCCAGCCGTGATGGAGGTCACGGCCGTGACAGATCAGCACCCAAAGTCAGAAGCGATCACGGTCTGGCCGTGATAGGTATCACGGCCGTGACGGACCAGAATTTGAAAGCGCGCCCTTGACAGAAGAGGTCAGGGCCTAGCCGTGATGGCCATCACAGTCGTGACGCGCGGCCTCTTTATAAATAGGAACGCTGTAGACACAAAATTATCCAGATTTTGACTGTTTACATTATACTTTTAGGTTATTGTCATATTTTTGGTGGAGAACTAATCCCCTTGGATTAGTCTGCTGTAATCGGTTTCCGCCGACACTTGAGATTCTGTAATTCCCGGATCAACTTGCATCTTACTTTCAATACTATGTTGTATGTTCTGTTTGCTTAATTTAGGATTGTATAGAATAGGTATTGATTTATTTCGATGATCCTATGTTCCTATACCTAATCGTGTTTGCTTAATTCGCGTGTGTTCAATCGTGTTTGCTTAATTCACGAGTGCTTCACCCCGTTTGCTTAATTCGGGAATTAGGAACATACGTCTCGTAGTGCCGGTTTCACTTGTTAATTGTCGCTACAATCGAAAAGGGATTAGAATCCGCTTAGGGATTGGAATTTACATGAATCAATGATGGTGGGAAATCGAGAACAGTAGATTAGTCGTTTCAATTATTGATAATCACTTCTCGCTCTGTTTTCTTAATTGAATTTCAAACCCCCCCCCTCCCACCCCACCCCCCAAAAAAAACTGATTTTTCTGCGAATAACAATCCAAGAGTCCTTGTGAGACGATACTCGAGTTGTCGTGCCCTAACTGCAGTTTTTCTTAAAACCGCTCGCTTTTTGACCCGTGTACGACAGTGTGTCACTCCGCGTTCAGCTGTGTGATGGCGTCCTGCATTTGGTTGAACTGCTCCTGAGGGACAGTATCGGCGTAGGAAGGAGCAGGCGTGCCGGATGATGAAGCGATAAACTCGCCTCCCAGGTGTCCGAGGTCATACAATTGCCCCTTCTTGTTCCTGCCCCTGACGACCTCCAAATAAATGGCATTATCGTCGATGGAGATAGGAGAGTTGGGCTCATCACCAGTCAAGGCCTCATCTTGTGACTGTGAGGCACGTGATATGGCATCATCCTTTTTCTCGTTGAAGCCCACCTACAAAGTATAGTTGAAGAGATTTAGTTAAAATTATAATCAATATAAACAAATAATTTATAATAAATTACAAGTAAACACTAAATTGTTTTTTTCCTTACAGCATAGTTACGGGCCTTTTCGTTGACCCATGTCCCCGACTTCAACTTCTTTGTCCTCTCCACCAACTCCATAGCATTGGGGCCCGCTGTTTCTGTGCTTTCTGCATAGAAAAATATAATCTTAAATTCATAAGAATAATTAGAAATGAAAACTAATTAAATAATACAATAAGTCAAAAGTTTAATGTATTACCAGCTCGTCGTAGTGGGCGGCGGCTGATTTAGACCCGCCGGTCCATGCACATACGCCACCATCAGAAGCTCGATTACGCCGAGCTGTGGCCTGGATCTCCTGGAACTTCTCAGTAGCCCAGTACTGGTCCAGCTGCCTCGTGATCTTAGGATCCACCCACTTCCCCTTATTCTTACCCTTCCTCAGCTTGTTCGTCAGATTCTTCATGACCAGTGAGCCTTTATGCTCAAATATGTCCCTGACGAGACCCTCTAAAGCTACGTCCCACCTAATATATATATAATGTAAATTTAATTTAAATAACTTAATAAATTGTTACCTTAAACTCTTGAAACAACTGATCCCTATGGCCCCCTAGGATGGCCTTCCATGTAGGCCATGGATCATCAAACTTGCATCGCGGGATCTTCGATATCGAATCAGAGGAGGGCCCTTCGCGCGTAAAGCCAAAAGAAAATTAGAGCATTAATAAATGTTATAAATATAGTAGAAAAAACAAGTAAATAGAAATTAACGATACTTTATATATATTAAAAAATTAAATTAGCTTACTCGTTATCCCCCTAGGGATAAGAAGAATCCTCCTGTCGGATGGACCACGACTCTCCTGTCCCGATGATGATGATGATCCTGTCATAGGTGTGGATGATGAGGGTGCAGCCTGTGTCCCGACCACATGAGGCTGGGTAGGGGGTGCAACTCCATCACCCTGAGGTGTCCCATCCACAGAGGTTCTGGTAGGGTGGTCTCGATCTGAAGGCTGTGGGTCGACCAGCGAAGGGACTCTCGCAGCACGACCTCAGCCACTGTTGACGAATCTGGGCAAGTATACCCAGTCGTGCAAGTAATACGGTGGTGAGACCGTTTTATCGTTCCCACGAGGACTGCGACAAGTACTAGAACGTACCAATTCAATTACTATCTAAGCGATTCTTGGATTGAAGAGAGTTCTAAACTAACAAAATCTAGAACTAACAACATAAGAAAAACAAACTCTTTTTGTACTTTTCTCAAACACTTGGAAGACAATAAAAGAAGGGTTTTAAATATGATAAAAGATGTTGGGATTAGGTTCACCAAACTTCATCCTCATACAATGAAATGACTAATAAGCAGTTTCTACTTCAATTATGACAATCAATCCACTAAATTACTCAAACCCCGATCCCTCGGATGGCAAGAGCCTAAATCCACTAATAGACCCTAATTCATTAGGTGGCCTAGATTAATGAATTTGCATTATGATTAGGGATTACACGATTGCTAATAAACCTAGTTCCATTCCTAGATACAAGGCTTATCAGGTGATTAATCTCAATTCCGGTTTTAACATGAATTTCCCAATTGCATATCAAAACACTAATCAAGTCATGGGGGTGCTAGCCACAACAAGCATTTAGCACAGAGAATCAATCACTCAATAATGAAGTAAAAACCATATTGCAATATCAAGTCATATACATTAGAGTTCAGGAATGGCTACCCTAACCCCAACAATGGGAGTTTAGTTACACATCATCAAAGGAGAAGGGAAAAGGAAAGATACTAAGATGAAGGAAGGGAAACACTCCATGGAAGGATGAACCCAACCACCACAGCAACAAAGAATCGTCCCCTAGGGTTTCTCTGGGCTGCCTCCTTTCCTCTGCTCCAAAAACTCCCTCAGTTCTGTCTGCTGCGTTTCTTTATATAGACCTGCTGCGCGTCAACGCCGTGATGGCCATCACGGCCAGGCCGTGACGCGTTCTGGAGTGGGCACGCTTTTAACATTTAGACTCTCGCGAGGCGAGCCCAAGTTTCGCGTCGCGAATCCTAAATTTTCTGGTTGGTCACGGCCGTGATGTCTGTCACGGCCAGGCCGTGACAGTCTCTGACTTTTGCCTTCTGCTCTGCTTGATCACCGCCGTGATGGTCATCACGGTCAGGCCGTGATGGGCTCTGTTTGGCTCATATTCTTTACTTTTCAAGCTCTATTTCCTCCAGGCTCCACCATGACTGATTTTGATCATTTTTACATTGAATTCCTGCAAAACAACACCAAGAAACCGCTTCACCCGTTCCAAGGGAAAATCTAACTAAAATCAAATAAAGAATGCCTAATCTATATGAAAAATGCATGCAAAAGTGTACAGAAAACATCATGTAAAATCACACTATCAAATCACCCCAAGCTTATTCAATTGCTTGTCCTCAAGCAATCACTAAGGCCAGTAGAATAAATAGAACATGGATAGTGAAACAAGAACCCGAGTAAATAATCCAAGTAATAGGCATTTCAAACAAATCAACAAGAGACAATCAATTCATGTCCAATTAGAGGCTTAGGTTCCTTAAACTCATATTCTCACTGATTTGGGTACTCTTCCTCACTTGAAGCTCACCCCAAGCTTGTTCATTTGCTTGGCTCTCTTTCTACCTCACTCAAGTGTTTAGGGGTATGTAACATTTCACTCAATTTTCCTCAAGGAATGAATTCTACCATAGGCTTGACTATCAACCAAATCTCTACTTTATTAATGAAAACAATTAAGAATCAAGAGGTCTTTACTTGGTTGTAACATGGCCATGGGATTAATCGTTAGGTGGGGAAATCAAGAAAAGGACATTTCAAAAGGGCTAAATCAAGTATCAAACATTTCAACACATGACACCTTGTAAAATACCTTCTTGGGTTTTGAATTCATTTTTACCACCTTTCTATCTTTTCTTTGCTTTTATTTCTCATTTTCTTTTTATCATCCCCCTCTCTATTTTATCTTTTTCTTTTTCTTTTGTTTTTCTTTTTGTTTGGAGAAGGGGAAATTTTTCAACTCAAGAGAAATATTGATTCTTTTCATCCCAAACTCTTTCTACTACATTTCTACCTTTTTGTAATACTTTAGAAGGTATCCTACCAAGCATATTTATCAAAATCTTTCCGAGTACCAAGAAAAGCATTTTATTCTTTTGTAGGCTCAAAATTGGGCAACTAAGGGTAGCATTTACACATTCAAAGCTCAGAAGGCCAGAAAAATACCTATTGCCTCAATCATTTTCAAAAATATTTTCAAAAATTTTTAAGCTTCAAAATGGTTTCAAGTCAAGTTCTAGAGAATAACAAACCAAGAGGAATAACAGTCTAACACAAGGAATGGGGTAAAATTTTGTGAGTACCCCTTTATGGCTCAAAATCTCACATTTTTAGCAGTTCAACAATCAATGAGAACACAAATCTTCAGAACCACATGCTAATTATCAACTATCCAAGATTATCTCAAACATTTTCATTTGCAGCCAATCACAAGAATGAAAAAATTGGGTTCAAGAATTCACTACCACAATTTGGATGCAAAATCTAAGCAAGGGCAATTTAATGTGTGATCATGCAAACTATCATGCAAAACTATATGGATGCAATATGAACAAATGCAAAAATACCCCTACCCCAAGCTTAAGAATTTACATTGTCCCCAATGTAAACAATCAAACTTGGGGAGAGGAGAATAAAAGTAAAATAAAATAAAAAATTGGAACGGCTTACCGAGGCGGTAGCGGGTGTTGGCTCTCATTCCAGTCAGAACTTTGTTAGAATTTATGCCACGGCCGTGAGCTTCATCACGGCTAGGCCGTGATGCTTTCTGCCCTTCAGAGTCTTCTCATCACGCCCGCGATGTGGATCACGGCTAGGCCGTGATCCTTTCTGGTCTTCAATTCTGGCTCGTCACGGCCGTGACCAGTGTCACGGCCTGGGCGTGATGGTTGCTGCCTTTGCTCTTTCTTCCTTCCTTCCCTGAAATCACTTGGCAATTTTATTAGGAAAAGACAACTCTTGATCTTCTCAAATTATTCAAGAGTTAAAAATCAAAACAAAAACTAACTAAAGAGAAGGGTTAAGAAAAGTTGGGTTGCCTCTCAATAAGCGCTTCTTTAACGTCACTAGCTTGACGGGCTTATTTCCATTAACCGGGTTTGGCTGGGCATTGAAGTGCAAGAGCACTTTTCTTCCATGGAACTCCTTTAAAGAGTTGATTTGTCATATAAGGCCAACATTTGAACTTCTGTTTTGCCCTTTTTTCTCTGAGCCTTTTGGTCTTCTTCTTACCTCTTCCCGGCGGAGGTTCTGTTTTCACAAGATGAGTGGATCCTACTTAATCACCAACTGATGCATCATTTGTCTTGAAGAGCTTCAGAGTTGCTTTCATGATGAGCTTTTCCTTCTTCTCAGGGGTGGAGGGGTGGTGCTGATGTGCATCGGCTTCCTTAGCTACTGTATCCACAATGTCCATGCGGAAACACTCCTCTTCATCGCTCGTGCAATGCATAGCTTCCAATACATTGAAAGTGACTGTTTCATCTTGCACTCTGAATTGCAGCTGGCCTTTTTCTACATCTATCAAAGCCCGACCAGTTGCCAGAAAAGGTCTCCCCAGTATGAGCGGAACTTCAGCATCCTCCACCATGTCTAAAACCACAAAATCCACTGGAAAGATAAACTTATCCACCTTTACCAGAACATCTTCGAGGATACCATATGGATGCTTGATTGATCTGTCAGCTAACTGCAATGCCATCCTAGTTGGTTTCAACTCTCCTCCTCCAAGCTTATTCAAAAGTGAAAGCGGCATCAAATTGATACTCGCTCCCAAGTCACATAAGGCTTTTCTGATAGCAACATTCCCAATAGTTCAAGGGATTGTAAAACTACCAGGATCTTTCAGCTTCGGAGGTAGCTTCCTTTGCAGTATCGCACTGCACTCCTCAGTTAAGGCAACAGTTTCGCCTTCTTTGAACTTTCTTTTTTTCGTGAGCAGTTCCTTCATGAATTTTGCATAATTGGGCATCTGCTCAAGTGCTTCAGCAAAAGGGATATTGATCTGCAACCTCTTGAAAATATCAAGGAACTTGGCAAATTGTTCGTCTTTCTCTTTTTTCTTGCTCAAGTGGGGATAAGGAAACTTCACATAATAGGGGATTACTTGAGGTTTGTCTCCATCTTTTAGAATTTGACTTTTAGTCCTCCTCAGAATTGAGTTTTCATCCACTAACTTCTCCCTCTTGTCTTTTTCATTGCCTTTTTCCTCTTCCTCAACTACAACCTCCTTGCCTTCTTCCTCTTTTTCCTCCGCAGTCACTTCTGTTTTTTCATTGACTTTCTGATTCTTCACCAAAGGCTTACCACCCATATTCTCAATACTTTTTCCACTCCTCAAAACAATAGCATTGCAATGCTCCTTCGGATTAGTTTGAGTGTTACCAGAAAAACCGCTGCTAGATAGCTCTGCTAGGTGCTTTGCAATTTGGCCAACTTGCACCTCCAAATTTTTTATAGAAGAATCGGTATTTTTCTGGTTTGCCATGGTCAATTGCATGAACTGATTGAGGGTGTTTTCCAAGTTAGAAACCCGGTCTTGAGGCGGTTGTGGAGGAGGAGGTTTACTTGTTTGTCCGGCATCTTGCTTCCAACCAGAATTTGGTTGATTCCTCCACCCTTGGTTGTAGTTGTTAGGGAATTGATTGTTGCCTGGCCGCCCATAGTTCCCCATATAATTGGCTTCCTCATGGGAACTAGGAGGTGCCTCACATCTTCCATTATCATGATCACCTCCACAAAAATCACATCGCATTACCTGTTGGGGTGGCATGGGTGTCCCTTGAACTGTTTGGAGTTGTTGTGGGAGTTGAGCCAGTTGCTTGGTAAGAGACTCCAGTTGTTGTGTCATGAGCTTGTTCTGAGCCAACAATGCAGTTTGTGAATCTAACTCCAACACTCCCCTTCTTTGTGTGGGGCCCCGATCATGATGCATCAAGTAATCATTAGAGGCCATTGCTTCTATCAAAGTCAGAGCTTCCTCTGCTGTCTTTGTATTCATTGAACCTCCAGCTGAGGCATCCAACATGTACCTGGTTGATGGCCTCAATCCATTACAGAATGTTTGCATCTGAGTAAGATCATCAAAACCATGATTTGGGCATCTCCGAAGCAATTCCTTGAACCTTTCCCAGGCGTCATGCAGAGTTTCACCTTCTTGTTGAGCAAAGCCTATGATGTCACCCCTTGCCTTTACAAATCTTGAGGTGGGAAAGAACCTTGCCAGAAATTTTTCCTCTAAGTTGTCCCATGTAGTGAAGCTCCCCCTTGGTTGTGATTGGAGCCAAGACTTGGCTCTATCTCTTAGAGAAAAAGGGAACAACCTCAGCCGAATTGCATCATCGGATGCACCATTTATCTTCACTGTGTCACACAACTCCAAGAAGTTAGACACATGACTATTAGGATCTTCTTTCTCCAACCCAGCAAACTGATTTTGTGACACCATATTGATAAGATTTGGCTTGATTTCAAAGTTGTTGCAGTTCACTGGAGGCCTCACTATGCTAGTGACATGCCGGTTGACATTTGTATTGGCATAGTCACCAAGTGTCCTCCGTGGTGGTGGAGCATCTTCACCATTGTCTGCCATTCTGAATTCTTCTTGACAAACTTGAGAGGTGGAAGTCTCTTGTTCTTCTCCTTGTTGTTCTAGCAAATTCTGCTGTCTTGCTTGCCTCCTATTCTTCCTAGCTGTTCTTTCAATTTCTGGATCGTATAGGAGTTGGTCAGCTGGAATAGTACCTCGCATACACAAATAGTCTAGAAAACAAGAGTGTTAGCAGTAAAGGTTAGCACACAACAACAAATACACCAGAAAAGTAGCAGCAAAAACAAAACAGAAAAAGAAAAAAATGACAGCAAACAGAACAGAAAATTACTGCAGAAAACATATTATAACAGAAATTTTTTTTGCCTAAATTAGTAACCGAAATGGATATGCTAATATTGAGACGAAGTCCCCGGCAACGGCGCCAAAAACTTGTTGACGAATCTGGGCAAGTATACCCAGTCGTGCAAGTAATACGGTGGTGAGACCGTTTTATCGTTCCCACGAGGACTGCGACAAGTACTAGCACGTACCAATTCAATTACTATCTAAGCGATTCTTGGATTGAAGAGAGTTATAAACTAACAAAAGCTAGAACTAACAACATAAGAAAAACAAACTCTTTTTGTACTTTTCTCAAACACTTGGAAGGCAATAAAAGAAGGGTTTTAAATATGATAAAAGATGTTGGGATTAGGTTCACCAAACTTCATTCTCATGCAATGAAATGACTAATAAGCAGTTTCCACTTCAATTATGACAATCAATCCACTAAATTACTCAAACCCCGATCCCTCGGATGGCAAGAGCCTAAATCCACTAATAGACCCTAATTCCTTAGGTGGCCTAGATTAATGAATTTGCATTATGATTAGGGATTACACGATTGCTAATAAACCTAGTTCCATTCCTAGATACAAGGCTTATCAGGTGATTAATCTCAATTCCGGTTTTAACACGAATTTCCCAATTGCATATCAAAACACTAATCAAGTCATGGGGGTGCTAGCCACAACAAGCATTAAGCACAGAGAATCAATCACTCAATAATGAAGTAAAAACCATATTGCAATATCAAGTCATATACATTAGAGTTCAGGAATGGCTACCCTAACCCCAACAATGGGAGTTTAGTTACACATCATCAAAGGAGAAGGGAAAAGGAAAGATACTAAGATGAAGGAAGGGAAACACTCCATGGAAGGATGAACCCAGCCACCACAGCAACAAAGAATCGTCCCCTAGGGTTTCTCTGGGATGCCTCCTTTCCTCTGCTCCAAAATCTCCCTCAGTTCTGTCTGCTGCGTTTCTTTATATAGACCTGCTGCGCGTCACGGCCGTGATGGCCATCACGGCCAGGCCGTGACATCGCTCGAGTGGGCACGCTTTTAAAATTTAGACTCTCGCGAGGCGAGCCCAAGTTTTCGCGTCGCGAATCCTAAATTTTCTGGTTGGTCACGGCCGTGATGATGTCATCACGGCCAGGCCGTGACAGTCTCTGACTTTTGCCTTCTGCTCTGCTTGATCACGGTCGTGATGGTCATCACGGCCAGGCCGTGATGGGCTCTGTTTGGCTCATATTCTTTACTTTTCAAGCTCTATTTCCTCCAGGCTCCACCATGACTGATTTTGATCATTTTTACATTGAATTCCTGCAAAACAACACCAAGAAACCGCTTCACCCGTTCCAAGGGAAAATCTAACTAAAATCAAATAAAGAATGCCTAATCTATATGAAAAATGCATGCAAAAGTGTACAGAAAACATCATGTAAAATCACACTATCAGCCACGACCTCCACGACGACCCCTACCTCTAGAGGAATCTGTCATCTGTTTAAAAAATGAAAAGATGATTACACAACAGTGTAAATAATACAAAAATAAATTACCTAAGTAGAATGACATTTTCACAATGAATTATGACATAAATAAATTACCTAAGTAGAATCTCCGTCACTAAATTCACCCTCACTCTCATCAGTCTCACTTGATCGGAATGTGCCTTGGCTAGATACGTCCAACTCGGATTGATCCATTAACTCTCTTACAACTTCTTCCCCATTTCCGGAAATGTCCGTCAGAGAATTAACAATAATGTCCGGCGTAATTTGCAACAGTACGTGTGGTCTTGAAAACTCATCATCTTGGTTCGGTGCATCGTTTTCAGGCTGGTTGATTACATTATCAGTAATTATACTGCGAGCCTTTATCTTAATAACACCCAATGATGAGTGTGATTTCACCTCATTTTCCATGTACATTTCTGCATGCATTTGCATATAGTTTAGGCAATTTTAGTTTGATTTTGTTTAGTTTTTCTTTTGGAACGGATAAGGTGGTGTTGTGGTGTTGTTTTGCAGGAATTCGTGATTAAATGCCCAAGGTTTGGCCAAGATGAAGCTTGGATGATTTAGAGCCTTAAAAGTGAAGAAAATGAGCCAAACAGAGCCAATCACGGCCTAGCCGTGATGCCCATCACGGCCATGATCGAGCAAAACTGAAAAGGCAGAAAGGCTGAAGTCAGAGTCTGTCACGGCCTAGCCGTGATGTACATCACGGCCGTGACCCAAAACCATCACAAGTCAGAATCCATCACGGCTTGGCCGTGATGGAGATCACGGCCATGAACAGAGGGCTCGCGACGCGAGAAGGGGCTCGCCACGCGAGAGCTAAAAAACGCCAGTGTTCCAGAATGTAATCCGTCACGGCCTGGCCGTGATGGCCATCACGGCCGTGACGCACGACGGATCTATAAATAAGAGCACAGCAGACAGAACAAAGGGACTTTTGGCAGAGGCTTGGAACCCTAAAGAGGGCTGATGGTTGGGGGAAGGCTAGGACCTTAAAGATGACATCTTCTCTACTCTTGGATTGGAAGAAGATTGAAGGATTCGTCATGGAGTTTTCTTCCTCTCTTCTCTCTTTCTCTTTTGTAGACATTATCATGTGTAGTTAATTCCCCCATTGTTGGGTTTAGATGTAGCTTTTCTGAACTTGGTTGTTAATTGATTTGGTTTCAATACAAGTTTCTATTTCTTTATGAGTGTGTGATTCTGTGCTTAATGGTTTTCTTGGATTAGCTACCCATAGGAATGATATGTTGCTTTGATAGATAACTGAAAGGTTGGTGTTAAGGCATGCTCATGAATCATATGCCAAGTAGTTCAAGAATCTAGACATAGGTGTTGGCTACTTGCAATCTTATAAGTCTTGACTTAATGCAAAATCTCAGGTTATTCCACCTAAGACATTAGGGCTTAATTTGGGGTTTTAGGCTCAATGCACCTAAGACATTAGGCTTGAGTACTTTAGAAAAGGCTTGATTGGCATAATTGAATTAGGACTTGTGTTGTTAGCCATTTCATTGCAATCAAGGGAGGATTAGTGTAGTCTAAACCTGACAATTCTATCCATTTGTAAATTCTGCACTCCAAGTGTTTGTTAAAAGTCCAAAAAGACCAAAAATATTGTATTGCTTTGTTTTCTGTTTTGATATCTCATACCATAGTTTAGTCTAGATAGTTGTTAAGTTTGTGAATTGGTAATTGACAACCGATCCCTGAGGACGATATCCGGTCTCACCACCGTATTACTTGTTTGCGACGAGGTGCACTTGCCTTTATCTTAAAAATATGCATCAAGTTTTTGGCGCCGTTGCCGGGGATTGGCTTTGCCAATATCAGTATTAACAAATGAGACAACTAGTTTAGACATTTTTATTTTATTTTTCTGTATATATTTGATATCTTTCTTTTGTTAGTTTTGTATATATTTGAATTTTTGTTTCTTTGATCTTGGGCTTAATTGTCTGTGAGGTGAAAATTGATTTGGCAGGATCATGGACTATAATTGCTATCAACCATCTGATGCAGAAATTGAGATATCTGAGCTGCAGCTGCGGGTAGATATGTTGCAATTAGCCATAAACATCCAACAAGTGAATAATGAGTTGTCAAGGGCAACTGTCTCTCCTCCACCAGTGGTAGCCTATTCTGAACGGGGAAATCAATTTCCCAACACTTACACTCCATGGTGGGGGAATCCTCCAAACAATACTTGGATTGATCAAGAGGAACATTGGGAATCTTCCACACCTTCATATCAACCACAACCATCTCAATGGTATGATGAGCCATCACCATTGGAAGTTGCTTGGGAGAACTTCAAATTCGAATTCACAGTCAATTCTGAGCAACCTATTCCGGATAGTCGGTCTCACCTAGAGGATATTTTGGAGAGCTTCATGGTAACAACAATGGAAAGTTTAGAAAACCAAGAAAATACCATTCGAAGTCTCGGGGTACGTATTGAGGAACTCTCTAACCAACTATCCGAAATGCCAAATGGGAACTTGATGGATGATTATGAAGATGATGCATTGATGGATGATGATGAAGATGATGCAATAATGAATGATGAGGAAGATGAAGAAGTGGGAGCAACTGAATTAAGAAATGAAGAACCTGTTTGTGAAAACATAGTTGCACCATCTCCCATTGAACCCTTGACTAAAGAGCTTGAAAGGAAGAGGCAATTGGAGGACATCTATTTCACCATGCTATAGGAAGATGAAGAACTATTGGACTTAGATGATTCTATTGGTTCCTATGCATGTGTTGATTGTGATGGGAGAAACACTTGTGTGGTTTGTGCTGAGATTTCTGCATATTTGGAAGGAGATGGATTTGGTAATGCTGAGAATGAAGATTGTACAGAAGCCGAAACAGCACCAGTGATCCTCTCCACTTGTTTGCCACCTCACATTTTGAAGCAGTCAACAATGAAGTTCATGCCTCTGCCTAAGAAACCGGATGTTGCATCTTTAAATATGAAGGCACCATGGCCAGTCCAAGAGGTTGAACCCCATTTTTATTGGGAAGATTTTATCGATAAAGGGGTCATCTTTGACCCGAGAGGAATTGAAAAGCGCTTCCCATTTGAAGAAGTCAGCATGAATTTCGAGCGCTCACTTCCACATTTTTGCTGCAAACCGTGGGATCCAGGTGAAGGATCTCACATGGTTAGCATCCCTTGGTCCTTATACCACAGGTTATGGGATCCAGGTGGATGCTTCTTGATAAGTCAAGCTAGTGACGTTAAAGAAGCGCTTATTGGGAGGCAACCCAATTTTTCTTTTCCTTTTTCCTTTTGTTTTTGACTTTTAAACTCTTGAATAATTTGAGAAGATCAAGAGTTTTCTTTTATTAATAAATTTGTTAAGTGTTTTCAGGCTAATAAGGAAGGAGAAGCAAGGGCAGGGAGAAACAAAGCCAGAAAAGCAAAGTCAGCACCCGCTACCGCCTCGGTAAGCCGTTCCAATTTTATTTTATTTTATTTTTCTTCCTCGCTCCAACTTGATTGTTTACATTGGGGACAATGTAAATTCTTAAGCTTGGGGTAGGGGTATTTTGCATTTGCATTTTTCATGTTGCATTCATATAGTCTTGCAAGATAGTTGCATGATCACACAATTAGATTGCCCTTGTTTAGATTTTGCATCCAATTGTGAGAACTAAGTGCCAAATAAATTGTGGTAGTAAATTTTTGAACCCAATTTTTTTTTTTTTTCATTCTTGTGATATGGCTGCAAATGAAAATGCTTGAGATAATCTTGGATAGTTGATAATTAGCATATGGTTCTGAAGATTTTTGTTTTTCATTGATTCTGAACTAAAATGTGAGATTTTGAGCCAAAGGGGTACTCACAAAATTTTACCCCATTCTTTGTGTTAGAGTGTTATTCCTCTTGGATGAATTTCTCTAGAACTTGACTTAAAACCATTTCGAAGCTTGAAAATTTTTGAAAACATTTTTTGAAAATGATTGAGGCACTAGGTATTTTTCTGGCCTTCTGAACTTTGAATGATGAAATGCTACCCCTTAGTTGCCCAATTTTGAGCCTGAAAGAATAAAATACTTTTCTTCGTACCCTGGAATGTTTGATGAATATGCTTGATAAGGGACCTTCTAAAGTATTACAAAAGGGTAAAAAGGTAGTGAAAAAGTTTGGGAAAAGAATCAGAAAAAAATAATTCTCTTGATTTGAAAAATCTCCCCTTCTCCAAGCAAAAGAAAAAAAAAGAAGAAAAGAAAAATAAAGTAGAGAATGGGATGAAAAAAAAAAGAGAAAAGAGAAATAAAAGAAAAATAAAGAAAGAAAGGTGGAAAAATGTATTGAAAACCCAGGAAGGTATTTTAGAAGGTGTCATGTGTTGAAATGTTTGATACTTGGTTTAGCCCTTTTAAAATTTCCTTTTCTTGATTTCCCCACCTAACGATTAATCCCATGGCCATGTTACAACCAAAGCTAAAGACCTCTTGATTCTTAATTGTTTTCATTAATAAAGTAGAGATGTGGTTGATAGTCAAGCATATGGTAGAGTTCATTCTTTGAGGAAAACTGAGCGAAATGTTATATACCCCTAAACACTTGAGTGAGGTAGGAAGAGAGCCAAGCAAATAAACAAGCTTGGGGTGAGCTTCGAATGAGAAAGAGTGCCCAAATCAATGAGAATATGAGTCTAAGGAACCTAAGCCTCTAATTGGACCTGAAGTTATTGTCTCTTGCTGAATTGTTTGATTTGCCTATTGCTTGGATCATTTACTCGGGTTCTTAGTTCACTATCCATGTTCTATTTTGATCTTCTGGCCTTGGTGATTGCTTGAGGACAAGCAATGTCTTAAGCTTGGGGTAATTTGATGAGTGTGATTTCACCTCATTTTCCATGTACATTTCTGCATGCATTTGCATATAGTTTAGGCAATTTTAGTTTGATTTTGTTTAGTTTTTCTTTTGGAACGGATAAGGTGGTGTTGTGGTGTTGTTTTGCAGGAATTCATGATTAAATGCCCAAGGTTTGGCCATGAAGAAGCTTGGATGATTTAGAGCCTTAAAAGTGAAGAAAATGAGCCAAACAGAGCCCATCACGGCCTAGCCGTGATGCCCATCACGGCCATGATCGAGCAAAACTGAAAAGGCAGAAAGGCTGAAGTCAGAGTCTGTCACGGTCGTGACCCAAAACCATCACAAGTCAGAATCCATCACGGCTTGGCCGTGATGGAGATCACGGCCATGAACAGAGGGCTCGCGACGCGAGAAGGGGCTCGCCACGCGAGAGCTAAAAAACGCCAGAAGTTCCAGAAACAGAATCCGTCACGGCCTGGCCGTGATGGCCATCACGGCCGTGACGCGCGACGGATCTATAAATAAGAGCACAGCAGACAGAACAAAGGGACTTTTGGCAGAGGCTTGGAACCCTAAAGAGGGCTGATGGTTGGGGGAAGGCTAGGACCTTAAAGATGACATCTTCTCTGCTCTTGGATTGGAAGAAGATTGAAGGATTCGTCATGGAGTTTTCTTCCTCTCTTCTCTCTTTCTCTTTTGTAGACATTATCATGTGTAGTTAATTCCCCCATTGTTGGGTTTAGATGTAGCTTTTCTGAACTTGGTTGTTAATTGATTTGGTTTCAATACAAGTTTCTATTTCTTTATGAGTGTGTGATTCTGTGCTTAATGGTTTTCTTGGATTAGCTACCCATGGGAATGATATGTTGCTTTGATAGATAACTGAAAGGTTGGTGTTAAGGCATGCTCATGAATCATATGCCAAGTAGTTCAAGAATCTAGACATAGGTGTTGGCTGCTTGCAATCTTATAAGTCTTGACTTAATGCAAAATCTCAGGTTATTCCACCTAAGACATTAGGGCTTAATTTGGGGTTTTAGGCTCAATGCACCTAAGACATTAGGCTTGAGTACTTTAGAAAAGGCTTGATTGGCATAATTGAATTAGGACTTGTGTTGTTAGCCATTTCATTGCAATCAAGGGAGGATTAGTGTAGTCTAAACCTGACAATTCTATCCATTTGTAAATTCTGCACTCCAAGTGTTTGTTAAAAGTCCAAAAAGACCAAAAATATTGTATTTCTTTGTTTTCTGTTTTGATATCTCATACCATAGTTTAGTCTAGATAGTTGTTAAGTTTGTGAATTGGTAATTGACAACCGATCCCTGAGGACGATATCCGGTGTCACCACCGTATTATTTGTTTGCGACGAGGTGCACTTGCCTTTATCTTAAAAATACGCATCACCCAACCAGCCTTGAGGTCCTTTGGGATATGGCGAGTAATAAACCTGATCTGCCTGTTGTGAAAAAATGAATGTGTCGTACGCCTTATTATACCTTCGAGATAGCCTAACTTGAACAATACCATATTTTTTATCGTTTTTTGTCCCTACGTCAAGAGTAGGATCAAACCAATCACACTTGAAGATAACTAACTTCATCACGGGGAAACCGATATAATCGAGTTCAAGGATGTCAGTTAGAATCCCATAGAAACCATCCTCTACATTGCCATCACTAGCTCGCACACAAACACCATAGTTACACGACTGTATTCCTTCATTCCATGTTTTTGTGTTAAATTTATATCCATTTACAATGTAAGTATTCCATGATGTAACCCATCTGTTAGGCCCCCATGCCAAATTTGTCAACAATGGATTTTGAACATTGTTTTCTGGATCTAGTACCTAAAAAATCAAATATTATATTATTCTTATACATGCTATATATTTAAGGAGATAAAATGTATTACAACAAATGAAGATGATTAACCTACATATTTACTGAACCACGTAGCAAAGTGATAAGTAATTTCTCGATCAACCTGATCGTTTGAAATGTCAGGTTGGAGATCCATTAAAAAATTGACGTACATCCTACATATGAGAGATTAACAGCAGCACGATTAATAATCATAAATGTCAATTGAACTTATAAAAGACATTGTAGAAACTTACTCTAAATATGGCGCCACCTCTTCATAATTTTGAAGGATATACAGATGAGCAGCATTAATGTCACGCTGCTCCAAGAAATATCCTTTTGATTTGCCACTAAATCTGCACGGATAGTTGAATATTGATATAGGAGGATTACTTGAACTTCCTTCTCCCGAATCAACGTTTCTAGGCATCCTTGTCCTTCTCGTGTTAACTTCGTCCGGATAGTAATAAAAGGCAAAAGTGGAAGTCTCCTCTACTAAGTATGCTTCACAAATGGAACCCTCCACTCGTGCCTTGTTCTTGACTTTGTGTTTAAGGGAATGCAGGAACCTATTAAAGAGGGATACATACAAATAATTACTAGTTTTAGGGAAAGCTAAACTACGATTTCGTGTTCGTGAATTTCATATGTATTAAGTAAAATAGTTGATGTTGTTTACCTCTCAAATGGATACATCCAACGGTATTGGACTGGGCCACCAACTCTTGCTTCGTAAGGTAAATGAACTGGTAGGTGTTCCATGGAATCAAAGAAACTCGGCGGGAAGATTTGCTCCAGCTTACATAACAAAAGGGTATCTTGACTTCCATATCCTTTAATTGATTCACATTTAGTGTTGTCGATGTAAGCTCCCTGAAAAAGTGGCTAAGCTCCACAAGTGGGTTCCGAATTTGCTTCGGTAATGCGTCAAACGCAATTGGAAGCAACCGTTGCATGAACACGTGGAAATCATGACTCTTCATTCCATGTAACTTTGCTTCCTTAATGTCAAGACATCTACCCAGATTGGAAGCATACCCATCTGGTAACTTTAGTTCTTTAACCCACTTACAGACGGCCACTTTGTGTTTTGCTTAGTGTATAACTTGCCTTCGGTTTGATAAGTCTGCCACGACCACTGTCCTGCAACTCAAGCGCCTTCCGATTACAAATTTCATCCAGATCCAATCGGGCTTTATTTGTATCCTTTGTCCTCCCCTTGATGTCCATCACAGTGTCAAACACATTCAAAAACACATTCCTCTTAGTATGCATGACATCAATGTTGTGACGGAGTAGCTGCGTCCTCCAATACGGCAACCTCCAAAATATACTTTGTTTTGTCCAATTATGGTTGACGCCATAATCAGGAATATGTTCTCCTTGGGATTCATGGACGAGCGGTAAGTACTGTACTCTGCGCCATACATTAGGACCAGTCAAACATGGTGGAGGCGGTGTTGTCTCCGTACTACGCTTCTTGAATGCATTCTTGTTCCGCCTATAAGGATGATCTTCTGGAAGGAATTCACGATGATAATCAAAATATGAGATCTTTCGACTATTTTTAAGCATGAATGCCTTCGATCGCTCCATATATATTGGGCATCCAAGCTTCCCCGCGGTCATCCAATCTGACATCATCCCATAGGCGGGAAAGTTGTTGATCGTCCACTTCAAAGCTGCTTTCATGATGAAATTCTGCCACAAAGATACGTCATATGTCAACACACCATCATTCCGCAGCATCGTCAACTCATCTATCAGCGGCTGCAAGTACACATCAATCTTACCTTTTGGATTAGACGGACCCGGAATTATGACTGTTAGGAACATAAACTCCCGCTTCATGCACATCCCCGGGGGAAGATTGTACGGAGTCAGGATAACCGGCCAATAAGAGTATGCTTTTCCAAACTGCCCAAAAGGATTAAATCCATCAGTAGATAACCCCAATCGGACGTTCCGAGGGTCCTGCGAAAATGCCATATGAACCCTATCAAAATGCTTCCAAGCTTCTCCATCAGATGGATGACACAAGACATCTTGCTCCCTCTCATGCTCACTATGCCACCTCATGTGAGCTGCAGTGGCCATCGAAGAGTACAATCTTGTAAGTCTTGGCACGTGCGGAAAGTACCACATCTTTTTTGGTGACCTATTCTTCTCAAAGCCCATCCTAGTGGTTGTCTTATACCGATCCGCACCACAAAATCGACAACATGTTATGCTTTCCGCTGAATCATCCTTATAGTACAACATAAATCCATTCGGGTAACAATCAATTTTCAAACACCCCAGACCCAAATTTTCCACAGACTTCTTAGCATGATAAAAACTAGTAGGCATCCGATTGTCTTCTGGAAATGCCTTGGACACTGACCTGGTGAGGTGATTGAAACAGCCTTCTTGCATATTGTAGTCAGATTTGATACTCAACCATTCCATGCACATCGACAACTCCGTTTACTCCCGACATCCTTCCCACAATGGAGATCGTGCAGCACTCAGCATATCATAGAATCTTTGAGCTTCGGGATTCGGATTCTCCTCTATGTATTGGGAACCCATTCCACCATCTTCTCCCCCATCTTCTTCTAGTACAACACCAACCGATGGTCCAGCATGATCCATTATCATCTGCTCGTATGGATTCAATTCTTCCCTCCGGTCACCACTTCTATAGTACGAACCTTCAAACACAATCGGGTTTAAATCAGGCAACGTCTCACCATGGTTACTCCACCAATAGTAATCAGGCATGAAGCCCTTCTCATAAAGATCGGCTACAACTCCATCCATGCTTTTGAAAGATTGACACTTGCATATTTTGCAAGGACACCTCAAATGATCACCGCCCAGCCGTATAAATCTCTCCTGGCTAACAACAAACTCTACAAACTCACCCACTCCAACTCTATACTCTTCCCTAAGACGTTTATTCTGATCCAACCTACGATACATCCATTTCCGATTCTCTGGAATATCCATTACTGGAAATTAAATAGCCTGACCAATCCTACAATAACACTTATATATTACGGTACATTCCAATAACTCCATCAATCTCGTTCTTATGACAAGGTATGAACCTATCCCATTCGAGAATAAACCTTTACCACACTCAGCTAATAATAGTTATTCCCATATTCAAATACCTTATACTTGACAAAATTTTGGTAGCATTTCCCATCGGTCTCCAAGTACACGACTCGAGCACGGTGAGAATCACCGCGATAAAGTATGCACTAGGAGAACAAAAGGAAATGCATCAGACTGAGATTTCAACAAGTATACAAGGCATTTGAACATTGAAATGACTATTGTACGAGTGTGAAAAAGGTTTTTTCACAAAATGTCCCACTTGGACAATTCAAGATTCAATACAATGAGCATGCGTGCCCTAAGAAGGTATGCATTCTCAATAATATTGAATATCAAATAGGAAACTAAGGCTTTCGTAACTTAATAATTAACTCTAGCAGAAAATAAAACCATTGACTTATAAGGATTGCAGCATACTTCAACAAATATATATTGAAGCATATTTCAATACAAACTTAGATAAAATATAGTAGCAAACATCCTATTGAGCTCCGCTCTCCACTAACAAGTAACACATAATTGTCAAACACATGCATAACTTCTAAATTAGCAACACACAACCATCCCGCCTTTTTGATAGGATCACATCCTATTGAGCTCTGCTCTCCACTAAGGCTATTCTAACTCATTAACCATAACAGAAGATACAAATTTAAATCTATATACAGAGCACAATTTTAGCGACAAAAACGTTAATAAGGGCATAAAAATGGCAATCAAGGCATGGAATTGACACATCCATCCTATTGAGCTCTGCTCGCCACTAACAAACAACATATAAAGTTTACAACCACATGCATCAATTTTAATCTACCAGCACACAACCAGCATCCTATTGAGCTCAGCTCTCCACTAACAAACAACATATTCAATTGCAACCACATGCATCATTTCTAATCTACCAGCACACAACCAGAATCCTATTGAGCTCAGCTCTTCACTAACAATCAACAAATCAATTCAAAGTCTTCAAAAACCACTAGCAACAAAGAAAAAGATAGAGTATTTGACCTACCTCAACTTCAAGCAAATAGTGAAAACGGGTGACGACTAGAGCGGTTGTCAATAGACAAAGAAAACTGTAAGAAAAAATAATAACATCAACAAAGGCTATTGTGATAAAAGTATAAACTTGGAAATCATTAACCTACTTCGACACTTGCCACTCATGAAAGTATAAACAAAACATTTTCATTACATATCAGTACCATAGCTTGTTTAAGTCGGGCATTGTTTTAGTGGCAAAGTGATGAGCCTCTGGTTGACTGGTTTTATAACTAATAAAGATCATGGCTTTGTGCTAATTTTATATCATTTTCACCCAAATTAGACTTGATTGTCCTTAAGTAACATTTTGAGTCTGTAAAGTGTTTTAAAGCTAATTTAGTTGATTTAGAGTTAAATAAAATACTTACTGTTATTTCTTATTTTCAGGTTAATAAAAATGAATAATTCTGGTTTGCCCCGCGAAGGATATCTCGCCCCGCGAGTCACCTAGCCCAGAAAGTCAGAGACGATCACGGCTTGCCCGTGTTGAAGGTCACGGCTGTGGCAGTTTTGAAGTTGAAGCGTTCGCCTCGCGAGCATCCATTCGCCTCGCGAGCCTGGAAGTCAGAAAGCATCACGGTTGGCCCCTGATGTTCATAACGGGCGTAATAAGAAGACTTTTCAGATTCTCGCCTCGCGAAGGGGTGTTCGCCTCGCGAGAATACCAAAGGTTGCAGACTGTTCACAAGATTCGCGTCGCGAGCTGTGCTTCGCCTCGCGAGCCAGCGAAATCCAGAAATTGTATTTAAGCGTTTTAGACAGAACTGATAAGAGTTGGCTGGGTTGGGAGGCTAGTCAGTTTTGGCTAGTTTCTTGGCTAGTTTTTAGAATAGTTAGTCTTTTGTTTTATCTTTAGTTATTGTTTTCCTTCTGTAATGGAGAGCTAGTCTCCTAGATTAATCTACTGTAATTGGTTTCCATTACCACACTTGAGGTTCTTGTATCCCTGTTTTGTATGCTTTTCTCTTTTCAATGCAATGCTATATGTTTCTGTTTGTTATTTCAGGAATGTATAGTGTTGTGTTGATTCATTTCGGTGATGTTAAGTTTCTATATATAATCGCGATTGTTATTTCGCGTGTGTTCGTTCATGTTCGTTTGTTCATGAGGGCTTAACCCCGTTTGTTATTTCGGGAATAGGAACATATATCCGTAGTAGTGGTTTCGCTTGTAAATTATTGCTACAACCGGGAAGGGATTAGAATCTGCTCAGGATTTATATGAACCGATGATAGTGGGAAACCGAGAACAGTAGGTTAATCGCTTTAGTTTATTTGTTAATCTCTTAACTGCTCTATTTTCTTGCTTTGTTTTCTGTTTTGTTTCTTTATTTTATTTCAATCTCAAAACCCCCAAAACTAACTTTTGATTTTCTGTTAATAATAACAACACTAAAGAGTCCTTGAGAGACGATACTCGAGTTGTCGCTTCCCTATCTGCATTAATTTTGTAAACGCTCGTTCTTTTTGGCGCGTGGCGACAGCGCGATCACAAAGCAATAAAAAAAAAGGTATGTTATGTACTTCAACAACTTATATAAATGTGCCCAAAGTGTGCTGTGTGCAGGTGGCGTGAATGGAAGGAAAGAGAGTGTGGAGAACTGATAGTGCGGGAACCCTAAACAGAGAGGTAAAATAAAAGAAGTAATAAAAAGAAAAGTGGTAAAATGGAGCAATGCACATGAGACAAACCAGCGTAGCATGTTCACCAAGATGACTTGCGAAATCAAAAATCCTCTTAGGCAATAACCATAGCATAAATATCATAAAAGGTCAATCAAATTAAAACAATGATCATTCAGTTAAGTTATTTTCATTTTTAACATCACAAAAATATTATTTACCTTTAGCTACACCAAAAGAGGGATTTAAAAAGTAGAAACAAAACCAGATTAGAACCAATTGGATATATGCGAAAAGGTGGCAGAAGTATAATGATCCTATAAACACTAAAATACCAGAACTCAAGTAGACATAAAGCAAGCAATTTTAAAGTACAATTAAAAACCAATCACCACCTGCACCACCTAGCAAAAATATATACTTTACAAATCATGGTAATTCAGGCTTTTCACCAAACACCCTGCTATCATTACCCTCAACACCTATCATACTGTTTAAAAAAGACAATAATCCCCATAAACTTTACCCATTTGATCAATACCAAACAGTTTAGCAAGTAACAGAGAACAGAAAATCTAATTTTCAATGCTTAACAGCTTCAATCATCAAAACTGTACATTTTCAGTCAAGTATTCAGTCAAGTATTAAGTCAAGTACATTTTCAAGTAGCTATATTCACAGTACCGAGTTTCAGTCAAAATGAAATAAAAAATACATTCAAAGAGGGTTTACAATAGCAGTAAAATACCCCCAATATAGTCTAGAAAAGCTATGAAGTGTCATACAATCAGTAAATCAATCAATAATTATTTTTCATACTGATCAGAGGAGACTGTGGGGGTGGTGGCCGCGTGAACAGAGCCCCTTGAGATGGTGGTGGCGGTCGGAGGAGGAGGTGACAGCACCTGAGAGAGACATAGAGAGAGAAACTTGGACAGAGAGAGAGAGAACCGAGCAAGAGAGAGCGCACGAGACAGAGAGCGATAGAGGAGATAAGAAGAGAGCTTGCCTATGGAAGAGGAGGATGGTGGCGGTGGTGGTGGTCGGAGGAGAGGATGAAAGAGAACCTAAGAAATGGAAAGAGAGAGAGATAGAATGAGACAGAGAGAGAGGGGGATGGAGAGAGACGGAGAAGATGAGAGCTTACCGGAGGAGAGGGGACGACGTTGGTGGCTCGAGGCGTCCTGTGGTGGCCGAAGCTCGGGAGACGAAGAGAGAAACGGTGAGAGAGAAGGAGAGATTCGGGTGAGTGAGGAAGAAAAGGGGCTGCACTGGTTTTAGGGATTTTATTTTAAGCGACCGAATAATTCGGTTACTAAATCGGTCGCTAAATGGGTTAATTTAAAATTTGAATTCATAAATTTAGCGACCGATTTAAAATTCGGTTGCTAACACACTCTATTTTAATTTTTTACGCGCCGTTTAGCGACCGATTTAACATCGATCGCAAATATAGATAAAATTTAACCGTTGCATTTAATTCTGTCGTCATTTCGGTCGCTAAAAAGTCATAAATTTTTTTACTTTTACTTTCCTTTATTTTGCGACCGAAATAGAGACCGATAACTCTGCTACGCTCTATTTCGGTCTCTATTTCGATCGCAGTATCAACTATAATCAGTGTTTGATTTAGATCCTACAATCGGTCGCTATTTCGATCGCAAAAAGCAACCAACAAATTCGGTCACTATTTTCGGTCGCTAAATAACCTTTTTTTGTAGTGTTTATTGCCTCACTGACTGCCCTGCCTTGTTGCCTAAACTCTTCATTTTGCTTTGTTTGAGTTTCAACAAAATTTTCCAACAGAGACTCAATTTTAGACTTTTGTACCTGAGGATACCCCGATGTGGGTTTCCTATTACCTTGTCCTTCTTGGAATTCATGGTTCAATGTGTTGTTGTAGTTCCTGTAGGAGAGATAAGGGCTATTCTTCCTTCCTTGGTTGTAAGAATTTGGGGGAACATAGTTTGGAAAATTCGGGTTCGTGTCATAAAAATTGTGACATGAATTCACTTGTTTACCCGAAGCGCCGGATCCAGGAGCACTACCATGTGGGAACTCCATCATGTCATGTCCCTGCATAGCACAAATCTCACAAACAACATTAATAGCACCTATTGAATTCACATTAGCTTTTTCAAGCTTATCAAAGCGTTTACTCAACGAGTGAACTCTAGACATAATTAAATCATTACCATTCATTTCAAACTTACCCCCCAAAAGTTTTTTCGGGTTATTACATCTTTCTAAACCCCATTGGTGATAGTTGGTGGCAATGTTCTCAATGATCTCAAATGCTTGAGTCAGTGGTCTATTCATCAATGCTCCACCAGCTGCGGAGTCAAGTGATACCTTCGAAGAATAGTCCAATCCATTGTAGAAGGTATGCACTAAAAGCCACTTCTCAAGCCCATGATGTGGGCAAGATTCTAGCAATCCATTGTAATGATCCCAAGCTTCGGATAAGCATTCTCCGTCCTTTTGGAAGAAGTCGGTGATCTAAGTTCGTAGGTAAGCGGTCTTGAATTGTGGAAAGAATTTTTCCAAGAATGCATGCTCCAATTGGTCCCATGTTGACAAAGTATTAGCGGTCACTGACTTCAACCAAGCTCTTGCCTTTCCAGTCAGAGAGGAGGGGAATAACCTCAAGCGAATAGCATCAATCGGGGCACCTTGAATTCTTATTGCATCACAGAATTCCAAGAATGTTTCCACATGATCAGTCGGGTCTTCCGAGGGTAATCCTCCAAATTGATGTTGCCTAATCTTGCCGATTAACTGAGGCGGTATAGTGTAGTTCTCCGCCTCAATTTATGGCCTAGCAATCCCAGTTCGCAAGCCCCTAACATTTGGGGGCTGCGTAGTCCTTCAGTGGTTTGGTATCTGGTAGATTCGCCATGAGTGGAATGGGAATCAACTGCTCTCTCGATCTTTGTCTTTGTAGTCTCCTACGTCTATGAAAGGTCCTTTCGATCTCGGGGTCAATGTCAATAAGATTTCCAAGACTTTGGGATCTTCACATAAGAGAGAAAAATAACTGCAAGTAGAGAGATAGATAATAGAAAAAAAGAAAAAGAAAAATTAATATAAAAAATACAGAAAAAGAAATTTAAAAATTTAATTGAAATTCAAGAAAGCACAGTCCCCGGCAACGGCGCCAAAAACTTGATAGGATGAATCCGCAAGTATGCGGCTTCGTCGTCAAGTAATAAAAAGATTGAACCCACATAAAGCGGTGATCTTAAATAACAATTAATTATTAAATTAATTAAACTAGACAAGAAAAAGATTTGGAAAAGATTTGGTTTTTGAAATGAGATTAACTAACAAATCAAGTATTTAAAACGTAATCAAATAAAATCGCAATCAAATCAAATCAAATCTGGAGATTTTCAAATTAAAAGAGATTTCTAGGAATTGGGTTACCAACAAGACTGCTCGTGCTACTAAATTGACTACCCCTCTTGTTAATTATCAAAATTTCTTTGAAGGTAAATTTATCATAAATAAGTTAATGTTCCCTCTCGAGATACAAGAATCGTGCCCAAGTAAACCAACCCCTACTCTCGTGGTAATTGTATTTAAATTGAACCCATTAAGATTCGTGACAATTCAATGAACCCTCGAAGGACCGCTTTTAACTCTCGTGATTTAAGTCCTAAGTTCAATCCCTATAAATCCAATACCTAAGTTCACCGCTAGGTTCATCCTTAGAGTATCTATGACATGCAAATAAGTGCGCACCAAATTCACAAGTAGCTCATGAAATAGGAATTAAATCGAAAGCAAAATTGAAATTAACAAGAAGCAAACGTCAATTCATCACATAAAACGTGTCTTGGGCATAGCCCCAATTCCTAGAAATAAAAACACTAGTCAAGTATTGCCATGGTCATAGCAATACTGATTAACAAAAGCATAACAATCCTAAGAGAAGAGAAGAAATTGGAGAAAAAGAGAAATCCTAAATTAAGCCTAAGGTAGCAGGCAAGAGCTCCCTATTTTCGAGCCTAAGAGTCCTATTTATAATGTAGGGTAACTTGGGATTAAAAATCAGATCTAAAAAAAATCAAAATTCCAGATTTTGCGTGTCACAGTCGTGATGCCTATCACGGCAGGCCGTAACAGGTTCTGACTTGGAGATAGCTTCACTGCTTGGTCTGTCACAACCGTGATGGTCATCATGGCCTAGCTGTGATCAGTTTGCATGTCACGGCCGTGATGGCCATCATGGCCTGGCCGTGACTAGTTTTGAGTTTAACATTCTTCTTTCTTTTTAGCCCTACTTGATCATGGCCGTAATGCCTATCACGGCCAGGCCATGATGGGCTCTGTTTGGCTCATTTCTCTTGTATTTCAAGCTGCGCCTTCATGCAAACTCCAACATAACTGGTCCTGAGCATTTTAATCTTCCATTCCTGCACACAAACACCACAAAACCACCTTACCCGTTCCAAGGTAAAAACTCACAAAAATCAAATTAAAAATGCTTAAACTACATGAAAATGCATGCAATATGATAAAGAAATATTAGGTGAAATCACACTCATCATTGTAAATGCTTTATACTGAATACTAAAGATCAACTTGGTAAGTTTGATGCTAAAGTAGATACTGGAGTTCTGTTAGGATATTCTAAGTCTTGTAAAGGCTTTAGAGTTTACAATTATAGAACTTTAGCAATTGAAGAATGTATACATGTTAAATTTGATGACAAGCAGCCTGATAAGAAATTATCAGAGCTTGATGAAGCTTTTGCAGATTTGAATCTCAAAGATTCTGAAAATCAAGTAAACATCAAGCCTGATGATCAAGTGGATGATCAACAACAACCTGAGTCGGAAACTTCACAACAAGAAAATATTCAAGGATCATGGTACTTCAAAAATTATCATCCTCAAAATCAAATCAGTGGAAGTCCCGGTGATAGGCTAAGAACCAGATCAACATTCAGAGAGCAAGATGATTCTGCTTTATTCTCTGAATTGGAACCAAAGACAGTAGCAAGGCTCTACTGGACGAGGGTTGGATTCTGGCAATGCAAGAGGAATTGAACCAGTTTGAAAGAAGTGAAGTATGGACTCTTGTGCCTCTGCCAAGGAATAAATCAGTGATTGGTACCAAGTGGGTTTACGGAAACAAGCTTGATGAAAATGGTAAAGTGGTAAGAAATAAAGCAAGACATGTTGCTCAAGGTTACTCTCAGGAAGAAGGTATAGATTACACTGAAACCTTTACTCCCGATGCTAGGTTAGAAGCAATATGCATATTATTATCCTTTGTTGCACATCATAATATTATGCTTTATCAAATGGATGTAAAAAGTTCATTTCTAAATGGCTTTATAAATGAGGAAGTGTATGTCATGCAACCTTTGGGTTTTGAAAGTGAAACCCATCCTGAACATGTGTATAAGCTAAAGAAAGCTTTATATGGCCTCAAACAAGCTCCTAGATCTTGGTATGAAAGGCTAAGTTCATTCTTAATGGACAATGGATTTAGTAGAGGAAACGTTGATACAACCTTGTTTAGAAAATCTAGTAAGTCCAGCTATATAATTGTAAAAATATATGTTGATGACATAATCTTTGGTGCTACTAATGAATCTCTATGCAAATAATTTTCTAAGCTAATGCAGAAAGAATTTGAAATGAGCATCATGGGAGAACTCAAATTCTTCCTTGGACTTCAATTAAAACAAACAATGGACGAGGTGTACATCCATCAAACCAAGTATACAAAAAAACTCTTAAAGAAGTTCAAAATGGATGACTGAAAACCAATGAGCCCACCTATGCACCCCACGTCTATACTGAACAAAGATGACAAAGATAAAAAGGTAGACCAAAAGGTATACAAAGGTATGATATGATCTCTTTATATCTTACTCCCTCCAAACCTGATATTATGTTCAGTGATTACTTATATGCTTGATTTCAATCTGATCCTAGAGAATCTCACTTATCAGCAGTTAAAAGAATTTTTAGATATTTAAAAGGTTCTACTAATCTAGGTTTGTGCTTTAAGAAAAATGAAGATTACAGATTAGTTTGTTTTTGTGATGCTGACTATGCTAGAGATAGAATAGAAAGAAATAGTATAAGTGGAGGATGTCACTTCATTAGAGCTAATCTAGTCTCATGGTCAAGAAAAATACAAAGTACCATTGCTTTATCAACTGCTGAAGCTGAGTATATATTAGCTGCAAGTTGCTACTCACAACTTCTATGGATCAAACATCAATTGGAGGGCTATAATATGTTTGTAAGTAGTATTCCACTTATGTGTGATAACACTGCTACAATCAATCTATCTAAGAATCCAATATTGCATTCAAGAGCTAAGCACATTAACATTAAACATCATTTTATTAGAGATTACGTGCAAAAAGGTGTTATTGATATACAATTTGTAGATATTGACCATCAATGGACAGATATCTTTACTAAACCTCTTGCTGAGGACGGATTTATTTTTCTTAGAAATCATCTTAACATGATATGTGTGGATTAAAATGTCGTCCAGTCATGGCTTCTATTGTATGTTAAATGTGCGTCAAACGCTTATCACGTCTATTGCCTATTTGTATGCTCATATCTGACTCGTCCATACCTTTAGTTATTATTTGCATTTATTATGTCTAAGACATATTTAATTCAAAATTCTCTTTGCTGAGTCAGTTATATCCATCATTTATTTAACTTGCTTTTTACAGTTTCAAAAACTTGCGTCGTGTCAACATTTAATGCATGTCCTATCACACGTCTTTCATTCAATTTTGTTTTAGAATTATTTTTAGAGAGAAACTCTTCATATTTTGAAACCTTTTTAAGTGTGTCTCTTCCCTCTGAAAAACATTTCACTCTCGTTGAACCTGAAACTTCGCGTGAAAGTATTCTCTATTTCTCTAACTCTAAACCTTCAATCCTTCAAAATTGGCGTCTTCATCTGCTGTTGGTACCTATAATGTCAACGCTCTTGAGATTGGGATATACCATCACTTCGAGTTCGACATTCTGAAGGAATACAATGTTGATGTTAGTCACTACATCAATGTTGCTGGTTGGGGAGGATTGTTTGTTGAGAAGGTCTGTGTACCCAGACCTGATTTGGGCCTTCTGGAAGAAACCCGAAGTTACTGAGACTAAAATTTCTGCTACAATGCTGGGTACCAAGGTGGTTGTATCTGAAGCTACTATTGCAATAGTGATTCACTGTGCTCGGGAAGGTCAAACCCTAACCGAGAAATAGGAAGAAGAACTGGGTGGACAAGAAGTAATTGCTACTTTACTGATGAGGAGTGATACTGTAAGAAATCACTCATGGAAGGTTGTAAAGATGAAGGATGAAGTTAATATTCTTCATCAAATTCGGAATAAGACGGTTCTGCACAAGGCTGGGTCTAAGGACAACCTTTCTTCCCTACACAAGTTCTGTCTCTGTCACTTGGTAACTGAGACTAAGATCAACCTGCCTCATATTCTTTTTGGAAGATTCAAAGACTATGTGATTCACAGGGAGAAGGCATCTACTATCCCTTTTTTCCATCTTCTGTCAAAAATCTTCAAGGCTCAAGAAATTTATATAAAGCTTGAAGCAATGTCTTCTGAGGAACAAGCTTCAATCCTCAAGGAGAATGGTATGTCTCCTGTTGTGTTTGGCAAGGTAAACTTGACCAACATGAAGCTCAGTTCAAGTGTTCAGGTAGAAATGGCCAATAAGGAGGAGTTACTGAAGGTCAAGGAAGAACAGATAGAGTTAAATGAAGCTGAAACTCTAGGGCTGAAAAAGAAGACAGTTGGACGATGAGCCAAAACAACTCGTCTAGCTGCTGCCAAGAAGCCTGATGCTGGGGTGGTCATCAGGGAACCAGGGCTGATGAACCACAAGTTGTCCCAAGGCAGAAGAGGACAAGGAAGTTCATGATAGTGTGATTTTACATCATGTTTCCTGTACACTTTTGCAAGCATTTTTCATATAGATTAGGCATTCTTTATTTGATTTTTGTTAGTTTTTCCCTTGGAACGGGTGAAGCGGTTTCTTGGTGTTGTTTTGCAGGAATTTAAGGAAAAATTCTCAGAATTAGCCTTGATGGAGCTTGGATGAAATAGAGCTTGAAAAGTGAAGAAAATGAGCCAAGCAGATCCCATCACGGCCTGGCCGTGATGACCATCATGGCCATGATCAAGAAAACTGAGAAGATTGAAGGCAAAAGTCAGAAGCTATCACGGCCTAGCCGTGATAATCATCACGGCCGTGACAGGCCAAGCAGAACCGATCACTGCCTAGCCGTGATGAGGCTCACGGCTTTGATGCTCCAAATTCGAAAGCGCGCCCACTCCAGAACACGTCACGGCCTGGCCGTGATGGCCATCACGGTCGTGACGCGTGGCCTCTCTATAAATATGAGCGCAGAAGACAGAAAAAAGGGATCTGGATTGAGGATTCAAAGAGGATTTTGGGGGTCTCTAACACAGACTTTCAGACCTAAAAATAGAGGCCTTGGAGGCTGCGGCTGAGGAAGGATTGTAACCCTAGAACGGAGCTGCTGAGAGGGGCTGCTGTGACGATAGTGGAAAGCTCCCATGGAGTTTCTTCTCTCCTCTTCTCCTATTTCTCTGGTTTTTGCTTTCTCTTTTATGAGTAGCTAAATCCCGTTTATTGGGATTAGATGTAGCCAAACTGAAATAACATGTAATTGCCTTGACTGATTAATCTGTGTTTATGTTTCTCTATTAGTGATTGATTATCCATGCTTAATGCTTGTTGTGGCTAGCATCCCCATGACTCGATTAGTGTTTTGGTATGCAATTGGGAAATTCGTATTAAAACCGGAACTGAATTGAATCACCTAGTAACCCTTGCATCTAGGAATGGAGTTTGGTTTACTAGTAATCGTGTAATCCCTAATCCTAATGCAAATTCATTAATCTAGGCCACCTAAGGAATTAGGGTCTATTAGTGTATTTAGGCTCTTGCCATCCGAGGAATCGGGGCTTGAGTAATCTAGTGGGTTGATTTCAATATTTGAAGCATGAATGAGAGGTATCTAGTCCTGGTATTGCATGAGGTAGAGGTTTGGTGAAGTCTAGTCCCAACATATCATTTTCGCATTCCAAGTGCTCGAAAAAAATACAAAAAAGATTTTGATTGCTTTTTTTTATTTGTTTTGAATTCTCATCATAGTCTAGATAGTTGTTGAAATTGTGAATTGGTAATTGACATCCAATCCTCGTGGGAACGATAAACGGTCTCACCACCGTATTACTTGCACGACTGGGTATACTTGCCCAGATTCATCCAACAGGTCATCCTATCACATAACGAGAATGATGATGAGGACAACTTGCCAATTGGATCAGTGCTGAAGAAGCAGAAGCACACTGTTGTTCCAACAAGGGCAAGGCAACAACCCTCAAGGAAGGCTAAGTCCATTGTGACTTCTGAGGTAACACTTCCAGCTAATGATCATGTTCAATTAGTTGTTGATGCTCTTGTAGAAAGCTTTAATGTTCCTGTCAATACCACTGCACCATCACAAACTGAAACCCAAATCCAAACTCTTCCACAACAACATTATCAACCATCCTTACCCATTCCAGAACAACCAACCATACCTCAATCTGAACCAATATATGAACCACACTCCCATCTTTAACACATAGCCTTACCACAAAATTCCCCTGCATACTCACCCATTCAAACTTCACCAATCAGACCTCAATTTCAATCCATCATTCCCTCTGATGATCCCTGGTTTAATCAACCAGGTGATGTTAGGATCAATCCAGGTGCACCTTATCCAAAACTGGCCAAAATCACATTTCCATACACCGACCCTTCCAATCTGTATGTTGGCAAAGCTGAAAGTTGGGCCAAGGTAAAAAGAGATTGGAGAATCCTATATCATACTCACCAGCC
Source organism: Sophora flavescens (assembly GCA_030762895.1). NCBI lineage: Eukaryota > Viridiplantae > Streptophyta > Magnoliopsida > Fabales > Fabaceae > Sophora > Sophora flavescens. The sequence goes on along the minus strand of CM061069.1, from coordinate 80,498,111 downwards.
CGAACCAGAATCAACCAGGCCTTTCTATCCTTTACCTGAGTATGAGTATGAACCAGAACCCATATACTACCCCTGGCATGTACCCATTCCATATGAAGGAGATGGTCCCCTTCCATCTGCTCTGTACAATGCCCATGAACCACTTCTCACTCACCTGCCACAACAAAATTCCCACCAAAGAAAATCTACCCTAACCTCATCAAAATTCCACCTTTCAAACCCCATACTGATGGTGTTGATAGAGATATTATCCTTGTCTGGTGGATTATGCCATCAAAGGCAGTAGAGGTAGATAAAGTACCTATTCAAAGGTCAAGAACCTATGGCTACCGTAGATTCATCTTGGACAAGAATGTCAAGTGGAAGAAATTTGTGCATCCCAGAGAATATGGGAGTGCTGCTGATGTGGTTGATCACATCATGTATGCTCATCTCAAGGCAGAGTTTGAGCTGCCAAGGTATATCAGGGCTGCCAATTTTGTCTCGCCTACTTGGCTGTATCACTCATCCAAGGACACCAAGGTTGGCATGCGGCCTCCAAGGGTTTGTCCCAGATTACCAATGATTGACATGAACAAGGACAAGGATGCAAAGAAGAGACTGAACACTCACACTATGCCTGCACTTATTTCTTGCATTATAGATCCAAGTCTAGACCCTCTAGCTGACCAAGAATTCATCAACTTTTTGCTATCTGAAGATGAGGAAAATAGGACACTTAAAGATGTCAGAGGCTATTGGGTTTGTCACATCAAGACTTGTAATAAAGAAGCCTCCTCCTCAGGACTTAATGAAACTGACAGGAGAACCATTCCTACTGTTAGAGGAAAATATGGTTTCTCCTCTGTCAGATATTACATTCATGAGGATACTCTTGACATTCCTCTTATCAGTCCAACCTTTGAAGAAGATGAAATCCACTGGGCTCCAAATTTGCCCACACCATAACCTTCCATACAAGTATCTACAGAATCTTCTGAGGAAATGGAAGAGATTGTTGTTGAAGGTCCTGACTTGACTGAGAAAGCTGTGCAGACTGAGGCTATTAATGAAGAAGTTGCTGAATCTGTCAGTAGACAAGGCACTTCAGGCAAGCATTCATCTCAACCTCTAGCTCTGGTAGTTGTTCATCCGGAAGCACTACCTCAACACTCACAAGCTCTGAGCATAATGCAAGAACAAGGCCACATGACTACTACTGCTAAAAGCTCAAGAACTTCCTTGTCAATTGATCTGGATGAGATTAACACAAGGAAAGTTGAAGCTCGGGTATAAATGTCCCTGAAACCTACCAATGCCCTCCTCAATCAAATGCTTCAGTTGCTCTCCAATTTCCAACAGACCCAAGGTCAACCTGTTCCACCTCCTCCACCTTCTAATCCTTAGTCTTCATTTTCTTTATTCTCTTTTTCTCTCTATCTATATCTGATAATGATGGTTAACCTTATTCACCTTTTTGTCTGATGACAAAAAAGGGGGAGAAAGGCTAGAAGAAGAATTAAATTTATAAAGAAAGCCTTTTGAATGTCTAAGTCTTCATCTGCATAAGCATACCTGCATATATGTGTTTTCTCTGATATAATGCATGTTTCTGTACTTGCTCTAATATTTGTCACTCTTCTATACATATGCTCTGATACTGGTTTTGAATTGCTCTTGTTGTTTTGGCTCCAACGACTCAAGAGGGAGGGTGAATTGAGTTTTCTTAAAAATATTTCCCTCTTAAAAACTTTTCACAAAGCTTTATAAATCAGAGTTGCGGATTTGTGTTCTCGGGATCTTTTATAAAATCTATGAAGGGTTTTTACAAAATCTTGAATAGAAGGTGATGAGGATAAGAAAGATTAATTAAGAATAGGTTCAGTTTCAAAACTTAGTAATAACAAGATACAGTTTATACAGATCAAGAGCATAAATTATACTTGAACTTTAAACATCAAAGTTACAGGTTCTTGAATCATAAACAGAAAGTAAAGGAGTTTGAGTTTAGAGATACTACACAGCCAGATTTATCCTGGTTCAGTCACCACCACTGTGACCTACATCCAGTGCCCACTCCGCCTGTGGGATTTCACACACTAACACACAAGCTTTGCCGGGTAGCTTGAAAAACCTTCACACCATAGAGCACTCTTTCACCTCGAGATACCACACTCTTGTGAAGAGCCTCAATGTTCAACCTTAGGGATACCTCACCCTAATCACTTTGAGAGACTCCCTCTCTCTTTACAATCGAAAAGTAAAAACAAAAGTTGATTCCTAACTCTCAATAGTCAGATAAACAAATTGAAGCACTTATGAGTATTGAAACACTCTTTTCACAGTAAAATCAATGAAGATGATGAATGATATGTGTATCGCTATAATTCTGTTGTTATTCGTTATGATTCTCTTAAAGTGTTCCCTTGATCCCTCTTTATATAGAAAACAAGTTACAGTCGTTGGGATCAATCAAAACAGATTTGGATCTGATAACAGAATATGTTTTCTTGATTCTTGTTCTTGAGATAAGGTTCTGATAGTTCTTATAGAATTTGCGTCCATAAAGTAACGAGTCCATTTGGAAAAATAGCCGCGTCCATCATAAAAAATAGTCGCGTCCATTTGCCATGTCAACAGACGGGAGTACTAACACAAAGTAATTGAACGTGCTCCAACTAGTAGACGAGCGCTTGTATTACTTTAGTAGACGAGTGCATGTATCACTTTAGTGGACAAGCACTTCTGTCACTTTAGTAGACGTGCGCTTGTGTCACTTTAGTAGACGTGATCTTCTATCACTTTCTTGGACGCCAGCTTTTACCACTGTTGGACGAGCGCTTTTATTATTCATAGTGTTGGACGAGCGCTTATATTATTCTAGTGCTGGATGAGCGCTTCTATTATTATTTCCAAAAATCATTTTCTTAATTGAGCTATTTGTGAATAAGAGATTTCATCTCTTACAAATCATCTAAGACTTAACACTAATTTCTTCGTTTAAGCTCTTGTCTTGATGATTCCTTGATCTTTGTCCTTGCTTTTTGATTCCTCCAAGTTCTTCCTTGAATATTCTCCTTTGATTGCTCACTGAACTTGTTGAATATTGCTTGATACATGTCTTTACAATTTGACACTAAACACTTGCATATACATTAAGTTGTATTTGTCATATATCAAAATATCTCAGTCATTGAGTCTAACAGCTCTGTGCTCTAATACATAGCTCTCTATGCTTATTTGCCTGATGTTAGAATTTATTACCTGATGTTAGAATTTATTAAGTTTCTGTATGCTTTGTCTTAGGGGGAGCTCTGTAGCTCTCTTAGACTTTGCTCATTCAAATTTAATTAGTTTTTGTCATCATCAAAAAGGGGGAGATTGTTGGAACCAAAGTCGTTTTGACTAAAATAATCTCTTAAGTTTTGATGTTAACAAAAAAGTTAAATTTGTATGGCAAAGTTGTGCCAAAGATCTAACTATTTATTCTAGCTTGCAGGATTGTTTAAAAGTGTTGCTAGATGAGAAAACTTATCTTTAGCTTCTTTGTTTTTCTAAGAAACAGTATTGGGTCTAAGACTTTACTCGCTAAACGAGCCTTCAAAGTTATGTAAAATTCTGAGTCTATAAGGTTATCGCTAAACGAGGTACTAAAAATTGACTAAGTTAAATAACTCTAGACGAGTGTCTAAGTCTAAGTATAATATAAGTAGTAGACGAGTAAATTAATATCTCTCAGGAAAATAGCAAGTCCAAAGACTTGTAACTAGACGAGAAGTCATCTAGACTCAGAATCAGTAATACAACTTGTTTCTATACATAGTTAAAATTATGCATCCAAAGACTTGCGCGTCCACAGTTAACTGAAACTAAACCCATCTAGTCAAAGTGAATTTATTTCAAATGATTGTTATTTAATACGAAGGTATTTGTGTCTATTTCTTGTGCTACTTAAATTGTTTAAATCCTTGTTTATTGAGATTAGAAACATAGTACCATCGAGAACACAAACCTTTGTACTCTGACACTTATATTGCTGTAAAGTTAAAACCAAGTACGAAGAAGGAAAGTCAGAAAGTAACCTTCGGTACAATAGTGAAATGACAGCACTACTTTGAGCATTCTTCTGATAACCAAGAGCACTTCTCACAGAAAGCATATCAAGCTATCAGTCTCAACGGATCCTAGAATTTAATGTTATGTCTAAACGGATACAAATTGAAGACCGTTGAAGAAGATCAAGGCAGAGATGCACTTCATCTATAAATACTGGACGATCCCTAGTGAAGAAGTAGATCTTAGCTCTGATATTCAAAGTGCCAAAACTCTGCTCAAAGTTCTCTTGAACAAAATTCATTTGTAAACACAACTAATCTTAAACTTTCATACTTTCACACATAGTGAGCTTGTAAGATCATTCTTTGAATCTCTTTGTTAGAGTTAGATCCTGAAGAGGCTTGATAGAGAAACAATACTTGTAAGCTTGAAGAAGTGTTGAATACTTATAAAGCTATTGGATTATAGTGGAGAAAACCTTCAGGTAGAAAGGACTGGACGTAGCTCTTGATTGGAAAAGAGTGAACCAGGATAAATCAACTGCATGAATCTTATATCCTTATCTTTTACAGTCCTTGCTTATACTAACTATGGGGGTTTGGATATGAGTTTGTTAACTCTTTAGAAAGGTTTTTTTTTTGTGTACTTATCTTGTTTTGCTTGCAAAAAGGTTTTAAGAAAAGGCTTTTTCGAAAAACTGTTAAGAAACACAATTCAACCCCCTTTCTTGTGTTTCCATGTGTCAACTTCATTAATGATGCAGCTCTTTTAAAGCTTACCTTTGACATGTTCTCATCAAAATCTCAGTGGTCCTCCCTTTTCAAGGCTAGATTTATTAGGCATGGCAAGCCTATTGTACATTATTCCAAGTCCTCAATTTGGCCTGGTATGAAGCAGCATTTTCAAACAGTTTTGGATGGCAGTAAATGGATTTTGGGTGATGGTAGTGATATCAATTTTTGCAGAGATAAGTGGTTGTCTCTTCCTATTACTGATTTGCCGCAGCTTCCCGTGGAAATTCACAAACTGTTGAAAGCAACAGTTAAGGATTTCATCCTCAATAATAGTTGGTCAATTCCTCAATGCTTTTCAATCAGGTTTCCTGCTCTAGTTTTAGAAATTAACCGCACTGTTATTCCAGTCTCGAGGGCAAAATATGATATTATTTGGCAAGCCTCTTCTGATGGAAAGCGGAGTTTTAAAGATACTTATTCTTATCTGCAGCAGCCTTATCAACAAGTGAGTTGTAGCAAGAGGTTATGGAATTCTGTGATACCTCCATCGAGATCTTTTATGGTATGGAGACTAATGCAAGATAGAATTCCAACTGATGATAACTTAAGACTAAGAGGCTATGTTGTGGTTTCATGATGTAGTCTATGTGGTTCGGATTTTGAAACCTCTAATCACTTATTTTTAAGCTGTCATTTTGATGTTAGCATATGGTCTTGGTTCAGCATTGTTCTCCAATGTCCTATTGATCTGTCACCCTTCAAGTATGTTTTGAACATTTGTGAAAGGAGTTGGAGTGATCAAGTAAAGGATCTTATTCTATTAGCAGTACCTCATATTCTGGGTGATTTGATATGCTAGATCCTGAAGCATTTTAAGGTTATTGGAAATCCTCCTAAAGCTCCTCTCATCATTCAGGTAGATTGGTATAAACCTCCATGTGGTTGGATAAAATGCAACTCGGATGGTACATTTAAAGGCAATCCGGGTCAAGCTGCTTGTGGTGACATATTTAGAGACTCTAGTGGTGCTATAGCTGGGTGTTTTGCTGAATACATTGGAGTTGCTACTTCCTTTCAAACAGAATTGCTTGCTGCAATGCATTCAATTGAGATAACTTTCCAAAAGAGATGGTTTAGACTATGGCTTGAATGTGATTCATTACTTGTTGTGAATTCCTTCAAGAACATAGAGCTAGTTCCTTGGCACCTTTAAAGCAGATGGAGGAATTGTCTTGACTTGATCAAGCAAATGGACTTTCATGTATCTCACATATATAGGGAAGGGAATATGTGTGCTAACAAATTGGCTAATCATGGTGTAAATAGTCTTTGTTTTTCTTGGTGGGATTTACCCCCTCCTTTCATTTGTGATGACTTCAATCGCAATAGATTTGGTCTTGTAAATTTTAGATTCAAATGATTTTTTATTCTTCACATGGGTTTTGGTTCATGTTTTTATTATTAATAAATTTGTGTGCTGTAGATGATTAGTAGGATCTAAGGTGCCAACCTAGTTGGGATCTTTTTCTCTATTGTGATGCCTGCATGCCTTCTTGTTGCTTAAAAAAAAATACTCTTATTTTAGTTGTTGAGGTTAAATTGGCTACAAATTATGAAACGAAATGTAAAATACAATCGATTTAAACTGATTTATTTTAAAGGAATGATTATCGACTGCAATCTGCAGCTCAAGAACAATAAAAACATTCTATTAAATATTAATCATAGTTCAGTCAAAACTTAATTAACAAAAATTCCCAGAAAATAATTGTTGTGGGAGACCGCATCATCTTGATATACTCGCATGGTTAAATGGAGATTTGTCTATAGACGATTCAAATGGACCTTCTTTAAAAAATATACATTCAAATGGACCTAATAATATATGTAAGGATACATCATGATCTCATGCATGTAAATTAAAAAACACAATTACAAAAATTAATATTGTTTTTGTTAAAAGCTCAAAACAAATTTAAAGAAGAAAATATTAAAATGAATGGGAATGTTATATTGCAAAGGTTGACTCTAATTTTCATGATAATATTTTCAATCTGGGTTATATGTTTAATTTTGATACCCTGTTGTTATAATGTTTTTCAAACTACCAACTAATATTCAATCATCCCATAACGTGTGACTTTGAAAATAATTATACTAAAAATCAAATATTCGTTTGGTTCAGATTGGCAGATTTGCTTCGATCCATCACAGATTTGATCAAGAATTGGGCGTCAATATTACAGATCCGGAGACATGGGTATTCCGGTGACTCTGATTTTGTCACTTTTGTAGGCATTTTGATTTTGCCGTGTTATGCTATTAATCTGGGTACTGTGAGTTTGTTCGCAGATTCATCCTTTTCGGTTTTTAGCGATGTTGGATTTGTGTTGTTCGATGTATTTTATCAATTTAAATGAATGAATATATTTTTAGTCAAAAAAAAATTTACATTAACAATACATATTAATTAAATCCTTTAATAATATATGTGCACCATCTACCATTGGTGCACTACAAGAATTTAAGCTATTTCCCAAGGCATATTACCCAGGGCAAAAAATCCCTAGGAATTTTTGACGTTTCTCACGGTTAAAGCCTTGGGAAAGTTCTCTCTATGGTTCCCACGGGTTGGGCCTTGGGTAACAGAGGCGCCAACTGCTCCCGCTTGTTTTCCCACGGAATGGGCCGTGGGAAATATGTTGAGAGCCGTTTCCCAGGGCTGTAGCCGTGGGAAATATGTTGAGGCGCCGTTTCCTAGGGCTGTGGCCCTGGGAAATATGTTACATGAGGCGCCCTTTCCCAGGGCTGTGGCCGTGGGAAATATGAAATTAAAAACCCTCGCCTTCCTTCACTCTCTGAGGCGCCGTTTCCCAGGGCTGTGGCCGTGGGAAATATGTTGAGCGCCGTTTCCCGTGGTCAGTGGGTCGTAGGGAAATATGTTGAGCGCCGTTTCCCAGGGCTGTGGCCCTAGGAAATATGTTACATGAGGCGCCGTTTCCCAGGGCTATGGCCGTGGGAAATATGAAATTAAAAACCCCCGCCTTCCTTCACTCTAGGCGCTGCTTTCCGTGGTCAGTGGGCCGTGGGAAATATGTTGAGTTTTGTGGTGGGGGGAAATATGTTGAGCGCCGTTTCCCAGGGCTGTGGCCCTGGGAAATATGTTACATGAGGCGCCGTTTCCCAGGGCTATGGCCGTGGGAAATATGAAATTAAAAACCCCCGCCTTCCTTCACTCTCTGAGGCGCCGTTTCCCAGGGCTGTGGCCGTGGGAAATATGTTGAGGCGCCGTTTCCCAGGGCTATGGCCGTGGGAAATATGAAATTAAAAACCCCTTCACTCTCTGAGTTACTTCAGAAGTTGCAGTATGGAGCCATGGACAACATGCACAAACTATGGTTTTGCCTTTATCTTCTCATCATCATCTGCTGCTTCTCTCTTCACACCTACACCTCCTTTGCAGCTTTGACCACCATCTCACCATACCAGGTAATTCCTCTAACTACTACATAGGCATGTGGTACAAAAAGGTTTCTGAAAGGACATATGTTTGGGTAGCAAATAGAGATAACCCAGTTTCTGATAAGAATTCTGCCTTGTTAACAATATCTGAGGGTAATTTAGTTCTCTTTGACCAGTCTCAAAATAAAGTTTCAGTCCTCAGACGCGAACGGCGCCGCCCCAACCTCCTTCGGTCCGTCATCCTCCTCCTGGTCCAAAGGCCATCTCCGCCACACGGCAAAGCCATCGCCAGCGGCTGTAGCACCTAGGTTTTTTAATTAAAAAAAATACATAGGTTTCCCAAGGTTAAAACCCTGGGAAATGTTTCCCACGGAAAATTCCGTGGGAAACGTTTCCCAGGGATTTTTCCGTGGGAAACTTTTCCCAGGGAGTAGTCCGTGGGAAATTTCCCAAGGGTGTAACCGCGGGGTATTTCCCAGGGCATACCCGTGGGAAACCTTTCCACCAAATTGGAAAACCGAGGGATCTGAATCCGTGGGTCATCCCTGGGAAATGTGTATTTTCCCACGGATTTTATGGATTTCCCAGGGCCATAGGCCATGGGAAACAGCGAAAATTCTTGTAGTGGTGGAGCAAAAGAATCGGTTGCGAACTCAAATAAATTATGGAAATTAAAGTATGAAGAACAGAAGAAGAGTGCGTAATGCTCTCAGCTATCTTGTCCTAAAGTGAACTAGTCGAAGAGGCCCTGGAGGGTTCAACTGTACAAGAAAACCACAAATATATATTGTATGCGAGCTTTGTCTGTCCTTTTGATCATTATATAATGATGTATGCCCTCTAGGTTGCATCACTATACTTGTAAACGAATGAAACTAGTGGATGCAAATGCAAATGTATATAGCCTATTTTCTTAAAAACTAAATTACCCAATTGAGTAATGGGGTTGCTGGTTCTGTACAAAATATCCAAAGTTATTGTATCAATTGGGAGTTGTTATTGTTTGTATATGTTCGGGTTTAAGCATAAATCCAAAGTTTTGGATCAGTTACTTTAGCTTATGTCATGTGAGAGGGGCTAAATATCCCTTTTTTGAAAAAATAAAAAATAAAATAATAGTTTATAAGTTCTGCAACGTTTTCTAAGCCACTAAGCATGCGTGTTTGGGAAAATGAGGGTAGATATATAGGCACTAATATTGGTTTTTTTTAGACTATATGTGCAATCATGCAGATGAAAACTTTAAAAAATCGTTGCCTAGTGGGCAAAGATTAAGTCAATGGTTATAAATTTATTATATACATTATTAGAACGGTACGTTCGTCTGCATAGCAGCATTAATCAATTAGAAACAATTGCAAACCTTTTGTCGTAACCAGAAAGGCAAATAATTTTTTGTGATGATAGGAATGGAGTCGGTGGATTGAATTGAAGACAATAATATCATATTGTATATTATCGTTCGTCATTTAAAAAGAGAGTGGTTAACTGGAGAAGACTTTTTGCTTCTGTTAATGCAAAAGTAAGCTCTATCCGAATCCGTGGATAAATATCATGGGGATATTATTACTATATAAATAGCAGTATTAGTATCATACCCCACAATTGTACGGAACTTCTAGCAATTTAAGGGGCCCACATGCTACCATTTTTTGTTTGGGAAGCAAATTAATAAAAATCGGATGAGAAGGTGAATTAAAAATGATAGATGCTAAAGTACCGATTAAAGAATAAAAAAATAATTTTAAATTAAAATTGATGTAGTTTAATATATTAAAAATACTGTATTTAATTTTTTTAATATTTTTTTTATAAGCTAAAGAATGTATTGAATGAGTATAAGGAATATCCAAAAACCCATTTACAATAAAGCCAAACAAGTAGGAGAAGATATAGCTAAAAATTCAACCAAAAATAAAAAATCCAGCAAGGTTGAAATCTAATTACACCCCACCCATAAGGGTTCGTTTGGTGGTCAGGATAGGATAGGGGCGGATAGGATAAGGGAGCAGGATAGGAGTATGATAGGATATGAGCAGGATAAGCTATTATCCTATCCGACGTTTGGTGTCCACCAGATAACCAACTGGATAGCATTATAATTTTAGTATGAATTTTAAAATTTTCGTTCTTGTTCTGAATGTTTTCATATTTTATTAGATTTTAGTTTTTTTATAATTTTCATTTTTTTAAGATTATATAAAAAGACAAAATTGTCCTTCTGATAAAATTACATATAATATTTAAAATTTTTAAAATATTGCTTAACTTAAATTAAATTTTTTATAATTTTAAATATTCATTTTTAGTTTTTACTTTATATATAGTTAAATTATTAGAATTTTTATTTATTTTTCAGTTTTTAAAAATAATATGACGTAACAAAATTAGCCTTGTGAGAAGAAATAATAATTTTTAAAATTAATTATTAATATTTTTAATATTTTATGTTTTATTATACCTTTTTCGGTAACCATATTATAATTTATTATACTTTAATTATTTTATGTATACATTTTTTTTATACTTTATTATACTTTAAATCACCTTATCCTATCCTGTTGAGTTCTAACCAGCTCCCCTCAGGATAAAATTTTAACTGGATGGACAGGATAAGATAGGAGACAGGATTGGTTTATCCTATCCTGCTGGCTCACCAAACAATAGTTCCAGACAGGATATGATAGTTTATCCTATCATGTCTCTCTTATCCTGTGCATCAAACGAGCCCTAAAGGTAACCCGAACCAAGTAAACAAGTCTAACTACATAGCCACCACCAAATAAAACCTCATCCTCTAATATAAGCACTGATAATAAAAACAGAACAGTGCAGCAAACAACCCCACGCTAGGAAACCACCAAACCAGCAAAAAGATATAACAGCAAAGCAAACCTGTGCAAGAAACAATACAGAGCAGAGCAACTAAAAACAGGAACAACCAGCATTAGGACATGCAGCCAATAGGACAAATACACCAATCTGTATAAGTATAATCCGAGGATCCAACACCCGCAGAAAACCATGCCCATGATCTATGTTTTATTTGCTCCAAAACAGATAGGAAATCCACCTGGCCATTTTTTGAAATAATCTCATTACGTGACAACTACAGTGACCAAACAGTTGAGTGCCAAAAAATATTTTTAAATTTCTTCAGCTTCCTGCCACCTAGTAACCTCCTGTGTGAAGAGTAAAAACTAGCAATGTCATTGATAGCCACAAAAATAAAACCAAGCCACCTATATACCAAGTCCACAGCATTAGAATGTAAGGAAACAGAAGGAATAGATGAAGAGCTGATTCCTGATCATGGCCACAAAGAACACACCCGCACTACACATGATCCAAAATAACCTGCCTCTTAAAAAGATTCACACGAGTAGGAAGACGATCCGGAAGTAACTGTCAAGAGAAGGCAAGAACTTTGCTCGGCACACAATGTTGGGAAAATACACAATTTTCCTAAATCAAATTTGTGAAAAACGAGATAAATGTGGAATAATAACACACAAAATTGATAACGGAGTTCGGCCAATAATGCATACGTCTTCGGGCTGTTGCAGATATTTTACTCAAAAGGGAGATATACAAAGTGTTTACAAAACACTCACAACCTCTCACAACCCACAACCCAATTACATCCAGAAAAATAAAGTTTTTATTTCTAAGCTTTCTCTCTCTCTTGTTGGGATTGATTTTTTTCTTCTTGCTGAGGCTTGTATTTATAAGGATTTTCACCACGTTACGTAGTTGGGTGCTACCCCACCTAGTGGGATAAGGCTTGGTTGTTGTTGTTGTTGTACGTAGTTGGGTGCCAAGGTGTTTCCACATATTGTGGGAAACTAATTACTAATATTACATAAATACTCCTAACAAATAGCACTAACAACTAAATGTTAGGAATTCTCTTTTGGCCACCTCCAACAATAGCCACCTCCAACAATCTCCCACTTGAAGACTGATTTCAATCTGTCTTCACACATCGATCAATACAGCAGTCTTCCCTGGTTTGTTATTCTAGTAGGCCAACTGAAGTTGAACACAACTTCAATTTGTCAATGGTCACCACCTTTGTTAACATGTCTGCTGGATTCTTACTTCCTTGAATCTTCTTCAATGTTAGCACCTTATCCTCAAGCAGAGATCTGATAAAGTGATAACGAAGATCAATGTGCTTTGTTCTGGAATGGAATGCTGAATTCTTTGCCAAATGCATCGCACTTTGACTATCACTGTGCAAAACACTTTTCTCCTGGATGAATCCCAGCTCTGTCAACAATCCTTGAAGCCATATCAATTCTTTACTGGCTTTTGTTACAGCTACATACTCAACTTCTGTAGTGGATAAAGCAACAATATTTTGTACCTGCGACATCCAACTAACAGATGTTGTTCCAACAGTGAATATGTAACTGGTGGTACTTCTTCGGTGATCGACTTCACCTCCAAAGTCTGCATCTACGTATCCTTGTACTTTTAATTCTCCTATACCAAAGTACAGACACTTCTTCGTGGTGCCTCATAGATACCTCAAAATCCAATTAACTGTTTCCTAATGAGCTTTACCTGGATTTGACATAAACCTGCTAACAACTCCCACTGGATGGCCAATGTCTGGCCTTGTACAGACCATCGCATACATCAAACTTCCAATGGCTGAAGCATATGGAATCTTAGCCATAAACTCTATCTCTTCATCTGTCCGAGGAGACTGGTCCTTGGATAGGCGAAAATGACTAGCCAAATGTGTGCTTACCGGCTTGGCGTCGCCCATGTTGAATCTTTGCAAAACACGGTTGATGTTCTCTGCCTGAGATAACTGCAAAATTCCTCTTTACTTATCTCTCGTGATTTGCATTCCAAGGATCTTCTTTGCTGGACCCAAGTCCTTCATGTCAAATTCTTTTGACAGCTGCGTCTTCAAGTTTCTAATCTCGTCCATATCCGAACCAGCTACAAACATATCATCGACATAAAGTAGCAGAATGATATAATTGGACTTATATCTCTTGAAGTAACAACAGTGGTCGGCATTGCACTTCTGAAAGTCTTCCTTGTGCATAAAGCCATCAAACTTCCTGTATTGGGACTTGTTTCAGGTCATACAAGCTCTTCTTCAATCTACACACCATATTCTCCTTCCCCTTTTCTGAGAAACCTTCTAGTTGGTGCATATATATCTCCTCATCTAAGTCTCCATGAAGAAATGCGGTCTTCACGTCCAACTGCTCAAGATAAAGCTCTTGACTGGCTACAATACTTAACACAGACCTGATAGTATTGAGCTGTTGGGAATTTGCGTATAAAAAAAAATAACGCAGCGAAAAAATTCCCATCGAAGGATCCTTGCGAATGGTCATGATTCATGGTTAGAAGATTTACCTCTTGAAGCGATGACAGTTGATTAAAATTGTCTATCACGAACACCGCACGAACGATGTCTCTAAGGTATCCACACGAGCAGATTCCGTGAACGTCCAACGTCACGAACCCGAAGCGTCTCTGTCTCACAGTGCTAGCTTCGAAAACCGAGACCTGCTGTTCACTATCACTTTCTATGTGCGGCTAGGGTAAAACAAAAATGGTGTAGGCACAATAGCTTAAGTGGTCTACTTATAGCAGCACCTCCTTAAGTGAGTTAGTGAGCAACGTTTGACCTAAGCCCCATGTACTATGTGCTAGGCCCAATAGAAAAGTCCAACTCTCCTTTTAATGCTTCTTTTAATCCACTCTTATGTGTGTGACCCTATAGGTTCCCAAAACGTTAGTAGTAATATTAAATCCCATTTGATATTACAAACAGTGAGCGGTATCTAGCAATACATCACTGCTACCTAAGTAGTGAGAAAGTCAGTGATTTGACGAAACCTTTGTGACAAATATTCATGTGCATTATTATCCCTTTGTCCATATATCTATATTGAACACAAGACATGGAATGTGTCACCCTTGTATGGTTCAATATCATGTTCCCTGATACCCGAGTAGACTTAACAACAAATGAGGTGAATATCTCATATTGACTCATTTCAGCACGGTCATGCATTTTACAGTCTCACTCTATCAGGGGGCCCACAGATATTACTCCTGTTATGTAGGAGGGACAAATTCCATCTAGGTCACTCACATCCCTCTACATGGCTCGTGGTATGCCCAATGACCGTCTTTATAATCATCCTATTACAGATGACGTTTGACGATATTAAAGCACACGACTCCTCATGTAGGGATCGTAGCGATTTCAGGTCGAAGGATTGCATACACCATTGTCACTATGAGAACTACTTATGACACTCACACAACGCTCCATGTAGTGTTCTCATGGTGGGTCAATCCAGTACATTATTACTCTAATGTGTACCTATGTGGCGAGTCGATATCTCATATCCATGACCCGTGAGATACGGTCATCAGTCTGCACACATAATAGTCTCAATGTATTATTATTGTCCTTATTAATAAAATACTTGACTACGGATATTCAAGAATAGGATTTCATTGTTCAATAGTGTCTCACAATCAAGTCATATACTTGATATTCTATTAAACTGAAATTTCTATTCTAAGGACTTTATTATGTTTAAACAAGTAACACAATAAACTGGAATACCTCATATCATATATATATAATAGCAAGATACAAATGTAAGTCTAAGAAATACACTGGCCTCTAGGGCTTACACCAACATGAGCTTCACAACTGGAGCAAAAATTTCAATGTAGTCGACTCCTTCCTTCTGTTGGAATCCTTTGACTACTAGTCGGGCTTTGTATCTCTTGGAACCATCATGCTCCTCCTTCACTCGATACACCCATTTGTTGTGAAGTGCCTTCTTTCCCATGGGTAACTTGGCTAGTTCCCATGTCTGATTGGAGATCAAAGACTTCATCTCATCTTTCATGGCAAGCTCCCACTTGATAGCATCTGCGGTCTGACATGCTTCCTCATAGTTTTCAGGCTCCCTTCCATCAGTCAATAACATATAATTCATGTATCTCTTGTTAGGCACATGAGGCCGAGAAGACCTTCTCAATACTGGAGCTGGGGTAGGAGGTGTTGGTGTATCAGACTGTTGCTCCCTATCTTGTTGAATTGATTCCTCCGACTGAGAATTCTCAACTATAGGACTTTCTGGGACATCGTCCACCTCTGCATACACAGGCCCACTCTATTCTGAGTTGCTGTTATCTGTGTTGTGCCTGTCCTTGTACATCACTCTTCCGTTGAAGACCACGTCTCTACCGCGGATCATCTTTTTGTTTTCATCATCCCAAAGGCGGTAGCCAAATTCATCTTCACCATAACCGATGAAAGTGCACTTCTTCAATTTGGGATCAAGCTTATTCCTACCTTGATCACTGATATGCATATATGCTACACAACCTAAAACTCTACGATGTGAGAGTTTCACCTCTTTTCCGCTCCATACCTCTTCTGGTATTTTGTGCTCCAATGGTACCGATGGACCTCGGTTGATCAAGTAAGCTGCTGTGTTGACTGTTTCTGCCCAGAACTGCTTCGATAGACCTGACTGCATATGCAATCTTCTGGCTCTTTCAGTCAACGTTCAGTTCATACGCTCAGCTACATCATTGTGTTGAGGCGTACCCGACACAGTTCTCTCCATTCTGATTCCGTGCTCATAGCAAAACTTCTTGAATCTGGTGTCTTCATATTCACCACCATTGTCTATTCTGAGCTTTTTGATCTTCAACCCTGTCTCATTTTCAACCCTAGCTTTCCATATCTTAAAAGCCTCGAATACTTCAGACTTATATTTCAGAAAGTAGACACATACCTTCCTAGAGTGATCATCGATAAAGGTCACGAAGTATTGTTTCCCACCAATGGATGAGACGGTCGTTGGTCCCCAAACATCATAATGAACAAGCTCGAGTCTTTCCTTCTTTGGGGTTCTTCTACTTGCCTGAAAGCTGACCCTTTTCTGCTTTCCAAGTATGCAGTCTTCACACATGTCAATTTCCACTGACTGAAGACCTGGTAATTTACCTTTCAAATGTATAATCTTCATCCCTTTCTCACTCATATG
Source organism: Sophora flavescens (assembly GCA_030762895.1). Lineage (NCBI taxonomy): Eukaryota > Viridiplantae > Streptophyta > Magnoliopsida > Fabales > Fabaceae > Sophora > Sophora flavescens. The sequence continues at coordinate 80,481,826 of CM061069.1, read as the reverse complement.
GGTTTAGGGTTTAGGGTTTAGGGTTTAGGGTCGTGTGCCATAGATTGGGATTTTCATTGTTTGATGCAACTGCAATCAAATGACTTGCCCCTGCTGTCTTGCAAATAGTACCACTCTTACTACCGCGAGCAATTATGATTGCACCCTTTGAAATCTTCCAATTATCACCATGGAAGACCGTTGTGTAACCGTCACCGGCCAACTGGCCTACCAAGATTAAGTTCTTTCTCAAGTCGGGAATATGTCTGACATTTTTTAATTCTCAAACAGACTTGTTGAGCTTAATCTTCACTACACCTTTGGCAACAACATCACAAGATTGTTCATTGCCAAGGTAAACTTTACCAAGATTTCTGGGAACATAATTCTCAAAGAATTCTTTATGCGAAGTAGCATGAAAGGATGCTCCAGAATCTAACACCCAAGATTCTTCCTTGCTCTCTAAAAAGCATATTAATGCATCATCTTCTCCTAACGTGGAGGTAACATTTGCCTCTGCCTTCGCCTCATGATTCTTCAATGCACTCTTGCACTGATTTTTGTAGTGCCCGGTCTTTCCACAATTCCAACACTCGATAGTCTTTGAGCTATTGAAACTACGATGATTTTTGGACCTAGACCTCCTGTCCTTCGATTTATTGCATCCATTTCCTTTGGTTGAATTTCTTCTTCTTGACTCTGTGTGCAACACTGAAGAGGTTGACCATTCACCCGACTCTCTCTCTGTCAGATCTCTTCATTGAGAACCAGATCACGAACATCATTAAATTTCAACTTGTTGCTTCCCGATGAGCTACTCACAGCTGTGATAGTAGCATTCCAGCTTTCTGGTAGGGAAGACAAAAGTATCAATGCTCGTACTTCTTCATCAAACTCAATTCCCACTGAACTCAACTGGGTTGTGACTGTATTGAGTTCATTGAGATGTTGCGCAGTCGATGCGCCTTCTGTCATCCGTAAATTAAACAACCGCCTCATCAAAAGAACTTTGTTTGAGGCCGACGGCTTTTCATACATACTGGAAAGGGCCGCCATAAGACTCGCTGTGGTTTTTTCTTTTGCAATGTTAAAAGCAACATTGCGGGGTAACGTCAATCGGATAACTCCAAGGGCTTGTCTGTCAAGAAGAGTCCAATCTTCATCCTTCATGCCCTCTGGTTTCTTTTCTTGGAGAGGTTGATATAGCTTTTTCTGATACAGATAATCTTCAATCTGCATTTTCCAAAACCCAAAGTCCGCACCATCGAACTTCTCGATTTTCACCTTTGCTTCATCTCCAGTCATCGCTCCAATTCAAATATGACTTCCTCAGGATCGTTTCTGACAATTTGTACAAACCACCGTGTTTTAGAACACCTTCGTGGATAATTTGGTGTCATCGACCAAATTTCACTATTCACAAAATTTACTATTTATGTGAACAATACCTTTGTCAAAAATTGACAGAAATGATCACCAAAGCTCTTGATACCAATTGTTGGGAAAATACACAATTTTCCTAAATCAGATTTGTGAAAAACGAAATAAATATGGAATAATAACACACAAAATTGATAATGGAATTCGGCCAATAATGCCTACGTCTCCGGGCTGCTGCAGATATTTTACTCAAAAGGGAAATATACAAAGTATTTACAAAACACTCACAACCTCTGACAACCCACAACCCAATTACACCCAGAAAAATAAAGCTTTTATTTCTAAGCTTTTTTTCTCTCTCTCTAGTTATTCTATCTCTTGTTGGGATTGATTTTTTTCTTCTTGCTAAGGCTTGTATTTATAATGATTTTTTACCACGTTACGTAGTTGGTTGCTAAGGTGTTTCCACATATTGTGGGAAACTAATTACTAATATTACTTAAATACTCCTAACAAATAGCACTAACAACTAAATGTTAGGAATTCTCTTCTGGTCACCTCCAACAATAGCCACCTCAACACACAACAATTTCAAAAATTCTTAAAGATGATTGACAGGCCTGCAACCGGGTTAATGGATAAAACTGAGATTACAAAAGATCATATGTTGCTTTTACCGTGTACTGGTTTGTAATTCCAAGTAGCCAAACCCAGACGTCCTCTTTATCCCTACAAATACAAGCACCCTCGATAGTAGCTAAAAACATTTGCAACACATCATCCCCCCAAACAAATAGATCCCTTCTCCACCTCTTATTCCACCTCCACACATTATCAAGAGACAAGGAAAAGAGTCTAGGAAATTCATCTTTTAGGCTTTTAATGCCAAACCACACATCATGCCAAAAGGGAATATTAGCACCATTACCTATTTTCCTCTGCACATCTTTAGAGAACCAGTTTTGCACGGACACGCTATTGGTGTATAACACACAGATCCCTCCACCAAGGTGCCTTCCCCTCCATCTAGAAAGTCTTTTGCTCGTAACATCTACCACCGGTTTCCAAGTTGATACTCTTCTCGGATTCGCCCCTACCGGTAACCCAAGATAAGTGAAAGGTAGATTACCAGCTTTACAACAGAAAAAGGAGGAGCCAGTTGCAAGAAGAACCTCATCCACATTAATCCCAAACAAACAGCTTTTATAGAAATTGACCATTAGCCCGGAGACCAACTCAAGGCTTCTTAGGATTGCTTTCATAGCCCAGAGGTTTTGATAAGACGTTTTCCCCACTAACAAAGTGTCATCAGCATACTGAAGATGAGATAAAGAACAAGACTGACCAAAGTGAAAACCTGAGAATCTGCCACAATCCACGACCTTGGACATCAAACCGCTTAGGCCTTCTACCACAATGAGGAAAAGAAACGAGGTCAGTGGATCACCCTGCCTCAACCCTTTCTGTAAAGTAATATCCTTCGTCGGACTCCCGTTTACACTAGTGTAATAAGTGCTTTTTACGTCAGTTAAAATTGATTTTATACGTCAGAATACTGTCTGACGTAAATACAGCTGATGTTAATAGTTAATATTTTAACGTCAGTTGTTTAAACAACTGACGTTAAATATAAAACTATTAACGTTAGTTATTTAACACAACTGACGTTAATGTTGTTCAAACTAACGTCAGTTCTGTTAAAGAACTGACGTTATAGGTTTTATTTTTAACGTCAGATTCCTAATACAACTGACGTTAATAGTGTACTGTATATTTTATAAAATACTATTAACGTCAGTTGTTTGATACAACTGACGTTAATATATATATTTTCTTTTAAATTCAGTTTTAAAATATCACTCCCCTCAGCTATCCCTGCATTCAGTAAATATCCTAGTAATACAGAGAATATCACACACATTACAGAATTGCAAACACTATCCTTAAATTTCAATATTAACAAAAAGAAAAGAAATATACAAAGGAACAATGGGGGGACTTAAAACCAAAACCCATGTATAGGAAAAACATAACTATCTACAAAATATATATATATATATATATAAATTTTAGTCTCCAATGTCTAAAAACAAAACTACTAATCTAAGTATATATATATATATATATATATATATATATATATATATATATATAAATAAATGTTATTAATTAGTTTCTAAAGTCTAAGAAAAAAACTATTCATCTAAGTATTGCGGAGGTATCTTGTCAATTCCTTTTTCAGCCGCATACTTGAAGAAGAATTCTGCCAAGCGCATCCTCAAGTCTCTAAACTCATCTTTTTGAAGAGGCAATTGGTTGTTAAATGCCTACACACGTTCAAATAATAATAATAACATTAACGCAAGTCATCACCAAAACTATAATATATAATTTAACAAGTTGTTTCAATATTACCTTCTTCCATCCATCCGTAATAGATGCGAAGACTATGTTCAGCATATGAAGCATCACATAATAGCCGCACGACCACCCGTCAGGTTGAAATCGAGACTACAAACAAAATTAATTTCAATGTCAGTTAAATATACATATAAATTAGTAATTATAATATTAATTATTTGATAAATAAACTACCAAACCTTGAGGATGATCCATTCAGGATTTCCTTTAGCCTTAAAAGTCCTACTTCTCCCGTTGGTGCAACTTATGCTACTCGCCTTCAGCGCGCTATCATAAACAAATAATCATGTCAATTAACAAATTCATATATCATATGTGTAATAAACTAAAAACAACTGATATTAAAACTTAAAGTAAATTGAAGATTAGTTACTTACGTATTTACAGCTTCCACCACCTCCTGTGGCGGGTTTTGGTGGAGAGACCAGAAGAATATGACAGTATGCCTAGACGGGTGAAGTACGAACAACTGCCAATGGTTATTCATACAGTAGGGAGCCAGATATAATTCTTTCCGATTGTCTCCCATCAAGTTCCCTATGTATTTACTAAATTCATCGCCGGCAAAGAATTGAGGCATAAGGATTGACGGATCTAAGAAGATGTAAACTGATTTGGAGCCCTTATCAAGCTGAAGACGATGGAGATACCTAAGATATGAAAAGGTGTGGATGTTAATTACATAATATATATATTGAAATTAAAATAAATTATTAAATGGAAAAATACCAAAAATAAATAAGTTATAAAATTAAAATTAACTTACGTGCACCAGAGACTCAAAACCGTGCTGGCCATCCACACGTTATCTCTGCAGGCGTGCCCGAGATCTTCACCACAGAAGGAAAATATCCTCTGTTGATTTGGGCATGCCACCCATCCATCGTGCTCCAATGGAAATTCAAAAATCTCAAAGGCATAATCCTCACCAAGTGAGAACAAATGAGTGACAGGTGACAGCGACACCGACGTCGACTTGGCCTTCAATTTAGGAAAAATAAAATAGATAAGTTGTTGATAATTAAAAATAACACAAGTAATTATTTGACTAATTTGGACATTAATAATGAATACATACCTTTGTTACCATTTCGAGCTCACGGCGTTTGAAGTCCAACTCGAGCTCACGGCGTTTGCATTTCCAACTCAAGCTCACAGTGTTGGACTTCCAACTCCCGCTCCCTGGCTGCCAACTCATCGTCCTCCACATGTGCCCTACTATAACTCTCTTTTGTGCTCACATGTGAAGGGTTGGCATGTCCTGCGGTGTCATGGGATGAACCGACGGAGGAAAGATCTCTAGCAAGCGCCTTCTTGAATTCTGGGTTGGATAGTAAGCTTTTCATCAGATGCGTTGTAATAGCAGGGTTGGAGATGAGCTTCTGAGTCATGGATTCCAAAATTGATGCCTCATCGATGACCCGCTTTCGTGAAGCAGACTTGCCATAATATTCTCTGATGGTCACGTTCCCAAGAACACGGATAACCCGACCAGGATGGTCTTTCTTGCCTAGAGCAGTCATCAAGACGTCCCGCCGTCCAGAAGGGACGAATGAGCCTTGGGAGCATTGTGCTTTAAGATCCATCTACAATGAAGAAATGAAAAAACGTGCAAGTGAAAAGTGTTAAAAATATCTATACAAATATCAATTGAAATGAAATTAATTATTTACTTACAATCTTATCTGCCACTTCACAAGTGGCATCAACTTTAAAAGATCATGTCTTTGTCATGCGGCCGGCTAAGCAGACATCCTCGCGGTCGATGTCCTACGGAGGACTTAATGGTGTGCCCTCAGGCACCTCTCCTCTTTCTATCCTAGCAGCGTGCTCTTCCTACTTCACCCTCAGCCTATCCGCCACCATCTCCTCGATCCGAGTCTCGTACCCACCCTGAGACATGGTGTGGCGGTGGACGTTCTTCGCCTGATTCTGCCTACCCTTATCTGCCTTAGCCTATTCAAACAAAAATACATAATTAAATATAGTTAAATGATCTATAAGAAGCATACAAAATTAACTTAATCAACCAACCTGAAATTCTTCATCCTGTCGACTCCTAGAAAACATATCCCAAGTATCCTTATCAATCCAGGGATAATCCGAGAACATCTTATCAAGTCGCTTCTTCCCAGATACATAGTACCTGGTAAGATCATGCTTGAACCCATTCCAACGCTTTGATGCCATTTTCATACATTTCGTACGATGATCCTCGTCATTTGGCACAGTCCAAGCTGCCTACACATTAAATACATAACAACTAGATGGATTATAACTCGGATAATTATCTAATAATGTAAATCAAAAGAATGTAAAGGTAAAATACCGTGATAGCCTCCCAAATCTGATCCTTAACGTTCTGTGGAACGTCATTCCAATGGTTGTAGTTGATGCTAACGTGCTGCTTCGTTTGTACAAACACCCACTTTTTAAATTCTTTAGCACGGGGTCTCTGGGGCTTTAGATTAGAATCAAAGCACACCTCAAGCTTCTGTACGCTTTGCCTGGCCTTCTCTAATTTCTTCAAAGTCGTGGCTCCTCTACCCCGTTTCCTCTGAGACTGTGATGTTTGATGGACAAAAAAATGATAAAATAGAGAGTTGTAACATTATAAACTTACATTAAAAAGAAGGACTAAAGATAGTATATAACATGTAAACTTACACTAGAATCAGGCGTAGGCGCGATCGGGTCCTGCGTAGGCCCCACAGTGTCCTCCCGTGCATGTGGGCCATCTGACTGATCCATATCTATGCCTGTTCAGAAACAATATATATTTATTAAAATAGGTTATAACTAAAAATAAATACAGAAGTATAAATAAAAATAAATGTATACTAAGTTTAAACTACCTATATCAAAATCCCTTCGTGATGATCATCACGGGTGGCATGTACATCGTCCACCTGTGTCTCCTCGATTATAGTAGGCATTTTGTTGAAAAAGAAGGAGTCTCAGGAATATCAAGATTTGAATCTTGATTTTCATCACTACCATTATACATGCTTTTTCCTTGGAGAACCACGGACAACCTTTTGTTAGAAGGATCAGTGATGTAGAACACTTGTTTTGCTTGGGAAGCCATTATGAAAGGCTCATTTATATGACCTAACTTGTTGAGGTCTACCAATGTGAACCCCAATTCGTCGGTTTGTACACCACCGTTACTATCAACCGACTTACATTTAAAAACCGGCACCGTAAGCTTAGTGTAATAGAGAACCCAAATATCTTCAATATATCCAAAGTAAGGTGTCGGTGCTTTAACGGGTTTTGTGTCCTTTGCACTAGAGAAGTGCATTGCTTCGGCAACGATCATAACCCCACTATTTTGCATGGTACTCTTGTTATCTTGTTCCTTTATATAAAAGGAAAAGTTATTGATGTCGTATCCGCTCCAACATATGACGTCGAAGCTAGGTCCACGTGCTAGCCATCTTACGTCATCAGAAGCAGTACTACCATCCTTAAGCATTTCTTCCTTGAACCATGGTAAGAAAGTCTTGTTATGCTTGTTCAACAACCACCTTTCGCTCATTCGAGGGTTTTCTTGATTGACTTTTCTTTTATGTTCAAATAAGAAAGGTTGAACAGAATCGATGTTGTTAAATACATACAAATGTGCTTGAAGCACTTCCTCCCGACCCTTGCTATTAATTCTTAAGCCATGTGTACCCTTACCTTGACATCTTATCTCATCATGGCGAGGCTTAGGAACCCCTATAGGATCCGTGTTATGAAGTTAATCCGAACAAAACTCAATAGCTTCTTCTGCAACATACCTTTGAACAATAGATGCTTCCGGACGATGAGGATTCTTCACGTACCCTTTCAAGATCTTCATGTAGCGCTCAACAGGGTACATCCATCTCAGAAAAACTGGCCCACATAATCTAATCTCCCTCACCAAATGAACAATTAAGTGATCCATTATGTTGAAAAAGGAAGGAGGAAAATACATCTCCAATTGGCACAAGATTGTAGCAGCCTCAACTTCCAAGTCATCCAACATACAGGGGTCAATGACTTTGCTACATATAGAATTGAAGAATGAGCACAACCGAGTAATGGCATGTCTCACATTTTTTGAAGAGTAACCATGTGGAACTTTGATGCCCTGAAGACACCCGCAGAAACTTTGTCTCTTTTTTTTGACAAAGTATGACATGCTGGCGGCAAATAAGTCCGCTTACCATCCTCAACAACTGGAGCTAACTGCTCTCATATACCCATAGCAACGAGGTCGAGACGAGCATTCACACCATCCTATGTCTTGCCCTGAATGTTGAGAAGCGTCCCGATCACACTATCACACATATTTTTCTCCACATGCATCACATCAATGCAGTGTCTGACATCAAGCTTGCGCCAATATGGAAGATCAAAGAATGTCGACCTCTTATTCCATGTGTTTTTCTCAGTAGATTTACCTTTCTTTTTGGACTTGCCGAATATAACATCGATGCCCTTTACCCTCTGATAAACCTGCTCTCCAATTAAGGTCGTCGGAGCTTCTTCTGTCTCTTGGCATCCATTAAAAGCTTTTTTCATCTTATGATATGGGTGATCACGTCTAAGAAATCTCTGATGCCCAAGGTAAACCGTATTCTTTCCATGATGCAACTGAGTGTAGCATGTGCCTTCTTCACATATAGGGCATGCCTTATGCCCCTTGACACTGTACCCGGACAAGTTACCGTATGCTGGAAAGTCGTTGATGGTGCAAAATAACATGGCACGAAGCTTGAAAGTCTCATGAGAATACCCATCAACTACATCAACACCTTCCACCCACAGCATTTTCAAGTCTTCAATCAAGGGACTTAGATAAACATCTAAGTCATTTCCCGGTTGCTTTGGGCCCGAAATCATCATAGACAACATCATGTATTTGCGCTTCATGCACAACCAAGGGGGGAGGTTGTAAATTATCAATAGAACAGGCCATGAACTATGACTACTACTCATGTTACCATAAGGATTCATTCCATCCGTAGCAAGTCCAAGCCTTAGGTTTCTTGGCTCATCGGCGAAATCCGGAAACATAGTATCAATATTCTTCCATTTACATAGAATCAGCATGATGACGAACCTTTCCATCACTTTTCCTCTCATCATTATGCCATCTAAGATTCTTCTAATCTTTCGCATTGGCAAACAATCGCTTGAACCTTGGAATTATTGGAAGATACCACAACACCTTCGCAGGAGGACCCTTTTTTCTCACATCATCAAGATCATCATCATCATCACCACCCTTCACTTTGTATCGTGATAACCTACATTTGGGGCAATCGTGATTGTCTTCATGAACACCGGTGTACAATATGCAATCATTGAGGCATCCGTGTATCTTCTTATACTCCATACCCATTGGACACAATACCTTCTTGGCCTCATAGTTACGGTCAGGCAATGTGTTGTCCTCCGGAAGCAAGTCTTTCAACACTTCAAGCAATTCCGTGAAGCTTTTATCGGTCCAACCATTTCTCGCCTTCACACAAACCAATTTTAGCACCACCGACAACCGTGTATGAGTAGTACACCCTGGATATAAAGGCTTATCCGCATCATCGCACAACCTATCATACACATGAGCTCGATGAAAAGGTTCTTGTCCAATTTCACGGATCATGTCCTCTACTCGATCATCCTCCATATCTACGTCAACGTCCTCACTTTGGGAGACACTTGCCGTACTACTCAACAACACATCACCATGCCGTATCCATCTTGTATAACTCAAGCAAATCCCTTCACAAATCAAATGAGTACGTATATCCTTCACCATACATTTCCTTGTATTCAAACACTTGACACAAGGACAACAGAACATTCCATTACTATTAGGAACATTCCTTTGAGAAAATTCTATAAATTCTCCCACCCCCTTCAAATACTCAGCACTAGTGCGCTTACAAACCATCCAACTACGATCCACAACTAGATAGGTTCTGTAGATATACAAAACATATATCCAATATAAGGACAATACGGGAGATTGAAAACTAGTTTTTGAAATCCTAATTGAAAACTAGTTTTTGAAATCCCGTCAACCATGTATATCTTATTTGACTAACTGCCTAAAACAAAATTTCCACGGTAATCTCACATCATTCTTCTCATCAAGCAGGCAACAACACATATTAGGACTATTGCTATATCTAGTACTATAACCACTCAGCCATATGAATCGATCAAGAGAGCATGATATATACAAGCAAGGCATTTAAAAATTATTTCCAATTTACACCATTCTCAGGTTTCTAAAGACAGAAAAGAAATAACCAGATGAAGATAAATTAACAAAACATAATTCCAATGAGCAATATATTGTTGATGTCACATGCTACAAGCAACTCTAAATTTTTTCCTGTTTTGAAATAGGTCATGATAGCAGAAGAAAAACAAGAGAAAACACAAAACCCACGACCAGAAATAGAGACATTCCAAACAACTCAAACTCACAGTTTCAAGTTTCAACTACAGAGACTACAGTTTCAACATACACTCAAAACCAAAAATAAAAAAAAATGTGCCCTAAAGACTCACCAGAAATAGGTGCTCGCGTGGTGGTGGGGAGGGGAGCTCGAGTGGTGGCCAACGTTCGATGTGGTTACTGAGAGCAGAGGGACAAGGAGAGTTAGTGCGCGGGAAGGGGAAAGAGAGATGTCAAGTTATTGCAAAGAATGAGCGGGAAAGACAGAGTTAGGGTTAAGAGTGTACCTCATGGTGGTGGCGAAGAAGCCCTTGCGGTGGTTGCGGTGGAGAGGAGCTCGCGATTAGGGCAGAGTGAGAGTGAGAGTGATAGTGATAGTGAGAGTGAGCGTGATGAAAAGAGAAGAACAGAGACGTACAGAGCGAAGTGAAGAAGGCGAGCGGGTGTAAACGTTATAATCAAAAACCATCTTTAAAAAAACATTTTACGTCAGTTGTTTGTAAAAACTGACGTTAAAAGACATTTATTTAACGCCAGTTGTATTAAACAACTGACGTTAAAAATAAATATTTTTATTTTAAAAACACTTTTAACGTCAGTTGTTGAAGACAACTGACGTTAAAAGTGTATAAGTTTCTGCAAAAGCATTCATTCCTTTGACTACTGTGCTACTTACCCATTCACCTTGTAACTTAATCCTCTTAATGAGCATTAAGTTTATAGATCAGTTTTGAAGAAAATCAGGTAGTCTCTCTTCTCTATATAAAGTACCATTCTTCTGTATCATTATGTAATACACCCTCTTCTTTTCCTCTATATTTCATGCATTTTCTATTCCTTCACAATATGGCTCTATCATATTTGAGACTTTTGTTATTTCTTCCTATACCTAGACTTAAAGGTTTCTGTCTTAATGGTCAAAAAACTTGAGGTTGAGTAAATCACATTACATGGATGGTAAGGTTGAGTGAATCACATTATACGATTCCCTCACTTTATTTCATCCCCGTCATCCCTTTCACTCCGCTTTGGCAGCAAGTGACTGTGGATTTAGATGGAGCATCAAGGAATTCAAGTGAGGGAGGGGATGCATCCATTGGAGTTTCTGAGGACAGGACTGAGAAGAAAATGATGTTGAAGCAGAAACTTTTTTATATTTTAGGGCTATGTTGCAGAAATATTTTATCTTTTAATCATGTAATTGTAACTTATGAATCGCTTCAATGAGATACGATTTGATTATACATATAACTTGTTTTATGTTAAGTGTTTATTTATTTTAATTTGCACAAGAATTTGTTTACTAATTCAAGCTAATTAATTAAGATTAAAAATAAACTTGTTTAAAAAAAAGATTAGAAATAAACTGCACTATATATATAGTGATCTGCGTTAAGAGTGACAACAGGGAGATGACAACGAAAGAAAGATAGGAATGAGTTTCAGAGGAATATAGGATTATTTACGTCAGTTATTTATTTAACTGAAGTAAAAATAATATTTGTAACGTCAGTTGTATAAACAACTGACGTTAAAAGTGTTAATAATTCTTGCAAATCACTTTTAACGTCGGTTCATTACACAACTGACGCAAATAGTGATTTAATATTTACAAAACTGCCACCGCCTCCACTAGTGGAAAATATACATTAGACGGTAAAGGTTTACGTCAGTTAACCAAAAACTAGACGTTAAAAAGGGGGCGGTGGCAGTTTTGTAAATATCAGACTTCATTAATTCAATTTTAATGTCAGTTGTTTTAAGGACTGACGTTAAAAGTGAAGTGACTCACTTTTAACGTCAGTTCAATAAACAACTGACGTTAACAATGAACGTTTTAACATCAGTTTACGTTAAAAGTGAGTCACTTCACTTTTAACGTCAGTCCTTACATCAACAGACGTTAAAGGTTATTTTAATAATTTTTTTATCTAGTATACGTACCCTTCCGCATTGCCTTCCTCAAAGTTTCATTTTCACAATTGCTTTGATGTTTTGTGTTTCTGTTTTGAAAACTAAGATATATGTGCGGAGTATAAGTTGAATCAATAACCCAAACCGGATCTCATTCATGAAGTGTAATACAGACTGATAAAGAAGATTGAAAGGGTTTAAAATCCTATAAAAAGTTACATTCAAAGGGTTTAAAATCCTAAACATTAAAGCTACATCCCATCAGAGAGTTTTATGAAATATGCCAAAGGGAAAACTATACTCCGAAGGTTGCACTCGATCTGTTTTAGCAATGGTCTTGGAACAGTCACTTGCATCCTTTAAGACCTCAAAAAACTGGGGGGCATGAGAGAGCTCAAAAGAGGCAAAAACAGGTGCACTAGATCTGTTTCAAGCAAAGGCAGTGGTTCTGGAGACTTCCATGACGGTCACTTGATGCCAAAGCTGAGGTTTTGGAACTGTGACGCCCGAGCACCTGATTTTCCCTCCAGCAGCTGATTCTTCGGAAGGATGATAATGTGAGCAATTCACATAATGTGATTTACACACCCTTATCACCCATGTAATGTGATTTACACAACCTCAGAAGTTGTTTGACCATTAAGACAAAGATCTTTGAGTCTAGGAATAGGAAGAAAGAGTGATGAAGTTAATCTCCATGGCAGAGCCATATTGTGAAGCCGAAAATTAAAAGGATGGAAGGAAGCTATTTATAGGAGCAGGGGATGAAGTTACTAAACTATTCTGATTTTCTTCAAAACTTATCTATAAACTTAATGCTCATTAAGAGGATTAAGTTACAAGGTGCATGGGTAAGTAGCACAGTAGTCAAAGGAATGAATGTTTTTGCATATATCTATACACTTTTAGCGTCAGTTGTTTAAAAAAACAGACGTTAAAAGTGTTTTTAAAATAAAAAATATTTATTGTTAACGTCAGTTTTTTATACAACTGACGTTAAAAGTGTGATTTTTACTTCAGTTAAATAAATAGCTGACGTAAATAATCATATATATATATATATATATATATATATATATATATATATATTATAAACGTGCAGAATGAATATTGGAAATAATGTAATTAATATACGGGAACTTGACAGTCATAAATTAAGTTGACGTTAAAAATGAGGTGGTGGTAGTTTGTAAATATTAAATCACTATTTGCGTCAGTTCTATAAATAATTGACGTAAATAATTATGAAACTCAATTCATTGGTTGTCATGTCCCTGTTGTCCCTCTTAACGCAGATCACTCCATATAGTGCAGTTTATTTCTAAACCATTTTTTTAAACAAGTTTATTTTTAATTTTTATTAATTAGCTTGAATTAGTAGTAAACAAATTCTTGTGCAAATTAAAATAAATAAACACTTAACATAAATGAAGTTATATGTATAATCAAATTGTATCTCATTGAAGCGATTCATAAGTTAAAATTACATGATTAAAAGATAAAAAATTTCTGCAACATAGCCCTAAAATATAAAAAGGTTTTTGCTTCAACATCATTTTCTTCTCAGTCCTGTCATCAGAAACTCCAATGGATGCATCACCTCCCTCACTTGAATTCCATGATGCAAAGTAAATCCTCAGTCACTAGCAGCGAAAGCAAAGTGAAATGGATCTTTGCATCTTTCTTCTTCACTGGAATTCCTTGATGCATCGTCTTGAATCCACAGTCACTTGCTTCCAAAGCAAAGTGAAAGGGATGACGGGGATGAAATAAAGTGAGAGAATCACATTACGTGATTCACCCAACCTTACCATCCATGTTATGTGATTTACACAACCTCAGAAGTTGTTTGACCATTAAGACAAAGATCTTTGAGTCTAGGCATAGGAAGAAAGAGTGATGAAGTTAATCTCCATGGCAGAGCCATATTGTGAAGCAGAAAAAATTAAAAGGATGGAAGGAAGCTATTTATAGGAGCAGGGGATGAAGTTACTAAGCTATTCTGATTTTCTTGAAAACTTATCTAAAAACTTAAGGCTCATTAAGAGGATTAGGTTACAAGGTGAATGGGTAAGTAGCACAGTAGTCAAAGGAATGAATGTTTTTGCAGAAACTAATAAACTTTTAACGTCCATTGTGTATTACAACTGACGTAAGAAGTGTGAGTGTTTTTAACATCAGTTTCTTAAGACAACTGACGTTAAATATATGATCTTTAACGTCGGTTTTTACTAACAACTGACGTAAAATATATGACCTTTAGGTTGAATGGGTAAGTAGCACAGTAGTCAAAGGAATGAATGTTTTTGCAGAAACTAATAAACTTTTAAGGTCCGTTGTGTAATACAACTGACGTAAGAAGTGTGAGTGTTTTTTAACGTCAGTTTCTTAAGACAACTGACGTTAAATATATGACCTTTAACGTCAGTTTTTACTAACAACTGACGTAAAATGTTGTTTTATTTTGATTATAACGTTTACACCCGCGCGCCTTTTGCACTTCTCTGTACGTCTCTTTTCTCTTTTCATCATGCTCAACCCTCACTCTCAACCCTCACTCTGCCCTAATTGCGAGCTCATCTCCACCGCAACCACCGCGAGGGCTTCTTCGCCACCACCGTGAGGTACACTCTTAACCCCTAACTCTGTCTTTCCCGCTCATTCTTTGCAATAACTTGACATCTCTCTTTCCCCTTCCCGCGCACTAACCCTTCTTGTCCCTCTGCTCTCAGTAACCACATCGAATGTTGGCCACCACTCGAGCTTCCCCCCAACCACCACGCGAGCTCCTATTTCTGGTGAGTCTTTAGGGCACATTTTTTTATTTTTGGTTTTGAGTGTATGTTGAAATTGTAGTCTCAGTAGTTGAAACTTGAAACTGTGAGTTTGAGTGGTTTGGAATGTTTCTATTTTTGGTTTTGAGTGTATGTTGAAACTGTAGTCTCAGTAGTTGAAACTTGAAACCGTGAGTTTGAGTTGTTTGGAATGTCTCTATTTTTGGTTTTGAGTGCATGTTGCTCTGTTGGTTGATCTGTCACGGCCGTGATGCTCATCACCTCTAGGCCGTGAACAGTTCTGCATGTGAGGGTATGGTTCAGTTGGCACGTTACGGCCGTGATGGACATCACTGCCAGGCCGTGACCAGTGCTTGGCAATCTTCAAAAACTATAGTTTTCAATCTCCGTATTGTCCTTATATTGGATAGATGTTTTGTATATCTACAGGACCAATCTAGTTATTTTTATTTATACTTCTGTATTTATTTTGAGTTATAACATATGTTAATACATATATATTGTTTCTGAACAGGCATACATATGGATCAATCGGATAGCCCGCATGCACGGGAGGACACTGTGGGGGCTTCGCAGGACCCGATCACGCCTACGCCTGATTCTAGTGTAAGTTTACATGTTATATACTATCTTTAGTCCTTCTTTTTAATGTAAGTTTATAATGTTACAACCCTCTATTTTATCATTTCTTTTGTCCATACAGACATCACAGGCTAATAGGAAACGGGGTAGAGGAGCCACCTCGTTGAAGAAAATAGAGAAGGACAGGCAAAGCGGACAGAAGCTTGAGGTGTCCTTCGATGCTAATCTAAATTCCCAAGGACCCCGTGCTAAAGAATTTAATAAGTGGGTGTTTCTACAAGCGAAGCAGCACGTAAGCATCAACTACAACCACTGGAATGACGTTCCACAGAACATTAAGGATCAAATTTGGGAGGCTATCACGGTATTTTACCTTTACATTCGTTTGATTTACATTATTAGATAATTATCCGAGTTATAATCCATCCAGTTGTTATGTATTTAATGTGTAGGTAGTTTGGACTGTGCCAAATGACGAGGATCATCGTCATAAATGTATGAAAATGGCATCAAAGCGTTGGAATGGGTTCAAGCATGATCT
This sequence comes from Sophora flavescens, assembly GCA_030762895.1. Lineage (NCBI taxonomy): Eukaryota > Viridiplantae > Streptophyta > Magnoliopsida > Fabales > Fabaceae > Sophora > Sophora flavescens. Next base: position 80,465,772 of record CM061069.1, on the reverse strand, counting down.
TACCAGGTACTATGTATCTGGGAAGAAGCGGCTTGATAAAATGTTATCGGATTATCCCTGGATTGATCAGGATACTTGGGATATGTTTGCCAGGAGTCGACAGGATGGAGAATTTCAGGTTGGTTGATTAAGTTAATTTTGTATGCTTATTATAGATCATTTAACTGTATTTAATTATGTGTTTTTGTTTGAATAGGCTAAGGAAAATAAGGGTCGGCAGAATCAGGCGAAGAACGTCCACCGCCACACCATGTCTCAGGGTGGGTACCAGACTCGGATCGAGCAGATGATGGCGGATAGGCTGAGGGCGAAGCAGGAAGAGCACTCTGCTAGGATTGAAAGAGGAGAGGTTCCTGAGGGCACACCATTAAGTCCTCCGTCGGACATCGACCACGAGGATGTCTGGTTAGTCGGCCGCATGACAAAGACGGGATCTTTTAAGTTGATGCCACTCGCGAAGTGGCAGATAAGATTGTAAGTAAATAATTAATTAACTTGATTTCAATTGATATTTGTATAGATATTTGCAACACTTTTCACTTGCACGTTTTTTCATTTTTTTTCATTGTAGATGGATCTTAAAGCACAATCCTCCCAGGGCGCATTCGTCCCTTCTGGACGGTGGGACGTCTTGATGACTGCTCTAGGCAAGAAAGACCATCCTGGTCGGGTTCTCGGTGTTCCTGGGAACGTGACCATCAAAGAATATTATGGCAAGTCTGCTTCACGAAAGCGGGTGGTCGATGAAGCATCAATTTTGGCTGACATTACTCAGCACCTCATGTCCAACCCAGCTATTACAACACATCTGATGCAAGGCTTAATATCCAACCCATATTTCAAGCAGGCGCTTGCCAGAGAGCTTTCCTCCGTCGGTACATCCCAGGACACCGCAGGGCATGCCAACCATTCACATGTGAGAACAAAAGAGAGTTTTAGTAGGGCACATGTGGAGGACGATGAGTTGGAAGCTAGGGAGCGGGAGTTCGAAGTCCAACGCCATAAGCATGAGTTGGAAATGAAAAGGCGTGAGCTTGAGTTGGACTCCAAACGACGTGAGCTCGAAATGTTAACATAGGTATGTATTCATTATTAATGTCCAAATTAGTCAAATAATTACTTGTGTTTTTTTTAATTATCAACAACTTATCTATTTTATTTTTCCTAAATTGAAGGCCAAGTCGACGTCGATGTCGCTGTCACCTGTCACTCGTTTGTTCTCACTTGGTGAGGATTATGCCTTTGAGATTTTTGAATTTCCATCGGAGCACGATGGATGGGTGGCATGCCCAAATCAACAGAGGATATTTTCCTTCTGTGGTGAAGATCTCGGGCACGCCTGCAGAGATAACGTGTGGATGGCCAACACGGTTTTGAGTTTCTGGTGCACGTAAGTTAATTTTAATTTTATAACTTATTTATTTTTGGTATTTTTCCATTTAATAATTTATTTTAATTTCAATATATATATTATGTAATTAACATCCACACCTTTTCATATCTTAGGTATCTCCATCGTCTTCAGCTTGATAAGGGAGTTGCATCAGTTTACGGTTTCTTAGATCCGTCAATCCTTCTGCCCGATTTCTTTGCTGGCGATGAATTGAGTAAATACTTAGGGAACTTGTTGGGAGACAATCCGAAAGAATTATATCCGGCTCCCTACTGTATGAACAGCCATTGGCAGTTGTTCGTACTTCACCCGTCTAGGCATAGAGTCATATTCTTCTGCTCTCTCCACCAAGATCCGCCACCGAAGGTGGTGGAAGCTGTAAATAAGTAAGTAACTAATCTTAAATTTAATTTAAGTTTTAATATCAGTTGTTTTTAGTTTATTACACACATGATATTTGAATTTTTTAGTTGATCGACATGATTATTTGTTTATGATAGCGCACTGAAGGCGAGTAGCATAAGTTGCACCAACGGGAGAAGTAGGACTTCTAAGGCTAAAGGAAATATTGAATGGATCATCCTCAAGGTTTGGTAGTTTAATTATCAAATAATTAATATTATAATTACTAATTTATATGTATATTCAACTGACGTTGAAATTAATTTTGTTGGTAGTCTCGATTTCAAATTGACGGGTGGTCGTGCGACTATTATGTGATGCTTCATATGCTGAACATAGTCTCCACATATATTACGGATGGATGGATTAAGGTAATATTTAAACAACTTTTTAAATTATATATTATAGTTTTGAAGATGACTTGCATTGATGTTATTGTTATTATTTGAACGTGTGTAGGCATTTAACGACCAATCGCCTATTCAAGAAAATGAGTTAAGAGACTTGAGGATGCTCTTCGCTGAAATCTTCTTCAAGTATGCGGCTGAAAAAGGAATTGACAAGATACCTCCGCAATACTTAGATAAATAGTTTTTTTGTTAGACTTTAGAAACTAATTAATAACATGTATATATATATATATCCTTAGATTGGTAGTTTTGTTTTTTAGACATTGGAACTAAAATTTATTTATATATATACATGGGTTTTGGTTTTAAGTCCCCCCATTGTTCCATTTTTCCATTGCAATTCTGTAATGTGTGTAATATTCTGTGTTACTGGGATATTTACTGAATGCAGGGATAGCTGAGGGGAGTGATATTTTAAAACTGAATTTAAAAAAAAAAACCTATTAACGTCAATTGTATCAAACAACTGACGTTAATAGTATTTTATAAAATATACAGTACACTATTAACGTCAGTTGTTTATTACAACTGACGTTAAAAATAAACCTTTAACGTCAGTTCTTTATAACAACTGACGTTAGTTTTAACAAAATTAACGTCCGTTGTCTTAAAGAACCGACGTTAATAGTTTTATGTTTAACGTCAGTTGTTTAAAAAAATGACGTTAATTTTTACAAAATTAACGTCAGTTTTGTTAAAGAACTGACGTTAATAGTTTTATATTTAACGTCAGTTCTCAACTGACGTTAAAATGTCAACTATTAACGTCAATTGTATTTACGTCAGTCAGTATTCTGACGTAAAAAATCAATTTTAACTGACGTAAAAAGCACTTATTGCACTAGTGCTCATTTTTAACGTCAAACATATGGTCAACTGACGTAAAATGTTCCCGTAAAAAGCACTTATTGCACTAGTGTTACAAGAACAGAAACTTGCCCAGCTCCATCCCAACCATATATCACAGAAGCCCATCCTTCTCATCATATACTTCATAAAATCCCAGCTAACAGAATCATACGCCTTTTCAAAGTCAACCTTCAGAATGAGACAATCTTTTTTCTTCTTCCTAGTCAAGTCAACTATTTCATTAACAGCTAGAACCCCATCAAGTATTTGCCGGTTAGAAAAAAAAGCTGTCTGACAATAGGAAATTAGAGGACCAATTACTTTCTTAAGCCGAGAAGCTAGAAGCTTACAAATGAGTTTATGTATGCAACCTATTAAGGATATAGGTCAAAAATCAGTAATTTTATGTGGATTCTCCCTCTTAGGAATTTGGGCTGTGAACGAAGAGGTAATCCCTTTTGGTAGAGTCGAATTTAAGTAAAACTCCGCCACTAAGAGAATAACCTCATCACACATAGAAGACCAGAACTTTTTGAAGAAAGTAAACGTGGAACCATCTGGCCCTGGACTTTTATCCCCTTCACAACTCCATACAGCCTCCTTAATTTCCTCCAAAGTGAAAGGTACTGTCAAAGCAGCCACATCAGATGAAGAAATCATTTTGAAGGATAGGCCATCCAATGTCGGGCGATGAACACTCTGAGTAGAGAACACATCCGTATAATAGTTCTTGATCAACCTCTTAACATTTCCCACCCCTTCCACCCACGAACCACCAGAATTAAGAGCTAGAATAGTGTTTTTCCTCCTTCTGTAATTAACACAAGAGTGGAAGAAAGAAGTGTTGGAGTCGCCTTCCTTTAACCACCTAAGTCTTGATTTTTAGAACATAAGGTTATCTAACCGCTTCTGAGCATTCCACAAGGACTCTTAAATTTTTTCCCCTTGATAGTCTATTCATCATTAAGATCCCTTACACTTACCAAGGCATCAGAATCACTCAATTCGCCAATCAAACGTTTTATCTGGCTCTCCAAATTCCCAAACACCTCCACATTCCATACCTTTAGCCTCTCTTTTAACCTCCTTAGTTTTTCTTTGAAACCAAAAATTTTCCAGCCACCCACTTGGATTTCAGACCAAGATCTTTCTACAAAGGCTGTAAAATCCTCTTGTTGCAACCAACAGTTACATAAACGTACAGCTTTATGCAAGGGAGCTTTGAAGGAAATGAATTGAAGAGCACTCGGGTGGTGAATATTCAAAAGGAAAACCATAATAAACATGCATAGATGACAAAATTAAAGTCATGCCAATATGTGATTCTCTACTAGTGGAAAAGCTTCTTCTTCGGAATAATAACTGTTTCGAACGGGAGAAAATCTTGGACCACGGTCCATAGGCTTCACTCCTGTTTCTGGAATTATAAAAAGTTTTAAACATCTTTTATTGATATACTATATATATACTAGTGTATGTACCCGTACCATGCACGAAAAATATGCTAAAGTTTTAGGATTTCATTGATTTCACATTTTTAAATAAAAATTTTGTGGTGAGTTGTATACAAAAAAGTAATGATTTATAAGGTTAATTATGTAGAAATATTTGAAATTGTTGTTATTTAAAATATAAAATATAAATCTTCATATAAGTTTAATTATAAGGTTTTTGTAATCTATTTGATTTACAAAACTTCTCTCTTAAGATGAATTTACTTTTTTTTTTTTTACTTTTTTCCCTGCAAATTAACAATTTTTAGAGAATATGTTTATCTATCATATTTTTTTTTTCTCCATTCAAAATTTATTTGATTTATTTATCCTCCCTATGCAAGTTAAAATTTTATGAAAATATATTTATGTATCGTATTATTTTTCTTCTTCTCTCATAGAATTCTATTTGATTTATTTGTCCTCTTTGCCCGCGGCAAGTTAACCATTTTTTTAAAATATATCTATCACAGTATTATTTTCTTTTCTCTTGAAAATCTATTAGATTTGTTTTTCCTCTTTTCTCGTGCAAGTTAACAAATTTTAGAAAATACACTTATCTTATATATTATTTTTCTTCATCCTTGAAAATCTGTTTGATTTATTTCTCTTGTTTCCTCGTTCAAGTTAACCGTTTTTATAAAATATATTTATCTATCATATTATTATTTTTATTGTCTCTTGAAAATTTATTTGATTTATTTCTTGTTTTTCCCGGTGTAAGTCAATCATTTTAAGAAAATATATTTATCTATCATATTGTTTTTAGCATTTGACATTTCTCTCAATATGGTGTTATTCTACTGATCTCAACATTCAATTTTAAAGTAAATTTATTTTTTCAAAAAATAAATAAATAAATTAGCACTAACCATTTATTTTCTCACTACCTTGGTAATGTATCTTTCTTAACATTTAATACTATATATATATATATATATATATATATATATATATATATATATATATATATATATATATATATTTTTGTGTGTGTGTGTGTGTTTTAAAGCAATAACTACATTTTAAGTTGATTAATCATTATTTAAACACTGATGCTAAATAACTCCAAATAATCTTATAAATCAACGCTTTTATACACGCCCACGAATTGCTTTTATATGAATTTGAAATATGTGTATTTTAATGCATTGAAATTCTTTTCTTCTGTCACTAATTTGCTTTTATTTGATTTTAACTATAATTTCAGCTTATCTGTTGGTTCACTTGAATATCTGATTTAATAATTCCATATTCCATATTTGATTCTTCCATATTCTATGAGGCAATCAATATTTTACCATTAATGCATTGATTAAATTTCGAATTTCAAATTAATTGATTTTTTTTTTTTTGAAAAAAATCAGAACATTAAATCATACTGAAATATTCTTGTTTTAATTTATTGAAATTCTTAATTTCCTTTTGTAGTTGATTTGTTTTTATTGCTTTTATTTACTTTTAATTGAATTTTGGCCTCTATATTGATTCCCTTCAATATCTGATTTGATTCTTCCATATTCCATATTCTATGAGGCAATCAATATCTTACCATTAATGCATTGATTTGATTTCAAAATTCAAAATTTATTGATTACCATTTTAATTAAAAAAATTGAAACATTAAATGATGTCTTTCTCAGAGGTTGACACGTGGAAGAGCATTAAACGAGATTATTCATAAATGTATATAGTATAGATAGATTTTCAAATGATACTCTTAATAATTATTTCACAATAGTTGATCATGTAGTCTTGAGAGAAGGAGAAGGTGACAAGTGGGTGTGGAAGCCAGAGTTATATGAGATCTATTCAGTAAAATCAGCATATAAGGCAATTATGGATAGCCTTCCCGCTACTATGGATATGTTTCTAAATAGGGTATGGAACAAACTGTTGGGACCTCATAAGTCTGAGACACGTTCCATGTGTAGATTCTCTAAGTTTTGATGAATCCAAATAGATTAAGTATGATAATATTGAACCATATGAAATTACTAATATGTCTGATAAGTGTGCAGGAAAATAGACTTAAGATCACTCGTCTATTTTATGACTTGTCTACTTTCTGGTAGAACACAGTTTTTAGACTCGTCTAAAAACCACTCGTCTAATAATTCAGTCAACACAGTCAAAGACCAAGTCAACGCTCAGTTAAGATTCGAATATACTTGATGACGTGGCAAGAAGCATGTGTCTGGAGAAGACTCGGTGAAGCACCTGTCTAATTTTTGGAATACACTAGCACCCATCAAGTTTTGGACTGAACAAGCACCCGTCTAATTTTTGGATTGTTTTGCACCCGTCTAAATTTCCAACACTGTTACTATGTCAGTTTATCAGAAATGAAGTCCAAGTCACCTTATTCAAATTAGATGCCTTCCTTAAGGATCTCGAAGACCTCTGGACAATAGCACAAAGGATAAAGAATAAAGAACGTTTGTTTCAAGGTTTTAAGGAATAAACACGCAATCTCTGTACCACAATAGTAACCTTCTAGCTGTTTTAGTACAAAGTAGAAGTGCTTTCTAGAAAGTGAACTGAGTGTTGCACTGAAAGAGGAAAGCTCTCTGCTTCAAGTACAAGAAGCCTGCTGCTGCAACTCTGATACAACAGCTGCTCAGAACAAAGTACACTCTTGAACAACCTTGTCAAAGCTCAACGTTCCTTAGCATTTAATGTTTACACAGAACGACTCTTTGGCATTAATGGTGTCCTAGAAGCTCAATTCAAAAGAACACATCATTCTGAAGCTGTGCCTAACGGATTAAATTGATTGAAGTCTTTAAATAGACCAAACCATGAAGATGGAGACAAGTAGTTGTAAATCATTAAGAACACTGTGCAAGAAGCATTTACTCACTTCATTTACTTCTGCATTTTTTCATTGAATACTTCTTCAATTATTTGATATTACACTACAAAAAAAAGGTATTTAGTGACCGAAGAAATCGGTCGCTATTCATCAAAATTCGGTCGCTAAATAGGTTAACGACCGAATTAGCGACCGAATAATGACGGTTGTTAAAACCCTGGTCACTAAATCATTTAGAGACCGAATTTGTAATCGGTCGCTATTAGCGACCGAATAATTCGGTTGCTAATTTATAAAAATCGGTCGCTAAATTGGTCTCCTAAAACCAGTTATGTGACCAATTTTAGCGACCGAAAATTCGGTCGCTAAATTGGCCACCAAATTAAAAAAAAATCAGTCACTAAATGTGTCCCCAAAACTTGTTCTAGGGACCAACTTAGTGACCGATTTCTTTAAAAAACATATAACAAACCAAATATAATTTTTTTTTATCAGCTAAAGTGTATTGAAAGAGTATAATGGGTACTCTAAACTCATAAACAAAAGAACCAAATACAAGAGGGATAAGGTTGAGATTCAACCAAAGTCGGAGAAGACAATAATGGTTGATATACTAACTAATCGTCGACCAAAAAGAATTCCTCAGCACCTAATATCTAAAACCCATCCACCGCCCAGCTATTGGCAATTAAGTGCCTAAAAGCTTATTAGGGATAACAGCAGCAAAAGAGAAAAAGCCCTTTGAACCTTTACACCCTATAGAAAATCAAAAGCCCAAAAAGACCATAACAAGTCCATAAACTTTTAATCTGTAGCAATTAATTCAATGGAACACAGATGATTGAATGGAAAATTGGATATAAAATGTATCCACAAATTCACAATCTTCAAAATCTTCAACAACCTTGTAGGCTATAATCCTTTTCTATCAAGCTGTCTTATCAATAAGAGAAAGAGAAAGCATATCATACAAAGTCTAAAAGAAATGGGTAGGATTCATTTCTTCCCTTTTCTTTACATTTCATTCTTTCTAAAAGTTTCCACACAAAGTCTAAGAGATATGATTTGTGGACTTACTCACGTGAAGAGATGTTCTTGTTGACATGTTCGCTAGAAACCAAACCACAAAAATTACCCAGAAATACATCATACCCTGCGAATAAGAAAATAATCGACATGATATAATTCCAAAAAATGATGTTCCCTAAATCACAAATATTATCTTGACAAACATAACAAACCTTGATCATACGCTTCAAAAGCTGGAGAAACAACAACACCATTAGATACCCAACTGAATCCAATTCATTTTAATTTCTGCATTTCACACATAGCAATCACACTATATGATATTTCAATGCAAACTCAAACTCAACCAATATTATTCAATTGTTACATATCTTGAAACCACATATAACCAAAAGTTCAAAGATACTTGCATGCTTATACCCATTAACAAGAGTTCAACCATTTTTATCATACAAAAATCTAAAATCAACATGCTGGAGTTCAAAACCAATTTACATCTCATACAACAAATAAAATTCAATAACACATTGAGAAATTGATTCAAGCATTTTCTCAAACAGATTATGTTCAATCTAACAAGTTGATTCACATAGAACTAGAATTCATAGGACAATAAAACCAGAAAAAAAGAAAGAAAGAAAGAACCAACAGAGAGTGGGATGATAGTTGTAGGGCGATGGGGACGAACGCAAAGGCATGAGCACGAACTGGGCACGTTACTTAGCGGTGGCAGATAGGAGGGCACGAGAGCGGTGGGAGAGAGAGAGACAGAGGGAGGGAGAGACGCGAGTGAGACAAAGAAGGAGAGAAGGAGAGGGAGAGGGAGAGGGAGACGCGAGTGATAGAGAGAAGGAGAGAAGAAGAGGGAGAGAGAGACACGAGTGACAGAGAGAAGGAGAGGGGGAGTGAGAAGCGAGTGAGAGAAGGAAAGGGAGAGAGAGACGCGAGTGAGAGAGAGAAGGAGAGGGAGAGAGATATGTATGCTTACCGTGTGGAGGAGGTGGTGGGCGGAGAGGAGGTGGTGGCCGGCGAGGGGCTTCTGCGGCGCTGCGTGTGAAGAGAGGAAGAGAGGAAAAGAGAGAAATGGGGGAAGAGAGGAAGGAAATCGCGATTTAGGGATTTTAGTTTTAGCGACCGAATTATTCGGTCGCTAAATCGGTCGCTAAAATGGTTAATTTGAAATTTGAATTCATAATTTTAGCGATCGAATAATTCGGTCGCTAAATCGGTCGCTAAAACGCTCTATTTTAATTTTTTTACGCGCCGTTTAGCGACCGATTTAATATCGGTCGGAAAAGATAACTTAATTTTAACCGTTGCATTTAATTCGGTCGCCATTTCGGTCGCTAAAAAGTCATAAATTTATGACTTTTACTTTCATTTATTTTGCGACCGAAATAGAGACCGATAACTCTGCTACGCTCTATTTCGGTCGCTATTTCGGTCGCAATATCAACTCTAATCAGTGTTTCATTTAGATCCTATAATCGGTCGTCATTTCGGTCGCAAACAGCAACCAACAAATTCGGTAGCTATTTTCGGTCGCTAAATAACCTTTTTTTTTGTAGTGTTAATTCACAGTCTTTCACACTTCATATTTATTTTACTGAGTGTTATCTGAAAGATTTAGAAGTTGTATTAATCATACAAAACCTTTATCCCTTACTATGTTGAGCCTGAAAATGCTAGGTGAGCAAAGAATACTTGTTTAAGTGTGAGCCTGGAGAGGCTAGGTGTGAAAATAATACTTGTACTGTAATATGATCAGTTATAATGGAAACTTGGTGCTGCCAAGAAACTGGACGTAGCCCTTTGGATTTTGGGGTGAACCAGTATAAAACTCTTGAGTGATATTTCTCTTCCCTTATCTCTTTAATTTGCTTAAGTATTATTTGTTTAAGATTTTAACTTGGGGAGTTATTGTTATGAATATCAATCTCTGTTTTACCCTTCTCTGTATGCTTGTGCGTTGTCTTAAATTCAGACGTGTCACTCGTCTAAATTTTTGTTGTCTTATTTTTGCTTGTTGTGCCTGGGAAAATAATTTTCAAAGTTTCCTAAAAATTTGGTAAACACAATTCAACCCCCCTTATTGTGTTAACTTTGGTTGTTTCAGTTGGTATTAGAGCTCATCCTCTGGGTTGAGCACTTAACAATGTAGAGGAAAAGATCTTAGAAATGGCAGGAGAAACTAGTACAAGCAAGAACCATGCTGGAGAAGGATCCTCAATGTCGAGACCTTCATACTTCAATGGAGAGGACTACATCTATTGGAAAGAAAAGATGAAGCGGTTTCTACAATCCACTAACTCTGATCTCTGGGATATCATTGACGAAGGTCCCTTTGTTCCTAAAGATGGCAAAGGAGCTGAAGTTCCTAAAGCAAACATGACCACTGATCAAAGAACAAAATGTCAGTTAAATGCCAAAGCTAGATATGCAATCATGTGTGCTTTAAGCAGAGAAGAATTTGAAAAAGTCTGTGCTTGTGAATCTATAAAAGAAATGTGGGATTCACTAGCTGTTGCTCATGAAGGAACCAGCAAGGTCAAAGAGACCAAAGTCAGTATGTTGGTCAGAAAGTATAAGCTGCTCAAAATGGAAGAAGGAGAGACTATTGGCCAAATGTATGGAAGATTTCAAACCATAACCAATCGATTCAAATCTCTGGGAAAAGTTTACCAGACTGAGGAACACATTCAAAAGATTCTCATAAGTCTTCAAAAACAATGGAGACCACTTGTAACTGCCGTATCCCAGGCCAAGGACTTAACAACAATGAAGCTAGTTGAGCTCCTTGGTACTCTTCAGATCCATGAACAATGGAAAGAAAAACAAATCCATTGCCCTCAAGGCTGACAAGAAGTCATCTAAAGGAGCAGTCTCAAAAGCTCTCAAAGTAGAAGAATCTTCATAAGAATCTGAGGAATCAAATAAGGATGACTTTGATGATGAAAATGATGAACTTTCTTTCTTCACCAGAAAAATGAAAAATCTATGGAAGAAAAGAAACTTCAGAAAGGAAAAACCTTTCTGGAGCTTCAACAAAGAAAAACACAACAAAGATGGTGGATCAAATGACAGAAATGTCATTTGTGCTATGAATGCAAGAAGCCTGGCCATATCAAGGCAGAATGCCCTCAACTCAAGAAGCAACATCCCAATAAATTCTTCAACAAAAGGAAGAAGGGAACGATGGCCACTTAGGAAGATCTTGATGAAAGATCCACTGAAATTGAAGGAGAGGAGCTTGAAGCAAATCTCAGTCTTATGGCAGATACTGATTGTGAGTCAGAAACTGAGGTACATTCTGAACTTGAGAAATTGAATGATGCCTATGAGGAACTGTTGGAAGAATCCAATTATATATCTAAAGCTTTCAAATCCCTCAAGAGACAGTATGCTAAACTCTCAAATGAGTATACACAGAAATCTCAAGAGTATGTAAAGTTAGCTGAAGAGAATAGTAGGCTTAAGACTGAGAAGTCTAAAGCTAAGATCTCAGTTGAAACTCTACCCTCTGAAGAAGTGACTAAACTTCAACATAAAGTAGAAGAGCTCACATCAGATCTTGCCAAGTTTGTTAATGGTAGAGATAATCTGACTAAACTTTTGGCAAGTCAGAGGCACACCCTTAACAAAGAAGGTATAGGCTATTCCAGTCAAGAACATCAAAAAGGATCAACAAAGTTCTCCAAAATTACTATCAAATCTGTGTCAGTTAGTTTAAAAAAACCTATATGTACCTACTATGGAAAAGATGGACATATTACGCCTAAGTGTATCCACAAAAAGAGAAGGAAGTCTTCACAGACTCCTCATACTAACAGAAAAGGACCCAAGAAAATATGGGTACCTAAGTCCATGATCATTCCTATTGCAGACATGCTTAACAGGACAAAGCAAACACCTATCATGGTACCTGGACAGTGGATGCTGGCGACGTATGACAAGAGAAAGCTCTATGTGTTGGAACCAAAGTGGTTTTGGATTAAATAATCTCTACATTTTGATGTTAACAAAAAAATTAAGTTTGCTTGGCAAAGTGTTAGTTGAAATCTAACATGTGCTATTTAGTTATGCAGGAACACTTAAAATTATAATACATGGAAACTTAGAATAAGTTTTCATATGTATCTGTTTGGACTCAAAGAGAAATTCACATCCACCCGTGTAGACGGGCTACTCAATGTTTTGGTAAAGTTATTTATTTATTTAATTGAGTAGACTGGTTTCTTTAAGTAGGCGAGGCACTAAATGTTTACTAGACGGGTTTTAAGTTTAAAATCAAATAGACTAGTTTTAACTTGCCACGTCAGTAGACGAGTTCATTGATCGAGTAGACGAACTCTAATTGCCACGTTACTAGACGGAGATCAAGATAACTCGCTGAGATATAGCAAGTCCAAAGACTTGATAGTAGACGAGAGAATATACCACGTCAGTGGACGAGTTAAATGAAAGACTGAATAGACTTTGTTCTTACACATAACTGTGTGGACGTAGATTTTTGTTTAGACGAGCTTCTATCTCTTACGTATATGTTGTTCTAAAAATGAATAAATGCAATCTGACCCACAATGAATTTATTTCTAATGATTGATATTTAATTCAATAGAATATTTGTTCTTTCCATTTGTTTTATCCGGTTAATGCTTTGTTTCCTTGTGAGAAAATCATAGTACCATCGAGGAAATAAAAAAAGTAAATAGTACAATGAGGAAATGAAAAGTGACTTGTACGAATTCTTCTTTACTGCTGGAAAAAGCTGGATTGTACACAAACAAGGAAAGAAAGTTTTCAAGGTACAAATTGCTCAGAAGCAATGACCCTCTATTATGTACAAATGTGATAAGCAAGAGTACATTTCACAAAGGCCATAATCAAGCTATCAGTCACAACGGATATCATCATTCAATGCTATCTCTAAACGGGACTATTCAAAATAACCGTTGAAGAAATACAAGTGAAGAAGAAGGTCACTATAAATAGAAGACCTCAAGTTCTGAAGAACAACTTTTGCCAATCGATAATCACTCATTCTAATATTCTTTCAAGAACAAGAGTCTGTATTCTTTAGTTTGAATATTGCTGTAATATTCAACTGATCTTAAACTTCTATATCCTCACACATAGTGAGTTAAGAAGATCATAAGTTAAATCTCTTTGTTAGAGTTAGAGCCTAAAGAGGCTTGGTAAGAAAGAAATACTTGTAGCCTGGAGAGGTGTTTAATACTTGGTTGCAATCTAAACTTCTATATCCTCACACATAGTGAGTTAAGAAGATCATAAGTTAAATATCTTTGTTAGAGTTAGAGCCTGAAGAGGCTTGGTAAGAAAGAAATACTTGTAGCCTGGAGAGGTGTTTAATACTTGGTTGTAATCTATTTGAAATGGAAAAAAACCTTCAAGTAGAAGGGACTGGACGTAGCTCTTGGTTGGAAGAGAGTGAACTAGGATAAAACATCTTGTGTGAATCTTCTAACCCTAAACTCTTACAGCTTTATTTGTTTATACTGACTGTGGGGATTTGATATTGCTTTGGTTAAGTTTCAAAAGTTGTTTTTCAGTGTGTACATCTGTTTTAAATATCCTTGTGTGAGAAAATTAGTTTTGAAAAAGGTTGTTTGTGAAAATTATTAACAAACACAATTCAACCCCCCCCGTGTTTGCTTGTGTCAACTTCAGGGTGTATCAGAGCTCAGACTCGAAATGGTTGAGCATCTAACAAGTGCTGAGGGAGTACGATCCAACAACCATGGATGCGGAAGGACAAGCTATCAACGGACCTCCTCCCTTTGATGGTTCTGATTATGACTACTGGAAGAAGAGGATGATGACCTTTTTGGATGCACAAAGTCTAGACATCTGGGAGCTCATAGAAACTGGTTATACTGAACCCAGAAATAAAAATGGAGCTGATGTTGCTAGAGCAGACTGGACAGCAGATCAAAAGGCAAAGCATCAACTCAATCTTAAATCTAAGCATTATTTGATGTGTGCCAACACCAGATCTGAACATGACAAAGTTCACAGCTGCAACACTGTCAAAGAAATCTAGGATACCCTTGCCCTAGCTCATGAAGGTTCCTCACAAGTGAAGGAATCAAAGATCAACATGCTGGTTCATCAGTATGAGCTGTTCAAGATGGGTGAACATGAAACAATAGACCAAATGTTTGGAAGATTCCAAACCATCACCAACAGTCTCAAATCTCTTGGAAAAGTCTATGAAAATAGAGATCATGTTAGAAAAATCATGAGAAGTCTATCAAAGCAGTGGAGACCTAAAGTTACTGCTATTCAGGAAGCTAAAAACCTGAATAATCTTTCTCTGGAAGAGCTTCTTGGATCTCTCAAGGTTCATGAAATTGAACTGAATGAAGAAGAAAGCTCCATAAAAGGAAAGACTATTGCCCTAAAGGCATGGAAAGCAAGTTCATCAAAAGTCCTCAAGGCTGCTGAATCCTTAGATGAAGCTGGAATCTCAGATTGTGATGAAGGATCATATGAGGATGAACTATCTTTCATCTCCAGAAAGATTCAACATATGTGGAGAAAGAAAGGTGGTTTCAGAAGGAAGCAATTCAACAAAAAATTTTCCAAGGAGAAGTCAGACTCTAAGGAAAAAGGTCCACCCTTGTGCTTTGAGTGCAAGAAACCTGGACACTTCAAAGCTGATTACCCTGAGCTAAAAGATAAAAAGAAATTCTTAAAAAAGGTGAAAGGTTTAATGGCTACATGGGAGGATCTTGATTTGTCCTCATCAGATGAAGAAGATGAAACTGAGGAAGAGGCAAACATTTGTCTTATGGCTGACACATCATCAGAAAGTGAATACACTGATGCTGAGGTAATGGACTCTGACCCGTCCACCCTTCAAAATGCTTTTCATGAATTGTTGCATGAGTCGTCCATACTATCTAAAGAGTATATGAGTCTCAAAAAAGAAACCTTCTAAGCTGTCTAGAGAATATGATAGGGTTTACACCGAGAAACAAAACCTTAAAGATGAAAATAACATACTAAAATCAGTGAATGTCAGTCTAGCTGACAAAATGGAGTGTGAGCCTGATGTTTCTTGTGAGGTTTCAAAACTGAAACAAGATATAACATATCTGACAGACTCTCTATCAAAGCTTGTAGGTGGCCCAGACAAGCTTAGTCTCATTTTAAGGTACTCTAGGTCACCAAATGATAAATCTAGCATTGGTTATGACAAAGAGAAGCAAGAAGCATCTCAACAAAAAGTCAACATTACATACTCAGCACAGAGCTTCAAAAGCTCAAGCTAAACATGCTAAAACAAATTTTGGCCCGTCCAACACCTTTTGCAAAGTGTGTGGAAAGAATGGGCATAATACATCTAGATGTATACATAATAAGCATGCCAAGCATACTCGTCCAGTGACTACTAACAAGAAAGGACCTAAGTTAGTTTGGGTACCAAAAGATAAGATCATACCTGTTGCAGACTTGCTTAACAACAGGAAAGAAACAAGCATCTTGGTATTTGGACAGTGGGTTCTCATGACACATGACAGGAGAAAAGTGTATGTTCCAAGAACTTAGAGCCAAAGATGGTGGCTGGGTTACATTTGGAGGAAACCAGAAAGGAAAGATCAGTGGTATAGGTAAAATTGGTAAATACCCTTTTCCCTCCATTGACAATGTTCTATTGGTTAAAGGCTTAAAACAAAATCTGCTAAGTATAAGTCAACTATATGATAGTGGATATGTTGTTTCATTTGATAAGAATATGTGTAATGTCAAGAAAAATGATGGATCACTCTTGTTCACTTCCAAGAGGCAAAACAATCTGTATAAGATTGACTTGGAGGACCTTACAAATCAAAGTGTCTCATGTCTGGTGTCCATTGAGATGAGCGTTGGATTTGGCACAAGAGGCTAGGTCATGCAAGCTTGAGGTTAATCTCAAATCTAAATAAGCATAACCTCGTGAGAGGGCTACCAAACCTTAAGTTCAAATCTAATGCTCTCTGTGATGCATGTCAAAAGGGAAAACAAGTCAAAGGTTCTTTTGAATCTAAGAATGTTGGTAGTACCAATAGACCACTAGAAATGCTACACATTGATCTCTTTGGTCCAACAAGGACTGCTTCTATCAGTGGTAAGAGATATGGTCTTGTCATAGTAGATGAATTCACTAGATGGACATGGGTTATGTTCCTAGCTCACAAGGATGGGTCTTTCAAGGTCTTTTTTGTATTCTGCAAACGTGTATAGAATGAAAAAGGCATGTGTATATCTTCAATCAGAAGTGACCATGGGAGAGAGTTTGAAAATGAGTTATTTCATAAGTTCTGTGAAGATAGTGGCATTCTTCACAACTTCTCAATACCTAGAACACCACAGCAGAATGGTGTGGTAGAGAGAAAGAACAGATCTCTTCAAGAGATGGCTAGGACTATGCTCAATGATCACTCTGTCCTTAGACACTTCTGGGCTGAAGCTGTTAACACCGCCTGCTACATTCAGAACAGAATATACATTAGACCTATCCTAAACAAGACTCCATATGAATTGTGGAAAGGACGAAAACCCAACATTTCATATTTTCATCCCTTTGGTTGTAAATGCTATATACTGAATAAGATCAACTTGGTAAGTTTGATGCAAAATCAGATAATGGAATACTATTAGGATATTCTGAAACTTCAAAAGGCTTTAGAGTTTATAATTCTAGAACTTTAGTGGTAGAAGAATGTATTCATGTCAAGTTTGATGACAAGCAGCCTAATAAGAAATTATCAGAGCTAGATGAAGCTTTTGCAGATCTTGATCTAAATATTTCTAAAGATAAAACTGAAATTATGGCTGACGATCAAGAAGAAGACTCCCCTCAATAAGAACCAGAAACCTCTGCTTCTCAACAAGATAATGTTCGAAGATCTTGGTACTTCAAGAATTATCATCCACAAGATCAGATCATTAGAAACCCCAATGACAAGCTGAGAACCAGATCAACTTTTAGAGAACAAGATAATTCTGCACTAGTCTCTGAGTTGGAAACAAAGACAGTAGACGAGGCTGTTGGAGACGAATCTAGGCAAGTATACCTAGTCGTACAAGTAATACAATGGTGAGACCATTTTATCGTTCCCACGAGGACTGTGACAAGTACTAACACGTACCATATCAATTACTATCTAAGCGGATATTTGGATTGAAGGGGGCTCAATACTAAATACCAAGCCAAATCAGATTCAAAACCTAAATTAAACAAATTAAAAAGAAAAGTTCTTTGAGAATTTCTGTCGAACACTTAAAGAATTCTTCAAATCTATGAACGGTGTTGGGATTAGGTTCACTAAACTTCATCCCCATGTAATGAGATGACTAATAAACAGTTTCTACTTCAATTATGACAATCAATCCACTAGATTACTCAAGCCTCGATTCCTCGGATGACAAGAGCCTAAATCCACTAATAGACCCTAATTCCTTAGGTGGCCTAGATTAATGAATTTGCATGATGATTAGGGATTACACGATTGCTAATAAACCTAAATCCATTCCTAGATACAAGGTTTACTAGGTGGTTGATTTCTGTTATCGTTCTAATACGAATTTTCCAATTGCATACCAAAACAATAATCAAGTCATGGGGGTGCTAGCCACAACAAGCATTAGGCATAGAAATCAATCACTCATAAGGAAGCAAAAACTGTATTACAGGATCAAGTCAAATACATGGATAATTCAGAAATAGCTACACCTAACCCCAACAATGGGGGTTTAGCTATTCATGATCATAGCCAAAACCACAGAAATAGAGATGAAGAGGAGAAGAAACTCCATGGAATCCTTGTGCAGCTGCCCTTGGCTCAGAGAGAGTGTTTGAGGGTTTAAAAAACTGTTTTCTTCTGTTCTGCCTGTGCCTCTTTATAGACCAGGATTCGCGTCACGGTCGTGATGGCCATCATGGCCAGGCCGTGACGCTTTCTGCCTTGGCGTGCTTTCAAATTTTGGAGCATCACGGCCGTGATGCTCATCACGGGCAGGTCGTGATAGCTTCTGCCTTCACCAAATGATCTGTCACGGTCGTGATGGGCATCACGGCTTGGCCATGACAGATTCTGCCAAGAAGGGGTCTGGCTCAATTAACATGTCACGGCCGTGATGGGCATCACGGCTAGGCCGTGACAGCTTTTGACGTTTTGCCTTCTTTCTTCTCAATTATTGCTCGATCACAGCCGTGATGGTCATCACGGCCAAGCCGTGATGGGCTCTGCTTGGGTCATTTTCTTCACTTTTCAGGCTCTGTCTTCATCCAAGCTCCATCATGGCTAATCTTGAGCATTTTTCCTTAAATTCCTGTAAAACAACACCAAGAAACCGCCTCACCCGATCCAAGGTAAAAACTAATAAAATTAAATAAAATATGCTTCAACTATATGAAAAATGCATGCAAAAATGTACATGAATTATGATGTGAAATCACACTATCAAATCACCCCAAGCTTATTCAATTGTTTGTCCTCAAGCAATCACTAAGGCCAGAAGAGATAAATAATCAAAGCATGGATAGTGAACCAAGAACCCGAGTAAGCAATCCAAGTAACAGGCATTTCAAATAATTAAGCAAGAGACACTCAATATCAAGTCCAATTAGAGCTTAGGTTTTTCTAAATCCATATTCTCACTGATTTGGGCACTCTTTCTCACCTCACTCAAGTGTTTAGGGATATATGACAATTCGCTCCATTTTCCTCAAGGAATGAATTCTACCATAGGCTTGACTATCAACCAAATCTCTACTTTATCAATGAAAACAATTAAGAATCAAGAGGTCTTTTGATTTGGTTGTAACGGGGCTATGTGATTTATCGTTAGGTGGGGTAATCAAGAAAAGGAATTTTCAAAAGGCTACATCAAATATCAAGCATTGCAAAACATGACACCTTCTAAAATACCCTTTTGGGTTTTGATTTATTTTTCCACCTTTCTTTCTTTCTTTTCGTTTTTATTTCTCAATTTCTTTTTGTCATCCCCTTCTCCATATGTATTTCTTTTTCTTTCATTTTTCTTTTATTTGGAGAAGGAGAGATTTTCAGCTCAAGAGAAATATTTTTCTGATTTTCTCATCCCATACTTTTTCGGCTACCTTTTTACCCTTTTTGTAATACTTTAGAAGGTCCCTCATCAAGCATTATTCATCAAAAAATTTCAAGGTACCCAGAAAAGCATTTTATTCTTTCAGGCTCAAAGTTGGGCAACTAAGGGGTAGCATTTAGTCAATCAAAGCTCAGAAGGCCGGAAAAATACCTAGTGCCTCAATCATTTTCAAAAATGTTTTCAAAAATTTTTAAGCTTCAAAACAGTTTCAAGTAAAGTTCTAGAGAATACAATCCAAGAGGAATAACACTCTATCACAAAGAATGGGGTAGATTTAGTGAGTACCCCTTTTTGGCTCAAAATCTCACATTTTAGTAGTTCAAAAATCAGTGAGAAACAAAAATCTACGGAACCACATGCTAATTATCAACTATCAAAGATTATCTCAAGAATTTTTATTTGTAGCCTTATCACAAGAATAAAAATTGGGTTCAACAATTCACTATCTCAATTTATTTGGCACTCAGTTCTCACAATTGGATGCATAGTCTAAGCAAGGGGCAATCTAATCATGTGATCATGAAAAACTATATGAATGTAACATGAACGATGCAAAAATACCCCTACCCCAAGCTTAAAAATTTGCATTGTCCTCAATGTAAATAATCAAGTCGGAGAGAGGAGAAAAAATGGAACGACTTACCGAGGCGGCAGCGGGTGTTGGCTAACATGATTAGTCAGAAACTTGTTGGGAAATTGTGTCACGGCCGTGATGCTTATCACGGGCAGGCCGTGATGCATTCTGGTCCTTAGGGGTAGCTTGTCACGGCCGTGACCTCCATCACGGCTAGGCCGTGATGTTTTCTGATCTTCAGGGTCTTCCCATCACTCTCGTGATGGGGATCACGGCCCAGCCGTGATCCTTTCTGGTCTTCACATTAGGCTCATCACGGCCGTGACCAGTGTCACGACCTGGGTGTGATGGTTGCTGACTTTGTTGTCTCTGCCCTTTTTGCTTCTCCTTCCTCCTTACCCTGAAAACACTTAACCAAACTATTAATTTATGATCTTTTTCCTCTTGATCTTCTCAAATTATTCAAGAGTTAAAAATCAAAAACAAAAATAAAAGGGAAAGAGAATTTGGGTTGCCTCCCAATAAGCGCTTCTTTAACGTCACAAGCTTGACGGGTAGGTGATCTCAAGGATCATGAAGGCGCACAGCTGAGACCAATCTCTCGATGTCACCACCCAAGTGGGCCTTGAGCCTTTGACCATTGACTTTGAAGGTCCTTTTTGAAGTAGGATCCTCCACTTATACAGCTCCATGAGGTGAGACTTCCTTGACAATGAACGGTCCCGACCACTTAGACTTCAACTTGCCCGGAAACAATCTCAGCCGGGAATTGAATAATAGAACTTGTTGTCCCGGCTGAAATGTTTTCATCACGATCTTCTTGTCATGGTAGGTCTTGACTCGTTGCTTGTAGATGGCTGCATTCTCTTATGCATTACGGCGCATTTCCTCTAATTCATGCAGCTGATTGACTCTTTTCTCACCCGCCAGAGTGGCATCAAAATTCAAGAAATTCAATGCCCAAAAGGCTCGATGCTCCAACTCTACGGGTAGATGACATGCCTTCCCATAGACCATCTGAAACGAAGATAACCCCACAGAAGTTTTCAGTGCAGTCCGGTAAGCCCACAAGGCATCGTCAAGCTTCCTTGCCCAATCTCTTCTTGAAACGGCCACAGTCTTTTCTAGAATTTTCTTAATCTCCCGGTTAGAGACCTCCGCTTTCCCATTTGTTTGCGGATGATATGGGGATGCCACCTTATGCCTCACATCATATTTGGTCAACACATTTTTCAGTTGTGAGTTGCAAAAATGAGATCCCCCATCACTTATAAGGACCCTTGGGACACCGAATCGGGCAAAGATGTTCTTCTTGATGAATTTAATCACTGTCTGGGCATCATTCTTCTGTGTTGCAATGGCCTCCACCCATTTGGAAACATAGTCCACCGCCACCAAGATATATTGATTGGAGAATGAAGGTGGAAGTGGACCCATAAAGTCTATGCCCCAGCAATCAAATACCTCAACCTCCAATATGTTCTGCAGTGGCATCTCATCCCTTTTTGAAATGTTCCCGGTCCTTTGGCACCTGTCACAACTCTTCATATGATTGTAAGAGTCCTTGAAGATTGAGGGCCAAAAGAGCCCAGATTGGAGGACCTTTACAGCTGTCCTATCCCCATTGTAATGTCCACCATATGGAGAGTTATGGCAATGCCACAAAATTTTCCTTGCTTCCTCTTGACTAACGCACCTCCTCCATAAGCCATTCGGTCCAACCTTGAACAGAAATGGGTCATCCCACATGAAATGGTTGGCATCCCGGAAGAATTTCTTCTTTTGTTGCCAAGTGAGGTGCTCTGGAACAATATTGGCTACCTTGAAATTTGCCATGTCGGCAAACCATGGTCTTTCATGCACCAGAAGTAAAGCCTCATCCGGGAACTCATCCCGAATGTCCTTCTCTTTTGTAACCACCTCTTCATTCAACAACCGGGACAAGTGGTCAGCCACCACATTCTCGCTGCCCTTTTTGTCCTTGATGACTAAGTCAAACTCCTGCAACAACAGAATCCACCTTATGAGTCTTGGTTTAGAATCTAACTTAGTCAACAAATATTTAATTGCAGCATGATCAGTAAAAACAGTGACTTGTGAACCAATTAAGTAGGAACGAAATTTTTCCAATGCAAACACTATGGCTAGAAACTATTTTTCAGTTGTTGCATAATTTACTTCGTTCTCATTGAGAACCTTGCTAGCATAGTGAATGACATGGAAAAAATTTTCCCTCCGCTGTCCCAAAACTGCCCCAACTGTGTAGTCATTGGCATCACACATTAATTCAAATGGTGACTCCCAGTTGGGTGCAACAAGAATGGGAGCAGTGATCAACTTGTCTTTCAAAATCTAAAAAGAGGTAAGACAAGCAGTATCAAACACAAATGGAGTGTCCTTGTTCAAAAGGCCACACAACGACTTGGCTATCTTTGAGAAGTCCTTGATGAAACGCCGGTAAAAGCCTGCATGCCCGAGAAAACTCCTCACACCCTTGACATTCACTGGTGGAGGTAGTTTCTCAATCACATCAATCTTGGATTTATCCACTTCGATCCCCTTAGCTGAAATTTTGTGCCCAAGCACAATGCCTTCCTGCACCATAAAATGACACTTCTCCCAATTTAATACTAAATTGGTGTCCATGCACCTCTTTAACACAACAGCAAGGTTAGACAAACAATTATCATAAGAGGCACCGAAAATAGAAAAATCATCCATGAAAACTTCAATGTATTTTTCTACCATATCAGAGAAAATGGAAAGCATGCACCTTTGAAATGTTGCAGGCGCATTACAAAGTCCGAAAGGCATCTTCCGATAGGCAAAAACTCCACAAGGGCATGTGAATGCAGTTTTCTCTTGGTCTTCCGGGTTAACCGCAATTTGGTTATAACCCGAATAACCATCCAAGAAACAATAATACGCTTGCCCGGCCAACCTCTCCAACATCTGGTCCATGAATGGAAGTGGGAAGTGATCCTTCCTAGTAGCTTGGTTTAGCTTCCGGTAATCTATACACATTCGCCAACCAGTGACCGTTCTAGTTGGGATCAACCCATTCTTCTCGTTGTGCACGACGGTCATGCCACCTTTCTTTGGAACCACTTGTACCGAACTCACCCAAGCACTATCGAAAATCGGATAGATCATTCCAGCTTCAAGGAGTTTTAGCACCTCCTTCCTTACCACTTCTTTCATTGTAGGATTGAGCCTCCTTTGCGGTTGGACCACCGGTTTAAATTCAGCCTCCATCATGATCTTGTGCATACAAAACGTGGGGCTAATACCTTTCAAATCTGAGATGGACCATCCAATAGCTGTTTTATGCTCTCGAAGCACCCTTACAAGTTTCTCCTCTTCCAATTTAGACAATACATTGCTCACTATGACAGGGTCTTCATCATTCTCACCAAGAAAGACATACTTCAAGTGGGGAGGTAGAGGCTTAAGCTCTAACTCGAGCTTCTCTTGGACTTCATCCTTTTTGAGCTCTTCCTTCTTAGTGTTGACAGCAAGTTGCTTGGTTTGAGCTTCCAGATCACACAAACAGTCTTGTATTTCCTTCTCCTCTTCCTCATCAAGATTTTCAATAGAATTCACAATCACCTTCTCAAGAGTAGAGGAATGGTGCTGCTGTGCAAAGGCTTCTTTAGCCACTACTTCCACAAGGTCCATGCGGAAACAATTCTCTTCATCACTCAGGCGATGCATAGCTTCAAATACATTAAAAGTGACCTCTTCATCTTGCACTCTGAGTCGAAGTTGGCCCTTTTGTACATCTATCAAAGCACGACCAGATGCTAGAAAAGGTCTCCCTAATATAAGTGGAACTTCTGCATCCTCCTCCATGTCTAGTATCACAAAATCCGCTGGGAAGATAAACTTGTCCACTTTAACCAAGACATCTTCCAAAATACCATAAGGACGCTTGATTGATCTATCGGCTAGTTGCAATGCCATCCTTGTTGGTTTCACCTCACCACCTCCAAGCTTGTTCAAAATTGAAAACGGCATCAAATTGATACTCACTCCCAAGTCACACAAGGCCTTCCCAATAGCAACACTCCCAATAGTGCAAGGGATTGTAAAACTACCAGGATCTTTAAGCTTTGGAGGTAGCTTCCTTTGAAGTATCGCACTACACTCTTCTGTCAAGGAAACAGTCTCACCTTCTTTGAACCTTCTTTTCTTCGTGAGCAACTCCTTCATAAACTTTGCATAAGTGGGCATCTGCTCTAGTGCTTCAGCAAAGGGTATGTTAATCTGTAACCTCTTGAAGATGTCAAGAAACTTGGCAAACTGTTCTTCCTTCTCCTTTTTCTTGCTCAAATGAGGATACGACAACTTCACATAAGAGGGGATCTCTTGAGGCTTGTCTCCATCTTTCAAAATCTGACTTTTAGTCCTCCTCAAAATTGAATTCTCATCCACTAGCTTCTCCCTCTTGTCTTTTTCACAGTCTTTTTCTTTCTCCTCTACTACAACCTCTTTGCCTTTTTCCTCTTTTTTCCCAGCACTCGACTCTGTTTTTTCATCAACTCTCTGATTTTTCACCAAAGGCTCACCACTCTCTTCCTCAAGACTTTTACCACTCCTCAAAACAATAGCCTTACAATGCTCTTTAGGATTAGTTTGAGTATTACCTGAAAAACTGCCGCTAGATTGCTCCGCTAGTTGCTTTGCAATCTGTCCAACTTGAACCTCCAAGTTCTTTATAGAAGCATCGGTGTTTTTCTGGTTTGATATGGACATTTGCATGAACTGATTGAGAGTGTTCTCCAAGATAGAAGTCCGGTCTTGAGGTGGTTGTGTAGGAAGAGGCTTGCTTGCTTATCCGGCATCTTGTTTCCAACCAAAATTTGCTTGATTCCTCCACCCTTGGTTGTAGTTGTTAGGATATTGGTTGTTGCCTTGACGCCCATAGTTCCCCATATAATTGGCTTCCTCATGGGAACTAGGTGGTGCCTCACATCTTCCATTATCATGATCTCCTACACAGAAATCACATCTCATTACCTGTTGAGGTGGCATAGTTGTCCCTTGAACAGTTTAGAGATGTTGTGGGAGTTGAGCTAGTTGCTTGGTGATGGACTCCAGTTGCTGTGTCATGAGCTTATTTTGAGCCAGAAGTGCAGTTTGTGAATCTAACTCCAGCACTCCCCTTCTTGATGTGGGACCTCGATCATGATGCATCAAATAGTCATTCGATGCCATAGCCTCTATCAAAATCAATGCTTCCTCTGCTGTCTTTGTGTTCATGGAACCTCCAGCTGAGGCATCCAACATATACCTGATTGACGGCCTCAATCCATTGCAAAATGTCTGCATTTGGGTATGATCATAAAACCCATGATTTGGACATCTTCGAAGCAATTCCTTGAACCTTTCCCAGGTGTCATGAAGAGTCTCACCCTCTTGTTTAGCAAAGCTGATGATATCACCCCTTGTCTTCACAAATCTTGAGGCAGGAAAGAACCTTGCAAGAAATTTTGCCTCTAAGTCATCCCATGTAGTGATGCTCCCCCTTGGTTGACATTGGAGCCAAGCCTTGGCCCTATCTCTTAGAGAGAAGGGAAACGCCCTTAGGCGAATTGCATCCTCAGAAGCGCCATTGTGCTTTATCGTATCACATATCTCAATGAAGTTGAAGATATGAGCATTAGGATCCTCTTTTTCCAACCCGACAAATTGATTTTGTGAAACCATACTGATGAAAGCTGGCTTGATTTCAAAATTTGCGCAGTTCACTAGAGTCCTCACTATGCTAGTGACATGCCGATTGACATTTGTATTGGCATAGTCACCAAGTGTCCTCCGTGGTGGAGCACCTTCACCATTGTCTGCCATCCTGAGGCTTTCTTGATGAACGTGAGAGGTGGAAGTCTCTTGTTCTTCTTCTTGTTGTTCTAACAGTTTCTGCTCTCTTGCTTGCCTCCGATTCTCCCTAGTTGTTCTTTCTATTTCAGGATCGTAGAGGAGTTGGTCAGTCGGGGTAGTACCTCGCATGCACAAACAGTCTAGCAACCAAGAGTGTTAGCAGTCAATGTCAACAACAGAAACAGCAAACAAACTAGAAAAAAAAATGACAGCAAAACAAAACAGAAAAATATGACAGCAAAAGATTATAACAGATTTTTTTTTACTTAAATTAGTAACCGAAATGGATATGCTAATATTGAAACACAATCCCCGGCAACGGCGCCAAAAACTTGTTGGAGACGAATCTAGGCAAGTATACCTAGTCGTACAAGTAATACGGTGGTGAGACCGTTTTATCGTTCCCACGAGGACTGTGACAAGTACTAGCACGTACCGAATCAATTACTATCTAAGCGGATATTTGGATTGAAGGGGGCTCAATACTAAATACCAAGCCAAATCAGATTCAAAACCTAAATTAAACAAATTAAAAAGAAAAGTTCTTTGAGAATTTCTGTCGAACACTTGGAAGGCAGTTAAAAGAATTCTTCAAAACTATGAACGGTGTTGGGATTAGGTTCATTAAACTTCATCCCCATGTAATGAGATGACTAATAAACAGTTTCTACTTCAATTATGACAATCAATCCACTAGATTACTCAAGCCCCGATTCCTCGGATGACAAGAGCCTAAATCCACTAATAGACCCTAATTCCTTAGGTGGCCTAGATTAATGAATTTGCATGATGATTAGGGATTACACGATTGCTAATAAACCTAAATCCATTCCTAGATACAAGGTTTACTAGGTGGTTGATTTCAGTTATCGTTCTAATACGAATTTTCCAATTGCATACCAAAACAATAATCAAGTCATGGGGGTGCTAGCCACAACAAGCATTAGGCATAGAAATCAATCACTCATAAGGAAGCAAAAACTGTATTACAAGATCAAGTCAAATACATGGATAATTCAGAAATAGCTACACCTAACCCCAACAATGGGGGTTTAGTTATTCATGATCATAGACAAAACCACAGAAATAGAGATGAAGAGGAGAAGAAACTCCATGGAATCCTTGTGCAGTTGCCCTTGGTTCAGAGAGAGTGTTTGAGGGTTTTAAAAACGGTTTTCTTCTGTTCTGCCTGTGCCTCTTTATAGACCAGGATTCGCGTCACGGCCGTGATGGCCATCACGGCCAGGCCGTGACGCTTTCTGCCTTGGCGTGCTTTCAAATTTTGGAGCATCACGGCCGTGATGCTCATCACGAGCAGGACGTGATAGCTTCTGCCTTCACCAAATGATCTGTCGCGGCCGTGATGGGCATCACGGCTTGGCCGTGACAGATTCTGCCAAGAAGGGGTCTGGCTCAATTAACATGTCACGGCCGTGATGGGCATCACGGCTAGGCCGTGACAGCTTCTGACTTTTTGCCTTCTTTCTTCTCAATTATTGCTCGATCACGGCCGTGATGGTCATCTCGGTCAAGCAGCGATGGGCTCTGCTTGGGTCCTTTTCTTCACTTTTCAGGCTCTGTCTTCATCCAAGCTCCATCATGGCTAATCTTGAGCATTTTTCCTTAAACAACACCAAGAAACCGCCTCACCCGATCCAAGGTAAAAACTAATAAAATCAAATAAAATATGCCTCAACTATATGAAAAATGCATGCAAAAATGTACATGAATTATGATGTGAAATCACACTATCAGAGGCTCTGCTGGACGATGACTGGATTATGGCTATGCAAGAAGAACTTAATCAGTTTGAAAGAAGTGAAGTTTGGACTATGGTTCCCCTGCCTAAGGACAAATCAGTTATAGGAACAAAGTGGGTTTACAGAAACAAACTTGATGAAAATGGTAAGGTGGTGAGAAACAAGGCAAGACTTGTTGCTCAAGGTTACTCTCAAGAAGAATGTATTGACTATACTGAAACCTTTGCACCTGTTGCTAGACTAGAAGCAATTAGGATTTTACTTTCATTTGCTGCACATCATAGCATTATGCTTTTTCAAATAGATGTTAAAAGTGCTTTTCTAAATGGCTTTATTAATGAAGAAGTATATGTAATGCAACCTCCGGGTTTTGAGAGTGAAACCCATCTAGAACATGTTTACAAGCTTAAGAAAGCTTTATATGGACTTAAGCAAGTACCTAGAGCATGGTATGATAGGCTAAGTTCATTTCTAATGCAAAATGGATTTAATAGAGGAAAGGTTGATACAACCCTGTTTAGAAAGTCCATTAAGTCTAATTTCATAGTTGTGCAAATATATGTTGATGATATTATTATTTTTTTGCTACTAATGAATCTATGTGCAAGGAATTCTCTAAGTTAATGCAGAAAGAATTGGAAATGAGCATGATGGGAGAACTCAAATTCTTCATTGGACTTCAAGTTAAGAAATCAGTGGACTAGGTGTACATTCATCAAACAAACTATGCAAAGGAATTATTAAAGAAGTTTAAGATGGATGACTGCAAGCCAATGAATACCCCTATGCACCCCACTTCCATACTGAACAAAGATGATAAAGAGAAAAGGGTAGACCAAAAGGTATATAGAGGTATGATAGGATCTATCTTATATCTTATTGTGTCTCGGCCTGATATTATGTTCAGTGTATGTTTGTGTGCTCGATTTCAATCTGATCCTAGAGAATCTCACTTATCAACAGTTAAGAGAATTTTTAGATATTTAAAAGGTACTACTGATCTGGGTTTGTGCTTTAAGAAAAATAAAGATTACAGATTAGTTGGTTTTTGTGATGCTGACTATGCTAGAGATAGAATTGGCTGACTATGCTGGAGATAGAATTGAAAGAAAAAGTACCCGTGGAGGATGTCACTTCATTGGAGCTAACCTTGTCTCGTGGTCAAGTAAAAGACAAAGTACCATTGCCTTATCAACTGCTGAAACTAAGTATATTTCAGCTGCAAGTTGCTGCTCACAACTTCTATGGATCAATCATCAATTGGAGGACTACAATGTGTTTGTAAGTAGTATTCCACTTATGTGTGATAATACTGCTGCAATAAATCTATCTAAGAATCCAATTTTTCATTCAAGAGCTAAGCACATAGAGATTAAACATCATTTTATTAGGGATTATGTGCAAAAAGGTGTGTTTGATATACAATTTGTAGATACTGACCATCAATGGGCAGATATCTTTACTAAACCTCTTACAGAGGACAGATTTATCTTTATTAGGAAGCATCTGAATATGTTATGTGTATATTGATATAAGCGTCCAGACCTGAGAATGTTGTTCTGATAAATATACGTCTATAGATTTTTTCCATCCAATGCATGTTAAAAATTTTGCATCCAGAGCATGATAAAACTTATTTGCGTCTATTGCATATTCAACTGCGCGTCTACTGCATAATGCTGCTACTACTTTTGCTTGTCGTGTCCATTGCATGTTAATATGCGTGTCCATACTTGCTTATGCTTGAACCCGTCTATGCATATATTTGTTAAATGCATTTATTTTGTCTTATAGACATATTTATCTAGTATATTCTCTTTGCTGAGTCAGTAACTTCCATCAAACCCATCAAGACCTTTTTATAGTTTCAAAATACCAATGTCGTTTTATTCTTTATGACATGTCTTGTCAATTTCTTTTAATTAATTTCCAAAAGAAAAACCTTTGAAATTCAAAACCTTTTTAAGTAAGTTTCTTTCCCTCTGAAAAACCTTTCGCTACCCATCTTCCATGACATCTATCTCTCTCAAATTCTCGAGCTCTCTGTTTCCCCTATCTCTGAACCCTAACCTTCAAACCTCAAAAATGGCTTCAACTTCAATCCCTGTCCATTCCTACGTCACTGATACTCTGAACATGGCGGTTGAACACTACTTCAATCTCGAAATTCTGTAAGAGTATAACTTGGATGTTAGCATGTATATAAATGCTGCTGGATGGGATGGTTTGTTCTTAGAGAAAGTCTCTATCTACCACAATCTCATTAGGAACTTCTGGAGGAAACCTACAATCACTTAAACTGAGATTATTGGCTTCATGTTGGGAAAGAAGGTGATTGTCTCCGAGAAGACCATTTCTCATGCTATTGCATGTGCCCAAGAGGGTTTGGTGATTTCTGACACTTGGGAGGAAAACCTAGGAGGTTCTGAGACCATTGTTGTTACCCTAATGAAGGAAAACATTGTAAGAACTCACTCTTGGAAGTCTACTGAAATGAAGGATGAAATCAGAATCTTCCATTAGATTCTGAACAAGACTGTCCTACATAAGATTGGCTCCAAGGACAAACATGATCTCCTGGTCAAACAAAAGACAAAGCACCATTTCTCTCTCAACTGCTGAAGCTAAATACATATCTACAGCCAGTTGTTGTTCACAACTACTTTGGATAAAATACCAACTTGAATATTATTCAATGTTTGAGCATAATATACCAGTTTGATGTGATAATACTAGTGCTATCAACTTGTCTATGAATCCCATACAACACTCTAGAGAAAAGCATATAAAAATAAAGCATCATTTTATTACAGATTATGTGCAAAAAGGAGCTTTTGAAATTAAGTTTGTGAACACTAAGTATCAGTGGGCAGACATCTTTAATATACCTCTAAGTGAAGATATATATTTTTTTATTAGAAGGAATCTTAATATGCATAATGTGTCTGAATGAGTGCATGCTGATATGTCTGAAAATTTACTTGTCTAAATTTTGTATATGATTGACTCGTCTGTTTTCTTTATGCTTCACTCGTCTACTTTAGCCAAGCGTCTGATGACATGGCTAAAATCACTCAGTGCTAAACCCAGACTGAGACACGTGTACATTGCAAAATTTCCATCCTTTTCTTAAAAATGTTTCATTTTGTTAACAACTGTATTTTCGAAATTTGTTGCTGTTTATGACAACACTCTCTCTCCTTGTTCCCAAAGTAAAAAGCACTCAAGCATTTTAACAAAATAACCCGTGTCATTTCAAAATTTTCCCACTCACAATATTTGCTCTCAAGTCGCAACCTTTCTCTGAACTATCTTCGTCTTCAACCTCTCAAAACTCTTCTTCACTAAAACCCTTAACTTTTCTTCTTTGAATCAATGGCACCCAAGAGCCTTCTTGAATCTCTGGCTGAGAAAACCAAGCTATCAATCGCTGAACTGAAAAAGGTGCACCCAGGAAGGGTCCTTAACTTTGATGAACTAAGAACCAAGGGTTTGAATGTTCTTCCTGAACTCAAACATGCCGTCTTCCATGCTCTTGTTAGGGATTTCTGGATAACTGCAAAAATCACCAAGGACAACACAACCTCCATGATTTCTGGAGATGTGGGTGTTGATCACATTTTCATCACTCATGAGTGACTTGCTAAAGTGACAAAATGCCCAAGAGAAGGTGCTGGGTATTACAAAGAATGGTTGAAGGACCAAGGAGAAGCAAATGTGAATCAAGTTCTGTATGGAGTTGCAAGACCTGCAAATAAAGACTCCAAGTATCTGTCTCCTAAGGCAAGATTTCTTCATGCCCTTATCATAAATTGTGTTATGTGAAGTTGACACATGCAAACACAAGAAGGGCGGGTTGAATTGTGTTTGTTAATAATTTTCGAAAACAACCTTTAAAACAAATTTTGCACACAAGGAGATTAGACCACAGAAGCAAGCACAAAGACAAACATCCTTTTTAAAAGACTTTAGCAAAAGCAATATCAAAACCCCACAGTTAGTATAAGCAAATAAAACTTAAGAGTTTAGGGGTGGAAGATTCACGCAAGAGATTTTATACTGGTTCACTCTCTTCCAACCAAGAGCTACATCCAGTCCCTTCGACTTGAAGGATTTATCCACTATTTCTCCAAATAGACTACAACCAAGTATTCAACACCTCTCTAGGCTTACAAGTATTCCTTTCTTACCAAGCCTCTCCAAGCTCTAACTCTAACAAAGAGATTTAATGTTTGATCTTCTTAACTCACTATGTGTGAGTATATGACAGTTTAAGATCAGTTGAATATTACAATAATATTCAAACTAAAGAATACAGACTCTTGCTTTTGAAAGAATATTATAATGAGTGATTATCAATTGGCAAAAGTTGTTCTTCAGAACTTGAGGTCTTCTATTTATAATGACCTTCTTCTTCACTTGTACTTCTCCAATGGTTACTTTGAATAATCCCGTTTAGAGATATCATTTAATGCATGATATCCGTTGTGACTGATAACTTGATTGTGGCAATGCTGAATAGTACTCTTGGTTATCGAGTAAGCATGAAAATGGAGGTTCACTCCTCTGAGTATTGCAGCTTGAGCACTTGTTGTTCCTCTTTTGTGTAAAATCCAGCTTTTTAGCCATAAAGTTGTCATCGTACATATCTTTTTGCAGTATCTTATTGTACGATTCTACTTTTTACATTTCTTGATGGTACTATGTTTCTTTTACAACAAGGTGAAACATTAAAGCAGATAAAATAAATGTGAAGAACAAATATTCTATTGAAATAAATATCAATCATTTAAAATAAATTCAAGAGATACGAATTTAATTTAATTCATTCTAAGATGGAGCTCGTCTAAAAAGAAACTCCGTCTACTTAGTTATATGAGAGACTAAGTATGTTCAATATTTTATTTTGCTCGTCTGATGACTTGGCATATCCTTTTGTCTATCAAGTCTTTGGACTTGTTATTCCTCAATGAGTTATTAAGATCTCCGTCTGGTGACGTGGTAGTTAGAGCTCGTCTACTAAATTACTTTATTTTTCAGTTCATTTACTTCTACTAATTACTTCTGTCTGCTTACGTGGCAAGACGGACGCGCTTATTATCAAGTCTTTGGACTTGATGTATCTAACAAGTTATTTTGGTATTCATCTAGCAAACACTTAGAGGTTCGACTACTTAAGTAAACCAGTCTACTCAATTAATTAAAGAAGTAACTTTACCAAAGTTTTTGAGCACCCGTCTACAAGGGTGGACGCGTATTTTTCAATTAAAACTTATCCCAAGTTTATTTTACTTATATTAAAGTATTCCTGCATAACTGAAAGCACATGTTAGATCTCAACTAACACTTTGCCAAGCAAGTTTAATCCTTTTGTTAGCATCAAAACTTAGAGATTATTAAATCCAAAACCACTTCGATTCCAACAATCTCCCCCTTTTTGATGATGACAAAACTAATTGAATTTTAAAAGCAAAGTCTAAGAGAGCTTGTAGAGCTCCCACTAAGACAAAGCATTCAAATAATTAAGCAGAATAAGCATATGAAAAACAACTGCATATAAGCTAACAGATAGGTGCAACTGCTTATCATACTTAGAGTATATATAAGGGAATAAATAAACATAAGTATCAGAGCAGCAGATATCAAAGCAAATAAGCAAACATAAGTATCAGAGCAGTTAGCAAGTAGACGAGAATGTGCAAATGCAGACTAATATGAACTTTGCAAAAAACTGACTTTTTTTATATGAATATAAACAAATCTCTTTTCATTTCGTTCTCCCCTTTTTTGTCATCAGCCAAAAAGGTAAAAAAAGAGGACCATCATTGTCAATATAAGAGAGAAAATAAAATAAAAGATAAAGGTTAAGCAGGAGGAGGAGGGTTCAGAGCTTGACTTTTCTTGAAGTCCATGAGGAATTCATGATCAAGCATTTTATTTACAACCTCTAAGGTTCGAGCCATTGAGGTTTGAACTTGCTGATGGACATCCTCCTTAATCTTCTCAGTCAACTTTTCAACCTTCTCATCAACTAACTTGCCAACCCTTTCATCAACTAGTTTTCCAAGAACTTCTTCAATTAGATGGCAGAGCCTGTTGTCTTAAGCTTTCTGCAGACTCTTGAAAAGTGATTAGAGTTCTTGAATGATCTTCAAGGTGCATCACAACTAGTGCTAAAGGTTGAGAAGATTGTCTTTCTGATGAGCTCTGTTGGTGAATGGATTCAGCTGTATCTTTTAAACTAACAGCGGTGACAATTTGACCATGTTCTTCAGCAACAGGTTCATCTGTGATAGGCTTTGGAGTAGGTGGGGGTTTCACTGAGATTTCCTTTGACCGTCTAATGGGGTAGATGAATTCCACATTTCTACTATTTATAGGAAGTCCACATAGGTTTTTATAGATCATATATCTAAAGTGTGAAAGACCACACTTCCCTCTGACCTTGGGAATATCCTTCATCTCCTCTTCAGACAGACCAGAGGAAGATGCTTCTCTGGTGCAGTGGACAATGTGAGACTTCCAGAAATCAGCCGCTCTATGTTCATTGATCAACTCAATGGATTCAATATGCAGAAGGAAATCCAGCATTGAGTAGTCAAAAGATTCTTGGTCAAGATAAAGTATTGCTGAATCAGCTTCAGGCATCACTCCCTTGACACTTCTGTTTTTCATGTCCTTGTCCTTATTTAGATCTAACATTGGTAGTCTTGGACAGATCCTGTAAGGCATGACTCCAATTCTGGTTGCTTCATTATGCCTCAGTCAGGATGGAGGGACAAAATTCGTGGCTCTATCAACTCTGATTTGACTGAATTCCCACTTCAGCATTTCATAGAAGAGCTGATCCAGAAAGAAGTTAGAGGCCCTCCCATAGACTCTGGGATGCTCAAAGATACCCATTTTGTGTCCCTTGGCATGATCATGGGGACATGCTTAGAATATCTTGCTCTTCGCTCAGGGAAGGTAGGAAGATTTTTCCTATTGCGGTCAGTCTCCCAGACAGGTATGATATGTCTTTTAACTCCATCAGTGAAGGGTTTGAAAGGAGGAGTTTTGACAAGGTTAGGATAAATTTTTCTTGGGGGGGAATTTGTTTAGGGGTAGGTGAGTGATTAATGGCCCTAAGTTATTGTGCATTTGAGAAGTCACATTTTTTTATTAATTTACACTCGGGATGAGGTAGGTAAAGGGGTTCAATAGATGAGCTAACTTCTTCCTCATACTCGGGTAGAGGATACCATCTGTTTGGAATGTGTTCGGGTTCAGGTTGGTGAGAATGAAACAGAACTTTCCATTCCCTTTTTACCTTGGCCCAATCCTCAGATTTTCCATTATAAAGGACAGAATTTGGGGTGAAGGGAAATAAGGTTTATCAAGGGTTTGGGGAAAGGTGCACCAGGGGAAATACCATCATCTGATTGATTTAACCAGAGATCATCGGCATGGATAATAGGTTGAAATTGTGGAGTGGCTATTTGTGTTGGTTGGGGTGAAAGGGGTGTGGGAATGTACACATCATCTGGAGTGGAGATAGGCGCATCATCAATCCTAGTTTCTAAACTAGACACTTGGGCATCTACTGCTATTTGAACAGGATCATTAGCAGAGATGGTTACCTTAGGAGTCTTAGTTGATCTAACTTTTCTTGCTGGTTGCCTTCTAGGTTTTGTTGGAACAATTGTTGGAACAGGCACAACGGCCTCAGCAGCAGCAACAAAGGTCTTCTGCTTTTTCAGAATTGAACTGATAGGAATAATGTCCTCATCAGCTTCCTCATCTTCATTGTGAGAGAAGATAACTCTTCTTTGCTTCTTTGCAACAACGGCATCAGATGGCTCCTTGTAGCAGTGGTCTTTTGTCTAGTTACCCTTTTAACTCCTAGGACTTCAGTAATGTTTTGTCCCATCATCTCTTCTTTAGCCTTCATTAACTCCTCGGTCTTGGCCATTGTAGCAGCAGCATAGGTACTGAGGTTCATGTTGGCTATGTTCATTTTACCAAAGTCTGCAGCCGACATTGGTTTTCCAGTCAATATCCTAGCTTGCTCCTCAATAGTCTTTGCAGCAAGAATCTCATGAATTCCTTGAACCTTGAAAATCTTGGAGAGAAGATGGCAAAAAGGAAGTACAGAGACTCTTTTCTTATTCATCACAGCGTCTCTGAATCTTTCGTACATAATTCTTAGAAGGTTGATTCTTGTTTCTGTGAGAAGATGGCAGAGGCAGAATTTATGCAGAGAAGAGAGGTTGTCCTTGGATCCAACCATGTCAAGAACCAACTTTTTGAGAAGCTGATGAGGATACGAATAATGTCCTTCATTTCCATAGCCTTCCAGGTGTGAGTTCGGACTGTATCTTCCTTCATGAGACAGACTTCAATAGTCTCAAAGCCACCCAAGTCCTCTTCCCATGACTCTGTAAAAACTAAACCCTTCTTTCTTAACACGGTTGAGAACAAGCCAATGTCAGTCACTTGGATGTTTCTCCAGAAATCCCTGATCATATTGGGAAAAACAGAGACCTTCTCTATGAAGAGTCCTCCCCACCCGGCTGCATTAACATATTTTCTAATGTCTAGATTGTAGTCTTGTAGAACTCCAAGATTGAAATGATGCTCTATTGCCAAGTTGAGCTTGTCCACGTTGAAGGTTGAAGAAGAAGCCATATTAGGTGATCAGAGAGCTTAGGGTTTGAAAGCAGAGAGAAGTAGAGAGAGAGATAGCTCGAGAAGTTATGGAAGCGTAAAGTTTTTCTCAGAGGGAAAAGATTAATTTTAAAGGAATTTTGAATCTCAAAGGTATAAAAAAACTTTTGACTTGACATGTCATTATGATAAAACGGCGTTGGTAACTTGGAACTATAAAAAGGTCTTGATGGGATTGATGGAAGTACTGACTCAGCAAAGAGAATAAAGGATAAATTTGTCTTGTGACAAAATAAATACATTTATTAACACACAAAAAAATATATGCTTAACCACAGGCAGATGTGAACTCGTCTGAAACTATACAATGGACGCGATAACCAGTATCAGTGGACGCGTCATATGGGCGTGCAATACAATATGCAATAGACGCGCAACTTCAAATAGGTATTAGACGAGCATAGGTAATGAGTGCAGGATTAACAAAACAAAATTTTTCTCGAGGCTGGACGCCTAAATTAATCCACACATATCATATTAAGATGTTTCCTAATAAAGATAAATATGTCCTCTGCAAGAGGTTTAGTAAAGATATCTGCCCATTGATGGTCAGTATCTACAAATTGAATATCAATCACACCTTTTTGAACATAATCCCTAATAAAATGATGTTTAATCTCTATCTGCTTAGCTCTAGAATGCAAAATTGGATTCTTAGATAGATTTATTGCAGCAGTATTATCACACATAAGAGGTATACTACTTACAAATACATTGTAGTCCTCAAAATGATGTTTGATCCAGTGAAGTTGCGAGCAGCAACTTGCAACTGATATATACTCAGCTTCAGCAGTTGATAAAGCAATGGTACTTTCTCTTTTGCTTGACCATGAGACAAGATTAGCTCCAATGAAGTGACATCCTCCACTAGTGCTTTTTCTTTCAATTCTATCTCCAGCATAGTAAGCATCACAGAAACCAACTAATCAGTAATCTTCATTTTTCTTAAAGCACAAAGCAAGATTAGTAGTACCTTTTAAATATCTAAAAATTCTCTTAACTGCTGATAAGTGAGATTATCTAGGATCAGATTGAAATCGAGCACATAAACATACACTGAACATAATATCAGGCCTAGACGCAGTAAGATATAAGAGAGATCCTATCATACCTCTGTACACCTTTTGGTCTACCTTTTTCTCTTTATCATCTTTGTTCAGTATGGAAGTGGGGTGCATAGGAGTATTCATTGGTTTACAATAATCCATCTTAAACTTCTTCAGAAGTTATTTTGTATATTTAGTTTGGTGGATGAGCACCTCGTCCATGGTTTGTTTTACTTGAAGTCAAAGGTAGAATTTGAGTTCTCCTATCATGCTCATTTCAAACTTTTTCTGCATTAACTTAGAGAATTCTTTGCATAGAGACTCATTATTACCACCAAAAATAATATCATCAACATATATCTGTACAACTATGAAATTAAACTTAATGGATTTTTTAAATAAGGTTGTGTCAACCTTTCCTCTATTGAATCCATTTTCCATAAGAAAGGAACTTAGTCTGTCATACCAAGCTCTAGGAGCTTGCTTAAGACCGTACAAAGCTTTCTTAAGCTTATATACATGTTCAGGATGGGTTTCACACTCAAAACCCGGAGGTTGTATAACATAGACTTCTTCATTAATAAAGCCATTTAGAAAAGCACTCTTAACATCCATCTGAAATAGCATAATACTATGATGTGCAGTGAATGAAAGTAGAATTCTATTAGCTTCTAATCTAGCAACAGGTGCAAAGGTTTCAGTATAATCTATACCATCTTCTTGAGAGAAACCTTGATCAACAAGTCTTTCTTTGTTTCTTATTACCTTACCATTTTCATCAAGTTTGTTTCTGTAAACTCACTTTGGTCCAATCACTGATTTGTCTTCGGGCAGTGGAACCAGAGTCCAAACATCACTTCTTTCAAACTGATTGAGTTCTTCTTGCATAGCTAGCATCCAACCATCATCTAGTAGAGCCTCGTCTACTGTTTTTGGTTCCAACTCAGAGACTAGTGCAGAATTGTCTTGTTCTCTGAAGGTTGATCTGGTTCTTAGCTTGTCATTAGGGTTTCGATCCAATGATCTGATCTTGTGGATGATAGTTCTTGTAGTACCAAGATTTTTGAACTGTATCATGTTGAGAAGCGGAAGTTTCTGGTTGTTGAGTGGGGTCATCTTCTTGATCATCAACCTTTATCTCAGGTGAGTCTCCTGGAATGCTTAGATCAAGATCTGCAAAAGCTTTATCTAGCTCTGATAATTTCTTATCAGGCTGTTTATCATCAAACTTGACGTGAATACTTTCCTCTACAATCAGAGTCCTAGAATTATAAACTATAAAGCCTTTAGATGTTTCAGAATATCCTAACAGTATTCCATTATCTGTTTTAGTATCAAACTTACCAAGTTGATCTTTAGTATTCAGTATAAAGCATTTACAACCAAAAGGGTGAAAATAAGATATGTTGGGTCTTCGTCATTTCCACAGTTCATAAGAAGTCTTATTCAAGATAGGTCTAATGTATATTATGTTCTGAATGTAGCAAGCAGTATTAACAGATTCAGCCCAGAAGTGTCTAAGGACAGAGTTGTCATTGAGCATAGTCCTAGCCATCTCTTGAAGAGATCTGTTCGTTCTCTCTACCACACCATTTTGCTGTGGTGTTCTAGGTATTGAGAAGTTGTGAAGGATACCACTTTCTTCATAGAACTTATGAAATAGATCATTTTCAAACTCTCCCCCATGGTCACTTCTGATTGAAGTGATACACATGTCTTTTTCATTCTGTACTCGTTTGCAGAATACAGAAAAGACCTTAAAAGACTCATCCTTGTGAGTTAGGAACATAACCCATGTCCATCTAGTGTAATTGTCTACTATGACAAGACCATATTTCTTACCACTGATAGAGGCAGTCCTTGTTGGACCAAAAAGATCAAGATGTAGCAACTCTAGTGGTCTATTGGTACTCACAACATTCTTGGATTCAAAAGAACCTTTGACTTGTTTTCCCTTTTGACATGCATCACAGAGAGCATCAGATTTGAACTTAAGGTTTGGTAGTCCTCTCATGAGGTTCTGCTTGTTTAGCTTTGAAATTAATTTCAAGCTTGCATGACATAGCCTTTTGTGTCAAATCCATCGCTCATCTTCAATGGACACTAGACATGAGACACTTTGATTTGAAAGGTCCTCCAAGTCAATCTTATAGAGATTGTTTTGCCTTTTTGCAGTGAATAAAAGTGATCCATCATCTTTCTTGACGGTACACATGTTCTTATCAAAAGACACTGCATATCCACTGTCACATAATTGACTTATGCTCAGTAGATTGTGCTTCAAGACATTTACTAGAAGAACATTATCAATGGAGGGAAAGGATGTTTACCAATTTTACCTATACCAATGATTTTCCCTTTCTCATTTCCTCCAAATGTGACCCAGCCACCATCTTTGGGCTTAAGGTTTTGGAACATAGACCTTTCTCCCGTCATGAGTCGTGAGTAGCCACTGTCCAAGTACCAAGACATATGTTTTCTTCCTGTTGTTAAGCAAATCTGCAATAGACATTATCTTATCTTTAGGTACCCAAACTGACTTGGGTCCTTTCTTGTTAGTTGTCACTGGACGAGTATGCTTAGCATGTTTATTGTGTATGCATCTAGATGTAATATGCCCACTTTTTCCACACACTTTACAAAAGGTGTTGCACGAGCTATACATAGCTTTGGTATATTTATTTGGAACTTTTGAAGTTCTATGCTGTTTAAGCTGTTTTGAGTTTTTGTGAGATGCATCTTGCTTCTCTTTGTCATCACCAACACCAGATTTATCATAAGGTGACCTAGAGTACCTTAAAATGAGAATAAGCTTATATGAGCCACCTACAAGCTTTGACAGAGAATTAGTTAGATATGTTACATCTTGTTTCAGTTTTGCAACTTCACAAGAGACATCAGGTTCACACACCACTTTGTCAGCTAGATTGACATTCACTGATTTTAGTATATCGTTTTCATTTTTGAGGTTTAGTTTCTCAGTGCAGACCCTATCATATTCTCTAGACAGTTTAGAAAACTTCTTTTTGAGACTCTTATATTCTCGTGATAGTATAGACGACTCATGCAACAGTTCATCAAAAGCATTTTGAAGAGTGGACGGGTCAGAGTCCATTACCTCAGCATCAGTGTATTCACTTTCTGATGCAGTGTCTGCCATGAGACAGACATTTGCCTCTTCCTCTGCTTCATTTTCTTCATCTGAAGAAGAGAGATCAAGATCCTCCCATGTAGCCATTAAGCCTTTCTTCTTTTTGAAGAATTTCTTTTTATCCTTTAGCTCAGGGCAGTCAGCTTTGAAATGACCAGGTTTCTTGCATTCAAAGCACAAAGGTGGACCTTTTTCCTTGGAGTCTGACTTTTCCTTGGAAAACTTTTTATTGAGTTGCTTCCTTCTAAAACCACCTTTTTTTCTCCACATGTGTTGAATCTTCCTGGATATAAAGGATAATCCATCCTCATCTGATCCTTCATTATCATCAGAAGATTCAGACTCATCAGATGACTCAGCAGCTTCGAGTACTTCTGATGAACTTGCATTCTTTGCCTTTAGGGCAATAGATTTTCCTTTTCTAGAATTTTCTTCTTCATTAAGTTCAAGTTCATGAACCTTGAGAGATCCAAGAAGCTCTTCCAGAGAGAGTGTGCGACACCTTAAAACCCGGCATCACATGGTTACCCGTTGTGGAAAAGAAACTTATTTAAAACGCTGGTCGCCTTCGGAAAAATAACCTTTTATATAAGGTTACTGAAAAAGGGTACTCTTTTTTTTTTTTGTTAAAAGCTGTTAAGAAAAGGTGATGAATACTCAGAACATGAAAATCAACATCACACATATAAATATAATTGTACCACATGGGATCTTAGGTTTGGTTATAAGACAGACCTTGTCGAACTGGCCAACATACGCTAAAACAGCTACTGAAGAAACAGGTAAAAAGAAAACATCAAACCGGGGATAGGGAACTGGGTACAAGACTCAAAAGATGGCTCTAAAAGTCTAGGGACTATCGGGACAACTCCAAAAGCTAATGAACGATCTACCAATGCCTCCTGCATGTAGAGTGACCACAGATGCTACCCTCAGACGAGATATCAGATGTCGGATCGATAACGTCACCACCATCATCGATAGGGACGTCGTCATCGCCGGGATCCTGCGGATGGTACTCTGGCTCCTCCTCCTCCTCGTCCTCGACCTCTATCAGCTCAAAAGGTTCTTCCTCAGGATCCTCTTCGGGATCCTCCTCCACTGGATCCTCCGTAAGCGGTTCAACCGGATCAAAATGCTCATGAAGGAGTCCGGTGACTTGTAGCGTATGAAGGTAGTACCATGGAGGTGGAAGCGTCACAGTCCTCGTCTCGACGGTATGAATCCTTCGTACGGGTACTTCGTTAGCATTCGTCTCGGTAGTCGTGACTGGTCCTCGATACGTCACGATCATCGCACCCTCATGTATAGTCTTGTTCCCTGCCTTCCCAGCATGATCAAACACTTCGTTCCTTGAGCTCGACTGTGCCAACGGAACGTCTAGATCCATCTAAAAGCACGCGCATACCCGATACAAGAAGAAAAGAACAGAACATACATATGTGCAAGAGTGAGATACCGTCATAAGATATATCCCACAACAACCATATACATGATACATACATCACATAATCATATAAGCAGTTAAATCAGGCATATACATAACATAACAGTGTTATATCAAAGGGTCTCAAACCCGCGTAGTCAATCTTTGAAAATATGCATGGCACTTCAATATCAGGCTCTAACTTAATCTCATGAGACATCAACACCGTTTTCCACTGGAGAAGAATTAGAGTTGGTCAATCTCTAGCCCACCGGGCAGTTGCCTCCATACCCTCATGCATTTAAGGTCTCAGGACGAGCAACGTCACATGTGCCTCTGAACCGGTCACATGGACTGACTCCCAGATACTACCTTGTATCTGATATGTAAGAAAGCACGTCTGCTTGGGGAAATGCACATGATAACATATTTTATTTAAAAGGTTTTCTTTGTGTTCATTCTGTTTCGCTGTCGCAGCTCAAAGCTAATGACTTAATCATTATTTCCCCACACACAGTCTGAATGCTCAATCACAATGCCCGAGACCGATGCACCAGTCCTAGGCTTGTGGTCGTAGAAAACAACATTCACCTTTAAAAACGTTCATCACAACGTGGTTAGGACACACAGTCCACAACAACGAGATTAGGACACAGAGTCCACAACAACGTTATTAGGACACACAATCCACAACAACGAAATCAGAATGCACTGTCCTCGATTTCGAGAATTAGACCCTCAGTCCAGAACATCATGAATAGGACTCATGGCCCCGAATTAACACTGATCCAAGATCACGTGCGTATAACTGAATACTAGAGACGACGTCTCACGTACTAGATTTTCTTTCTTAAGTACTTATTTTTCATTCAGTGAAAATCAAATTCAAAACCGAATCCTCGATGACCTATCCAGGCTACCGGAAAGTTTCTAAAACATTTAGGAGAAAACCTTTTCTTTGAAAATCTTTTGTAAAGCATCTTTGAAATACTTTTATCTTTGAAAATCCCCAATAGGATATTGTCAAATAATCTTGAAAGTTTTCACTTGAAGACACATAGTTCGAAAAGGATTTTTCTCTTGTATAACAGTAGTTCACCAAAACCATTTC
The DNA here is from genome assembly GCA_030762895.1 of Sophora flavescens. Taxonomy (NCBI): domain Eukaryota; kingdom Viridiplantae; phylum Streptophyta; class Magnoliopsida; order Fabales; family Fabaceae; genus Sophora; species Sophora flavescens. Next base: position 80,422,588 of record CM061069.1, on the reverse strand, counting down.
AACATTTAAAACAAGTAATTTAAGTTAATGAGCTTTTGGAAAAGAACACCAATCCCTTCATCTTCAAAGCTTATTAAGGTTTTTAATCCTTATAACAGTTGAGCACAGACACAAGTCTATCTTAGCAAACTTTCAATCAACAGCAGTATATATTATCAGTTCAATGCTAATATCACAGTTGAAAGCAGTTCATCACAGATATGCATTATAACATTTAGGGCAAGCACAGCTCAATATCATATAATAGCATAACAGTTCAAGAACATTAGGTAACCAAGTAAGCTCAATAAACATATAAATATCCAGTTAAACACATACACACATGCATACAGTTATTGAATATCTTTAGGAAATCCCCTCTTACCTCACGTCGGAGTTAAGAGTTTTGGATTTGAAAAGAAGGTCCACGAACGTCCTCGCTTCTCTGGCGATGGAAGTCTAAGGTTACCAACATAAAATCATGAGTTAAAAATAAATCAACTTGAGAACACTAACCACAAGGTATAGGTTCGGATCATACAATAAAATACGATTAGGGGTTTCCGAAATTTATGCGACTCTTGGATTTATGATCCTTAAGTGCTAGAAGTTCATAAACAACAATCTTTTAACAAAGTTGAATTAAAAATCCCATTAAGTACTTGACTTAGGGTTTTGACCAAGCATAGGTAAATAGGCTAGGAATTTCTAAACTTTCCAATCTCTTTAGGTTAGCACCCATACATAGTAAGGAGCTGAAACCATGATCATTTCGGAAAATGGAAAAATCAAATGTCTTAGACCATGAACTCTTAGGTTCGGCCTTAACAAGTTTGTGAGGTTAGAGATCTTTAAATCATCCAATCTTTTGGACATAGAATCCTTTAACATGAAGGAGCTCTAATCCATAATCATCTTGGAAAACAAAATAAAATAACACATCCTAGGTCAAATGTTACATTCGGCCATCATAGGAAAATAAAGTAAGATATTTTAAACTTTACAATCACTTAGACATAACATCCTTTAACATAAGGAGCTTTTTAGTCCATGATCACTTTGGAAAACAAAACTCAACATCTTTGCCATAACCATTTAAGGTTTCGGCCTTTTCAAGAAATAGGGGTTAGAAATCTTCAAACTTTCCAATCTCTTGGACCTAGCATCCTCCTATATCAAGGAGTCTTAATCCATGATCATTTTGGAAAACAAAACTTAAACACCATTGCCTTAAAACTCATTGGTTTTGGTCTTTACATAAAAATAGAGTAAAAATCTTTAAACTTTCCAATCACTTAGACATAGCATCCTTTAACATAAAGGAGCCTCGGTCCATGATCATTTTGGAAAACAAATATTTAAACTTTCCAATCACTTAGACATAGTATCCTTTAACATAAAGGAGCCTTGGTCCATGATCATCTTGGAAATGAAACTCAAATACAAACTCATACATGTAAAAGTTGAAACAAGATTCATCTAAACCATATACATGGTTTCGGCCTCCTTAGGAAGAAGAGGTTAGGAAACTTTGTTTTACACAACCTTTTAGTATGTGATAGTATGAGTAAATACAAGAATATATAAAGTGGTTTCAACTCAAAAGGAGTTTTCTACCATTTTTGAGAGGTTTTAGAAGTTAAAAGCACATAAAGAACATATGAAGAAAACTTTGAAACAAAAGATGAAACTTTGAAAAAAGAACTACATAGAAGTATTACCCTTAACAAGATAAACAACTTTGATGAAGAACTATAAGAGCTTGATAAAAATGTAAACTTTGTAAGAGAGAAGAAGAAGAAGAAGAAGAAGAAGAAGAAGAAGAAGAAGAAGAAGAAGAAGAAGAAGAAGAAGAAGAAGAAGAAGAAGAAATGTAGTAAAGTGAAAATGTGAGAAAATGGAGGAAAGTGATGAATGGTGGAAATTAAGAGTACTTATAGAGAGTGAGGGGGGAGAGACCACGGTTTTGGAAGAAGAAAGAAGAGAAGAAAGAATGTGGGTTGCTTGAAAGGATAAGGAGTTAAGGTGATGTGATGTGATTGGAAAGAGAAAGATGAAAAAGTAAGATTTTGAAAAAAAAGTCAAGATTCACTTTTTGAGGAGTGTCATGGCCTTCACATCAAGTCACTTAATGTCACTTCATTCTCTTGGTGCTCTGCTCCATTGCGTATCAGATGACTTCCCCAATCGTATTTCCCGACGATTTCGCCCAGGAAGTCCCTAAGATTTGGCCCCGAACAAGATTTTTTGAAAAACTCCAAACCCACACAAAACATAATAAAAACACTAACCGCCTCGTTCACGAATTAAAATTTTGTCTCTAGCTCCGTAAACTTGTATTGGCAGTGAGAACCCAGACTGGTTTTCGTCTGAATTTTCGACCGAAAATTTTACTGTGACTTCATACGGTAAAACAACACAAGAAAATGATTTTATTTTAAATAAAATCATCCTCTGGATTTTAAAAAAATAAACACATTAAAGCATGTATTTACTGATAAAGAAGCATACAAAAACAGGGTGTTACAGAGTGTATTCAGGTTTTTGGCTTCTTGAATAGTAGTTACTTTGGGTCTCCATTGCTTGGATAGACTTCTCAGGATTTTTCTAACATGATCTCTATTTTCATAAATTTTTCCAAGAGATCTGAGACTGTTGGTGATGGTTTGGAATCTTCCAAACATTTGGTCTATTGTTTCATGTTCACCCATCTTGAAAAGCTCATACTGATGAACCAGCATGTTGATCTTTGATTCCTTAACTTATGAAGAACCCTCATGAGCTCGGGCAAGAGTATCCCAGATTTCTTAAGCAGTATTGCAGCTCTGGACTTTGTCATGTTCAGATCTGGTTATAGCACACATGAGATAGTGCTTAGCCTTCAGATTCAGCTGATCTTGATTTTTCTGCTCTTGAGTCCATTGGCCTCTAGGAGCAGCAGCTCCAGCTTCATCTCTTGGTTCAGTGTAGCCGGTTTCAATCAGCTCCCAAATATCTACATTTTGTGCATCTAAGAAGGTCATCATTCTCTTCTTCCAGTAGTCATAATCCGTTCCATCAAAGAGAGGAGGTCTGTTCATAGCTTGTCCTTCTGCAACCATGGTTGTTGGATCGTACTCCCTTAGCACTTGTTAGATGCTCAACCCTTTCGAGGCTGAGCTCTGATACTAACTGAAGTTGACACAGGCAAACATAATAAGGGGGTTGAATTGTGTTTGTTAATAATTTTCGAAAACAACCTTTAAAACAATTTTTGCACACAAGACGATTAGAACACAGAAGCAAGCACAAAGACAAAGATCCTTTTTAAAAGACTTTAACAAAAGCAATATCAAAACCCCACAGTTAGTATAAGCAAATAAAACTGAAGAGTTTAGTGATGGAAGATTCACGCAAGAGATTCTATCCTCGTTCACTCTCTTCCAACCAAGAGCTACGTCCAGTCCCTTCGACTTGAAGGTTTTATCCACTATTTCTCCAAATAGATTACAACCAAGTATTCAACATCTCTCCAGGCTTACAAGTATTCCTTTCTTACCAATCCTCTCCAGGCTCTAACTCTAACAAAGAGATTTAATGTTTGATCTTCTTAACTCACTATTTGTGAGGATATGACAGTTTAAGATCAGTTGAATATTACAATAATATTCAAACTAAAGAATACAGACTCTTGCTTTTGAAAGAATATTAGAATGAGTGATTATCGATTGGAAAAAGTTGTTCTTCAGAACTTGAGGTCTTCTATTTATAGTGACCTTCTTCTTCACTTGTACTTCTTCAACGGTTACTTTGAATAATCCCGTTAAGAGACAGCATTTAATGCATGATATCCGTTGTGACTGATAGCTTGATTGTGGCAATGTTGAATAGTACTCTTGGTTATCAAGGTAGCATGAGAATGGAGGTTCACTCCTCTAAGTATTGCAGCTTGAGCACTTGTTGTTCGTCTTTTGTGTAAAATCCAGCTTTTTAGCCATAAAGTTGTCATCGTACAGATCTTTTTACAGTATCTTATTGTACGATTCTGCTTTTTGTATTTCTTGATGGTACTATGTTTCTTTTACAACAAGGTGAAACATTAAAGCAGATAAAACAAATGTGAAGAACAAATATTCTATTGAAATAAATATCATTCATTTGAAATAAATTCAAGAGATACGGATTGCATTTAATTCATTCTAAGATGGAGCTCGTAAGAAACTCCGTCTACTTAGTTATATGAGAGACTAAGTCTGTTCAATATTTTATTTTGCTCGCCTAATGACATGGCATATCCTTTTGTCTATCAAGTCTTCGGACTTGTTATTCCTCAATGTGTTATAAAGATCTCTGTCTGGTGACGTGGCGGTTAGAGCTCGTGTACTAAATTACTTTATTTTTCAGTTCATTTACTTCTACTAATTACTTCCATCTGCTTACGTGGCAAGACGGATGCGCTTATTATCAAGTCTTTGGACTTGCTGTATCTAACAAGTTACTTTGGTATTCATCTAGCAAACACTTAGAGCTTCGTCTACTTAAGTAAACCACTCTACTCAATTAAATAAAGAAGTAACTTTACCAAAGTTTTTGATCAGCCCGTCTTCAAGGGTGGACACGTATTTTTCAATGAAAACTTATCCCAAGTTTATTTTACTTATATTAAAGTATTCCTGCATAACTGAAAGCACATGTTAGATCTCAACTAACACTTCGCCAAGCAAATTTAATCCTTTTGTTTACGTCAAAACTTATAGATTATTAAAGCCAAAACCACTTCGGTTTATGCCTAGGACAGTGTCTAGGAATCATGTCAGTAAAATATAGAAGTTTGCTCTCTTTCATCTAGAACAGAAGATTAGGATAGATATTACTGATTTGATCTCCATTCATATGGAAAAGGCTGTCAAGGGAAAGATGAGGATTATCCCTATGGTATGATCATGACAAGAATTTTTTGGGTAACCAAGTTGGATTTAAGAAGGGCTTGTTATGCTGATCTTTTCACTGAGATCACTATAAAGACTTTGTCTTTGATGAATATAACTCTGACCCCCACTATTGAGCCAAATGTTGAAGCATCATCATCAGCACCTGCTCAAGTGGAAGAATCTCTCACTATTCCTGCTGTTAAGGTTGAACCATTTGTGGAGCTTGTTGAAGAGGAAAGGCCTCAACTGCAGAGGAAAAAGGGAAAAATTGATGAGTCATCTACTCAAGCATCTGCTAAACCTTCTCTGCTTCCAGAATGTTGCTAAAAACATTACTTAGGTTGTTGAACATGTTGTTGGAACCATTGCTGATCAACCTGCTGCATGTGCCTCTGTCCCCATTGGACCAAGTGTTACCAAGGTATTCAAGAGGAAGAGAGTTGTTCAAGCTGAGGGGGAGTCTCAACCAGAAGTGACTATGATCCCTAAGAAAAATAGGACTTCTGTAACAAAGAGGAAGCTTGTGTTACTTACTACTCCCTCACCATCACCCTCACCACAAAAAGAAGCATCACCTCTACCACAACAAACAGAACCAACCCCTACCAAAATTCCAACACCATCACACTCATTAACCTTACCTTCACCCACAACAACTTCCATTCCACAACCTTCATCACCACTACCTGCTCTGTCAACACAAAGAGCACTGATAAGCCTCTGGCTCATCTAGTTTTATAGCTAGTATGACCAGGGTTTTGTGCTAATTATATCTCATTTTCACCCAAATTAGATTAGATTGTCCTCAAGCAAGGTTTTGAGTCTCTTAAGTAGTTTTAGGTTAATTTAGCCAGTTTTGAGTCAAATAAAGCACTTATGGCTATTTTATTGTTTCCTGGTTAAGTTAGAAGTCAAGGAAATAAAGAATCAGAGGAATTTCAAGTCTGGAGGTGTTCGCCTCGCGAGAGTCTTCTCGCCTCGCGAACCTGAAAGCCATCTGAACAGTAAAAATGTCATCCTCTCTGGTTCGCCCCGCGAACAACACCTCGCCTCGCGACCCTGATAGCTAACTGTTCTAGAGAAATGTAACTCATTCTGTGTCGCCTCGCGGATCCATGTCTCGCCTCGCGATACTGAAGACCAGAAGCCATGACTCTTCCATTCCTCGCCACGCGAGCAGTACTTCGCCCCGCGAGAAGACCAAATGTTGCAGACTCTTCATGATATTCGCCTCGCGAATGAGGGTTCGTCTCGCGAGTGGGCTCAGTTTCTGAATATTATAAAAGGCTATTCTGGGCAGATGGAAGAAATTTTTGGATTCTCCACTGTTTTGTTTTACATATTTTCTGTGTGCATTTCGTTTTCATGGAGAACTAAATTTCATAGATTAATCTACTGTAATTGATTTCCGTCAAACTTGAGGTTCTTGTAATTCCTGTTTTGTATGCTTTTCCCTTTTTAATGCTATGCTATATATTTCTGTTTGCTTAATTCAGGAGTGTATAGTGTGGTGTTGATTCATTTCGGTGATGTTATGTTCCTATATATAATCGCGTTTGCTTAATTCGCATGTGTTCAATTCGTGTTCGCTTAGTTCACGAAGGGCTTAACCCCGCTTGCTTAATTCGGGAATAGGAACATATATCTGTAGTAGTGATTTCGCTTGTAAATTATTGCTACAACCGGAAAGGGTTTAGAATCTGCTTAGGTCTTGGAATTTACATGAACCGATGATAGTTGGGAAATCGAGAACAGTAGGTTAATCACTTTAGTTTATTTGTTAATCTCTTAAACTGCTCTGTTTATTGCTTTGTTTTCCTTAATTGAATTTCAAACCAAACCCCCCCAAAACTGATTTTTGTGATAAATAATAAGTCAAGAGTCCTTGTGATACGACATCCGAGTTGTCGCCCTAAACTACATTTTTATAAACCGCTCGTTCTTTTTGGCGCGTGCGCGACAGCGCGACCAAAAAATTGGCGCCGTTGCCGGGGACTCTTGTTTGTTATTTTCACATTTTTTTTTCTTTTTCTTTTTTGTCTTTTATTTTAGTTTTTGTTTGAATTGGTCTGGCTACTAGGTCTACTTGCCCTGAATTGTGTGATTTTGATCCTGAAATTGAAAGAACACTGCACACACGCCGTAGAGAAATTCGGGCTAGCACTAGTAGTGATTCTAATTCTAAAACTGTTTTTGATAACATGGGTGACCAAAGGACATTAAGACAGCTTGCTGCCCCTGATGTTAACTATAATGGATTGTGTATTGCATATCCTGGTGCTGATACTCCTTTTGAATTAAAATCTGGTTTCATTCACTTGTTGCCAAAGTTTAGTGGTCTTGCAGGTGAGAATCCACACAAGCATTTGAAGGAATTCCAGGTTGTCTGCTCCACAACCTTGAGATCAGAGGGAGTAACTGAGGATAGCATCAAGCTGAAAGCTTTTCCGTTCTCACTCCAGGGAGCTGCAAAGGATTGGCTGTTATATCTTGAGCCAAATTCAATTACCACCTGGAACGATTTGAAGAAGGTTTTCTTAGAGAAATATTTTCCTGCCTCCAGAGCTGCATCAATCCGGAAGGAAATATGTGGCATCAGACAAGGAAATGAGTCATTGGCTGAATATTGGGAGAGATTCAAGCATTTGGTATCCAGTTGTCCTCAGCATCAGATTTCTGAACAACTTCTTATCCAGTACTTTTATGAGGGGTTACTGTCGATGGATAGGAATATTTTGGATGCTGCTAGTGGGGGAGCACTTGTTGATAAGACCCCGGCTGCTGCCAAGCAACTAATTGAAAATATGTCACTGAACTACCAGAAGTTTACATCCAGGAGAAATTCTGTTGAGACAAGAGGTGTGAATGAGATCCATAGCTCTTCTTCCATCCAGGCCCTCGAGAATAGAATGGATGAGCTCACTTCTTTTGTAAGGAAATTGGCAATAGATAGGGTTCAGCCTGCGAGGTTATGTGGCATATGCAATTCTCTTGAGCACCCGTATGATGCATGCCCCATCCAGAAAGAAGAGTTCGTCAGTGAAGCGCCTCAAGCTTATGCAGTAAATCCCTATAATCAAGGCAACAATCAGCACCGCAGACAAGACTCCCCGACCTCTCCACAAATAGGTACCATCCCAATTGAAGGAATCATCCTAACCTTCGGTATGGGAACTCATCCCAACAACAACCGATGGCAGCACCACATAATCCTCCTCAAGTGACCACTTCTGCACCTTCTGGACCTTCATTAGAAGACTTGGTCAAGCAATTGACTGTACAAAACCTTCAATCTCAGCAACGAATGGATGCTAGCATTCAGGCCTTGCAGACACAGATTGGACAGCTTGCCACTTCCATAAACAACATACAGCAAGCTCAAGGATCCAGTCAACTGCCGGCACAAACAGTGATAAATCCCAATGTCTCCAATCCTAATGTGAGTGCCATTTCTCTGAGATCTGGAAGAGTTGTTGAGGCAGCCTCTGATAAAAATGAAGAAACTGTTGAGGTAACTCCTGAGCCTTCAGTTGATGTTGAAGTTGAGAAAGTGTACATACCACCGATCCCCTTCCCACACAGAGTACAGAAAAATAAGAAGATTGGTGGTGAAGACAAGGAAAGGGAGATTTTAGATGTGTTCAGAAAGGTAGCTGTGAATATTCCCCTTCTAGATGTGATCAAGCAGGTGCCTAAGTATGCCAAATTTCTGAAGGATTTGTGCACCAACAAGAGGAAGTTGAAGAGTAATGAGAGAGTTGATTTGGGAAGAAATGTTTCAGCTCTTATCCAGTCTAAGCCTGCACCAGAAAGAGTTGTTGTTTTAGCCCCTACTCAGGCACTACCACAGAAGTGCAAGGATCCAGGCACTTTTACTATTCCATGCACTATTGGGGACATAAAATTTGAAAATTGCATGCTGGATTTGGGAGCCTCCATAAATGTCATGCCCACTTCTATTTTCAATAACCTTGATCTTGGGCCCTTGCAGTATACAGGTCTCACCATCCAGTTGGCCAACAGGACCAGTGCCCGCCCCATGGGAATGGTAGAAGATGTGCTGGTACAAGTTGATGAGCTGATTTTCCCTGCTGACTTCTACATCCTAGACATGGCAGGAGAGACAAATTCCAGTAGATCACCAATAATCTTGGGCAGGCCATTCATGAAGACAGCTAAGACTAAGATTGATGTTAATGATGGGACTATGTCTATGGAGTTTGGTGATATTGTGGCAAAGTTCAACATCTTTGATGCTATGAAACATCCATTGGAGGAGCACTCTGTTTTCCAATTAGAGTTGCTTTCTGAGATTATTGAGGACACCCATGAGGACTTTGTTTCTGATTTTCCATTCATTTCCGGTTTTGATGATTTATATTCATGTACTAACTGTACTGACACTAACCCGTGTGCTGTTTGTGCTGAGTTTCTTGATTCAACTTTGCAGGGTGATAGTGATAGTGAGAGTGAAGCTGTCTGTTCAGCAGAAGTCCTTGACATCATGGCTACTCCAAATACACCATCCATTGAGCAGCCACCCTCCTTAGAGCTCAAGCCACTTCCTGGGAACCTGAAGTATGCTTACTTGGAGACAAATGAAAAACTTCCAGTCATTATCTCTTCTAGCCTTGACTCTGACCAGGAAGCAAAACTATTGGAGGTTCTGAAGAAGCACAAGAAGGCTATTGGGTGGACCTTGGCTGGCATCCCAGGAATTAGCCCCTCCAGATGTATGCACAGAATTCTATTGGAGGATGGGTCTAAACCAGTTAGACAGGACCAAAGGCGACTCAATCCATTGATTCTGGATGTGGTGAAGAAAGAGGTGACTAAGCTTCTGCAAGCAGGTATTATATACCCCATCTCTGATAGTACTTGGGTAAGTCCAGTACAAGTTGTACCCAAAAAGTTCGGCCTCACTGTGGTAAGAAATAATAATAATGAGCTTGTACCCACTAGAGTCCGAATAGTCAAGTAGTCTCAGTATAGATTATAGGAAGTTGAACCAGGCCACCGAGAAAGGATCACTTTCCTTTGCCGTTCATAGATCGATGCTTTGGAACAGGGCTGGTAAATCTCATTACTGTTTTCTTGATGGCTTTTCCGGGTACTTCCAGATCCATATTGCCCCTGAGGATCAGGAAAAGACCACTTTCACATGCCCCTTCGGCACGTTTGCCTATAGGAGGATGCCATTTGGCCTTTGTAATGCTCCTGGCACTTTCCAAAGATGCATGCTTAGCATTTTTACTGAATTTATTGAAAATTGCATGGAGGTGTTCATGGATGACTTCACTGTATATGGCTCCTCATTTGATGCATGTCTGCATAGTCTGAGTTTAGTTTTAGAAAGATGCATTGAGACTGATCTGATTTTGAACTATGAAAAATGTCACTTTATGGTAGAACAGGGGATTGTTTTGAGTCATGTTATTTCTAAAGAGGGTATTTCAGTAGATCCTGCAAAAATTGAAGTGATTTCTTCATTGCCTTATCCATCTTGCGTACGTGAGATCCGTTCTTTTCTTGGCCATGAAGGTTTCTACAGGCGCTTTATTAAGGACTTCAGCAAGATAGCTCTGCCATTGTCAAACCTGCTGAAGAATGATGCCATGTTCCATTTTGATGACAACTGCAAGAAGGCATTTGACTACCTGAAAAGAGCATTGACCTCTACCCCCGTCATCCAGCCCCCTGACTGGACACTCCCTTTTGAACTCATGTGTGATGCTTCTAATTTTGCTGTGGGAGCAGTTCTGGCACAAAGGGTGGGCAAGGCTGCCCATGTCATTCATTATGCTTCTAGGACATTAGATGCTGCACAATCAAATTACACCACCACTGAGAAGGAACTGCTAGCTGTTGTGTTTGCACTTGATAAATTTAGGTCATATTTGCTAGGTTCTAGGGTTATTGTTTTCACTGACCATGCAGCTCTGAAGTACCTGTTAAAGAAACCAGAAGCGAAGCCAAGACTGATTAGGTGGATGCTTTTGCTCCAAGAGTTCAATGTGGAGATAAAAGACAGGAGTGGAGCTGAAAATTTTGTAGCCGATCACTTGAGACGAATAGCAAGGGATGAGGATCCTTCTCCCATCCAAGATGATTTTCCTGATGAGCGACTTCTACATCTGTATGGGGTAACACCTTGGTTTGCTGACATTGTTAACTTTCTTGTTGCTGGTGTTGTTCCTGCAGGTACAAGTAGATCCAAGTTCCACAAGCTCAAGAGTGACTCAAAGTACTATGTGTGGGATGATCCGTACCTTTGGAAGTTTTACAGTGATCAGGTGATTCGGAGGTGTATCCCCGATTATGAGACAGAGTCCATCCTGAACTTTTCTCATGCCTCTCAAGTAGGAGGACACTTTGGACCACAGAGGACGGCAAGAAAAGTCCTGGATTCTGGGTTCTACTGGCCCACAATTTTTAGAGATGCCTATGAGGTCTACAGGAATTGTAAGGAATGTCAAACAGCAGGCCCTGCCATCACTCGTAGGAGTGAGATGCCTCAGAAGTCCATGCTTTTTTGTGAGGTTTTTGATGTGTGGGGAATCGACTTTATGGGTCATTTCCCTGCATCTTTTGGTTTTGTATATATTCTTTTGGCTGTTGACTATGTTTCAAAGTGGGTGGAAGCAATCCCCACTAGGACTAACGATGCTAAAGTTGTTTCAAAATTTGTTAGCTCCAACATTTTTTGCAGGTTTGGCATACCTCGGGCTATTATCAGTGACCAGGGCACTCACTTATGCAACCGCACCATGGAAGCCTTACTCAGGAAATATGGAGTTGTACATAGAGTTTCCACTGCTTATCATCCCCAGACCAATGGCCAGGCTGAGATATCAAACAGGGAGATCAAACAGATTTTAGAGAAAATGGTGCAGCCGAATAGAAAGGACTGGAGCCGCCGTCTGGAAGACGCACTGTGGGCTCAGAGGACCGCTTTCAAGACGCTAATAGGGATGTCCCCGTTTAGGCTTGTATTTGGTAAGGCATGTCACCTCCCGGTGGAAGTTGAGCACCGTGCATATTGGGCAGTCAAGTGCTATAACTTGGAAATGAAGAAAGCTGGTATTGAAAGGAAACTACAGTTGCAGCAACTTGAGGAGCTTAGGCTAGAAGCCTATGAAAGCTCCAGGATTTATAAAGAGAAAACAAAACATTTTCATGATAGGATGATTGCTAGAAAAGAATTTTCTGTGGGCCAGCAAGTCTTACTGTTTAACTCCCGCCTGAAATTTATGGCTGGGAAACTTAGGTCCAAATGGGATGGCCCCTTTGTTGTTACTAACGTTTTTCCTTATGGTGCAGTAGAGATTAAAAGTGCAGGTACCAACAAGTCAATCAAGGTCAACGGGCAGAGGATGAAGTCATTCCATGGTGTGGATGCTGGTGTTCCTGTGGATGCTAATGTTGAGGAGCTCTCCTTGGAAGCTCCCACCTACACTGACACTTGATCAGGGAGTACCCTTTCCTTTCCCTCACTCTGATTTTATAGTTATGTTGTTTCATTGGGGACAATGTATGTTTTAAGTGTGGGGGAGGGAACTAGTTGTAGTTTTGTTTTGTCTTGTCTTTATTTTAGTGTGCGAGTCTTTGGTCGGTGAGCTTTATTGATTTTGATTGATTTTGCACAGATTGATTGCATGATTGATGTGATGATTCCCCCTAGGCTGAAAAAAAAATTGTTTTTGAAAAGTGATCCCCATGTGATTGAAAACTGAACTTTGAGATTTTTTTATGATGGCATGATTTATGATAAGTTTGGGGTGAAGGGAAGCACACACTAGGGATAGAATGTCAAACAATTTGCAAAAATATCCAGGTGAGGTTTTGAGCCTCCAACATGTTTTTAACTGTGAGAATCACTTTTAAGTTGCACTTTCCCGAATTTGCTTGAATCTCTTTATGGTTTGCATGTTTATGTGTTTGCTTCAAATGATTTAGGCATTTTCTTTGTAAATAACTACTTAGCCTAAAATAACCATCCCTAATGCATGTTCCATAGTTAGCCCCTTTGAGCCTAATTAGCCTGTTAATTCTTGATGACCTTATGTTATGAGCTAAAATCTGAAAAACTATGTTAACCCGATCTTAGGATTAGGAGAGCATGGATCCTTAGCTAGACAAAGGGTGCAAGAAACTAAGTTTGGGGTGGCTACAAGTTGTGATGTGTTGTTTGGGATTGAGAAGAAAAAAAAAGAGAAAAGAAAAAATATGAAAAGAAAAAAAGAAAAAAAAAAGAGTACAAAAATTTCAAAAAGGCTATTTGAATAAAAAGGCTGTAGTCACCCAAGGCAATGAAAAATGAAAAAAAGGAACTTGAGTTTAAATTCAAAGTGTAAAAAGCTCATGCTCTCTTAGTTCCTAGGGTCTTCAGCCTAGTACCTTTGTATATCCTACCCTTAGCCAGGCCCCATTACAACCATAAAAGACCTTTTGATGTTGCATGCATGTTTTCTGTGGGAACCAATTTTAAGATGAAAATAAAATTTATGGGAAGTGCTTCTGAAAGGTGAATTGAGTGAAATGTTGATTGCCTGACAAAAAACTGAGCGATTGAGTGAAACACAAATCTCCCTTGTGAGGAAGGCAGTTGTTTGAATTTGGTGATCTCCCTCTTGTGTGTAACTTGGATCCCTTGCTTAGATTACTGATTGTTTGAATGACTAAATTCTCAATTGTTTGGAATGAATGATTGTGGGGGTTGCTTTGTTTGAAAGGGGGGAACATTGAAGAAAACTGTTTTGATGAAATTGCTTGAAATTTGTGCGAAGTTGATTGAATCTTTTAAGCTTGCCATGTCTTGAGTCTTTTTTATTTTTGAGTTTTAGTTTGCTTGGGGACAAGCAAAGTTTAAGTTTGGGGTATTTTGATAAGCCTCTGGCTCATCTAGTTTTATAGCTAGTATGACCAGGGTTTTGTGCTAATTATATCTCATTTTCACCCAAATTAGATTAGATTGTCCTCAAGCAAGGTTTTGAGTCTCTTAAGTAGTTTTAGGTTAATTTAGCCAGTTTTGAGTCAAATAAAGCACTTATGGCTATTTTATTATTTCCAGGTTAAGTTAGAAGTCAAGGAAATAAAGAATCAGAGGAATTTCAAGTCTGGAGGTGTTCGCCTCGCGAGAGTCTTCTCGCCTCGCGAACCTGAAAGCCAGATGAACAGTAAAAATGTCATCCTCTCTGGTTCGCCCCGCCAACAACACCTCGCCTCGCGACCCTGATAGCTAACTGTTCTAGAGAAATGTAACCCGTTCTGTGTCGCCTTGCGGATCCATGTCTCGCCTCGCGATACTGAAGACCAGAAGCCATGACTCTTCCATTCCTCGCCACGCGAGCAGTACTTCGCCCCGCGAGAAGACCAAACGTTACAGACTCTTCATGATATTCGCCTCACGAATGAGGGTTCGCCTCGCGAGTGGGCTCAGTTTCTGAATATTATAAAAGGCTGTTCTGGGCAGATGGAAGAAATTTTTGGATTCTCCACTGTTTTGTTTTACATATTTTATGTGTGTATTTCGTTTTCATGGAGAACTAAATTTCATAGATTAATCTACTGTAATTGATTTCCGTCATACTTGAGGTTCTTGTAATTCCTGTTTTGTATGATTTTCCCTTTTTAATGCTATGCTATATATTTCTGTTTGCTTAATTCAGGAGTGTATAGTGTGGTGTTGATTCATTTCGGTGATGTTATGTTCCTATATATAATCGCGTTTGCTTAATTCGCGTGTGTTCAATTCGTGTTCGCTTAGTTCACGAAGGGCTTAACCCCGTTTGCTTAATTCGGCAATAGGATCATATATCTGTAGTAGTGATTTCGCTTGTAAATTATTGCTACAACCGGAAAGGGTTTAGAATCTGCTTAGGGCTTGGAATTTACATGAACCGATGATAGTTGGGAAATCGAGAACAGTAGGTTAATCGCTTTAGTTTATTTGTTAATCTCTTAAACTGCTCTGTTTATTGCTTTGTTTTCCTTAATTGAATTTCAAACCAAACCCCCCCAAAACTTATTTTTGTGATAAATAACAAGTCAAGAGTCCTTGTGAGACGACATCCGAGTTGTCGCCCTAAACTACATTTTTATAAACCGCTCGTTCTTTTTGGCGCGTGCGCGACAGCGCGACCAAGTACCAACACCACCCCCCACATAAAACACCATCACCAACATCACAACCTCAACAGAAAACCCCTACTCCTCCACCTGCTTCACCAAAAATTTCAACTCCTCCACAGACATCACCCTTTAGACAACCAACACCTCCTTTATCCTCACCTATTCATGAACCTTCACCTCCATTCTCTGTTCTTGAACCACAATCACTTAAACTTCAAGTTTCTGAACCCAATCCCATTATTTCATAACGACCAATGTCTGAAACTGAATCTCTTGTGTCTAAACTTTCCACACCTCCTCCATCTCCACCTAGACACAACCCTCTTCCTTTGGCCTCCCTATCACCTTACATTTTATCCTCCAGAACCACACCTGTCTCTATCACAGATGAATGCTCCTCACTCTTTCTGTTGGGCACTGATCTGGATGCCATTGTATCTTTGGAAGCTGAAAGGCAGTGTATAAAACTGACTAGAAAATAGAAAACTCCAAGAGCATGGATCCCTCTGCCTCATGTTTTCATGAAGCCAACCACTAAGATCAAGGTGATGCCTGATTCTATGACTCTGCAAGGAAAGCAGAAAGTCATTAGTTTGCCTGAAGAACAAAAATTCTCTCTTATCAAGCTGACTGATAGCAAATGCAACTTGACGAAGAAGCTTCTCACTACTGAAACCATCATGCGTTCTTAAAGATCAGAGATATATACTCGAGATGTGGTTCCAGTTCTAGTTTGAAAGAAGAAGAAAAGAGAAATATTCATGTAAGAGGTAGTCAAGCTTTTACTCTCATTATGGTTTTCCTTTTCTTTTTGTTAAACTTCCCTCAAACTACCCCCATTACCTCCTTAAATCTCACCAAGTGTTCTTATGAGTTCCTACTCTCTGCTGTTACCTCACCTCTCAACTCTGAAAGACTTCAAGGAATTCTGGATGAAATCCTTTCAAGTAATAAATATGTTTTACTGGATCCTAAACCAGAGACCATTGTTCCATCTGAAGCACTACCATCTACATCTGCAATAGCCCTGGCCACTTCAACTTCTACTACTCAGGTATTTGCTCATGATCTTGTTGGACATCAAAGGCTGGATAGAATGGCTTCGAGTCTGCATATTGTATTTCAAAGACAGGATGAAGCAATTGCTCAACAAGCTGCTTTTCAGACCCAGATGCTAGCTCAGCAGGAAGCAATGCAGAAGATGATGGAAGCCTTCTTTAAAAGTCAAGGAGGTCCTAGCTCTTAAGTTTTAGGATTTAGTCTTTTTCATTTCTTTCTTGAGTCATGTATGAAGTTGACACAGGCAAACACAAGAAGGGGGGTTGAATTGTGTTTGTTAATAATTTTTCTAAAACAACCTTTTAAAATTTTTTTCTCACACGAGGATATGTAAAGCAGATGCACACACTGAAAAAGAACTTTTGAGACTTAACAAAAGCAATATCAAAACCCCACAGTCAGTATAAACAAATGAAGCTGTAAGAGTTTAAGGATAGAAGATTCACGCAGATGATTTTATCCTGGTTCACTCTCTTCCAACCAAGAGCTACGTCCAGTCCCTTTGACTTGAAGGTTTTATCCACTATTTCTCCAAATAGATTACAACCAAGTATTCAACACCTCTCCAGGCTACAAGTATTCCTTTCTTACCAAGCCTCTTCAGGCTCTAACTCTAACAAAGATATTTTAACTTAAGATCTTCTTAACTCACTATATGTGAGGATATGAAAGTTTAAGATCTGTTGAATATTTTCACAATATTCAAACTAAAGAATACAGACTTTTGCATTTGAAAGAATGAAAGAAATGAGAGCTTGTTCTCGCAAATATTGGATTGGCAAAAGTTGTTCTTCCTCGCTTGAGGTCCACTATTTATAGTGACCTTCTTCTACTCTTGAAAAGCTTCAATGGTCATTTTGAATTTCCCTTTTAGAGATAGCATTGAATGCACAATATCCGTTGTGACTAATAGCTTGATCGTAGCCATGCTTAAATGTATTCTTGGTTATCAGGGTAGTACAAAATGGAGGCTCACTGCTCTGAGCATTTGCAGCTTGAAAATTGTTTTTCCTCCTTTATGTAACTTCCATCTTTTTCCAGCTATAAAGGTGCTATCGTATAGATCGTTTTACATTTCCAATTATACAGTGTTGCTTTTTGTATTTCCTCGATGGTACTATGATTTTCTCACAAGGAAACAAAGTATTAAGCATATAAAACAAATGAGACGAACAAAAATTCTCTTGAAATAAATATCAATCATTTGAAATAAATATGATTCATTATGGACCGGATTGAAATTATTTATGAAGGCTTATCATAAAGATGAGCTCGTCTACATAAAAACTTGCGTCTACTTAGTTATATGTGAAACTAAGTTTATTCACTCTTTCATTTTGCTCGTCCACTGACGTGTTATATCCTCTCGTCTACTCAAGTCTTTGGACTTTCTATATCTCGGTGAGTTATTTTGATCTCCGTCTAGTGACTTGGCATTAAAGTCCGCCTACTCACTTAAAAAGATCTCGTCTGATGACATGACAAGTTAAGCTCGTCTATTCAATTTGAAACCTAGATTTCGTCTAGTAGAAATATTTTAATATTTCATCTACTTAGAAATTCTCATGCCTCGTCTGCTTTAGTTTCAGTCTACTCAAATAAATAAATAAATAACTTTACCAAGCTTTTGAGCAGTCTGTTTACACGGGTGGACGTGGATTTCTTATTTAAAGTCCAAGAAGATATATGAAAAAAAATTCTAAGTTTCCATAACTTATAAGATTCAAGTGATCCTGTAAAACTAGATAACCTTGTTAGATCTCAACTAACACTTTGCCAAGCAAATTTAATCTTTTTGTTAAGATCAAAACTTAGAGATTAATTAAATCCAAATCACTTTGGTTCCAACAATCTCCCCCTTTCTTATGATGAAAAAAACTAATTAAATTTTAGTAGCAAAGTCTAAGAGAGCTTACAAAGCTCCCCCTAAGACAAAGCATACAAGCTTTAGCAGGAAAAGCATAAGACAGAAATTCAGCAGCATATGTATATATAACTTATCATATCAGTGCAACTACTTATCAGTTAGGTATAGTATCAGAGCTTTAAAGTCTTTATCAAACTTAAACAAGTTTCAGAGCAAATAAAATATATCATATCAAACAGTATCAGAGCAATCAAAATAGATATATCAGAGAAATATTTATATTAGCATAAGAAATCATGTCAAAGTGTAAACAGAAAGAGACATGCATATGCAGACAAGTATATACTTTTCAAAAACTGACTTTTCATTTAAAATTTAATTTCTCTTCCTTTCTCCCCCTTTTTTGTCATCAGATAAAAAGGCAAAAGGGAGTGGACCATCATTGTCAGTAAGGAAAAAAAAAGATTAGGCAGGAGGAGGTGGTGGAGGTGGAGGGTTTTGAGTTTGAGTTTTCTTGAAGTCTGTTAAGAACTCCAACATCTTGTTCATCACAACTAAGGTGGGGGCCATTGATTCTTGAATTTGTTGTTGAACTTCTTCTTTGATAGTCATATTCATCTTTTCCACTTTGTCATCAACAAGTTTTTCAAGAATTTCTTCAATGTTCTGGGGCAAAGTTGGGGGTCTGAGCTTTCAGCAGAGTCATGAACATTCTATTGTGCTTGAAAGGTGCTCTAGACTGTTGAGGTTGCTCTTGAGGGTGGATGGCAGTAAGAGCCAGTGGTTGAGAAGAGTGTTTCTCAGACGTGCTTTGCCTAGAAACAGACTCAGCAATTTCTTCAACCTCAGTAACAGGTTGAACCACTTCCACTTGAGGAACAAACTGCACTTCTTTAACTTCCTTGTCCTCAATGATGATCTCTTCATTTGTGTGCTCTGATGGTGGTGATGGAGGAGGTGAGGTAGCATATTGCAGCACTGGTTCAGGTAGCTCTTTGGCCCAATGAATGGAGTCATCTTCAAAGACATGACTTATCACGGGAATGCCAATGATGTCCTTATAGATGAGGAATCTGCAATAAGCAAGGCCACACTTCCCTCTGACTTTAGGAATATATTTCTTCTCTTCAATAGTCGGTCCAGAGGAGGAAGCTTCCTATGCACATTCCACCATGTGAGCCCTCCAGATGTCCACATCAACATCCTCTTGAACATCTTCAGTTGGTTGAGCCAACTAGTAGTCAATCACATTTTGATCGGTGAGATTGATTGTTGCTAGATTGATTATGCATCTGTCAGGAAAAGGCATCTTGCTAGTGTTTCTCTGCTTCTTCAGATCTTTGTCTTTATTCATGTCAATCATTGGTAGCCAGGGACATATCATGTAGGGTCTGAATCCTATTATTGTTTTCTCCAGAGAATGATGCAGCCATGTTGGAGGCACAAAATTTGCAGCCCTGACATATCTTGGCATTTCCAACTCCATTTTCCAAAAAGTATACAGGAGTTGATCAATGAAGTCAGCAGCTCTGCCATATTCACTGGGATGAACAAAGGACTTCGATTTGGTGTTGGCATCCATAATGAATGGAACATGTCTGAATGATCTTGATCTCTTTTCAAGAACATTTTTAAGATTTTTCTTTCTTGGATCCTGAGTCTAGTCAGATATGATGTGCCTTTCTACACCATCAGTGAAAGGTTTAAAGGGTGGGGATTTGATGAGGTTTGGGTAGATCTTCTTAGGAGGGAATCTCTTCTATGGTAGATGGGTGAGAAGAGGTCCGAGGGAATTGAATAACTCGGATGGAAATGGTCCAGTAGGTGTATGTGGTTCAGGGTTAATCCAATATGAGTAGATGTGTCATGTTCATACTCATATTCTGGTAGAGGATACCATCTGGTTAGAATAGGTTCAGGTTCAGTTTGGTGGGTGTGAAATAAGATTCTCCAGTCTCTCTTTACCTTGGCTAAGTTTCAGCTTTACCATCATAAAGAACAGAGGGATGAGTGTAGGGGAATCTAGTTTTTCTATTTTTGGGAAAGGGTGCACCAGGGCTAATTCAATTATCTAGTTGATAAAACCAGGGATCAGATTCAAGTATGATGGGTGAGAATTTTGGTATTGGTGGTGAGGTTGTTTGTGGTTGATCTGATGAGTTTGTTTGTGGTGAAAGGGGTGTGAGAATATACACATCATCCATATTTTGACTTTGATTCATAGAGAATACATGTACACAGTCATCTACCCTATGCTCAAAGCTGGAAACTAGGGCATCTACTGCTAACTTGACAGGGTCATTAGTTGGAAGGGTTACCTCAGTTCCCATGGCAGCTTTAGCTCTTCTTTGAGGTTGTCTCCTCCTAGTTGGAATAGAGGCAACAGCAGCATCAGCAGAAGCAGCAATTCTCTATTTCTTCAGTACAGAGCTGATGGGAACCCTGTCCTCATCATCCTCATCCTCATCATAAGACAGACTCAAGTTTCTTGTCCTTTTCTGTGTGGGAGCAGGATTAGAAGCAGTAGCAGTGGACTCTCTGAAGACAATTCCACCAATAGGCCTTTTAGGCATTGGCTTCCTTGCAGCAGTGGTTTTCTTCTTAACATTCCTCTTCAGCCCCAGAACATCAGCATTGTTCTGTTCAACCATTTCTTCCTTCACTTTCACCAATTCCTCAGTCTTGGCCATGGCGGCAGCAGTATATGTGCTGAGATTCATATTTGCAATGTTCATCTTGATAAAATCCGCAGCTGACATTGGTTAAAATTCGTGCTTGCTCTTCAAATGACCTAGCAGCAATGAATTCATGGATTCCTTGAGCTTTGAAGATCTTGGAAAGGAGATGACAATAAAGAAATGCAGATAGTTTCTTCCTGTTAATCACAGCATCACTGAATCTTCCATACAAAATTCTGGGAAGGTTGATCTTTGTCTCAGTAAAGAGATGGCAGAGGCAGAACTTGTGCAAGGCTGACAAGTTGTCCTTGGACCCAGCTTTGTGAAGAACCACTTTGTTCAGCAGTTGATTAAGGATGCGAATGATGTCCTTCATTTCTACAGATTTCCATGAGTGATTCCTTATTGTGTCCTCTCTCATTAAGAAGACTTCAATGACCTCAGTGCCACCTAGTTCAGTCTCCCATGACTCAGTAAAAACCATTCCTTCCTGAGCGCAGAAGATGGCATCAGCAATAGTCTTCTCAGAGACTACTATCCTCTTTCCCAATATAGTAGAGGAGATGTCAGTAATAGTGACTTGAAGTCTCCTCCATAAATCCCTTATCAAATTGGGATAAACAGAGACACTCTCAGCGAAATGTCCTCCCCACCCAGCAGCATTGATATACTTGTTGATATCCAAATTGTAGTCCTGTAAAACTCCGAAGTTGAAGTGATGCTCAATAGCCATATTAAGGTTGTCCACGTTGAAGGTTGAAGAAGAAGACATTTTTGGTGATCTGAGAGTTAGGGTTTGAAAGCAAAGAGACAGAGAGCTTGAGTAATCCCAGAGATGACAAGGTAGTGAAAGGTTTCTCAGAGGGAAGAGGGTTGCTTTTAAAAAGGTTTTGAATTTCAAAGGTTTTTCTTTTAGAATTAAAAAATTTGACAAGACAAGTCATTAAAGATAAAATGGCGTTGGTATTTTGAAACTATAAAAAAGGTTTTGATAGGATTGATGGGAATTACTGACTCAGCAAGAGAATATATTAAATAAATATGCCTTTGAGACAACATAAATGCTTTTAATAAATATATGCATAAACGGGTCTAGGCAAAAAGTAATTAACAAATACGTGTATGGACGGGTCCAAGCAACACACAGACATGTATGGATGCGGCATGCAGTGGACGCGGCAAACAAGTGCAATAGACATGCATATAATTATGCAATAGACGTGAAATGCATTGGACACACGTAAATCAGAAATAGCATATTCAAAACTAGACTTCACAATTAATCCACACATAACATATTAAGATGCTTCCTAATATAAATGAATCTATCCTCGGCAAGATGTTTAGTAAAGATATATGCCCATTGATGGTTAGTATCTACAAATTGTATATCAATCGCACCTTTTTGCACATAATCCCTTATAAAATGATGTTTAATCTCTAAATGCTTAGCTCTTGAATGCAGTATTGGATTCTTAGAAAGATTTATTGCAGTAGTATTATCACACATAAATGGAATACTACTTACAAACATATTATAATCCTCCAATTGATGTTTGATCCATAGAAGTTGTGACCAGCAACTTGCAGCTGAACTATACTCAGCTTCAGCAGTTGATAAGGCAATGGTACTTTGTCTTTTGCTTGACCATTAAACGAGATTAGATCCAACGAAGTGACATCCTCCACTGGTACTCTTTCTTTTAATTCTATCTCCAGCATAGTCAGCTTCACAAAAACCAATTAATCTGTAATCTTCATTTTTCTTAAAGTACAAACCCAGATTAGTAGTACCTTTTAAATATCTAAATATTCTTTTAACTACTAATAAGTGAGATTCTCTAGGATCAGATTGAAATCCAGCACATAAGCATACACTGAACATAATATCAGGCCTAGACGCAGCAAGATATAAGAGAGATCCTATCATACCTCTATATACCTTTTGGTCTACCTTTTTCTCTTTATCATCTTTGTTCAGTATGGACGTGGGGAGCATAGGGGTATTCATTGGCTTGCAATCATCCATCTTAAACTTCTTTAGTATTTCCTTTGTATATTTAGTTTGATGGATGTACACCTAGTCCACAGTTTGTTTAACTTGAAGTCCAAGTAAGAATTTGAGATCTCCCATCATGCTCATTTCAAACTCTTTTTGCATGAGCTTAGAAAACTCTTTGCATAGAGATTCATTAGTAGCACCAAATATAATATCATCAACATATATTTGCACAACTAATAAATTAGATTTTATGTATTTTCTAAACAGGGTTGTATCAACCTTTCCTCTATTAAAGCCGTTTTCCATTAGAAATGAACTTAGCCTATCATACCAAACTCTAGGAGCTTGCTTGAGGCCGTATAAAGCTTTCTTAAGCTTATATACATGTTCAGGTTGAGTTTCACTTTCAAAACCCGGAGGTTGCATAACATATACCTCTTCATTAATAAAGCCATTTAGAAAAGCACTTTTAACATCCATTTGAAAAAGCATAATGCTATGATGTGCAGTAAAAAGAAAGTAAAATATTAATTGCTTCTAATCTAGCAACAGGTGCAAAAGTTTCAGTGTAATCGATACCTTCTTCTTGAGAGTATCCTTGTGCAACAAGTCTTGCTTTGTTTCTTACCACTTTACCATTCTCATCAAGCATGTTTCTGTAAACTCATTTTGTTCCAATAACTGATTTATCTTTAGGCAAGGGTACTAGCTAGAGTCCAAACATTACTTCTTTCAAACTGATTCAGTTCTTCTTCCATTTCCAGAATCCAGCCATCGTCCAGCAGAGCCTCGTCTACTGTCTTTGGTTCCAACTTAGAGACAAGTGCAGAATCATCTTGCTCTCTGAAGGTTGATCTGGTTCTTAGCCTATGATCAGCCTCTGGCTAACTAGTTTTATAACTAGTAAGATCATGGTTTTTGTGCTAATTATTCGGGTTTCAATCTCGTCTTAGCCCATATTTGGATTTAACTGTCCTCAAGCAACCTTTTGAGTTTCTTGAGTAGTTTAGGACATTTTAGTTAGCTTTTGAGTCAAATAAAGCATTCACTGTTATCTCATGTTTTCAGGTTAAAAAGGGAAGCACTTAAAGTCAAGAAAATGGAGAAAGCAGTGGAAAATGCAAGTCTAGAAGTTTTCGCCTCGCGAGAAGCTACTCGCCTCGCGAGACTGAAGACCAGCCTGAACAGCAGAATGTCATCCTTTCTGTCTCGCCTCGGAAACCATGTCTCGCCTCGCAAGCCTGAGGGCCAGAAGCTATCACGGCCAGGCCCTGATACTCATCACGGGCGTAATGGAAGATTCTCTCAGTCTCGCCTCGCGAATCATTGTTCGCCTCGCGAGAACTCAATTTTGAACTCGCGCCACTTTAATATTCGCGTCGCGAGAAGCTATTCGCCTCGCGAGCGCGCGCAGATTCTGAAGGGTATAAGTTGTTGTTTTAGGGCAGATTGCAGGAGTTTTTTATCATCTTCTTTTCCTTTTAGATTAGACGGCTGCGAATTAGGTTTTTGTCATATTTGTAATGGAGAACTAACTCCCTTGGATTGATCTACTGTAATCGGTTTTCATTGCCACTTGAGGTTATGTAATTCCCATTCTTATTGCTTTTCTCTTTCAATAGTTATGTTATATGCTTGTTTGCTTAATTCAAGTTGTATAGAATTGGTATTGATTTATTTCGATGATTGTGTGTTCCTATACATAATCGCGTTTGCTTAATTCGCGTGTGTTCAATCGTGTTTGCTTAATTCACGAGTGATTCACCCCGTTTGCTTAATTCGAGAATTAGGAACATACGTCTCGTAGTGCCGGTTTCGCTTGTTAATTGTCGTTACAATCGAAAAGGGATTAGAATCCGCTTAGGGCTTGGATTTATTTGAATAAATGATAGTGGGAAGACGAGAGCAATAGATTAGTCATTTCAATTATTGACAATCACCTATTTGCATTGTTTTCTTGACTGTTTTCTTAATTGAATTTGTGAATCTGTGTGTTCTTCAAGGAGATGTTGAGTTGGCAGTGTAGCCGAGGTGGAGGCAATGTGACCAATTTGAGTGGCCAACTTCTGAAAACCTGCTTCTATCCTCCTTTGGCTTTGATCAATGTGAGCGGCCAAATTCTGAAAATCAGTTTCTGTCCTCTGTTGGGATTGAAGATTGTGTTCTGCCATCCGTTGCACCAATTCTTCCAGACTGAGTTGGGCTAGTGTAGGGTCAGGCTGATATTGGTGCTGGCCTATTGTCATTTGATGCACCAAAGAAGCTATCTCATCCAAGATGCCCTGTCCTCCACTATGTTGGCTAGAATAATCATTCACTCCCAACATGCCAAAATCACTACTAAACTCATAACCTCCAGCAAAGTTAGGATAATATATGCATGGTGGTGGCTCATAATCAACATAAGGCATATAATTATCCATACTAAGGTTCACAACCAGACCTAGTAGCCAAAACTAATTCAGTAATGCAAATTTTTTGACACGCTGTCGCGCACGCATCAAAAAGCGAGTGATTTACAGAAACATGCAGTTAGGGAGCGACAACTCGAGTATCGTCTCACAAGGACTCTTGGATTGTTATTAGCAGAAAAATCAGTTTTGGGGGGGGGGGGGGGGGGTTAGAATTAAAGATTCAATTAAGAAAACAGTTACGAAAACAATGCAAATAAATGATTGACAAATAAGCTAAGAACGATTAATATACTGTTCTCAGTTTCCCAACTATCATTGGTTCATACAATTCCATGCCCTAAGCGGATTCTAATCTCTTTTCGATTGTAGCAGCAATTAACAAGCGAAACCGGCACTACACGATATATGTTCCTAATTCCCGAATTAAGCAAACGGGGTGAAGCCCTCGTGAATTAAGCAAACACGATTGAACACACGCGAATGAAGCAAACGCGATTAAGTATAGGAACATAACATCACCGAAATAAATCAATACTAATTCTATACAATTCTGAATTAAGCAAACAGAACATACAGAACAATATTGAAAGAGAATAGCAATTCAAATGGGAATTACAGAACCTCAAGTGGCAATGGAAACCGATTACAGCAGATCAATCCAAGGAGATTAGTTCTCCATTACAAACGTAACGCAGAACACTCAACCTAATTCGCAGCCCACAAATCTAAAAAGAAAAGAAGATATCCAAAAATTCCTGCAATCTGCCCTAAAACAGCAATTTATATCCTTCAGCATCTGCGCCCGCTCGCGAGGTGAATAGCCTCTCGCGACGCGAATATTAATTGTGGCGCCAGTTCAAATTTGGATTCTCGCGAGGCGAACAGTGATTCGCGAGGCGAGACAGAAAAGGATCTTCTCGTTACGCCCGTGATGAGTATCACGGCCTGGGCGTGATAGCTTCTGGTCTTCAGTCTCGCGAGGCGAAACATGTTCGCGAGGCGAGACAGAAAGGATGACATTCTGCTGTTCAGGCTGGTCTTCAGTGTGACACCCTAAAACCTGGCATCACATGGTTACTCATTTGGGGAAAAGAAACTTATTTAAAACGCTGGTCGCCTTCGGAAATATAACCTTTGTTAGAAGGTTACTGAAAAGGGTACTTATTTTTTTTTCTTGTAAGCGGTAGTTAAGAAACAATGATGAACACTCAGAACATGTGAATAAACATCATACATATAAATAGATAGCCGACCCACTTGGGATCTTAGGTTTTTGGTTACAAGACAGGCCTTATCGAACTGGCCAACTCACACTGATACAAAAACTGAAGAAGTAGGTAAAAGATTGTCATCACACTGGGAATGGGGAAAATCGGGCATAAGGATCAAAAGAAGGCTCCAGAAGCCAAGGGACCATCAGGCCAACTCCACAAACCAACAACGATCTATCCATGCCTCCTGCACTCGGAGTGACCGCAGAAGCTACCTTCCGACGAGGGACCACTAACCGGATCAATAACATCGCCGCCATTATTGATGATCATGTCGTCGTCGCCGGGATCCTGTGGGTGGTACTCGGGCTCCTCCTCCTCCTCTGCCTCAACCTCTATGAACTCGTAGGGGTCTTCCTCCGGATCCTCTTCGGGATCCTCTTCCTCTGGATCCTCTTCGAGCGGTTCGACTGGGTCAAGGTGCTCCTGAAGAAGTCTGGTGACCTGTAGCGTGTGGAGGTAGAACCATGGAGGTGGAAGCGCCACAGTCCTAGACTCGACGGTGTGGATCCTCCGTATAGGTACTTCGTTGGCATTTGTCTCAGTAGTCGTGATCGGTCCCTGATAAGTCGCAGTCGTCGCTCCTTCATGTATGGTCCAACTCCCCGCCGCCCCAGCATGATCGAAGACCTCATTCCTCGAGTTCGTTGGTGCCAGGGGAACATCCGGATCCATCTAAGAACACGTGCGTTCCCGATACAAGGAGAAAAGAACAAGCATATAGTGGTGCAGGAGTGAGATACCGTCATAAGATATATCCCACAACAACCATATACATGATACATACATCACAGAATCATATAAGCAGTTAAATCATGCATATACTCAATATATCAGTGTTATATCAAAGGGCATCAAACCCGCACAGTCAATCTTTCGAAGATATGCATGGCACTTCAATATCAGGCTCTAACTTAATCTCATGAGATCTCAACACCGTTTTCCCTGGAGAAGTATTAGAGTTGGTCAATCTCTAGCCCATCGGGCAGTTGCCTCCTTACCCTCATGCATAAGGTCTCAGGACGAGCAACGTCACATGTGCCTCTTCACTCGGTTTACATGGACAGACTCCCAGATACATTCTTTTGTATCTGATTTAATCATCAATAGCACGTCTGCTTGGGGAAATGCACATGAGAAAATATTTTATTTGAAAGGGTTTCTTTGTGTTCATTATTTTCACTGTCGCTGATCAAGGCTAACGACTTAATCATCATTTCCCCATCACTTTAAAGAAACTCAGAAGCATAGGACTCATAGTCCGAACGCTCAATCACAATGCCCAAGACCGTGGCCACAGTCAAGGGTTGTGGTCGTAGAAAACAACCTTCACCTTTAATCATGTTCATCACACGCGGTTAGAATACACAGTCCAACATAGCGCGATTAGGATCTAAGTCCATAACATCATAACCAGGACTCGTAGTCCCGAATTCACACTGATTCAAGATCACGTGCACATCACTGAATACTAGAGGCGACGTCTCGCGTACTAGATTCTCTTCTTTAAGTACTTATTTTTCGTTCAGTGAAAAACAAATTCAAAACCGAATCCTCGATAACCTATCCAGGTTATCGGAAAGTTTCTAAAATATTTAGGAAAAACCTTTTCTTTGAAAATCCTTTTATAAAGCATCTATGAAATTCTTTTATCTTTGAAATATTTCCCCCAATAGGATATTGCCAAACATTCTTGAAAGTTTTCACTTGAAGACCCATAGTTCGAAAAGGATTTTTCTCTTGTATAACAATAGTACACCAAAATCATTTCAACATTTAAAACAAGTACTTTAAGTTTAAAGAGCTTTTGGAAAAGAACACCAATCCCTTCATCTTCAAAGCTTATTAAGGTTTTTAATCCTTATTATGGTTGAGCATAGACGCACGTCTAGCTTAGCAAACTTTCAATCAACAACAGTATATATCATCAGTTCAATGCTAATATCACAGTTGAAAACAGTTCATCACATATATGCATGATATCATTTAGAACAAGTACAGCTCAACATCAGATAATAGCATAACAGTTCAAGTACATTAGATAATCAAGTAAGCTCAATCAACATATAAATATCCAGTTAAACACCTACACACATGCATACAGTTATTGAATATCTTTCGGAAATCCCCTCTTACCTTAAGAAGGTAAGAGAATTTTAAGAAAATAAACGGCTTTGCGGACGTTCTTCAAGGTTGGTTAGGAGGCAAGTCTAGGTTTCAAGACACAAGGTTCAAAGGATTATAATTCAACCAAGAACTTAGGGTTAGAAGTTTCCAAAACATATGCAACTTAGGGATTTATGATCCGCAAGTGCTAAGAGTTTAAAACATGATTACTTAAAACAAAGTTGAACAAAAATCCCACCAAGTTACACCTTGATGGAGATTCGGCCTTGACCAATAAAATAGGCTAGGAACATTTAAAATTTCCAATCTCTTTGGTTTAGCATCCATTAATAGTAAGGAGCTCAAAACCATGATCACTTTGGATAAATGAAAAACGAAACACCCTAGGTCCATAACCTTTAAGGTTCGGCCATCCTTGGGTTTTTTATGATAAAAATCTTTAAATTCTTCCAATCTCTTAGACCTTTTAGCATCCAATAACTTATGGAGCTCAAGTCTATGATCATCTTGGAAACAACATAGGATTATAAATAATTAAAGTATAATATCATAAAGTAAATGACATAATGTAAATGACATAAAGTAAATGACTTAAAGTAAATGGCATAAAGTAAATGACTTAAAGTAAATGGCATAAATATAAATGGCATAAAGTAAATGACATAATGGAAATGACATAAAGTAAATGACTTAAAGTAAATGGCATAAATATAAATGGCATAAAGTAAATGACATAATGGAAATGACATAAAGTAAATGACTTAAAGTAAATGGCATAAATATAAATGGCATAAAGTACATGACATAATGGAAATGACATAAAGTAAATGACTTAAAGTAAATGGCATAAATATAAATGGCATAAAGTAAATGACATAATGGAAATGACATAAAGTAAATGACTTAAAGTAAATGGCATAAATATAAATGGCATAAAGTAAATGACTTAAAGTAAATGGCATAAATATAAATGACATAAAAGTAAATGACATAAAGTAGAGTAAAAATCTTTAAACTTTCCAATCACTTTAGACATAGCATCCTTTAACATAAAGGAGCCTTGGTCAATGATCATTTTGGGAAACAAATCTTTAAACTTTCCAATCACTTTAGACATAGCATCCTTTAACATAAAGGAGCCTTGGTCAATGATCATTTTGGAAAACAAATCTTTAAATACAACTCACACTTGTAAAAGTTGAAACAAGATCCATCAAAACCATAGGTATGGTTCGGCCTCATTAGAAAGTAGAGGTTAGGAAACTTTGTTTTACACAACCTTTTATTATGTTAAACTACAAGTAAATACAAGGCCATAGAAATTGGTTTCAACTCAAAAGGAGTTTTCTACCATTTTTGAGAGATTTTTGAGGATAAAAGCTCATAAATGACATGAAGAAGAAACTTTAGAAAAAGATGAAGTTTTTAAAGAAAAGAATACATGAGAGTATTACCCTAAACAAGAGGAACAACTTTGATGAATAACACTTTGTGAAAAGAAGAGTAAAAACAAGAGCTTTGGAAGCTTGAAGTTAAAAGATGCACTACAACAGAAATGACTTTAGATAGCGTTTTCGGATGCCTTTTAATAGCGTTTGTAACCGCTATCTATGTCACCGCTATTAAAACTCGTTAGCAAAGATAGCATTTAGGAAGTGCTATTAAAAGATGACTTTAGATAGCGTTTGTACACGGAAACGCTATCTAAAGTCAGACTTTAGATAGCGTTTGTACACGGAAACGCTATCTAAAGTCAGACTTTAGATAGCGTTTCCGTGTACAAACGCTATCTAAAGTCTGACTTTAGATAGCGTTTCCGTGTACAAACGCTATCTAAAGTCTGACTTTAGATAGCGTTTATATACAGAAACGCTATCTATTCCTTTTTCTTTTTTTTTTACATATTTCCCAGTTTCAACATTACCCTTCCCTTTCCCTCTTCATCAACCTGATCTTCTTCTCCCTCCGACGTGTGGCTGCCTGAAATAGGACGACGATGGTGGCATTCCAGGCGGATATACCAACCACTAGCTCTTTTACTCTCTTCCGTCCATCTCCTCTCCAAGCAGATCCGGTGTCCACATAGCTTTGCCATCCACCGCCAACCACCACTACAGTCCCACCTTCGTCGCCTCATCATGGTTCAACCTCTGCTCCGTCCATCTGCAACAAATAACTGGAACCACGCCTTCGCTGTCGCCATCGAGCCCAGACGCAAGCTGCCCTGATCCACCTGAATCCACCATTATTTCTGATGTTCTCCTCTATTCAAGGCATGAAACTTTGATTTCCACACAAAAATTCACCCCCGAAAAAAATATTAATAAAAATAACAGAGAAAAATAGAATCAATGATGTGTGAGTGAGAGGTTTACCTGATAGATCTGGAT
This sequence comes from Sophora flavescens, assembly GCA_030762895.1. Lineage (NCBI taxonomy): Eukaryota > Viridiplantae > Streptophyta > Magnoliopsida > Fabales > Fabaceae > Sophora > Sophora flavescens. Next base: position 80,391,760 of record CM061069.1, on the reverse strand, counting down.
CTTGCAGAGGTTTGCTAGGGTTTGGTGTGTGGATCTTGCATAGAGAGAGAGAGAGAGAGAGTTTAGAGAAAAACAAACATTCACAGGGGAAGAAGAACGTTTACATGCAATGGTGGTTCGCCAGTGACCTTGAAAATGGTGGTTCATTGAGTTTCTATCTGTGAAGAGTACGCAGAGTGAAAGAGTACGCAGAGTGAGAATCGAATCACCTAAGATAGCGTTTCCGTGAGAAAACGCTATCTTAGGTTGTTAGTTAAGATAGCGTTTCCTCAAGGAACCGCTATCTTTTCCTCAGCTTGACTTTTAATAGCGATTCCTTAAGGAAATGCTATCTTAGGTGGTTAGTTAAGATAGCGTTTCCTTAAGGAACCGCTATCTTTTCCTGCAGCTTGACTTTTAATAGCGGTTCCTTAAGGAAACGCTATCTTAGGTGATACCTAAGATAGCGTTTCCTTAAGGAACCGCTATTAAAAGTCCCAGCATCACTTTTAATAGCATTTCCGCATGGAAATGCTATTAAAGGTGCGTTATTAAAAGTCTAATCTGTTGTAGTGATGAAAGCTTAAGAATGAAGTAGGAGAAAGGAAAGTGTTTGAGTGAAGTTGATAAGTGATATTTATAGAAGGAAAGGGGAAGTGCACGGCTTGAGAGGGAGAAGAAGAAAGAAGATGAGTTTCTTGAAGAGTGGTTTAAGAGTTATTGTGATGTGAGGTGATTGGAGAGAGAAAGTTGAAAAGTAGGATTTTGGAATGACATAAGGATTTTCTCTTTCCTTAGGTGTGTCATAGGCATTAAATGAGACTTCCCATCAAGCCTTTTCTTCTCCTCTAGGGTTCTTTAACTTCTTAAATACGTAACCGGGTGCACATCCGATCGTATTTTCTGAAGGTTTCGCCCGGATAAAATACTATATTTTATTCCCGGACCACAAAATTCGAAAATTTATCAAATCTACACGAAACATCATAAAAACACTAACTGTCTCGTTCACGAATTAAAATTTTGTTTCTAGCTCAGTAAACTTGTACCGGTAGTGAGAACCCGGACCGGTTTTCGTCTGAATTTTCGACTGAAAATTTTATCGGGGCTTCATATGGTAAAACAACACAAGAAAATGATTTTATTTTAAATAAAATCATCTTCTGGATTTTATCGAAAATAAATACATTAAGTATGTATTTACCGATAAAGAAGCATACGAAAAACGGGGTGTTACATTCAGTCTCGCGAGGCGAAAACTTCCAGACTTGCATTTTCCACTGCTTTCTCCATTTTCTTGACTTTAAGTGCTTCCCTTTTTAACCTGAAAACATGAGATAACAGTGAATGTTTTATTTGACTCAAAAACTAACTAAAATGTCCTAAACTACTCAAGAAACCCAAAATGTTGCTTCAGGACAGTTAAATCCAAATCTGGGCTAAGACGAGATTGAAACTCGAATAATTAGCACAAAAACCATTATCCTACTAGTTATAAAACTAGTTAGCCAGAGGCTGATCAAAATACCCCAAACTTAAACTTTGCTTGTCCCCAAGAAAACTAAAACCCAAAAAGGACTCAAACTTGGCAAGCTCAAAGGATTCAATCAATTTCGCATAGTTTTCATGCAATCCTAGCAAAACAATTTCCCTTCAATGTTTCCCCCTCATGCAACAATGTAACCCCACATTCATTTACTTTAAACAATTGAGAATTCCATCATTCATGCAATCAGTAATCTAAGCAAGGGATCCAAGTTACACACAAAAGGGAGATCACCAATTTCAAACAATACCCTACCTCACAAGGGCATGTAATATTTCACTCATTCGCTCAATTTGTCTAGGCTATCAACATTTCACTCAATTTCACATTTTAAGAGCACTTCCCATGAATTTGATTTTCAACTCAATCAAGGTTCCCACGAAAACATGCATGCAACATCAAAAGGTCTTTTAAAGGTTGTAATGGGGCCTGGCTAAGGGTAGGATATTCAAAGGTACTAGGCTTAAGTCCCTAGGAACTAAGAGAGCATGAGCATTTTGATACATTGAATTTCCACTAGAGTTCCTTTTTCCATTTTTAAGTGCTCTTAAAATGTGAAATTGAGTGAAATGTTGATAGCCTAGACAAATTGAGTGAATGAGTGAAATATTACATGCCCTTGTGAGGTAGGCTATTGTTTGAAATTGGTGATCTCCCTTTTGTGTGTAACTTGGATCCCTTGATTAGATTACTGATTGCATGAATGATGGAATTCTCAATTGTTTAAAGTAAATGAATGTGGGGGTTACATTGTTGCATGAGGGGGAAACATTGAAGGGAAATTGTTTTGCTAGGATTGCATGAAATCTGTGCGAAATTGATTGAATCCTTTGAGCTTGCCAAGTTTGAGTCCTTTTTGAGTTTTAGTTTGCTTGGGGACAAGCAAAGTTTAAGTTTGGGGTATTTTGATCAGCCTCTGGCTAACTAGTTTTATAACTAGTAAGATCATGGTTTTTGTGTTAATTATTCGAGTTTCAATCTCGTCTTAGCCCAGATTTAGATTTAACTGTCCTCAAGCAACATTTTGGGTTTCTTGAGTAGTTTAGGACATTTTAGTTAGTTTTTGAGTCAAATAAAGCATTCACTGTTATCTCATGTTTTCAGGTTAAAAATGGAAGCACTTAAAGTCAAGAAAATGGAGAAAGCAGTGGAAAATGCAAGTCTGGAAGTTTTCGCCTCTCGAGACTGAAGACCAGCCTGAATAGCGGAATGTCATCCTTTCTGTCTCGCCTCGCGAACCATGTTTCACCTCGCGAGACTGAAGACCAGAAGCTATCACGCCCAGGCCGTGATACTCATCACGGGCATAATGAGAAGATCCTTTTTTGTCTCGCCTCGCGAATCACTGTTCGCCTCGCGAGAATCCAAATTTGAACTGGCGCCACAATTAATATTCGCGTCCTAGAGGCTATTCGCCTCGCGAGCGGGCGCAGATGCTGAAGGATATAAATTGTTGTTTTAGGGCAGATTGCAGGAGTTTTTGGATATCTTCTTTTCTTTTTAGATTTGTGGGCTACGAATTAGGTTGAGTGTTCTGCGTTACGTTTGTAATGGAGAACTAATCTCCTTGGATTGATCTGCTGTAATCAGTTTCCATTGCCACTTGAGGTTCTGTAATTCCCATTTGAATTGCTATTCTCTTTCAATATTGTTCTGTATGTTCTGTTTGCTTAATTCAGAATTGTATAGAATTAGTATTGATTTATTTCGGTGATGTTATGTTCCTATACTTAATCGTGTTTGCTTAATTCGTGTGTGTTCAATCGTGTTTGCTTAATTCACGAGGGCTTCACCCCGTTTGCTTAATTCGGGAATTAGGAACATATATCGTGTAGTGCCGGTTTCGCTTGTTAATTGCTGCTACAATCGAAAAGGGATTAGAATCCGCTTAGGGCATGGAATTGTATGAACCAATGATAGTTGGGAAACTGAGAACAGTATATTAATCGTTCTTAGCTTATTTGTCAATCATTTATTTGCATTGTTTTCGTAACTGTTTTCTTAATTGAATCTTTAATTCTAAACCCCCCCCCCCCCCCCCCAAAACTGATTTTTCTGCTAATAACAATCCAAGAGTCCTTGTGAGACGATATTCGAGTTGTCGCTCCCTAACTGCATGTTTTTGTAAACCACTCGCTTTTTGACGTGTGCGCGACAGCGTGTCAAAAATTGGCGCCGTTGTCGGGGACTCTTGTTGTTATTAAAAGAAAATAAAAAAAAATTGCATTGCTGAATTAGTTTTGGCTACTAGGTCTGGTTGTGAACCTTAGTATGGATAATTATATGCCTTATGTTGATTATGAGCCACCACCATGCATATATTATCCTAACTTTGCTGGAGGTTATGAGTTTAGTAGTGATTTTGGCATGTTGGGAGTGAATGATTATTCTAGCCAACATAGTGGAGGACAGGGCATCTTGGATGAGATAGCTTCTTTGGTGCATCAAATGACAATAGGCCAGCACCAATATCAGCCTGACCCTACACTAGCCCAACTCAGTCTGGAAGAATTGGTGCAACGGATGGCAGAACACAATCTTCAATCCCAACAGAGGACAGAAAATGATTTTCAGAATTTGGCCGCTCAAATTGATCAAATCCAACGGAGGATAAAAGCAGGTTTTCAGAAGTTGGCCACTCAAATTGGTCACGTTGCCTCCACCTCGGCTACACTGTCAACTCAACATCTCCTTGAAGAACACACAGATTCACAAATAGTTGTTCTTGACAATACTCCTTTTGAGCATGATGTTGATAATAATGTCAAGAACACTGTTACTGATGAACTGTGTGTTGAATTTCCGGACATTCAAGCCTTTTCTGATTCAGTTTGTTGTACTATATGTGCTGATTATACTAACACTAACCTGTGTATAGTGTGTGCTGAGATTTCTGCATGTATAGCAGGTGAAGGATTTGTTAATGCAGTGAATGAAGAATGTGCAGAAGTCAAAGCAGCACCAGAGATCCTCTCTACCTGTCTGCCACCTCCCACTGTGGAACGACCAGCGATGGAGTTCAAGCCTCTTCCTGAAAAATTGGATTTTGAATCTTTAGCTTTGAAGGCACCATGGCCAGTGCAAGAGGTTGAATCCCATTTTTATTGGGAGGACTTTGTTGATCGGGAGGTCAACTTTGACCCAAGAGGGAGTGAGAAGTCCGCCGCACTTGGCGAGGTCAACATAATTGTTAGGCGCTCCCTTTCATACTTATGCTGTAGGCCATGGGATCCGGGAGGATCATATTGCAATTTGAGCATTCCGTGGCCGTTGTATCACAGACAGTGGGATCCCGGTGGAACCACCTCCATGAGTTTTCTCTAAACCTTTTCCTTTTTAATTATCCTTGCTTTGTTTTTGTTTTGCTTTCTTCTAGCTCTTGAATAATTTGAGAAGATCAAGAGTTTGTGTGTGAGTCTTGTGTCGGCAAGCTGTTGAGTCACCGGTAAGTGTACCGGGTCGTCGCAAGTAATAAAATAAACACGGTAAGAATTTAGTGAGGTCGAACACAAGGATTGGGCTACCAATTCAACTAATTCGCGAAAAGTTCGATACGTTTGGTCAAGTGACAGAAAGTGGTTGAGATTGGAGAGAAAATAGGATCGCAATCAAATTAACAAATTTAATAAAACTAACGAATTAAAATCAGAAATTAAATATCTAAGGTGTCAAATCCACCTACCCAATCATGCATAGTACCCAAGTGATGATGACTCTTCCCTAATTCAATTACAATGTCAACCAGGACCCCCAAATTCTCCTATATCCACTGTCGTGCTCAATAGGACGTATTCAACGATTGGATTAATTACTTACTAGGTCTCATAACCCTAATCATCAAACTCTGTTAATTCTTGTTCCCTATAAGGTTGCATCGATCTCCTACTCACTCTCGTGCAATAATCGATCGATGATCCCAATTCAAGTTCTAAAACGCAAATTGCCTCATAAGCCTCATCACGTTTAACTAGTCAATCATGCATGCATATGATCAACGCAATCAAATCAGAATTGGAAAACATTAATTGAAATAAGGGAGAAAAACATACATCACATCGAATTCTACACCGCCATGGGTGGTTTCATTGATCCCTCGGACGAGGGAATTAGTTCCTCATGCTCGTAAAGACAGACAAGCAATCGGACATAACCATCATAATAAAATAAGAACAAGAAAAGAGGAGACGCAGCTCCAGAAACACAAGGATTCGTCCCTAAACGCTACAAAATAGTGGTAACCAAAAGCTCTCTAATTCTGCCCTAAAACAGCAATATATAGGATTCAGGATCTGCGCGCGTTCGAGAGGCGAGCAAGCTCTCGCGAGGCGAATATTAAAATTGGAGCGCTTTCAAATTGGACTCTCGCAAGGCGATCACACTCTCGCGAGGCGACACAGAGAGGATGACAATTCTTGGCACAGTCAGGCCTTCAGGCTCACGGGGCGAGTGGTATCTTCGTGGGGCGATACAGAAAGGATGACTGTTGCTGCTTCACTGGTCTTCAGGGTCGCGAGGCGAGCCTATAATCGCGGGGCGAGTATCTCCAGAATGGCAATTTCCACTGTTTCTTGACTTTCCCTGACTCTCAGAGCTTCACTTCTAACCTGAAACAATAAAAAGAAACAAAAAGCGTAATTCTATTCAAAATAGACTAAAAACTACTAAAAATGCCTAGAACGAGTCAAAGTCTAACTTAGGAACAAAACAAGGCCAAATTTGGGCGAAATCGAGATTGAACTCGAATAATTAGCACATAAACCACAGTCTTACTAGTTATAAAACTAGATAAGCCAGAGGCTTATCACAAGCGTACTGGAATTTGATCGAATTTTGCATAGATGGATTGCATGATATTTATTGACTGTTGATGATTCCCCCCTAAGTTTTGAAATTGAAAATTGGCCCCCATGTGAAAAATTGAAAATTGAACTTTGAGATATTCTGTTGTGATTGCATGATTTATGATAAGTTTGGGGTGAAGGGATGCACACACAGGGGATAGAATCTCGGTCAAACAATTTGCGAAAAAATGCCCAGGTGAGGATTTGAGCCTTCAACATGTTTTTAACTGTGTGAATCACTTTCAAGTTGCACTTTCCTGAATTTGCTTGAGTCTCTTCATGGTTGCATGTTTATGTGCTTGCATCAAATGATTTAGGCAATTTTCTTTGAATTAACTACTTGGCCTGAAAAGAACCATCCCTAATGCATGTTCCCTAGTTAGCCCATTTCAGTCTGATTAGCCTATTGTTTCGTGATGACCCTATATTATAAGCCAAAAATCTGGAAAAACCATGTTAACCCAATCTTAGGATTAGGAGAGCATGGAAGCTTAGCAAGAGAAGGGTTGCAAGAAACTAAGTTTGGGGTGGCTGCAAGGATATGATGTATTGTTTGGGATTGAGAAAAATTAAAAAAAAAAAAAATAAAGGTTGGAGCCAAAGGCAAAAGGAAAAAAAAAAGAGAAAAGTGCAAAAATGTCAAAAAGGGTATTAGAAGAAAAAGGCTGTAGTCACCCAAAGAAAAAAAAAAGAAAAATGGAAAAAGGAACTCGAGTGGAAATTCAATGTATCAAAATGCTCATGCTCTCTTAGTTCCTAGGGATTAAGCCTAGTACCTTCGAATATCCTACCCTTAGCCAGGCCCCATTACAACCTTTAAAAGACCTTTTGATGTTGCATGCATGTTTTCGTGGGAACCTTGATTGAGATGAAAATCAAATTCATGGGAAATGCTCTTAAAATGTGAAATTGAGTGAAATGTTGATAGCCTAGACAAATTGAGCGAATGAGTGAAATATTACATGCCCTTGTGAGGTAGGGTATTGTTTGAAATTGGTGATCTCCCTTTTGTGTGTAATTTGGATCCCTTGCTTAGATTACTGATTGCATGAATGATGGAATTCTCAGTTGTTTAAAGTAAATGAATGTGGGGGTTACATTGTTGCATAAGGAGGAAACATTGAAGGGAAATTGTTTTGCTAGGATTGCATGAAATCTGTGCGAAATTGATTGAATCCTTTGAGCTTGACAAGTTTGAGTCCTTTTTGAGTTTTAGATTGCTTGGGGACAAGCAAAGTTTAAGTTTGGGATATTTTGATCAGCCTCTGGCTAACTAGTTTTATAACTAGTAAGATCATGGTTTTTGTGCTAATTATTCGAGTTTCAATCTCGTCTTAGCCCAGATTTGGATTTAACTGTCCTCAAGCAACATTTTGGGTTTCTTGAGTAGTTTAGGACATTTTAGTTAGTTTTTGAGTCAAATAAAGCATTCACTGTTATCTCATGTTTTCAGGTTAAAAAGGGAAGCACTTAAAGTCAAGAAAATGGAGAAAGCAGTGGAAAATGCAAGTCTGGAAGTTTTCGCCTCGCGAGACTGAAGACCAGCCTGAACAGCAGAATGTCATCCTTTGTCTCGCCTCGCGAACCATGTTTCGCATCGCGAGACTGAAGACCAGAAGCTATCACGCCCAGGCCGTGATACTCATCACGGGCGTAATGAGAAGATCCTTTTCTGTCTCGCCTCGCGAATCACTGTTCACCTCGCGAGAATCCAAATTTGAACTGGCGCCACAATTAATATTCGCGTCGCGAGAGTTCCTATCATTGGGATTTCCAATAATCTGATCTTGTGGATGATAATTCTTGAAGTACCAAGATCTTTGAACATTTTCTTGTTGAGAAGTGGATGTTTATGGTTCTGTTTGTTGAGGAGGGTCGTCTTCTTGATCATCAGCCTTAATTTTAGTTTTATCTTCAGAAATATTTAGATCAAGATCTGCAAAAGCTTCATCTAGCTTTGATAATTTCTTATCAGGCTGCTTGTCATCAAACTTGACATGAATACTTGACATGAATACATTCTTCTACCACTAAAGTTCTAGAATTATAAACTCTAAAGCCTTTTGAAGTTTCAGAATATCCTAATATTATTCCATTATCTGCTTTTGCATCAAACTTACCAAGTTGATCTTTAGTATTCAGTATATAGCATTTACAACCAAAGGGATGAAAATATGAAATGTTGGGTTTTAGTCATTTCCACAATTCATATGGAGTCTTGTTTAGGATAGGTCTAATGTATATTCTGTTCTGAATGTAGCAGGCAGTGTTAACAGCTTCAGCCCATAAGTGTCTAAGGACAGAGTGATCAGTGAGCATAGTCCTAGCCATCTCTTGAAGAGATCTGTTCTTTCTCTCTACCACACCATTTTGATGTGGTGTTCTTGGTATTGAGAAGTTGTGAAGAATACCACTTTCTTCACGGAACTTATGAAATAGCTCATTCGCAAACTCTCCCCCAAGGTCACTTCTAATAGAAGTGATACACATGCCTTTTTCATTCTGTACACGTTTATAGAATATAGAAAAGACCTTGAAGGACTCATCCTTGTGAGTTAAGAACATAACCCATGTCCATCTTGTGTAGTCTATAATAACAAGACCATATTTCTTACCACTGACAGAAGCAGTCCTTGTTGGACCAAAAAGATCAAGGTGTAGCAACTCTAGTGGTCTATTGGTACTAACAACAGTTTTAGATTCAAAATAACCCTTGACTTGTTTTCCCTTTTGACATGCATCACAGAGAGCATCAAATTTGTACTTGAGGTTTGGTAGCCCTCTCACGAGGTTATGCTTATTTAGCTTTGAAATTAATTTCAAGCTTACAAGACCTCGCCTTTTGTGCAAAATCCATCGCTCCTCTTCAATGGACACTAGACATAAGACACTCTGATTTAAGAGGTCCTCCAAGTCAATCTTATACAAATTGTTTTGCCTCTTAGTAGTGAATAGAAGTGATCCATCATTTTTCTTGACATTACACATGTTCTTATCAAAAGAAACAGCATATCCACTATCACATAATTGACTTTTACTAAGCAGATTATGTTTAAGACCATTAACCAAGAGAACATTGTCAATGGAGGGAAAAGGATGTTTACCAATTTTACCTATACCAGTGATCTTCCCTTTCTGGTTTCCTCCAAATGTGACCCAGCCACCATCTTTGGCTCTAAGGTCTTGGAACATACACCTTTCTCCTGTCATGTGTCGTGAGGCCTCATAAGTCTGAGACACATTCCATGTGTAGATTCTCTAAGTTTTGAAGAATCCAAATAGATTAAGTATGATAATATTGAACCGTATGAAATTACTGATATGTCTGATAAGTGTGTAGGAAAATAGAATTAAGATCACTCGTCTATTTATGACTCGTCTACTTTCTGGTAGAACACAGTTTTTAGACTCGTCTAAAAACTACTCGTCTAATAATTCAGTCAATACAGTCAAAGACCAAGTCAAAGCTTAGTCAAGATTCGAATATACTTGATGACGTGGCAAGAAGCATCTGTCTAGAGAAGACTCAGTGAAGCACCCATCTAATTTTTGGAATACACTAGCACCCGTCTAGTTTTGGACTGCACAAGCACCCGTCTAATTTTTGGATTGCTTTGCACCCGTCTAAATTTCCAACACTGTTACAATGTCATTTTGTCAGAAATGAAGTCCAAGTCACCTTATTCAAATTAGATGCATTCCTTAAGGATCTCGAAGACCTCTGGACAATAGCACAAAGGATAAAGAATAAAGAACGTTTATTTCAAGGTTTTAAGGAATAAACACGCAATCTCTGGACCACAGCAGTAACCTTCTAGCTATTTTAGTACAAAGTAGAAATGCTTTCTAGAAAGTGAACTGAGTGTTGCACTGAAAGAGGAAAGCTCTCTGCTGCAAGTACAAGAAACCTGTTGCTGCAACTCTAATACAATAGCTGCTCAGAACAAAGTACACTCTTGAACAACCTCGTCAAAACTCAACGTTCCTAAGCATTTAATGTTTGCACAGAACGACTCTTTGGCATTAATGGTGTCCTAGAAGCTCAAATCAAAAGAACACATCATTCTGAAGCTGTGCCTAACGGATTAAATTGTTTGAAGTCTTTAAATAGACCAAACCATGAAGATGAAGACAAGTAGTTGTAAATCATTAAGAACACTGCGCAAGAAGCATTTACTCACTTCATTTACTTCTTCATTCTTTCATTGAATACTTCTTCAATCATTTGATATTAATTCGCAGTCTTTCACACTTCATATTTATTTCACTCTGAGTGTTATATGAAAGTTTGCAAGTTGTATTAATCATACAAAACCTTTATCCCTTACTGTGTTGAGCCTGAAGAGGCTAGGTGAGCAAAGAATACTTGTTTAAGTGTGAGTCTGGAGAGGCTAGGTATGAAAATAATACTTATACTGTAATCTGATCAGTTATAGTGGAAACTTAGTGCTGCCAAGAAACTGGATGTAGCCCTATGGATTTTGGGGTGAACCAGTATAAAACTCTTGAGTGATATTTCTCTTCCCTTATCTCTTTAATTTGATTAAGTATTATTTGTTTAAGCTTTTAACTTGGGGTGTTATTGTTGTGAATATCAATCTCTTTTTTACCCTTCTCTGTATGCTTGTGTGTTTTGTCTTAAATTCAGATGTGTCACTCGTCTAAATTTATGTTGTCTTATTTTTGCTTGTTGTGCTTGCAAAAATATTTTTCAAAGTTTCCTAAAAAGTTGGTAACCACAATTCAACCCCTTCTTGTGTTAACTTTAGTTATTTCACAAACTTGTACCACCAAAGATCACTGCTTTTGCAGGAAAGATAGCCCAAGGTAGAATCCCCTCAAAGGAGTATCTCATGCATAGAGGGATCTTGTATAACATTGTGATTAGGTGTGATGGTTGTATGCTTGCTAATGAGATTGTTAATCATATCTTCTTTGAGTGTTCTGTATGTAGTGTCTAGGTTGGCTTGCCATTTCATTAGCTTTACACGGGGATTGCATGCAGGGTCCATCTTAACCAATTTCAGGGATTGGCCTGGAGCAAAGGAATCAGCCGAGACAGGAGGGAAGCAATATGGTTCTCAGCAATTTGGTCTATCTGACTGGCATGTAATGATGTGATTTTTAAAACAACGAGAAGAGAGTGTGCTGATATTATGGAGTCTGAAACTTCTGCCTTGGCAATAACTTAGAACCATATAGAAGGGGTTTTTATATGACATTTCTAACTGGTTCGCAAACCTAGTGGCATGCCTGTCTTTGAGTGTGCCTGCAAGCTAAGAATTAGGATATATATATATGCGTACACATGTTGCTTTGTCCCCTTTTCAACTTTCTAACATTTTGTGAACTGGTGGACTCATTGGATTTTGGACCTTGTTGTTGGTTTAATGACTTCTAATTGGTGGTACTGTTGGAAGAATCATGAATCCTTTGCGATGGCATTCCCCTTTTTTTTAAGCTATTGTTCACTTCTTTGAATGTTCTAAGAAATTTGAAGTTACTTGACAGCTTGTGAGCATGATGATTAATGCGCCTTAGTGGCTTAAATAATGCATGCTTTATTTTACATTTTTACAGCATAATATTAATAGCCAATAAGGAATATTATTTTCAATCACTTTTTTATAGATGAGAAATCAGAAATATTATTTAGTTGCTTTTTTTTTACTTTTTTTATAACTTTTAGTGAATTTATCAAATTTTTTTTCTTTTTTGCAGGCCAACCCGTCAACCCACTTTCAAACAGGACGGGGTGTGATTTGCAACCCACTTTCAAAATTCAGCCCACCTCGTCACAATCCATTTTAGGCGGATAAACAACAAGATGGGTTGATCTGTTTTGCCACCCCTAATCACTACCATTAGCAGGAAATTCCAGCCATAACAATCCAAACTCATCTTTTGTTACATAATAAAAAATGAATTAATAAAAAAGAGATACGTGTTATCACTTTGAGGATCAACATATTATCATAATGTTTTAATGAATGTATTAAATTTGGTTCGGACTATCAATTCAACCAATTTTACTATGAATTGACTATTTCTTCGATCTAATTACTCCCCTATTATGCTATATATCTATTCAATCACTAATCTAACCGATTCAACTAACCATATTATAATTTGACAATCTCATCGATTCACTATGTGTGGTTCCACTTTTTTTCCTTCCAAAGTGTGTTTATTATATCAAACGTGAAAATAATAGTTGACCTAGATGTTTGGGTGGAGTGTGGAAGCGTCATGTTTCAATTAAAGCTCCCTTGATTGGCTTCTGATTTTGGGAAAATCGATTTCCCATCTGAACTAAGGTATGTTCTCTTATTTACCTTTATCATTGTACACCTTCTTCTCCACTGCTTTTTTCTACAACTTTGACGAGTTCCTCTTTCTTCTTTGTGTTTTCTCACTTTTCTGTTTGTGTTTATTGTCTCCCCTTTCTTGCTGTAGCTGCTAGGGTTATCTTTGGGGAAGAAGGTTGATGGAGAAGGAAATGGGTTGAATTCGAGTAATGGGTCAAAGAAAAGGGCCTGGGTAGGAAAAATGGAAAAAAAGAATGGGGCCTGGGTAGGAAAAAAGGCTTATACATAATACATAATAATAATTAACTTGAGTATGAATAAGACGAAAAGAGGGGCTTCAGGTTTCAGATGCTACTGGGAAACTTTTGTTTTTTGGATTGGACGATGCAAATATATATTAAACCCATTCTAGTAATTATACACTCAAGATCAATTTTGATCCAAACTATCTAAATAACATGAATCGATAAAAATCATTTTTTTGTGTAGAAAAAAAAATCATATTTTCTATGAACATATCCAAGCATGAAAATCACTTTGCTTTCAACTCATTTTTAACCAATATATTAATTTCATTCGGACTCGCATTCATTCAAGCACACAATCAATTCTTAAAACATTGCTTCTAGTAATACACAACTACCAAGTTTCTATAAAAGGCATCTTGGGCCCAATAAAAGTGGCCCAAAATCTGAGACAGGAGTTAGGGCTTGAAGGAATGGGCTTAATTTAGTTTCTGGGTTCAGAAGAATCTCCACCCGCCACGTAAAACCTAACAAAACCGCCTTAATTAAAGGGAAATCCTTTTCTACCTCTTTCCTCTTTGCCTCTGCTCTCCCATACAAAACAAACATCTCCATTCTCCACCAAAAACAACAAATAATTAAAATGCTGAGAATCACAGGAAGCGCAAAGAGAATTCTGGGAACGGCGTCGTTTCCGTCCGTTAGGGTTCTGCCGCGTTGGTACCACGAGAGGGTGGTTGACCACTACGACAACCCCAGGAATGTAGGGTCATTCGATAAGAACGACCCGAACGTTGGAACGGGTCTGGTCGGGGCACCCGCGTGTGGTGACGTCATGAAGCTCCAGATTAAGGTTGACGAGAAAACTGGAAAGATCGTCGATGCTCGATTCAAAACCTTCGGCTGTGGATCCGCCATTGCCTCTTCCTCAGTCGGTATATCATTTTATTATTTTTTTTTTCTATATTACTTTGTGAGAGAGAGAAAAAATATAGGAATTTTTTGGGTAGGGTAAGTGGGTAACTCGGTTTATGCTTTTTCGTGGTTATTGAGTTTTCAATTTTCAATTTGAAATTGTTCGTTTTTTCTAAATGTTTTCTTTAAGTAAAGGCCCAAATTATTTACTGGAAAAAAAAAATGACATATGAAGACACATTTGCTACTAAAAAAATGAAAAATATCTCTCTCTCTTTTTCTTTTCTTTTTTTTTTTTCATCTTCCTGGAATTTCGGAGTTCCTAGGATTTTGATATTGGGATTGTGACTGGATTATGAGGGGAATCACAAGTGAGAGGTTTATAAAGGAATTTCGGCCTAATTGGTGTCAAATGAAAATTTCATTATTGCAGAGGAAAAGAAAGGAAATTTTTGGTCACTGTTTTTTGTGAATACCTAGCACTCGTTGATGATGTATCTAATTTGTATCTTCTTCTCTCTTTGCAGCTACTGAATGGGTAAAGGGAAAGCAAATGGAGGAAGTCTTAACCATTAAAAACACGTGAGTATCTGCTTTATAACTCTTGAAAACATATGTTGCATTTGTATGATCTTGGCTTGGCTTGTGCATTATATGATTTAAGGAAAATTACATTGACTTTTTCTCAAGATTTAACTTAATTACACTTAAAACCCCTATTGTTTCAAAAATTACATCGATCTTCCTTGAGATTTATATTGGTTTATATTATCGTTACTTACTCACCCTAAAGTTTATGATTGAAATTATATCATGGTGAGTGTTACTTTTGAAATAATAAGGGTGTCGAGTCTAATTAAGTCAAATCTCAAGGGTAATTGGTGTAATTTTCTATATGATTTATTTGCTGGTTGGCTCATTATATAATTGTCTTCTTTGGATCTGTAGTTGGTTGCACGATAGTTATGCATTTCACATTGTGGGATGTTCAGAAAAATAGCAAAATAACATGCTAGTACTAGAAAGTTCTGAGTTCTAGCATTTTTTATTTATTTTCTTCCATTCACAGCAGTGTTAATTTTCATGCCCTTCTTTTTATTGCTAAAATAGAATAAGGGGGTCCTTGTCTCTGCAATATCTCATCTTCATTTTTAGTGCCTGAAATTGAAGTGATAGATGAATTCTGTAGATATGAGTTTTGTCTATTTAAGTGGGTGGTTGTAGAAGGCAACAGAACTGGTTCAATACAAAAATAACTTTTTTGGTTGGTTTAGTGGTTAACGTCGGAAGCTTTTGTTCTTTAATATATATATATATATATATATATATATATATATATATATATATATATATATATATATATATATATCCTTTGTTGGTGATGCTGAGTTGATGAGTCTAATGTCTTGAGAATATTTGCATTTTTTCTGTTTGGTTTTGGACCTTTCGTTTCCTAGATCGTGCACTATTTCTAGTTTAGTCATGCCGGATTATGCTGGCTTTGGTTATGCTTCCATGATTAATAATTTTGGTCTGTTGCGTTTAGTTTTATCAAGTGATGCTTAATGATTGTCCTGCAGTGAAATTGCAAAGCATCTTTCACTTCCACCAGTCAAGCTTCACTGCAGTATGCTTGCTGAGGATGCTATAAAAGCAGCTGTTAAAGATTATGAAGCTAAGCGTACCTCGGCAACTTCTAGTAGAGAGGCAACAACTGGAGAGAAAGCTGCCACTGCTTGATTTCTTCCGTGTCTAGAATGATGACGAAAATAACCATTAGTGTGGTTTTCTGATGGTGATAGCAAGTGAATTGTACATCAACTTGAGGTCAGATTTTTCTTGGTTGGAGCTTGTCAGTTAGATTGTATTATCATAATGTGAGTGAATACTTGTGTCGCTGGCTATATTTTGTTATCCGCATGGCTTACAGGAGTCAAATCATGTTTTTGTTAAACTATGTACAAAATACAATAAAGCAGAATCTTTACATGTTGGAATGTTTGGAAGTCCACAACTTCATCCTTTCTTAAGTGAAAACCATTCATAATTATTTTCTGAAAGCATATGGTTGTCCGGAATTGAGGGTGAGCCTTGGCGTAACAAGAAGGTTGCTATCAGGTCACAAGTTCAAATCTTGAAAATAGTCTCTCTGCTTGTGGAGGTAAGGTTGTATACATCTACCACGGTACCACCCCACCTGCCAGGAGTTTTGTGCATTAGACCATCCTTTTATATGATTGTCTATAATTCAACTTGGTATATATCTTGCACTGAATATATGAATGTCATTGCAAAGTGGAAAATGCATTTTTTGACTTGGGATTGGGAGAGAAAGAGGGTGTTTAGTTCATCATTGTCAAACGCACGATCTAACTCGGAGGAGCGTACGATTCTACGATATTTGCATCCTTCAACGAGGCGGAGCGGTGGCAAAACACGGATGGTGGCCGGCGTGGTGGGATCGGCGTGGAAATGCGGAAAAGCGGTCGGATCGTCGATCTGCTGTCGCGTTTACGATTTGGATGTTTTCTGACTTGAATCTGCATTGTCGTCCCGTTTTCGAGTTTCAACCCGTTTCCATCCAGAAAAACCTGTTTACGGCCCAGTTTCAACCCGGTTTTTCAGCCCATAATTTCATTAGCCATAGACTCTACTACTTTTTTTTACTCCACCGATTCACCTATTTATTTGACTCCATCGACTTGTCTATTTCACTTATCAGTAAACGATCATTTTTAAAATTTTATGGTATTCAAATTCAAATATTTTTGGTATTTGACATTCTTTAAATACTCGACTTTTCCCAAGAAACTGAGAAGTACAGCTGCCACCGTGAAGAGTAAGAGTTGGAGTTGGAGTATTTTATTTTGATATTTTTAGTTTTATGCAATAGAGATTGTGACTTATGATTTTTATATGACATTCTTATATTAAGGTTATTTTGATATTTTAAAGTTATTTTTATGGCGTCGTATGATCCATGTAGTCGACCCCATCTAGTAGGATAATGCTTGGTTGTTGTTGTTGTTGAAAGTTATTTTTCTTATTTTATATTTTATATGTATATATAAATATTTAAATATAATATTGTCTCTTTGGTGGGATCTTACGATCCGGGTTACGATCCCACGAGCTACGATCTTTCTTCTTTCAAACGATCCTAGGTGGGATCTCGAGTTTGACAACCTTGGTTTAGTTCAAAAAAGAAGGGAAAAAAAAAAGAAAGAGGGTGTTCGAGTTTTCTTGTTTACTATATGGGACTAAACAAAAATAAGAATTTGAGTGTGACCTTCATAATTATGAAAGTCTTCTGACTAGCCCACAAATGACCACTGCATCGTAGCAGGATTAAAACAGGGCCATTGCCCTAGGAGCCTCATCAATTCAACTAGCAGTCGGTTAAGACTTGTGGTTTTATGTTTGTAATTACAGGAGTAGCGTCCTGCAGTCCTATCTCAAATCTCAAAATTTATTGGTTGTTCGCAAAACCTCATTGGTAGCATAACTATCAGTGTGCCTTAGCCTAGGTCTTATCTTTTTCCTTCGGCGTGAAGTCTCCCTATATTCGATAACTTCCTATTGCCATGAGATGATGTACTGTCTAAAGAGTGAGTTGATGGACAAAAGATATTTTTATGATTTAGCTTTGAAACCAGGTATAATGACAATGAAGATTATTTATGGCTGCGTTGAGGAGTTTCACGGGGGGGAAAATAGTTGCTCTGTTTCTAGTGAAAGATGAATTTATTCGGTTATGCAGTGTAATTCTGGTTTCTTATTAATATATAGTTGGGTACAAGGTTCTCAATGTTGACCATTCAAATAAGATTAAATGGTTAATATTCATTCAAATAAGATTAAATGGTTAATATTCATTTCTGAGAGTAATCCTTCCTCTCACTATATATGGATTAATACGCATTACTGTGAGAATTGAGAAATGAAAGATATGAATTTTAATCACTGAATCCCTTTTGAACGGTCAAAATTGAAGTATAAATGCATGTGATTTTTTCAAGTGTATATGTGACATTCAAGTAAAATTTAATCTTGATGATCCATCTAATAGGTAAGATTTTATTCAATACACCATTTCACAGTAACAAGATATTCTTACTTGATAGGGTTCATGTGTTTGTCTTCTGTCACCTATATATATGTAGGACGTTGTTTTTGACACCTGATTTTTTGCTCCACACATCTGATGTGATTTTTTTTTTTTCCAAAAATTCCTTCATCCCATGATGGAACCACACCTAATTTGTTTACTGTTGTACTGTTTGAAATTTATTTTCTGTACCCTTCCGAAAATTGATCTCCGGACGTGTAACATTTTATACAATGAAGTTTAATTTTCGGATGTGTAAAATTTAGACGTCGGAATTTAATTTCTGTATATGGCCAAAGTAAGCCCCATATATGTATGTATTGACCACCAGCCCCACATGTGGGGGAATAACACCAGCCCAGCCCACTATCATCCTAGCACACGTAAGATCCAACTCCAAAGCCATCACTAACACTAGCACGAGCACTGAGAGAACTTAGCACACAAATGGTGACTAGGGCAGCACCCACCTAGATTGAAACATAAATAGATTGAAGGTGAGAAGCGATCAGCCCCCAAGCAAGGACCGGTATTGCCATCCAAATATCAAGGGTGTACCACGCACATCGTCACACTAGAGTTTGGGGTGGGAGAATGAGGTTGAACGGGATGTTTAGGCGAGGTCAAACAAAAACACAGAGGTCAAGATAGTCTGGGTGAATTTTTAAAAAAAAAAAAAAAAAAGGGGTTGGGCTGGCATTTAAGACCAACTTTAATGGTGGTTCTTAAGGTAGTTCTTAAATATAAGAATTGGTTCTTGTAAGAATTTTCATTGGAAGAGAATGAGGTGGCTGCGAGGATGTAGAATTGTTCTTCTATAAGAACCTTCATCGGAGGAGAATGAGGTGGCAACCAAAATTTGGTTCTTAACACACGCATGGTGGATCCAAAGATGTCACTTTTTCACTCCAATAACCCAACCTCGTTTTCACTCCAATGGAATAACTCATTTTGGGTTTTTAAATAGGTCCTACATGTGACCCCATTTTTATTTATACTTCTATTTATTTATTTATTTCAATTTAAATATTAATTCATATATTTTTTTAAAAAAAACAAATTTTTACATTAAAAATAATGCAAAAAAAGAAGAAAAAAAAAGAAAAAACTTAAAAATATTGCAATTTTTTATATTATTTATCACAAAAGTTAAAACAATAAGCAATACATAAATATGATGAGAAATACATAAAGATGAGAAATACTTAACTATTATTGTGAAATTAGTTTTCGTCATTCTCATGTTCGAAACGTTCCCAAATATGCTCCACCAAGTCTTCTTGAAGTGGTCGATGTTTTTGTTTTTCACGAAGACGTGCTCTCCGTTGCAGGTATGTCGTAAAATCGGGATGAGGACCACTAGATACTTCAGCTGTTGAGGTGTCATTATCTACATGATTGTAGTCAAAATTACCACTAAATGTGTGTCGTTCGTCTTCAACCATCATGTTATGCAGTATGATGCATGCATATATTATATTTTTCATTGGGTTCATATGGCGCTACCCTGACTACGAATGTACAAAGCTACGAGCCTGATCCATGTTTGACTTCAAGGGGCTCCGGGTACGCGTACGACCACGTACAATGGCGAATTGAGATTGGAGCACTCTAAACACCCGTTCGACATCCTTTCTTGCTGATTCTTGTCGTTGGGCAAATAATTTTCTTTTTTCTCCTTGTGGCATTGGGATGGTCTTGACAAATGTAGCCCACTCGAGATAAATACCATCTGCTAGATAGTACCCCATATTATATTGGGTCTTATTCACTGTGTATTGCAACGGGGGAGCCTTTCCATTCAACATATCATTAAACACATTGGATGCGTTTAAAACGTTAATATCATTGTTTGAACCCGCAGTGCCAAAAAATGCATACCAAATCCACAAATCTTGTGATGCCACAGCTTCAAGCATAATCGTGGGTTTGACGTGATCACCTCAAGGATAGAGGTCTTTCCACGACAATTTTTTCACTCTCAGTGCATACAATCAATAAAACCTAACATACCCGGAAAGTCACGTGCCTCCCCCATTTGTAATAGGCGTGCGATGTCTTCATTGTTTGGTCTTCTCAGATATTCATCCCCAAATATCGTGTACACACCCATTACAAATCGATCTAAGCATTCCACTATAGTGCTTTCGTCAATTCGAGCATAGTCATCCACACTATCAGCTAGTGATCCATATGCCAATATACGAATAGCTGCAGTGCACTTCTGTAACGATGAAAGGCCCATTCTACCAGTTGCATCAACTCTCATCTAGAAGTACTCATCGTGATTGCCAAAGGCTTCTACAGTTTGAAGGAATACATGCCTTCGTATCTGAAACCTTCGTCAGAATTGAGCCTCTATATATAGGATTTTCAGAAAAGTAGTCATTGAACAATCGATTGTGTTCTTCTTCACGATTGCGATCTATCATTGTTCTTCGCCTGCTCCTAATGGAGTTGTCTGCTTGTCGTTGTCTCCTCGAGTATTATCATCATGATTTCTTCTTCAGTGTTGTCCTCTAGTTGTTCATCATGATTGCACAATTGATTTGTATGAAAATTTTCTCTTATGGTAAGAGTATATGTAGGCTAGTCTCATAACGGCTAGTTTTGTAACGGCTGCTTTTATAACGACCAATTTTATAACAACTACTTTTATAACAGCTAGTCTCATAACGGCTACTTTTATAACGGCTAGTCTCATAACGGCTAGTTTTATAACTGATACTTTTATAACAGCTAATTTTGTAACCGCTATTTTTATAACGGCTAGTCTCGTAACGGCTATTTTTATAACGGCTAGTCTCGTAACGGCACGACTAGTTTTATAACGACTACTTTTATAACGGCTAGTCTCATAACAGCTAGTTTTATAACGACTACTTTTATAACCGTTAATTTTATTACAGCTAGTCTCATAACAACTAGTCACTTTTGTAACTGCTAGTTTTATAGCGACTAATTGAAAACAAATTACACCATAACGACTAATTGAAAACAAATTACAAATAACGACTACTAGCATATATTGTGCCTAACATAGTCACAATACAATTCATGATCCTGAAGTTGTTTCTCAGACATCCCAGTTGTGTCCTTCAAGAGGATTTCATACAATTTCCAGCTATTCTCCGCTTCCTTTGCCTTGATTAATTTTGCCATCTGAGAGTTTTCTTTTTCCTTCACAGCATCTAATATGTTAGTCAAATCGATGACGTTAGAAGACGTTCTCGCTACTTTTTTTTTCTTTTTTTTTCCTAGCCTTTTGTTCCATTTGGCGGCCCAATGGTGATGTTGGCTCTTGTTCGTAACTTCTGGCGTCAGTGGATTACAATATGACGAGTATGATATCTTCTAGGCCGACTTGTGTTGAAAATTGTGGAACTTGAGTCTCGGACATTGACCCGATCAGTGTTTGAGGAGTTTCGGTAGTGTTATGGGAGCAGGCATCTTTAGTGCTGGAGATAATGGTGCTACTCCGGGTATGACCTGTAGTGGTGGTGACTGGTGGTAGGTGTTCCCCGTCTCCACTAGATTCCTCAGCAGCAACCAAATGGGTGGTAGTAGAACTTAGACAGCCTTCACACTCTGAGTACATGTAGTTATCCCCATATCGACTCCCTTAGTAGATAGTAATGGCCTGATGTATGTGGCGTTCCGAGCCCCAGGGTGTATCACCCAAGCACCTGCCTCATCACAAAACTCAAAAGTGTAGGCCAGGAGGCCCGGGTGAATCATGTTGTGTAGCGGATCCATCTATATACGCATAACAAATATACCACAACAAAGAACCAAAGCAAGAAAATAATGCAAAGGTGAGATACCAATGTATGAGTTAAAACATAGCAGTCACATACACGACTCACAGAATAACAGCATATGATAGTAATTATACTAGATATAACCTCATAATTATTTCAATAGGAATTTATACTCGACAACCAAAAAATGCAATTTATAAAACATGTCAGGACACTTCAATATCCACTTTCTAAATTCATAATCTTTGGAGATCCTAACTTCCCTTCGTCGAGCATGATAGGTCACGATAATCCCTATAACACAATTGTTTCGCGTTGGGTGGCCTCTCGAATGGGTCATTTCCCCAATTGTTCTAGGGTATCGAATCTCACCTAAATAATATTTGGATAGTCCCTGATTGAGTACATTACGTGCAGGGTATCCGAGTTCCACGACACGACATTGCAACCCCGAGCATTTCGTGGATTTCGAGCCCGAATGTCCCTAAAGACCCAAAGACTGAAGAATATGCCTTTGGTCCGTAACTATCAAATTTGTCGGTTCATCCTGTGTGAAATTATAGCTCGATATACAAAGGCACGTCTGCCAGACTATGCATGTAAAACCAAAGGTTTTTCATTTAGTCTATCTTTTTCACTTCATTCTTTCTTCATCGAGGCTTAAAGCTCTCGATTATTTTCGTTTCAGATATCAATTAGACTTTTAATACCAACTTAGGATTTTAAAACATCATTAAAGATTTTAAAATTTCTTTTTCAAGTGAACACTAGTCCGACGTCTCGAAAGTCTAGGTTCTTCTTAGTAGGAACACGAGCCCGGCATTACGGGCACTCCGAATTCAGCCCGAGTTTATAGCTCGACACACTAGGTTCTTTCCTCTTTCATCTCTTTTCTCCAACTTTTCTATGTTCATGTATTTTCAATAAATCGATTTTCATTAACAAGCGATGATCAGTGTCATGCCACAGACAATCACAGTCAAACAATGCATCATATAATATATTTTCAACAGTCTACTAATAGAAACACAATATACTTTAAATCAACACAAACAAATCATATAACTAAGTATATGACTACTAGGAACTCCTCACTTAAACTCCCTTTACCTCTGAGTGTTGAGTTTCTTGCCCTGAAAATGATCGTTTAAGCTTCAGTTTCTCCACACGAATCCAAACAACAAACTATACCACAATTCCTTCACAAAACATCATAGACAAGTTAAGTTTTTGAAGAAATCCTACTAACTCTCCTGGGAGTGAAAATCGGTTTCTATAGGAAAAATAGGCTAGGATTTTTAGTTGGATTTAAGCTCTTAGAGTTTGATCATATAGGTACTAAAGAGCTTAAAACAAATGTTTGATTTGACAAAAGAATTAAAAATACCAAACCCACTTTCTCCCACGGTTTCGACCAACAAAGGGTATAGGGTTTGGGTTTTATTTTTTTCATCTATACTCTTAAATACATAGAGTTAGAACCTTAAATGGGTGATCCAAATGATCATGGTGCAAAAATCTCATGCATCAAATTTATTTTTGATTCCATTTTCAATGAATAAGCCAAAATGGGTCATCAACAACAAGAACATGAAAAATGAACATGATGAGCAAGAAGAAGGAAAGAGGATCAATGATGGTGAGTTTACCTTAAGCTATGAAAATTGAAGAAGAAGATTGATGATTGATCTTGGTTAAATCTCCTCCAAATGAAACTTAGCTCTTAAGACTTGAGTTTTGTGAAATGAAAAAATGAAGTAAAAGTGAGTGTAGAGAGGGGGGTCCGTGGGTTTGGGGTAGATATAGAATAGATATTTTCTAATTAAGGTTTGGTTTGGATTTTAGTCTCACATTAATAGGTTCTGGGTTAATATAAAATCATATATTAAAGTGGTAATCATGATTTTAAAAGTTATGATGTGACAAATTTTGACAAGTCTCATCAATCACTGTCATCATCTCTGCCCCACATTATCTCGGCACCACATCTCGTTCCGTCATTTACCCGACTCAGGGTTTTTCCACACGTCTTCATTAAACATTTCGTCCGAATAAAATATAATATTTTATTTTCGAGTGAAAATTTCGAAATGACTCCTATCACTTAAGAAAAGGGTACGAATCATTGATTTTTTGTTTATGGGTCAAAATTAGGTTTTCTGATCAATAAATTTATACTGATAGTGAAAACGCGGACCGGGTTTCGTCAGAATTTTAAACCCAAAATCATTTACGTTGTTTTAACAGTAAAAATATATTTATTTATATTTTTAATTGAGACTTAGGAAATGATTTTGGAGAAAAAAAATAATATCTAAAACTTACTCTACGGTAGGAAGCTCTGGTTAAAATTTGTGTTTAAAACTCAGACGAAAGTCGGTCTGCGTTTTTTAACTGACAGTATAATTTTATACTGACAGAAAACCCTAATTTGGCCCAAAAACTGAAATTTGTAGATTTTTTATATTTTTCCGTGAGGAAGTTTACTTTCCAAATTTCTGATCAGAAATAAAATATTATGTGTATTCGGGCGAATTTTGGCGAAAGTTCGAACGGAAAACAATCGTTATTTCACTGACAGCAAGATTTTAATGATCAGAAAACCTAATTTTGACTCGTGAATGAAATGGTTTATATATAAATCATATTTCCAACGAGTCTGGTTAGTTTGAAAATTTTCAGTCGAAAACGAAATATTACGCTTTTATTCGGGCATAAAACCCTAATCAGGAAACCGACGGAATCGGCAACGAAATTGCAGAGACAAAACGGGACACCAGAGGAGCTTAGCTATGGGATGACTCATCAAGAATTTATGATGCAATTAATGTTAGAAATTATGAGTTTTTAAGTGAAATGACCAAAATGTCCTTTTAGCTTAACCTAACCAAAGTTAAGTTAGATTTTAACCATGGTCAAGGAACCATGGTTAGTTTGTGTGGTCTAAAATCAGCCACACCACTCAATTATTGTGAGCCACATAATTAATTAACATTAGTTAGCAAGGTAACCCTAGTTAAGTTAATTATTAACTATGGTAAGCTTATATTAATTAAATTTAAAGAATTCTAGAAAATTGTAGAAAAATCATAAAAATGTGAAACCAATTTCTATGATATAGTTATGAACCTTACTTACATTATCCAAAAGCATGTGATCAAAATCATTTTCTTTCCTATTGAACCCTATTTGGCCGAACTTATGTAGTAAAATGGATTTGGTGTTTTGTTGTTTGTTTTGAAAGTTCGTGTTTGATTTGAGTTCTATAATACTTGTATAGCTTAAATCCAAGAGCTTAGGTTCAACCAAAATCCCTAACTTAATTTCCTATACAAGGCCTAAACCCTCATGAAAATGGGTTTGGGGATTTTGTTCTTCTTTTTGAAAACTAAAGCTTGAGTTGAGTTCTTTAGTACTTATATGATATAACTCCAAGAGATTGTAATCAAAAACAATTTCTAGCCTATTTTAAACCTTGAGGCTGAAACCCTAACCTAGTTGGTTAGAGGATTTTGTTTCATAATTTTAACTATTAACACTTAATCTATACTAGTGAATACGTTAGGAACTAGTATCTAAAAGATTGGATTAAGAAAATAACCCTAGCCTCGTTTTGAGTAGTTGGCCGAAACTAGCAACATATGTCAATATTTAGAGTTGTTTGATTAATTTGTTAATTTGTTGATTTGGTTGAAGGTGGTTTTGGTAACTCGTGGCGGGATATCGAGGATCGTCGATTTCATATTTCCTGTGGTAACTTAGATCGGAACCGATAAGTAGTATATAATTTATAATAATGGTGTAGGGCGACCTAAACCTTACTAGTGGTTGAGTAATCGACAATACCAAAATCGTATTGGAAACTTTTCCGTTTTACCAATGACAATTTGGGAATTATAGGTTTATCGCCTTAGGTTAATTTTATAATATTGTGGATGTCTGGATTGTTTATTGACTATTTGTGATACGCTGGTTGAGGTACTCTACTGCATGTGACATTTTGTTTTGATGTTTGAATATTATATTGATTACTGTGTTATGCATGATCTGCCTGTTTTGATAAATTGCTTAGTTAAATTTTAAGTGAAGATATATGTTGCTTGGAGGTATTTTTTTTGGGGTGAGAGCTTGAATATAAATTAGAGGTGCCTAGCTATTATTTTATAGAAATGATATGTTTTAGAATGTAAGTGGAGGTTATGAGGAAAGCTTGAGGCACTAGGTTGTTATTGATAAAAGTTAGTGAGAAACATATGTTGCATTGTTTTCATAACCGTGTATTTGAGATACACGAGGTCCGAAGTTCTCGTGGACCATTCCAAATTAGAAGTTAAGTTGTGCAACTATAGTGTTATTGCTATGCATGAGCACCCTTGATAGAGATGAGAGAGAGAACCAGGGTGTGCACCGATGGTACTGTGCAGCTATAGTGTCATTGCTTTGCATGAGCATTCTCACCATGGATGAGAATGTGCACCGGCATTGGGGACACGTCACTTGGATGACTAGCTGACATTCCTAACGAGGGATGTGTGACAGGATTAGTGGTGGCCACGTCAGCTTAAAGGTTTAGTTGCATGAGTTGGAGGGTAGAGGATGATGTTATAAAGTATGGATGATTGTAGATTATGAGTGATGTATGTTTGTGACTATTATTGTATTATATGCTATGAATCTTTTCCACTTATGATGATAGAACTGTTTCTTATCTCCCTATTTCTATATTTTTATGTATGTCTACTTTACTACATTAGAAGACCCGATGGAAGAATATGTTGCTGAGGAGATGGATGGAACCCTGGATGAAACGGATGTTGTTGAGGAGTTGGATGAAATTCCGTATGAAGCTGACGCTGGAGAACAATCTACCGATCCTAATAATATAATGTAGTAAGTTTAGGGCCAGTGAGTCATATAAGACATTTTTATTTTCCACTAGTTATAAGCAGTTTGTATAAATAAGTACCCGTGCGGGATCCTACTGAGAGGATACCCTAAACAATATTGTGTAAAATAAAGGATAATTATGTGTGTATTTATGTAATATAACTTTGGAGTGTTTTATATTTGCAGAAGTTATATGATTATTAATTAAGTTTTACGTATTTTCAACGATAAGTGTGCGATTAAGTAAATAAATAATAAGGTTTTTATTTAATAATACAATGGGGCACAATGGGGTGTCTCACATAACAAGAAAAGAAAAACAACAAAAATTCAAGGGTGAGATACCAATATATGGATGAATTATGACGACCACATGCCCAAGCACAAAGCAACATATACAAATAAATATTCATAATCAACATATAACTACCCACAAATAATCATATAAATCGACAATTGTCATCGTTTTTGAAAACATGGCACTTCTATATTTCAACATTCTGTCATACTCTCTGGAGACCCCTACTCCATGCAGTTTTTTGAAAACAGTGAGCTGATCAGGCTCAATTGCCACTCAAGCACAAATAGCCAACACATGTACATGGCTCAACTTAATTCCCACAACAACTATCCAACTCAAGGCACAGTAATAGCCAACACATGTACATGGCTCAATGCATGTGGGTTCCAGAGCACACCGTCCTACACAAGGCACGGTGAACAAGGCTCATGGAAAGTCATGGTCCATCAAGGCACCAATGACACAACGGCGCATGAGATACCTCTCCCTTCGAGTCATTCACACAAATCATTTTGGGCATGTCTGCCAAATGCATGTAAAATCATTTTATTCTCGCAGCTTTTCTTTGTGTTTCATTCTTTCCTTGTCAAGGCTCAAGGCTCACGACCACCCATGAATTTTAAATGTCTTAAAGCTTTTATTGTCAACACAGGACGTTAAAGTCCGAGTGTCCAATCATAATCAGTCCTATATCCATGCACTAGTCTAGAACTTTGTGGTAGTAGAAAAACAGTCTTCACCCTTTTTACTCCAATTCCCACATTTATCACGTTTATAGGACACACAGTCCATAACATTGTGTATAGGACACTCAGTCCACAACAGCATATACAGGACACACGGTCCACAACATCATATATATAGGACACACAGTCCAGAGCATTGTGATACGGATCATGGATCCACGTGTCATAACTCTAGTATCCCGACGTCTCGGTTACTAGGTTCACTTTTCAATGTTATTTTTCGTTCAGTGAAAAACAAATACAAAACCAAAATTTTCTGTAACTTATCCAAGTTATCGGACATCTCTTTTTGAATAAAAATCTTTTTAAATAAAAACTTTTTTGTTGAAATTCCTTTGTCTAAAACTTTAAGTTTCGGAAAAATCCATTTTTATTTCCATAAAACCTTTTATTTTGAAATCTTATGTTTCCTAAAACATTTTAAATTTCCAAATAAATTCTTTTCAAGTTCCAAGATAAACATGTGTTTTCTTCAACACATTTTTTTAAGAAATTAATTTTCCTTTTTGTATAAAATTACTTAAACTTTGGCATTGAATTTTCTTTTAAAAAATGGTTTTTATTTATATTTCTAAAATTTTCACCACTCATTAAAAATTACTTAACTTCCCCTTTTTATCAAAAAACCTTGTTAAAAGAAATCCTGACTTGTGATTTTCTTCAAAAATATTTTCTTAAAGTTTTTATCTTTATTATTTGAGCTCTAACCAATGGTTGGGCTTTCATGCAACAACTTCAACACTTATACCACAACTTCAATATATATAAGCAACATGCATATTTTCATAAATCATCAACTCATATACAACAACTTCAGCATATATGAGCAACATGCATGTTGTAATAAATCATCAACACATCATGAACTCAAAATTCAACCAAAAAAGCCACAATAATAACAACATCAATCAAACACATCAAAACAAACACATATGGCATATAGTCATCATAAAATAATTATCCCTCAGGTTTTCTCCCCTTTCCCTAATCTGACGAGTAAAAAGGTCGTAGTTTATCCGCGAGTTAAAGGAACGAACTTTGTTATCTTGTTACGCTTGCAAATCTAAACAAAGTTAAGCAAGTAAAATAGGTTAGAATTTTATAAAATCACCTTATTTTTATCATGCATGTTTCGGCCTTAATGAGAAAATGAGGATAAATATTTTGGATTTTCACAAGCTTTTGGATCAATGATCCTTAAGCATTTTTGAGACAAAAACAAGGTCCAAAACCTAAAAATAAAAACTCAAACCAACTACTCCACAAGGAGTAGGTTTTGGCCTACTTATATAATAGGCTAGAGAAATTGATTTTCAACCTTATAATGACATGCATGCAAATAAAATAGTGATTTTTAATCAAATGTTCTTCTAAAAAAAATAAAACAAAATCTCTTCAAATCTCACAATTAGGGTTTGATCATAGTAAGTCAAATAAAAATTCATTTTGTTCATGAACTAAAAATGTATCAATTAAAGATCTTTAAGCCATGCATGTAGGATTTGAACTAAAAACATCAATTTGGTACCACTTAGGGTTTTCGACTATATCAATATCAATAGGAAGGAAAACTTAATTTTATTTTATTTTTTTGATGAAGTTTAGAAGCTTAAAAATACATGCGTCAAGGTTTTTAAGTCATGCATGTAAAATTTTTAGCAAAAACACTATTTTCCTCTAGGTAGGGTTTCGGCCACCCTAAGAAAATAGGCTTGGGAAAATTCTGTTGTGACATGCAAGTGCTTAAAGTGATAAAAGAGATGAGTATGGGTTTACAAAAATTGATTTCTTGTAAAAAAAAATTCTAAAAACCTTTCTTACAAATTCAACTAGAAAGATGAACATGCAACATGAAAAAAATAGCATGCATGTTAATAAATAGGAATTATTTGAGAGAATGAAGATGAGAGGAAAAGAAGTATACCCTTGTTGATGGGAAGGAGATGAAGGTGATGGAGGTTCCAACCTTCCAAGAACACAAATGATGAAGTGTAGTAAGCAAGTGTGTGAGTAGGATAGAAAATGAGTGAGCAAGCTTTAAGAAAGATTGCAAAAGTGAAGCATAGAGTTTGAGAGTGATATTTATAGAGGAATGTGGTGGGGGGGGGGGGGCGCTGCTGCCCATGAGAGGAAGGAGGGTTTTCAAAATTTTTTCACAATTAGAAACTTAATTTTTTATGTTTAAAATAATAGGTTTCTTGTCAAAATTGAAAGAAATAATTATGTGTAAGGTAATGATATTAGGAAATTAATGATATCACTATTCATATCACCTCAAGTCTTTTCAATCTGCACAAAAAATATGATTTTGATAAATCTTGAATGTTAAAATATTTAAATAAAATGATGGTTTCTTGCAAAAATTAGAAAAATGATTGTTATGTAATAATTGAAGTCTCTAGTCAAGTCACATCCATCAAAATCTACACATCATGCCCCATCAACTCATCACCTAATCATTTTTAAATTATTTTGTTTCCTCCCGGTTCCATCAATTTCCCGATTGTGAAAACCGATTGTGTTCCTTCGTTAATTTTCCACCTGAGAAATTTTTACATTGAAAGAAAATTTCAAAAATTATGGAAATGGTTATAATTGAGTTAGGAAAAATAAAAATTTTATTTTACTAATCACAATTCATTTTTCGGGTCAGTACAGCTTTACTGAAAGTGAAAACTCAGATCAGGATCATTTGAAATCTCTACCGAAAATTTAATAGTAGTTTCCTACTATAAAATAAATTATAAAATTAATTTAGATTCATTAAAATAATTTCTCAAATTTATAATATTAATCATTCACGTACACACATAAACACATATTATAGAACTAACAGAAAAAATCGAGTGTTACACATGACGTGGAAGCAACTAATAAGACCCGTTCCCTGTACAAGGAAGAGTGCTTAAGTTAAAAAATTATTTTCTAGCAGATACGAGCAACAGAAAAAGAGAGGGAAGATAATAAGATCAATCACAATAATCTGGAAAAAAAAAAAACCAGATCCGAGAAGAGACAATGGGACTATTTGCTGACGAATGGTGAGTGGCTACCAGCATCGTCGGAACCACCACGTTCTACCGTCTAAGTCAGCCACCGTTGCATGCAAGGGAAGAGGATGAGAGGGGGTGGGTGTTTACGGCAAAGAGATGAGGGCGAGGGGAGAGAGAAGAGTAACCGGACAAATGTTGATGCAGGTAAGGGAGATTTGATCAAGAAGAAAGGAAAAGAAATGAAGAGGGGGAAGTAGAGGGGCTACGGTGGAAGCACTATGCTCAGGGATAAAGAAAGAAAATGAATGATCTAGAAAAATAGACCTTTGGTGGGATAAACAAGGATAATAAACAAGGGATATTTTTAATATAAAATTAAAATGAACAAGGGATAAACCGAGTTTCATACTTTCATAGACTTTTGAATTTTTTTTTTAAATTAAAACATATATTTTTTTAGGTAGAAAATTAAAACATATATGAATTAATATTTTAATTTTAAAAAATAAAATTATAAAGATGTGGGGTCAATTGTAGGACCCGCTAAAAATAAGTTAAGAACTCAAACATGGTTCTTGCATTGAAGCAAAAATTACTAGGTGTTCCTTAAATCTTATGTGGCATTTTTGGACCTGCCTAAAGAAAGTTAAGAACCCAAAGGTGGTTCTTGCATCGGAGATGCTCTACCAACCTTGGTTGTGAAGATGAGCGGTCGAGTTTTATGATGGAGACTTTTTTTTGTGCTGGATGGCTACTCTTTTTGTTGCCAAAAGCTCATAATTACTTTCATGGAGTTAAAAAAAAAGCAGAAGAATTAGTGAACAACAGATGAATTTATCAAAATTGGCTCATTCCTTCTTCAATAAAAGAGTAGAAGATAGAGACGAGAGAGAGAGATACAGAGAGAAAGTATATCTGAATCTAGTTATTGCAAGAATGAATATATTATAGTTACAATGACTTGTTTATAGCTCAAGGTCAGAACTAACTGCCATAACCTAATAGTGCTGACTTAGCCTATTCGATTAGGCCTCTACCATGACCACGGTTGCAGCCTTGAAAACCACCACGTTGAGCATCAAATTGACCATCATTATGAGCAGCAACTTCAACATTGGGAGCCTGAGCCACATTCACAGAAATTGAGGAGGAGGAAGAAGGCAATTCTTGCCTAAATTTTTCAAACTGAGCATCTTGAACTAGAAGTAGGGATTCGATTTCATCTACTGAAGGAGGCTCAACTCTGCCATAAATCATCATCACAAATAAGTTGAATACCTACGGATGTCCCTCTAAAATTGTATCTGTGTGATCTTGATCAGAAATAGGATCTCAAATTGCCTAAAGAGAGTCCACAGTCGCACGAATACGCAACAAATACTCTGGAATCGTTCTTTTACCTTTCTTTGTATTCTTTAGCTCATATCTTAATTGACGCACTTTGGCTCGAAGGTACGGTAGTAGTGTTTGTGCACTTTGTCCCGAATCTGCCATGACTGCTTACAACCAATGAATCGAGGTAGAATCGTTTGCGATAACGAGCCAAGAAGCCACGTGAACAAAATTTGGCATTATACCAACCATATTTGATACGCTTCAGTTTCGATTCCAAGATCGCGATCTGCCAAAGAAGCAAATTGAGGAGGAATCGCAGGACTAACTGTTGTTTTGGTTTCAACGACTCAAGAGGGGGGGTGAATTGAGTTTTCAAAAAATATTTCCCTATTAAAACTTTTTCACAAAGTTTATAAATCAGAGTTGCGGATTAGTGTCCTCAGGACATTTTACAAAATCGATGAAGCGTTTTTTTACAAAATCTTGAATAGAAGGTGATGAGGATTAGAAAGATTAACTCAGAAAGATTCAGAATAGGTTCGGGTTTAATAACTCAGTAATAACAAAATACAGTTTATACAGATCAAGAACAGAAATTATATTGAACTTTAAACATCAAAGTTACAGGTTCTTGAACATAAACAGAAAGTAAAGGAGTTTGAGTTTAGGGATACCACACAACCAGATTTATCCTGGTTCAGTCACCTCCACTGTGACCTACATCCAGTCCCCACTCCACCTGTGGGATTTCACACACTAACACACAAGCTTTGCCAGGTAGCTTGAAAAACCTTCACACCACAGAGCACTCCTTCACCTCGAGATACCACACTCTTGTGAAGAGCCTCAATGTTCAACCTTAGGGATACCTCACCCTAACCACTCAGAGAGGCTCCCTCTCTTTACAATCAAAAGTAAAAACAAAAGTTGATTCCTAACTCTCAGTAGTCATATAAACAAATTAAAGCACTTATGAGTATTGAAACACTCTTTTCTCAGTAAGCTCAATAAAGATGATGAATGATTTTCAAAATTGATTTCTCAAAACGATTTCATAAAACTGTGATATGTTATGGTATCCGTATATGTTGTTTAAGTGTTCCTTTGATCCCTCTTTATATAGAAAACAAGTTATAGTTGTTGGGATCAATCAAAACATATTTGGGTCTGATTAATAAAATCTGTTTTCTTGATTTTGGTTCTCGAAATAAGATTCTGATTGTTCTTGTAGAATTCGCGTCCATAAAATAACCGAGTCCATTTGAAAAAAATAGACGTGAGCTTGTATCACTTAAGTAGACGTGAGTTTCTGTCACTTTAGTAGACGTGAGCTTTTGTCACTTTAGTAGACGTGAGCTTCTGTAACTTTAATCGACGTGAGCTTCTATCACTTTCTTGGACGCCATGTTTTATCACTTTCTTGGACGCCAGCTTTTACTATTCCTAGTGTTGGACGAGCTCTTATATTATTCCAGTGATGGACGAGCACTTTGAAATCTTATTTCAAAAATCATTTTCATTTACGAAAACTTATTCCTTTTAATGCAGGTTATGAAAAATGATTTTCTTTCATGCATCTTTTCAAATTGAGATTATTTGTGAATAAGAGATTTCATCTCTTACAAATCATCTAAGACTTAACACTAATTTCTTCGTTAAGCTCTTGTCTTGATGATTCCTTGATCTTCGTCCTTGCTCTTTGATTTCTCCAAGTTCTTCCTTGAATATTCTCCTTTGATTGCTCACTGAACTTGTTGAATATTGCTTGATACATGTCTTTACAATTTGACACTAAAAACACTTGCATACACATTAAGTTGCATTTGTCACATATCAAAATTTCTAAGTCATTGAGTTTAGCAATCTCCCCCTTTTTGATTATGACAAACCTTTTGACAAATTATAAGATCAGAGTATAAGTGTAGGAGACGCTAAGTGTTTTTGACAGATTTATATCATGGTATCAAAGCAGTCAGAGCAGAAGTATATCAAAGAAAAAAAAATATTATCAGAGCAGAATTTGATTTACTCCCCATTAATCATGTAAGCTTTTAAGCTCCCCCTCAACATATGCATGTATAATTCGTTTTCTCTATATCATACTTTTTCTTCATGTATAATGTGTTATTATCCCCTTTCTCTATATCATACTTTTTCTCCCCCTTTTGGCGTCATCAAAAAGGTAAAGAAAAGAAACATTTAAAGCGATAGAGAAGGTAAGCATTTAAACATTCAAACTTAGCATATAAAATTGTTCATGACAGAGGGATAGGTGCAGGGGCAAATCAAAAAGATGCGTCCAACTCGCATAGATGTTCCAAAGCACTCTTCTGATCATTCATAGATATTCCAAATTAAATCATACAAGAATCAGAGCATATTTACACAAAGATACAGTCATATAATCAATTTATTTAGAGATTAGATATAGGATTGATCGATTATACCCAATTCTCTTCTAATGAAAAAAGAAGCTTTCCTTGTTCAAGGGCTTGGTAAAGATATCGGCAAGTTGTTTAGTTGTATCAACATATTCAATCTTAATTTTTCTACTTTGAATATGGTCTCTAATGAAATGATGTCTAATTTCTATGTGTTTAGTTCTAGAGTGCATTATGGGATCCTTAGTTAGGTTAATTGCACTCGTATTGTCACATCTAATAGGAACTTGATTTAGTTGCACACCATAATCAACTAATTGTTGTTTCATCCATAAAACCTGTGCACAACAGCTACCAGCTGCTAAATATTCAGCCTCTGCAGTGGATAAAGCCACACTAGATTGTTTCTTACTGAACCATGATACTAATGAGTTTCCTAGTAAATGGCAAGTTCCACTAGTACTCTTTCTGTCTAGTTTACAACTAGCAAAATCAGAGTCTGAATAGCTAATTAAAGTACATGTAGCTCCTTTGGGATACCATAATCCCATGTATTTTGTTCCTAACAGATACTTAATTATCCTTTTAACTGATGTTAAGTGTGATTCTTTTGGATTTGCTTGATACCTAGCACACATGCATACACTAAACATGATATCTGGTCTACTAGCAGTAAGATACAGTAGTGAGCCTATCATACCTCTGAATTTAGAAACATCAACAGGTTTACCTTGCTCATCCTTGTCCAGATAACATGAGGTACTCATTGGAGTAGCCATCTCCTTAGCTTTTTCCATGCCAAACTTCTTGATTAACTCATTGCAGTACTTGGTTTGGATAACAAAGATTCCATTTTCGGTTTACTTTATTTGCAGTCCAAGGAAAAAGTTCATCTCACCCATCATTGACATTTCAAACTCACTCTGCATAAGACTTGCAAACTCATTGCACAACTGCTCATTAGTAGCACCAAAAATTATATCATCCACATATATTTGTACAAGGAAAATGTTGTGTGCCTTTTTCTTAGTGAACAAAGTTGTGTCAACTTTACCTCTTTTAAATCCTTTGCCAATGAGAAAATTACTTAACCTTTCATACCAAGCTCTAGGAGCTTGCTTTAAGCCATATAGTGCTTTAGACAGTTTATAAACATGGTTAGGCAATTCATTATTCTCAAAACTAGGTGGTTGACCAACATACACTTCCTCTTGTATAAATCCATTTAAGAAAGCACTCTTAACATCCATTTGATACAATTTAAATCCCATTATGCAAGCATAAGCAAGTAACATTCTTATAGCTTCTAATCTTGCTACTGGTACATATGTTTCATCATAATCTATGCCTTCTTCTTGGTTATACCCTTTGGCTACCAATCTAGCCTTGTTTCTTACAATTATACCATTTTCATCTAGTTTATTCCTAAAAACCCATTTTGTACCTATTACTTGACAGTTCTTGGGTTTAGGAACTAGTTTCCAGACTTAGTTTTTTTCAAACTGGTTTAACTCATCTTGCATAGCCATCATCCAATGTTCATCAATTATAGCATCATCTATGTTCAAAGGTTCTACTTGAGACACAAATGCCATATGATTACAAACATTTCTAAGAGATTGTCTAGTAGTTACCCCTTTTGTAATTTCACCAATGATGTTATCAATTGGATGATTTCTGACAGGCCTCCATTCCTTTGGTAGGTTAGACTGTTGTTCTTCTTGCTCCTGCTGCAGCGATTCGTTATTTAAGCTTTCATCTTCTTCATTATCCTGTTTCTCGTCTAGGAGAGTTTTCTCAATTGAATCTGCAAGATCATCAATAACACAATCCTTTCCCAACCTTTTGGGGTTAGACTCATCAAATGTCACATGCACAGATTCCTCAATAGTTTGTGCTCTCCTATTATATATATATCCTAAATACTTTACTAGATAGAGAGTATCCTAGGAAAATTCCTTCATCGGCCTTTGCATCAAATTTTCCAAGATTATTCTTTCCTTTGTTAAGAACAAAGCATTTGCAACCGAAAACATGTAACTGTGCTATATTTGGTTTTCTTCCTTTGTAAAGCTCATAAGGGGTTTTCTTTAAGAATGGTCTTATCAAGACTCTATTTAGCACATAGCAGGCCGTATTGACAACATCTACCCAAAAATGTTTTGGCAAGCTAGAGTCGTTCAACATAGTTCTTGCTATCTCCTCTAATGATCTATTCTTTCTTGCCACTACTCCATTTTGTTGTGGA
The DNA here is from genome assembly GCA_030762895.1 of Sophora flavescens. NCBI lineage: Eukaryota > Viridiplantae > Streptophyta > Magnoliopsida > Fabales > Fabaceae > Sophora > Sophora flavescens. The sequence continues at coordinate 80,355,166 of CM061069.1, read as the reverse complement.
GTTCTAGGAGCAGAAAAATTATGTTGAATGCCATGCTTATCACAAAAGTTTTCAAACACTTCATTTTTAAATTCTCCCCCATGATCACTTCTTATAGAAACAATTTTTACGTCCTTTTCATTTTGCACAATTTTGCCATTTTCTTAAATATAGCAAATGAATCACTCTTATGAGATAGAAAATATGTCCATGTATATCTAGAGTAATCATCTACTATTACCAATGCATACGAGTTACCACCAAAGCTTTTGGTTCTAGATGGACCAAATAAATCCATCTGTAAAAGTTGCAAGGGTCTAGTTGTTGAAACAATGTTCTTTGGTTTAAAAGAGACCTTAGCTTGCTTTCCTTTTTGACATGCATCACATAGTCCATCTTTCACAAATTTTAGTTTAGGTAAGCCAACTACAAGATCTTTACGAATCAGTTTATTCAAGTGGTTCATGTGAATGTGTGCAATTCTTCTATGCCAAAGCCAATTCTCTTCTTCTTTTGAAATAAGACAGCATGCAGTATTTGAAAAGATATTATCTAAATCAAGAATATAGATGTCATCTGTCCTATGTCCGATTAATTTCAAATTTTCATCATGCTGATTTTCTATTAAGCAACTATTGGAATTAAATTTTACCTTGAAGCCTTTGCCACATAGTTGACTGATACTTAACATGTTATGTTTCAATCCCTCAACATATAGTACATCCTCAATGATTGTTGTTGAGTCACTTCCAATGTTGCCAATGCCAAGTATTCTCCCTTTATTATTGTCTCCATAGGTAACACTACCACTTGACTTAGGGGTAAAGGAAATGAACTTGCTTTTATCTCCAGTCATGTGCTTGGAACAGCCACTGTCAAGATACCATTTCACATTCTTGGCTTTCCATCACACCTACAAAACAGAATCATGTTTTTGCTTTAGGTACCCAAATCTGTTTGGGTCATTTTGAGTTAGTTGCAGCAATAGTTCCTTTAGGAACCAATATATATTTAGATTTATTGTATGCTGATTTTCTGTATTGGCATGTAGAAGCTATGTGACCTTTTCTAGCACATAAATAGCATTTAACAAATGGTGTGTTTGATGTCATAGGTGCAGAAAAAAATTTCTTGAAAGATTTCTCATGTATCTTAGGTTTATAGCCTATTCCAGCCTTATCATAAACACATTTTTGTTGTCCTAATAGTGCATCCAAATTATCTCTACCATTTGTGAACTTGGCTAAGTCATTTTTCAGTTTTTCAACTTCTTTAGTCAATGTACAGATAGATGCATTAAATATTTCTTTATCACTAGTAATTCTAGATAGATCACCATTCAAATGATTTATATGTTTCTCCAACTTAGGACATTTATCACATATAGGTGCATCTAAAACAGTAGCTAGTTTTTCTTTTAAAGCACAATTTTTTGTTTTTAATTGATCTACCTCTTTGTTTAAAATATATTTTTTCTCCGCTAAACATGTGATGGTTTTCTTAGACTTATTTAGCAATCTAGCAAGTTTAATGGATTCTTTATGAAGTTCTTCAAAAGCATTTTACAATTCATCATAAGAAGGTTGATAATCAAAACTTACTTCACTTTCTGAATCACTGTCATTTCTGGCCATCAATAACAAGTTTGCCTCCTCAGATTCAGATCCTTCAGTGGATTCTTCATGTGTTACTTGCAATGTATCCCATATCTCCTTTGCTGATTTGCAATTTGAAACCCTGAAAAACTCATCACGGCTTAAAGCAGATGTTATAATATTCTTAGCACGTGCATTATATTGAATTCTTTTCTTATCATCCTCATTCCATTCAGTTTTAGGCTTATTTCTTGGGGCACCACTAGCATCTACGGTAGAGGGGACAAATGGTCCCTTTTCAACAGCATCCCATATGTCAACACCTGCTGCCTCAAGAAAAATTACCATTTTTGCTTCCAATAGATATACTCAGATCCATTGAAGGCAGGCGGGCGTGCAAGGGAAGCCCCTTCATTTAAACAGTCATTGTAAGCCATGCTCTTATAGCTGTTAAGCCAAACTTAAGAGTTTAGCTCTAATGCCAATTGTTGTTTTGGCTTCAACGACTCAAGATGGGGGGGGGGGGTGAATTGAGTTTTCAAAAAATATTTCCCTCTTAAAACTTTTTCACAAAGCTTTATAAATCAGAGTTGCAGATTAGTGTCATCGGGATCTTTTACAAAATCGATGAAGGATTTTTTTACAAAATCTTGAATAGAAGGTGATGATGATAAGAAAGATTAATTCAGAATAGGTTCGAGTTTAATAACTCAGTAATAACAAAATACATTTTATACAGATCAAGAACAGAAATTATATTAAACTTTAAACATCAAAGTTGCAGGTTCTTGAACATAAACAAAAAGTAAAGGAGTTTGAGTTTAGGGATACCACACAACCAGATTTATCCTGGTTCAGTCACCTCCACTGTGACCTACATCCAGTCCCTACTCCACCTGTGGGATTTCACACACTAACGCACAAGCTTAGCCAGGTAGCTTGAAAAATCTTCACACCGCAGAGAACTCCTTCACCTCGAGATACCACACTCTTGTGAAGAGCCTCAATGTTCAACCTTAGGGATACCTCGCCCTAATCACTCAGAGAGACTCCCTCTCTCTTTACAATCAAAAGTAAAAACAAAAGTTGATTCCTAACTCTCAGTAGTCAGATAAACAAATTGAAGCACTTATGAGTATTGAAAAACTCATTTCTCAGTAAGCTCAATAAAGATGATGAATGATTTTCACAATCGATTTATCAAAATGATTTTCGTAAAACTGTGATATGTTATGATATTCATATATGTTGTTTAAGTGTTCCTTTGATCCCTCTTTATATAGAAAACAAGATATAGTCGTTGGGATCAATCAAAACAGATTTGGATTTGATTAACAGAATCTGTTTTCTTATTTTTGGTTCTTGAAATAAGATTCTGATTGTTCTTGTAGAATTCGCGTCCATAAAATAACCGAGTCCATTTGAAGAAAATGGTTGGGTCCATTTGCCACGTCAGCAGACGAGAGTACCAACACAAAGTAATTGGACGTGCTCCAACTAGTAGATGAGCTCCATATGCCATGTCAGTGGACGGAGCTTCTCATTAAGATCTTAGCAAGTCCAAAGACTTGTGTGGACGAGTACTTTTATCACTTCAGTGGACGTGCGCTTGTGTCACTTTAGTGGACGTGTGCTTGTATCACCTTAGTGGACGTGCGCTTGTATCACTTTAGTGGACGTGCGCTTGTATCACTTTAGTAGACGTGAGCTTTTGTCATTTTCTTGGACGCCAACTATTATCACTTTCTTGGACGCCAGCTTTTTATATTCCCAGTGTTGGATGTAACATCCCTGGCTGCTTTATGGATTGACGACTGTCCCCACAAACCAACACGAGTCTTTTCAGCATGCTTTGTCCTCACTCACACGCTTCCCGGGAAAACTTCCCAGGAGGTCACCCATCCCAGAATTGCTCCAAGTCAAGCTCGCTTAACTGTGGAGTTCTTAAGTGACGGGCTACCGAAAAGAATATGCATCTTGTTAGTATAGGTAGTACCAATCAATTCATATAAGCCTTCCTCAACTGTATAGTCTCATACCTACACAGTCTCAGGATCCCTCTCATTCGGGTGTGTAATCGGTTCATTCATGTCTCCCTCCGCCTAGAAGCCTGCCAGGAGCCGCTCCTTGTCCGTGCCTTCTTGCACCGGCGACCACTTCCTGCCCTTGTCGGCACCCGGGTGTTACATGCCCACCAGCTTCCGCTTGGTTCGTCCCCGAACCACACCGTACTGGGAGAGGTGCCGCTCTGATACCATTTGTAACATCCCTGGCTGCTTTATGGATTGACGACTGTCCCCACAGACCAACACGGGTCTTTTCAGCATGCTTTGTCCTCACTCACACGCTTCCCGGGAAAACTTCCTAGGAGGTCACCCATCCCAGAATTGCTCCAAGTCAAGCTCGCTTAACTGTGGAGTTCTTAAGTGATGGGCTATCGAAAAGAATATGCATCTTGTTAGTATAGGTAGTACCAATCAATTCATATAAGCCTTCCTCAACTGTATAGTCCCATACCTACACAGTCTCAGGATCCCTCTCATTCGGGTGTGTAATCGGTTCATTCATGTCTCCCTCCGCCTAGAAGCCTTCCAGGAGCCGCTCCTTGTCCATGCCTTCTTGCACCGGCGACCACTCCCCGCCCTCGTCGGCACCCGGGTGTTACATTGGACGAGCGCTTATATTATTCCAGTGATGGACGAGCGCTTCGAAATCTTATTTCAAAAATCATTTTCATTTACGAAAACTTATTCCTTTTAATGCAGGTTATGAAAAATGATTTTCTTTTATGCATCTTTTCAAATTGAGCTTATTTGTGAATAAGACATTTCATCTCTTACAAATCATTTAAGACTTAACACTAATTTCTTCGTTAAGCTCTTGTCTTGATGATTCCTTGATCTTCGTCTTTGCTCTTTGATTCCTCCAAGTTCTTCCTTGAATATTCTCCTTTGTTTGCTCACTGAACTTGCTGAATATTGCTTGATACCTGTCTTTACAATTTGACACTAAAAACACTTGCATACACATTAAGTTGTATTTGTCATATATCAAAATTTCTAAGTCATTGAGTTTAACACTAACCACAAATCGATGAAGCTTATGCGCAAGAATAACAGCTTCAACTTGCTGTTTCCATAGGAGAAAATTGTTATCGTCAAGCTTGATGGAAATAGAGGGATTGAAGCTCACCGTCGAAGTCGATGAGCTCGTCAGAACTTCAGTAAACGGATTTTCGAAGCCACCACCGGCGGCAGAAGTAGGACGCGATAATGTAGTCATTGTCGAGGCCCATAATTTAGCTCATGATACCATAAAAGAGTAGAAGATAGAGATGGGAGAGGGAGAGAGAGAGAAAGAGTAGATCTGAATCTTATTTTTGCAAGAATGAATAGATTACAGTTACAATGAGCTATTTATAGCTCAGGGTCATAACTAACTGCCATAACCGAATAGTGCTGACTCAGCCTGTTCGATTAGGCTTACACTTATGCTTAGCTAGCTTACAACTATTACAAGTGTATTTACTATACTATTTTATTCAATAACTCCCATAATGGATTTCGTTTCTTTTGACAATGTGTTTAAATATAGTAATAATAGCAGTCGTGGGATTAGATATTTGAGGTTATGTAAATCTAGGGGTGATTGGTCTTCATTTTGTCCTTAACTTTACTCATATACACGATAGTCTTTTAATTTTATATAAGTCGGTTACCTAATTTCATGAATGAGAAATATTAGCAACACATTCCTTAACACTTTCTTTTAAAAAAAAAAATCTCTAATGGGTTGAAATTCATGTGAGTCCTACAGAATTCAAGTGAGATTCACATGAATAAGTGAGACCCACTATCAGTCCCACTATTAGTGTATTTTGCAATAATAATTGTTTGACTGATTTTCAGGTAATTGTAACGACACCAAGGGTGAACACATAACTACTAGTCGATTCAGTGTCTGTTTTGTTTACCAAATACACTAGTGTATAGCATATAGCGGATGGAAAAATAGCTCTGTTTGGTAACAATTTCTAAAATTAGCTTATAACGTTTTTTCACTAGCGTGTAGTGTTTTTTTCATATGCTACTTGAAGTGGCAATTGAGCTTATAGTGTGTAGCTTATCATTTTCCTTCTATTTTTATCCTTACTGTCTTAATTAAATTCATCACTTATCATTGGCTAATAAAATAAAACACTAATCATTTAACATAGTATAAAAATAAGAATTAATTTCACTATTTAGATTTATATTTAAGATAAAAAATAAAAAATATATTTTTATCTATAAAAAATAAAATTTATATAAAAATCATATCAATATATAATTTTATTTTTATTATTCCATTTTATTTATTAAAAATAATTAATACTAAATTAATATTAAAATTTAAAATTAATTTTTTAGTTTTCGAAATGATGAATAATTTAAAATAAATTAAAGTGTTAAAAGTGATAATTATTTCAAAATAAATAATATATATATATATATAACTAATATAAAAAAATATGTAAACATATCCTTTTATGCCATTTTATATTTATCAGCTAGTCGAACCGTTAGTGTTACTAAACACTTCAAATCTTATCCACTATCTTATCCGTTATCAGCTAGTTTATCCGTTATCCGTTAGTTTATCCTCTATCTACTATTCGCTAATTTTTACCAAACAAGGCCTTAACCTTCCTTCGTTTGCTCCGCAATTTTGACCCGGGTCAGAAATAAATGCTACCGGTCATACCCAAAACCCGAATTACCATGTCTGGCTCCGGGCTTAAAGCCTTAAACACCAACTAAAAGAAAGAGAATCTTTGGTGAGTGATCGTGATTCTTTTATAATAATGATATTTGGACATAAATTTTAATATTATGTATGGATATCGTATAATTGATGGGGTATTTCAGGAGTATTGAAATATACGATGAGAGAAAAAAAAATAAGTGTTGAAGAATATTTTTATACGATGTTAGATATCATTTTTGTGTCCAAATATCGTTACTCTTCTTTTTAAGTCTTTGACAACTCAATTTGGGCAATTTCAGTATGATTTGGATGCAGGGCCAGAAATTTTAGGGCCTGATTTTTAGAAGACGTAATATAATATAAATTATAAATTTTTATATTAATTTTTTAGCTTTTTGAACTGGAAAATTATTTATCAATGCAATATTATAAAATTTGGATCTATCATTGATTCAGTTAGGACTCTTTAGTCAATGGATCATTGGTCAAACTAATAAAGAGGGGTGCTAACAATATACTTTCTAATATTTTTTTCCAACACACTCTCTTCTATTAGTTAAAATTCAAATGAGTCTCACTATTTTGGAAATGGGTCCTACAAATTCATATGGGTCCTACTTGAATTATGTATGACCCACATGAATTTCAACCAATAAGAGATAGTATGTTGGAAAGAGAAAGTTAGAGAGTGTGTCTTCTCACTAATAAATCATTGATTGAACCGCTTAAATCTATAAATATTAAAAAATTCAAACTTATAAATTTTAATATTTTTACACTTACAAAAATTATAAAACAATTCACGCTATACTATTTTTTTGGTTGATGGGAGCAACAAAGAAAAATACAGAAAGAGAACTAATGCAATAAAGCTAAGCCTAACTCATCCCTCAGAAGAAGGTGAAGGAAAACCTATAATTCTAAACACCATACAGATACAAATCATAGCATGTGATTCATGTTAATCAAAGGAAAGAGAAGAATTTCCTACCTTGGAGATTCGCAGAATCCATCACAGCAGATCAGAGGGTGAGAGGGAGATGAATAGTGGATCAGAATGTTAGAGAAGGTGAGAGGGTTACTCCTCTCTTTCTGGTTGGTTCAGTTCTATGTTTCTGTCAGTTAGAATGCCTAATGGGGAGGCTATTCTTATAACCTACCAGCAGAGAGTAGGGACCTCTCAACAGGTTAATATTAGAATGACCCATCCCATCATAGGGTCACTCTTTAGTAAATACCCAACAACAATTTCACCAATTGGTTACGTAATTAAGAATTAATTTTATAACTGATATATTAATAATTTAATTATAATTTAATAACCAATTAATGCTAATCCACATATTATACACATTAAAATTTAACATTCTCCCACTTGGATAGCATTAATCAATTATTAAAGAGAAATACCAGTTACGATCAAAGCACACGTTAACCAGCAGTATAAGAAATACAAGCTTTAACAATGCAGAAATAATATCCGATAGGGAAGTAAATCATACATGCTAAAGACTCATATTTCACATAAAGATTGACGAATAGAAAATTGCATATAATTAATAAAGAGAAATATGCAATTCAAAAAATGGTCCAAGCATCTTAAAATGCTATAAGAGATATGAAACCAAGAATGACGTCAATTTACATATCTCATAAAAAACGATAATGGGCAAATAATGGTTTCAGACTCCCACTAATCCAATACATCAAAAGACTTAACTAAGCCCATATGAATTACATGATTCCGGAATATTCCAACAGTTAAGCCTTTGGTTAGTGGATCAGCAAGCATGTTTCCTGTATCAATATGCTCAATACGAGTCTGAAACTCCTGAATCTTCTCTCTAACGAACAAATACTTCACATCAAAATGCTTAGTGCGAGAAGAGCTTCTATTGTTATGAGAGAAGTTCACAGCAGCAGTATTGTCACAATATATCACAAGTGGCCTAGATATGCTTTCAACAATATGAAAGCCAGAAATCAAATTTTTCAGCCACATGGCTTGACAAGTAGCCTCATAGCAAGCAACATACTCTGCTTCCATGGTAGAAGTAGCCGTAAGCGTCTGTTTGACGCTTTTCCAAGAAATAGCTCCTCCTGCCATCATAAAGATAAAGCCAGAAGTAGATTTTCGGTCGTCAGGGCAACTGCGAAATCGAGAATCGAGAATAACCAGTGACCTGAAGTTGATCGGACTTCTTATAGGTCAACATATAATCTTTGGTTCCCTGCAAATATCTCATGACCTTTTTACGGCTTTCCAATGACCCAAACCTGGGTTGCTCAAGTATCTCCCTAAAGCATTTACAAGAAAAAGCAATGTCGGGACGAGTACAAACTTGAGCATACATTAAACCGCCAACAATGAGAAGCATATGGGACCTTTTTCATTTCATTTATTTCTACATCATTTTGAGGACATTGAGATTTAGAGAATTTTTCTTCACCCTTTTGAACAAAAGCACATGGGGAGCAAGAATGCATATTAAACCTTTTGAGGACCTTTTCAATATATCCTTTTTTGAGACAATCCAAGAACACCACGTGACCTATCACGATAAATCTGGATGCCTAAAACAACAGAAGCATCACCAAGGTCTTTCATATCAAAGTGGCTACTCAACATGAATTTTGTCTCGGTCAGGATTTTAACACAACTGCTAGCCAGAAGTATATCATCAACATATAGAACGAGAATGATGAATTCACCCTCACAAGTCTTCAAGTAAACGCACTGATCTGAGGCATTTTCTTTGAAGCCAAGAGAAGTGACAACCTGATCAAACTTCAAATACCATTGTCTAGAGGCCTGTTTCAGTCCATAAATAGACTTATTCAGCTTGCAAACCAAGTGCTCTTTGCCTGTTTCAGTAAAACCTTCAGGCTGAACCATGTAAACATCTTCAATAAGGTCTCCATTCAGAAAGGCCGTCTTCACATCCATCTGGTGAAGTTCTAGATCAAATTGAGCTACCAAGGCCATGACAACTCGAAATGAATCTTTTGTAGAGACTGGTGAGAAAGTCTCCTTATAGTCAATGCCTTCTCTTTGGTTATAGCCTTTAGCTACTAGTCTGGCTTTGTACCTTTCAACTTTACTATCTGGAGTACGTTTGGTTTTGAAAACCCATTTGCATCCAACAGGTTTACAACCAATTGGTAATTCCTCCAGACTCCAAACACCATTATGAGACATAGAAGACAACTCATCATGCATAGCATTCAGCCAATCAGAAGCATGAGAGCTAGAAATTGCCTCCTCAAAGGTAATAGGATCATCATCATCATTGAGGTCAAACTCAGGTTCCTGAAGATATACAACATAATCATCTGGTATGGAAGGTCTGTGCACTCTTTGAGATCGTCTCAGTGGAATTTCATCAACAATAAGATCAGGTTCTTGTTCATCTACAAGCGGTGCTGCCACACCATCTTCATGTTGAAGATTCTGATCAACATCATTAGCTGGAATCAAAACTTCTGTAGGAAAAGGAACAGCTGGTATAGGAACAATGGTGCGATCTTCTTTAAGAGTAACTGGTCGTGGTATATCACTCCCACTATCCAAGTCATCCTCAAAGAAAACCGCTCGATCAGATTCGACGACTCGCATAGAATGAGATGGACAATAGAATCTGCTACCTCTGGAACCCACACAATAGCCAATAAAGAAGCCACTAACAGTCTTAAGATCAAGCTTCTTAGACTGAGGATTATAAGGTCTCACTTCTGCCTTACAACCCCATACATGAAAATGTTTCAAACTCGGCTTCTTTCCACTCATGAGCTCATATGGAGTTTTTGGTACAGACTTGCTGGGTACTTGATTTAGAATATAGACAGCAGTTTTTAAGGCATCTCCCCAAAGAAAGTCTGGCAATGATGAATGGCTCAACATACATCTTACCATCTCCATAAGTGTGCGGTTACGCCTCTCTCTACAACTCCATTTTGCTCGAGGAGTACCAGGCATAGTGTATTGAGCTTCAATACCGCATTCCTCAAGAAATCGGCAAAAGGTCCCGGGTTTCTACCCGTCTCATTATATCTACCATAGAATTCTCCACCTCTGTCGGATCTCACACATTTTATTTTCCTACCGTTTTCAACTCAACAAAGACCTTAAAGGATTTGAAAGCATCTAGGGAACTAGACTTTTCTTGAAGAAGATCTATCCATCCATATCTCGAGAAATCATCTATAAAGGTAATGAAATACCCATATCCACCCATGGCAGTGGGTGTAATAGGTCCACACAGGTCGGTGTGAATCAACTGTAGCACATCATCACACCTATTTGCGGCTTTATTCCTAACCTTGGCGTAAAATTTGCCCTTGATGCAATCAACACATGTATCAAAATCGGAGAAGTCTAGATCATGGAGAATACCTTCCTTGACTAGCCTCTCAATACGGGGCCTAGAAATATGCCCCAAACGTCGATGCCATAACATAGAAGAATGTTCATTAATCCTACTGCGTTTGTTTCCAACATGCAGAATGATGAACATGTCATGTAGATCTAACATATAAAGGCCATCACGTAAAACTCCTGAACCAACGGAAATAGAATCTGAATAAACAATCAATTTTCCACTACCAAACTTAAAGGTGTAACCACATTTATCCAAAGCGAAACAGAAATCAAGTTCCTTCTCATAGAAGGTGCATACACAACATCTCTTAAAAGCAAATTATGTCCGAAGGCAAAAGTAAAGAAACAATTCCAATGTCAATAACAGAAACTCCAGCTCCATCTCCCATAATAATCTTGGACTCAAGCATCACTTGGTTTCCTCGGGCTTGTGAACCCCCGCAAGGAATTCACAACATGAATGGTTGCACTGAATCTAACCACCAAGTATTTGGAGGAACATCAATGACATTGGATTCAAAGCATGTTAAAGCCAGGAATATACCTTGCTTCTCTTGTTTCTTTTTCAAGAAATAGCAATCCTCTACCTTGTGGCCATACTTCTTACAATATTTGCGTTACCCTTGAAGAAACTTTTCTTAGCTGCGCAGATCTTGCTTTGCATTTTTCTTCTTTCCCTTTTGATCTTTCTTCACAAATCTTGAACCTGACTTAGAAGTTTGATTTGGATCAGATGCAACAGAAATGAGCACTTGTGAGATTTACCCTTTTTAATGGACTCTTCTTCTTGTGTAACAATGGCAATCATCTCATCCACTTGTCCATTCAGCCTTCTGTATTGTAAGAGGTCTTCATTACATCGAATTGTGAAGGAAGAGATTCAAGAACCCGGTAGATTAAAGTACTTTCGCCAATTTCCACTTTAAGAGATCTCAGTTTGTTGTAATAGTGCATCAGCTTCATGATATGCTCACGCACACCACTGACCCCATCATATTTGGTCTTGTCAAACAAGGAAAGATACTGACTTTTCTGAGCCTTCTCAAAAGTCATAAATTTCTCCCCAACAGCTTTCTGATATTCTTTAGCATTATTGGTCTCTGTGATACTCTGCCTGATGGATTTCTCCATAGTATACTTCATCACTTTCAGACACACTCTATTAGAGTGTTCCCGTTTCTCATAAGCAATCTTCTGTGCTGCAGTAGATTCATCTGTGAGAGCTGCTGGCTTGTCTTCCCTTAAGGCCAGATCCAAGTCAGCAATAGTTAAGTAGAGATCTAGAGACTCTTTCCAATCCTCATAGTTTGTCCCATTCAGAGTTTTGACAGAATTTGGGAAGGAGGCTGATATAAAACAGAGAATAAGGAATCATTAAGAATTGAAGGTAATATGATTCCATATATATATGTTCAGCCAATCTTGCCCATAATACAAATTTCTTATTCATTATAATTCCGCCTAAGGGTCCCGAATCATAATAAATAAGAAATACAATAAGAAGAATAATACAATGTACAAAACTTACATCACCAAAATTTCTAATACCGATAGGGTACTTGAAACCATAATTGACATATGCTTAAGACAATAGTACGATGTATAATAACGAATTACATTAATAATAGTACACCGATAGGGTATAATTATTATTAATATAATACAAATATAACACATTAGAATAATTAATTGTTTAACAACACAGATTTTGTATAATTATACCCACGATAGGTGAGTTCATAACTATACAAAATATCAATAGTCATGCTACAATTATACATTAGAAAAATTATATTGTATAACAAATGCAGCATAGAAAACACAACTTAATTCACATAAAATATTCGCGAGGCGAGAGGTATCTCGCGAGGCGAATCTTGTGAAAAGTCAGCAACGTTTGGTCTTCTCGCGGGTACTCGCGAGGCGAGTTAAGTGTTCGCGAGTCGACCCAGAAACCTTTCATTTTCCTAGAACAGTCAGCCTTCGGGGTCGCGAGGCGAAACGATGTCAGCGGGCGACCCAGAGAGGATGACAATTTCACTGTTCTGCTGGCTTTCAGGTTCGCAAGGCGAGAATAATCTCGCGAGGCGAATCTGGAATTCCAACTGTTGCTGATGCCCAGAATCGCGAGGCGAGCAAAACTCGCGGGGCGATCGAACCAGTTTCACGCAAAAGGGAAACGAAAAAACATCGATTTCTCACGTTTTATTTGATGAAATCCAACGATTTTCGAGTATGTTACTCGAATAACATGTGGGAAGAAAAGCCCTCAAACAATTTTCGAAATCATTTGCCAGAGTCATGGTTTCGAATTTTGAAGAACAAGGCATGAAAAACGAAAGTTGCTGAAGGAAAAAAAATCTGGGCAAGCAAAATTTTTACAATATTGATATAACATGATATGAAAATCCCTAAAAATTTTGTATCTTGATTGAAAAACATAAATTAGGGTTCATATAATTTTCAGAATAGCTATAACATGTATCTATCCTTGGCTCTGATACCAATTGAAGGAAAACCTATAATTCTAAACACCATACAGATACAAATCATAGCATGTGATTCATGTTAATCAAAGGAAAGAGAAGAATTTCCTACCTTGGAGATTCGCAGAATCCATCACAGCAGATCAGAGGGTGAGAGGGAGATGAATAGTGGATCAGAATGTTAGAGAAGGTGAGAGGGTTACTCCTCTCTTTCTGGTTGGTTCAGTTCTATGTTTCTGTCAGTTAGAATGCCTAATGGGGAGGCTATTCTTATAACCTACCAGCAGAGAGTAGGGACCTCTCAACAGGTTAATATTAGAATGACCCATCCCATCATAGGGTCACTCTTTAGTAAATACCCAACAACAATTTCACCAATTGGTTACGTAATTAAGAATTAATTTTATAACTGATATATTAATAATTTAATTATAATTTAATAACCAATTAATGCTAATCCATATATTATACACATTAAAATTTAACAGAAGGGCCTCCATGGGAACAGGAGCATGATTCTAGGTCTTCCATCTTGATTGTTGAGTTGCACCACTTTTGGCTTTGTTTTTGAGCTATACTTTAAAAATCTCAAAAACAAAATCAAAATACAAATTAATAGAAATTAACAATATGATTTGTGTTAATTTTAAATGAAATAATCCTCTTTTGATGAGAAAATTACCCCAAAAATATCAACTTAATTATTTTTTATATATAAAATAATAAAAAAGTATATTTGAAGGCCTAAGTAATAAGTGTTGGTAAAGTAGGGGCCTAAGACAATAGCCTTGTCTTTTCCATGGCCCTGTTTTGGTGAGCTCTTCGGTACCTCCAAAATGATTTTGTTATTTTCTACATGTTACAAAAAAATTTCAGATTTTGTGGTATTCACTTTTATTAAAAATTACTAATGTGTGTTTTGTGTGTCACATGATGATATAATTTGTTTAATTTATATATTGAAAATATAAAATTGAAAATATAAATAAATTATAATTTATAAAAAAATTATAAGAATTATAAATTATATATTTTTTGTTTTACAATTATAAATTATATTTACTAAAATCGATTTTATGCAAGTGACATATTTTGAAAATGTTCTCTAGTGGTTGTTCTAATGTACTATTTTGAAATAAATATAATAAAAAAAACAAATATAAGTGATGTAAATAAAATAAAATCCCAAACTAATTAGCTGTAAAAGTTGTTGTTCATATACAAATAATCAATTTCCGAAATGCAAAACTACATCATGAAATTTCATAACTTCGAAAAAAACCCAAACCTTAATCCCAATTTTAATTAATTCATACCCTCTTGATAAAACTTCAACAACTTAATGTACTATTATTTGAAATACATTATCTGAAAATATGTGTTATAGATTAAATTATTATTCTAAAAGCATGTGTAGATTAAATTTATTAAATAAAAGCATACATGTCAAAATGTTATTGGATGCTAGTGTAAAACTCTTTACATTGACAGTGCATGCTATTTTAATTCATTTATTATTCTAAATATATGTACATTGTTTTAAATGAGATAGGTGGGTTTGAAATTTATATTTTGAATGGAGAAAGTTGATAAACATTAAGGTCTGTTTGCTTTATTTTCAATTTTCTGTTTTCAAAAATAATTACAAAATTGTCACATCGTTTTCATTATGTTTCCTGTTTTTAAAGATTTGTACAAGAAACAGTGGAAATAACAAAAGGTAGTTTTCAATGTTTCCTGTACAAAATTTTGAAAACACAATCACAATGAAGACCAGTGACAATTTTGTAATTATTTTTAAAAATAGGAAATGGAAATAGCAAATTGAAAACAAACAAAGGTTTATGTTCAGCTTCTTGTTTTTATTTCCTGATTTTAAAAGTAATTACAACAAAAATAATTAAAAATATGTTACCTTATTTTCATTATATTTTTTGTTTCCAAAGATTTATACAGCAAACAATGAAAAAAACTTTTTGTTTGTTTCCACTGTTTCCTCTACAAAACTTTGAAAAAATAGGAATCAGAATGAAAATAAGGTCATCGTTTTATAATTATTTTCTGTTGTAGCTAGCTATTAGGGGCGTTCATCAAACGATCCAAATCAATTCAAACCGCAAAACTTGAACCGCGAAAAAACTGAAAACCGAAACCAAAAATCGGAAAGAAAAAAAACACATTCTTTCATTGGATTGGATCGGATTTTGTATCCCTTAACGAAAACCAATCCAACGCAATCCAAACTGACCTACTATATACATATACTATTATTTTTGAAATTATAGTATTACTCATACTTAAGTATTATTTTTCACACTTTTATGAATGAACACCCTCATTCTCTTTAATACTTTTGTTGGAATGACATATATTAGATTATTTAGAATAAATGTTAATGTCGTGAAGTTATATTTTGCTAAAAGTTTTGATGTAGATCTTATATATACTTGATTAGGTAAACATGAAAAATAGGAAATCAATTAAGTAAATTTGAAGGTTAGGCTACAAAAGGGACTTAGACAAGGCGATCCCTTTTCTCCTTTTTTGGTCCTTATAGTAGCTGAAGGTTTTAGTAGTCTTGTGTACAGAGTGGTGGAATTGGGCAATTTTTCTGGGTATAGTTTTGAGCAGTCTCATAGTATATCACATTTACAGTATGTCGATGATACTCTTTTGATTGGTAAAGCAACCTTTCAGAATATTTGGTCGTTGAAAGTAGTGTTCAGGAGCTTTGAATTGGTGTCAGGTCTTAAGGTCAATTTCCACAAAAGTTGTATCTACGGTATAAATGTTGGGAGTGATTTTCTTTTGGTCGAATCCAAATTCTTGAGCTACAAGTCCGGTGTACTTCCTTTTATGTACCTTGGTCTTCTAATTGGGACAAATCCAAAGAGGGTTTCAACCTGGTAACCAGTGGTAGATGTTATGAGGAAGAGATTGTCTAGGTGGAAGGGGAATCATCTATCTTTGGGAGGAAGGATTGTCTTAATTAAATCCGTACTCTCTAGCCTACCTCTTTACTACTTTTCCTTTTTCAGAGCTCCGAGGAAGATCCCAATGACTCTTACAAGTATCCAAAGATATTTTCTTTGGGGGGAGGGGGGGTGTGAAAATAGAAGGAGAATTAGTTGGGTTAGCTGGCGAAAAGTGTGTGCCCCAAAAGTTTCGGGTGGTTTAGGTATTAAAAATTTAGATCTTTTCAATTTGATTCTCTCAGGGAAGTGGAGGTGGAGGCAATTAGTGGATATTGGGGCTTGTTGGCAACCTATTTTGCATCATAGGTATGGTGTCTTAGGGAGATTAGACAATATAGGTAGATGGCCATCAAGAAATTCCTCTCAATGGTGGAGGGATTTGATTAGGGTTGATCATGACTCGACTTATAACTTACTATGGTTCTCCAAGGAAGTTAGAAGGAAGGTGGGTAACAGGGTAGGAACCTCTTTTTTGCATGAAGAATGGTTCGGGAATTCAAAACTCAAGGAGGTTTTCCCTAGACTTTTCTCCTTGTCCGCTCAAAAGGAGGTTTCGATAGCTGAGATGGGTTGGTGGGAATGTAAAGTGTGGAGGTGGATTTGGAGGAGGCGTTTATTGGCTTGGGAGGAGGAAAGTTTCTTATTTTTAGGGATACTATGGTGGGAGCTTATCTCAATAGGTTGGAGGATGATTTTTGGGTGTGGTCAGCGGATCCTTCAAAGGTTTATTTGGCTCTAATCAAGTGTTGGAGCAGGCTTTTAAAAATTTTCGATTTTTCAAAACTCCTTCAAAGGTACTTGCATTTTATTGGCAATTGATTCTTGATCGTTTACCTACAAGATCAAATATTTTTAATAGGTCCGTTATTTTAGACGTAACTCAAGCTACTTGTGTTTTGTGTGGTTCACATGAAGAAACTGTTGTACTTCTTTTTATTAGCTATAACGTGGCAGTACAGGTTTGAGGAAATGTATATTGGTGGCTTGGGTGCACATATGTTTTGCATACTGACATTGCCCAACATTATGTTCAGCATAGGAACCTCTTTTTGGCATGAAGAATGGTTCAGGGACTCAAAACTCAAGGAGGTTTTCCTTAGACTTTTCTCCTTGTCAGCTCAAAAGGAGGTTTTGATAGCTGAGATGGGTTGGTGGGAATGTGAAGTGTGGAGATGGATTTGGAGGAGACATTTTTTGGCTTGGGAGAAGGAGGAGTTTCTTATTTTTAGGGATACTATGGAGGGAGCTTATCTCATTAGGTTGGAGGATGGTTTTTGGGTGTGGTTAGTGGATCCATCAAAGGTTTATTCGGCTAAATCAGCTTATGCCGCTTTGTTGTCTCAACAACAGGTTCTCTTATCCAATCAAGTGTTGGAACAGTTTTTAAAAAATTTTGGTTTTGCAAAACTCCTTCAAAGGTACTTGCATTTTATTGGCAATTGATTCTTGATCGTTTACCTACAAGATCAAATCTTTTTCATAGGTCAGTTATTTTAGACGTAACTCAAGCTACTTGGTTTTATGTGGTTCACATGAAGAAATTGTTGTACATCTTTTTATTAGCTGTGATGTGGCAATACAGGTTTGGGAAAATGCATATAGGTGGCTTGGGTGCACATATGTTTTGCATACTGACATTACCCAACATTATGTTCAGCATAGGAATCTCTTTAGAGGAAAAAATAGGAAAAAGTATTGGCAAATTATTTGGCATGCTATGGTGTGGACCATTTGTCTTATGCGGAATGGTATTATTTTCTCCAATGGCAAGGTTGATATGTTGGTTACAACTGAATTGATTAAATCATGTTGATATGTGTGTCTTGCCTTTCCTTAGCATTTTGGAAAGGTCAAAGTTCTTTTATTTTAGGTTGCTAACATAATAAAGGTGAAGAGAAAATTACTTCTCTCCGTAGAATTTGGATGGCTGAGAGAAAATGCTCTAGCCTATAAATTTCATGACACTTCAAGGCATTTGACAATCCATCAGAAACATTATCTCTCATAGAGGATTTAGTTATATATCTTCTCTTTGGTTATTGTGAGAGTTGAATGTATACACTGGTGAGTAAATACTTCTGAGGTATTTGGGTGTATTTGGGATTTGGGTTTGAGTGAAGTGTGTAAATACTCTTTTGTATTCTCCACCATATTTGATATCAAGTTATAATAACCACCTTTGCATGTGAACGTAAGCTATAAGTTGAACCACATTTGTGCTTATACTTCTGCTTTATTTGCTGTATTTATAACAAACTGGTATCAGAGCGCTTATAGCATTATGGACAGATCTGTTTTTTTTTTCTTTTTAAAAAAGATGGCTACTACAAAATTTGATACTCAGCAGTTCGGTGGGCACGTCAACTTCGGGATGTGGAAGGTCCGTATAATGGTTGTTTTGACTCAACAAAATTTAAAGGTGGCACTTTCTGGAAAAGAAAAGAAGCCTACCACGATGAAGGATTCCGAGTGGGATGATATTGATGATAAAGCTCTCTCCACTATTCAGTTATGCATCACAGATGATGTGTCACAAGAAGTTCTATCAGAAAAAACAGCAGCAACACTATGGACCAAATTGGAGTCCTTATACATGAAGAAGATGGTGGCTAAACGTCTTGGTATATTGCAATGTTTGTACACGCTTCATATGGATGGCAGACATCCATTAGATCATATATTTCTGGGTTCACTTCACTCGTTATGGAATTAAAAAATATGGATGAGACATTCTCAAGTGAGCAACAAGCAATGATGTTGCTTTGCTCCTTACCCCCTCCTACAAGGACTTTCGTGAGATGCTTATATATGGGCGTGAGCGTCTAGATATTGATGAGGTTAAATCCTCTCTTTTGAGTCTTGAAAAGATGGAACACGATAATAATGGTCGTGATGATCCAGCTACTGCATTGTTTGCTAGAGGGAGATCCAAGGAGGTTGGCTCGGGTAGTTTTAGAAGAGGCAAGTCTAGATCTAAATCTAGACATCGTAAAGGAATATGTCGATATTGCAAGAAATAAGGGCATTGGAAAGCAGAATGTCCAAGGCTCAAATAAAAATATGATAGTAGTTCAAGTAACACAACAAGTGTAGCTGAAGATATCGAAAATGTTCTCTCGGTATCAACTAGTTCAGTTGGTGATGCATGGATTATTGATTCTGACTGCTCTTACCACATATGTCCTAACCGGGAATGGTTTACCACTTACCGGTCAATTGATGGTGGTATTGTCCTTATGGGAAATAATATGTCTTGTAAGGTCATTGGCATTGGTATAGTTCGAATCAAGATGCATGATGGAATTGTGAGAACTTTAACTAATGTGCGGCACATACCGGACTTGAAGAAAAATCTTATTTCTTTGGGTACTCTTGATTATCAAGGGTGTAAGTATTCTGCTCAAGGTGAAGTTTTAAAAGTCTCCAAATGTGCTCTTACTGTTATAAAAGGGAAATTAGTCAACGGTCTCTAACTACTTCAAGGAAGTACCATTGTTGATGTTGCATCTGTATCATCTTCCATTGATTCAGAATTAGATACTACTCGTTTGTGCAATATGCGTCTCGGGCATATGAGTGAAGCTGTAATGTCTAATCTGAGCAAGCGTGGCTTGCTAAATGATCATAAAATTGGGAAGCTTGACTTTTGTGAGCATTGTGTTTATGGGAAACAACTAGAGTCAAGTTTAGCACTGCCATCCACAGGACTAAGGGTACAATTGACTTTATTCACTTGAATTATGGGGCCATGCGCCTATCACGTCAAAGGGTGGTGCCAAATACTTATTAACTTTCATTGATGATTTTCAAGGAAAGTTTAGGTATATTTTCTTAAGCGCAAGAATGATGTTTCCTCTACTTTCAAGAAGTGGAAGGCGCTTATTGAAAATCAGATAGGTAAGAAAATCAAGCGTCTACTAACAGACAACGGTTTGGATTTATGTGAAGGACAATTTAATTAGTTTTGTGAGAATGAAGGCATAGTAAAACATCGTACTGTGTGAAAGACACCACAATAAAATGGTGTGGCATAACGTATGAACAGAACTTGTTGGTGTAAATCGGAAGTGCACAATTCTGCCAAGTAGTAAAATATCACCAAATACGCACAATTATGATTATCTAGCCGAATCAATTTTTCAAGAGATTAAAGTAACCAAGAAAAGATAATCTAGAAGGAATAGAATGTATAAGACAATTTAAGAGTTGAATAAGGAAAACAATTTATAAAAACTCTAGGAATTGGGATTCACCACAATAATATTGATGAGTCTATAGCAAAATCTCCCCTCTAATCATCTGAATTATCTATAAAAGCGAATTATCCTAACTAATTACCGTTTCCATTCAGAATATGATAACGTGCCCAAAATAATCCAATACCTATTTTCATGGCATTCAAATTAAGATGAACCTTTTAAGAACAATGATAATTCAAGAATTGCTTCAAAGAAGGTTAAACTACTTTCGTGATTAACATTCAAGTTCAGTTTTAGAGTTCTAAAATTAAGGTTCACCTTTCAGTTCATCCCTCAAGATCAAAATTCATGCAAACATGTGGCTAACATATTCACAAATAGTTGGTGCGTAAAAACTGAATCATACATAATTCATAGATTAATGAGAGAAAATATCAAGACATTGTCAATAACAAATTGGGCTAATCCCTCATCCTAGAATAAAGAACTACTCAAACATATTCAGATTACAACCCATGAAGAATGAAAAAGAACTCTGAGAGTTTCCGCCAAGAATCCTGATGTCCTCCTCTTCTCCCTTGTAAATTCCCTTGATTCTTTGTGTTCCTTTGTGTTTTACAATGATTTCCCCCTCTTTTTCGATCCCCCTTAATTCCTTTTAACATTCCTTTCAATTTGTAGCCACTGCTCCCTCAATAAAGGAGCAATAACTTGGTAATTATATTTCTGACGCATGCGATCCACGACCATGGCAGGTTCCACGGCCAGTCCATGGATCGTTCCAGCTCCTTTAAAATTTCGCACAGCATGGGATCTTGAAGTTCCACGGCCATGGCAGGTTCCACTGCCAGGTCGTGGATCTTTCCACACTAGATTCCTGGTGTTCCCCTGTGTTCCACAACCATGGCAGGTTCCATGGCCAGACCATGGAACTTTCAGGAGCCAAAAGAAATTGATCACCAGCACCCAAAGGGCTTTTTATATTTCTTTTTCCACCTTTGCTTCATTTTCGTTTTCTCTCTCTCTTTTTTCATTTTCATTCATTTTTTTCTCAAACAACAATGAGAAGAGTACATTTGGCTCAAGTGAAAATTATTTATTTATTTTTCTCATTTCTTCCCATATCTATATTTTCCTTCTTTTTTTTCTTTTTCTTTTTTTTTTAATAAAAAACTACCAAACTGCCCTTCCCAAGTACTCTAAAAGGCACCATACATGCATCAATTATCAATATCAAACTAGGTACTAAGAAAAGTATTTTTGTTAAGGCTTAAAATTAGACAACAAAGGGGTAGCATTTATTTAAAGCCCTGAAGGTTAGAAAAATATATATTGCCTCAAACATTTTCAAACGCGTTTCCAAAAATTTTAACTTTCAAAATGGTTCCAAGCCAAGTTCTAGAGGGCACAATCATTGAGGAAAAATATCACTCAATCACAAGGAATGGGGCAGATCATAGCAAACACCTTTCAAGGCTCAAAATCTCACGTTTAGAAGTTCAAAACCAATGAGAAACACAAACTCAGAACCATATGGTAATCAACAACTTTCAAAAGATCACCTCTACTATCAATAGAAATCATGCCGGTTGCCTACCACAAGAATCAATCAAATGAGGTTCTAAATCAATTTCATCACAAGATCCTCAAGAGAGATAGGGCACAAAGTTCAACTAGAAAACAAAGAGAGATGGTGTGTGTGAAAATGCAATGCAAATTTTGAAAAAAAAAATGTTTTTTTAGAAATGCAATGCAATATGCAACATGGGAATGCATGAAACTACCAAAGATTTTAAAAAAACAAAAACGAATATAAAAATAACCCCTCAAGCTTAGGAATTTACATTGTCCCCAATGTAAAATTCTAAAACAAGAGAAGGAATAAAAGAAAAAGGACTCACTGCGGTGGTGGGAAGGGGTTCACACATGAACCGTGAGACAAAGATCAACATGTATGATGGTTTAAGTGGCATGTCATTTTTTTAATGGGACTTAACACAATTAATCAACTAACATCAACATCAACATCAACTCAATGACACAAGAACAAAACACACAAAGACTCAATGCAGCCCATTTATTCAAAGCATAACACAAATAAAGAGAAGGGTTTGGAAAAACTCATGAAGACGTTTCCACCCGGATCCCATTGCATGCGGTACAATGGCCAAGAGATTCTCAAAATGTAAGATCTTCCTCCCGGATCCCATGGCTTGTGTAGTGTAGATGGAATAAGCATGTGGGAGGAGATTCCATTGACTTCTTGAAGTTCTATAATGAGCTCATATCCACCCGGGTCAAATGGTACATCATTGACTCCAAGTAATGTCTTTTTATGCATAACTTCTCCATGAAACACGAGAAGCTTAACTTTTTGAGACAACTTCAAATCCCATGCCGCTATTGATGCAAACTCCAAATACTTGGGCTGAACTCCAAAGTTGGTATTTTCACAAAGTAATGTGATAGACAAATGGAAGGCATGTCCACACATGCATATAGACCATCTACACTCCACAAGCCATGGGATCCGGGAGGAAGATATTACATTTTGAGCATCTTTTGGCCATTGTACCACAGGCAATAGGATCCGGGTGGAAACGTCTTCATGAGTTTTTCTAAACCCTTCTCTTTATTTGTTTTATGTTTTGAATAAATAGTCTGCATTGAGTCTTTGTGTGTTTTGTCCCCCTTGCAAGGATCTCATGGTTAGACCATGACCCCCATGCAAGAATCTCATGGTTAACACATGACCCCCTTGCAAGGATACCATGGTTAGACCATGATCCCCTTGAAAGGATCCCATGGTTAACCCATGACCCTCTTGCAAGGATCCTCCTAAAATGGATTACATGATTAACCCATGACCCCAATGCATGGCAGGTTCCACAGCCAGGCCATGGATCATTCCAGTTCCTTTAAAATTCCGCACAACATGGGATCTTGAAGTTCCATGGCCATGGCCTTGGATATTTCCGCACTTGATTCCTGGTGTTCCCCTGTGTTCCACAACCATGGCAGGTTCCATGGCCAGACCATGGAACTTTCAGCAGCTAAAAGAAATTTATCAGCAACATCTGTGGGTGTGGTACATTCCGTGGCTAGCCTGTAAAACTTGCAATCCACCTACTTGTGCAACAAAAACAAACAGAAATCAATCGAGCTAAAGATAAATTCAAAAATGCATGCTAAATGCTAAAAATTACCAAAAAGTGTGCTAGAAAATACAACAATTAAATGCTAACTAATATGAAAATATATATGCATGTTTAACACACATCAGAACTCTTCTGGAGAAAGCTCGTTGCATGCTCTCTAATGCTGGCTTGCCAAAAGAATTTTGGTCTGAAGCAATTAATATAGCTTGTTATTTAGTGAATCAATTTCCATCAACTGCAGTTGAGTTACAAACTCTTATCGAGGTATGATCTGGTACTCCAACTGATTATTCGATCTAAGAATTTTTGGGTGTCCTGTATATGCTCATGTAAATGATGGAAAGCTTGAGCGAAGGGCACAAAATGCATATTTATTGGTTATGCATCTCGGGTCAAAGGTTACAGATTATGGTGTACCGAAACCAAGCCACCAAAATTCATAATCAGCAGTGATGTGAAGTTTAATGAATCATCTATGCTTCATTCAACAAAGGAGTTTGGTAATGCTAAAAAAAGAGCATGGCATCAGCAAGCAAGTGGAGCTTGAAATTGAACGACCAATGGAAGTACAAGATGGTACTTCTGATCAGCCTATTAAGGAAAAAGATCAAGTAGTTGTCGAAGAGCAAGAGGAGATTCCGCAAGAGCAGCATCAATATAGTCTAGCAAGAGATAGACAAAGACGACAAATAAAGTTGTCTCAAAGATTTACCGATGCAGATATAATCTTTTTTGCATTGTCAGTTGCAGAGGATATTGAAACTCAAGACCCTGTGACATACTATGAGGCTATTTCGAGTGATGAGTCTGCAGAATGGACAGCTACTATGAGTGAAGAAATGGAATCTCTTCACAAGAACAAAACTTGGGAGTTAGTTAATTGACCTAAAGGTCAAAAGATCGTTGGTTGCAAATGGGTCTTCAAGAAAAATAAGAAACCATCGGAGTTGAAACAGCTCAATACAAAGCATGTTTAGTTGCTAAAGGTTTCAGTCAAAGGGAAGGAATAGACTATAATGAAGTATTTTCTCCCGTTGTGAAACACAGCTCCATTTGGGTGTTTCTTGCCATGGTTGCACTGTTTGATTTAGAGCTTGAGAAGCTCGATGTTAAAACTACCTTTCTTCGTGGTGAGCTTAAAGAACAAATTTTTATGAAACAAACGCAAGGTTTTGAAGCAGTCTTCTCACCAGTAGTATAAAATATTTGACACTTTTATGTCGAGTCATGGTTACTCAAGAAGTGACTATGATAGTTGCGTATACCACAAGAACATCCTCGATGGTTCATTTGTCTACTTGTCACTCTATGTTGATGACATGCTTATTGTTGCTAGGAGTATGTCTGAAATCAACAAGTTAAAGGCTCAACTTAGTGGTGAATTTGAAATGAAAGATTTAGGCGCAGCTAAGAAGATCTTGGGCATGGAAATTCACGGAGATCTGCAAGCTGGCAAACTATATTTGTCTCAGAAAAAGTATATTGAAAAAGTATTGGAGCGTTTTTCAATGCAGAATGCAAAGCCTGTGAGTACTCCATTTGCAGCTCGTTTCAGACTATCAGTTGCCATGTCACCACAGTCCGATGAAGATAAGGAACATATGTCACATGTTCCTTATGCTAGTGCGGTTGGAAGCATCATGTATTCTGTGGTTTGCACTTGTCCGGATATTTCACATGCAGTTAGTATTGTGAGCAGGTATATGGGGCATCTTGGCAAGATGCATTAGCAAGCTGTGAAAAGGATACTTCGATATCTTCGAGGTACTACAGATGTTGGCTTGGTATATGACAAGAGTCATAATACTGGTGGTAGTATTATTGGTTATGTTCACTCTGACTATGCTGGAGATATAGATAAAAGATCTCTGACGGGTTACGTCTTCACGCTTTCGGGTAGTGCAATTAGTCTAAAAGCAACCTTACAATCTACTATTGCACTATCAACCACAGAAGCTGAATATATGGCAGTAGCAGAAGCAGTGAAGGAAGCCATCTGGCTTATAAGTTTGGTGGGAAATTTGGGTTTGGTACAAGATATCATAATAGTTTATTGTGATAGCCAAAGTGCCATATATTTGACCAAAAATCAAATGTATCATGAAAGAACCAAACACATTGATGTAGTATATCATTTTATTCTGGAGATCGTATCTCAAGGTACCATTGTTGTGAAAAAGGTTTGTACTTCCGATAATCCGGCTAATATGATGATGAAGCCAATTCCGATATCTAAGTTCAAGCATTGCTTGGAATTAATTGGTGTTCGTAATATGAATTAGTTCTAGCTGACATTTTTTGGAGAAGGCTACATAGGAAGCTTGTGGCTGGAGGAAGGTTAAAGACAAGGTGGAGATTTGTTGATATGTGTGTCTTTCATTTCCTTTAGCATTTTGCACTACAACAGATTAGACTTTTAATAACGCACCTTTTATAGCATTTCCATGCGGAAATGCTATTAAAAGTGATGGGGGGACTTTTAATAGAGGTTCCTTAAAGAAACGTTATCTTAGGTATCACCTAAGATAGCGTTTCCTTAAGGAACCGCTATTAAAAGTCAAGCTGCAGGAAAAGATAGCGCTTCCATTAGGAAGCGCTATCTTAACTAACAACCTAAGATAGCGGTTCCTCACGGAAACGCTATCTTTTCTAATTTGTAATAAATAAATGAAATAAAATCAACTTTTAATAGCATTTGTAAAATGAAATGCTATTAAAAGGTAACCTTTGGATAGCGTTTAAAGTTAGAAACGCTATCTTAGGTGATTTCCTTTGCTGATTTTAGAACTACTTGCGCGCGCGTATGCTTTGATCCTTCGATTCTCAGTTTCTGCGTACCCTAACATCCTCAGTTCATCACTGACCTCAGTTCAAGTCTAGGGTTGCCATTGCAGATTCATCCTCTCATTGCATCCAGAGAGCTCGTCCCCTCTCATTGCATCCTCTCATTTCTTTCTATAAACTATTCCTCACTTTGTTTTCTCTATCCTTCATGACCCTCTCACGCCTTCTCCCTCTCACTCTTGCTCAAGCCTCAGACTCTCTCTCTATGTCTCGGCTTCAAATGCTCCCTCCCTCCCTTCTTATGTTTTTGACTTTGTAAAATTGGTAGCTAACCTTCCATGCCATGCGCACAAGTCATTTGCTCACTGTCTCCACCATTCATGCATTGTCTTCGCCATTCTTTGAGTCGTCCGTGTGTGTTGTCCTCCGTCGTTTGGCCGCCATCGTCAGGTTTGCCCTTTGTAAGTTCCTTTCGCTGCCCTCTGTATTTAGTTACTCATTGATGTTACTGTTTCTCATTCAGTTACAAGGTTTCATATATACATGGGGTTTTCTTTGTGTGTGGTTAGAGATGGGTTTTTTTGGAGATAGAGATAGAGATTTGATTGGTGCTGATTAGATAGTTATTTTAAATACTTAACTAAAGAATGTGAGTTTGTTTCATGTCAGTTCTTTGAACTGTTTTGCAGTTGATTGATTATAAGTAAATTATTGGTCATTCTCCACTCTATTTTATGCGTATTATGACAATATTAGTGTGAGTGGGTACCAAAATATACTGTGAAATAGATGTATTGTATGATGTAAGAAGGGTATCAGCTGAGTGTGAACATTCAATTATAGGGACCATTATTAAAATTTATGTGTATCAGCATTCAATTTTCCCTTAATAAAAGGCTGTTATCCTCTTCTCTATTCTAAGTTATTCCTTTAACTTGATCTTAATTTGTTCGATACAATGCCTGAATGACTGAATTCTTTGTGGTGTAGTTGTCAAATGGGTTTGATTATTATCTGAATTTTTGATTGATTTTGAGTTAGGATGTCTGTCTTTTAAACATAAGGTTTTTTTTTATTTATTTATTTAAAGCAAGGTCTGTAAGCAATCAATGAAATTTGAAGTACCTAAGTTGCCTATGTTCAATGTAAATGAATAAAGGCCGAGCTGATGTTGTCAAAACTGTTCTTTATCTGGCATTGAAACTATGCTATGAATCATAGGAAGGGGCATGGCATACTTTTCTTATGTTATTGGCATTAGTCTTCGACTTTATGCACCATTTCTACCCGTTTCTAGGTACAATCAAGACTAATGCAAATTTAAGTTGTGTGCTAGCATCGAGGTTAACATGTTTTTATCACGGTTCTTATTACACAGCATAGGACCAATACTGAGTAGGTAATTTGGCCTGAAAGAAAGGTGCATAGAGAAACATTTAATAAAAAAAAAATCAATACAAGTTGCTTGATGGATGATACCTTTACTTTGATAGAAATCATTCATAAAAAATTCAACACCATTGCCACTGCAGAGTTTATAATTTGGTATTGAATTGAGATTTTACAAATGCCACAAAAATTTTCAAATTCATTCTAGTCTCAGTTTTAGTTTTCATCAGTATCATCCATGTAAAATGTGTGAAATCGTCAACTAAAGTAAAAAGGTATTGAAACATATGAATAATATCCCCATATATCAACATGTAAACAATTGGAAAATCTGTGTGGATTTAGAAACTCTGGAAAAAGGGGCATTTTTTGTTGTTTTTCCAAATGACATACACCACAAAGAGAAATATTCAAGCAAGGAATAAAGGGAAACTGAGATGATACTTTTTTAAGCCTAGACTGTGAGAGATGGCCTAGTCTCAGATGCCATAATAGATAATCAGTGCTATTTGAAAGAGAGTTATTACACACAGAAACACCACTAGAACCAAAATTAGCTGGAACATCTACAGTTACTAGAATATAAAGTCCTCCATTCTGCTCAACTGAACCAATCATCTCCATGGTATGATTTTCTTTTACAAAACAAGTTGAACCAAGAAATATTAGAAAACTGAATTAGGAAATGGATTAATTTGGTAACATAAATAAAATTTACTCAGAATTCAGCATCAAGTTGTGGTATGAACAAGATTAGATGAGTGATGAGAAATTGGATTGGATGGAGGTGTGTTCTGACTGAATTGTTTTGAGAGCTAGGATATTTTGATATTGCTCGAGTAAATGGTACACTTGGACCCTATTGCTTCTCTTGATCAGGGTTGTTGTGCAAAGGAGCTTGAGTGGTGGTGGTAGTGACATTATTTGCAGCATGATCACCCTTAGATTTATAGCAAACCATGCTTGCAAAAGCATGTTTCAATAGTGTGGTCCAATCAACCACAGTGAGTGCAAATTTTATTGGAGCTACTTTGGTCTCTACTAACACTGCCATGCCATCTTCCTCTACCAAAATAGCCATGATTACTAGATTGGTCAGGTTTGAATCAGAATTCAGCTATGTTTCTTGCTAAATTATGAGGGAAAATACTTTGTCAACATTCGGTAATGGATCAAGTAACATCATTTGCTATTGAACATGAGCATATTGCTTATTCAGTCCTTTTGAGCAACTGAATAACATCATCTTGGTCTCTATATGCTTTCATAACTGATGACTCATGGAATATCACACTTAGTAGTGGTTTCAAGTTCTCTAACTCGTTCCAATCATAGCACAAATGGTAGTGTTGATTTTGTTATCCAGTGATGTTTTATATTTTGCATCAATTAATATTATATTAATGTCCAATGATGTTTTACTTGTGTGTCTAATTTTTTTTGTAGGTAAATGGCATCTTCCAGTAATGCTAGTGCTGCCAATGTTGGGTGAGTCACTTATCCTATAGGACTTAATTCACAATAATGAATTGTATAAAAGTTGAGGTGCTTAGGATTTTTTATCTCAACATTTTTGTAGGAATCATTGGGTGCTGTGCGCGATAAATACTGTTGAAGAGATTATTTACTATATGGATTCCTTGCATGTTGATCCTAGGAATCGCCCGGAATTAAAGAATTTGTTCAATAAGTAAGCATGCTTTTATTTTTCTGATTTTCTATGATTCTGTCGAATGGCTTCCATGGTAGATACATGTTACAAGTTGTCATGGTCCTAATGTGCTTTTGATTTTTGACATTAGAATAACTGTGTTGAATTGGCATATACTGGGTTGTGGCTGTTGTGGTTCAAAATAAAAAAAAACAACCGGAACCTTCATTTTGTATTTAGATGTTACCATTGAGAATTTTTGTTGGAAAATCCATGTGTGTGTTTGTGATGATTGAAAATATGTTTCTTAATGAAGTCTGTTTGATTTTGTGATTAGTGCTTTGCAAGTTTATCGCGCACGTAGCGGATCTAAGGTGCCTCATTTAAAGGCAACCAACATTAAATGGATTCGGATAGAGGTATATTTGCAAAAACTTAATGCGCAATTAGTTTAAAAAAAACTATATTGATTTACTATTTTATTTTTTATAGTGCCCAAGACAACCCAACAATACAGATTGTGGTTATTATGTTATGCGTTTCATGAAGGAAATTATCTTACAGAACCAAGTTAAAATACCAATGGCGGTATGTAGTTTCAGTGCTTGTTGTTTACTTAGCTTTTAACTGTCACTGTTCAAATGTTTTAGCAATTGTAACTTAATTTATTAAATTTTTATGTCGCAGTACTTCCCTGACTTCAAATGCTCCACATACTCCACTGCTCAACTATCTGAAGTCAAGGAAGATTGGTGTCACTATATTGTTGAAAAGTTTATTTGATTACGCTTGTTGTCTAACCTTTGTCTTGTATTGTATATGGATGAAACAATTCTTGGTTAAATTATATTAACTGATATGTATGCAATTGGGTCAGACTTAGTAGCTGAAGCATATGCAATTGGGTCACTTTCATCTATAGGGACTATTGAGTATAGCATTTGATGATTTGAAGATTTGCTATATGCCTTTATTATTACGGGTTCAATATATTGATGGTGCTACACAGTTTTTTGGTGGAATACTTTCTATCAAAGTAGCTTGTTATATGCATATGGTTTGGTACAAGTAACTTTGGTGTCTGGGTTTTATTTGCTATCCATAATTTGGATTGTGCTTCATTTCTTTGTCTAAACCTTCTGTTTTTTATAAACAATATGCAGGAATGGAGGTAAAGTTAAGAAAATAGGTAAACTAAAAAAAAAAGGGAATAGATAGCGTTTGCTTAGAAAACGCTATCTAATGGCATGTCTTTAGATAGCGTTTGTTTTAACAAATGATATTTAAAGGCAGACTTTAGATAGCATTTGTTAATACAAACGCTATCTAAAGTCTGCCTTTAGATAGCGTTTACTATAACAAACGCTATCTAAAGTCTGACTTTAGATAGCGTTTACAAAAACAAACGCTATCTAAAGTCTACCTTTAGATAGCGTTTGTACGCGGAAACGCTATCTAAGGTCATCTTTTAATAGCATTTCTTAAATGTTATCTTTTCTAACGACTTTTAATAGTGGTGGCATAGATAGCGCTTACAAACGCTATTAAAAGGCATCCGGAAATGCTATCTAAAGCCTTTTCTGTTGTAGTGTTGGAAAGGCAAAAGTTCCTTTATTTTAGGTTGCTAACATAATAAAGGTGAAGATAAAATTACTTCACTCCGTAGAATTTGGATGGCTAAGAGAAAAGGCTCTAGCCTATAAATTTCACAACACTTCAAGACATTTGACAATCCTTCAGAAACATTATCTCTCATAGAGGAGTTAGTTTCATATCTTCTCTTTGGTTATTGTGAGAGTTGAGTGTATACACCGATGAGTAAATACTTGTAAGGTATTTGGGTGTATTTGGGATTTAGGTTTGAGTGAAGTGTGTAAATACTCTTTTGTATTCTCCACCATATTTGATATCAAGTTATAATAGCCACCTTTGCATGTGGACGTAAGCTATAAGCTGAACCACATTTGTGCTTATATTTCCACTTTATTTGCTCTATTTATAACATATCACGATCTTGGTACTGGTTCTCGGCGGATAAAAAGGGGTTGTTATATCTATTTTCGGATTGGTTAAACTGCCCCATGGGATGTCTGCAATAGGGATAGTCTTTTCTGTTTTTTTTTTATATTTTTCTATTATTACTCGTTGCTGCAAGAGCTTGGCGCTTTAAAGTTAACAGGTTTATGTTCTTATCTTGCCTTTGGGAGCGGTTTTTACTGAGTGGTGTGACTGATGCACTTCGTTGTGGCTCTTCCTTATGTGTGGGCTATCCTCTTTGTTGGCAGGCTTATGGTATTGGGGCTGCTTTAAATGATTCAAAATTGGAGTGGTTTCAGCTTCTTTTGTATGAAGCATATGACAATAACTTTTCATTTACCATAAAGTATTTAATGCAAAGTTGTTGATGATTTTCTCTTTTTCTTAAAAAATATATCATTAATTATTTCTATATATGGAAAGCCCTTGTAAAAGCTTGCGGGTGAAAGATTTATTTTGATAGTGCTTAAATCACAATTGAGATCAACTATGTTATAAGATAATTTGAAACTTGTCATATTATCTATTGAGAGTGAAATGTTACCATTACATTATTATAAAAATTGAATAAATGATTTTACAACTCAGAAAGTTAAAACAGTGAAATGAGAATTGATGAATTTTTTTTTTGACAGGAAACTTAGCATTTCATTAGGCTAAAACAAAGTCATTACACATGATATGATAAACTTGGTCTGGGACATTCCCCAACCAAGATCTGGATCCTAAATTTCTAGCTACACCTACCAAAGCATGGGCAGCTGAGTTCCTCTCCCTGTTTATACTAAAAACAATGATATTTGGCATCTGTGATAGTGTCTCTCTACAATCTTGAATAATATTTTCAATGCTAGCAATTGTAGGCATTCCTTTAAGGCATTTAACAACCGTTTCAGTATCTGTTTCTATGATCAAACTTTCGGGTTTCTCTTGCAGCGCCCATTGTAAGCTCTACCTCAAACCCAGAACTTCCGTTGTTAAAGGGCTGACACGGATTCCATTTATCTTTATAGCAGCAAACTGCACCTGTCCTAGAGAATTTCTGACTAGCAGCCCCCATCCTGTTGAGTCATTTTCAAAACATCCAGCATCAACATTAAGCTTTAGAGTGCCTTCAGGAGGCGCCTCCCATTTCAAATGTTCTTTCCTCTTTGGCTCTTTGGGACACAGACTATTAGCTGCATTAAACTCAGTGAAAAATCAGAAATGGTTTCAGCAGTAACAATAGGATCAAGTTTGGCTTTTTTGAAGATAACTTGATTCCTAACTTTCCAAATCTTCCAAAGAGTGATGCTGAAAAACTGGATTGCTAATGATTCAAAGTTGTTTAACCATTACTTCACCCAGTTGTTAAGGCTTACCTGAGTTGGGACATGCACACCAAGATGGGTTGTGAACCACATAATTTGGACAAGGTGGCAATGCATAAATAAGTGTTCTTGTGTTTCTGCTGTTTCCAAACAGATTGGACAGACCTGATCAAGATGCATGCCTCTCTTTCCCATATAGGATCTAGTTGGAAGGATGTTCCTTGCAAGTCTCCAAAGGAAATTCTTCACATTGTTGGGGATGGGGGCTTTCCATATGCTCTTCCAAAGGCTTTGATCACTCAGCTCCGAGGACTCAGGGTTGTTTCTATCATTTTTGTCACAAAGCAAGTGGTAAGCTGATCTCACTGAGAAGTTTCCATCTTTTTCCCAATGCCAAGTTAGACAGTCACCCGGTAGCCTCAAAGAGATGGGTATATTGATTATCTGTTGGGCTTCATAAGGGCTGAAAATATCAAAGATCGGGTCCCTTCTCCATTGTTTTGTATCCTCATCAATTAGTTCACTAACTATTGCCTCTGGATGGAGGATGGATGTTGGACTCCAGACCTTGAAGTTGGCTTGCTCAGGGAGCCAATTATCCTTCCATATTTTTGACTTTTTCCCGTCTCCAATCAGCCACCTCATCCCTAAGGACATGACTTCTTTAGCTTGAAAAATGCTTCTCTAAGCATAGCTTGGTTGGAAACCAGATTTTGCTTCCAAAAAACTGCTTCTGGGGAAGTATCTACTCTTGAACACTCTAGCCATAAGGGAATTTTCCTCAGTGATTAGCCTCCAACACTGTTTTCCAATCAGGGCCTTGTTGAATTCAGAAAAACCCCGAAAGCCCATGCCCCCTCTTCCTTTTGCTCTTCCCATTTTTTCCCAACTCAACCAATGCACCTTGCTGTTTCCTTCAGTTGTGCCCCACCAGAATTTTGCTATCATGGATTCAATGTCTTTGCAACAACCATCAAGAATTGTGTAGCAACTCATTATATAATTAGGAATGGACTGAGCTATGGATTTAATTAGCACCTCATTCCCAACTCTAGAAAGGCATCTCTCCTTCCAACCTTTGAGCTTCTTCCACACCCTATCTTTAAAAAAAGCGAAGACATCCTTTTTAGATCTACCAAAAACCACCGGTAGGCTAAGGTATCTCGAGAGAGAGGTCACAGTCTTTGTCTCCATCTTGTTACAGATCATATGTTGATCAGAAATAGGCACATTTCGACTGAATGACACTTCTGACTTGTCTAAGTTCACCAATTGGTCGGAGGCTAACTGATAAGCATTGAGAACTCGAGATATGGAATCAGCATCTGTTTGAGTGGCTCTAGCAAACAAAAGGCTATCATCGGCAAAGAGAAGGTGGGTGATTTGTGGGGCTCTCCTTGCCACTTGGATTCCATGGATGGAACCCTGAATTTTTTCCTTATGAAGGAGTCCAGAAAGCACATTTGTACATAAGATGAAGATGTAAAGTGAGAGCGGATCACCTTGTCTAAGCCCTCTTTCTGGGAAGAAACTCCTACTCGGCTTACCATTGATGAGAACTTGATATGAGACCGAGTTGATGCAAGACATAATGAGCTTGGTGATTTTTGGGGGAAAACCCATGTGAAGAAGGACAACATTTACAAACGGCCATTCCACTCTATCATATGCCTTGGCCATGTCAAGCTTTAGAGCCATCATCCCCTTCTTCCCTTTTGTCTTCTTTTTTAGCCAGTGGAAACACTCCATAGCCACCAGAGCATTATCAGTTATCAATCTCTCTCTCACGAAAGCACTTTGCTCCTCATCAACCACATCCGGGAGTATCCCTTTGATTCTATTAGCCACTACCTTAGTGACAATTTTCATCACCACATTGCAAAGACTTATCGGCCTGAAGTGCTTTAGAGAGTTTGGGTTTTTGCATTTGGGAATCAGAGCAATAAACGTTTTGTTGATGGGAGCTGGGGATTTATCACCATTTAGAATACCAAGGACAAGAGATTGAATTTCATCACCTACTATGTGCCAATATTTCTGGTAGAAAAGGGCAGGGATTCCATCAGGTCCTGGAGCCTTAAGAGGATGCATTTGATTAATAGCTTCTCTAATCTCCCCGACTGTAAAAACCTGGTCACACCACCATTTATGCTCCTCACTAAGACCCTTATGGATTGACAAACGGGCTTGATCAATGCCGCTTGGATTGGAGCATGTGAACAAATCAGAGAAATAAATGAGGAAAATTCTTTCAATATTCTCCCCACCATGCCACCACACCCCATCTTCATCTTTTAGCTTTTTCACCTCATTCACCTTTCTGCGTTGATTAGCCTTGCCATGGAAGAATTTAGTGTTTTTATCCCAATCTTTCAACCAAACAGCTCTACTCCTTTGGCGCCACATAGTCTCTTCAGTTTTAAGGAGATCCGCATGATGCTTCTCAATCTCCTTGAAATCAACTAAGCACTCTGGAGATTCGGACCACATGGAATTGTCCTTAAATCTCTCTTCAGTTTTTACAATCTCCTTTCTAATTTCTTGGGTTCTGTACTCCTTAAATTCCTCATCCAGTGCTTGGAGATTAGCAATTTTGGTT
The DNA here is from genome assembly GCA_030762895.1 of Sophora flavescens. Taxonomy (NCBI): domain Eukaryota; kingdom Viridiplantae; phylum Streptophyta; class Magnoliopsida; order Fabales; family Fabaceae; genus Sophora; species Sophora flavescens. The sequence continues at coordinate 80,319,880 of CM061069.1, read as the reverse complement.
TCACAGGAGACATTACCATCAGACCAAATTCTCTTCACCACATCTTCACACTTTGTATTCTTTGTCCAGCATTCCTCAAACCTAAACAGGTGAGTTTTTTTCCTCCGATTGGAGTGCAGAGACACCTCAAGGTTAATCAATAAAGGAGCATGATCTAAACCAAAACGGGGCAAGTGAGTTACCTGAATTGGACTGAATCTGTTTATGAAGGCCTCAGTTGCGAGATCTCTATCAAGTCTACATTGGATTTGCTCCTCTCCTTTCCTACCGTTACACCAAGTAAATGGGTAGCCAATAAATCCCAGATCCTGCAAGCCACAATCAGAAACTATGTTTCTTCCCAAACTTAACTGCTCAAAACTTCGTGGATTTCCTCCCTTCTTCTCCCCTCCAGAAAGGGTATCATTGATGTCTCCTAAACATATCCACTTGTTTGAAGTCTGCCCTATTATGTTTCTTATCAACTCCCAGGTCTTCTTCTTTTGGGCTTCTTCTGTGACACCGTAGATGCCAGAACAGTACCAAGGGTCCCCACCTTCATCATCTTCCATTTTCCCAAAAATGTGGTTCAAGGAGTAGGAAATGATGGTGACATCCAGTTGATCATTCCACATAAGAGCCAGACCACTGGATCTCTCCTTACCAGAACCATGACAGTCAATAAACAATCCTGAGTTGAAGCCACACCTGACTTTTATTCTAAACATCTCAACTTCTTTAAGTCTAGTCTCCATGAGGAAGACTAGTTGAGAATTTTCTAAATGGATGAGCCTTAACAAGGCTCGAACTACCCGAGGGCTCCCCAACCCCCGACAGTTCCAGCTTAGTGTTTTCATGGCTTTAGGCGGTGTTGGTCCTCCAACACCACCTCTGTAACGCCCCCCCCCCCCCCCCCCCTTGAAGGGGCATTACTTCGTAACCCATGCGGAAGTAAATTTAAAAGATAATTTGCTGGTTGCTTTCGGAAAATTTGTTTTCTCTTAAGTCAGAAAAACTGGGGTATAAGATTTTCTTCTATAGGGATAACTCTGAAATCCATCATACATACATTTAAAACGTAACGTCACGTTCGTAACAAAGTTACCATGACATACAACATTTCTATAAGTTTCCATTTTCGAAAGAGGAAGTTTAAACTTCAGATGGATGTATATAACACTACATTCACGGACCCCTTTAGATATACAACCCAACTCATACTCCTAAGCTGGTCATTCTATCAAATATTCATTGGAGAGACCCCCAATCGGAATACTTTCCCAACCCCTAACACTAGGTCTTCAATTGACTTAGAAAGACTCCTCTGCAACATCGGCACTAGAGTACCAAGGTACTACACCAAAACCCGAAGAGATCTGATATAATTGTAAGAGTGAGATACCATCATAAGATATATCCCACAACAACCATATACATGATACATACATCACAGAATCATATAAGCAGTTAAATCATGCATATACACAATATAACAGTGTTATATCATAGGGTCTCAAGCCCGCATACAAATCTTTGAAAATATGCATGACACTTCAATATCAGGCTCTAACTTAATCTCATGAGATATCAACACCGTTTTTCACTGGAGAAGAATTAGAGTTGGTCAATCTCTAGCCCACCGGGCAGTTGCCTCCTTACCCTCATGCATTAAGGTCTCAGGACGAGCAACGTCACATGTGACTCTTCACTCGGTTTACATGGACAGACTCCCAGATACCACCTTTGTATCTGATATATTCATCAATAGCACGTCTGCTTGGGGAAATGCACATGAGAAAATATTTTATTTAAAAGGTTTTCTTTGTGTTCATTCTTTTTCGTTGTCGCAGCTCAAAGCTAACGACTTAATCATCATTTCCCCATCACTTGAAAACTTAGAAGCATAGGACACACAGTCCGAATGCTCAATCACAACGCCCGAGACCGATGCACCAGTCCTAGGCTTGTGGTCATAGAAAGCAACATTCACCTTTAACAATGTTCATCACACGTGGTTAGAAGACACAGTCCAACACAACGTGATTAGGACACACAGCCCACAATAATGAAATCAGAACGCATTCATCACACGTGGTTAGAAGACACAGTCCAACACAACGTGATTAGGACATACAGTCCACAACAATGAAATCAGAATGCATTCATCACACGTGGTTAGAAGACACAGTCCAACACAACGCGATTAGGACATACAGTCCACAACAATGAAATCAGAACGCACTGTCCTCGATTTCGAGAATTGGACTCTCAGTCCATAACATCATAACCAGGACTCGTAGTCCCGAATTAACACTGATCCAAGATCACGTGCGCATCACTGAATACTAGAGGCGACGTCTCGCGTACTAGATTCTCTTTCTTAAGTACTTATTTTTCGTTCAGTGAAAAACAAATTCAAAACCGAATCCTCGATAACCTATCCAGGTTATCGGAAAGTTTCTAAAATATTTAGGCAACCCTTTTCTTTGAAAATCTTTTATAAAGCATCTTTGAAATTCTTTTATCTTTGAAATATTTCCCCCCAGTAGGATATTGCCAAATAATCTTGAAAGTTTTCACTTGAAGACATATAGTTCGAAAAGGATTTTTCTCTTGTATAACAATAGTTTACCAAAACCATTTCAACATTTAAAACAAGTACTTTAAGTTTAAAGAGCTTTTGGAAAAGAACACCAATCCCTTCATCTTCAAAGCTTATTAAGGTTTTTAATCCTTATAACGGTTGAGCACAGACGCACGTCTGGCTTAGCAAACTTTCAATCAACAGCAGTATATATCATCAGTTCAAAGCTAATATCACAGTTGAAAGCAGTTCATCACATATATGCATTATAACATTTAGAACAAGTACAGTTCAACATCAGATAATAGCATAACAGTTCAAGTACGTTAGATAATCAAGTAAGCTCAATCAACATGTAAATATACAATTAAACACATACACACATGCATACAGTTATTGAATATCTTTAGGAAATCCCCTCTTACCTCAAGAAGGTAAGAGAATGCGAGAAAATAAACAGTTTCACGAACGTTCTTCAAAGTTGGTTAGGATGAAAGTCTAGGTTTCAAGACACAAGGTTCAAAGGATTAGAACTCAATCGAGAACTTAGGGCTAGAAGTTTCCAAAGCACCTGCAACTTAGGGATTTATGATCCTTAAGTGCTAGGAGTTTAAAACATGATTACTTTAAACAAAGTTGAACAAAAATCCCACCAAGTTACACTTGATGGAGATTCGGCCTTGACCAATAAAATAGGCTAGGAACATTTAAATTTTTCCAATCTCTTTGGTTTAGCATCCATTAATAGTAAGGAGCTCAAAACCATGATCACTTTGGATAAATGAAAAACGAAACACCCTAGGTCCATAACCTTTAAGATTCGGCCATCATTGGGTTTTTATGATAAAAATCTTTAAACTCTTCCAATCTCTTAGACCTTTTAGCATCCAATAACTTATGGAGCTCAAGTCTATGATCATCTTGAAAGCAACATAGGATTATAAAGAATTAAAGTATAATGACATAAGTAAATGAATCATAAATGACATAAACATAAATGACATAAAGTAAATGACATAATGTAAATGACATAAAATAAATGGCATAAATATAAATGACATAAAAGTAAATGACATAATGTAAATGGCATAAAGTAAATGACATAAAGTAAATGGCATAAATATAAATGACATAAAAGTAAATGACATAATGTAAATGACATAAAGTAATTGGCATAAATATAAATGAAATAAAAGTAAATGACATAAAAGTATAATAAAAATCTTTAAACTTTCCAATCACTTTAGACATAGCATCCTTTAACATAAAGGAGCCTTGGTCCATGATCATTTTGGGAAAACAAATCTTTAATCTTTCCAATCACTTTAGACATAGCATCCTTTAACATAAAGGAGCCTTGGTCCATGATCATTTTGGGAAAACAAATCTTTAATCTTTCCAATCACTTTAGACATAGCATCCTTTAACATAAAGGAGCCTTGGTCCATGATCATTTTGGGAAAACAAATCTTTAAATACAAACTCCTACTTGTAAAAGTTGAAACAAGATCCATCTAAACCATATGCATGCTCCGGCCTCATTAGAAAGTAGAGGTTAGGAAACTTTGTTTTACACAACCTTTTAGTATGTTAAACTGCAAGTAAATACAAGACCATAGAAATTGGTTTCAACTCAAAAGGAGTTTTCTACCATTTTTGAGAGATTTTTGAAGATAAAAGCTCATATATGACATAAAGAAGAAACTTTAGAAAAAGATGAAGTTTTTAAAGAAAAGAATACATGAGAGTATTGCCCTAAACAAGAGGAACAACTTTGATGAAGAACACTTAGTGAAAGGAAGAAGAAAAACTAAAGCTTTGGAAGCTTGAAGTTAAGAAAAAGATGAAAACTTAAGGGTTTTAATGGAGTAGGAGAAAGGAAAGTGATGAAGTGAAGTTGATGAGTGGTATTTATAGAGTAAGAGGGAGGGGGGCACGGTTTTGGAGAGGAAGAAGAGAAGAAAGAAGAAGAAAGAAGGTGGTTGCTTGTAGAGGGGTTAAAGAGTTAATGTGATGTGATGTGATTGGAGAGAGAAAGATGAAAAGTAAGATTTTAGAATAAAGTTAAGATTTACTTTTCCTTAGGTGTGTCATAAGTATTTAATGAGGCTTCCCATCAAGCCCTTTTCTCATCCTTTAGGGTTCCTTTAACTGCTTAAATACGTAACCGGTTGCACATCCGATCGTATTTTCTGAAGGTTTCGTCCGGATAAAATATTATATTTTATTCCCGGGCAACAAAATTCGAAAATTTACCAAACCCACACAAAACCTCATGAAAACACTAACCGTCTCGTTCACGAATCAAAATTTTGTCTCTAGCTCAGTAAACTTGTACTGGCAGAGAAAACGCAGACCGGTTTTCGTCTAAATTTTCAATCGAAAATTTTACTGTGACTTCACACAGTAAAACAACACAAGAAAATAATTTTATTTTAAATAAAATCATCCTCTGGATTTTATCAAAAATAAATACATTAAAGCATGTATTTACTGATAGAGAAGCATACGAAAAATAGGGTGTTACAACCTCTGGTTCAGGTTTTTCCATCTCCATTGCAACATACCGCCTCTTCCTGTCTTTACCCATAAGATCATCCGGAGTCCCCTCTGTTATCATCACATCAATCAGTTGCCTCTTTCCCAACATCTTCGGAGTTTTCTCCTTGCTACTTCTTCCCTTAGGCTTACTGATTTTTTGCCTATTCCACTTTCGTTGCTTGCCAGAGCTGGACTTCTCTCCACTACCTGGGCTGTTGTTCTTAGGAGTCAAGTCAAAAGATCCAAAGGTCTCAGCCACCTTCTCAATCTCTTTTGAAGTACCTTCAGTGTTCTTCTCTTCAGAATTTGGGATGGCCTTCTCCTTCTCTTTTGGCTTTGGTGTATGTTCTACCTCAGTCTCCTCATTTTTCTAGGATGAAGTTTCTACCTTGTTGCTACTTGTACAGGCGAACAAATTCTTGCTACAAGCACTGGAGCTGTTGTCCCTTTTCTGATCTCGATTGAACTTCGGTAAAGGTGAAGCTCGAAACCAAGGCCCAAAAGGTAGGTCTTTCTCTTCCACTTCTTCGTACCCCTCATCATCATGATCCCCTGCCTCCTCGCATTCTTTCATTTGATGTCCCAGCCTCCCACAAGCAAAACAGAAATTTGGGAGTCTCTCATATCTGAAGAAGACGCGAAGATCTTTGCCCTGATAACGAATCATTGTGCCCCTTTTCAAGGGTATATGCAGATCAAGCTCCACTTTGATTCTAAGAAATTTTCCAAACCTGCTTGCGTCATTGTTATCCGCCTCTTCAAATTCCCCTATGATGTCCCCCAGTCTTCGTGCCATGGAGTCCGATCTGAGCTTCAACGGCAAGTCATAGATTCTGGCCTAGAACGATGAGGTCTGCATAACCATATCGGATGGTTGTTCAATACCAGAGACTCTTTTAAGGATCAAGAGATTCCGGTCAAAGCTCCAAGGACCACCTTTGAGAACGTTCTCCAAATCTCGTTTGTTAGAGAAGCGGAAGAGGTACAAATTCTTTCCAAGGTCCTGGGTTTCCACGGGGTTTTTCAGTCTCCACGAGTCAGTGATGACCTGCTTGAAGACCCTAACATTATAGGGATTCGCAGATCAGAGTGTGCCTGCAAGGGATCGACAAAACACACCCTCTTCTAAAGCTTCATCTTCTTCCACCACGATTCCCACCTCCTCCTCCTCCGAAAGTGGAACATTCTTCCATGTCTCCATGAATCTTCAGGAAAAACAAGAAAAAACAAAGGGAAAAGAAACCAGGATAACCCGGGAAGAGATCCAAAGAATGGATGATGAAACCAGTAAACCCTGGGAGTAGCCGCTACTTAGTTCCTAGGAAACCCTAGGAGAGCGGAGAACAAAAGGAAATATTATTAGAAGAGGAGAATTGATGAATATTAAACTAGACTTCAAATATGAATTTTGTGTAAGGTCTCAAAATTTCTAGACATGACCATGTCTGACATAAATCATTGAGGACAAAAAGAATGACGTGGAGATTTTTCTTCCTTTCCGAAAATCTCCGACAATATGCAACCATGGTTTAAGGCAAAAACCCAAAAAATTTGTGGATTTATGTCTACGAATATGCTTATTTTACATGACAACATGATTCAAGATAATTTTGAAGCACGAAAAGTATAAGGATACAGTAGTCTCAATTGAAAATTGCACTAAACGTAAATCATATTGAACATTTTATACCTTGTAATGAAACCAAATATGCTATATCCACATAAGGAATAAGCATGGAAACTAATTTATTGGAGGCACATATTGGTATTCGCTGCAATATAAAATGAGGAGAATGATTATTATTAGCTATGAATGTTATAGTAATTAAGCAAATTTTAATAAGGAGATGATTACTGTGTAAAATAGCCCTGATAAGTTCTAGCCAAGTAGGTCAACAACAATCTAAAAGTTCAAAAGGCCAAATAGCTAGCTATTATGGTACTTCCTTCATACTCAATTATAAATAAAAATAATTAATTTTATATTTATTAAAAAAATAGTTAATTTAATTTAATTATCTGGAAAAAAAAATTATAATTACTATATTCTTTTTTAGTTATCTAGAGAATATATAATGTTCTTAAAAAATTAAAAAAAAATTTGATTTAATCGATTAATTTTTTTTATTTTTAAAATATTTATATTAAATAAAATTGAGTTAAAAATTTTGCTTATATTTAAATCTTTTTTTTTTTCCCCTTATATTTGAGTTACTTATCTGGCGCATTGAAAGAAAGCACTCTTGCTATGCAAGATAACATTTTGAATCCCATTTTGTTGCTGCAGCAGCGAATCATCACGCCTCCTTGAAGAAACTAACTCTGTTGACGCCAAAGCAGATGTTGCCACTATTTTTGCCGATCGACTCCCCCCGAATGCTTGCACACAACTCGAAGTCCCTGCAGTCAAAGCCATATTCTTCTATTTCTGAACCTAATGTACAAAGGTTTCACCATTTTCGTATATTAACCAGTGCATCCAAAGCATTGTATCTAAAATAATTCAGATCCCCAAGTATTGAACACGTACCCAGAAATCTCCTTGTCACTGTGCTGCTCGAATTGCTCTAATTTACATAATCGGGACCGAGTCAACTCGACAATTGAAGAAGACGGAGAATCCTCATCTCTTTACTGTCCGTTGGGTGGTCAAGAAAAGAAAAGAGAGACAGATAGAATAAGTCATCATATTTGTTTGGTGAGCTAACAGTATAGGATAAGGCAATCCTGTCATTTATCATATTCTAGTTAATATTCTATCATGAGGGGAGCTGGGTTAGCACTCAACAGATAAGATTTAGGTTTTTTTTTTTTTCTGATAACAAGTAGGATATGGTGATTTAAAATATAATAAAATATCAAAATATATAATACATAAAATAATTAAAGTATAATAAAATAATAATTTAAATTATAATAAAATTTAACATGATTAGAAAAAAAGGTATAATAAAATATAAAATATTTAAAATAATAAAATATTAATAATTCAATTTAAAATTTATTTTTATTTTATGACAATACTAGTTTTGTTATTTTATATTATTTTAAAAAACTGTAAAATATAAAAAAGTATTCTAATAATTTAACTATAGGTAAAGTAAAAACAAAAAATGAATATTTAAAAATATAAAAAATTAATTTTATTTAGACAATATTTAAAAAAAATTAAAAATTATATATAATTTTATAAAAATGATAATTTTGTCTTTTTATATAATTTTAAATAATGAAAATTATAAAAAAAACTAAAATCTAATAAAAGATGAAAACATTTAGAATAAAAATGAAAAATTTAAAATTCATACTTAAATTGTAATGCTGTCCGGTTGGTTATCTGGTGGACACCAAACGTCGGATATGATAACAGCTTATCCTGCTTATATCCTATCATACTCCTATCATGTTCTCTTATCATATCCGTCTCTATCATATCCTGACCACCAAACGAGCCCTTAATTGACGTTCGATGGATTCTAATTTGGACTTTGGAAAGGTTGAATTATTAATGGGAAATTGAAAGAGGCAAACCTAGGTAAGACATTTTTAAGTTGAGTGGGTAAGAAATTCTTAAACTTACAACTTATTATCCAGCCAATTATAATTTATCCTTGCTGAGAAGGTTTGAGAAAGCTAAAAAAAAAAAGATTATGTTGATAATATGTTTTTATATAGTCGATTATTGTGATAATCGATTATAATCATAATCAATCTGTTTTTGTTTGGATATATTTGCTAAAAAACGATTTTAAGATAATCTATTTCGTTTTTGTGGTGCAAAAATAATCAGTGTTACATAATAAATTACGAAAAAATGTATAAAGATATTTGTTTCTAATATTTGTTTTTATCTTTTTTAACATTATATTTTTTTATATCTTGTCGTCAATTTTTTTTCTATTTATAAAAAATTGAATAAAATTTCTAATTTTTTTCCATGATTATAGAAAACATGTAAAAATGTATTATTTTTTACAATAATGATTAAATAAAAACAATATATATATATATATATGGGTAAAGGTTGTTATTTTGTATAAGATTCATAACCTCACTCGTGATAAAGCCAAAGAATCCGCAACGTTATATATACATTCTTTAGCTGCAGATGCTGAACGTGTATAAAAGGATATTACGGGGATTGCAAGTGAATAATCTAAAAGCAATTCATCAAACTGTCCAACAATAAAGATGTGGTAAAAAAGCTTAAATTTGGGTTAAAAAGCTTTTTAAAAAATAAGCTATGTACCCAAATATAACAAATTATTTCCAAAACACTTATTAGTCTCAAAACAGCTGAAACTCAATAATTTCATCATTCCCAAACAACATCTAATTCCTCTTATGAAGTCACCTTTTATTGCTAAATATGAAAGTTATTTCAAAGGTTTTTCTTCTCGTGTTGACACCCTAGACTCCTCTTTAAATGTGGATTATTTCTTTATTACTTTATAATGTATATGCATGATTTTTTTTTTTTTACTCAGGATATCCTCTGCACACAATTACCTAAATTAATCCCTCCAGCCGGGTAGGAAAACAAGGGAAGCAAAGCACTCACTCAAAAATTTTAGGTGAAACAAGTACAAGAAGAACTTCTTGTTGTGCCTTCAAAACAATCTTGGTGGAGTAAGAAGTTTGATGAGATCAAGGAGAAGGTGATTTAGTTAGAGCTCTTTTGTAATTGGTTGTCTTCAATAGCTCTCCATTATGATATATTCTCTACATTTTCTTTTAGGTGAAAGGCCATCCTGCATCTAAGCGTTTTGCCAAGTATAGTGAACCAGTGAAGACAAAGGGCCTATGTTCTACTCTTGCGATTCTTTCTTCTCCCAAATTAAATCTTTTTTTTTTTTTTACCTGTCACTTTATTCTACAACTTGGCTTACTTTTGCATTCATAAATGTTAGTGTGCTGTGAGATAATGCCTTGATCTTGGATTGAAAACGTGTGTTTTTTCACATTTAACTTCCAAATCAACTTTTATATGTTTGGTATTTTGCATGTGTAATGAATTTGACAGATAGTATAAGACTTGCAGGAAAGATATGAGACTAGTGACAACCCGGTTATTCACAAAATGCAGGAGTATGTGTCTGAGTTTCTCTCTGCATCCCTTGTTCTTAGAATTATCGAGTCACTGGTTATCCTAAATACTAAATAGTATTGCATGATGCAATATTCGTCTGGTTAGGGCTCCTTTGATGGTCAGAATAAAATAAAAACAAATCGAATAAAAGAGCTAGATAAAAGTATGATAGAATATGAGCCTGATAAGCTCTTGTAATATCCAATATTTGATGTGCACCAAATAACATACTGGGATATGATATAAATTATATACAAATGACAGGACCGTATGTCAAATTACATAAAAAAAATTTAAAGTTAATCCGTAATATATATTTTTGGCTTTTTGTACGTTAGTCCATTTTTTGATCCGAAAGTCGGCTAAGGGTTCACACCCATGTGCACATTTTGAATGTCAAGAAATTCGCATCAAGATGAATAGGATTAATTTTTAACTAATGAATAAGATAGGATAAAAGCTAACATAATAAGCTTATCTTATTCTATCTTCTTTATCTTGACCACCAAACGAGCCCTATAGTCTAAATAGTAGCAATGTATTATTCAAATTTAATTGCTAATTTGCACACTCCTTTTACAGTATCAATGACAGTATGTTTCAAGAGACAGATGCTGCAATTTCATTCAAGGAAATACGTCAACGGGATCCGTGTGCTCTCATGCCTTTTGTTTAATCTCTTAGTCTTACATCATTATTCTATTTGTTAACATCATTTCTCTTTGTTTTTATAATACTGGCAATAGCCTCACCTCTAATGCATGGAATAGATGGCGTGCAGAGGAGAGATGGCAGCACAAGAGAAATTAGCAGTACATGTTCTAGAATTGGTGTCTCATCTTATGATTGTGTTATAAATCCTTATTGTCGCAAAAACGAGGTCACAATCAAATTATTATGAGTTAAGTTTATAGATATGGTTAGAAAGAAACCAAGAAACAAATTCCATCTTTTGCTTCTTCATTCAAAGCTAGATCTAAACCATTTTTGTTGAGAATATAAAAGAAAATAGTACTTTATTTATCAGGACTTTAAGTTGAAAATTTATATGTTCTTTTAAAACTACATGTAAAAAAATTGTCTCCTAATTTTCTTTTAGAACTTTTGATACATAATACTAATAATAGACCATTAATGTATATCTAGATAGTTGATGACCAACAACTATACCCCTCCCTATTCATTGCGGGTAGGTTATTTGTCGACACGGGGTTTAGCTTACAATGTATTTGGAAGCCTCCCCACCCAAATGAGCTTTACAGGGAGCTCTGATGAATTTTGTCGTTCTTTTGAAGAGAGTCCAATAAGATAAATAGGATAGGACCTATGCAATTTTAAAGTTCTTATACTCTTGAGTACATCAGGACAACCAGCAAGAAAAGAAAAAAAGATTATCTGATACTTGATCCTAACACTAATTATGAAATTTTCATTATCGTGTCAGAAGAAGATAGCTATTGTGCTATACCGAATCGGTATACAGCCTTGGTACAACTAGCAAAGATTACATTTCAGTTTATACTCACTGATCTAATCTGGACCAACATAATTGAGCAATAAACAGTAACAAGTCATTAAGAAAGCTTAGTGTTCTCAAAGCAACATAATACAGTTTACAGTAGTAACTTGTCACACACAAGGGCACAAAGCTATACAAACTACAAACATCAAGAGTTCCAGGCCCCCGTTCCCCTTTTTCACCACTGGCCAAAGGATGCCAAACTGTTGATAATCCAATCTGGCAGTAGGAAAACAGTAAGGCTTGTGGATTTGTAACCAAAGAAATGCAGGCATTTTTGCCCTCTCCAAGCTTAGTGGAGGAAGTTCTTCATTGGATCATCATGATGTACTTTCTTCATCCTGTATGCCTCCATATCCTCCGGAGTAACCTGCAGCATTAAGATGATTTAAAAATATGCTCAAAGAGCATGTATCCAGACAAAATTCTCAACCAGTGGCATGAAAAATCCTACCTCATCATTCCATCTGACATTATATTTACGCTTCCTCTCATCTTTTTCTTCTCTCTTTCTTTGATCCTCCTGTGGAAAATCAAATTTCACCAATCAGCACAACATTCACGCGATACATGTTTGAATAATTCACCTCAAAAGATTGAATGTTCCAGTAAGATAATTAAAAAAGATTACTCCATAAAATGAGCGTCCATAACATGCCATCTTTTTTACTACTCTATAAGTTACTAGCAATATTTAGTTTAAACCAACTGTGTAACCTTGGTTATTAAGATCAAGAAAGTTCTTGGCACAAAACAATAACTAATTCTGCAGGAGATAAAATAAGAGACAAAAAATGACACTAACAAATATTGATGCATATTAAGGAGTCAAGACACATGAATGATATACTGATATTTACCTTTTTGAGTGCGTCAGCAAGCAATTTTTCATCCAGAACTAGGTCATCTGGGATATCGGTTCCCCATGTAGCAAGCCTTTTCTCCTCCACTGGTGTAGGATCCTCTGTACAGGTTCATGAAAATAATTCAAGACTAGTAAAGAGGATGGTAAATAAATTTACCACAAAAGAAATTTACCAAAAACAACAGGGCACGTTAAATATGATCAATAATGGAAACAGAAATTAATAACAACGATCAATGGAAAGGTATTGGTGTACGAACCTGAAGCAGCCTCCTTACGGGCAATATTAGCTTTCATAAGATCACTTGCAGCCTCAGCAGCCTCAATACCAGCAGCACCAGTGCAATAGCTATTTCGTATTGTCTGCTTGCAGCACTTATAGCCCCATTGGTGATCATTCCACCATGAGCCCCAAACAGAAGTGTGGTTGTTAATGTAAACATCTTCATCATACTTGCTCCTAGGAAGTGCTGCCTCCTATTGGAAGAATCAGATACATAACTATATCATCTTAAAAAGGAGCAATAACCATAAAGCAGAATCCTTAAATGATCAAAGTAAAACTAATTGTGTTGTGAAACTGTGAAGGGTTAACAGATCAAATAAAAAGTCCAGCTACACCATCAACAAGCATTTTATAAAAGATTTATACGCAAGTGTAAGTTTCAAGCTGGATGTAAATATTCAGACAGCATATCTTACCTGTCCTTTAATAATTCTACCAGCACGATCATACTCAACTTGCCTCTCACTCTGACCCAGCAGAAGCTCTCTAGGAAGCTTGTCCTCATCAGCTGCATTCCCATACTTCTCCACAATGGTTTCCTTTGTTTGAGACTTTAATTTCTCCTTCATGACCTTAAAATTCTTATAGAGCAATTCAGCTTGGGATGGGGCCGCTTGCATGTGAACATCTTGCCCCTTGTCAAATGCTTCCCAAGCATGGATGTTTAATTCCTTGAATTCCAAAGCTTGACCACTATTTCTATATTGGTTATCACCCTGGAGTATAAACAGATTTAATGCAAATAAAAGATTAGCAATAGCATACATATAGCTGAAAAAAACAAATTATAGAATTTTCTAAAATTTTGATTCTTGTGGTAAGTTACCCCATAAAACTTTTCGTGTGGATCTGCATCTGGAAGAGGATCTTCACGCATGGACCTGGTCTTGGGATCATAGTGTGCAGAATTGACATCAAGATTAAGAAGATATTTTGCAGTATCCTCTCGAATACGTAGGTTCCTGGAGGAAAAGATATTTCAACACCAATTCATCACATATAAATAATAAAAAACAATAATATTAAGTACAAGAGCAATTAAATTGGAGTTGCATTATTAAAGTGATGGCAAAATAAAATTACCTCACAGTTCCTGTACTCCCACCACCTGTTGTACGGACACGCTTCTCAACCTTCGCAAAATCCATTTGCTTGCTCTCATCAACCTTTGCCTCATCTACTCTTAGATCATCTTCGTCTTCATCCTCATCACTAGCAACATCCTCACCATTTTGGTCGCTCTTCTCCAATTTCTTCAGCTGTTGTTCCTTCAAGTACTTCTTTCGAGCTTCATCTCTAGCTTCATACCTCTCAATGACTCGAGCATAAGTTGATGCATCATATCCATTCCATCTGTCCCGTTTGCCGTCATAGTCAAGCTCAAATGTTTCTATCTTTTCATCGGGGGCAATGTGCTTGTTTGTCCACTTTGCTCCCACTTTCCGTGGCCTTTCCATGCATGACTTAGTATCATGCGTCATAGCTCCACAACTATAACAAGTATATGAAAATTGAAGCACTTAATCTTGTCAGAGAAAATTAACATAAACATAAGAACAGTCAAGACACAAACACAAAAAAAAAAAAAAAAAAAAAAAACACAACCATGCTTGTCACATCTGCAGACAACAACTCAGACAAAAACCAAATACTGAACTTCAATAGCATTCGTCACATATGCAGATATAACACGACACACAGTACACACGCGCGAGTGATAGTGAGATATATCACTTACTTCTCACATGCACCTTTCCTATACTTGTCTGCTTGAAAAATTTTAGCACCTCTATCATACCACGATTTGGTGTAATTGGGATCGGATTTCCATTTCCTTTGATGTTTCAAACTCTACAAAGAAAATAAAAAACAGAATAATATGTTAGTTTTTACAAGTCAATTATCACAATTTTATGCAGATATCAACAAAGTATAAAGGAAATAAAAAAACTTACAGGCCTCTCAGCATTGAGATACCAAGGTGCAGATGACATATACTGGGGAATGTGGGGATTGATTTCTTTCCCATCTTCATCCACCTCAGCTGGTGCAAGCCCTGCTTTACGTGCTTCCTCCAACTCAATCTGTTTTCGATGGTCCTCCCTGGACTTGAATGCCACTGCAATACACACACCCCATGTAAGTTTCAAAATCATACACACAATGGTTGATTAAGGTGAGGCAAATTGAGAGGATCATAGTCACGTTAAAATTACAATTAAAAAGGGACTATCAATCCATTCAACAATGATGCAAAATGTTTGAAAAGGTTTCAAACAGATGAGCCTAAACCCTATAGAAAAAATCATAACTTTAGATTCTTCATGTTCTTCAGACCCTGTGATGATAACCATCTCGTTTGAATTAACTACTAAAAAAATATCGTCCCTTTAACCAACGCACGAAGAAGTAACAAGTTTGAATTGAAATCAAGCTATGATTTCATCTTAATTATTGTTGTATGGATATGAATGAACAAAACAAGAACAAAGCCCCAAATATAAAAAAGGATGAAAACCCTACTGTAACATAAAGTCACGTTCTCTGTGCTCCGAAAATAAGAATCGAATTGATAAAAGAAACCCTAGAAAAAGAGAATTCCCGAGATTGAATGAGAAGGAGGAGTACCTGAAGCGGTGGCCATGTTGTACACAAACGCAGAATCTCTCTGAAGATCAAAGAAGAAGGAAGCAGAGAAACCGATTCAGATTTAAGCGTTTAGCTTCTGTTTCTTATTCTTACAACTAAAAACTGCAGACTTTAAAGATGATGGCGGTGCGGTTTACTTTTATATATATATATATATATATATATATATATATATATATATATATATATATATATAATTTTATTTCTTTTTTTTTTGTGATATTTTTTTATTTCATTTTAACTTGTGTATAAAAAATACTAATCAATATCTCTCAAAAAAAATACTAATAAATATTTATCATTTTTTAAAAGAAATATTTATCATATTTTTAAATATATCCTTAAATAGTTATAATTATATATTATGATGATAATTCGCAATATTTGAATTATTTATAAAATAACAGTTTTTAACGAAATATTGTAATCAATATTTGAATTATTTGTATGAGTAAAAAAAAACTGTTGTCGGAAAATGATATAATTTTTTTATTATATTACTGATATTTAAAAAAATTATTATTTTTAATATAAAACCTTAATTTTTAATTATTAGCAAAAACAGATCTCTTGAAAAGGTTTCCAGCATGTTTGGTTTAAATTTTTTTCAACGCTGATTGAATGAAAGTGTCGTTTAAAATTGTGTTCTCCGAAAGCTTCCATTGTGAACTTCCAAATTAATTGCCTCGGGACGAACAATTGTCCTCTTAGCAGCGAGTTTAATCCGAAACAAATAGAGGTTTCTTCATTGAGATTATTTTGACATTTTCTTTTATATGTTACGGATTTCTTTTTATTTTAATTGGTATATATGCGTTATTGATGTGAGGATTTTTTTTAAACTATCCATCAATCATAAATAATCATATTATTAGAAAATGATTCACTCTTATCCAAAGTTTCACGCTACCTTAAAAATCACTTATATCATGATTTGTAATTGATTGATAACGTAACATGCATCAAAATTAATTTTTGTTATTATTCCAATATTTTTGCTTGCATTATGAAACATTTATCAATTATTTTGTTATTATTCATTGGAGTCATTCATGTTTTGGGCACCCCGGTATGTCATCTTATGCATTATACCCACAGTCCTAAATTTCCTTCTCATTAGACTGGTCATCTTTTGATCTCATTGAGTTCATGCACACATTCTCCATTTTCTACTTAGAAATGTCTTCAAAACTAGTATTTTTATCCATGTAATGTATGGGTTAAAACAACTTCTAATATGATATTTTAATAATTTAGAATTCAAACAAAATTTTTCATACATAATTATTCCTTGTAAATATATTTTATCCAAAATGATTATACACAAGCTCGAGTTATTTTTACTCATCTTTCTTTTACATGACTTGCATATGTAGCATGTGCCTAATTCTTTCTACTATTATTTATCCTTCAAAATCAATTCAAGTCCATCATTTTTTTTTCTATGAATGCATAATATTTTGTTGATTACTACACCATGCACTACAAGGATATTATAGAACTCATTTCTACCATTCAAACGTCATAACTTGTCTTGTTTGGCTCATTTTCCAAAAACTAATGAAAGTAGATTTTTATTTTAACCTTAAAAATATATATTTTTAAAAAAATATTTTAATGAAAAACTTAAATAAATACATCGAACTCATTAAAAAATTGATTTTTTGTCGTCACATAATTTGTAACGAATGCCCACTAAGTTTTAAGAAGTAACTGATTACTAATATTTTTTTCATAGAACTAATTATTAATATTATAAGTATTATTATTATCATTATCATTATCATTATTTTTGATAACATAGAAAATGAGCCAAAGAAGGCAAGTTCTGGCTTTTAAATGATAGAAATGAGTTCTATAATATTCTTGCACCGCATAATATATTATTATTATTATTATTATTATTATTATTAACATGAATCCGTATTTTCTACTACTGAAACTAAACCCTGCTCAATATGCAGCAACTACTGTTATACGGGTAAAATTTCCATTTAAAATCAAACTATTTAATACTCTATTAAAGGCTCTGTTTAAAACCAAATTTTTATATAGAATCTCCAAATTTTAATATTAAGAACCCCGTATCATGATTCTTAGAACAAAATTCAAATAATTTATTAAAAGGGATGTAATATAACATAAATAATTTTTTCCAGATTTCGAACTATTACAATGAATCTATTTAGATGGGAATAATCCATTTTGAAATAATTCTTTATCAACTTGGATAAAGCATGTACCATAACAGTTCCGTATTTCTGAAGAGCACACATTAAACAATACAAAAATGCTAAATTGACACAGAAATGTGTACAACATACGATACACCGTATGCACAGTCAATTGTCAGAATTTGACTTTGATCAGATCAGAAGACTTTTTTTTTTTTTTTTTAAAATTTAAATTTTTTTTGTAAATAAATTTTTTGATTAAGTATGTGTCAATATCTGGTGAACGGGGTACAAATATCTGGTGAATGCCTTCAAATATGTGGTGAATGCCCATACTAAAACCAAGTTTTGGATGCCTTAGATTATCTGGTGAACATAGTTCAATTATTTGGTGAATGCCTTCAAATATATGGTGAATGCCCATACTAAAACCAAGTTTTGGATGTCTTAGATTATCTGGTGAACGTAGTTCAATTATCTGGTGAGTGCCTTCGAATATCTGGTGAATGCCCATACTAAAACCAAGTTTTGGATGCCTTAGATTATCTGGTGAACGTAGTTCAATTATCTGGTGAATGCCTTCGAATATGTGGTGAATGCCTATACTAAAATTGGGTTGTGGATGCCTTAGATTATCTGGTGAACGTAGTTCAATTATCTGGTGAATACCTTCAAATATGTGGTGAATGCCCATACTTAATCAAAAAATTTATTTAAAAAAAATTTAAATTTATAAAAAAAAAAGAGGGTACAGGTCGCAAGATGATCTTTGCACTGATCTTGCCGCATCATGCGATCTGTTCATACGATGTATGTATTGTTGTCTGCATTTTGTGTCAAATTAGCAAACCTGTAAACAATACATGTACAATATATACCTCACTGAGATAAACATATATTTTTGTTGCTCAACTATCCAACTAAATAAAATTAAGAATAGTTTCTAATTCAGATTTTGGTATTGTATCTCTTCTCGATCATATGAAGATCACATTACTATCCAATTACATTCACAAAAAGATGAAATATTTATTCACTTTCTACCAGAAGATTAAAGGCAAAAGCATCATAAATTTATGATGAAATGTTATAAGTTATATCATTCACTGTATCTTAATATGATCAAAGAGTTAAAGATTTAGTTAACTACAAAAAGGGCATTATGCGAAACCCCTTTTAGGGTCATCACATAGTTATCCAAAAGCAGATAATTAAATTATTAATCGCTGATTACTTTCGGAAAATATACTTTAAAGTAAATATCTTATTATGAAAATAGTGCTGAATTTTTTTAAAAAAAAAACCTCAAAACCATCTTGATCATAAACAAATGTATATATATATATATATATATATATATATATATATATATATGCATCATCTTTTAAATACACACTATATCTAATAGGAGATAACAAAAGAGCCATCATAAGTATAGGCTATTCTCTATCAAACTAAGTAAAGAAAAGAAAGACATATACATATAAGTAACGAGTAGTCCAGAACCATACCAAAAACTCATGACTCTCAGTAGTCAGATCAAAAACTGACAAGACTCGCTACCCCAGAACTATACCTTTAGCTGGTCAAGCTAATGAAAACCATTGGGAAGATGATGATGATCAACCCCACCTATAACATATGTATCTTGTAACAGCCCGTTTTTAGTTACGTTATTTAATCGGTTAAAATATAATTACACATATGATTAATTATTTTATTTGGATGTTTGTTAATTTTGTTATGTGGTTTAGTTTGAGTAATTAAATTACTCTCTTCAAATTATTTTATTGGGTGCGTTAGCACTGACTTATTTAAGTGAATGCACACTTACTAGACAATAAGTTACATTATTGTCACTATTACTACCAGTACAGAAAAATATTTTAAATAATATGTTTAAGAGAAAAGAATTTTCATATTTTCATTCAATTTAATTTTAGAGTTGAAAATAAACTGGTTTGACCTTAATCGGAGATTAAATGTTGGACCGAGTATTTTCTTAGTTGATCAGTCCAACTATTAATCTTTACTCTAATTTGAATTTCAAAAACGTATATCTATCAATCTTTATTTTTAGATTCCAGAAAGTAAAAACATGTTTATTTTAAACTTAATATTTTATCACTCATTTATATACCTATCACTAAATAATTAACTTAAAACCCAACTTTATCACTTTTCTCTCTCTCGACGCCTCTCCCTCACTTTTTCTTTTCTTCTCTGCTTTTTCTTTTTACTCTTTCTTTCTTTTCTTCTTTTTCTCTTTCTTCTTTTTCTCCTTTACTCTTTCTTTGTTTTTCTTCTTCTTTCTTTTCTCGTTCTTTCTTTCTCTGCTTCTTTCCCCTTTTCCTTTTTCTTCTTTCTTTTGTTTTGGTTTCTTTCTTCTACCTTCAGAGAACCCACCCACACAACCTCACCCCTCCCTAACTTCGAAACCTCCTTTCCTATTGCCGTCCAGCCACGCATCGCCGTCAGGGAGGCCGCCGTTCGACCGCGATGGGCAAAGAGACGTCAGCCACCGCCTGAGACGCGCCCCACCGCGGTAAACGCTGCTTCCACCACCATCGACTGTGGTTTCCGGCGCCGTCCGCCGAAACTGAGTCCAGATTCGGACTACCCTCATCGTGCTCTTTCTTCTCCACCATGCGGTTTTCCATTTGGTCACTGTTGCTCCGCCACCGCCGCCGCTGTGTAGGCGTTTTCCGGTCACCATCCGGCCAACTTTCATCAAATAAACACCATAACTTTGCTCCCCTCTTCCTCCTCTACAAAAGCCCTCAAGAAATTTCGAGATCGGAGAACATTGATTTCTGACCACCACGAGCCGCCGCGTCTGCGCCGTCAGCCGCCGTGCCGGACCTCCAAGACAGCCACCACGTCATCTTTCTCTTCCTTGGGTAAGTGGTTTTCTCACTTCCTTTGCTCAGATTCAAAACCCCCAAATTGATTTTGAAACCCTAACCCTAGGTTTTGATTTTTAGTTCTCAGTTTATGAAATTAATTGGTGTTTTCTAAAATTGGGAACATGATTAAGTGTCTCCCTAAATCAATTTTGTCAACCTCTTGTTAAACTGATTTTTTTTCTCAATTTTCATCTTGAGCCTAAAAACCTTAAATCTGTTTTGATTTTAGATGAATGAGGTTTCTGAGAAATTAAATATATTATTGAATTATATTTATATTTTGATTGTTGAGAAATTAATTTAGTATTTTGTCTGGTTGTTTCAATGCTTGGATCGTCTCTCTGGGATATTTTTCATGTTCTTGCTTGCTTTGGAGAAGTATGAATTCCTTTTTGGGAACTCATTGGAGCTGATTGCAGGGCTGTGAAGTTCCAGAAAAACCTCTGAACGCATTAAAAGGTGGGGGAAATAAACTATTTAACGTCGGAAACGGCGCGGTTACATTTAATTAGATAATGGTGTACGGCGACCCAAACCCTACACGAAAGCGAGTAACGGACAATGTCTATACCACATTGGGAACTACTCAGTGGTACCGATGATGATATAGAAATTGTGCGTTTATCATCATTACGCTACATACATAGATTATTTTATTACGTGATGATTGCTTGTTTGACTGGTTGATTTGAGCTTGGTACTTGATGTATGATATTATAACATGATGATGATTATGATGATATGATGAGTGTTATGATTGTGCTTAGAGGATTGAGTAAATCATAAGTTATGTTGGGACACGAGGATGTATTTGGGAATTGCATACAATATGTGATAGCAGTGTCTAACCGAGATGATTATCTTGATATGAGGTCGAGATTAATGAGATGAGATTATTCTAAGGTTATTTATGAGATTAAGATGACTGGTTAGGGCACTAGGGGGTGACCTGAAACATGGTCTGTGATATGAGGGACCTGAAACATGGTCGAGTAGACCTGAAACATGGTTGATTAGGGTCTATGCCTCGGAGGGAAAATTCCCGGGGATAGGCTAACGGCGGACCGTCCAGAGATGATTTCATTTTAGTCGCAGCTATAGTTCATGCATTGCATGAGCATCCTGGATTGTGGTCCAGAGGTGTTCACCGGGTTGTGCATCTATAGTGCCATTGCTTTGCGTGGGCACCCTCCAGCCGCGGACGAGGGTGTGCGCCGGGGACTCTGGGACGTGTCGAGTATATTGTTGTGATATCCGGATATGGTCGATACCTGAAGAGATTATTCATACAGCATTTGCATTGCATCATGATGGAGGGTAGAGGAAAGATTATAGATGTGGATTGAGGATGATTATGTTACATATATTTATCTGGGGAGACGGATGTTTAGCGTGCCGTTATTTAATTAAATGTTGCTAAACCCTTTCCACGTTTGATGTTATATGGTTTCTTATCCCCTGTATCTTTCTGCATGTTGTATTTTGTTTTATTATGAAATCGTACTAGAAGACCTGGTGGACAAACTTAATGATGAGGGATTGGACGGGATTTCCTATGAGCCGGATGCCGGAGCTCGAGTCTTGACCCATGGTGATTAGGATCAAGGTAGTATATGGCCAGTGCGTCTTGTAGGACGTTTTAGATGTTCTCAGTTGCTTAGTATTTTGTCTAAGTCTATGCCTGTGAGGGCTCCTACCGAGAGCTCCTACCGAGAGGATACCCTCAACAGTGTTTTGGTAATGAAATTGATAAACATGGGGTATTTATATATTATAATCTTGCGAATATTTTATGTTATTAATGAAAACTGTGTATGTGCATGAAAAACCAATTTAAGATTACTGTATCTATTTATCTCCCAAGTCTTTATCACGACTGTAGTTTGTGTATTTATTTTCCGCTCCTGGCAGTTGATGTAAGTCCAGAGACCATTTATGGTTGAATTAAGTTTTGAAGTTATAAAACTGTCGATCAGGTGTTTTTCCGACGTCATACAAATCTCCGATTTTTAAAGGGGACATTTCGAAAATGATTTGTGAAAATCTCTAAAGCTAAACGCGCGCTTAAGGAACTAATTACCGAGGTTTTAAACTAAATGTCACAAAGGGGCATAGCGGGGTGTCTCATATCTAATGAAGATACCTCCGCTCTCGCTCCTTCGTTGGAAGAATCATCATCATCAACAGCAGGAGGGTGGAACTCAAGATCATCCTCAAAGTACTCATTTGGGTCCTCCTCGACCTCATCCAAAACTACCTCAACAGGAGGTATTGGTAGTCCGTGCTCAGTCAAGTACTGTAAGTATAGCCATACAAGAGGTAGAGATACCTCAACAGTCTCCACAACATGCGTCCTTCGCTTCGGTCCTGCCTCCACTGTGCCAACAACCTCTCTACTAAGGTCATGATAGGTGGCGCTGAGTGCCCCAGGGTTTATCTCCCAGGCACCACCAAACTGAGCGCGCTCAAACATGATCGACCGAAGCCTCGAATGTGCCAGAGGCATATTCGGTTCCATCTAATCTTAGATGTAAAGATATATGCACAAGTAGAGAAACCACAAATAAATCATGCAAGAGTGAGATACCAATATATGGATTTTACTCTACAACTGCTAGACACACATGAAACACATACACATGTATCAACATAAGCATTCGTAAGCAAATAGTTTATCAATGGGTTTAACACCCCAAACGTCATCATTTGAAAAACTATGCATGAACACTTCACATTCGTCATCTAAATTCGCACCTAATCTCATGAGATATCCCAACACATGGTGTGTTGATCAGGCTCAATTGCCATCCTATGGCATAAAGGCATGCAGCCATAACCCATTACACACTATCCACACCCAGGGCATCAGTGATAAAACCGTAAATGGGGTTTCATTGTCCAACCCGGGCACAATGAAGAAAATTGTAGCATGAAATACCTGGCGCCGCAAGGTAATCACACATAGAACCGTGGGCACGTCTGCCAAATGCATGCAAAACACTTTGCTCATAACATTTTTCTTTGTGTTCAATCTTTCTTTGTCGAAGCTCAAAATGGCTTACGACTTACATAGTTTTAACATCTTTAAATCTTTCATTACAACACAGGACATCACAATCTGAGTGCTCAATCACGACACCTCTCGACTGATGCACCAGTCATAGGTTCGTGGTAATAGAAAACATCTTAAATGTTTAAACACGGTATACACCACGTAAAACATTGAATATAATTTATGAAGCTTCTTAAAGCTTTTATCCACTTAATTTAATTGGGCACTGACCACTGTCAGGCTTCTCAAACAACAACCAATAATAATATCACGGTGATAAATATTTTTCTTTTTCTTTTTCTTTTCGACAACCACAACAACAACGTAAGTATAAACGTATATGGATAGATATATATATGTAACATCATACAACTATAATGCATCCTACTGTTGTCACACCTAGACCTTTATGAATATAGGTCCTTATTTAAAAACAACAACATACGAAAAATAAAACCTAAGCTGGTCACACCTATAAGACAGCCATAATAGTAGCAAATAAACTTCGGCATGCCCCAAACTAAGGAACCTTCTTCTTGTATACATCATATCCCCTGAGCGGTTCATATGAACTCCCCAATATAGAGCACAATAGATAAAATCCAAACAGAATGATGTAAGAGTGAGAAATCAATATATGGATTTAACACGATAATTACATGCTCGACACAAAAGAAAACATATATACATGTACATTTCTATAAACAAACAAGTAGTCTATCACTGAGTTTCATACCCGATCACCGTCTTTTGAAAACAAATGCATGAGCACTTCAACTTTCAACATCTAACTTTTCACTTAATCTCCGGAGATCCCAACACCGTGTAAATGAGCCGATCAAGCTCGATTGCCAGGTATTTTAGGCACAACGTGACATGTAATACCATACATAACAACGTAGCACGAAATACCTTATTTATTAAGGCACCATACATAACAACATAGCACGAATACCCTACATTAAGGCATTATACATAAAAACGTGGGCACGTCTGTCAATAAATGCATATAAAACATTTTGTTCTCGTCATTTTTCTTTGTATTCATTCTTCTTTTGTTGAAGCTCAAGATGGCTTACGACTATTCATAATTTTCAACGTGTTAGATTTATCAACGTTAACACAAGACACGAAGTTTGAATGCTCAATCACAAAACCTTAGACCTTGCAATCAGTCTTAGGTTCGTGGTGAGAGAAAACAATATTCACCATTAACAACGCTCATTACAACGTGAATAGGACACAAAGTCCATAACAACGTAACACAAATCAAATATCTTCGTGCTTTTATTTCAGAATGCCAGTATCACGACGTCTCGGATACTAGGTTTACTTTTCAACGTTAACACCATTTTCGTTCTATGAAACACAAAATCAAAACAAAACTTCAGAAACTTATCCAAGTTGTCGGAAATACCGTCGTTGAGTAAAGCTTGATTCGGAAAAATCATTTCAAAATTGGAATTTCCTTTGTCAAATCATCAATTACTTGAAATCATTTTCTGAAAATTTTATGTTTCAAAAAGGGAGTTACTTGAGGCTCAGTCTTGGTTTAAAACACGTATTGCCATTTTAGAATTTATTGTCGTTGGTACTTTTCCAAATTACCGTCGTCTAGCATTTTTAAAGTCATTTAAGCCAATTCTTAAACTTTTCCACTTAAATATTTTTCTAAAATCATAATTAAGTTATTTTCGAAGATTAATTTTATAAAATAATTTTTTATAATACTACGGAATTTCTTACGTAAAAATTAGCAGTACAAAAATAATTTCACGGTTACTTCCTCATTGTGGCTCATAGTTTACTTTTACACTGATAAATCATTAAAATAATAATATTTCCCAACATTTCTTATTTTTCCCAAAGACTATTTTCCATCAATATTATATTCCAATATTTCTCCATTAAACATTGAATATAATTTTAAAAGCTTCTTAAAGCTTTTATCTGGTTAATTGATTGGGCACTGACCACTATCAGGCTTCTCAAACAACAATCAATAACAATATCATAGCGATATTTCCTGGCAGATCATGCATCACAACATTATAATATATAACTGTAAATAAACAATTAAGTGCAGATAAACCATCACAGATAAAAATAATACAACTGAAACAAACACCACAAATAAATAATATAGACATCAACTAGATAGCACGTAGCCATCGAAAAAATCACTCAGTAAATCCCCTCTTACCTCTCGAAGAACTTAACTTCCCATTAAAAACTTTGCCGCGAATCCAGAAATTGTTGACACACGTACAAGGTACAATTCTTTATCCTTTAACAAACCACAATTCAACCTATCAAAAACAAGCAAATAAAATCACCTATTCCTCTATGATAGGTCACGGCCTTAGAGAGATTTTGTGGCTAAAAATTTATCAAATTGCTTAAGTCTTTGGATTAGTGTTCCTTAGTACTTTAGACAATGGATTAGTGACTAATCATAAAAGATTGAATCAAAAACTTCCAATCCTCCAAAAACCTTGGTTCGGCCATGATGAATAAATGGAGTAAGCGATTTTCGTTTGATACAAGGATTTGGATTCAACATAGTTACATACTAGAAGGATGAAATACAAGATCATTTTCAAAAGAAATGAACAAAAGTTCCTCCACCCTCACATGCATAGTTTCGGCCTTAGAGAGAAAAACAGGGAGGAAAACTTTGTTTGCAACAAACTCTTGGATTATGATTACAGAGATGATAATAAGAACATAGAAATTTGTTTCATATTTTTAAGATTTTTCTATGATTTTCTAGAAAATTTCAAAGTTTCTAGATCTAGGAATTGAAAATGATGAACATGGATGAACAAGACATTGAATCATAAAATTTATCTGCAGCGCCTAGCCGCTGGTGGCCAAGAGGTCACCCTCCTCCTCCTTCTTACGTCTGTCTCTTCCTTCCTATCCTTTTCTTTCTTCTCTTTTCATTCACTGGAAAAACTGAAGTTATGCGTGTTATAGTTATCACGTGACGTCTCCTCTGTAAAGCTGAAGTTGCGTCACTTGCGTGTTTGACTCTCAAATTGGCTAGGAGTGACAATTTGAACCATATCCTATGGGTATCCGCAAAAAAATACTCACAACAGGTAGGATAATTACCTGCTTTGAGTGCGTTTCGGAAAGCTGGCAAAAAACAATTATGCCGATAATCTATTTTTAAATAATGGATTATTGTGATAATCGATTATAATCAAAATCTGTTTTTATTTGGGTATGTTTGCTGAAAAGTGATTTTAAGATAATCTATTTTGTTTGGGTGATACAAAAATAATCACTTTTACATAGTAAATTACGAAAATAATATGAAGATATTTGTTTGTATTAATAATATTTGATGTTATTTTAACATTATAACTTATTTATATTTTTTATATCTTGTCATCAACTTTTTTTATATTTATAAAAAATTGAATAAGATTTGTAACATATTTCATGACAATGAACAACATGTGAAGATATATTTATTTATTTATTGATTAAGAAATTCATGATTTGGTTTTAAAAAAAAGGGGAAATCATGTTTTGAAAATTTGAAATTGCTTCATGCTGATTCGTAGTTAGAAAGAACTGCTTCATTGTAACAAAAAAAAAACAGAGAGAGAGAGAATTGGTTCACGCCCACTGACACGAAAATTGCTTAACGCTATCACCAAACTTGGAGACAACTTAGATACAGAGTAAATAGCCAATTTGGTCCCTGAAACTGTAAGATCGTGTCAATTTGGTCCCTCAAATTAACGAAATTGCAAAAAGGTCCCTGAAACTGTCAAACGTCGATCAAGTTGGTCCCTCCGTTAGGCAGGGTTACTTGACGCCGTTAATGGTGCTGACGTGGCACGTTAAGTGCCCATGTGGCATGACAGCTGTACCACAATTTCAGGGACCAATCTGACACTAAATTCCAGGGACCAAATTGACACTCAATTCGTAATTTAACTCTTTAACATCGTGTCATTTCCATCCCTCATTTTACCTTTTCATCTTCCCCGGCGTCCTCCCCTCCTCCCCTCTGCCACACCCTTCCGTCTGCAACCGCTCGCCGGAGACCATAACCCGTCGCAGGAACCTCACCGGAACTCGCTTCCACTCAAAACGCAGGTGTGTATTTTGTTTACCCATTTTGTTTTGAGTTATGGGTTTTGATTGTTCATCTTCTTCTTCATACTGTGCATGTGGTAGGGGTTGGGTAGGTTTTCATCTAAACCTCTATTACATTAGTTTTGTACTTGGGCATTTGCCCTAGTTATCGTTTTACCCATTGTTGCGCATTCTTCATCATCAATGTCGGTGGGTATAGGGTTTGTTGCGATGCTCTGTTTTTTTTGTTTTGTAACAGAGTATATGAAACGTTTTTTAATTTATGCTTCTTTGTTAATGTACAGAATGAGTACTATGATCACTGTTATCGTGCACCATGGAGGCATATTGTTGAGGAATGAGAGAGGAATTCTGGAGTATGTGGGTGGTGAGATGGATGTGTGGGAAGAGTTGGACTCGGACACACTCAATGTTTTTGATTTGTTTAGCATTGTGAAGGTGTGTAAGGGTTATGATAAGGTTGACAAATTGTGGTGG
Organism: Sophora flavescens; assembly: GCA_030762895.1. Classification (NCBI taxonomy): domain Eukaryota; kingdom Viridiplantae; phylum Streptophyta; class Magnoliopsida; order Fabales; family Fabaceae; genus Sophora; species Sophora flavescens. The sequence continues at coordinate 80,291,643 of CM061069.1, read as the reverse complement.
TTGAAGCCAGACAGGGACCTGGATATTGGGTTGAGAGAACTAACCTGTGTGATGAGAGCTTCATAGATATGGTTAAGGCTGCCCTCCTTAATGGGAATGAGATTGAGATTTATCACGAGTATGCCCCCGAGCCCCTTTAGGCATGGGTGCCTAACCAGGAAGCTTTGAATGCTGCTAACATGGATGTTGATGAGTGTCACATGAGTCCATATGAGGACAACCATTCAACTGCTGATGAAAGTGCAGAGGACAGCCATTACAAGCCTCCTCCAGTTGTAATCAGTTCAGATGATTATGAGGAAGTGGTGTTAAGCAAGAACGAAGGGAAGAAGGCTAAGGGAAATAAGGTTGCTGGGACTTCATCCAAGGCTAAGAAGGCTAAGGGAAATAAGGTTGCTGGGACTTCATTCAAGGGTAAGAAGGCTAAGGGTAAGAAGGTTGTTGGGACTTCATCCAAGGGTAAGAAGGCTAAGGGTAAGAAGGCTAGTGGGAGTGATGGAAAGGGTAAGAAGAAGGTTTCAAGTAAGAGTAGGGAGAGGTCACCTAGTCCTTCAAATGGTGACAGCAGTGATGATAATGATGGTTGGGCTGAGTTTTATACAGGGCATGAAGACTTCTTTAATTATGGGGAGTTAGGTGGTGGAAGCAATCAAGTGCAGCAAGAAGTTGTGAGTGATGCAAGCTACAAGTCCGAGGAAATGAAGGATCCTATTAGTACAGATGAGGAGAATAATGGAACAACAGGTTTGCCTAACTTCCCTCAGTTTAATGACATAGCAAAGTTTGGTAATGTCAATTTGGTATTAGGCATGACGTTTACAAATTTATCATCTTTCAAGGCAGCTGTGAAGGATTACACCATACACATGGGCAGGCCAATAAAATGGGTGAAAAATGATAGCTTCAGGGCTAGAGCTAAATGCAAGGAAGTTGGTTGTGAATGGGAGATTTATTGTGGTAGGAGTAATGTAAGGAGGAGTTTCCAAATTAAGACCTTCAAGGAGACTCACAGCTGCTGCAGAGCCTTTAAGGTTAATCAAGCAAACAGAAAATGGGTTGTGAAGAAGCTAGAAGAAAAGATTCGTAGCCAACCCAAAATCACACATGTAGAGGTTTTTGATTTCCTAAAAAAGGAGTTCAATGTCATTGTTGATAGGTCAATGATTTTTAGGGCAGTTAGGGAGGCAAGAGAGTTGGTTGAAGGTAGTGAAAGGGAGCAGTATGGTAAGCTTTGGGATTATGCTCATGAGTTGTTAAGGAGCAATCCAGGGTCATTGGTTAAGCTTGATACCATCCTCTGCGCCGATTCACAACCACGAGTTCTAAAGGTTCTTTGTTTGTCTAGATGCATGCAAGATAGGATTTAAGGCAGGTTGCAGACCTTTTATTGGGTTGGATGGTTGCTTTTTGAAAGGTTACTTTGGAGGACAACTCATTTCAGATGTGGCAGTATGCAAACTACCATATTTTTGTGATAGCATATGCTATAGTGGATGTGGAAAACAAAGATAATTGGGGATGGTTTTTGACACTGTTGCATGAAACACTAGGTGATTACAAAAACATGGATGGAATTTCATGTCTGACATGCAGAAGGTAAGATTTTGTCATTCATTACGTGGTCTGGTTTGATAATTCGTTGCATATTTCAGGGACCAAATTGTTATTAAGTGACTAATTTTAGGGACTGATTTGTATGTTATGCTTGCAGGGGCTAATACCAGCCATGCAGGAAGTGATGCCAGGAGTGCCCCACAGGTATTGTGCCATGCATCTGTGGAGGAACTTTATAAAACAGTGGAAGGAAAAGGAACTAAAGGGTGTGGTTTGGGAATGTGCCAAGTCAACCACAGCTACACAGTTCAACATGGAAATGGAAAGGGTTAAGAGGTTGAACCTGAAAGCCTTGGCAAGATCTGAACAAATGGCCAAAAGAGGCATGGACAAAGGCCTACTTTGAGACAAACTGTAAGGTGGACAACATATGCAACAATACATGTGAGGTTTTCAATTCAAGGATTGTGGATTATCGTGGAAAGCCTATTCTGACTATGGCTGAGGAAGTTAGATGCTATGTGATGAGGACAATGTGTGCAAACAAGCTGAAGCTTGCTGGGAGGAGAGGACCTTTGTGTCCTATGCAACAAAGTAGGCTGGAAAAACAGAAGTTGGATAGCAATCTGTGGACTCCTGTGTGGACAGGTGATGATGATGGCATGCGGTTTGAAGTGCAGAACCTTCCTTCTAAGGTTGATGTCAACCTGAGTGAACAAACTTGCACCTGCAGGTTTTGGCAACTAACAGGTGATGGTGATGACATGTTGTTTGATTTTTGTATATTGTTTTCTGCTTTTTTTCTATTGTGACAGTGTTATTTATGGATATTTGCATACTTTGACAGTATGCCATGTAAGCATGCATGTGCTTGCAAACCGCATATAGGAATCAAAGGGCGTAAGAGTGTTGTCATGTCTGGCTAACAATGGGGGCATATGATGCAACTTACCAATTTTTCATTCAACCAACACAGTCTGAACAATTTTGGACGCCCACTGATTATGCCAAGCCGGTTCCACCTAAGCTCAAGAGAAGTGCTGGGAGACCAAAGAAACAGAGAAGGAAGGATGGAAATGAGGAACCCGTGTGTGGTCATAAGCTGAAGAGGTCATATCCTAACTTCACTTGCTCAAGATGTGGCATTGAGGGCCATAATAGTAGGGGATGCATGAACACTGGAGTTCCTCAAAAACCTAAAGCTAAGACATCAACTCAAGGACAAGAGGATTTAGTGTCCGAGATACCATTAACACAAACTGCTCCTACTATTGAGCCAGTGCAATCTCAAGATGTACCACCACAAGTGCAGCAAACAAGTTCAAGATCCTCCAAAGACAAGTTCAAGATCCTCCAAGATACAAGTTCAGGCCAATCCACCATCACAACAAAGAGTGCAGAGGGTAAGCTAGCTTTTGCAGGGACTGAGTTGATTTCATATATAAAAGTTCAGGGACTATTTTGATTTTAAGTTGCGTATTTTGGGGACTAAATTGACACTATGTTATCGATTTCTACTTCTGCAGGCAAGGAGATATGGTATAAGAGGACCTCTTATACCACAAGTGCCAAAGGAACCCCGCTTAGAGGCCCACCAAGAATACTCCACCAAAGACCACCCTCTTGCACCAAAGACTAGCCCCCCCTCTTGCACCACCACCACTTCCAATTCCAGCTCCACGGCCTATCATGGTCGAACTTCCAAAGACCACCACCTGGATCAAGGGAAGGACAACCACGCTTCATGTCTTTCATTCCAACTCCAGGGTCGCCACGATGCATCCAAGGAAACCATGAAGTCAAGACTATTTTGGATTTTGGATAATTTAGTACAATGATATATTTGCACAATTGATGGTGCCTCTATTTTTTGTTAATGACACATGTGAACAATGGATTCTGCTGTAATGGTTTATCTGCTGTGAACAATGGATTCTGCTATATATTTTGTGTATGGTTTATCTGCTGTACTTTCTAGTTTGGTACAGGTTTATATGTACTTTTGTAAGACATATTTGGACACCTTTTGGTGCTTCAATTAATACCTATGGAATTTGTCTTTTGGACCACATTTTGGTGCTTCCTTTCATTTTATGTAACAAAATGACAGTTTGTCTTATGCAACAAAATGACACAGTTACTCCAAGCTTGTCATTCATGTCATTTCTAAAATAGGACAATACTTTACACATTACATTCCAAAATATGCCTACATCATAATACCTAAGAACATCACACCTAAAACTACCTAAGCACTCTGCCTACCAATCCACCAAACCAGACAAACACTTAACAACACACACATTACAACAACCCCAAATTTGACCATTCTAACATCTGCAACCAAAGTGTCAACCTTGCCAATCAGCTCAATCAGCCCGCCTTCATTATTCCCTCACTGCCAGTATCATTAAGAGTTTCACATCTCTCAGGAACCTTGAAAATCTCAGGAATCTCATCCACCCAGACAAGATAGCCACAATTGCCTTCACCCTGAAACAATTTGACATAAAGAAATTAGGGTTAGTAGAAACTGTGCTCACTGCAAAGTGCAAGAAAATCGCAAACCCTAATGGAGTTTTGGGATTGAATGTTACCAATGGAAAGGGACATCCATCGAAGGCCCTCCCTGGGTTCCTCGAGTCCTAGAGATTCGTGAACACGCTCTCTCTCTCACAATTGCAAAACAAAGGTGAGGGGTTGTTGATTTCTGCCCCATCAACCCTGGAGCTACTCGACCAAGACGGAGTTGTGGGTTTCTTGGTTTGTCTTGAGTATGGTAACGACGAACCACCACCCATCGGCATCCCTTTTGTGTAGTTGGAGAGAGCGAGAGAGAGAGACATAAACAGAGGACGAAGGAGAGAGAGCAGAGACACAACCAGAATCAGCCGAAGGAAGAAGACAACCGAAGGAAGAAGAAGATAGGTTTTTAGCCGTTTGAGTGTCAATTTGGTCCCTGGAATTTAGTGTCAGATTGGTCCCTGAAACTGTGGTACAGCTGTCATGCCACATGGGCACTTAACGTGCCACGTCAGCGCCATTAACGGCGTCAAGTGACCTTGCCTAACGGAGGGACCAACTTGATCGACGTTTGACAGTTTCAGGGACCTTTTTGCAATTTCGTTAATTTGAGGGACCAAATTGACACGATCTTACAGTTTCAGGGACCAAATTGGCTATTTACTCCTTAGATACACCTTTGTAAGCAATGAAGGAGGGGCATCTAAGGAAAACAAGGAAAAAGCTACTGAACATTTTATTGCATCAGCCAAATTGAACCCTGAGAATGGAGGAGGTTATTAGGGGGAAGTTGTCAATAGTCCGAAAAAATTTAAGCAAACAGTTGAGACATCAGCTGGTTACAAAACAACTGAATTGGGTATTAAAAAGCTTTTTTAAGAAATAATATTTTTTTTCCAAATATAATAATTATTTCACAAAACAGCTTAAACCTCTCAAAACAGTTGAATGTGAAATATTTAATCTTTCCCAAACAAGCTTTTTGTGAATATGAGTTCGGGTATGGATAATTACCCGTAAAAAAAGAGGGTATGGGTGCTGGCACGGGCACGAATATTCTAATACCCGCCCCGTACCCATATATATATATATATATATATATATTGATTTACTTATATTAGTATATATAATTATAATTATATAACAATTTTTAAGGATAAAATTAATATAAAAGTTCTAACCTAGGGCTCATTAGTGTTTTTTCCTTCCCGGATTTACAAGTTCATGAATTTATTGTTTTGGATGTTTATTGTGAAATTTACTCGTTTCAGATGTTTTTATTTAGTTTAATACTTTGGTTTGTAATGCTTCATGATTAGATTTGAAAGATCTTTAGATGGTTTTTAACTGACTTATAATGTTTTTATGTTATTTATTGCTTTTGCTTAGTTAAAATGCAGGTAATGGGTGTGAGTGCGGGTACTTAGGTATCCAAAAGATACGAGTAAATATACTAAAGTTGTTATCCAAGTGGGTATGAGTCTGAATACAAATAATTTTTTCAAACGCGGGTATGAGAACTGATACTATAGTACACTACCCAGACCCTACCCACCGTCATCCCTAAAATTGGCTGAGTGAAAAATAATAACTAATAAAGTAATACTAGAAATTTATTATAATGACAAGTGTCAGAAAGCTAATGCGCCACTTTTCAGCATGTCATTGTTTACTTCAGGATTATTCATTTGTTATTGATTTGATTTTATTGCGAAAACAACTCCTGGAAAGGAGTCGCGGACTATTGCTGTGCAAGTAGTTTTATGGAAGGAAAAAATTCATCATCAATCAATCAATCACACTTGAATATTTGTCAAGTAAATCACTAGCACGCTGACAAGTGGCGCATTGTGGTAATTTCCCTGTTTTTCTTTTTTCTTTTGTCTTCCTTTGCTTTTTTCTGGAACTTTGTTGGGATTTTGTTGCTTTTGTTGGATATTTTTTCATTTTTTTAAACAAAGGAAATATTGAACCGTGTGGCATGTGAGGGAGGCTGCAGAGGCGTCGTGCACTCAACCCCACTCCTGACTCCCCATTTTATTTCTCTTTCCTTTTCTTCATTTCAGCTCACACACTCTCTCTCTCCCTCCTCTTTTCTCCTCCTTCTCTCTAACAAACAATCACCGTCCAAGCTCCTCAGGCCGCCGTCTGGCCGGCGATGACGAAACGGAGCCCAGATCCGCACTCCCTCATCCTCTACATTTCGCACCTATCAACCGCTGCCCATGGTCGTCGTCGTTGCCGTCCGCCGCCACACTAGACCTGTTGCCGCCACGCCGTCTCTTTCTCTTTTTTTTTTCGTGAGTAATCCTAACTCTATTCCACTTTTCCTTTTCACCTTGCTTCCCATTTTTTTTCCCAAATCAGTTTGAAACCCTAACCCTTGCGTTTTTTTTTGAAAATCTTAGGTTGTTGAATGTTTGTTATGTGAGGGAATGTGAGTTTAAAGATCCAAACATTTTAGGAGTTTAGTTTTGTTTTTATTTTTTAGCTAATTGTTATTCAAAAGGCTTACTAATTTATCATAATTATCTAGGGGTTTATTAGTATTAGTAAGGGAATACTTTGTTTAAATTTAAATTTTTGTCCCAAGTCTTCAATCGAGATTGGATCAGGGAGTACTATTTTTTTGGTCATTGTTCATTTTCGTTGTTGTAGTGGGTGTTGTGCTATGAGGCTTTTTTTACTGAATTAAGGCTTTGATGTGCCTTAAATTGGTGGTATCAATATTAATTAGGTGTTGTGATTCTGGATTGCCATGAATTATTTTTGCTTGCCGTTGTTTTGTGGTTTTCAGGAGTGTGTTTTGTTGTTTTGTTGTGGTGTCTCTGGACACGTGGGGAGTTCAAAAAAACGTCATGTTATTGTGCTAGAGATGTGTGAAGTGAGTTGATGTATTTTTATGATCACCATGGTTGATTGAAAAATGCACATAACGTGTTTGATGGAATTAACTTCATCACTATGGGTATTATTGTACACATTAAACACCCAAGATGTTGAATGTTCAAATGAATATGCAATGTTTCTTGAGTGGTTATAAAAATGAACGGGACCATCGTGATTTTTAATGATCACCAATACAAACATGGTGTGTTTGAATGATTGAGCATTCCTTTTATTTGTCCTAAATGGTATTATATGTTGTATTGGTTTGCTTGCTGATTCCATCATTAATGCACTGAGATTTTTTGACTAACAAATATTTAGACTTGAGATATTGAATCATCTATTCAAACTTCAGTTTAGAAATTGACAAGTACTTATGTTTTCACATTTCAATTCTGTGCATATGCAGTTTCACATTTTAATTTCACATTGAACCATTTATGCACCTGGACTAAATGGTTTATATGCAGTTAATACCTTTGTGGACTATAGGTAATGTGTTAATTGATGAGTGCAGATTAAGCTTTGGAGATGAGGAGCTAACTCTATTGTTTTTGAGTTATTGTAGTTTTTGAGTCATTGTAATTTTTTGCTCAACATTGATTGTCTTCAGGGCAAGTATCGAAGCATATAAATCTTGAGGAGAATACAAATGGTGAATTAAAAACTTCATTAAAATTACTTGCTAATATTATGAATGTCCTTCAAATGTTAGTCAATTTCTTTGCAATATGGAAATATTGTTTGCATTTCAAGGGTATGAATTTTAAATGATCGCATTTCTTCTTAATTTGCATATTACATTCCTTTTATCTTATATTGCTTTCTAAATTTTTTTTAAATCGATATCTATACATACTACAAATTCTAAGTTTCTAAGGTATCACGGTTCCTGTACTCCCACCACCTGTTGTACGGACAAGCCTCTCAACCTTCTCAAAATCCATTTGTTTGCTCTCATCAACCTTTGCCTCATCTACTCTTAGATCATCTTCATCTTCATCCTCATCACTAGCACCATCCTCACCATTTTGGTCACTCTTTAATTTCTTCGGATGTTGTTCCTTCAAGTACTTCTTTCGAGCTTCATCTCTAGCTTTATACCTCTCAATGACTTGAGCATAAGTTGATGCATCATATCCATTCCATCTGTCCCGCTTGCCGTCATAGTCAAGCTCAGATGTTTCTATCTTCTCACCATAAATGTTTTACCCGAAGTTATCATTTTAGGTGAACCCGAAATGAAAATAGAAAAGAGTAAAAAAAGAAAGAATGAAAACCTTAAGGGAGTAGTTTTGAAATGTTCTTATGGGCAGCGGCGGCGACGTTGCATTTCTAAAATGTTTAATAGAGCTGTTAGAGCTTGATAAGGAGTAAGGACGAAAAAAGAAATGATGGTTGTTAGTGCTTGATAAGGAGTAAGGAACAAAAAAGAAAATGGTGGTAGTATTTACCTCATGATGGGAGACCTCTTTTTGGAATAGAGAGAGAGAGTGTGAGAGACGACGGTGGAGGATGGTGGATGACAGTGGCTTTACAGAGAAGATGGAAGAAACAGAGAAGAAGGTGTGCTATGGTGCGAGAGTGATGAGAGACTTGATTTTTCATTTTAACGTTATATGGACATGTAACGTCGGTTGCTTGGCCAACCACTGTTATATGTCACTTGTAACGTCAGTTTAAAGGACAATCACTGTTACAAGTTTTCCCTCCACCCCAGTCTTGCAAGAATTACTCATTGTTTAATTCAAAACGGATGTTACTTGAATTTTAAATGAACAAGTTATTTACGATGCTGCCACCGCCTCTTTTGTTACATCGATTTTGTACTAACCGATGTTACTTCCAGTCGCAACAAGCATATTTTCCACTAGTGACTATTGAATGTCTTTGTTGGTATTTTTGTAGTTGACGAATATAAGATTTTTATATTTGAAGATAGAATCATTGTTTAATAAGAAAAATTGATGTCTTTAGGTAAAATAAAAATGTTCTGTAATAAGAAATATTGTTGTCCATACATCATAGTTAAACCGTTGTCTAATTAAGAAATTGTTGTCTAAACATAATAATACAACGGTTATATAATAAGAAAAGCCATTGTCTATATAATATGTTAAAACCGTTGCCTATTTAAAAAATTCGTTGTCTTAAAACAGTAAAATTGTTGCCAAAATTTTAAAACCTTTGTATAATAAGAAAAATTGTCGTCTATAGGGTATGTTAAAACCGTTGCCTAATTAAAAAACTGTTTTCTAAATATAACAGTAAGATCGTTGCCAAAATTATAAAATAGTTGTTTAAACTCAACAGCAACAGCTTTACATGTGTATTCTATATAGGCATACGCAACGGTTTGCTGTGTCGCCAATGGTAGCAACGGTTTTACCCGTTGCCTAAGGTGGCAACAGTTTTCTACCATTATCAAAGTGCAATGCAAAAACTGTTGTTTATATTCTATACAATTGCAACGGTTTATGATTAATGTTGTCTTATGTTTACAAAACCGTTGCCTAAAGAAAAGACAGCTTCGGAGACTACTATAGTTGCAAACCTTTTGCCTATTGAATGACAACGATTTTTTTACTTTACATCACGATTTGTACACGTTGCCATAGAGGAAAATGAAGTTGACACGGGCAAACACAAGAAGAGGGGTTGAATTGTGTTTGTTAATAATTTTCGAAAACAATCTTTAAAACAATTTTTGTACTCAAAGATATTAGAAACAGAAGCATACACAAATACAAAGATCCTTTTTAAAAGACTTTAACAAAAGCAATATCAAAATCCCACAGTTAGTATAAGCAAATAAAACTAAAGAGTTTAGGGATAGAAGATTCACGCAAGAGATTTTATCTTGCTTCACTCTCTTCCAACCAAGAGTTACGTCTAGTTCCTTCGACTTAAAGGATTTATCCATTATTTCTCCAAATATATTACAACCAAGTATTCAACACCTCTTCAGGCTACAAGTATTCCTTTCTTACCAAGCATCTTCAGGCTTTAACTCTAACAAAGAGATTTAATGTTTGATCTTCTTAACTCACTATGTGTGAGAGTATGATAGTTTAAGATCAGTTGAATATTACAACAATATTCAAATTAAAGAATACGGACTCTTGCTCTTGAAAGAATATTAGAATGTGTGATTATCGATTGGTAAAAGTTCAGCTAGCAAGATTGTGCAGGCGAGAGTTATTCTTCAGTATCTGAGGTCTTCAATATATAGTGGCCTTCTTCTTCACTTGTATTTCTTCAAGGGATACTTTGAATAATCCCGTTTAGAGATAATATTTAATGCATGATATTTTCTATGACTGATAGCTTGATTGTAGCAATGCTGAACTATCTTGGTTATCGAGGTAGCATGAAATTGGAGGTTCACTCCTCTGAGTATTGCAACTTGAGCACTTGTTGTTCCTCCCTTGTGTAAAACCAGCTTTTTCAGTCATAAAGTTGTCATCGTACAGATCGTTTTACAGTATCTTATTGTACGAGTCTGCTTTTTTTGCATTTCTTGATTGTACTATGTTTCTTTTACAACAAGGTGAAACATTAAAGGAGATAAAACAAATGTGAAGATCAAATATTCAATTGGAATAAATATCAATCATTTGAAATAAATTCAAGAGATTCGGATTGTATTTAATTCATTACAAGGATGGAGCTCGTCTAAAAAGAATTTCGTCTACTTAGTTATAAGAGAGACTAAGTCTGTTCAAAATTTTATTTGCTCGTCTGATGACGTGGCATATCCTCTTGTCTATCAAGTCTTCGGACTTGTCTTTCCTTAATGAGTTATAAAGATTTCCGTTTAGTGACGTGGCGGTTAGAGCTCGTCTACCAGATTACTTTATGTTTCAGTTCATTTACTTCAACTAATTACTTCCGTTTGCTTACGTGGCAAGATGAACGCGCTTATTATCAAGTCTTTGGACTTGCAGTATCTAACAATTTATTTAGGTATTTATCTAGCAAATATTTAGAGCCTCGTCTACACAAGAAAACCAGTCTACTTAATTAATTAACTTAGTAACTTTACCAAAGTATTTGAGCAGTCCGTCTATACGGGTGGACGCGTATTTTTCAATTAGAACTTATCCCTTGTTTCTTATATGTAAATATTCCTGCATAACTGAAAGCACATGTTAGATCTCAACTAACACTTTGCCAAGCAAATTTAATCCTTTTATTAGCATCAAAACTTAGGGATTATTAAATCAAAAACTACTTTGGTTCCAACAATCTCCCCCTTTTTGATGATGACAAAACAAATTAAATTTGAAAAGTAAAGTCAAAGAGAGCTTGCAGGGCTCCCCCTAAGATAAAGCATTCAAATAATTTAAGCAGAATAAGCATATGAAAATCAACTGCATGCAATATATATATATATATATATATATATATATATATATATATATATATATATATATATATATATATATATATATATAATAAACATAAGTATCAGAGCAATAGATATCACAGCAAATAAGCAAACATAAGTATATCAGAGCAGTTTAGCAAGTAGAAAAGAATATGCACATACAAACACATAAAAGCTTTTCAAAAACTGACTTTATATATATAATTCTCTTTTCTTTCCTTTCTCCCCCTTTTTTGTCATCGGCCAAAAAGGTAAAAGGAGATGACCATCATTGTCAGTTCAAAAAAGAATAAAGATTAAGCAGAAGGAGGTGGTGGAGGTGGAGGGTTCTGAGTGTGACTCTTCTTGAAGTCTATGAGGAATTCAAGCATTTTATTCATAACCTCTAAGGTTGGAGCCATTGAAGTTTGAACTTGCTGATGGATATCCTCCTTGATCTTCTCAGTTAGCTTTTCAACTTTCTCATCAACTAATTTGCCAACCCTTTCATCAACTAGTTTACCAAGAACTTCTTCAATATTTGATGGCAGAGTCTGTTGCCTTGAGCTTTCTGCAGACTCTTGAAAAGTGCTCAGTGTTCTTGAATGACCTTCAGGGTGCATTACAACTAGTGCTAAAGGTTGAGAAGATTGTCTTTTTGATGAGCTCTGTTGGTGAAAGGATTCAGCAGTATCTTCTAAACTATCAACAATGACAATTTGACCATGTTCTTCAGCAACAGGTTCATTTGTGATAAGCTTTGGAGTAGGTGGGGGGTTTCTTTGAGATCTCATTTGCCCATCTAATAGGGTAGATAAATTCCACGTTTCTACTGTTTATTAGAAGTCCCCAGAGGTCTTTATAGATCATATATCTAAAGTGTGAAAGACCACACTTTCCTCTGACCTTGGGAATATCCTTCTTTTCTTCTTCAGACAAACCAGAGGAAGATGCCTATCTGGTGCAGTGGATAATGTGAGACTTCCAGAATTCAGCAGCTCTATGCTCATTGATCAACTCAATGGATTCAGTATTCAGTAGAAAATCCAGCATTGAGTAGTCAAAGGTTTCTTGATCAAGATCAAGCAATGCTGACTCAGCTTCAGGCATCACTCCCTTGAATCTTTTGTTCTTCAAGTCCTTGTCCTTATTTAGATCCAGCATTGGCAGTCTTGGACAGATCCTGTAGGGCTTGATTCCAATCCTGGTTACTTCATTATGCCTCAGTCAGGATGGAGGGACAAAATGTGCGGCTCTATCAGCTCTGATTTGACTGAATTCCCACTTCAGCATATCATAGTAGAGCTGATCTAGAAAGAAGTCAACAGCCTTCCCATAGATTCTTGGATGTTCAAAGGACACCCATTTTGTGTCCTTTGGCATGATCATGGGGACATGCTTAGAAGATCTTACTCTTCTCTCAGGAATAGTAGGAAGATTTTTCCTTTTGGGGTCAGTCTCCTAGACGGGTATGATATGTCTCTCAACTCCATCAGTGAGTGGTATGAAAGGAGCAGTTTTGACAAGATTGGGGTAGATTTTTCTGGGGGGGAATTTGGTTTGAGGTAGGTGAGTGACTAATGACCCTAAGTCATTTTGCATTTGAGAAGGCACATTTTGGATTAATTTACACTCAGGGTGAGGTAGGTAGAGGGGTTCAATAGATGGGCTGATTTCTTCCTCATACTCAGGTAGAGGATACCATCTGCCTGGAATGAGTTTGGGTTCAGGTTGGTGAGAATGAAATATAATTTTCCATTTCCTTTTTACCTTGGCCCAATCCTCAGATTTGCCATTGTAAAGGACATAAGTTGGGGTGAAGGGAAATAAGGTTCCCAAAAGTTTGGGGAAAGGGGCACCAGGGGAAATGCCTTCATCTGGTTGATTTAACCAGGGATCATCGACATGGATAATAGGTTGAAATTGAGAAGTGGTTATTTGTGTTGGTTGGGGTGAAAGGGGTGTGGGAATGTATTCATCATTTGGAGAGGAGACAGGCACATCATCTATCCTAGTTTCTAAACTAGACACTAGGGCATCTACTGCTAATTGAACAGGATCACTAGCAGAGATGGATACCTTAGGAGACTTAGTCGATCTGACTTTTCTTGTTGGTTACCTTCTCGGTTTTGTTGGTACAATTGATGGAACATGCACAACAGCCTCAACAGCAGTAACAGAGGTATTCTGCTTATTCAGAATGAACTGATAGGAATACTATCCTCACCAGCTTCCTCATCTTCATTGTGAGATAGGATAATTCTTCTTTGCTTCTTTGCAGCAGGGGCATCATAAGGCTCCCTGATAACAATCCCACTTGCTGGCCTCTTGGGGGAAGGCTTCCTTGTAGCAGTGGTCTTTTGCCTAGTTACCCTTTTAACCCCTAGAACTTCAGCATTATTTTGTTCAACCATCTCTTCTTTAGCCTTCATCAACTCCTCACTCTTAGCCATTTCAGCAACAGCATAGGTACTGAGGTTCATGTTGGCTATGTTCATTTTCCCAAAGTCTGCAGCAGACATTGGTTTTTCAGTCAAAATCCTAGCTTGCTCATCAGGAGTCTTTGCAGCAAGAAACTCATGAATTCCTTGAGCCTTGAAAATCTTTGAGAGAAGATGGCAGAAAGGAAGTGCAGAGAGTCTTTTCTTATTCATGACAGTGTCTCTGAATCTTCCATACAGGATTCTTGGAAGATTGATTCTTGTTTCTGTGAGAAGATGGCAGAGACAGAATTTGTGCAAAGATGAGAGGTTGTCCTTTGATCCAACCTTATGAAGAACCACCTTGCTGAGAAGCAGATGAAGGATGCGAACGATGACCTTCATTTCAACAACCTTCCAAGAGTGAGTTCTGACTGTATCTTCCTTCATGAGACAGACTTCTATAGTCTCAGAGCTACCCAAGTCTTCTTCCCATTACTCAGTGAAAACTAGACCTTCCTGAGCACAGAAAATTGCATTAGCAACAGTCTTCTCCAAGACTGTAATCTTTTTTCTTAACACCGTTGAGTAGAAATCAGTTTCAGTCAGTTGGACGTTTCTCCAGAAATCCCTGACTAGGTTGGGAAAGACAGACTTTCTCCGCCAAAAGTCCTCCCCACCCAGCTGCATTGACATATTTGCTTATGTCAAGATTATAGTCTTGCAGCACACCAAGGTTGAAATGATGCTCTATAGCTAAGTTGAGCTTGTCCACGTTAAAGGTCGAAGAAAAACCCATTTTAGGTGATCAAAGATCTCAGGGTTTGAAAGCAGAGAGAGGTAAAGAGAGAGATAGCTAGAGAGGTTATGGAAGCGTAAAGTTTTCCTCAGAGGGAAATGATTACTTTTAAAGGAATTTTGAATATTAAAGGTTTTAAAAAAAAAGCTTTTGACATGACATATCATTATGATAAAACGATATTCGTAACTTGGAACCATAAAAAGGTCTTGATGGGATTGATGGAAGTATTGACTCAGCAAAGAGAATAAAGGATAAATTTGTCTTGTGACAAAATAAATGCATTTATTAACACAAAAAGAATATTTTTAATCATAGGCAGATGTGAACTCGTATGAAACTATTAAATGGACGCGATAACCAGTATCAGTGGGCGCATCATATGGACGTGCAATACATTATGCAATAGACGCACAACTTCAAATATGTATTAGACGAGCATAGGTAATAGACGCATGATTAGCAAAACAAATTTTTGTCGAGGCTGGACGCCAGATTTAATCCCCACATATCATATTAAGATGCTTTCGAATAAAGATAAATCTATCCTCTGCAAGAGGTTTAGTAAAGATATCTGCCCATTGATGGTCATTGTCTACAAAATGAATATCAATCACACATTTTTGCACATAATCCCTAATAAAATGATGTTTAATCTCTATGTGTTTAGCTCTAGAGTGCAAAATTGGATTCTTAGATAGATTTATTGCAGCAGTATTATCATACATAAGCGGAATACTACTTACAAATACATTGTAGTCCTCCAATTGATGTTTGATCCAGAGAAGTTGTGAGCAGCAACTTGAAGCTGCTATATACTCAGCTTCAACAGTTGATAAAGCAATGGTGCTTTGTCTTTTACTTGACCACGAGACAATATTAGCTCCAATGAAGTGACATCCTCCACTAGTGTTTTTTCTTTCGATTCTATCTCCAACATAGTCAGCATCACATAAACCAATTAATCTGTAATCTCCATTTTTCTTAAAGCACAAACCAAGATTAGCAGTACCTTTTAAATATCTAAAAATTCTCTTAACTGCTGATAAGTGAGATTCTCTAGGATCATATTGAAATCAGCACATAAACATACACTGAACATAATATCAGGCCGAGACGCAATAAGATATAAGAGAGATCCTATCATACCTCTGTATTCCTTTTGGTCTACCTTTTTCTCTTTATCATTGTTCAGTATGGAAGTGGGGTGCATAGGAGTATTCATTGGTTTACAGTCGTCCATCTTAAACTTCTTCAGAAGTTCTTTTGTATACTTAGTTTGGTGGATGAGCACCTCGTCCATGGTTTGTTTTACTTGAAGTCCAAGGAAGAATTTGAGTTCTCCCATCATGCTCATTTCAAACTTTCTACATTAACTTAGAGAATTCTTTGCATAGAGACTCATTAGTACTACCCAAAATAATATCAACATATATCTGTACGACTATGTGTGAACACCCATTTTTGTCCGTCTTCATTTTATTATTATGTTATTATATTTCAGGGAGACTAAAAAATAATACTAGTGAAGAGAGAAAGAAGAAAAAGAAAATAATGAAGAAAGGAGGAGGCTCATAACTAATTTGCTATTGGACGGGGAGGTCTCGTCCATTACATTGCATTTTCTATTGGACGGCGAGGTCCAGTCCATTACATTGCACTTGCTATTGGACGGGGAGGTCCCGTCCATTGCATTTGCTGTTAGACGGCGATGTCCAGTCCATTACATTGTATTTGCTGTTGGACGGCGAGGTCCAGTCCATTTCATTGCATTTTCTGTTGGACAGGGAGGTCCCGTCCATTGCATTTGCTATTGGATGGGGAGGTCCCGTCCATTGCATTTGTTGTTGGACGGCGAGGTCCAGTCCATTACATTGCATTTGCTGTTGGACGGGGAGGTCCCGTCCATTGCATTTGCTGTTGGACGGCAAGGTCCAGTCCATTACATTTCATTTGTTGTTGGATGGGGAGGTCCCGTCCATTCCATTGCATTTGCTGTTGGACGGGGATGTCTCGTCCATTGCATTTGCTGTTGGACGGCGAGGTCCAGTCCATTACATTGCATTTGCTATTAGACGGGGAGGTCCCGTCCATTCCATTGCATGTTTAAGTTTCTGTTGGACGAGTAGGTCTTCCATTACATTGCAGTTGCTGTTGGACGGGGAGGTCCCGTCCATTGCATTGCATTTGCTATTGGACGGGGAGGTCCCGTCCATTCCATTGCATGTTTAAGTTTCTGTTGGACGAGTAGGTCTTCCATTGCATGCTTAACTTTCTGTTGGACGAGTAGGTCTTCCATTGCATATTTAATTTTCTGTTGGACGAGGAGGTTCCGTCCATTGCATATCTAATTTTCTGTTGGACGAGGAGGTTCCGTCCATTGCATGTTTAAACTTCTATTGGACGAGTAGGTCCGTCCAGTGCATATCTAATTTTGTATATCTAACTTTCTGTTGGACAGGGAGGTTCCATCCACTACAATTTTATTTTCAGGCTGGATGCTAAAGAATAAAGAAAGAAGAAGAAGAAGATAATGAAGAAAGGACGAAGAAAAGAAGGAGAAAATGACAATTAGTGAAAAGAAGAAAGGAGATTGAGTTACTTCTCCTAACCCTAAAAAACCCTATTTTACATATCAGACAAGACCTCTTTTCCTCCTCCCACTCTCCAACCGCCCATGCGCCTCCTCTACCCGTTGGTCCTTATTCTTCCTCATCTCCTCCCTCATTTAAACCTAGCAGCCCCCTCCTAACCCTAAAAAAACCCATCTTACATATCAGACAAAACCCCATCTCCTTCTCTCTTCAAACACACGACCTTTATATCAAATAACCTCCTTTCTGCTGCTCGCGCCGCCCCCATCTGGACACACGCGATTTCTGTTCAGAACCACCCAAGCTCTGGATTTCGTGAAGACCAACCTTGAAGCCGCTGGGTAAGAAGAAGCATGAAGAAAAGATATTAGGGATTTGAGTTTTTTTTTCTCTTCTCTGTCATTAGAGTGGTTCCAAATTTTCAGAAGAAGGGAGGGTTAAAAGAGTCAGTGAAAGTGAAATGTAAGGGTTGTGATCTTGAAATCTTACCACTTGGAGAAAACAAAATCATTGTTATTCTGCTCTCATTTGGTAATCCTTGTTTTCTTTGTTGATATTATTCATAAGTTTCTCTTGACATTCTTATTTTTGTGTCTCTATTTGCTGAATAAGTTAGTAAAACGTTTCATTTCTACGTTTCATTTATGTTCTATTTCCAAGAGGTAAAATTATTTATTTTACATAAAGTAGAAGATGATCACTTAATTAAAACAATCTTATTTATTGGGTTGCCCTATGACAAGTGTCATGTTCAACCCTTTAGATTTTGAGGTTGTCATGTGGACTTACGTGCCACGTTCAACCTCATTTAGGTTTAATCAAAAATTTCACAACTAAAGATGTTTTTTTTTTAAAAATGATTTTCGGGGTAAAACAAATATTTTCAAAGTTATTAATAATTTACACAACAAATTTTGGGTAACAATTTTTATGGATGTTCTAGGATGTCGTGGCTTTAAGTCTCCATGCCTTCCCTAGACGTAATCGACTCCCGAACTCAAAACTTTTTCTTAAAGGGTTTTCCAACTTTCCCGAAATTAAATAAAGTTGGTGGCGACTCCATGTTTTTTTTATCTAAAAGGAAAAATCAGGTTTCTTTCTTTTTGGTCGCGACAGATGGTGACTCCACTGGGGATCTTTTAAGAGAGTCAAGCCCATGAAAATTGGTTTTGCAAATTTTTAGTAACTTGTAGTTTATTTGTTTTATCTTTTATTGCTATATCATGCTGTTTTTTTTCTTACAACAATTAAATGACAAAACTAAAAAAATGTTATTTTTTTATTTTTAGTGATGTTTGTTTGAATTGTCCTTTTTGTTTGGGTTTTCCTTTTATTTAAATGAGAAAAATTAGTTGTACATGCATTTTAACTCATGCTATTCTTATATATGTTTCACTAACAATGTTTTTATTTTCTCCTCCTTTCTTTCCTTTTTTTTCCCTATATTTTAACAATAGGGTAGAGGACTTATAACCATTTTTATATATACCTATGTTTTTGTTTTGCACGTTTTTCTTGTCTTTTATTTTATTTTTTATTTTTAAGTGTTAC
Source organism: Sophora flavescens (assembly GCA_030762895.1). Taxonomy (NCBI): domain Eukaryota; kingdom Viridiplantae; phylum Streptophyta; class Magnoliopsida; order Fabales; family Fabaceae; genus Sophora; species Sophora flavescens. Next base: position 80,272,944 of record CM061069.1, on the reverse strand, counting down.
AGGTTTGTATGCCTCCTTCACACACATCACTATCACATATTGCACACACTCTCAGCTCTATACCCGAGCTTGCTCAAAAACCCAAGGATTAGGTGGTGCTCCGACATTGTCATTGAAGAGGTCTTGTACCTCCCTGATGCTTGTCGGTTCACCACTTAGATTGTACATGAGATCATGGAATAATCATATTGAAAGGGTTTATCCCTACTTATGGCTAGATTCATGAATCAGATCCTTATAAGGGAAATCTGGGGACCATGACTTTTAGAGGTCTAGACCCGTCCCAATTTTCACTAATAGAGCAAACCTAGTGACCGACCTGTTTAGAGTCCTAACCTTAGGGTGTGTCCATCCTTAGGTTTTATCTGGCTTAGGATAAAAGGGGACGTACTTTTCTTTCCTCTCTCTATCATCATAAGCATAAATTGTCATGCATATTCATTGTGAAAATTCACAAAACTAGGGGCGTCTCATTACCGCCTCAAACCTGAATGACATATTCGAATATTATTGCACATCTAATAGGCGATATGTCATAATGAAGGTGATGCATTGTCAGCATAGTGCTTTGTGGAAACTATCAATGTGTTTCTTTTATTTTGATCAAAGGCTCATTATTTGTATCGAAATATTTGTAATGGAATGGAATTTTTCATCAATGTTTGTCGAGAATTTTTTTAGATGATATCTATCGAGGTAGATACGTCATCAACTATATTTTTACCCTAAAAACAACGTGTTTTCTGCGTAAAAATAAGGACGTTGCTAGTACGAGTGTGGTCTATCGAGGAGTGGATTCTCTCTTGGACTTGACACCAACTGCATTCAAGCTAGAGGGAACCATACCATTAGATTTGATTGCAGGATAAGTATTCTTGCTATGGGTGTATATGACAGTCTTCCTAAGAGCACTTTCGCGATCAAACAAAGGGTGTTAACTTGCACATGCATACACAGACACACAAAATTTTGGGTTTACTAATGAGATTCTATGATGCTTTACAGAGTCACATCCTTTAGAGGATTCGGGAACCATTGCGCGACCTAGGAAAGGTGACACCAATCAAACCCGAGTTCACAATACCAGATCTCGGACCTTGATGGCTGCCCGCATGCTTGAGGAAGGAAGAAACTTAAGCTTTGAAATAGATGAAGTTCTAAATAATTGGCGGTCTGAATCATTTGTTGATGTTATTTCCATGAAGTGATATCTTATCGTACTAAATATGAACTGATGTTTACTTTGTTTGAGACATGAATGATAATGTAGTACTTTGCCTGGTGTTTTCCTTTTGGTTCCATCGTTTCTTTTCTCTCTATTTCATTTCTTTACTTTGTTTAAGCTTTTCTTTCATAAATAAGACTCTTGCCTATACTTCTCCTATTCCCGACTTTTTTCCTTCCAGGAATACTTCTTCCACTAAAGATTTACCTCAGGAGAGGAACTTTGAAAACTCATTTATTGATTCCCTCGCGGCCGTTGATGAATACAACCTTGAATTCGATGAGGAAGAAGAAGACATTGAAGAATTCTGAAAGATGGTGAAATGGTCAGAAGAAGGGATTAGCTTGAATGATGAGGCTGCAGAAGTGATCAATATGGGAACCGAGGAAGACAAAAAGGAGTTGAAAATAGTGGATAACCCAGAGCATGAAGAAATGGTTGCACTATTCAAAGAGTATTTGGATGTTTTTGCATGGTCCTACAGAGATATGCTAGGTCTAGATCCTGAGATAGCATCGCATAAAATTCCCTTATACCCAGATGCGGTTCCAAAGAAGCAAAAATTAAGGAGGATGCATCCCGAGATGTCGCTGAAGATCAAGGAAGAAGTGACCAAGCAGTTAGAGGCTGGCTTTCTGGAGGTAGCTAGACACCCAGAATGGGTAACTAATATTGTTCCAGTACCAAAGAAGGATGGAAGGGTCAGAATGTGCATGGACTACCGAGATCTGAATAAAGCCAGTCCAAAGGATGATTTCCCGCTACCTCATATTGATGTCCTCATAGACAATACAGCCAGAAGTCATAGGTTTTCTTTCATGGATGGGTATTTTGGGTACAAGCAGATCCTCATGGATGATGATGATAAAGAAAAGACAACTTTTATCACTCCTTGGGGAACTTTTTGTTACAAAGTGATGCCTTTTGGATTAAAGAATGCTGGGGCCACTTACCAACGTGCTATGGTAGCATTGTTCCATGATATGATGCATAAGGAGGTAGAGGTATATTTTGATGATATAGTGGCTAAGTGCAAGGAAGAAGAAAGTCATGTAGCAGTTTTACGAAAGTTGTTCGAGCGGCTAAGGAAATACAAGTTGCGGCTCAACCTTGCAAAATGTACTTTTGGTGCATCCGCAAGGAATTTACTTGGCTTTGTTGTCAGTAGAGAAGGAATAAAGGTGGACCCTAAAAGGGTAGAAGCAATACATGACATGCCAGTGATAAGCCTCTGGCTTATCTAGTTTTATGACTAGATGAACTAGGGTTTATGTGCCAATTTATTCGAGTTCACTCTCGTTTTCGCCCAAATTTGCCTTGTTTTGTTCCTAAGTTGGACTTTGACTCGTTTTGCGTCTTTTGTGTAGTTTTTAGCTTATTTTGGATAGAATTACGCTTTTGGTTGATCCATGGCAGTGTAGATTCGATATGATGTATGTCTTTCTCCCTTTTTCTCAATAAATGTTTTCCAATTCTGATTTGATTGTGTTAATCATATGTGTTGCGTGATTGACTTGTTAACGTTGATGAGGCCTAGTCAGCGATTCGCGTTTAGAACTTGAATTGGGATCATCGATCGAATATTGCACGAGAGTGAGTAGGAGATCGGTGCAACCTTATAGGGAACAAGAATTAACCAAATTCGAGATTAGGATTATGAGACCCAGTAAGTAATTAATCCAATCGTCGAATACGTCCTAATGAGCACGAGAGTGGATTTAGGAGAATTTAGGGGTCCCGGTTGACATTGTAATTGAACTTAGGGAGGAATTCATCATCACTTGGGAATACATATTGGGTAGGTGGATTTGTGACCTTGGACATTTTAATTTCTGATTTTTAGTTAATTAGTTTATTAGATTCGTTAATTGAATTTTTGATATCAATCTCTCTCTCTCAACCACATTCTGTAACTTGACCAAACGTATCGGATTTCCCGCGGATTAGTCGAATTGGTAGCCCAATCCCTGAGTTCGACCTCGGTAATTACTTACCGTGTTTATTTTATTACTTGCGACGACCCGGTACACTTGCCGGCGTTAACAACAAGTTTTTGGCGCCGTTGCCGGGGATTGGCACAACCAATTTTCCTAATTTTAGGGAAGTTTGATTATTTGGTTAAGTTATTTTTATTGTTATTTTTATTTTTAATTTCTATTATTATTCTCTATTTCTTGATCCCACTTGGTCTTGGCCCTGTTTTGTATGCGAGGTACCCTTTCAAGGTGGATTGCAAATCATGGAGACTATTTATTTTCTAGCCTTGGACGGTGTTACAAAATATGACTTTGGGCCTAATATAACCCTGGGAGACCACTGGCGCTGGGGACGTAATTGCCCTCATGCACAAGCTTATAGTGTAATCATGAAGCATGAGGAGGAATGGGAATGGAATGAGCAAACACCGTTGAAAGCTGCTCTAGAACAATATTCCCAGGAGCTATCCACCTCTGAGGCCAAGGCAAGAGCCAACTGTGACAGTTTCGAAACTGTGATGCAGAATTTCAAAACGCAAGTCAAGGAGATTTGCAAGCAGTTAGTACAAGAGTCACATGAAGCCCAATTTGAAGAAAATCTGGTTTTGGGGATAGATCAAAATGAAGACGAAGTGGTAGTGGATTCCACACTGCTTGCCAAGCAACCGAAAATTTATGCATTGGATAACTATGTTGGCTTACATGCATGTGTGGACATGGGTAAGTTAGACCCTCCCATTCGTCTGGCACACTTCCTCGAGAAAACACCATTTGACCCGAGAGGAAGTGAATTCATAATTACAAAGGTCAATAGAGTTTTCACACACGGGCTTGGTGGAAGTATGGATAGAGTCATATTGCTCCTACGAGGGCCACTTCATAAACCATGGGATCCGGGTGGAGGATCTCACATGATGAGCGTCTCTTGGCCCTTGTTTCACAGGCTATGGGATCCAGGTGGATGCTTCTTAATAAGTCAGGCTCGGGACGTTAAACAAGCGCTACTTGGGAGGCAACCCAAGCTAGGTATCCCTCTCTTTTCCTAACTTTTGTTTTGTTTTTGATTTGTGTGTTGTTTTTGTTTGTCACTCTTGAATAATTTGAGAAGATCAAGAGTTGTTGTATGAATGTCGTGTCGGCAAGCTTGTTGGATTTTAATTAAATTGAGCATAGATTGATTGCATGTATTATTTTGACCATTGATGATTTCCCCTAAGTTCTGAAATTAGAAAAGTTTATCCCCACTTAAAAATTGAAAACTGAACTTTGAGAACTTTGTTGTGATTACTTGATTTATGATGAGTTTGGGGTGAGGGGGGTGCACACACTAGGAATCGTATCTCGGTCAAACAATTTGCGAAATGTCCAGGTGAGGAATTTGAGCCTCCAACTCTGTTTTTGAATGTGTGAATCACTGTTAAGTTGCACTTTCCCGAATTTGCTTGAATCTCTATATGGTTTGCATGTTTATGTGTTGCATCAAATGATTTAGGCAATTTTCTTTGAATAATTACTTGTCCTAAAAAGGACCATCCCTAATGCATGTTCCCTAGTTAGCCAAATTGAGCCCAATTGACCTATTGTTTCTTGATGACCCTATATTACGAGCCAAAATCTGAAAAACCATGTTAACCCAATCTTAGGATTAGGAGAGCATGGAAGCGTAGCAAGAGAATGGTTGTGAGGAACTAAGTTTGGGGTGGCTACAAGGTGATGTGTCATATTGGGGTGAGAAAAAGAAAAATAAAGGTTGAAAAAAAAAATTCCAAAAAAAAGAAAAAGAAAAGAAAAGGGGCAAATCAAAAGATTAGCAAGGAAAAAGGCTGTAGTCACCCGAGACAAAAAGAAAAATGAAAAAGGAATTTGAGTGGAATATGTGTAAAAAGGTTCATGCTCTCTTAGTTCCTAGGGACTTAAGCCTAGTATCCTTCATTATCCTACCCTTAGCCAGGCCCCATTACAACCTTTGAAAGACCTTCTGATGTTGCATACATGTTTTCGTGGGAACTACTTTTGAGATGAAAATCAAATTCATGGGAAGTGCTCTTGATAAGTGAAATTGAGTGAAAAAGTTGAAAGCCTTGACGAATTGAGCGAATGAGTGAAATTTTACATACCCTTGTGAGGAAGGCAATTGTTTGGAATAGGTGATCTTCCTTTGTGTGTGTCGCTTTGATCCTCAACTTAGATTAATGATTGCATGAATGATAAGTTCTCAATTGTTTAAAGTAAATGAATGTGGGGATTACATTGATGTAAGGGGGGAGGTCATTGGAGAAAAACTGTTTTGATTGCATGAAATTTGTGCGAAATCGATTGATTCCTTTAGGCTTGCCAAGTCTTGAGTCGTTTTTGAGTTTTAAGCTTGCTTGGGGACAAGCAAGGTTTAAGTTTGGGGTGTTTGATAAGCCTCTGGCTTATCTAGTTTTATGACTAGATGAACTAGGGTTTATGTGCCAATTTATTCGAGTTCACTCTCGTTTTCGCCCAAATTTGCCTTGTTTTGTTCCTAAGTTGGACTTTGACTCGTTTTGCGTCTTTTGTGTAGTTTTTAGCTTATTTTGGATAGAATTACGCTTTTGGTTGCTTTTGGTGTTTTTTCAGGTCAATAGGTGAAGCTCCGGGAGTCAAGGAAAGTCAAAAAGCAGTGGAAATTGCAAGTCTGGAGACACTCGCCTCGAGAGTAGATGCTCGCCTCGCGAGCCTGAAATCAGATAAAGCAGCAAAAGTCATCACTCTGGCTCGCCCCGCGAACATAATTCTAGCCTCGCGAATCATGAGGACCTGGAAGTCAGAGACCATCACGGCCTAGCCGTGATGAAGTTCACAGCCTAGAATTGAATCTCGCCACGCGAAAGCATCTCGCCACGCGAGAGTTTGAAGACACTGGAAGACAGAGACACTCACGGCCTAGCCGTGATAAAGGTCACGGCTGTGACAGATTGAAGTTTGAAGATTCGCCCCGCGAACATACTTTCGCCTCGCGAGAGTTCAAATTGAAAGCGCGCCAATTTTAATTCTCGCCCCGCGAGAGGATGCTCGCCTCGCGAGCGAGCGCAGATCAAGAATCCTATATATTGCTGTTTCAGTATCAGATTGAGGGGGGCTTTTGGAGGGCCGCGAATCCTAATAGTTTTCCACTGTTTAGAGTAGCGTTTAGGGTAATTTCTTTTCTCTTTGGAGCTGCGTCTCCCTTTTTCTTATGGAGATTATGTCCGATTGTTTGTCTATGAGCATGAGGAAATAATCCCCTCATCTGAGGGAACAATGAAGCCACCCATGGCAGTGTAGATTCGATATGATGTATGTCTTTCTCCCTTTTTCTCAATAAATGTTTTCCAATTCTGATTTGATTGTGTTAATCATATGTGTTGCGTGATTGACTTGTTAACGTTGATGAGGCCTAGTCAGCGATTCGCGTTTAGAACTTGAATTGGGATCATCGATCGAATATTGCACGAGAGTGAGTAGGAGATCGGTGCAACCTTATAGGGAACAAGAATTAACCAAATTCGAGATTAGGATTATGAGACCCAGTAAGTAATTAATCCAATCGTCGAATACGTCCTAATGAGCACGAGAGTGGATTTAGGAGAATTTAGGGGTCCCGGTTGACATTGTAATTGAACTTAGGGAGGAATTCATCATCACTTGGGAATACATATTGGGTAGGTGGATTTGTGACCTTGGACATTTTAATTTCTGATTTTTAGTTAATTAGTTTATTAGATTCGTTAATTGAATTTTTGATATCAATCTCTCTCTCTCAACCACATTCTGTAACTTGACCAAACGTATCGGATTTCCCGCGGATTAGTCGAATTGGTAGCCCAATCCCTGAGTTCGACCTCGGTAATTACTTACCGTGTTTATTTTATTACTTGCGACGACCCGGTACACTTGCCGGCGTTAACAACAACCAGCACCTAAGAACGAGCGAGAAGTAAGGGGTTTTCTTGGAAGGTTGAACTACATTGCTCGCTTCATTGCAAATTTGACCAGCACATGCGAGCCAATCTTCAGACTCCTCAGGAAGAATAATTCGGGAAGATGGGATGATAACTGTCAAGAAGCCTTTGACAAGATAAAGACAGATTTACTAAATCCCCCAGTATTGGTACCACCTACCCAAGGTCGTCCATTGTTACTGTATCTCACTATATTGCCAACCTCAATGGGGGCAATGCTGGGACAACATGATGAATATGGTAGGAAGGAGCAGGTAATTTACTATCTGAGTATTTAATGCATGTGAGGCTCGTTATATGGTAATCGAGAAGACTTGTTGTGCGCTAGTGTGGACCTCCAGAAGACTCAGACAGTACATGTTATATCACACCACTTGCTAATTTCTCGAATGGATCCTTTGAAGTATATCTTCGAAAGTCCTCATATCTCATTAAGAGTTTCGAAGTGGCAAGTGATATTGTCAAAATTTGACATCAAATATGTGACTCAGAAGTCCATCAAAGGAAGTGCGATTGCTGATCATTTAGCAAAGAATCCTCTTGAGGATGGATGGCCTTTCAATTCCGAGATCCCAGATGGAGAGATAATGTCCCTCGAGGAAGATGAAGAACTGGAAGATGTGTGGAAAATGTATTTTGATGGAGCAGTCAATATACATGGCAGTGGTATAGGAGCAGTAGTTATCTCACCATATGGCAAGCTGTACCCGGTGGCCTTAAAACTGAAATTTGAATGTACGAATAATATTGCAGAATACGGGGCATGTACTGGCAGATTACAAATGACACTTAAACTTGGTATAAAGCAGTTGAAAGTCTTCGGGGATTCAGCTCTAATCATTTACCAAGTCAATGGTGAATGGCAAACCAAAGACTTCAAGTTGATTCCGTATCAGAAATACTTGACTTAGTTGATTGCAAAGTTCGACGAGATTACTTTCTCACATTTAAGTCGAGACAAGAATCACTTTGCTGATGTTTTAGCCACACTAGCTGCCATGACCAAGCTGGATATCCATACCAATGTCCAACCCATCCAAGTTAGAGTGCAAGATGAACCGGCATACTATGCCCATATGGAAGAAGAACCTGATGGTAAGCCTTGGTATCATGATATCAAGCAATATATTCAGAACAAGGAATACCCGGCAGAAGCGAGCGAAGAAAATAGAAAGACCATCCAAAGACTGGCAATGACCTTTTTCTTAAGCAAGGAAGTCCTGTATAAAAGAGGATATGATGGTACCCTACTTAGACGTGTGGATGCTCACGAAGCTAAATTGATCATGATCGAAGTTCATGAAGGAATCTGTGGGACTCATGCCAATGGTCACATGATGGCTAGGAAAATCTTGAGAAGTGGTTATTATTGGTTTACTACGGAGTCAGATTGTATAGAGCATGTTCGTAAATGCCAAAAATGTCAGATGTATGCAGACCGGGTTAATGCACCTCCATTTCCACTGCACAATTTAGCATCCCCATGGCCTTTTTCGACGTGGGGGAATAGATGTCATCGGTCCCATTAATCCCAAGGCTTCCAATGGTCATCGTTTCATTTTGGTGGCGATAGACTATTTCACTAAATGGGTAGAAGCTGCTTCATATGCCAGCATAACTCAAAAGATGTTTATCAAGTTCCTCAAGAATGACATCGTTTGTAGATATGGGATCCCAGAGAGGATAATCACAGATAATGCTGCTAATCTTAATGGTGTCGAGATTCAAAGGTTTTGTGATGGTTTCAAAATCAAACACCACAATTCAGCTCCTTATAGACCACAAATGAATGGTGCAGTTGAGGCAGCAAACAAAAATATCAAGAAGATCGTTGCCGAAATGGTTGTAAATTATAAAGACTGGCACTAAATGCTGCCATATGCTCTACATGCTTATCGGACTAATATACGATTGACCGCGCTGTCGCCACGCGCCAAAAAGAACGAGCGATTACAAAATAATGTAGTATAGAGCGACAACTCGGATCGTCTCTCAAGGACTCTTTAGTTGTTGTTATTATTAACAGAAAATTAGTAAAAGTTAGAAATGGGGGGTTTTGAGATTGGAAACTAAATTAAAGAAGCAAAACAGAAAACAAAGAAAGAAAACAGAGCAGTTACCAAATAAGCTAAGCGATTAACCTACTGTTCTCGGTTTCCCACTATCATTGGTTCATGCAAATCCTAGGCAGATACTAATCCCCTCCCGGTTGTAGCAATAGTTAACAAACGAAACCACTACTACGGATGTATGTTCCTATTCCCGAATTAAACAAACGGGGTTAAGCCCTTCGTGAACTAAACGAACACGAAACGAACACACGCGAATTAAACAAACGCGATTAAGTATAAGAACATAGCATCACCGAAATGAATCAATACAATACTATACATTCCTGAATTAAACAAACAGAGACGTATAGCATCATATTGAACAGAGAAAAGTAAGTGAAAACAGGAAATACAAGAACCTCAAGTGTTAACAGAAACCAATTACAGTAGATTAATCTAGGAGACTAGTTCTCCATTACAAAAGAAAGACAACAAACTAAAAGGAAAACAATAGCTAACAAGTTCAGAAACTAGCCAAAACTGGCTAATTCTGACTATCCTCTTCATTTCTGCCTAAGACTGCTTATATACACGTTTCTGGAGTCAGAGTACTCGCGAGGCGAAGCACTGATCGCGAGGCGAATTATGCGAAAGGTCTGCAACTCTTTGTCTTCTCGCGAGGCGAGCATAGCTTCGCGAGGCGAACGCTTCAAATTCCCAAACTGCAACGCCCGTAGCCTTCAACATGGGTAAACCGTGATCATCTCTGACTTTTCCAATGTAGCATTACTCGCGGGGCGAGTCATGTCTTCGCGGGGCGAACCAGAGACTTAGCAATTTCTTGGAACAGTCAGGCTTCTGGGTCGCGAGGCGAGCAGCCTTCTCGCGGGGCGAGAGACTCCAGATTTATTCCTTTTTATTTACCTGAAAATAAGAAAATAAAAGTAAATACTTTATTCACTCTAAATCAACTAAATTAACTTAAAAACAATTTACAGACTCAAAATACTACTTAAGGACAATCAAGTCTAATTTGGGTAAAAATGATATAAAATTAGCACAAAGCCAAGGTCTTTACTAGTTATAAAACCAGTCAAACAGAGGCTCATCAAAATACCCAAAACTTAAACTTTGCTTGTCCCCAAGCAAACTACACTCAAAAACTTAAAATGACTCAAGACCTGGCAACACATGGCAAGCTTAAGAATTCAATCAACTTTTACACAGATTTCAAGCAATTTTTCAAAGAATTTTTTTCTTTCAATGTTCCCCCCTTTCAAGCAAAGTAATCCCCACATTCATTTATTCTAAACAGTTGAGAAATTAATCATTCAGACAATCAGAAATCTAAGCAGGGGATCCAAGTCACACACAAAAGGGAGATCACCAAATCCAAACAACTGCCTTCCTCACAAGGGAAATTTATGTTCACTCAATCGCTCAATTTTAGTCAGGCTGACAACATTTCACTCAGTTTTCACTTTTAAGAGCACTTCCCATAAATTTGATTTTCATCTCAAAATGATTCCCACAGAAAACATGCAAGCAACATCAAAAGGTCTTTTATGGGTTGTAATGGGGCCTGGCTAAGGGTAGGATATACAAAGGTACTAGGCTGAAGACCCTAGGAACTAAGAGAGCATGAACATTATTTACACTTTGAAATTCACTCAAGTCCCTTTTCTCATTTTTCATTTTGCTTTGGGTGACTACAACCTTTTTATTTCTTTTTGGCATTTTTGCACTTTTTTTTTTCTTTTTTTCTTTTCTTTTTTTTTCACACATTTTTTTTTTCAATTTTTTTTTTTTTACATGTTTACACTTTTCTTCTTGTTTTTTTTTCTTTTTCCCAATCCCAATCCCAAACAACACATTGCACCGGGTAGCCACCACAAACTTTTGTTTCTTGCACCCATTCTAAAATTACATGCTCTCCTAATCCTAAGATCGGGTTAACATGGTTTTCCAGATTTTTGGGCTTATAACATTAGGTTATCAAGATTTAACAGGCTAATAGGCTCAATGGGTCTAACTAGGGAACATGCATTAGGAATTGGTTATTTTTAGGCCAAGTAGCTATTTACAAAGAAAATGCCTAAATCATTTGAAACAAACATATAATCATGCAAACCAAAAAGAGATTCAATCAAATTCAGGAAAGTGCAACTTAAAAAATGATTTTCACACAATCTAAAACATGTTGGAGGCTCAAAACCTCACCTGGACATTTATGCAAATTATTTGAAAGAGATTCTATCCCTAGTGTGTGCTTCCTATCACCCCAAACTTATCATAAATCATGCCATCATAACAAAATCCCAAAGTTCAGTTTTCAATCACATGGGGATCATTTTTCAAAAAAATTTCCAAATCTAGGGGGAAAACAGTCAACACTATCATGCAATCCATCTATGCAAAAATTAATCAAATCCATCAAACTTGCCATAACTAGACTCAAACACAACTCCTGAGCTTCTCAAATTATTCAGGAGGTTTATTCAAAGAAAACAGAAATAAAGTAAGGAAAAGAAAATTAAAAAGGAGAAAGGGTAAGAAAAACTCATTGGGGGGGCGGTTCCACCAGGATCCCACTGTCTGTAGCATAAGTCCCACATGGTAGCCAAAGGACTGAAATTCATTCCAAGCCTCCCTAACTTGCAGCTTTGACGCGGAGGTGAGCACTTAACAATTATAATAACTTCGCCCAGTGCGGCGGACTTTTCACTACCTCTCGGGTCACAGATGACCTCCTTCTCAATAAAATCTCCCCAATAGAAGTGGGGCTCAACCTCTTGGATTGGCCATGGTGCAGAATCCAAGGGCTTAAACTCCATCACTAGTTCCTCAGGGGGAGGTGGCAAACAGTTAGAAACGGTTACTGGTGTTTCCGCTGTTGCTGCAACTTCTGCAAGGTCCTCATCCACCGCACTAACAAATTTTTCACCTGCTATACATGCAGAGATTTCAGCACACACCAAACAAAGGTTAGAGTTAGTACATATATTACAAGAAAATGACTCAGAAAAAATTAGAATGTCTGGGAATTCTTCACACAGTGCATCCACCCCATTACTCTCAACACCTTCAATTGTTTTACTTGAATCATCTACTCCCAAAGGTTCTTCATCATCCTCAGGCACGGGGAAGCAGACGTCCTCCTGATCCTCTTGATCCTCATTTTCTTTGTTTCCTTTCAAGTATAAACCTGCATAACAGTGTATACACAAAGCAGCAGTGCCATCACAATAACATGCATTAGGATCAGGGGATTCAACACATAATTCAGTAACAGAAGTATCAGTATCAGAATCATCATCAGAAATATTTTCAAAAATAACCACTTTAGAATCTGTATGTTCCTCAATGGGCTGTGGAGTTAGCATTGCAGCTGAGTTGGCGGTAACTTGATCAATTAGAGCCCACAACTCCTGAGATTCAGCTTGGCTCCTCTGTTGGGCTTAACGATTACTTGCCTCCATTGCCTCCATCCTCTGTTGAAATTCAAGATTGTATGCTTCCGTTTGTGCAGCCATTTGTTGTAGCATTTCTTCCAAACTGAGTTGGGCTAGTGTAGGGTCAGGCTGGTATTGCTGGCTCACTGCCATCCGTTGATTGTTCTCTTCCATTTGTTGTATCATAGAAGCAATTTCATCCAAGGTGCCTTGATCTCTAACCTGTTGGCTAGGATAGTATGGTGGTGGCTCACTAAAATTAGGATAATACATGGAAGGTTGCTCATAATAAACATTAGGCAAATATCCATACATGTAATTATCCATGGCAATCAAAAATCCAGACAAAGCAGACAACACTAATTAGCAAATTTTTTTATTTTTTTATTTTTTTTAATGTAACTTTCTGCTAATAACAACAAACCAGAGTCCCCGGCAACGGCGCCAATTTTTGACCGCGCTGTCGCCACGCGCCAAAAAGAACGAGCGATTACAAAATAATGTAGTATAGAGCGACAACTCGGATCGTCTCTCAAGGACTCTTTAGTTGTTGTTATTATTAACAGAAAATTAGTAAAAGTTAGAAATGGGGGGTTTTGAGATTGGAAACTAAATTAAAGAAGCAAAACAGAAAACAAAGAAAGAAAACAGAGCAGTTACCAAATAAGCTAAGCGATTAACCTACTGTTCTCGGTTTCCCACTATCATTGGTTCATGCAAATCCTAGGCAGATACTAATCCCCTCCCGGTTGTAGCAATAGTTAACAAACGAAACCACTACTACGGATGTATGTTCCTATTCCCGAATTAAACAAACGGGGTTAAGCCCTTCGTGAACTAAACGAACACGAAACGAACACACGCGAATTAAACAAACGCGATTAAGTATAAGAACATAGCATCACCGAAATGAATCAATACAATACTATACATTCCTGAATTAAACAAACAGAGACGTATAGCATCATATTGAACAGAGAAAAGTAAGTGAAAACAGGAAATACAAGAACCTCAAGTGTTAACAGAAACCAATTACAGTAGATTAATCTAGGAGACTAGTTCTCCATTACAAAAGAAAGACAACAAACTAAAAGGAAAACAATAGCTAACAAGTTCGTAAACTAGCCAAAATCGGCTAATTCTGACTATCCTCTTCATTTCTGCCTAAGACTGCTTATATACACGTTTCTGGAGTCAGAGTACTCGCGAGGCGAAGCACTGATCGCGAGGCGAATTATGCGAAAGGTCTGCAACTCTTTGTCTTCTCGCGAGGCGAGCATAGCTTCGCGAGGCGAACGCTTCAAATTCCCAAACTGCAACGCCCGTAGCCTTCAACACGGGTAAACCGTGATCATCTCTGACTTTTCCAATGTAGCATTACTCGCGGGGCGAGTCATGTCTTCGCGGGGCGAACCAGAGACTTAGCAATTTCTTGGAACAATCAAAGCTTAGGTCGCGAGGCGAGCAGCCTTCTCGCGGGGCGAGAGACTCCAGATTTATTCCTTTTTATTTACCTGAAAATAAGAAAATAAAAGTAAATACTTTATTCACTCTAAATCAACTAAATTAACTTAAAAACAATTTACAGACTCAAAATACTACTTAAGGACAATCAAGTCTAATTTGGGTAAAAATGATATAAAATTAGCACAAAGCCAAGGTCTTTACTAGTTATAAAACCAGTCAAACAGAGGCTCATCAACGATCAAGCGTTGGGGCAACCCCTTTCTCTTTGCTGTACGGGAAGGAGGCTGTCTCACCTATCGAAGTAGAACACCCTAATCTAAGAGTCTTGATGGAAGCAGTTTTAGAAGAATCTGAGTGGGTGAAAACTCGATATGAGCAGTTGAACGTGATAGAAGAGAAAAGACTGGCAGCTATCTGTCACGGGCAATTGTATCAAAGCAGGATGGCAAGAGCTTTAAATAAGAAGGTTCGCTCTAGAGAATTTTGCGTAGGAGACTTGGTTTTAAATAAAATCCTCCCTAATCAGGAAGATGCCCGAGGAAAATGGGCATCGAATTATGAAGGTCCTTCCTTATATTGTCAAACATGCATTCTCAGGAGGAGCTTTGATTCTGCAAAACATGGATGGGGAAGTTACCAAGGCCGGTAAACTCTGATGCTGTGAAAAAGTTCTACGCTTGAGGGCCCGCTAGGTTGAAAACCCGAAAGGGTGACCTAGGCAAAAGTTAGGGCAAAGAACAATGAAAATAAAAGATAAAAAGAGTCCGGTAGGTTGAAAACCCGAAAGGGCGACCTAGGAAAAAGTTAGGGCAAAGAACAAAGAAAACAAAAGAAAAGCAAAGGCCCGCTAGGTTGAAAACCCGAAAGGGCAACCTAGGCAAAAGTTAGGGTAAAGAAACCTTAGGCTGAAAACCTTCAAAGGTGGCCTGGAGGGAAGATATGGTCCAACACTTCTGCAAGCACTCACCACACTGGAGCAATTTTATCTGACTGAGTATACTGGGGCAAAATTGTTAAAGAATGATTGAAAAAGGTGTGTTTGAAGAATCAGAAACGGAAGGTAAGATCTGTGTCATCAAAAGGCTGTGGGGAATCAATTAAATGAAAATCAAAGGACCAACACTGGGGTAAATTTTATGTGATTCTGGTAATTTTCTTTGTTTACCTTTGCTTTTAATCTTTATGATCCCTTCTATAATTTTGTTCTCAAATTGTTCTTTTCTCTTAAACAAACTAAATTCTCATATGAAGGCAAGAGGCTTTTCCTTTATACTCCCCTGTCGTGTTCACTCTCATCGTGGTCATATCTCAATAAAAGTAAATATAAGTTTAATGGTATGATTTGATAATTCTAATGGTAGCACCAATGAATGGTTTGAAACAAAAGGACTCAATACTTCAAATTCAATGGAAGAGATAGCATGCACTGGTCAACAAAAGGATGATGCAGATAAGCTGGGGAGAATAAACATAAAACCCACCTCATATGATTCAGATTCTTGGGTGACCCATGTTGTTAAAAGAATGAATGATGCATTGGCTCAGGTTCCGTCCATTGCAATTTTATTTTCGAGCTCTGAAGCTCACTGCAAGTTTATTTTCGAGCTCTGACGCTCACAGCAATTTTATTTTCGAGCTCTGAGGCTCACCGTACTTTCATTTTCAAACTGTGAGGTTTTCTTTTGAGCTCCTCACATTTTGACGGACAAAATACGTGTTCACTTTCTTTACTTTTTCATCACTACAATACATGAAAAGTCACGAGTAATCATGTCTTCTAGTATGCAACAAGTAAAGAGGGGTATCTGTGAACACTCATTTTTGTCCGTCTTCATTTTATTATTATGTTATTAAATTTCAGGGAGACTAAAAAATAATACTAGTGAAGAGAGAAAGAAGAAAAAGAAAATAATGAAGAAAGGAGGAGGCTCTGTTGATTCCACCGGCAAGTGTACCGGGTCGTCGCAAGTAATAAAATAAACACGGTAAGTAATTACCGAGGTCGAACTCAGGGATTGGGCTACCAATTCGACTAATCCGTGGGAAATTAGATACGTTGGTCAAGTGAGGGAAAGTGGTTGAGAGAGAGAGAGATTATTATCGCAATTCAATAACAAATCAAATAAAGCTAAGGTTTTAAAATCAGAAATTAAAATATCCAAGGTCTCAAATCCACCTACCCAATCATGTATAGTACCCAAGTGATGATGAATTCCTCCCTAAGTTCAATTACAATGTCAACCGGGACCCCCAATTTCTCCTATATCCACTGTCGTGCTCAATAGGACGTATTCGACGATTGGATTAATTACTTACTAGGTCTCATAATCCTAATCTCGAATTCTATTAATTCTTGTTCCCTATCAGGTTGCACTAATCTCCTAAATCCACTGTCGTGCTCATTATTCGATTAGTGATTCCAATCCAAGTTCTAAAACGCGAATCGCCGATCGGCCTCAACACGTTTAACTAGTCAATCACGCAACACATATGATCAACGCATTCAAATCAGAATTGGAAAAAATTCATTGAGAGAAGGGGAGAAAAACATACATCACATGAACACTATATCGCCATGGGCGGCTTCATTGATCCCTCGGATGAGGGGATTAGTTCCTCATGCCCATGACGACGCACAAACAATCCGACATAATCTCCATAATAAAATAAAATAAGAAAAAGGGAGACGCAGCTCCAGAAGAAACAAGGATTCGTAACTACTGATCTAAACAAGTGGAAAAACTTCGATCCTCATTCTGATCTGAAACAGCCTATAAATAAGGATTCTGGTTCTCGGCCTCTCGCGGGGCGAACACACTTTCGCGAGGCGAACATTAGTTTTGGCGCGCTTCCAATTTTGGATTCTCGCGAGGCGAGAGTGTATTCACGGGGCGAGTCTTCAAACCTTAATCTGTCACAGCCGTGACCTTCATCACGACTAGGCCGTGATGGTCTCTGTCTTCCAGGGTCTTCAGACTCTCACGGGGCAAGATTCCTTTCACGGGGCGAGACTTCAAACCTTAATCTGTCACAGCCATTACCTTCATCACGTCTAGGCCGTGATGGTCTCTATCTTGCAGGGCTTCATTATTCGTGAGGCGAGAATATTCTCGCGGGGCGAGACAGAATTGATGACGTTGCTGCTTAGCTGATCTTCAGACTCGCGAGGCGAGCATCCACTCGCGGGGCGAGCATCTCCAGAATGGCAATTTCCACTATTTCTTGACTTTCCTTGACTCCCGGAGCTTCACTTCTAACCTGAAACAATAAAAAGACACAAAAAGCGTAATTCTATTCAAAATAGACTAAAAACTACTAAAAATGCCTAGAACGAGTAAAAGTCTACTTAGGAACAAAACAAGGCCAAATTTGGGTGAAAACGAGATTGAACTCGAATAATTTGCACAAAAACCACAGTCCATCTAGTTATAAAACTAGATAAGCCAAAGACTTATCAGGCTCAAACTAATTTGCTGTTGGACGGGAAGGTCTCATCCATTGCATTGCATTTTCTATTGGACGGGAAGGTCCCGTCCATTACATTGCATTTGTTGTTGGACAGCGAGGTCCAGTCCATTACATTGCATTTACTGTTGGACGGCGAGGTCCAGTCCATTACATTACACTTGCTGTTGGACGGGGAGGTCCCGTCCATTGAATTTGCTGTTGGACGACGAGGTCCAGTCAATTACATTGCATTTTCGGTTGGATGGGGAGGTCCCGTCCATTCCATTGCATTTGCTGTTGGACGGGGAGGTCCTGTCCATTGCATTTGCTATTGGACGGCGAGGTCCAGTCCAGTACATTGCATTTGCTATTGGACGGGGAGGTCCCGTCCATTCCATTGCATGTTTAAGTTTCTGTTGGATGAGTAGGTCTTCCATTACGTTACATTTACTGTTGGACGGGGAGGTTCCGTCCATTGCATTGCATTTGCTATTGGATGGGGAGGTCCCGTCCATTCCATTGCATGTTTAAGTTTCTGTTGGACGAGTAGGTCTTCCATTGCGTGCTTAACTTTCTGTTGGATGAGTAGGTCTTCCATTGCATATTTAATTTTCTGTTGGACGAGGAGGTTCCGTCCATTGCATATCTAATTTTCTGTTGGACGAGGAGGTTCCGTCCATTGCATGTTTAAACTTCTGTTGGACGAGGAGGTCCGTCCAGTGCATATCTAATTTTGCATATCTAACTTTCTGTTGGACAGGGAGGTTTCATCCACTACAATTTTATTTTCATGCTGGAGGCTAAAGAATAAACAAAGAAGAAGAAGAAGAAGATAATGAAGAAAGGATGAAGAAAAGAAGGAGAAAAGGACAATCAGCGAAAAGAAGAAAGGAGATTGAGTTACTTTTCCTAACCCTAAAAAACCCTATTTTACATATCAGACAAGACCTATTTTCCTCCTCCCGCTCTCTAACCGCCCCTACACCTCCACTACCCATTGGTCCTTCTTCTTCCTCATCTCCTCCCTCATTTAAACCTAGCAGCCCCACTCCTAACCCTAAAAAAACCCATCTTACATATCAGACAAAACCCCATCTCCTTTTCTCTTCAAACATGCAACCTTCACATCAAATCACCTCATTTTTGCTGCTCGCGCCGCCCCCATCTGGACACACGCGATTTCTGCTCAGACCACCCAAGCTCTGGATTTCGTGAAAACCAACCTTGAATCCGCTGGGTAAGAAGAAGCATGAAGCCCCCTTCTCCATCTATAAAAAGTGGAAAGAACGAAGACAAAAAAAAGAGAGAGAACATGAGATGGATACAGAGGGGGAGATAGATTTTTATCTGATATTTCATTGTGAAGAAAAAAGATTAGGGATTTGAGTTTTTTTTTCTCTTCTCTGTCATTAGAGTGGTTCCAAATTTTCAGAAGAAGGGAGGGTTAAAAGAGTCAGTGAAAGTGAAATGTAAGGGTTTTGATCTTGAAATCTTACCACTCGGAGAAAACAAAACCATTGTTATTCTTCTCTTATTTGGTAATCCTTGTTCTCTTTGTTGATATTATTCATAAGTTTCTCTTGACATTCTTATTTTTGTGTCTCTATTTACTGAATAAGTTAGTAAAACGTTTCATTTCTACGTTCCATTTCCAAGAGGTAAAATTATTTATTTTACATAAAAATAGAACATGATCAACCTATGGACTTACGTATTTTACATAAAATTATTTGTGTCATGTTCAACCCTTTAGATTTTGAGGTTGCCCTATGGACTTACGTACCACGTTCAACCTCATTTAGGTTTAATAAAAAAATTCACAACTAAAGATGTTTTTTTAAAAAAAAAGATTTTCGGGGTAAAACAAATATTTTCAAAGTTATTAACAATTTACACAACTAATTTTGGGTAACCATTTTTGTGGATGTTCTAGGGTGTCGTGGGGTTAAGTCTCCATGCCTTCCCTAGACGTAATCGACTCCCGAACCCAAAGCCTTTTCTTGAAGTGTTTTCCAACTTTCCCGAAATTAAATAAAGTTGGTGGCGACTCCATGTTTTTTTCTCTAAAAGGAAAATGCAAGTTTCTTTCTTTTTGGTCGCAACATTATGTAATTAGACTTAATGGATTTTCTAAATAAGGTTGTGTCAACCTTTCCTCTATTGAATCCATTTTCCAAAAGAAAGGAACTTAGTCTATTATACCAAGCTCTAGGAGCTTGCTTAAGACCGTACAAAGCTTTCTTAAGCTTATATACATGTTCAAGATGAGTTTCACACTCAAAACCTGGAGGTTGCATAACATAGACTTCTTTATTAATAAAGCCATTTATAAAAGCACTCTTAACATCCATCTGAAAAAGCATAATACTATAATGTGCTGCGAATGAAAGTAGAATTCTAATAGCTTCTAATCTAGCAACATGTGCAAAAGTTTCAGTATAATCTATAGCTTCTTCTTGAGAGAAACCTTGAGCAACACGTCTTGCTTTGTTTCTGATTATCTTACCATTTTCATCAAGTTTGTTTCTGTAAATCCACTTTATTCCAATCATTGATTTATCTTTGGGCAGTGGAACCAGAATCCAAACATCACTTCTTTCAAACTGTCCATCTAGTGTAATCGTCTACTATGACAAGACCATATTTCTTACCACTGACAGAGGCAGTCCTTGTTGGACCAAAAAGATCAAGATGAGCAACTCTAGTGGTCTATTGGTACTAACAACATTCTTAGATTCAAAAGAACCTTTGACTTGTTTTCCTTTTTGACATGCATCACAAAGAGCATCAGATTTGAACTTAAGGTTCGGTAGTCCTCTCACGAGGTTATGCTTGTTTAGCTTTGAAATTAATTTAAAGCTTGCATGACCTAGCCTTTTGTGCCAAATCCATCACTCATCTTCAATGGACACTGATGAGTGTGATTTCACCTCATATTTCATGTACATTTTGCATGCATTTTCGTATAGTTTAGGCATATTTAATTTGATTATTAGTTAGTTTTTATCTTGGAACAGGTGAGGCGGTTTTGTGTGTTGTTTTGTAGGAATTTATGATTAAATGCCCAAGATTTAGCCAGGATGAAGCTTGGGTGAAGATAGAGCCTGAAAAGAGAAGAAAATGAGCCAAGCAGAACCCATCACGGCTTTGTCGTGATGCTCCAGAAATTGAAAGCGCGCCCTTAGCAGAACACGTCACGGCCTGGCTGTGATGGCCATAACGGCCGTGACGCACACCTATTATATAAAAAGACCTCTGGGCAGAACAAAAAGGGGGATCCTAACCCAAAAACATACTCTCTGGCTGCTGTGGCTGCTGTGAATCCTCCCATGGAGTTCCTTCCTTCCTTCATCTCTGTATCTTTTCTTTTGTTTTTCTCTTTGATAATGTGTAGCTAAACCCCCTCTTGTTGGGGTTAGATGATTGCTGCTCTGAACTTGGTTGTAACATGATTTGATTGTAATACAATTTCCTCTTTCTTTATGAGTATTTGATTCTTTGCTTAATGCTTTCCTTTGCCTAATCATCCTAGGAATGATTTGTTGCCTTGATAGACAATTGAAAGATTGATGTTAAGGCATGCTCATGAATTAAATGCCAAGTAGTTCATGAACCTAGACATAGGTCTTGGGATACTTGCAATCTTATAAATCTTGACTCTTCATGCAAAATCATAGGTTAATCCACCTAAGACATTAGGGTTTAATTTGGGGTTTTAGGCTCATTCCACCTAAGACATTAAGGTTTGAGTATTTCAGAAGATTTGATTGTCATAAATGAATTAGGAATTGTGTTATCAACCATCTCATTGCAACCAAGGGAGGATTAGTGTAGTCTAACCCTGACAATTCTATCTATTTGTTAGTCACATCTCTGTTTGCATTCTAAGTGTTTGTTAAAATACCTAAAAGACCAAAAACATTTTATTCTTGTCTGTTTTGTTTATTTACTTTTACTGGGCTTAGTACTTAGTATTGAGCTCCCTTCCATCCAAACGATCGTCTAGATAGTAGTCCAATTTGCGAAGTGGTACTTGTCCATGATCCCTGAGAACGATATCCGGTCTCACCACCGTATTACTTGTACGACTAGGTATACTTGCCTTGAAAAATCGTATCAAGTTTTTGGCGCCGTTGCCGGGGATCGGTTTACCAATATCATGAGTACCAAAGGGGACTCCTAATTTAGGCATTTTTCTTTGTTTTCCTACTTCTGTTTTTTTTTCTTTTTCTGTTTTCTGTTTTCCTTGAGGTTGCATAATTGTCCACTTGTTGCTTAACGTGTACTTGCTGTGTTCGCTACTGTTCTGCTCTGTTTGTTTCTGTGTATGTGAGGTACAATTGACCCAGGTGAATTTCAATTCAACCCGGAGATCGAGAAGCTTTGTAGACAGAATAGAAAGGAAGTCAAAGCAAGAAAGAACAGATCCCCTTCCATCCAAGAACCACAAGTTGAGTTACCAAGTGTGCAAGAATCACAAGTTGAAATATCAATTGTCACCATGGCTGAAGACAATGCACCAAGGAGGACAATGGGGGACAATACTTCCCCTAGAGTCGATAGATGTGGAACTCCAATTGTTAGACCTGCAGTGGCCTGTAACAACTTTGAGATAAAGGCATCACTTCTCAATCTTGTGCAGCAAAATCAGTTTGGAGGTTTAGAGAGTGAGGACCCTCATTCTCACATTGGCACATTTATTGAGCTATGTGATACTATCAAGCTAAATGGAGCTTCCGATGAGGCTATTCGTTTAAGGCTTTTCCCTTTCTCTTTGAGGGATAGAGCTAAGTCATGGCTTCAATCTCATCCTCATGGGAGCATTCTTACTTGGAATGATTTGGTGAGCAAGTTCTTATCTCGCTTCTTCCCTCCATCAAGAATGATCAAGTTGAGATCGGAAATTAATGCTTTTGCACAAAAGGATGGTGAATCACTTTATGAAGCATGGGAGAGGTTCAAATCTTTACTTATCGCTTGTCCAAATCATGAGTTGGAAACATGGCAGCAAGTTGCAACCTTTGTCAATGGGCTCAACCGAAATTCTAGGAGTATGATTGAAGCGGTTGCAGGTGGATCATTGATCCAAAAGACACCCGATGAAGCAAAGGACTTGATTGAAACGATGGCTAATAATGATTATCAAATGCCTAGTTCACGATCATTGGTCAAGAGAGGTGTTTTGGAGCTTGATGAGATTGGTGCTCTTAAGGCGCAAATGGCCACTCTTACCAAGCAATTGGGGTTCGTTCAACTACAAAATTCTCAATTACAAGCGGTGCAAGTTCAAGCTGCCTCAGTGTGTGACTTCTGTGGAGGTAACCATGCCAACGACAATTGTGAGATTAATGTGGTTGGAGGTTCTGGGCAAGAGGAAGTGAATTACATGGGAAACCAAGGGCCTAAGCATGATCCTTTCTCTAACACCTACAATCCGAGGTGGCGCAACCATCCTAACTTCGGTTGGAGACAAGGGCAAGGCTCAAGTTCTCAAGCAGAGCCTTCTCAAGAGAATTCACGCAAATTGGAGAATATGCTAGCCCAATTCATGCAAGCAACTCAAGATAATATAAAGAATCAAAATGCCTCCATCAAGAATATAGAACACCAAATAGGCCAATTGGCAAAGCAAATGATGGAGAGACCTCAAGGACAATTGCCGGGAGATACTGAGAAGAATCCAAGGGAGGATTGCAAGGCAATTACTACAAGAAGTGGGAAAGTGTTAGTTCCACATGAAAAAGAGAGGGAAGAAAAGAGAATTGGTGAGGGAGTTGATGAGGTGATCGTTGAAGATGTAACCAATGAAGAACCAGAGACGTCCCAAGCCACTACCTCTAGTCCTATTGTTGTTGAAGCTGAAAAACACAGGGAAAAACTGGTTGATGAAGAGTTTACAAGAAAGAAGGCTAAAAGGCAAATTCTGGAAGAAGTTGACAATCCTAAGGAGTTGCCACCGTATTTCAAGACACCCTATCCTCAAAGGTTGAATAAGGAGGTAAAGGATCAACAATTCTCTAAGTTCTTGGATGTATTCAAAAAGTTGCAAATTAACATCCCTTTTACCGAAGCTCTTCAACAAATGCCTTCCTATGCCAAGTTTATGAAGGAGATTCTTACTAACAAGAGGAAGTGGAAGGAGGAGACGGTCATGCTCACGGAAGAATGCAGTGCCATACTCCAAAGGAAGTTACCAGTGAAGATGAAGGATCCGGGTAGCTTTACTATCCCATGTACTATTGGTCATTTGAACATTGGAAGAGCCTTGTGTGATCTTGGTGCAAGTATCAACCTTATGCCTCTCTCCATTTTCAAGAAGTTGGGAATTGGTGAAGTCAAGCCAACCGGGATTTCTCTCCAATTGGCGGATCGCTCCATTACGTATCCTTATGGTGTAGTGGAGGATTTATTGGTAAAAGTAGACAAGTTCATCTTTCCGGCAGACTTTGTGGTGTTGGATATAGCGGAAGATAGTGAGACTCCATTGATTCTTGGAAGACCATTCCTAGCCACCGGTAGGGCTTTGATCGATGTAAATCAAGGGGAGTTGGTGCTTAGAGTCTAAGATGAAAAGGTCGCCTTCAATGTTTTTGAAGCAATGAGACATCCAAGCGACAAAGATACATGTATGAGTGTGGACCTTGTTGATTCATTGACTGTCAAGAGTGTGCAACAAACTTTTGAAGATTCATTGGAAGCGGCTCTTATGGTTGAGGATGTAGAAGAAGAGGTATGTGAGGAAGAATTTGAGTTCATGGTTAATTCCCTTGAGGCTTGTCTAGTTGTGAATAATGATGAAGACAAAGTTGTGGAGGATGTGCGGATTAAAGACAAGGGTGAGACACCCAGACTAGAGTTGAAGGAACTTCCATCTCATCTCTGTTATGCTTTCCTTGGAGTGAATTCTTCATTCCCGGTGATCATTAGTAGCGGGTTGAACTCTTTAGAGGAAGAGAAGCTGTTAAGGGTGCTTAGGGAGCACAAATCTGCAATTGGGCGGTCTATGTCCGACTTGAAAGGGATAAGTCCCTCATTCTGTATGCACAAAATCCTTTTGGAGGAAAACTTCAAGCCGGTTAGACAACCTCAGAGAAGACTCAACCCAAACATGAAAGAAGTTGTAAGGAAGGAGGTTGTGAAGCTTTTGGATGCGGGTATAATTTATCCAATCTCCGATAGTCCTTGGGTGAGTCCGGTCCAAGTTGTTCCTAAGAAAGGGGGGATGACAGTTGTTGCAAATGATAAAAATGAACTCATCCCCTCAAGGACCGTTTCTGGATGGAGAGTGTGTATTGATTACAGCAGATTGAATGAGGCCACCAGAAAAGATCACTTTCCCTTGCCTTTCATTGATCAAATGTTAGAGAGTTTGGCAGGCCATGCCTTTTATTGCTTCCTTGATGGATACTCAGGGTATAACCAGATTGTGGTTGACTCGAAGGACCAAGAGAAGAGTGCTTTTACTTGTCCTTATGGCGTCTATGCCTATCAGAGGATGCCATTCGGGTTGTGTAATGCACCCGCCACTTTTCAAAGGTGCATGCTTTCCATATTCTCTGATATGACTGAAAAATTCATTGAGGTATTTATGGATGATTTTTCGTGTTTGGTAATTCTTTTGATGATTGTCTGAAAAATCTTGCATGTGTTTTGAAAAGATGCCAAGAAATTAACCTTGTCCTAAACTAGGAAAAATGTCATTTCATGGTTAGGGAAGGTATAGTTCTTGGTCATAAGATTTCATCATGGGGGATAGAAGTTGATAAGGCAAAAATTGAAGTAATTGAAAAACTTCCCCCTCCCATAAATGTAAAAGGTGTTAGAAGCTTCTTAGAGCATGCGGGTTTCTATAGAAGATTTATAAAAGACTTTTCAAAGATTGTGAAACCCTTGTGCAAACTTTTGGTAGTTGATATTCCTTTTGTGTTTGATGATGATTGCATGCATGCTTTCCAACTTTTAAAGGAAAAACTCACCACCGCACCGGTCATTGCACCTCCAGATTGGAGTTTACCATTTGAGTTAATGTGTGATGCAAGCGACTATGCGGTGGGAGCCATTTTGGGTCAGAGGAAAAATAAAGTGCTGCATGTTATTTACTATGCCAGTCGTGTGCCGAATGATGCTCAATTGAACTATACCACGACTGAAATAGAATTGCTTGCTGTGGTTTTTGCATTTGATAAGTTTAGATCTTATTTGATTGGCTCTAAAACTACTGTCTACACTGACCTCTCTGCTTTGAAGTATCTCATGACTAAACAGGATGCCAAGCCAAGGCTCATTAGATGGGTGCTACTGTTCCAGGAATTTGATTTAGATATAAAGGACAAGAAAGGAGTGGAGAATGTGGTAGCCGACCATTTGTCTAGGCTTCCACAAGCAGATGTGCAAGCAAAAACTGAGTTGCCAATTCAAGAAGAATTCCCGGATGAAAGGTTGTTTATGGTGCAAGTGGCACCTTGGTTTGCGGACATTGCAAATTACAAGGCCGCCAATAAGATTCCGAAGGACTTCAATGCGCAACAAAGGAAAAAGCTCATCCATGATTCTAAATACTATGTATGGGATAAACCTTACCTTTTCAAAAGAGGTTCGGATGGAATTCTGAGAAGATGTATTCCGGAAGAAGAGGTTAATGGGGGTGTTGACTCATTGTCACAACTCACCCTATGGAGGACACTTTGGTGGTGAGAGAACCGCCATGAAGGTCTTGCAGAGTGGTTTATTTTGGCCCACCATTTTCAAAGACTCCAGAGCTTGGGTGATGAAGTGTGATAAGTGTCAAAGAACCGGAAGCATATCCAGGAGAAATGAGATGCCCTTGAAGGGTATTTTAGAGGTGGATCTCTTTGATGTGTGGGGGATCGACTTCATGGATCCTTTCCCATCATCCCACAACAAGTATATTCTGGTTGCGGTTGACTATGTGAGCAAATGGGTAGAAGCTGTCCCAACTATGAAAGATGATGCAAAAGCGGTGGTTAATTTTGTGAGGAAGAACATCTTTACCCGATTTGGAACCCCTAGAGCCATTATTAGTGATGGGGGTACTCACTTTTGCAACAAAGAGTTCAATGCAGTGCTTGCCAAGTTTGGGGTCAATCATAAAGTTGCCACACCATACCACCCGCAAACCAGTGGGCAAGTGGACTTGCCCAATCGGGAATTAAAGAGGATCTTGGAGAAAACAGTGAATAATGCAAGAAAGGATTGGGCAAAGAAGCTGGATGATGCACTTTGGGCCTATCGTACTGCATACAAAACACCTATTGGTATGTCACCCTACCAATTAGTGTTTGGAAAATCATGTCACCTTTCCGTAGAGTTCCAACATCGTGCTTTTTGGGCAGTGAAGACCTTAAACTTTGATACTAAGTTGGCTATGGACAAGAGACTGTTGCAATTGAATGAGTTGGATGAATTCCGCCACTTGGCATATGAGAGTGCAAGAATCTACAAGGAAAGAACAAAGTTTTGGCATGATAAGTACATTCTTCCCAAGCAATTTGAAGAAGGCCAATCAGTTTTGCTCTTTAACTCACGTCTCAAGCTATTTCCGGGCAAGTTGAGATCAGGGTGGTCGGGTCCATTCCATGTCAAGTCAGTTTCCCCATTTGGTGCAGTTGAATTGGAAGATTCATCGTCCGGAGATACTTTCACTGTTAATGGGCAAAGGCTCAAGAACTACCTTGGAGGAGACTTTGATCATCAAGCAGTCTCCATCCCTCTTAAAGCATCCTCTTAGAAATCACCCGTCAAGCTAGTGATGTTAAAGAAGCGCTTATTGGGAGGCAACCCAAGTTTCCTTTCCCCTTTTCATTTGTTTTCTTTGAGTTTACCTCTTGAATAATTTGAGAAGATCAAGAGGACAAAAATCATAAATTAGTAGAATTGTTAAGTGTTTTTAGGCTTAGACGGAAGGAAGAACAAAAAGGGCAGGGAGAAGCAAAGTCAGTAACCATCACGCCCAGGCCGTGACACTGGTCACGGCCGTGATGCGCCAATCACAAAGATCAGAAAGGATCACGGCTCAGTCGTGATACCCATCACGGGCGTGATGAGAGGACCCTGAAGAACAGAGAGCATCACGGCCTAGCGGTGATGGAGGTCAAGACCGTGACAAGCCAACAACCATGGACCAGAATTGATCACGGTCTGCCCGTGATGAGGATCACGGCCGTGACACAATTTGCAGCCTATCTTTGTCTAGGCATGTGATCCAGCACCCGCTACCGCCTCGGTGAGTTGTTCCAATTTTTCTCCTCTCTCCAACTTGATCATTTACATTGGGGACAATGTAAGTTTTTAAGCTTGGGGTAGGGGTATTTTTTGTAAATTTTTGAATTTTTGCATTTTGCATTCATATAGGCATAGTTTCGTATGATCACATGATTCGATTACCCCCTTGCTTAGATTATGCATCCGATTGTGAGAACTTAGTGCCAATTAAATTGAGATAGTGAATTTTTGAACCCAATTTTTTATTCTTGTGATAAGGCTACAAATAAAAAATTTCTTGAGATTATCTTTGATAGTTGATAATTAGCATGTGGTTCCGTAGATTTGTGTTTCTCATTGATTTTTGAACTACTAAAATGTGAGATTTTTGAGCCAAAAAGGGGTACTCACTAAATCTACCCCATTCTTTGTGATAGAGTGTTATTCCTCTTGGATTGTATTCTCTAGAACTTGACTTGAAACCGTTTTGAAGCCTAAAAATTTTTGAAAACATTTTTGAAAATGATTGAGGCATTAGGTATTTTTCCGGCCTTCTGAGCTTCGATTGACTAAATGCTACTCCTTAGTTGCCCATCTTTGAGCCTGAAAGAATAAATACTTTTCTTGGTACCTTAAATTACTTTGATGAATATGATTGGTATGGCACCTTGTAAAGTATTACAAAAAGGGTAAAAGGTAGTTGAAAAAGTATGGGATGAGAAAATCAGAAAAATATTTCTCTTGAATTGAAAATCTCCCCTTCTCCAAATCAAAAAAAAAAAAAGAGAAAGAAAAGAAAAAGAAAATATATATTGAGAAGGGGATGACAAAAGAAATTGAGAAATAAAAGAAAGAGAAAGAAAGGTGGAAAAATTGAATCAAAACCCAAAAAGGTATTTTAGAAGGTGTCATGTTTTGCAATGCTTGATAGTTTGTTTAGCCTTTTGAATTTTCCTTTTCTTGATTTCCCCACCTGAGAATAAATCCCATGGCCCCGTTACAACCAAAGTAAAAGACCTCTTGATTCTTAGATGTTTTCATTAATAAAGTAGAGATTTGGTTGATAGTCAAGCTTATGGTAGAATTCCTTCCTTGAGGAAATTGAGCGAATTATCATATATCCCTAATCACTTGAGTGAGGTGAGAAGGAGTGCCCGAATTAGTGAGAACGTGAGTCTAGGAACCTAAGCGTCTAATTGGACTTGAAATTGATCGTCTCTTGGTGAATTGTTTGAAAATGCCTGTTACTTGGATTAGTTACTACTCGGGTTCTTGATTCACTATCTTTGCTCTGTGTTTATTTCTTCTGGCCTTGGTGATTGCTTGAGGACAAGCAAAGTCTTAAGCTTGGGGTGATTTGATGAGTGTGATTTCACCTCATATTTCATGTACATTTTGCATGCATTTTCATGTAGTTTAGGCATATTTAATTTGATTATTAGTTAGTTTTTATCTTGGAACAGGTGAGGCGGTTTTGTGTGTTGTTTTGCAGGAATTTATGATTAAATGCCCAAGATTTAGCCACGATGAAGCTTGGGTGAAGATAGAGCCTGAAAAGAGAAGAAAATGAGCCAAGCAGAGCCCATCACGGCTTTGCCGTGATGCTCCAGAAATTGAAAGCGCGCCCTTAGCAGAACACGTCACGGCCTGGCCGAGATGGCCATAACGGCCTTGACGCGCACCTATTATATAAAAAGACCTCTAGGCAGAACAAAAAGGGGGATCCTAACCCTAAAACATACTCTCTAGCTGCTGTGGCTGCTGTGCATCCTCCCATGGAGTTCCTTCCTTCCTTCATCTCTGTATCTTTTCTTTTGTTTTTCTCTTTGATAATGTGTAGCTAAACCCCCTCTTGTTGGGGTTAGATGATTGCTTCTCTGAACTTGGTTGTAACATGATTTGATTGTAATACAATTTCCTCTTTCTTTATGAGTATTTGATTCTTTGCTTAATGCTTTCCTTTGCCTAATCATCCTAGGAATGATTTGTTGCCTTGATAGACAATTGAAAGATTGATGTTAAGGC
This sequence comes from Sophora flavescens, assembly GCA_030762895.1. NCBI lineage: Eukaryota > Viridiplantae > Streptophyta > Magnoliopsida > Fabales > Fabaceae > Sophora > Sophora flavescens. Next base: position 80,243,112 of record CM061069.1, on the reverse strand, counting down.
ATGCTCATGAATCAAATGCCAAGTAGTTCATGAACCTAGACATAGGTCTTGGGATACTTGCAATCTTATAAATCTTGACTCTTCATGCAAAATCTCAGGTTAATCCACCTAAGACATTAGGGTTTAATTTGGGGTTTTAGGCTCATTCCACCTAAGACATTAGGGTTTGAGTATTTCAGAAGATTTGATTGTCATAAATGAATTAGGAATTGTGTTATCAACCATCTCATTGCAAACAAGGGAGGATTAGTGTAGTCTAACCCTGTCAATTCTATCTATTTATTAGTCACATCTCTGTTTGCATTCTAAGTGTTTGTTAAAATACCTAAAAGACCAAAAACATTTTATTCTTGTCTGTTTTGTTTTATTTACTTTTGCTAGGCTTAGTACTTAGTATTGAGCTCCCTTCCATCCAAACGATCGTCTAGATAGTAGTCCAATTTGCTAAGTGGTACTTGTCCACGATCCCTGAGAACGATATCCGGTCTCACCACCGTATTACTTGTACAACTAGGTATACTTGCCTAGAAAAATCGTAACAGACACTAGACATGAGACACTTTGATTTGAGAGGTCATCCTAGTCAATCTTGTAGAGATTGTTTTTCCTTTTTGCAGTGAATAAAAGTGATCCATCATCTTTCTTGAAAGTACACATGTTCTTATCAAAAGACAATGCATATCCACTGTCACATAATTGACTTATGCTCAGTAGATTGTGCTTCAAGCCATTTACTAAAAGAACATTATCAATCGAGGGAAAATGATGTTTACCAATTTTACCTATACAAATGATTTTCCCTTTCCGATTTCCTCCAAATATGACCCAGCTACCATCTTTGGGCTTAAGGTTTTGGAACATAGACCTTTCTCCTGTCATGTGTCGTGAGCAACCACTATTCAAGTACTAAGACATCTGTTTTCTTCCTGTTGTTAAACAAATCTGCAACATGTATTATCTTATCTTTAGGTACCCAAACTGACTTGGGTCATTTCTTGTTAGTTGTCACTGGACGAGTATGCTTAGCATATTTATTGTGTATGCATCTAGATATAATATGACCACTTTTTCCACACACTTTACAAAAGGTGTTGGACGAGCTAGACTTAGCTTTGGTATATTTATTTGGAACTTTTGAAGCTCTATGCTGTTTAAGTGGTTTTGACTTTTTGTGAGATACGTCTTGTTTTTCTTTGTCATAACCAAGACCAGATTTATCATAAGGTGACCTAGAATACCTTAAAATGAGACTAAGCTTATCTGAGCCACCTACAACCTTTGACAGAGAATCAGTTAGATATGTTATATCTTGCTTCAGTTTTACAACTTCACAAGAGACATCAGGTTCACACACCGCTTTGTAGCTAGACTGACATTCACTGATTTTAGCATGTCGTTTTTATTTTTGAGGTTTTGTTTCTCAGTGCAGACCCTATCATATTCTTTAGATAGTTTAGAAAATTTCTTTTTGAGACTCTTATATTCTCGTGATAGTATACATGACTCATGCAACAATTCATCAAAAGTTTGAAGAGTGGACGGGTTAGTGTCCATTACTCAGCATCAGTGTATTCACTTTCTGATGCAGTGTCTGCCATGAGACATATATTTGCCTCTTCCTCAGCTTCATTTTCTTCATCTGAAGAAGACAGATCAAGATCCTCCCATATGGCCATTAAGCCTTTCTTCTTTTTGAAGAATTTCTTTTTGTTCTTTAGCTCAGGGCAGTCAGCTTTGAAGTAACCAAGTTTCTTGAATTCAAAGCACAAGGGTGGACCTTTTTTCCTTGGAGCTCCTTGGAAAACTTTTATTGAATTTCTTCCTTATGAAACCACCTTTCTTTCTCCACATGTGTTGAATCTTCCTGGAGATAAAGGATAATTCATCCTTATCTGATTCTTCATTATCATCAGAAGATTCAGACTCATCAGATGACTCAGCATCTTTGAGAACTTTTGATTTACTTGCTTTCTTTGCCTTTAGGGCAATAGATTTTCCTTTTCTGGAATTTTCTTCTTCACTGAGTTCAAGTTCATGAACCTTGAGAGATCCAAGAAGCTCTTCCAGAGAGAGTGTATTTAGGTTTTTGGCTTCCTGAATAGCAGTTACTTTGGGTCTCCATTGCTTGGATAGACTTCTCGGGATTTTTATGACATGATCTCTATTTTCATAGATTTTTCCAAGAGATCTGAGACTGTTGGTGATGGTTTGGAATCTTCCAAACATTTGGTCTATCGTTTCAGGTTCACCCATCTTGAACAGCTCATACTGATGAACCAGCATGTTGATCTTGGATTCCTTAACTTGTGAGGAACCCTCATGAGCTAGGGCAAGAGTATCCCAGATTTATTTAGTAGTATTGCAGCTGTGAACTTTGTCATGTTCCGATCTGGTGATGGCACACATCAAATAATGCTTAGCTTTAAGATTGAGTTGATGCTTTGCCTTTTGATCTGCCGTCCAGTCTGTTCTACCAATTGCAGCTCCATTTTCATTTCTAGGTTTAGTGTAACCAGTTTCTATGAACTCTCAGATGTCTAGATTTTGTGCATCCAAAAAGGCCATCATCATCTTCTTCCAATAGTCATAATCAGAACCATCAAAGAGAGGAGGTCTGTTGATAGCTTGTCCTTCTGCATCAATGGTTGTTGGATCATACTCCCTCAGTACTTGTTAGATGCTCAACCCTTTCGAGGCTGAGCTCTGATACCAACTGAAGTTGACACATGCAAACACAAGAAGGGGGGTTGAATTGTGTTTGTTAATAATTTTCGAAAACAACCTTTAAAACAATTTTTGCACTCAAAGAGATTAGAAACAGAAGCACACACAAAGACAAAGATCCTTTTTAAAAGACTTTAACAAAAGCAATATCAAAACCCCACAGTTAGTATAAGCAAATAAAACTGAAGAGTTTAGGGATAGAAGATTCACTCAAGAAATTTTATCCTGGTTCACTCTCATCCAACCAAGAGCTACGTCCAATTTTATTTGCTAAATTGGACCTTTTTTCAATTTATAGTGACCTTCTTCTTCACTTGTATTTATTCAACGGTTACTTTGAATAATCCCGTTTAGAGATAACATTTAATGCATGATATCCGTTGTGACTGATAGCTTGATTGTGACAATGCTGAACAGTACTCTTGGTTATCGATGTAGCATGAAATTGGAGGTTCACTCCTCTGAGTATTGTAGCTTGAGCACTTGTTGTTCCTCTTGTGTGTAAAACCATATTTTTCGTCATAAAGTTGTCATCGTACAGATCGTTTTGTAGTATCTTATTGTACGATTATGCTTTTTTGCATTTCTTTATTGTACTGTGTTTCTTTTACAACAACGTGAAACATTAAAGCAGATAAAACAAATGTGAAGAACAAATATTCAATTGAAATAAATATCAATCATTTGAAATAAATTCAAGAGAGTCAGATTGCATTTAATTCATTACAAGGATGGAGCTCGTCTAAAAAGAACTCCGTCTACTTAGTTATAAGAGAGACTAAGTCTGTTCAAAATTTTATTTGCTCGTCTGATGACGTGGCATATCATCTTGTCTATAAAGTCTTCGGACTTGCTATTCCTTAATGAGTTATAAAGATTTTCGTCTAGTGACGTGGCGGTTAGAGCTCGTCTACCAGATTATTTTATGCTCAGTTAATTTACTTCAGCTAATTACTTCCGTCTGCTTACGTGGCAAGATGGACGTGCTTATTATCAAGTCTTTGGACTTGCAGTACCTAACAATTTATTTAGGTAGTTATCTAGCAAATATTTAGAGCCTCGTCTACTCAAGAAAATCAGTCTACTTAATTAATTAACTAAGTAACTTTACCAAAGTATTTGAGCAGCCCGTCAACAGAGGTGGATGTGTATTTGTCAATTAGAACTTATCCCTTATCTCTTATATGTAAATATTCTTGTATAACTGAAAGCACATGTTAGATCTCAACTAATACTTTGCCAAGTAAATTTAATTATTTTGTTGACATCAAAACTTAAAAATTATTAAATCAAAAATCACTTTGGTTCCAAAAGAAAAATGTTGTATTGCTGTGAGAGAAAATTAACATAAACATAAGAACAGTCAATACGCAAACACCCAAAAAAAAAAAATGGTGCACCAAGGCGCAGATGACATATACTGGGGAATTTGGGGATTGATTTCTTTCCCATCTTCATCCACCTCAGCTAGTGCAAGCCCTGCTTTACGTGCTTCCTCCAACTCAATCTGTTTCCGATGGTCCTCCCTGGACTTAAATGCCACTGCAATACACACACCCCATGTAAGTTTCAAAAACATACAAACAATGGCTAATTAAGGTGAGAGGAAGATAGTCGTGTAAAAATTACAATTAAAAAGGGACGAATAATCCACTCAACTCATTCATACGAAAGGTTTCAAACAGATGAGCCTAAACCCTATAGGAAAAACGATTTTTTTTAAACTTTTGATTCTTGATGTTCCAAAGACCCTGTGACAATTACCGTCTCGTTTGCATTAACTACTAACAAATATCGTCCCTTGAATTGTTGTTGTATGGACACGAATGAACAAAACAAGAGCAAAGCCCCAAATAAAAATCGAATGATTGATAACAGAAACCCAAAAATCGAATATGATTGATAACATAAACCCTAGAAAAAGAGAATTACGAAAATTGAATGAGATAAAGGAGTACCTGAAGCGGTGGCCATGTTGGAAACAAAAGCAGAATATCTTTGAAGGTCAAAGAAGAAGAAGAAGAAGCGAACAGATAAAGTGATTCAGATTTACACGCTTAACTTCTCTTTCTTACCAATAAAACCTACCTGCAAATTATGATAATGGTGGTAGTGTTTTACTACTTTTTTTTATTCATACTGGCAGCAAGATAGGCACTCAGGCCGCATTTCTATTTCTTTTACTTGTCTTGATGCATGTTGTTGATACATAATTTTTTATGCATCACTTGTGTAAGGTTGGTAATTTTAATCGGTTTTTGCGACTTTTTAATGTGACTTCTTAATGTAAACAAATATGCAACATGTAACTGTATGTCTGTATTTCTATTTTTCCCATTATTTTTAGTAAGAAAGCATACCAGTGGATTTGTATTGTTGTTTACGTCGTGCGCATATTCTTTTGAATATCTTATTTTTTATTCCGGCGATTTGAATAAGACGTGTATATTTTAAGAAAAATAGTCTAAAAGAAGGGTGGGATTGTATAGTATCTACAATTTTATAGTTTCAATAGCAACTCCCTGTCATGGTTTCATTGTGCACACTTTCTAACAATCACCTTTTATTTCTGGAGATGTCTCCCTATGTTACTATTTTGTATACAATGTTTAATAAGTGAATTGAACAAAGCATCAACTTAATCAATATGTGATAAACACAAATGTCATCAATTGACACATGGAACTAATCTTTAAGCTGCTATTCTAGCTCGATAATCTACTTAGAAGAATTTATTTAACATATTTTTAACAATATTAATTTATGGATAATTGAAAGAAAAAAAATAGTAATTCATTCTCTGCTGAATCACGTGTATATTCAACTGGGAGCTCATAATGAGGTTGCGGCAAGATAAAAAATAAGGAACTGAACAATAGATGAGTCACAAATCAAATATATATCTCAAATACAATACAACCTTTGGAGAGTATTACATGTTTTCTTTTCCCTACAATTTGTACAAAAACTTTGACTTGTGCTAGGTTTTTTATATATAAAGTACTAAATTGTTGTCATGTTTGTTAAGTATGGCATATATATACATATTAATTCCTCATGTATCGAAACAATTTTTTCCCCTAACATAAAGAATACATAATTACAGAATAAAACACTTTCATTCAACTTTGCTTCTCAATTCATGAGGCCAAATAAAGAAAGAATGGCATCTCAATGATTTTGTTGTGTTCAAACAGATATTGATAAAAAAAAATGAGGCATATCACTGAACTTAGGCATGTGCGTCCAGATTTGTACATGTATACTATTTTTTACACGAAATCTCATTCGCAATTGATGAATTGTCAAATTCAAATTAGGAGGTTCATCATGAAGCTCTTGTTTCTCTTGTTTCTTCACATCTCAACATTATCAGCCTCTAACACTGCTTGCTTCCTTTCCTATTCATCAGTACAACATGCAACAATGTTCATCAATATAAAAAATAAACCGATTGTAAGTTTGAAACAACAATTTTCATCTTCAAAAAAAAGAAACATGCAAGAAATTTTTCAATATTGATTATTTCAATCTTGATAACATAGGTCAATCTAATCCCATTAGTACCAAACGGAACATAATTTGTATGTAACACAATTCTAGAAGAAAATGTATTATCATGCTTAGAAATGCTCTATAATTTTTTTAATTCGTACGTAAAATCCCTATAGATTTTATACAAAGTCATTTTAAGTATCGTGTACGGTCTACCTATACCTCACCTTTTGAGTATCTCACTACTGTAGTAAAGGATAAGCCATAGCCATTATCTAGTTATTTTTTATACAATGTATTCCCACAGATAAATTTTTTATAAACTAACTATTCCCTTGAAATTCTATACCTCTACTCTCTTCCCTAATTCTTAAACTAAGCAATTCTATTTGTTTCATTTGGTAATTTACTTTTCAGTAATTTATAATTTTACTTTACGGCTTTATAAGCTTCTGATATAGGTATGCCTAAACTCGTCTGGCTTGATGGATCCTTATGAAGCATTCTCCAACGTGCCTCAGTAATCATATATGGATTTTCCTTTGCACCCCATATTTGCATCATCAATCTCCAATATTGGTTTTGTCATAACTCATAATCATGTACTTGCCACACCTGCACAAATTATTTAAGTAAATGTCACATAGTTTCCTATCTTTTGTAACTGTAGAGCTAAAATAAAATCATATGGTGTATATCCCTGTTTGGAAAATAAATAATGTAAAATATACTTATAATTAAAATTTATAATTAAAATCATATGGTGTATATCCCCATTGCTGGATTATAATTTGCCCAATCATCAACATTTAATTTTGGAATCAAAAGAGTGAATCAGAGGTATTAACATAAAAGAGAAGGGGGTGAAGGGAAGATGAACTGAAATGTGAGGGAGAGTGTGAATGAATTATACATCATAAACATAAGTACGAAGTAGCAAATAACATGTAAATTCTAAAATGCAATTATCCATGCATTGTTGTGAATCAATTGCATATAAAACTGTGGCCATGCAAGCCTTGAAGACAACTTTTGTTAACAACTAAGACTGAAATATTCCTACACGATTGAAAAATTCAAACAAATTAATTCCCAGGATCATATGTGGATGATTGAGTACCTTTGACCTCAGAGGATTCTTCCAATCTTTTTTGTTGTAAAAAAAACCCTCTCAACCTTTCTATTTGTCATCGTCTCTTGTCATTTCAAAGCCATTTATATCGTGTACCCAGTGTAATCTGGATTTGAAAAGAACCACAAATTGATCAACCTTGAAAGTAAAAGATTGTGTCACTCAAGTCTCAACTAATCAATTAACAACAAAAGGACTTATTAAGCCTATGGTCTATTACAAAGTTTTCACAGCAAAAGTGGTCAAAACATTCTGGGAGCATGTCTCTTAGAGCAACAATCAAGTGCTTATGTATGTGTAAATATATGTGTTGAGTATGAGAGTAATAGAATATTGGTATAGTGTCATATTAACACAGTTTAATTAATTTGTTCGTTGTTTTAACATCATACGCCTACTGTTTGGCCTTTTTTTTACCTTCTTTGAACTTAGCAGCCAACGAACCCGCCAAATCCTTTGTCTTCTCCTTTGAATCCACTGTTTACTATTTGGTTCTAATTTCATTCATTTGTTGTGCTCCCTCTTTGGTCCCATGATCCACGCCTTTCCTCACTGTTTCTTTGGCTCTCTGCCATTTCAGAGTCTATTGTTTCTGACTCACTTCTTACACTTGTAAAATCATAAACCCAATTATATGCTCTTGAATGTGTCCTTCATTCACCCTCATTTCTCCACTGCCCAGGAAAAAATAAGACAGAGACAAATTGTAAGTGATTGAACATGTAATACCACTAAACCACAAAGACCCTTATTCCAAAATCAGTCGTAAGAACCACAGATCATAAGGTTTCTTTAATCAAATTTCTAAATTAGATTGACTTACCCCTTCCATTGTCGCCCTTCTGCCAATGTACGCTCTGATGGTTCTCCACCGTACAGACGCACGTCCATTACACAGCAGATACGAACCAGTAAGCTTCAAATCGACGCCCAAACGCCGCCGTAACGCCACCTCGCCGCCCTCTGCGACACCGTCATCCGGCTTCCTCTTTGCTCGTTCCACTCTCCTCCCTCCACACTCGGTTTCACGTTCCTGCTTCTGTTATTCTGGAAGCTTCATGATGTTGGGAGAGAGAGACCATTTTGATTATATCTGATAACCATGCTTTTTGAAATTGTAGAAAATGTATATATTTTACTTGTAGAAAGAAACTACCCTTATTTGAAAGGTGCGCATGCCCTTCACTGCATCCTATGCCTACAAATTTTTCAATTTTTTTTTTTGTTCTTTGGTTTTTAAAATTTTAAAAAAAGTGTAAAAGTAACTGCACTTTCTCAATTTTTTTTGTAACCTCCGCCACATTCAAAAATATTATGACCCAAGTATACAAGTTTAAAAGGGTATTTCTGGCAATTTAAAATGTTCCAACCAAATTTTTGAAAATTTTTGAACTTTGCCTTTATATATTAAGTATAGATTAGTATAGATATAGATATTATATATAGTTGTGAGGGTATTTTTGTAAAATAAAAAAATTGACACCAAAAAACTGTCTTTTTTTGAACTTTGCCATTATCTTCTAGTAAGTATAGAAGTATAGATATATATTAAGTATAAATATATTAAGTATAGATTAGTATAGATATAGATATTATATATAGTTGTGAGGGGTATTTTTGTAATATAAAAAAATTATCACCAAAAAACTGTCTTTTTTTAACCTTGCCATTATCTTTTAGTATAGATTCATGAAGGAGAATTTTTTATTTTTTATTATGCTAAGGAGAAAATTTTATTTTATTTCATTATTACTTGTTTAAAAATACTAATAAATATTGATTTATAACATTTAGAGTCGTCTCTCTCTCAATCTTCCCTCTACTCATTTTTTCCTTCTTTCTCATCCACCGGAAGGGATGGTTTTGGGTCATTTTTTGACCTGGAATCATCCCTTTACATCGTTTTTTCTCTCATTTTATCTAATAAGTGGTTTTTCCACATAGATCTGATTTTTCTTTCGTGTTTTTCCATGTTTTCGTCGTCTGCGTGTGGCAGTGTTTTGTTCGTCGTCTTGTTGCAACGTCGTTTGGTTTCCCATCTTGTTGGGGCGTTCATTTGATTCAGATTGGCAGATCAGCTTCGATCCCTTACAGATTCAATCAAGACTTGGGTGTTAACGTTACAGATCCGAGGCATGAGTATTCCGGTCACTTTGATTTTGTCACATTTGTAGGCATTTTGTCGTGTTATGCTATGAATCTGGGTGCTGTGAGCTTGTTCGCAGATTCATCCTTTTTGATTTTTAGCGATGTTGAATTTGTATTGTTTTCGATGTATTTTACCAATTTGAATGAATGAATATATTTTTTAGTAAAAAAAATTATAATTTACAATATTTTTGCATCATTTACAAAATAACAGTTATTAACGAAATACTGTAGTCGTTAGTCAAATGATATAATTTATTAATTACTTATATCTATCTATCTATCTATCTATCTATCTATCTATCTATCTATCTATCTATCTATCTATCTATCTATCTATCTATCTATCTATCTATCTATCTATCTATCTATCTATGTTATATCTTACAGGAAGGATCAATCAAACTTGATATTTGGAGTTGAATGGTATGTATATGCCATTTACATCTTGTATTTTAGTGTGGCACACCATAGTGTGGTCATTGTGGCTAGAGAGAAATGCGATCATTTTAAAAAAAATCCCTTTTGACATGACTAGGTTGTTAGAACTGATTAAAACAAGGTCTTGGGGTTGGTTTTCATTAACATATGTTCCTACGGGCTATATCCATTTGTTTTCTGACTGGTGTATGAATCCAGTACATTGTTTAATCTCTCACTGACAGGTGTGTGTTGTTGTATGTATGATTGATTTTATTGGGGTTTTGGTGATGTTATGATGCGTGTACATATTGAATGAATGAAACTGAGTTTTTATTGGTCTGGGAGGAGATTGGGACTCTAATCTGATGGTATTACAGCAGTGTGTGATAAAATTGTCTGGAAGGTGACTGGATAAAAATGCGTGGTTTCCTAGGTGTGAGGCCCCGATTTGGTTGATGTTGGAATTACAAACCTACTGGTTGATGCTATGAGTGAGATGAGAGATAAGAGTTGAGAGGAAAACAAAAAGGTAGAAGGCAACTAGGAGAGGTTACAAAATTGGTTCCGATAACTAACATTTTTATGGTCTAGCACCATTTTTGTTGTTTCACGTGTAGGTGGGATACAAAGTCGGGCCATCTGGGGACAAGAGGTTCTTTACTGGCTAGAGTACATGGGGTTAGTAGATGATGGGTGGAAACTGGTTTTATCTTGAGCATGGAAAGGAAATGACGACGGAAAAATCTATCTCTTGGGTAAATGGAAATTCTTTAGCTTTTGGTTATGATGATGTAGATTCGAATATTTGATGAGGCTTACACAAAAGGGTAAATGGCTTCTATTGTAATATTGGCTCTTGAAAAGCATTCTTCGCTTTGTTTCTTGGATGATTCAATTTCTTGGTTACTAGGACAACACGGGTTTGGTGGAGATATATATAACTATTGTGAGAGGGGCATATCTAATGGTCAGAAAACAAGATTAAAGAAAGGTGCACTAAGAGAAAAGGAATTTATGTTTGGTGTTGAAGTACAGCTAGCTTGTTTCGGGATTAACTTTTGGCATTGATTTAAAGTGGATCAGGAAATGGTATTCCACATTGGGTTGCTGGAATTGTTGGTTGGGTTTGAGGCTTTTGGACTCATCCGGTTGTTTTGGGGGATTTTTGCTTGGGTACATATAGGCTTATTGGATATGATTAGTTGTTGGTTTCACTACAAGAAAAAATGAATTTAGCGAGGGCCAAAGGCCGTCGCAAAAAGCTTAAATCCGTCGCAAAACACATGTTTCTGACGGATTTGCGACGGCCATAAATCCGTCACAAGTTAGGTCGTCGCAAAAGGTTTCTGACGGTTTCTTAAATGACCGTCGCTAATTAGCGACGACTTATTCCGTCGCTAAATTATGTTGATTTGCGACGGCTTAGCCGTCGCAAATTTTGAGAAATTAGCGACGGCATAGCCGTCGCAAATTATACAAATTAGCGACGGCCTAACCGTCGCAAATCAACGTAAATTAGCGACGTAATAGCCGTCGCAAATTGCAACACATTTTTATAAAACTAAATAATTTAATAAAGTAATTTTTTATTAATTAATTATTTAAAATATAAAGTATTTTTAAATAATTATTTAATATTTAATATAAAATTCAAAATTAATATAAACATTAGTTATTTTGTATATTAATTAGAATTTAGACTATATTATGATAAATGAATAATAATTTTAAACAATAAATAAAATTCATAAATAAAAGCAAATTGTTTTGACAGAGTGTATCATACAAAATAAAATATAATATCAAAAAAACTAATAACCCTCTCTATAGCCCCGCAGTAACAAATCTGTAAAGGATTGATCATCCTCGTCACTGGTATGCTGATGACCCTCAGGCTGGGACGGTGGTGGCTGTGGCTGAGGGGTGCCGTGAAGGTGTTGGTCCTGCTTTGCGATCGTGGGTGAGGGGTGCTGGTTCCTAAACGCAACATGAGCTCTCTCTGTAGCTGCCATCATCTCTATATGATCCTTCATCTTTGTTTGTTGAGTAAGCAATGTCGATTGATCTCATCCTCGAGCCGCCGGTTTACCGCATCTTTACCATCTCTGCAGACTCATGAGATCGGCGAGGCCTAGTCTTGGGACGATGCTCGACTCTGCTGAGTGAAGATGCTTTGGAGCACCCGCGTCGATAGTTACTGGCTAGGTCTCCCATACCATATATGCGACCCTTGTTCTTACCGCCAAAGAACATCGACCCATGCCCGCAACTCCAATTGGGCTTCCACCTCCGGGTCAAGTGTGGTGGAAGAAGGGGAAGATGAGGCTGCACGAGACCGAACTCCGAGATAACTTATCACGATAGTCCTCCTGTCATTAAAATTGATACACATAATCATACAAAATGACCATAATTATTAAATATAAAATAAAAATAATTTCCAACAAAGAGACATGTAAATCACCTGAGTGCGTCTAGAACGCTCATCTACATACTCGCCGGTACCCTTCCTAGTATGAGTTCGGGCATGAAGCTCAACCGGCTTGACGCTACGGCCAAGCTCCCTAGCCTGCACCAAAAAAAAAAACTTGTTCATATTTGAAGTTACACTACCTTAATAGCCAGACATCTAATGAATTAACAAAATATGATGTTGGAACTTACAAGGCGTCGAGCATGCTCCTGATTACTGATGCTGTCGCCCGTGTGCAGGCTCCCACCCTTTTCCGAGGCCCCGTTGAGCTTTGCCTGGGGCGGATTTTTTCTTAAATTCAGGTGTAGCCCAAGTAAGCACATAGCTCCTCCCAAATGGGTGGGAAACACCATTTTGGACGCTGTCCCTTTTTCCGATATCTAGTCAACAACTCTGAGAGAGCGTTTGCTCGCTTTTGATGAAAAATTATCTCTACATCAGCGGAATGCTCTACTCTCCAAGCAGCCTTCTCCTCGTAAATAAGGAGAATATAATATTTTTAGGATAATAATAAACTAAAGAAACATTAAAAGTAACTAAAAAATGGAAGTAAATTCAAAAGTACAAAATACCTTAAAAGCCGCAAAGAATCGATCCCGATCCTGATCCTCAAGCTCACTCCAATGCTTCCAGGCCCGATCAAACCGAGATGTAACTGCATACGTGACGGCCTCTGCAGATTTTCTCGACGGAAGGAACCTTATCAATAGAACATGAGAACAATCAATACACATACATATAAAATCTGCACTCAACAATAAAATAACAATATTTGAGATCTTTCTTACCCTTTACCTATCGGGGTAACAATAACTCGACCATCCGACATAACCTCGATCTCCTCATCATCCGATGATATAGGCGAGGAATATCCATAAGTCTCCTCGTCATCACCATGAGACCGATGATCACCGATCCATGGGTAAATCTACCCCGATGCATCTCGGTTGTCTGGAATTGTCTGCATGGGTCCGAGTCGGAATCCTCGGGGTGGGCATCATCGTGATCCCAATGGAGGTGTCCATGAACCGAGTGGCTGGAGCAACAGTGGGGGGGTGCTGGTGCCATATCATGTGGAGGCATGGGTGTGGGCGGTGGGCGTAGTGTAACAGATGTAGATGGGAGGGACACGAATCCGTCATCGACTGTCCGTGTCACAAAGCGAGGTCGACCACGACGACGTGCCCCTCCAAAGAGGTGCCTTACCCTTTCCCTTACCATCACCCATGTCTATAGTGAAAAATGATGCTAATAATAATTAATTAAAAGTAACCAAAACACAAATTTGCAAATAATGGAAATTGATGGTGATAATAATTAACTTAAAGTAAGCACAAACACACATTTGTAAATAATGGAAAATGATGGTGATAATAATTAACTTAAAGTAAGCACAAACACACATTTGTAAATAATGGAAAATGATGCTAATCATAATGAACTTAAAGTTATGACAATGACAATACTACCTAATACAAAATACATCACTAAAATAAATAAAGTATTTGTTAGTCGAATTTGAGCTAGTGTCATATTCATAGCCATCTTCATCTTCTTCATCTTCTCGTTGATTCTCGCTTCTTCAACATCTTCATCCGGAATGACTTGATTTGATGTCAAGCTGGAGGTATCCACTTCTTCCCCTACAACTTGTGTGTCTTGTAAACATGAGATTGGTTCTACTTCAATGACCTCATTTGCACGTGACATTTCATCTGCTTGATATGGCTCATCCAACTCAGAAACATCTATTTCAATGCGACCCCTTGGTTTTGTCTTGATTGCAACACACCAACCTCGTTTTTCTGTTTGAGTTGCTTTGGATAAGGAACGTAATATACTTGTCTCACATTATGTGCCATGATAAACGGATCAAACATATGATATCTTCTACTCATTTGGATGTCCACAATATTATATTTTTTATTCAAATTAGTGCCTCTACTAGATGGATCGAACCAATTACAATAAAACAAAACTATTCTCTTAGGGTAGTCTAAATAACGATATGACAACTCATATATGTGTTGTATTACACCATAAAAGTCATCTCGCAACTCCGCCTGGCTCACCCTTTACGTAAACACCACTATTTATTGTTGTTTTGTCTTCCGTCCATGATTGAGTATGAAATTTGTACCCATTCACGAAGTATGTGTGCCATTCTTTGACTTGTGTCGAGGGACCGTCAGCCAAGTTTCGTAAATGTTGATTAATGACAGTAGGTGCCTCATTGTAAACCTATTCACAAAGTTTAACGACATATGTTTTTATCCGCATACATTATAGTGAATAACAGAATGATAAATGGGGAGATACTTACTTGTTGCTTAAACCATTTTGGAAAATATTCATGAGTACGAGCAGATGCATCACGAGAAGACAAGAATGAACTGAACATATATGGATAACATCAATGAAAATTGACATATGCTATCGAAGGAATAAAAATTATAAGCTCATACTTACTCATGGTATGGTTTAACCTCGGCGCAATTGATCAATACATGAACATGAGCTGAGTTCCACTCTGCCTCCGTTAAATAATGTGTCAACTCCTTTCCGGAATGACGACCGGGAAGACAAAAAATTGATAAGGTTCCAGGTAGTCTTCCACTTTCATTTTCCGTTTCGTTCCTTCTAGTTGTTGGAGACAAAACCATGTGTTTGAAATAATGAGAGCAGAAATGAATTGTCTCGCGGTGTAAGTAAGACGCACATATCGAACCTTCAACCCTAGCCTTATTTTTCACCGATCGTTTTGACTCGCCCATGAATCTATTAAAAAATGACGAGGTTATTATTAATTAACTAATATGCATGAAATAAGATCAATAACTGTGATACTTAAATTACCTTTCAAATGGATACATCCACCTATATTGAACTGGACCACCAAGTCTTGCTTCATATGCAAGATGAATCGGAAGATGCTCCATTGAATCAAAGAAGCCAGGGGGGAATATTCTCTCCAGCTTGCACAAAATGAGTGGAATGTTTTGTTCCATCCTGGTCAAATCGTCTTCCCTTAAAGTTGCAGAACACAAGTCCTTGAAGAATTGACTTATTTCAGTAAGGGCATTCAAAACATGGGGGGGCAACGAATCAAGGCGATAGGAAGTAAGCACTCCATAAACACATGACAATCATGGCTTTTCATCCCATGCAACTTGCCTTTTATAACATCAAGCACATCTTGCCAAGTTAGAAGAATAACCATCAGGCATCCTGAGCCCCTTTATCCATTGGCAAACTAACCTTGCTTCCTGGATAGTTAAAGTATAATTGGCCTTTGGCTTGTACATCTTCCCATTATCCTGATGTCTCAGCTCCAAATCCGGTCTCTGCAGCATAACCGTAAGTCCATTCTAGCCTTATCGTTGTCTTTGGTCTTGCCATGCACGTTCATCACAAGTGTTGAAAATGTTGTCAAAGAAATTTTTTTCAATGTGCATTACATCAAGATTGTGCCTCAATAAATTATCTTTCCAATAAGGAAGATCCCAAAAATACTCCTCTTTGTCCAATTATGCCACTGCCAGTAACCATCTAATTTGGAAACCCCAGGCTTCAGTCACTTTTGGCAAGTCCCCGATTCTTATCCAAATTTGTTCTGGTGTTAACCTCGGAGGCGGTCCATCCATTTCAACAGCCCCCTTTCTTGAAGGCATTCTTATTCCTTCTAAATTGATGATCGTTCGGTAAGAACCTGCGATGGGAATCAAACCAGGACGACTTCCCCCGTATTTTAAGGTAAATGCCTTCGTATGCTCCATACAATGCGGGCATGCAAGCTTCCCATGCGTCCCCAACCGGACAACATGCCATACGCAGGGAAGTCATTAATTGTCCACATCAACGCTGCCTTCATTTTAAAATTTTGTTTTCGAGAAATATCGTGCGTCATAACACCATTCCACAACCTCTTCAAATCATCAATCAAAGGTTGCAAGTATACATCAATGCCTGCCTTTGGATTAGATGGACCCAGAATCAGGCAAGTCAAGAACATATATGGCTTTGACATACACATTTCGGGAGGAAGATTGTAAGGGGTAACAACAACGGGCCAACATGAATAAGGTGATGCCGAGGCTTGGATATATGGGGTAAAGCCATCCGAGCATAACCCAAGTCGTACATTACGAGGATCAACGGCAAAATCCGGATGCACCCGATCAAAGTGCTTCCATGCTTCACCATCAGAAGGATGGCGTAACACTCCTGCATTCCTCCTATTCTCATGGTGCCATGTCATTTTTCCTGCAATCTGCATCGATGCAAACATCCTCTGTAATCTAGGAATGATTGACAAGTAGAACATCGACTTTACCGGAACTGGTTTTAGATTACTTCTACTTGCGTTGCGCTGACGATACCTTGGTGCGTGACAAAACCTGCACTCAACCAATGCGCCATCATTTTTGTCGAATTCATTATCGTAAAAGAGCATGCACCCATTCTGGCAACAAATCAATCCTCTTGGACTCCAATCCTAACTTGGACATTAACCTCTTCGCATCATAATAATTCTTGGGTAATCCTCCTTTGAAAGGCGTCCCGGCCAAAACCATTTTGGCAATGAAATCCAAGCCTAACTCGGGTATGCTCCAATTGGACTTGGCAGATAACAGTTGAACACACATCGATAACGTCGAGTCGGGGACCCTTCCCACAAAGGCTTATTTGCCTCTGTTAGGAGATTATAAATTTTTTGTGCATCTGCATTAGGAGGCTCTTCTGTATTATTGGACTCAAACGACCCGGACATCATAAGAGCGTCACACACCATCTCCTCCATGGAAACAATATGATCTCCATATCCAACTTCTGCACCACTACTTGAACCACCTGTGCAATTCTGGTCAATGCCAAAATCAAATTGCGGCATTTCTTCTCCATGATTTGTCCAAATCCAGTAATTAGGCCTAAACCCAACTTTATACAGGTCGACCCTCACATCGTCTACATTCTTAATTCGGGTACAGTCACACTTCATACAAGGACATCTAATCAACCCCCCATTGTTATAAGTATCCTGCTGACTTGCCTTGGTAATAAATTCTTCAACACCATCTAAGAAAGATTGTTTTAACCCCCCCTCTACGCGGATAAACCCTATCATACATCCAAGTACGATTCAAAGGAACAAATTCCATCCTCTGCATTTGCGCCAAAAAAAAGATAACTATAATGAAATTCCAAATTGAGGAAGTATCCTCTTCAAAAATTAAATTCAACGGTTATATTCAAGAGAGCATCACATTCACACATTATTTATCATAAAAAAAAATACAACATACACTTGCATTGCCATTAAATCAGAGCAATGGTTTGATAGCAATGAAAGAAAAATAAACCAAATAGGATAGTCATTGTCTATATAATTTATCACATAGTTTATTGCAAGCTACTAACCATATAGTGAATAAGGAAAAACAAAGATCATGGTGTAGTTTATAAACGATAGCACAAGCATAAAAAAATTGTCGGGTTACATGCATAGGTGATTGGGTAATATTCTTATCATGCTCATGTTTTTCCTCATTTATCTTATTTGTTAATGTTACATAATAGTTCATTTTTAAAGAGCAAAGACAGCATCAATAGTAACCACTTAATAGACTACATTAAACCACAAGGAAAAAGTAATTAAAATCACTTACCAATTAGAATGAGAGCAACACTAGCACAACTAGAAATGTATATAACTTTCACAAATCAAGAACCTGCCCAACAGAAAATTGAATATAATCATAAATATAAATATGAATAGAGGTTTTCAATTTAATAAAACTTATATATCATTTATATGAATAGAGGTTTTCAATTTAATAAAACTTATAATGTAAATAATTAAAATAGCCGGATATTATATTCTACCCCTAAAAATGAATTCGTCCTCGAATTATAAGGGCACGTGCAAAATCTAGAATTAACTCTGAACTAGTTCATGGTCATCGACCATCATGTTCTCAAAACACCGTACATGCCCACCTACTTCATCCAGCATGCTCATGTAAAGGTTCAAACCATAAAATACATATTATAGCATTTATCAACATGGAAATATAACAGACGGACTGTACATTAAATGTAATCCGCATATCATCAATATACAAGTCCACATTATAAATCATACCCAAGATAAAGAGAGTATAAGGATTTCCCAAAACCCATCAACAAAAGCACATAACTTAGGACAATATCCACTTAAACCAACAACAAAAACCAAACAGCTAGCCAACACAACCAAACAAGATATAGAACTAAGCAACCAGCTTGAAACTAGTTTTAAAATAATAAGATATCAGCAAAGATCAATAGACATTAGCGAGCCCACAGAAGCATAGGAGATGCACACATCATCAAAGATAAAACCCATGCTTCAAATTACCATACTCTCATAAAACTAACCAATTCTCTCACCAGGCTCAAGAAATTCCTATCAAACACAAACCAAGAATTTTGACAAACACAAAACAAAGATTCATGTGCATGGACCATATATCAATAGCTTAAGGATACAATTCATGTTCACATCATATGACATTTTATCAACATCAGGTCTCTAATCTATAAATAGGTCACTTAAGTTTAATCGTCCTCTCATTAGTAGACTTTCTTGAAGCATAGTGACAACAACAACAATTAAGAAATTAATACAATATTAGCTCTTGACAACAAAAAGATCTAACCTAAGACAAGATTGGATATAACATATTGCTTATATTTACTTGCACTCATTATAAATAATAAAAATCATAACTTCCACCAACCTACAAGCCTCGGTTGCATCTATAATCAAAGAAGAAAATAACAGACCTAAAAAAATGCATACAATTAATAAAACATTGTAGTCATAAAGCTCATGGCATCCGATCAAGAACTTAGGCATATTTGCATTAGCATTTATTAAACATCGCCCTTCATAGTAATTTTTTTTTATAACAATATTCACCTGTCTATTATTAAACTCATTACTTTGTAAAGTAGCAGAGGTAGCACCATTAAAGTCATTGCTATAAATGATGTAAATATAAACAAAGCATGAGAATCCAAAAATTGCTTAAAATGACCATTTCAAAGTTAAGTCTCACCATGCAGTCATGTGCTAAATTAATTGACAGACCCTCTAGGTTTAATTCAAAATCAAGTAGAGCGCCATGTGTAAGCAAGAATGTTCATTCAAATATCACTTTGTAGACTAATGCTCATAATTGAAATCACTTTCATTCTCTTTTCCTGTCTTTTTTTTTTTTATTAAAATGACAAACAATAATTTGACTTACCAACTCTACCAAATACCCTATCCAAAACACATTCTGCAGTTCAATGGGACCACTAGAAAGCTTATTTTAGTGGGGGGGAAATGAGGAAAGTACACTGTTTACTATATTTTTGTAGAAATGCAAGTTAACCATACTATATACCAATAATCGAAGGCCAGAAGTAAATAATGCTAACATCCAAAAATAATTCCATCCTTATTTCCTTATCTTCTAAATCATAGGTGTACTTTAAAGTCAGAAGTACCATACTACATGTATTCCTATATCAAGCCAATTCAAGATCAAAGTCATCAGTAAAAATATATATTAGTATCAACCCCATTTGAAAAACTTTTCTTCAATATAGATGAGAATGATAAATGGCAATGCATTATTGTATTGAAAATCTTACTCTAACTATATTTAGTTGAGGCAAGAAAGAAAAAAAAATAGTTAATATCCTTCTATGTGATCCATCTGTCAAGGTCTATTACATGATTAGGTAAAAACTGCTATTTATTTTCTCTACTACAAAAGGAACAACTAACATTGATGTTGTGTCATGCCAGTGAGGAGAATGCCTCCTACATGTTCCTCAATTGCACATCCACATACCAACTCAAATAAGAAGAAAAGAGCTTCACAATCACTTAAATTTCACATACATGTACGTTTCCTACATAAAAAATCAATCCATTAAATCTCCCAAAGCAGAGTTGTTTCCCTCTAATATAAATCCATCTCAATTTTTTTTTGTGTGGAGAAACCAAATATGAAAAACAAATTCTGTAGAATACTTGAAATAACAGAGATGAAACAAAATCCAATTGGTAAAATTACAGATATATATAAAGCAGAGTCCACTATTTTGGTTGGAAAGAGAATGAGGAAAGCACGTTGCTATTACACAAAGCTCCCACGGATGACCATGGTCACTCCTCCAATAATCGATAAAGGGTCGAAGGAGAGAAAGTGGGGCTGAAGAGAGAGAAAAAACAGGTTGAAGATGAAGTAAAATTGGAAACAAAGTGAAACCTACCAAGTTATGAAAGATGTCAACATGGCACAACTAAGAGCATATTGTCTGCTCCATTTATTATATTTTAATGTGTTAGCACTATTTAATTGCTTGTGCTCGTTGGATTTGTGCTTATGTAAAAATTGCTTGAGCTTCTAGAAGTTCAGCTATGGAGCTACCTCAAGGAGAGAATTTTCGGTCTACGATCCAAAAATCGTTGGTGAGCTCATAATTTTTGGAGTTTGAAAAAGGTTACATAAAAACTGCTCAATCATCTTAGCATTACTTTACTGCAATACACAAAATTGCTTTTTTATATTTAATATAATAATCAATATAACATCTTTTTGGTAAATAATAGAACATGTGACTCAACAAAAACATCTTACTGAAAAAAGAAAATAAAAGAAGAACAATTCTGCTAAGAAATATTTTATTTCCCAATCTGGTAATAATAACGAAAAAGGCTTCTCCTCAGTAGCCCACAGCTGGTAACACCAGAGATTGGGGAGAGGTTTCACAACTTCATAATCAGCCAACATCTTTACACACAAGTTTATGAAAAAGTGATAATAATTTGATTGAATTCTATTTTTGTGGGCTAGGTACTTTGATATATCTTGAAATTATCAGAATTCTGAAATTCACTGTTGAGACTAGAAAACAAGAACATCTATATGTCTTCATATTATTGTAATTGCCAGTCTTATGTCATTGTCCTCCAATTACAGGGCTGTATTAGCTTGGCTTTCTATAATAGCACACCGCAACAAAGACAAGAAACCAGGGAGAAATTGATCTCCGTATCTCGATGTTGTGAAGGAGCACTGGGGCAACTTATGGACGAAATTTTTTTCTCGATATGACTATGAGGTTAGTATCTTAGCTGCAATTGAAGTATTATTTTTAACATATTCTTGGTGCTTAATTTTTAGTTTTGAATTTCTTAATACCATGAGTGAGCTAGGTTACTCAAGTGTGATGGCTCAATTTTTTTTGACAAATCAAAGTCCTTATATAGGAATGTGAATCTGAAGGTGCCAATAAGATGATAGAATACCTACGAGAGAGAGTGTCTAAGAGCAAGGCTGATTTACCATTTATATTAAACGGTTATTATGTGATCATTGTAATTCTAATTGCTTAATTATCGTTTTTTTTGGACCAAATTACTAAGTTAACATTGAAAAGCTGGTATTATCCAACAAAAAAAAGAAGTTGAAAAGCTAATTTGAAGAGTCGATATTTATTGCATATTTGTTATTCTTTATTATTTAAACGTTAAGCATTGTACTTAAGTTTGACTGACTCCTTGGTTCCAACTTCCAACGCGCAGCACAACCCGGGACTTGCAATCAAGTAAATAACTAATGGGTCAGAATATTTAGCAATTAGCGCCTCGTGTCTCGTGAAACTGCAAACCCTTCTTATATGCGAATTACATTGATATGTTGGGAGCGAGAATTGAAGCTACAGGAGCCAGTACCTAGAATGAATATATGGAGATGAGTAAAGTTCTACTTATTGACTTATATGCTGATATCATCAGGGTATACTAACCAACAAAATTGGATGAGAAGGCTCAACTCCAACTGCAGGTGATGTCAATACGGTACCAGCTATGCGACCTTCAATCTTTGGGTCAAGCGAAGGCCTAAAATCAAAATAGCAATTAAAAAGTTAAATCAACTTATACTTGGCCTTTCTTGCACTTAACAAGACAGTTTTATAAAAATTATTACCTTAAGAGTAATGGCTGCACCTGTTGAGTGTCCAAAGCAAAAACATGGAAGCCCGTGGATTTTCGATTACAATCTTCTCAAGAAATGCTTTCTGTTTATTATGAACCGGATCAAAGACAATTCAATCGGAACTAAAATCTAAAATTATAACTACTTCAAACTTAGTGCATTCTCTATCTAATCGCTAACCAACTATGTATATGTAAAATCATAAATCATGACACCATTTATTTATACAATGTACTACAAATTCTCGTAGATCCATACCATATCGAAAAAAAGATCATCAAGACAATGGACATATCCATGCAGCCCATCACTTCCACCATGGCCTAAGTGCAAACAGAATGTAAAAAATCAGTGTTGCCCAATAATTATGGTTAGTTGCTATAAGCTCTTTCTCTCAACATCTTTACACACAGATATATATATTGTTGTATGAATAATATTTCATACCTGTTCCGGAGCTATTGAATTGTACTGTGAAGCAGAGGTAACAATCCTTAGTATTTTACGCCTGCAAAATCGTAAAGAGAAGGGGAACAAATTAGAAAGAAGAAATGAGGGAAGGTAATGTAATATTTTGAAAGAAAAATGAACAAAGTAGAAATAAGAAGTGAAAACTCGCCGTTTTTGGTGGTCTGGCTGCTGCAGAGCTGTGAGGGAAACCTTGCGTCGAAGAAGACAACTGAGGGAGGAAGAAAACTGTTCGAGTTACATATTGGAAATTAGCGACGGCCTTTTAATATTAGCGACGGCGAGTAGGCCGCCGCAAATTACGATTCCGCCGCAAAACTGTGGAATGACCGTCGCAAAATTACCATCCGTCGCACATTAGCGACGGCCATGCCCGTCGCAAATTGGCGCCAACATTTCGCGTAAAATGGCGGGAACGTTACTGACAGATTTGCGACGGAACTTCCGTCAGTAATTTCCTCTACCATTTGCGACGGCTTCAGCCGTCGCAAAACATAAAATTAGCGACGGTTTTGAGACCGTCGCAAAATTTCCGTCGCTAATTCACCTTATTCTTGTAGTGTTTTTATGATGTTGCTCTTTATACATTTGATTCAGTTTCTGATTAGGGACGATATCATTTCTATAAAAAACTGTTTTTGTTTTGTTGTATACGGGTTTGAACACCCCTTATGCTCGTAATTAATATAATTTTTCTTATAAAAAAAAATCGAGTCTGATACAATGTATTTTGATTATTCGTAAGTACCCGGTCTGTTTATTATGATATGACTTAAGAAAGAATTAAATCACGTTGAATACATTCTATTTTATCATGCAACAGTACCAACTTTAGTTAATAACAATAAATTTATTGTCACGTTAATTGCTTTCAAAATTTAATTTCAATTATCACGTACTATAGTACCAAATGTTGTTTAATGCTACGAAAAAATAAATCACTGAACCAATTTAAGAAATATTATTAGTCGGGTTGTGTCCTTGAGTTTTATTCCTATAATTTAATTAAATGATATTTTTCATCAAAGTTGACACATGGAAGAGAATTCAATAAGATTATTTGTAAATATATATATAGTATCAGTTGTAGGTCACTTGGAGGAAAGATTTTACACGTGACACTTTTTGGTGCAATAATTTCTCTTCTAAACTTAAAAAAACCTTAGTAAAAGTGGAAAGGTTTCACTCCTAGAGGTGCTTGTCTGGTCATTTTATTATTAATCCATTTTTTGTCGTGATTGATATGTACTATTTTTTTTTTGTCCTGATTGATATAGTCAATGATTTTTGTGGGACTTTTCAAAGGACAAAATGTTTTAAAAGCAATTTTTTTTTTTGACAGGAAGCTAAGCAATTCATTAAGCTAAAACAAAGTCATTACACATGATGTGATAAACTTGGTCTGGGACATTCCCCAACCAAGATCTGGATCCTAGATTTCTAGCTACACCTACCAAAGCATGGGCAGCAGAGTTCCTCTCCCTTTTTATACTAGAAACAACAGTATTTGGCATCTGTGATAGTGTCTCTCTACAATCTTGAATAATATTTTCAATGCTAGCAATTTTAGGCATACCTTTAAGACAATTAACAACCATTTCAGCATCTGTTTCTATGATCAAGCTTTCGAGATTCTCTTGGAACGCCCATTGTAAGCTCCACCTCAAACCCAGAGCTTCCGCTGTTAAAGGGCTGACCCGGATTCCTTCTTTCTTTGTAGCAGCAAACAACACCTGACCAAGAGAATTTCTGACTAACATTCCCCATCCAGTTACACCATTTTCAAAACAACCAACATCAACATTAAGTTTCAGAGTACCTTCAGGAGGCGCCTCCCATTTTAAAGGATCTTTCCTCCTTGGGTCTTTGGGACACAAGTTATTAGCTGCATTAAACTCAGTGATAAAATCAAGAATGGTTTTAGCAGTAGCCAGAGGGTCAGGTTTGGCCTTTTTAAAGATAACATTGTTCCTAACTTTCCAAATCTGCCAAAGAGTAATGCTGAAAAACTGGACAGCTAAAGAATCAGAGTTGTTTAGCCATTGCTTCATCCAGTTATTGAGGCTTACCTGAGTTGGGACATGCACACCAAGATGGGTTGTGAACCACAGAATTTGAACTAGTTGGCAATGCATAAATAAGTGTTCTTGTGTTTCTGCTGTTTCCAAACAGAAGGGACAAGCCTGATCCAGATGCATGCCTCTCTTTCCCAGGTTGGATCTAGTTGGCAGGATGTTCCTTGCAAGTCTCCAAAGGAAATTCCTCACCTTGTTGGGGATAGGGGCTTTCCAAATGTTCTTCCAAAGGCTTTGATCCCTCATCTCTGAGGACTCAGGGTTGTTTCTATCATTTTTGTCACAGAGCATGTGGTAAGCTGATCTCACTGAGTAGTTTCCATCTCTTTCCCAATGCCAAGTTAGACGGTCACCCGGTAGCCTCAAAGAGATGGGAATATTGATTATCTGTTGGGCTTCATAGGGGCTGAAAATATCAAAGATCATGTCCCTTCTCCAAAGTTTTGTATCCTCATCAATAAGTTCACTAACTGTTGCCTCTGGATGGAGAATGGATGGAGGACTCCAGACCTTGAAATTGGATTGCTCCGGTAGCCAATTATCCTTCCATATTTTTGCCTTTTTCCCATCTCCAATCAGCCACCTCATCCCTAAAGACATGACTTCTTTTGCTTGAAAAATGCTTCTCCAAGCATAGCTTGGTTGGAAACCAGCATTTGCTTCCAAAAAGCCGCTTCTGGGGAAGTATCTACTCTTGAACACTCTAGCCATAAGGGAGTTTTCCTCAGTAATTAGCCTCCAACACTGTTTTCCAATCAGGGCCTTGTTGAATTCAGAAAAACCCCGAAAGCCCATGCCCCCTCTTCCTTTAGCTTTTCCCATTTTTTCCCAACTCAACCAATGCACCTTCCTGTTTTCTTCAGTTGTGCCCCACCAGAATTTTGCTATCATGGATTCAATGTCTTTCCAGCAGCCATCAGGAATTTTGTAACAACTCATTATATAATTAGGAATGGCCTGAGCTATGGATTTAATTAGCACCTCCTTCCCCGCTCTAGAAAGGCATCTCTCCTTCCACCCCTTGAGTTTCTTCCACACCCTTTCTTTAACAAAAGCGAAGACATCTTTCTTTGATCTGCCCAAACACACCGGGAGGCCAAGGTATCTCGAGTGAGAGGTCACAGTCTTTGTCTCCATCTTGTTACAGATCATATGTTGCTCAGAAATAGGCACATTTCGACTGAATGACACTTCTGACTTGTCTAAGTTCACCAATTGGCCTGAGGCTAACTGATAAACATTGAGGACTCGAGATATGGAATCAGCTTCGGTTTGAGTGGCTCTAGCAAACAAAAGGCTGTCATCAGCAAAGAGAAGATGTGTGATTTGTGGGGCTCTCCTTGCCACTTGGATTCCATGAATGGAACCCTGCATTTTTTCCTTATGAAGGAGGCCAGAAAGTACATTTGCACATAAGATGAAGATGTAGGGTGAGAGCGGATCACCTTGCCTAAGCCCTCTTTCTGGGGAGAAGCTCCTACTCGGTTTACCATTGATGAGAACTTGATATGAGACTGAGTTGATGCATAGCATAATGAGCTTGGTGATTTTTGGGGGAAACCCCATATGAAGAAGGACAGCATTTACAAACGGCCATTCCACTCTATCATATGCCTTGGCCATGTCAAGCTTTAGAGCCATCATCCCCTTCTTCCCTTTTGTCTTCTTTTTTAGCCAGTGAAAACACTCCATAGCCACTAGGGCATTATCAGTTATCAGTCTATCTCTCACGAAGGCACTTTGCTCCTCATCAATCACATCCGGGAGAATTCCTTTGATTCTATTAGCCACTACCTTAGTGACAATTTTCATTACCACGTTGCAAAGACTTATCGGCCTGAAGTGATTTGGAGAGCTTGGGTTTTTGCATTTGGGAATCAGAGCAATGTAAGTTTTGTTGATGGAGGCTGGGGATTTTGCACCATTTAGGATACCAAGGACAAAAGATTGAATTTCATCACCTACTATGTGCCAATATTTCTGGTAGAACAGAGCAGGGATGCCATCCGGTCCTGGAGCCTTAAGAGGATGCATTTGATTAATAGCTTCTCTAATTTCCTCAACTGTGAAATCCTGATCGCACCACCATTTGTGTTCCTCTCTAAGTCCCTTTTGAATTGACAAACAGGCTTGATCAATGCCGCTTGGATTGGAGCAAGTGAACAGGTCAGAGAAACAACTGAGGAGGATTCTTTCAATATTCTCCCCTCCATGCCACCACACCCCATTTTCGTCTTTTAGTTTTTTCACCTGATTCACCTGATTCATCTTTTAGTTTTAAAAGCATTTTTGAATTACATAATGTTAAAATAATTTCAAAGTTTGATGCTGTCTTTCCTCTCGTAATATTTTTTTTTTACTTTTTTGTCACTTCAACATTCAATTAACAAATGTTCATTCGAGGCATTCTATGTTTTAGGTTTCTGACTATATTATTTTATATATTATACCCACAATCATATTTTTCCATCTTCTTTGTTGTTGCCTTTTGTGAACACCTAATTTTGCCCAGATTTTTTAATTAATGTCTTGAAAATAATAACAAAAAATAATAAAAATAAAACAAAAAATATTGTTTTTGGGTCCATTACATCATCAAATGGAGCCCATTTTCGTTTTTATCTTTTGAGCCCATTATCCCAAACCCAACAAAAATTGTTACTATTCTGATTTGTTTAAAAAAAATAAAATAAATAAAAAGTAAAAATTTCAAAAAAAATCAGATCCCATGCTTGTACCCCTCTTCTTTGTCTTCTTCTTCTTTTTTCAGAAAAAGGGGGACAATAGTACAAGCCATCCTCACCCATTGCTGCCCCTGCAAGGTGGTGGAGCAAAGGCTGATTTGCTCCCCACTACTTGTACCCACCAACAGAAAAATTTGGCATCTTCTTCCCCCTGATGCTATATATTGAACAGTGACCAGAGGAAGAAGGGGGAGAAGGAACCAGACTAGCAGAAAAAATACTCAATACTCTCCTCTCCAACCTCTAGCCACCATCATCCCAAATTACAAATCAACACAAAAATACCCAAATACTCTCTGAACCAGCAAAAACAAATAAAAAAAAAACAGCTTGCTGCAGTAGGCGTGAAACCCCCCCCCCCCCCCTGACTTTTTTTTCTTTTTCTTTCTCTTTCTCTTTTCTTCTTCCTCTCTTCTCTCACGTTCCAGATTTTTCTTCTTTCCTCTTCTTTCATCTTAACTTCAACCCTTCTTCCTCTTTCAACCTTTCTTCCTCCTTCACCATAAACCCATCTCCTTCTTCCTCTTAAACTTTGACCGATCTTCCTCCTCCTTCATCCTAGGCTCAGATCGCCCCAGGAGCCACCTCCGGCCACCACTCGACGCCGCCCACGAACCTGTCCAGACCGGCACACCACCACCGCGTGACAGAGGCCCCTCTACGGTCTGTCCTCATCAGCGCCTCCTCCTCTGCAAGAACCCGGTCCAGATCAGCCCCATTGCAGCCACTCTTGCCTTCTCTGCTTGTGGTGAGTGGGTAAGGATGAAGAAGTTTATAACTTCTCTGCTTGTTCCCTATTTTTTCTGCTACCTTTATTGTCACTAATTATGTAGGGTTTGGTTATTTGGGCCTTTGAAACAATGGGTATGTTTCAGTTTTTATTTTTTATTTTTTTTATTTTTTTATTTTTTTATGGAGTTTTGTGGATCAACAAGAAACCTATGTCTTCAAAAAGAAAAGCAGAATAATTTTGAGTCATCTCTGTTAGGCCCAAGTTTGGTTTTCTTTATTTACTATTACTATTATTTTTGTTTAAAAGTTTGTTGTTGGGCCAAGGACGTAGTGAGAGGCCCATTAGAAATGAATATAAGCTATGGGCTAATTACTAGGCCTCTCTTTTTTGTTCTTTTTCTCTTATAAAGTTTGGGTCATACATAAGGTTCCAACAAAGAGAAATAAGTGTGTTTCCAAATTATTATTATTATTATTTTTACTGGTATGGGCCTTTTCAAGTGTGGGTCATATTTTTTCTCTTCTTTTAAAAAAAAATGCTTTAGTAAAAAACTAATTAAAAAAAAGGAATTTTGTTTTAAAGTAAAAAAGATGATTTTTTTTAAAATAAAATAAAATAAAAAATCTTTGGAATTCACGCAACAATCTACGACGTTGATGTATGATTTTTCATCTTCAAGTGTCGTATGAATTGTAGGGGTTTATCGTATAGCGTCGCTATCTTTAACCCTGTGCAAGAGTGAATATCTTCTTTTTGTAAAAATAAAATATTTTCAATTTGTTCTTTTAACAAATTTTATCCAACCTTTTTGTAAAAAAAAAATAAATAAAAATGTTTTTTATTCACGCAACAATCTACGACGTTGATGTGTGATTTTTTCATCCTCAAGTGTCGTATGAATTGTAAGGGTTCATCGTATAGCTTTGCTATCTTTAACCCGGTGCAAGAGTGAATCCCCGTTAAAAAATATTAAATGTTTTTTTAATTTATACTTTAAATCAATTTCACCCAATTTCATTTTTATACAAATCTTTTTAATTCACGCAACAATCTACGATGTTGATGTATGATTTTTCATCCTCAAGTGTCGTATGAATTGTAAGGGTTTATCGTGTAGCACTGCTATCTTGGACTCTATGCAAAAGTGAATTTATTCTGAAATAAAATCTTTTTTAAAATAAAAATAAATAAACCAAAATCTTTATCAAAATTAAAATCAACCAACCAATCAAAATTTTTCAAAAGAACTACGTGGCTTTGAGTTTCCCATCGCACCCGAGAATACGTAGGAGCAAGATAAATCATCTTGTCGGGCCAAAACTAAATTTTCCTTTTTTTTGTGTCTCTTTTTATGTTAAAATAATTAATCAAAATAATCAAACTTTTCCTTTTTTTTTAACAATAAATTCAAAAAAATAAAAATTAATAAGAATTTTAAAATATTAAAAATTAAAAATAATTCTTTCTTGTAAATAATTTTGGGGTAAAATAAATATTTAAAAGGCTATTAAAATGTTTTTGCACAATTAACTTAAGGTACCGTTTTTTAAACGGGCGATGTGGGGTGTTAACACCTTCCCTACTCGTAACCGACTCCCGGACTCATATCTCTCTCTTTTAAAAAAAAAGACCAGTTCACCTTTAAATAATTGGGTTTTCTAAGATTTTCCCAATAAAAATTTTAGTGGCGACTCCTCTGTTTTTTATCCTTTTCCGCGCCTCCCGGACGGGACGGTCGCGACACCTTTTTTACTTTTTTCTAAACTTTTTTGTCAATGGCATTTTTCATTTTAGGGTTCTCTGGATCCTCATATTGCTTTGGTTTCTCTATTTGAAAGATCAAAATGAAAAGAAAAAAAAACTTACCTTTTTTTGGTTAAAATAAAATATCAACCATTAAATCGAGTTAAAAATCTTTTTTGGGTAACCTTATGAATGATTTATTTGAGTTTATATATTAATGGTTTGAAATTGACTTTAAAATGAAATCTATTTTGGTTAATATTGCTTCTTTAGATGACTTTTCATTTTAAGTATAGTTGTACATTTGAGTAGTTATAAGTTGAGTATCATTATATAATTTTAAAGATTGCTCTATATTTCTCACAACATCATATAAACACCAATTTTAAGTTTTAACTGTGTCTTGAAAATCCACTGTGTCTTGAATAAGAGATATTATATAATTCCAAAGATTTTTTTATGAATGAAAGGGAAAATGCAGAGAACCACAACCAATAAAATAAAATAAAATCCAAAAAACTTTTTTAAAAAATGACCAATTACTTCAGAAACACTGCACATACTAAAGTATATGGTGGTAATTATAACATATCAATTATTAAAATATCATCAAAAAGCACAAAAAAATATATTAAAGATATAAAATAAGTATTTTTTTAGTACAAGTATGATAATCACATTATTTTTTATATTCTAATTCTTTTTTTATCAATTACATATATTCAAAAAATGATATTTAAATAGCATTTTATATAGTAAGGGATACTTTGATAATTACATCATTTATTCTCAGGAGTATACATCATGGACCAAACCGACTTTAAATTATTCAATCGTTAACCAAACATGTTTTACAAAAATTACAACAACAACAATCCAGATAATAGTATTTTCTTACATGTAGTTTAAACCGTGAAACAACCGTTCCTATGATGAAAATGTCTAAGAGTGTTTGGTTTGGCAAATCCACTAGCGTATAGCGGATAGTTTATAGCAGATGAAAAAGTAGCCATGTTTGGTAACCGTTTCTAAAATTAGAGTTCAACGTTTTTTCACTATCATATAGGCTCTTTTGGTAAAAAATAGCGGATAGAGGATAAGCTAGTAGATAGCTGATAAGCTAGCTGATAGCGGATATGCTAGCTAATAGCGGATTGGATTTGGAGTGTTTGGTAAAACTACCGGTTGGACTAGCTGATAAATGTAAAATGACATAAAATGATATGTTTGCATTTTTTTTATATAAATTATATGTATATATATATTATTTATATTAAAATAAATATCACTTTTAACACTTTATTTTAAATTATTTATCATTTAAAAAATAAATTTTTAATTTTTAATCTTAATATTAATTTAGTTTTAATTTTTTTTAATAAATAAAATGGAATAATAAAATAAAATCATATACTGATATGATTTTTATAAAAATTTATTTTTTATTTTTTTATCTTAAATATAAATCTAAATAGTGAAATTAATTTTTATTTATATACAATGTTAAATGATTAGTATTATATTTTATTAGCTAAGGATAAATGAGGAATTTAATTAAGATAGTAGAGATAAAAATGGAAGAAAAAATGATAAGCTATACGCTCAAACGCTACTTCAAGTAGTGTCTGGAAAAAACGGTATATGCTAGTGAAAAAAAAATGCTATATGCTAATTTTAAAAACGGTTACCAAACGGGATTACTTTTCCATCCGTTATAAGCTATCCGCTATACGCTAGCGGATTTGACAAACCAAACATAGTCTTAGTCTCATTTGAATATGAAATTTAGTTAACATTATTGTATCCTTATACTATTAAAAGAAATACACTATATACAGCGGTGGATCCAGAAACTTTCTTTAGTGGAGGCAAAAAATAGACCATACATATTTTATAAAAAAATATTACAAGCAATTACAAAGTACATAATCTCGTGGAGAAAAAAATCCAAGATACCTAAGCTTTTAGAAATTATATTAATTGTCCTTTACACATTTTCATATTTTGAAAATGTTACTTTTTTTTCTTCATTTTTAACATTGTAAAAAACATCTCTCTATATATGTAATCAAATAACCATTCATCATCCATACGATCGTACATTCCAATATTCTTCACAAAACTCATTACATAGAACTATCTTTCAACTATTGCATGTACGTACCATGGGCAAAATCAGAAATAACTTTAGAATTAAATATGCCATTATATACAGAATGTATTTTAATGTTTTTACCAACAATATTTCAGAAAGACCAGTAATTTCATTCAACTTTAAAAATTGATCATTAGGCCAAACATCCATAATATCGATTTAAAGTTGATTATCAAACCTCATAAACTTAATAGAAGAAAATTGTGATGGATAAAACTTAGTCAAACACATCAATTTTTACTTATTAAATACAAAAAGTTAATCCATTGGATCTAAGCTTTCCACACAAGGATATATAGTGTGAAAAGGCAAAAGAATAATACGGAAGGGATGGTAAAGTACTAACGGTGAGATTTCAAAATATTTGTAAACTTAAATAAAGAATACCAAATTTCCTCTCTTTTATTTCTAATGACTTTTTTATACAGATTTAAGTGGTATGTACTGTCAGTATAAAGATTTATTATACTATCAATCAATCATAAATTGACACATCATTAAAAATATCAGATTCTTACTACTTAAGAATCACCAATATCATAATTTATGATTAATTGACAATATAGACAATACATACAAATTAAACTATTTATATTCATTCAAAATAATTTATCATATGGGGACAACATCTATTTTTTTATGGGGGAAAACGTAATACCCAATAATTTAATAATTTTAATTATAAGATTTAAATGATGTCATATCCGATAAGTTAAAAAAAAAATCATTGTATAAAGATTACATGATATTGTTTTTTTTTTTAATAAATGTTTTAAATAATAAAAAATGCTTAAAAAAAACTTGTCCTTCGATGTTTTTTTTCTTTAGGGAACTAATTAAGGATTTTGAGACATAAAAAAAAGGTTGTGTATAACTGTCATACATGTGTATTTTAATAATTAGGATTATGTCAAAAATTAAACATTAAGTGGTGATTAATTTATTTTATGATCGTTTTTAATTAATTTATTATATTAAGACATCAATAGGGGTGGTGCATAACTCAACATATCCTTAAAAAATTAATTAATTAAAAATCTAAGAGTGTGTTTGGGAAAAATTAATCTTTCCCGTTCAGCTTTTTAAAGATGAAAAAGTTGTTTTGTAAAAAAAATCATGTTTGAAAAAAAAGATGAAAACTTGAAAAAGCTTTTTTATAGCTTATTCAACAGTTTTTCTCACCAGCTGAGGACTGGACGGTTTGATTATGATTATTTACCCACCTACGCTGTTTCCGTTCTTGCCCCCCACCTTAACAACTTTCGCTTTTCTTGTTTGATAACCTATGGAACATAGCATCACTGTCACGTTTGTGCAACATATTGTATTATTTATTTAATTAATATTCATTATTTATATTTTTTTGTTAAATTTTTGTTTGTTAAAAAAATAAATATTTTAACAAGTTTTAATGTTAAAAAAACAAAAATATTATTAATATAAACAAATAACTCAATACCATTTTTCATAATTTATCGTGTAAAAGTGATTTTTTTGTATCATCCAAACGAAAAAAATTATTTTAAAATTGTTTTTCGGCAAACAGGCCCAAACAAAAATAAATTCTGATTATAATCGACTATCATAATAATCGATTATACAAAAATCGATTATCAGCATAATTTTTTTTTTCAACTTTCCCAAACCAACTCTAACTAGTAAGGTAATGTTATTTTTTGGGTCTTGCCCATATTAATGCCCATTTAGTGGAGGGCATTATTATCAATGCCTCAGGGTTTTAGTTTAAAAAGGGGGGAACCCTTTCCCCATTTGCCATTTTGTCAAAAAGAATAGAAACCCTAAGTTAGAGAGAGTGAGAGGACTTGAGCATGGAAGAGAAGAAGAGGCATGAGGATGAGCTCCAATAGTGGTTCTTCTTCTCATTTGTTCTTCATTTTCATTTTTGGCTCTAGGAGCTCAAGAACATTAACCTAAGGTGAGAGATGTTGTTCTTGATGAATATATGACATGTAGGGTGTGGGTACAATCTATTATATTTACCCTTTATGTTATGAACTTGTAAACTCCATGATTTTGAGAATCATTACAAGACTTGAATTTCTTTTTGTTTTATTTTGGATTAAACCTGTAGCTCATGCTTGAGATGTGCCGTTGATTTTTTTTTATTCGATTAAATGAGGAGATATTAAAAGTTGGGTTATGTAAGACATAGGGGGATTATTGTTTTGCACTTGAAATGGGTACTCTGTTACGCTTTTCTACTGCATAATTCGAAAATGCTTGTGTGAATTACATGTAGGGATTGAGAGAAATTATATATAAGACACGCAGGTGCTTGAAGGGTCAGTTTAAATGGATTTATACCAAGAGTGTTTTTAATGGGTAGGATCATTATACTGCACTTTTATATATTAGTAGGTGTTCTTTTGGTGTTGGTTCTGTTTTTTTATGATGACTATTTTAATTTTTTTTTTAAAGATTTCTAGATGAAATATTTCACTTTAAGTACTAATCTTGCTTTAATTTATGTTCAGTTAAAATTTGAGATTTAATACTAGTTGTGACAAATTTTGAGAGTTCCATGGAGTAATTTCACTTCTGCATATCACATATTTAGTAGATTGTGATAATATATAAACTTGTATGTTGGTTTCTCTTGATTTAAGTTTAACATGTTGAGTTTTGATGGTTGCTTGCCTCTTGCTCATAAGTAATGCTATATTTTATAAACGTATGATGGTAACAAATTTCATGGACATGTGAGAAAGTTTGAAATAAATTCTTTCTGCTGGTCTTTATTTTGTTGTTTTTGTCTTTTCTTTTAATTGATTTAGTTTATATGGTGAGTGATATCCAGTACATCAACTTTAGAGAAATCATGTACCTATGGACTTCTTTTCTATAAGATCCATGTAACTAATCTACCATGATGAATCATCTTCTTTATATTGCAAATCATGTCAATCTTACTCTGCCTCTTATAACGAATTTAGTTTTGCTACACAAATTTCACATGTGTGCTTTCATTTTATATTTTTTTAAGCTTTGGTTTTCTAGTCTATGATTATGACATGTGTAATTGATGATGATACTCAAACCTTAAAAATATGTAATTGTTAGTATATAGTTTAATACTATTGAATTTTAGAATATTAAATTTATCTTTGGTTGAACTTGGGTAAAGGTGATAAAAGTTTGAGTAGACATGATGAGGAGGTAATTTAGAGAGCTGCTAGGGTACCCTCAAAGAATCAACTAGTTTAAAACAGTTGTTTTTAGGACCAATAGATGACTTGATTACATTTAATGAAGTCGTTCATAACTGATTTATTATTTAGTTCCCATACTTTTTTTTTTGCATTGTAGTCCCTCAATAAATTTTGTTTTAACCCCAATTAATTTAAAGTAACAATTATTTCAAATTGTAAAATAAGAAGAATAATGCTCATCTAAAAATGAAGTAAGTGATTGAGATTCGGGAGATGAGGAGCGTGTCGTCGAGGTTGGCGGCGATGGACGACGATGGCGTCGTTCCTTTGTCGTCTAGTTTCACACAGTTGTCGTCGCCCCACCGTCGTAAAGCTCTGCCGCACTCCGTCTAGCACCACCCAGCTTTTAGCCGGTGCTGCCGCGTCGCCCAGACACCATTAAAGCTTCTAGTATTTCTCGTGTTTTGTAGTTCCAGGGATGACAAGGAGGGGGTCGGGGATTAGAGATGAGAGGGGATGCAATGGATATGGGTTAGGGATTTGGAGGAAGTATCTGATTTCAGAAAAATGAAATAATTTTATCTATAAAAAAAAGATTTTTTTTACTGAAAGAAAAATTAAATAATTTGAGAGTTGGAATTGTGCAAATAAAATCAATACGGAGCCAAAAACTTGCAAATACATAGGTAAATATCAATTTTGATCGGATCAGTCTTTTAATATTTTAAATAATTCTTTCAAAAAAATATTTTAAATAATACGATTTTTAGATTAAAAGGTTAAAAACTTATTTATTTGCTAGTGGAGTAATCAACATAAATCAAAAGTTTCATTGTTAAAAACATTAAAGTTTGCCTTGACTGTATTAAATATATAACTACTTATCTATTAGTCCAAAAACAACTTTTTCAAATTAATTGATTCTTTGGGGGTACCATAGAAATATCCATAAATTATATTGGATTCATGTGGATATTGAATTGTTGTGAAAAATAGGAACACGACTACCTGACATTATATATATTACTACCATAGTTGATTTTTTTTTTGAGTTATGCCTTGGTCGAATGATCTTGATCACGAGTGTAATGATAAATTTTAAATTATATTTAAATGAGAGGATACTATAATGTGATGATTGAGTTATCTATGTATGCTCATTGATGTGATGACCGTTGATATATGTGGTTGAAACTTCTGGAAAGTACTTAGTGGAATGGATTGTTAAAGAATGACTATTGTAACATTCCGATTTTTTTGCTACTTTCAAATGTCGGTAATAAATATATAAATATTTTTATTTTTATTCGAAACTCGGAAAATGAATTTGGGTAAACCACTGTCATTTTCATGTCATGCTTTATATCATAGAGTTACGATTAAATTTTGGGTTGAAAATTCAGACGGAACCTGATCTGCGTTTTCATTAACAGTAAAATTTTACTGCTTAGAAAACCTAATTTTAATTCGTGAAAGAAATGAATAATGTTTTTATCGTATTTGCTACGATACTGGAAGTTTTGAAAATTTTAGCGTAAAAAATATAATATTACATTTGCTGCGGGCGAAATCGTCGAGATATCTCTAGGAAAACCTGAGTCAGATGAACTAGGGGGTCAGCAACGGAGCTGAGATGACTGATGTGACGGGTATTTATGACGATCATATCCGAGTCATAATGGCCATAATGATACATTAATGACATTAGATATTTTTGTAAGGAAAAGACTATTTTACCTCTATTTTCATTTGAAAATTTCAAGCCTTGCCATTGTGATTTTGGACCAAATTGCCCCAAAAACCCACGACTCCCTTCACTTAACCATGTGACACCCTAAACTCGGGTCATCACATGGTTACCCGTTTGCGGAAATAAAACTTAATTTGCTGGTTGCTTTCGGAAAATAATGTTTTCTCAACGTTTATCTTTTCAAATTATGGTGATAAAAATTTTCTTTTTCTTTTAACCTCGTAACCATACAACGTAAACAAATCACACTTAAATACATAATGTATATAAGTCCTCCAACTTTACTACCTCATATGTTTCTCCCTTAAATCATAATCAACTTTATTCTTAAAACATAACATTACCTAAGCTGGTCGTAACTAAAGGACACTACACCCGATAAAATCAGCAACAGCATGTCTCGAACTAGACAGCCTTCATCTCCTTGTAGATATCATACCCCTCGTACGATTCTGATATGTTTGTAAGGGCGAGACGCCAATATATGGATTCATCACCATAACTAAACGCGCAACACAAAAGATTGCACATACACATATACATGTCTATAACAACGTACTCATTCATATTATATCACATCATTTATCAATGGGTTTCACACCCCAAACATCAACGTTGGAAAACTATGCATGAACACTTCAATACATCTTCTAAACATTCATACTTAATCTCATGAGATATCTCCAACCTCGTAAACCTCGTGATGAGTTGATCAGACTCAATTGCCACAGGCATACAGCCACAGGCACGCCCATCGCACACTGTCCAACATCGTGGCATAGTGATAACACTCCGAGATGGGGCCTCATTGTCCAAACCCCGGGCACAATGAGAACATCTTTGTACGATATACCTTGACGCCGCAAGGTAATCCCTCGTTTAATCATGGCACGTCTGCCAAATGCATGCAAGAAAACATTTTGTTCTCAACACTTTTTTTTGTGCTATATCTTTATTTGTCAAAGCTCTCAAAAGCTTTCGACTTAACATCTTTTGAAACATCTTTACATCTTTTATTAACAACACAGGACCTCAAAGTCCGAGCGCTCAATCACGAAGCCCCTAGACCTTGCAATCAGTCTTAGGTTCGTGGTAGTAGAAAA
Organism: Sophora flavescens; assembly: GCA_030762895.1. Classification (NCBI taxonomy): domain Eukaryota; kingdom Viridiplantae; phylum Streptophyta; class Magnoliopsida; order Fabales; family Fabaceae; genus Sophora; species Sophora flavescens. Next base: position 80,204,736 of record CM061069.1, on the reverse strand, counting down.
CAACTTAAAACGTTTTAACTTCTTTAAATATATACCCAGCTTACAACATAACTAACCTTAATACCCTGACGTCTCGGTTATTAAGTCCTATATCTTTTACATCTTTTTACATCGTTTTACATCTTTCACATCGTATTACATCTTTTACATCTTTTACATCGTCTTACATCTTTTACATCATATTACATCTTTTACCTCGTTTTACATCTTTTTACATCTTTTACATCTTTTTACATCTTTCTAAATCTTTTTTTTTTTCGTTTTACATCTGTTACTTCGTTTTACATCTTTCATCTCTTTTCCATCTCTTTTACATCATTAAGTAACACTCATTTACCGAAAATTCTTTCTACTTGAAATTCGTTTATAAAACGTCAATTCATAAATAAAAAATCCCCTTTTCCTTCGGAAACACATTTTTCCCAAAATAACGTCAAATCATCAACAACTTCTTTTTATTAAAACTTCAACTCTAATAAATCAATTCAAATTTAATCTCTTTTCAACATAAGTACTGCTATTTTTAAACTCTTACCATAAATAATTTCAAAACTTGCCGTCGTTTAGCATTTTCAAAGAAAACGTCTTTAAGTCAAACTTTGACATTTCTTCTAAAATAATTTTCTTATATCATAAATAAGGTCTTTTCGAATATTAATATCACAAAATCACTTTTTATAATATTTCAGAATTTCTTGTGTAAAAATTAGCAGTACTAAAAAAAATTCACGGTTACGCTCTCACCGTGACTCATAAACTTCTTTTACACTAATAAATCATTAAAATAATAATATTTCTCAAAACTCATTATTTTTCCAAAATCATATTTTCCTCTACCATTATATTCCAACATTCCCCATAAAACGTTGAATATAACTTTCACAGCTTATTAAATCTTTTATCTCATTAATTGGTTGTGCACTGACCACTGTCAGGCCTCTCAAACAACACTCACAAACAACATTCAACAACATCATCATAATTATATCCCCAGGCAGATCATTCATCATAGCATCATAATATACTACTGCAGATAATTAAAAGCAGATCAATCACCGATACACAGATAAACAACACATCATAAACAACATAAACAATTAATCACAAACCACATATAAATCATATAAGCCACACTAAAAGCAAATAGTTATAGAGAAAATCCCTCAGGTAAGCTCCCCTTACATCTTGAAGACTCAAACTAACGTTTTCAAACAACCTCCCGATTTAATCTGATTTCCTCCGTCGGCTTTAGGTCAAACCAACCCGATTGATTCCTTCAAACAAATTGCAATCAAATCAAACCACAACATACTTAACTCATGAGGGTTAGGTTTCGGCCAAGGGCTGACTTTTAGGGTTCAAAATCCTTAAAATTGCTAATCATGATTAAGTCATAGATTAATGGTCCTTAATTAACCTAAATCATAGATTAGTGACTAAACAACTAAGTTTCAAACTCAAAACTTCCTAACTCTTCTATACCAAGATTCGACCTCAACATGTTTATAGGGCTAGGGTTCTTAGTTTAATAAACCAACTTGGATTTATTAAGCATACATACTAATAGCTTGATTACTAAGGTCATTAATGAAAACTTTGAACAAAACTCATCTAGTTCCAAGAACTAGGGTTTCGGCCAAAACCAGAAATTAGGGAAAGAAATTTCTCATGATCTTATGCTTCTAGATGATGAAAATAGAGATGATTATAAGATCATAGCAATTGGTTTCATGTCAAAAGGATTTTTCTAGAATTAGTTATGAATTTTCAAAGTTCTAGATCTAGAAACTTAAAAGTGATGAACAACTATGAAATAAACTTTGAATCAAGAAATTGATTGAAGAACATAGACATGATTATAGAAGAAGAATAGGATTCATCTCTTGGAGATCAAAAACAAGTGAAGATCCAAGAACTTTCTTCACAAATCTAACACTAGTAGACTTATGAACTTTAGGGTTTTTGAACAAATGGCAATAGAAACTAAATGAAAAGTGAGGGAGGGTATTTATAGGCATGTGGGCTGCGCCACTTTTGAGGACCAAGTAGAAAGGAGGTGGCTTTTCAAAGGATTAAAGTGCAAATAACTCATAGGGACCATTTTGCAAAGATTCCATAAGTTTAAGGACTAGTTTGCAAATTGTCATTAAATTGTCATGATGACTTTTTGCCACAATAAATGTGGTCATATCTTTATGACTTTTGGCTGATTTTTGTCATAAATATCTTAGGAAAACCTAGCTTGTTGAAGAAGATTTGAGAAAATAGTAGAATAATGTGGAAGAATGTAGAATGGTGTGGAATGTAGTAGAAACTTCTAGAATGTTCTTTGCTCTTTGCTCATCCAAGATGAGGGCAACCTTCACTCCATATTGGGCTTGCGCATGGGCCTAGCAAATTTGGGCTTGGATTCATTTTTGTGGGGCCCACTTTAAGATTTAAGCATTAAGCTTAGGATAGGAAACTTATATGGCTTCAAATAGGCTTTATGGAACTTAAGTCATGGGTAAGGAGTTTGGGCCTCAAAGACACGGTCCTATATGGATTTGGAACAAGGATTCTAGCCCAATTCACTTGAAAAAACTTAGAAACTAACTCAGGGACAAAAGGGTAATTAACAGAAAGTTCAGGGACTAAAGCGTAAAATCCATAAATTTTCACTTTAACCCTGAAAAACCTTCTAGACTTAAAAATATGATTCATCCCCATGAATCATCTCAAAATCCTAATATAAACTCTTTATCTGCTCTTAGGAACTCCAAAATCCACTCCGTCGTCTACCCCGATTACGTATTCCGCCCGTAAAACGTAAATTATCTTATTTTTTTACCAAAATTTTCAAAACTACCAGTATCATAGAAAATACGATAAAAACATTTTTCATCTCGTTCACGAATTAAAATTAGGTCTTCTGAGCAAGAACTTTTATCACAAGTGAAAACACGTAAAACTACAGACCTGGTTTTCCGTCTGAATTTCAACCCACAAACTTCCCCGTATCTTATGAAAATAAGTATAACATGGAAATGACCTTGGTTTGTCCAAAATCATTTTCTAAGTCTCGGATAAAAATATATATGTTTATGTATTTATTACCGATATTACAAAGCATCGAAAAATCGGGGTGTTACAAACCACACTTAAGCAAAATTTTCTCATTTCATGTCATCTTCCTTATGAACAAAACCATAGTTTCTTAAGAACTTCAAGAACACTTAGGTTGGATTTGTGAAGAACATCATCCAAATCATCCATTTCTTTGAATTCCAAGAGGTAACCTCTCTTAATCTTGCCTTTCTAAGTTCTTCTCTTCACAACTTTTATGAGTTCATGCCTTTAATCTTCATGTTCATCAATTTCTTCAAAAATTCATAAGAAATTCTAGAAAAATCCTTTAGACTTGAAACCAATTTCTATGAACTCATCTTGATGCCTATATTAATCATGCAGAAGCATGTAATCAAAAGAAACTTCTTCCCTATTTTTCTAAGCTAGGCCGAACCTATGTAGGTTAGGTGTTCATGGATTTTGTTTCAACTTTAAGTCATGATTCATTTTTTAATCTCTTAAGACCATGATAGCTATTGTATGTAAGTGATTAGAAAACCAAAAATCGAACCCTAGCCTATTATATTCAAAAGGGCCGAAACCCTAACTTTGGTTGTTGGATGAATTCTTGATTCAAAGTTGTCTTGTGACACTTAAATCCAACTCTATACTATGTATATTTGTTAAATCCAAGAGATGAGAATCAAGTGAAATTTTTAATCTCACTTTTGTGATGAGGCCGAAACCCTAGTACATGGAGCTAGAATGAGTTTTATTCAAAGTTCTTAGTTCATGATCTTGGATTAAGTGCTTAATCATGTTTAGGTTGCTTACGGATTATAAATCAATAAGTTAGAAAAATTTTAACTTTCCTAAACTAGAAATTTAGAAGAGGAGGAACCCTAACCCTCTTGAATAAGTGTGTTTTTGTTTGATTTTGATTTATTTTGGTTGCAATTTGTTATGAAGGAACCAATCGGATTGAGTTGATCTAAGCTGACAGAGGAAATCGGATCAAATCGGAAGGTTGTTTAAGAACGTTAGTTTGACTCTCCGAGAGGTAAGGGGAGTATGCCTGAGGAGTTTAAGATAATCACATGCTAGTTGTTGGAATTGTCTGTAAATTGTCTATAGTAATGTCTTGTGATTTTAAATTGTTTATTGTCAATTGTTGAATTGATTATATGCTTACTTTAGTAATTGAGTTAATGTGATATGTGCATTTACATGATTATGATTAAATTGTTAAATTATAATCGCGATGCATGCCATGAATTTGGTGTATGTCATGCTATTCTGTGATGAAATTATATGTTGTTGAGTGATGGATTGAGGAACCTGACATTGGTCAGTGTTCAATTTAATTTAAGGATAAAAGCTTAATAAGCTTGAATAATTAATCAACGTGATTAATTTGTCGGAATTTGAGAAAAAGTGGAAAAATATTATTTTAATAATATTTTTGCAGAAACTGTGTCAATAAGTGACAGTAAAGGCAGAACTGTGAAATTTTTCACAGGTGCTAGTTTTTCCAAAATAAATTCTATTATATTATAAAATGTTATTTAAAGTGATTAAGTTCCGAAAATAACGTAATATAGCCATCAGAACAATTACTTATGACAGAAAAGTCATTTAAGTTATAAAAAAAAGATTTTTTTATTTATGAAATTTTTTGAGAAAAAGGTTTTATTTTATTTTATTTAGAAAGGACTTTTTAAAATTTGACGTTTATTGAGAACAATTTTCAGAAATGAAGTAATTGGAAAGAAAAGAATTTATCAATGATTTTCACGTTTTATCAACGTTTTAACATAAAAGAATTTCTGTAAAAGAATTTTTATTCAGTGAAATTGTTCTGTTAAACTTGGATAAGTTTTCAGAGGTTTGGTTTTTTTGTATTTGTTTTTCACTGAGCAAAATGTTTTCACAAAGGATAAACGAACCTAGGAACCGAGACGTCGGGGTTCTAGTGTTTTGTGGACACGTAGATCAGGGATCCGTGTCATTGGACTGTGTGTCCTAAATTTGATGTGGATAATGTGAGTTCCATATCCGTGAGCCTAAGACCGGTGCATTGATTTAGGGCTTTGCGATTGATCACTCGGACTGTGTGTCCTGTGTTGAGTTTAAAACATTTGAACTGTGTGTCCTGTGTTTGTTTAAAGTGAAAAAGTCTTAATATAAATTAAGCATGACCATGAGCTTTGGGCTTCGACAAGGAAAGATTATTACGATAAAGAAAATGAAACAAGAATAAAAGTTTTTCTCATGTATTTCTGGCAGACGTGTCATGTGTTATGATCATTGAGTCCTGAGTGGATCAATGTATCTGTTATAGACTATGTTTCCATTTGATCATTGGGATTCTGATTGAGCCAATGTATCTTTACTAGACTTTGTTTCCAATTTTATGCGATAAATTGAGGTTCTGAGTGATGCAATAGGTTATGGACAATAAAATCCATTGATCGCAGTAACTATTGTGTTCTGTGTGGACCAATGAGTTACATTTTTGAACAATAACCTTGGTGTACTGAGTGATGACCAGGGTGTAATGTGTTCTTTTAGACATTGTTTTATTTCGTTTTACAATGGGCCATGTAAAGAGCTTGATCTGCTCTAAACAAAAGAGAAAGTTGTGGGATCTCCGGAGATTAGGTATCAAAATAGAGCCTAAATATTGAAGTGTCATGCATTTTTATAAAACGACGATGACTCTCGGGTATGAAACCCTTTGGATTAAATTATTCTACTATTTAGATGATTTTTGTATGCTGTGAATACGTGGTACATGCTATTTGTGTGTCATGCATGGGGTTGTCTAATCAAAACTCATATATTGGTAACTCACCCTTGCATATCAATTTGTTGTTTCCTCTTCTATGTGGATTATGTATATAGCTGCGTTCAGATGGATCCGGAAGTAGTGGATCTGAACTACTCGGGGGTCTGAGCTCTGATGTTTGACAACGCTGATCAAGGGAACGCCTGGGTGATCAACCCAGTGGCTCGGAGTGCTACCTACACTGGTCCGATGAGGACACTTCGAGGGACTGTAGCTGACAGACCACATCAGCTTATTCATAGCAGGGAGACGATCGAGGTTTCACTACCTCCCATTTGGATGATCCTACGGTATTTGGTACAACACAGGGACTTAGAGCATCAACCACCTCCGCACGTTCAACCTTTACAACAGGTAGCCCCGGAGTCACCACCTGGGCTTATAGTCTTGATCCCGGAGGAGGCAGAGGTGGAGATGGAGGAGGATCTGATGGTTGATCCGGACTATGTTCCTCTTAAGGATGGTATAGTCCCGGATATTGGAGAGGGGGCTGATGTATCCTCTCCAGATACACCTCATGGAGGTGGGGGTGTCTATGCTAGACTCCACAATGGATTTCATTAGTGGTGACCAGCTGTAGGGCTTAGTCTTTATGGGTAGAGTGGGATTTTTAGATAGTCTGACTTATTGGCTCCTGAGAGCCATCTTTTTTAGTAGTATTCTTCAGACTCTCACTGTGATCTAGTTAAGTTATTTCAGTTTGATGTGATATATGTTTGGCAGTAGATGGTGACCTGGTAGGAAAAAGGTCTCATGTAAAACTTTGATGATGCATATGTATGATATATAGAGATGTATATTATGTAATGGTGTTTGGGTGTGCGTACAGTAACGAAAAAGGAAAAAAAAATTAACACCATTTTGACAAGAATAAGTAATTAGTAAACTTATTTTGTTTTCCGAAGGAAACCAGCAAATTATTATTTTTGTTAAGTTTGATTTTTGCAACATATTACGTAAATGTAATACCCTAGGAATGGGGTGTCGCAATTATGAATCTTTGGGTAGGCAAACCGGGGAGTGGGAGGCTCCGGTATATAAATATCACCACCGTGGATGAGGGAACCTCGTTAGATACCCCGGGCGTTGAGGAGGGATGTAGATGTTGGCCAGAGGGTGTGTTATCTCTGGGATACGATATGATATGTATATTATATGATATGATATGTATCCCCTTATGAAGGGGATATGGGTTTGAGAATTTGAATAAAGTGCAAGTCATTCCACAAGTATTATATGAATGGGAAGGAAGCTCACATGTTATATAATGTTGTGTATTGATTTTATGATATCTGATTTTGACATGGGTTTAATTTTGAAAGGAGTAAATGGTTGCACGACTGTATGCTATTCTTTTATTTTATATTGCATGCCTGCTTATGCATGGGGAGTTCCCTCAATGAGTCAGTAGACTCAGCCCATGTTTAAACTTTTTTTTAGTTGCAGGAATCTGCAGAGCCGTCAGGAGTCTTGGATGTCATGTGGGAGTTTTAATGGGTTGTACCCATAGTTTAAAGTTGTTTTAGTTTAAGCTGGACTTCGTAATTTAAGTGTTGCTACTTTGGTCTTTTATATTCATTATGTTGTTGTAGTTAATGAATGTAATCGTTTACTTTGAATGAAACGGATTTATGTATGCTTGAGAGGCGGCGAAGGGGAAATAAGAGTCTTTCCCTTTCGGCTGGTCATGGCTACACAATTCGGGTCATGACACAAAAATATATAATATTAAGTATGTTCATATTAAAAAAATTTGCTTTGAGGGTGCAACTGCCCCCACTAGCTTGTACCTGCTTCCGCCCCTGACTATATAGGTTACTACAACCGGATCTATCTGTGCAATATCTGATATAATGCGGACCCCCGCATCTGAAACATACTGGGCCTCTCTGCTGCTGGCCATCCCTCCTAACTGGTGCTGGTGGTGAAGATGTCTGAGCGCTCTGCCCAGATCTAGTGTATGGTCCTTTCCTCCAATGAGAACCCCTATCACCATTCCTCTGATGGCCTGCTCTGGTAGGACCCCCACTACGTCGTTGTCTCTGCTCTGCAGCCTGCCTCTGGTCCATACTCTCAATGGCGCTGCACCTCTCTACAAGCTCTGGGAAACTCAAAATATCCAAGGGCACTATAGCCCTCCTCAGCTCGTGCCACAAGCCCTCCTCAAACCTCTGGCACATCCAGTCCTTGTCTGAAAACCTCTGGTAGAACTCAAAACTGAATCAGGGCCTAGAATCTGGTCGCATAATCACAAATAGACATGTCTCCCTGCTGGAGACTCATGAACTCTCTCTCCTTCTCGCGACTGACTAACCGCAGAAAGTACTTCTCAAAGAAACACTCTTTGAACAGCTCCCAACTGATCAATCTGCCCTCAGCCTATAACAATCTCCTCTTGCCTCTCCACCATGACTCGGCCCCTCCGGTCAGCATGAAGGCGGCATAAGTCACCTTCCTGTCATCTCTGCATCGCATGGTGTCAAAGATCTTCTCGAGCTCCTGTATCCACCACTTTGCTCGCTATGGATCATACTCTCCACCAAATTGTTGTGACTTACCATTGAGAAAGGTAGCCAATCCTACATCCTCAGCCTCCGCGGCTCTCCTCCCATCCTGTCGCTCCTGCAACTCGGCCTCTCTCTGTACCCTCTGAGCATTTTGTTGCTCCTGCTGCAACAGAACGGATGCCAACTCGCGAATAGTCCAAAGAGTCTCGGCGGACTCTCCTCCACCTCCAATCCCTGCCTGTGGTGCATGATGATCATCCTCAACACCCTCTATAGCTCTACCACCACGTCTGCCACATCCTCGACCTCTGCCTCGAGCCATGATCCCGTCAAAAGAAATCATTACCCACATCAATATGACATATAATACTACAGAAACTGGAATATGAATACTATATGCCATAGAAATGTCGCGTAGGACTCACTACCCAACTTCTAAGCATAGCTGTTATCCGGTGTGGATTCAACTAAATGGCCAGTTCACCCTAATCACAATTCTCACAGTCCATTTCAGAACCGAACTGCTCTGATACCACCAAATGAGACGCCCCGACGTCCCATTAAAGAAAACCCAAATTATTAAGACCCGATTTCGTTATTATCGTTAAGCGGATGTATTAAAAACAGAGGAAAATTAAAAACTTAAAATATAAACAACATATATATACATACATGCATAACATATACACATCATAACCTGATACAGAATTGTCAAGGGATTCCCATCAGTAGGATCCCAATATATACAAACTGATGATAACATGAAAATACATCAAAAGACCAAAAGGAAGATGCCTCACCGATTCTTTCCACATCCCGCCCCTCTCAAAATACAATAAACCCACACACACACACCTATACTAATGGCATTGGCCTGAACCATCATATACTACCACCCTCGTCTGCATCCCGTGGCCCGACAGGTCCGGACACTCCTCCGCTCCCACTGGAAGAGCTCCTGTCCGACTGCCTCTAAAACATCTGTCGGTAAAACCTGTTGTCTCGAGGATGTAGCCGTCTGGTAGATACACTGTAAGACTCTGATACAGTGGCCCGGACCTCAGGAGGTTCTAGTACCTTTGGAAAGGGTATCAGGTCCTTAGCGGGGGCAATCGAGTCCACCTCCAGGATGGGTGCCAACTCGGGCTTTGGTACTGGTGCTAGTGCGAGCCCTGGTACAAGTACCTCAAAGGGTACCATGAAGGGTACTGGGGCCATCCCGTCCATGGGCAGCATCGGTGGAACGGGTGGTACGTCTGGAAAACCGAACGAGAAGGGAAGCATCATGTCGGCTCGAAAGGTGCCGACAATACCTAGGGGAACTCCCTGCCCGAAGTCAGAAGTCACCGATACTGGACCCGTATATACAGCGAAACAGGTGACCGGGTCCACGAGCCACCCATTGGGGTCTACGCACTCAAACTCAAATTTCCCCGTGAGGGGAAATATGGCCGGCTGGGTCATCCAAGAATAGTCCAAGTGAGCCATCGAATCTATCCCGATCTGCGGTGAAATGGGAAACAAAAGCAACCACAAAGAGAAAGGGGATAAGAAACAATATAACGTCAAACATGGAAAGGGTTTAGCAACATTTAATTCAATAAAAGCACACTAAACATTCGTCTTCAAGAAAATATATATATATATATAACACCAATCATCCTCGATCCACGTTTAAGATCTAGCCTCTACCCTATATTATGATACAAAGCAAATGCTTTATGAATCATCTCATCAGGTATCGGTCATATCCGGATATCACATCAATAGAATCGACACATCCCAGAGTCCCCGATGCACACCCTCGTCCGCGGATGGAGGATGTCCATGCAAAGCAATGGCACTATAGCTGCACAATCCGGTGCACACCTCTGAACCACGACCAGGGTGATCATGCAACACATGAACTATAGCTGCAACTAAAATGAAATCATGTCTGGGATGGTCCGCCGTTAGCCTAAACCCCGGGAATTCTCCCACCAAGGAATAGACCCCAAAGACCATGTTTCAGGTCCCCCAGACCATGTTTCAGGTCAACCATATCACAAACCATGTTTCAGGTCACCCACTAGTGCCCCAACTGCTCATCATAATCTCATAGATAACCTCAATAATAATCGTGTCTCATCATATCACAATAATCGTCTCGGTTGACACCACTAACACATATATAATATGAATTGCCCATTACATCATCATGTCTCAACTTAACTTATCACTTACTCAACCTCTAAGCACAATCATTACACTCATCACATCATACCATCATGTCATCAAAATCATCATCATTACCAACATGTCATACAATCATCACTTACAAAATAATAATCATTACCGATTCATAATAATATAATAAAATAATAATCACAACACTCATAACATCATCATCCATCAATTACCAAATTCACATAAACCAGTCAAACAGGTAATCACCAAATAATAATGAAATTATATATATATATATATATATATATATATATATATATATATATATATATATATCGTAATGTCGATAAACGCACAATTTCTATATCATTATTGGTACCATTAAGTAGTCCCCAATGTGATATGGACATTGTCCGTTACTCGCTCTCGTGTAGAGTTTAGGTCGCCCTACGCCATTATTGAATTAAATGATACCGTGTCGTTTCCGAAGTTAAATGGTTTCTTTACCCCACCTGGAGAGTCGTACGGTGTCCGAAATGAAACAAAACGAGACGTCCTCTAACTTCCTCGATTCTGCCCTGCGAGGTTCTAGAGCCTCAGAACTTCCAAAATTTCACCTAAGCATCACATTAAGAAGCGCACGTTACTACGAGTTCATAATCGAAGACGGAATCGAATTCCGACAAACGAAACGAATGATACTTCGAGAAACGTAACGAAACGAGTTTCAACATAAACGAGGATGATTTACCTTCAGTTTTTGAAGAAACGGAGAAGAGAACGATGTAGAGAACGTTGCCACGAACGCAACGGTGTACTCCAATTCTTAACGGGACGATTGAAGCTCTCACAACTCACACTAGAAGCTCTTCTCTCTCTAAGATCTCTCTCTCTCTCTAGAACCTCTCATCTCTGTTTTCTTAGTTTTCTTCACTCTGAGCTCTCTGTTCTTCTGTTGGAAATGCCTAAGTGAGAACGATCCACGCTTGAGCGTGGGAAGCCACAGCGCCATGTAACCATTCAGATGATGCCACGTAAGCCCTTATTGACACGTAGCAAGTCAAAGCATGGCCCTTGTCTGTTGACTTGGGCGCTTGAGCGTGAATACACTCACGCTCAAGCGTTGACTTCTGACAAAAAGTCAACCCTTTGTGTTCAGGGTCCGTTCGACATCCGATTTCGCTCAAATTTGAGATATAAGCTCATTGGGGCCTAATAAACAACCTAAAACCATAAAAAGGCCTAATCTCATCTCTAACTCCAAAATTCTTATTCCACACTCAAACATCTCAAAGACGCTAACCAGGAAACCCTAATTGTTCTCTACGTTCAAACTCACCCGAAAAAGCTGCGTACTTAACATGCAAAGGTCCCTATGCCTCAAACCACATCTCAACTATATAATCCATGTCCTAACCCTAATCCTCATACATAAACCATACATAAAATAACGGATGTTACATTTTTACCCCCCTTAAAAGAAATTCCGTCCTCGGAATTTATATACCTGAAAACAGATGGGGGTATTGCTGCTAAATGTCTGCCTCACGCTCCCAAGTAGCATCTTCAGTAATGCCATCCCAGATGACCTTAACCAGGTGAATCTGTTTACCACGAAGTTCTTTAATCCTTCTATCTGCAATCTTAAACGGTAAAGCCTCATATTTTATATTCTCTAGGAGTTGTATGGACTCAGGCTCAACGACATGAGAAGGATCAGGGAAATATTTTCTCAACTAGGATACATGGAAGACATCATGAAGGTTGTAAAGGTAAGAGGGTAAGGCTATCTGGTAAGCTACTGGACCAATTCGTCGAAAAACAGAAATGGTCTAATGAATCGGGGAGTGAGCTTTCTAGACTTTATAGCTCTGCCAATTCCGGCCTTCGGAGTGACTCTCAAGAACACGTTATCACCTTCTTGGAACTCTAAGGGTCTCCTCCTCTTGTTACTGTAGCTATTTTGCCTATCATGCACTTCCTTCATTTTCTCTTTGATTTTGTTGACTTGTGCCGTTGTTTGCTGTACCACATCAGGACCCAATACTTGACTCTCGCCAGTCTCATACCAACACAACGGAGTCCTGCACTTTCTCCCATACAAAGCCTGAAATGGTGTCATCCCGATACTGACGTGGAAACTGTTATTGTATGTGAACTCAATCAAAGGTAGGAATTCATCCCAACTACCAACATGTTCCAATACACAAGCTCTTAAAAGATCTTCCAATGATTGAATTGTTCTCTCTGACTGTCCATCCGTCTGAGGATGATAAGAAAAACCCATCCTCAACTTTGTTCCCAAAGCATTGTGTAACTGTCTCCAAAAGCTAGATGTAACTCTAGGATCTCGGTCGGAGACAATACTCGACGGCACTCCATGTAACCTCACTATTTCCTTGATGTAGATCTGGGTCAACTTATCAAGACTATAACTCTCACCAATAGGTAAGAAGTGAGCACACTTCGTCAACCTATCAATGATAACCCAAATCGCATCAAATCTCTTAGGAGTTCGTGGTGATCCAACCACAAAGTCCATCGCTATACTATCCCATTTCCATTCTGGGATATTCAAGGATTGCAACATCCCTGCGGGCTTCTGATGCTCTATCTTAGCTTTCTGACAAATCAAACATGATAGAACATACTCCACCACTTCTTTCTTCATTTTTGGCCACCAAAACATCTTCCTTAAGTCTTGATACGTCTTGGTGGCTCCTGGGTGAAAACTTAACTTACTTTTATGTGCCTCCTCTAAGATCATCTTCCTAATCTCCAAGTCCTCTGGCACACATATCCGATCTCTAACCCTTAACACCCTATATGATCCTCTCCTAAACTCTGACACCTTTCCCTCATCTATGCGTCGACTCACTTCTAGCAAATATTCATCCTCAACCTGTTTAGCCTTAAGATCTCTCAAAAATTCACTGCTGATGGTGATCATACCTAAGCATATCCTATCCTCAAGCAAATCCATACCTAGGTTCATATCTCTAAACTGTTCAAGAAACTCCCTCTCTTTCATCATCATCCCGGATACGTGCAAAGATTTCCTACTCAATGCATCCGCCACAACATTAGCCTTCCCTGGATGGTATTGAAGGTCAAACTCATAGTCCTTAATGAACTCCATCCATCTACGCTGCCTCACGTTCAGCTCCTTCTGATCAAACAAATTCTTAAGACTTTTATGATCGCTGAACACATTGAACTTAGCTCCATAAAGATAGTGTCGCCATATCTTCAATGCGAACACTATAGCTGCCAACTCCAGATCATGGGTCGGGTAATTCCTTTCATGAACTGTCGGGAAGCATAAGCCACAACTCTTCCCTCTTGCATCAAAACACAACCCAATCCTTGATATGACATGTCACAGTACACGTCAAACTGTCCTAATAGATCTGGTAATGTTAGCACTGGAGATGTAGTCAATTTCTCCTTTAGCTTCTGAAAGCTCTCTTCACACTTTTCTGTCCAAACAAATGTTGTACTTTTTCTCGTTAACTGCGTCATAGGAAATACAATCTTTGAGAATCCCTCGATGAACATCCTGTAGTACCCTGCTAAACCTAGAAAACTCCTTACTTCACTCACTGACTTAGGTCTCTCCCACTTAATCACAGCCTCTACCTTAACTGGATCCACAGCTATCCCTTCCTTGTTGATTATATGACCTATGAACTGCACTTCCTCTAACCAAAATTCACACTTGGATAGCTTAGCATACAACTGTCTATCTCTCAACACCTGTATCACCACTCTCAGATGTTCCTCGTGTTCTTCCCGACTACGGGAATAGATAAGAATATCATTTATAAACACCATAACAAATTTGTTGAGGAACGGCCTAAAGATCATGTTCATGTAATCTATGAACACCGCTGGAGCGTTAGTTACACCAAAAGGCATAACTAGATACTCATAGTGTCCGTACCTTGTCCTGAAAGCGGTCTTAGGTATATCCTCCTTCTACACCCTAATCTAATGGTATCTTGATCTTAAATCTATCTTAGAAAACACTGAAGCTCCCTTCAACTGATCCATCAGATCATCTATCCTAGGCAACGGATATTTGTTCTTGATTTTTACCTTGTTCAACTGCCTATAATCCGTGCACAACCTGGAACTACCATCTTTCTTCCTTACAAACAGAACCGATGCTCCCCAAGGTGAAACACTCGGTTTGATGAATTCCTTCTTCATCATATCATCCAGTTGTTTCTTTAACTCTGCCAACTCCATGGGTGACATCTGATAAGCCTCTGGCTTATCTAGTTTTATAACTAAATGGACCGTGGTTTTTGTGCTAATTGTTTGAGTTCAATCTCGTTTTCGCCCAAATTTGGCCTTGTTTTGTTCCTAAGTAGACTTTGACTCGTTCTAGGCAATTTAAGTAGTTTTTAGTCTATTTTGAATAGAATTACGCCTTTTGTTTCTTTTTTATTATTTCAGGTTAGAAGTGAAGCTCCAAGAGTCAAGGAAGCACTTCGAGTCAAGGAAACAGTGGAAATTTCCATTCTGAAGATACTCGCCCCGCGAGTAGATGCTCGCCTCGCGAGCCTGAAGATCAGCAAAACAGCAACAGTCATCAATTCTGGCTCGCCACGCGAGGGGCTTCTCGCCTCGTGAGAGTCTGAAGACCCTGGAAGACAGAGACCATCACGGCCTAGCCGTGATCAAGGTCACGGCTGTGACAGATTAAGGTTTGAAGACTCGCCCCCGCGAACACATTATCACCTCGCGAGAATCCAAATTGGAAGCGCGCCAAAACTAATGTTCGCCTCGCGAAATATTGTTCGCCCCGCGAGCGGCCGAGAACCAGAATCCCTATTTAAGCTTGTTTCAGATTAGAATTGAGGAGCCTCTGGATAGATCCGAATCCTAGTTTTCCACTTGTGTAGAGTAGCGTTTAGGCTAGTTTCTGGTCTCTTTGGAGCTGTGTCTCCCTTTCTTCTTTTTCTTATTTTACTATGGAGGTTATGTCCGATTGTTTGTCTATGAGCATGAGGAACTAATCCCCTCATCTGAGGGAACAATGAAGCCACCCATGGCGGTGTAGATCTGATGTGATGTATGTCTTTCTCCCTTGTCTCAATTTATGTTTGCCAATTCTGATTTGATTGCGTTGATCATTTGCTAGCATGATTGACTAGTTAAACGTGTTGAGGCTGAGAGGCGATTCGCTTTTTAGAACTTGAATTGGGATCATCGATCGAATATTGCACGAAAGTGAGTAGGAGATCGGTGCAACCTTATAGGGAACAAGAGTTAACAGAGTTTGATGATTAGGATTATGAGACCTAGTAAGTAATTAATCCAATCTTCGAATATGTCCTAATGAGCATGACAGTGGATTTAGGAGAATTTGGGGGTCCCGGTTGACATTGTAATTGAACTTAGGGAGGAATTCATCATCACTTGGGAATGCATATTGGGTAGGTGGATTTGTGACCTTGGACATTTTAATTTCAGATTTTTAGTTAATTATTTTATTAGATTTGTTAATTGAATTTTTGATCCTAATCTCTCTCTCTCTCAACCACCTTCTGTTACTTGACCAAACGCATCGGATTTCCCACGGATTAGTCGAATTGGTAGCCCAATCCCTGAGTTCGACCTCGGTAAATTCTTACCATGTTTATTTTACTACTTGCGACGACCCGGTACACTTGCCGGTGACCCACCAACTTTTTGGCGCCGTTGCCGGGGATTGGCACAACCAATTTTCCTAATTTTAGGGAAGTTTGATTATTTGGTTAAGTTATTTTTATTTTTATTTTTATTTTTATTTTTATTCTTATTTTTATTTTTATTTACTATTACCTCTCTCTACTTCTTTGATTCCACTTGGTCTTGCCTTGTTTTGTATGCGAGGTACACGAGGGAATGCTTCCGGGTTGCGAATATTGTAATGGAGACCATGACACTTGGAGCTGTCCGTTCTACTTCTCTCAAGAATATGTGGACACATGCCATAATTTCTATGACAGCGTGCCCCAGGACAACTATCAGAGTCAGAATCAGTATTGGGGTTATATGAGGGGAGACCATCCGGGTTTCGCTAGGAGTAATGCTGGCAATGGTCTAGCTTGGTAACCACAACCTCAACAGAATTGGCAACAACAACCTCAACAGGATGGTGGAAGACGACCTTGGGAGTTGGCTCTTGAGAGGACAATTGCGGCAATTGATAAGATGGCCCAACAACAACAACCTTGGGAGTTAGCTCTTGAGAGAACAAATGCGGCAATTGATAAGTTGGACACAGCATTTGAGAAGGCAAATGCGGCAGTAGAGAAGTTGGGTCAGCTCGCAAAGCAACTAGATGAGCGTCTCCCAGGCACTTTCCCAGGTGATACAGAGAACAACCCTAAGGACCAATGCGAAGCCATAACTACTAGAAGTAGTGGGGTGTTGAGATCTGACTGGGATGCAACTAGTTCTCAGGAAGTTGAGGAAGAGCTATCACATGTTGAGGAAGAGCAACCTAAGGAAGAGGAATTGACAAGTGACATGGCCCCGGAACAACCACATGTTGAGGAAGAGCAACCGGAGGAAGAGGAGTTGACAAGTGACAAGGCACCAGTGCAAGGGGGTAGAGAGCAAAATGCAGATAAAGTGGTAGAGGATTTCACCATGCTTGCCAAGCAACCTGAAATTACTGCATTGGATAACTATGTTGTCTTACATGCATGTGTGAACATTGGTAAGTTAGACCCTCCCACTTGTCTGGCACACTTCCTCGTGAAAACACAATTTGACCCGAGAGGAAGTGAGTTCATCATTGCGGAGGTCAAAGAAGTTTTCACACTCAGGCCAGGTGAAATCATGGATAGAGTCATATTGCTCCTGCAAGGGCCACTTCACAAACCATGGGATCCGGGTGGAGGATTTGATATGATGAGCGTCTCTTGGCCCTTGTGCCACAGGCTATGGGATCCAGGTTGATGCTTATTAATAAGTCAAGCTAGTGACGTTAAAGAAGCGCTTATTGGGAGGCAACCCAATCTAGGTATCCTTTATTTTTAGTTTCTGTCATTTTCATTTATATTATAAAAAAAAGGAGCTTTATTCGCCACGCAAATCCACAATGGCCCCACGAGACAAAAGCCCTGAATCTCAGAGGCTTACTCACGTTTCTGTCTCGCGCCGCGAGGTCTACTTTCGCCTCGCGATTCTGGGCATCAGCATTTGTTGGAATTCCATATTCGCCTCGCGAGATACTACTCGCCTCACTATTCTGGAAAGTGTGAATAACAATTTTCCAGATTCGCCTCGCGAGTTGTCTCTCGCCTCGCGAATCTGCACTTAAGGTTTTAATTTGCAGGAGTTCTTCCAGGATGCTATGCAACAGAAGGGAGCCCGTGATACCAATTGGATGAGGAGGCAACCATGGAAACTTGATCAGGGAGCACCCTCTCCTCTCCTCACTTTTGTTTTGTTTTTGTTGTTGTTTTTGTTTTTGTTTTTTTTGTCACTCTTGAATAATTTGAGAAGATCAAGAGTTTTTGTATGAACGGTGTGTCGGCAAGCTTGTTGGATTTTAATTAAATTTAGCATAGATTGATTGCATGAATTATTTTGACCATCGATGATTTCCCCCTAGGTTCTGAAAATAGAAAAATTGATCCCCATGTGAAAAATTGAAAATTGAGCTTTGAGAATTTTATTGTGATTACTTGATTTACGATAAGTTTGGGGTGAGGGGGTGCACACACTAGGAATTGTATCTCGGTCAAACAATTTGCAAAATGTCCAGGTGAGGATTTGAGCCTCCAACTTTGTTTTTGATTGTGTGAATCACTTTTAAGTTGCACTTTCCCGGATTTGCTTGAATCTCTTCATGGTTTGCATGTTTATGTGTTGCATCAAATGATTTAGGCAATTTTCTTTGAAATAGCTACTTGGCCTAAAAATAACCATCCCTAATGCATGTTCCCTAGTTAGCCACATTGAGCCTAATTAGCCTATTGTTTCTTAATGACCCTATATTATAAGCCAAAATCTGAAAAACCATGTTAACCCAATCTTAGGATTAGGAGAGCATGGACACTTAGCAAGAGAAGGGTTGTGAGAAACTAAGTTTGGGGTGGCTACAAGGTGATATGTCATTTTGGGTTGAGAAAAAGAAAAATAAAGGTTGGAACCCAAGGCAATATAAAAAAAAAAGAGAAAGAAAAAAAAAAGAAAAAAAAAAAGAAAAAAAAGAGAAAAAAGAAAAAAAAATTGCCAAAAGAAAAGGGGCAAAACAGAAAAAAAAAAAAATAGCAAGGAAAAGGCTGTAGTCACCTGAGGTAGAAAGAAAAATGGAAAAAGGAATTTGAGTAGAATATGCGTTAAATGCTCATGCTCTCTTAGTTCCTAGGGACTTAAGCCTAGCATCCTTAAATATCCTACCCTTAGCCAGGCCCCATTACAACCTTTAAAAGACCTTCTGATGTTGCATGCATGTTTTCGTGGGAACTATTTTTGAGCTGAAAATCAAATTCATGGGAAGTGCTCTTGATATGTGAAATTAAGGGAAAAGTTGATAGCCTAGACGAAATTGAGCGAATGAGTGAAATTTTACATACCCTTGTGAGGAAGGCAATTGTTTGAAATTGGTGATCTTCCTTTTGTGTGTGACCCTGATCCTCAACTTAGATTAATGATTGCATGAATGATGAAGTTCTCAATTGTTTAAAGTAAATAAATGTGGGGATTACGTTAATGTAGGGGGGAAATCATTGGAGAAAAACTGTTCTGATTGCATGAAATTTGTGCGAAATCGATTGATTCCTTTAGGCTTGCCAAGTTTTGAGTCCTTTTTGAGTTTTAGCTTGCTTGGGGACAAGCAAGGTTTAAGTTTGGGGTGTTTGATAAGCCTCTGGCTTATCTAGTTTTATAACTAGATGGATCGTGGTTTTTGTGCTAATTGTTCGAGTTCAATCTCGTTTTCGCCCAAATTTGGCCTTGTTTTGTTCCTAAGTAGACTTTGACTCGTTCTAGGCAATTTTAGTAGTTTTTAGTCTATTTTGAATAGAATTACGCCTTTTGTTTCTTTTTTATTATTTCAGGTTAGAAGTGAAGCTCCAAGAGTCAAGGAAGCACTTCGAGTCAAGGAAACAGTGGAAATTTCCATTCTGAAGATACTCGCCCCACGAGTAGATGCTCGCCTCGCGAGCCTGAAGATCAGCAAAACAGCAACAGTCATCAATTCTGGCTCGCCACGCGAGGGGCTTCTCGCCTCGCGAGAGTCTGAAGACCCTGGAAGACAGAGAACATCACGGCCTAGCCGTGATCAAGGTCACGGCTGTGACATATTAAGGTTTGAAGACTCGCCCCCGCGAACACATTATCACCTCGCGAGAATCCAAATTGGAAGCGCGCCAAAACTAATGTTCGCCTCGCGAAATATTGTTCGCCCCGTGAGCGGCCGAGAACCAGAATCCCTATTTATAGGCTGTTTCAGATCAGAATTGAGGAGCCTCTGGATAGATCCGAATCCTAGTTTTCCACTTGTGTAGAGTAGCGTTTAGGCTAGTTTCTGGTCTCTTTGGAGCTGTGTCTCCCTTTCTTCTTTTTCTTATTTTACTATGGAGGTTATGTCCGATTGTTTGTATATGAGCATGAGGAACTAATCCCCTCGTCTGAGGGAACAATGAAGCCACCCATGGCGGTGTAGATCCGATGTGATGTATGTCTTTCTCCCTTGTCTCAATTTATGTTTTCCAATTCTGATTTGATTGCGTCGATCATTTGCTAGCGTGATTGACTAGTTAAACGTGTTGAGGCTGAGAGGCGATTCACATTTTAGAACTTGAATTGGGATCATCGATCGAATATTGCACGAAAGTGAGTAGGAGATCGGTGCAACCTTATAGGGAACAAGAATTAACAGAGTTTGATGATTAGGATTATGAGACCTAGTAAGTAATTAATCCAATCTTCGAATATGTCCTAATGAGCACGACAGTGGATTTAGGAGAATTTGGGGGTCCCGGTTGACATTGTAATTGAACTTAGGGAGGAATTCATCATCAATTGGGAATGCATATTGGGTAGGTGGATTTGTGACCTTGGACATTTTAATTTCAGATTTTTAGTTAATTATTTTATTAGATTTGTTAATTTTTGATCCTAATCTCTCTCTCTCTCAACCACCTTCTGTTACTTGACCAAACGCATCGGATTTCCCACGGATTAGTCGAATTGGTAGCCCAATCCCTGAGTTCGACCTCGGTAAATTCTTACCGTGTTTATTTTATTACTTGCGACGACCCGGTACACTTGTCGGTGAATCAACAACATCCGATAAGGAGCTGCCGATATAGGTCCGGTCCCTGGTATGAGATCTATAGCGAACTCCACCTCCCTCTCTGGTGGCAAACCTGGAACATCAGGAGGGAAAACCTCAGGAAACTCTTTCACGATAGGCAAAGAATCTATACTCGGAGTCTCCTTAGCTTCCAAAGAGAAAAGCATCACATACTGCTGAGAATCGTCACTCCTCATAGTTGCTCCTTCATTGGCAGATACTATGCTAGAAGGTTCAAGAAAAGAAAGGGTCTTTTGGGCATAGTCTAACATTACATGGTTAGCCGAAAGCCAATCCATGCCAACGATAACATCTATCTGTTGCATAGGCAAACAGATAAGATCTACAAGAAATGTCTTATTTTCAACAACTATAGGACACTGTAAACAAACAGACATAGTGATCAAAGGATCACTGGTAGGGATAGATACTGTCAGAGTATATGGTAGTTGAGAAACGGGCAAATGTAAATGATCCACACACTCATGTGAAACAAACGAATGTGTAGCACCTGAGTCAAACAACACAGACGAGAGTCTGCCAGATATTAAACACATACCTTGAATAATATTTGCAGATTGAGAGGACTCAGATCCTTTCACTGTAAACACCCTCCTCGTGGCCTGAGGTCTGGTCGTCTCACATCTTGTTGATGGAACTCCTCTCCAAGCTCCTCCTCTAGAACCACTGGCAGCTGCTGTACCACTCTCTGTCGGCAATCCCTAGAAAAATGACCTGGTTTGCCACAGACGTAGCAACCAGATCTATCTGTGCAATATATGATATAATACGGACCCCCGCATCTGAAACATACTGGGGCTTTCTACTGCTGGCCCTCCCTGCTAACTGGTGCTGGTGGTGCAGATGTCTGAGCGCTTTGCCCAGGTCTAGTGTATGGTCCTCTCCTCCAATGAGAACCCCTATCACCTCTCCTCTGATGACCTGCTCTGGTAGGACCCCCACTACGCTGCTATCTCTGCATTGCAGCCTTCCTCTGGTCCATACTCTCAATGGCACTGCACCTCTCTACAAGCTCTGGGAAACTCAAAATATCCAAGGGCACTATAGCCTTCCTCAGCTAGTGCCGAAAGCCCTCCTCAAACCTATGGCACATCCAGTACTCGTCTGGAAACCTCTAGCAGAACTCAAAACTGAATTAGGACCTCGAATATGGCCGCATAATCACAAATAGACATGTCTCCCTGCTAGAGACTCATGAATTTTCTCTCATTCTCGCGACTGACTAACCGTAGAAAGTACATCTCAAAGAAACACTCTCTGAGCAGCTCCCAACTAATCAATCTGCCCTCAGCCTCTAGCAATCTCCTCTTGCCTCTCCACCATGACTTAGGCCCTTCGATCAGCATGAAGGCGGAATAAGTCACTTTCCTGTCATCTCTGCATCGCATGGTGTCAAAGATCTTCTTAAGCTCCTGTATCCACCACTCTGCTCGCTTTGGATCATACTCTCCACCAAACTGTGGTGGATTACCATTAAGAAAGGTAGCCAATCCTACATCTTCAGCCTCCGCAACTCTCCTCATATCATGCCGCTCCTACAAATCGGCCTCTCTCTGTACTCTCTGAGCATTTTGTTGCGCCTGCTGCAACAAAACGGATGCCAACTCGCGAATAGTCCAAAGAGTATCGGGAGACTCTCCTCCGCCTCCAATCCCTGCCTCTGGAGGATGATGCTCATCCTCAACACCCTCTATAGCTCTACCATCACGTCTGCCACGTCCTCGACCTCTGCCTCGAGCCATGATCCTGTTAAAAGAAATCATTAGCCCACATCAATATGACATATAATACTATATAAACTGGAATATGAATACTATATGCCATAGAAATGTCGCGTCGGACTCACTACCCAACTTTTAAGCATAATTGTTATCCGATGTGGATTCAACTAAATGGCTAGTTCACCCTAATCACAATTCTCACAGTCCGTTTCAGAACCGAACTGCTCTGATACCACCAAATGAGATGCCCCGACGTCCCATTAAAGAAAACTCAAAATATTAAGACCTGATTTCGTTATTATCGTTAAGGGATGTATTAAAAATAGCGGAAAATTAAAAACTTAAAATATAAACAACATATATATATATACATACATGCATAACATATACACATCATAACCTGATACAGAATTGTCAAGGGATTCCCATCAGTAGGATCCCGATATATACAAACAGATGATAACATGAAAATACATCAAAAGACCAAAAGGAAGATGCCTCACCGATTCTCTCCACACCCCGCCCCCTCTCAAAATACAAAAAAACCTCACTCACACCTATATTGTCGGCACTGGCCCGAACCATCATATACTACCACCCTCGTCTGCATCCCGTGGTCCGACAGGTCCCGACACTCCTCCGCTCCCACTGGAAGAGCTCCTGTCCGACTGCCTCTGAAACATTTATCGGTAAAGTCCGCTGTCTCGAGGATGTAGCCGTCTGGTAGATACCCGGGAAGACTCTAATACAGTGGCCCGGACCTCAAGAGGTGATGGTATCTCTGGAAAGGGTATCATCCTGAGTGGGGGCAATCGGGTCGACCTCCTGGATGGGTGCCAACTCGGGCTCTGGTGCTGGTGCCGGTGCAGGTGCTGGTGCGAGCCCTGGTACAAGTACCTCAAAGGGTACCATGAAGGGTACTGGGGCCATCTCGTCCATGGGCGGCATCGGTGGGGAGGGTGGTACATCTGGGAAACCGATCGGGAAGGGAAGCATCACGTCGGCTCGAAAGGTGCCGACAATACCCAGGGGAACTCCCTGCCCAAAGTCAGAAGTCGTCGATACTGGACCCGTATATACAGCGAAATGGGTGACCGGGTCCACGAGCCACCCATTGGGGTCTACACACTCGAACTCAAATTTCCCCGTGAGGGGAAATCCGATCGGCTGGGTCATCCAAGGATGGTCCTAGTGAGCCATCGACTCTATCCCGATCTGCGGTGAAACATGAAACAAAAGAAACCACAAAGAGAAGGGGGATAAGAAGCAATATAACGTCAAACGTGGAAAGGGTTTAGCAACATTTAATTCAATAAAAGCACACTAAACATCCGTCTCCAAGAATATATATATAACACCAATCATCCTCGATCCACGTCAAAGATCTAGCCTCTACCCTCCATCATGATGCAATGCAAATGCTGTATGAATCATCTCATCCGGTATTGACCATATCCGGATATCACATCAATAGAATCGACACGTCCCAGAGTCCCCGGCGCACACCCTCGTCCGTGGATGAAGGATGCCCATGCAAAGCAATGACACTATAGCTGCACAATCCGGTGCACACCTCTGAACCACAGTCAGGGTGCTCATGCAACGCATGAACTTTATTTGCAACTAAAGTGAAATCATGTCTAGGACGGTCCACCATTAGCCTAAACCCTGGGAATTCTCCCTTCGAGGAATAGACCCCAAAGACCGTGTTTCAGGTCAACCATATCACATACCATGTTTCAGGTCACCCCCTAGTGCCCCAACCGCTCATCATAATCTCATAGATAACCTCAATAATAATCTTGTCTCATCAATCTCATCATCATATCACAGTAATCATCTCGGTTGGGCACTACTAACACATATATAATATGAATTCCCCAATACATCATCATGTCTCAACTTAACTTATCACTTACTCAACCTCTAAGCACAATCATTACACTTATCACATCATACCATCATGTCATCGAAATCATCATCATTACCAACATGTCATACAATCATCACTTCCAAAATAATAATCATTACCGATTCATAATAATATAATAAAATAATAATCACAACACTCATAACATCATCATCCATCAATTACCAAATTCACATAAACCAGTCAAACAGGCAATCATCAAATAATAATGAAATTATATATATATATATAAATATATTTATCGTAATGTCGATAAACGCACAATTTCTATATCATTATTGGTACCACTAAGTAGTCCCCAATGTGATATGGACATTGTCCGTTACTCGCTCTCGTGTAGGGTTTAGGTCGCACTATGCCGTTATCGAATTAAATGCAACCGCACTGTTTCCGATGTTAAATGGTTTCTTCCCCCCACATGGAGAGTCGTACAGTGTCCGAAACGAAACAAAATGAGACATCCTCTAACTTCCTCGATTCTGCCCTGTGCGGTTCTAGGGACTCGGAGCTTCCAAAATTTCACCTAAGCATCACATTACGAAGCGCACGTTACTACGAGTTCATAATCTAAGACGAAATCAAATTCCGACAAACAAAACGAAAGATACTTCGAGAAACGTAACGAAACGAGTTTCGACATAAATGAGGATGATTTACCTTCAGTTTTTGAAGAAACGGAGAAGAGAACGATGTAGAGAACATTGACACGAACGGAACGGTGTACTCCGATTCGCAACGGGACGATCGAAGCTCTCACAACTCACACTAGAAGCTCTTCTCTCTCTAAGATTTTTTCTCTCTCTCTCTCTATAACCTCTCCTCTCTTTTTTTCTCAGTTTTCCTCACTCTGAGCTCTTTGTTGTTCTATTGGAAATGCCTAAGTGACTTAAGTCACTTAGGCTTTTATTTTTGTGAAATCACACAGCCACGCTCAAGCGTGAGAAGGGCCATGCTTGAGCGTGAGAACGATCCACGCTTGAGCGTGGGAAGCCACCGTGACATGCAACCATTCAAAAGCTGCCATGTAAGCCCTTATTGACACTTCTCAAGTCAAAGGATGGCCCTTGTCTGTTGACTTGGGCGCTTGATCGTGGATACACCCACACTCGAGCGTTGACTTCTGACAAAAAAAACCTTTGTGTTTTGGGTCCGTTCGACGTCCGATTGCCCTCAAATTTGAGATATAAGCTCATTAGGGTCTAATAAACAATCTACAACCATAAAAAAAATGCCTAATCTCATCTCTAACTCCAGAATTACTATTCCAAACTCAAACATCTCAAAGACGCTAACCAGGAAACCATAATTGGTCTCTACGTTCAAAGTCACCCGAAAAAGTGTTTTTTACGTCAGTTAAA
Source organism: Sophora flavescens (assembly GCA_030762895.1). Lineage (NCBI taxonomy): Eukaryota > Viridiplantae > Streptophyta > Magnoliopsida > Fabales > Fabaceae > Sophora > Sophora flavescens. The sequence continues at coordinate 80,178,831 of CM061069.1, read as the reverse complement.
ATTGATTTTATACGTCAGAATATTGTCTGACGTAAATACAACTGACGTTAATAGTTAATATTTTAACGTTAGTTGTTTAAACAACTGACGTTAAATATAAAACTATTAACGTCAGTTCTTTAACACAACTAACGTTAAAGGTTTTAATTTTAACGTCAGTTGTTTATTGCAACTGACGTTAAAGGTTTTAATTTTAACGTTAGTTGTATATTGCAACTGACGTTAATAGAGTGTACTGTATATTTTATAAAATACTATTAACGTCAGTTGTTTGATACAACTGACGTTAATAGATTTTTTTTTAAAATTCAGTTTTAAAATATCACTCCCCTCAGCTATCCCTGCATTCAGTAAATATCCCAGTAACACAGAATATCACACACATTACAGAATTGCAAACACTACCCTTAAATTTCAATATTAACAAAAAGAAAAGAAATATACAAAGGAACAATGGGGGGACTTAAAACCAAAACCCATGTATAGGAAAAACATAACAATCTACAAGTATATATATATATATATATATATATATTTTAGTCTCTAATGTCTACAAACAAAACTATCAGTCTAAGTATATATATATATATATATATATATATATATATGTTATTAATTAGTTTCTAAAGTCTAACAAAAAAACTATTCATCTAAGTATTGCGGAGGTATCTTGTCAATTCCTTTTTCAGCCGCATACTTGAAGAAGAATTCTGCCAAGCGCATCCTCGAGTCTCTAAACTCATCTTTTTGAAGAGGCGATTGGTCGTTAAATGCCTACACACGTTCAAATAATAACAAAACATTAACGCAAGTCATCATCAAAACTATAATATATAATTTTACAAGTTGTTTAAATATTACCATCCTCCATCCATCCGTAATAGATGCGGAGACCATGTTCAGCATATGAAGCATCACATAATAGCCGCACGACCACCCGTCAGGTTGAAATCGAGACTACAAACAAAATTAATTTCAATTAATGTCAGTTAAATATACATATAAATTAGTAATTATAACATTAATTATTTGATAAATAAACTACCAAACCTTGAGGATGGTCCATTCAGGATTTGCTTTAGCCTTAGAAGTCATACTTCTCCCGTTGGTGCAACTTATGCTACTCGCCTTCAGCGCGCTATCATAAACAAATAATCATGTCAATTAACAAATTCATATATCATGTGTGTAATAAAATAAAAACAACTGATATTAAAACTTAAATTAAATTAAAGATTAGTTACTTACATATTTACAGCTTCCACCACCTCCTATGGCGGGTTTTGGTAGAGAGAGCATAAGAATATGACAGTATGCCTAGACGGGTGAAGTACAAACAACTGCCAATGGTTATTCATACAGTAGGGAGCCAGATATAATTCTTTCCGATTGTCTCCCATCAAGTTCCCTATGTATTTACTAAATTCATCACCGGCAAAGAGTTGGGGCATAAGGATTGACGGATCTAAGAAGCCGTAAACTGATGCAACGCCCTTATCAAGCCGAAGACGATGGAGATACCTAAGATATGAAAAGGTGTGGATGTTAATTACATAATATATATATTGAAATTAAAATAAATTACTAAATGGAAAAATACCAAAAATAAATAAGTTATAAAATTAAAATTAACTTACGTGCACCAGAGACTCAAAACCGTGCTGGCCATCCAGACGTTATCTCTGCAGGCGTCCTCGAGATCTTCACCACAGAAGGAAAATATCCTCTGTAGATTTGGGCGTGCCACCCATCCATCGTGTTCCAATGGACACTCAAAAATCTCAAACGCATAATCCTCACCAAGTGAGAACAAACGAGTGACAGGTGACAGTGACACCGACGTCGACTTGGCCTTCAATTTAGGAAAAATAAAATAGATAAGTTGTTGATAATTAAAAAAACACAAGTAATTATTTGACTAATGTGGACATTAATAATGAATACATACCTTTGTTAACATTTCGAGCTCACGTCGTTTGAAGTCCAACTCAAGCTCACGCCTTTTCATTTCCAACTCAAGCTCATGGCGTTGGACTTCCAACTCCCACTCCCTAGCTGCCAACTCATCCTCCTCCACATGTGCCCTACTATAACTCTCTTTTGTGCTCACATGTGAAGGGTTGGCATGCCCTGCGTTGTCCTAGGATGAACTGACTGAGGAAAGCTCTCTAGCAAGCGCCTGCTTGAATTCTGGGTTGGATAGTAAGCTTTGTATCAGATGCGTTGTAATAGCAGGGTTAGAGATGAGCTGCTGAGTCATGTCATCCAAAATTGATGCTTCATCGACCACCCGCTTTCGTGAAGCAGACTTGCCATAATATTCTTTGATGGTCACGTTTCCAGGAACACCGATAACCCAACCAGGATAGTCTTTCCTGCCTAGAGCAGTCATCAAGACGTCCCGCCGTCCAGAAGGGACGAATGAGCCCTGGGAGGATTGTGCTTTAAGATCCATCTACAATGAACAAATGAAAAAACGTACAAGTGAAAAGTGTTAAAAATATCTATAAAAATATCAATTGAAATGAAGTTAATTATTTACTTACAATCTTATCTGCCACTTCGCGAGTGGCATCAACTTTAAAAGATCCCGTCTTTGTCATGCGGCTGGCTAACCAGACATCCGCGCGGTCCTTGTCCGACGGAGGACTTAATGGTGTGCCCTCAGGCACCTCTCCTCTTTCTATCCTAGCAGAGTGCTCTTCCTGCTTCACCCTCAGCCTCTCCGCCATCATCTCCTCGATCCGAGTCTCGTACCCACCCTAAGACATGGTGTGGCGGTGGACGTTCTTCGCCTGATTCTGCCGACCCTTCTATACCTTAGCCTATTCAAACAAAAACACATAATTAAATACAGTTAAATGATCTATAAGAAGCATACAAAATTAACTTAATCAACCAACCTGAAATTCTCCATCCTATCGACTCCTAGCAAACATATCCCAAGTATCCTGATCAATCCAGGGATAATCCGAGAACATTTTATCAAGCCGCTTCTTCCTAGATACATAGTACCTGGTAAGATCATGCTTGAACCCAAGGCTTTGATGCCATTTTCATACATTTCAGACGATGATCCTTGTCATTTGGCACAGTTCAAGTTACCTACACATTAAATACATAACAACTAGATGGATTATAACTCGTATAATTATCTAATAATGTAAATCAAAAGAATGTAAAGGTAAAATATCGTGATAGCCTCCCAAATCTGATCCTTAACGTTCTGTGGAACGTCATTCCAGTGGTTGTAGTTGATGCTAACGTGTTGCTTCGCTTGTAGAAACACCCACTTTTTAAATTCTTTAGCACGGGGTCCCTGGGGATTTAGATTAGCATTGAAGGACACCTCAAGCTTCTGTTCGCTTTGCCTGACCTTCTCTAGTTTCTTCAAAGTCATGGCTCCTCTACCCCGTTTACTATGAGCCTGTGATGTCTGTATGGACTAAAAAAATGATAAAATAGAGGATTGTAACATTATAAATTTACCTTAAAAAGAAGGACTAAAGATAGTATATAACATGTAAACTTACACTAGAATCAGGCGTAGGCGCGATCGGGTCCTGCGTAGGCCCCACAGTGTCCTCCCGTGCATGTGGCCCTTCCGACTGATCCATATGTATGCCTGTTGGTGATGCCGGCAAGTGTACCGGGTCGTCGCAAGTAATAAAAGAAACACGGTAAGTAATTACCGAGGTCGAACTCAGGGATTGGGCTACCAATTCGACTAATCCGTGGGAAATCTGATACGTTGGTCAAGCGAGAGAAGGTGGTTGAGAGAGAGAGGGTATGATCGCAATTCAAGTAACAAATCGAATAAAACTAAGGTGATTAAATTCAGAAATTAAAACATCCAAGGTCTCAAATCCACCTACCCAATCATGAATAGTACCCAAGTGATGATGTATTCCTCCCTAAGTTCAATTATAATGTCAACCGGGACCCCTACATTTCTCCTATATTCACTGTCGTGCTCAATAGGACGTATTCGACGATTGGATAAATTACTTGTTCGGTCTCATAACCCTAATCTCGAATTCTATTAAACCTTGTTCCCTATATGGTTGCACTAATCAAATAAATCCACGGTCGTGCTCATTATTCGATTAATGATTCCAATTCAAGTTCTAAAACGCGACTTGCCGTTTGGCCTCAAACACGTTAACTAGTTAATCACGCAACACATATGATCAACACAATCAATTCAGAATTGGAAAACATTTGCGATCCCGATTCAAGTTCTAAAACGCGAATCACCGTTCGGCCTCAAACACGTTTAACTGATTAATCATGCAATACACATGATCAAGCATTCAAATCAGAATCGGAAAACATCAATTAAAAAGAGGGGAGAAACACATACATCATATGAACACTATACCGCCATGGGTGGCTTCATTGATCCCTCGGACGAGGGGATTAGTTCCTCATGCCCGTGACGACGCACAAACAATCGGCAATAATCTCCATAATAATAAACTAAAAGAAGAAAAGAAAGAGAAGGGAGGCGCAGCTCCAGAAACAAGGATTCGCACTCCTATTCTGATCTAAACAGTGGCTAACAACCTCCTCTCCTGATTTGAGACATCCTTTAAATAAGGATTCTGTTTCTCGCCAGCTCGCGGGGCGAGCTTACTCTCGCGACGCGAAATTTAGTATTGGCGCGCTTCAAATTTTGGATTTTCGCGAGGCGATCTTGTATTCGCGGGGCGAGTCTTCAAACCCTAATATGTCACCGCCGTGATATTTATCACGGCTAAGCCGTGATGGTCTCTGTCTTCCATGGTCTTCAGGGACTCGCGAGGCGAGACACCTTTCGCGGGGCGAGTATTCAATTCTAGGCTGTGACCTTCATCACGGCTATGCCGTGATGGTCTCTGACTTCCAAGTCTTCATGCTCTCGCGAGGCGAGATGTCTCTCGCGGGGTGATCCAGAAATGTTGACTTTTGCTGTTTTGTTGACCTTCAGTCTCGCGTGGCGAGAATACACTCGCGGGGCGAGTGTCTCCAGAATTGCAATTTCCACTATTTCTTGGCTTTCCTTGACTCCCGGAGCTTCACTTATTGACCTGAAAACACAAAAAGCAACAAAAAAGGGTAATTCTATTCAAAATAAGCTAAAAACTACACAAAAGACGCAAAACGAGTCAAAGTCCAACTTAGGAACAAAGCAAGGCAAAATTTGGGCGAAAACGAGAGTGAACTCGACTAATTGGCACATAAACCCTAGTTCATCTAGTCATAAAACTAGATAAGCCAGAGGCTTATCAAAACACCCCAAACTTAAACCTTGCTTGTCCCCAAGCAAGCTTAAAACTCAAAAACGACTCAAAACTTGGCAAGCCTAATGGAACCAATCGATTTCGCACAAATTTCATGCACTCAAAACAGTTTTTCTCCAATGATCTCCCCCCCTTTGCATCAATGTAATCCCCACATTCATCTACTTTAAACAATTGAGAATTTATCATTCATGCCATCATTACTCTAAGTTGAGGATCAAAGATACACACAAAGGAAGATCACCAATTTCAAACAATTGCCTTCCTCACAAGGGTATGTAAAATTTCACTCATTCGCTCAAATTCGTCTAGGCTTTCAACTTTTTCACTCAATTTCACTTATCAAGAGCACTTCCCATGAATTTGATTTTCATCTCAAAAATGGTTCCCACGAAAACATGCATGCAACATCAGAAGGTCTTTTAAAGGTTGTAATGAGGCCTGGCTCAAGGTAAGATATTCAAAGGATAGAGGCTAAGTCCCTAGGATCAATGAGAGCATGAAACTAATATCACACAATTGAATTCACTCTCATATTATTCTCTTCCTTGCATTTGGTGGCTACACACCTCTTCCTTTTTATATTTATTTTTCTTTGCCCTTTTTGGCATATATTCAATGCTTTTCATCACTCATTTTTTTTTTATTTTTTCAAGCCTTCGGCCCCTTACTTCCGTTTTTCTTTTTCTCAACTATGATTCATGAACTTGTAGCCACCCCAAACTTAGATCCACATCAACACTCACAAAGCTAAAATTCCATACTCTCCTAAATCCTAGGATAGGGGAAAATCATGGTTTTTCTGAGTTAATGGCTTGTAATGTAAGGTCATCAAGAACAATAGGCTTCAAGGCTCAATGTGGCTAACTAGGGATCATTCATCAAGGTTGGTTCAATTATGGCCAAGTAGTTAATTCAAAGAAAATTGCCTAAATCATTTGATGCAACATATGAGCATGCAAACCATGAAGAGATTCAAGCAAATTCGGGAAAGTGCAACTTAACAGTGATTCACACAATCAAAAACAGAGTTGGAGGCTCAAATCCTCACCTGGACATTTTGCAAATTGTTTGACCGAGATACGATTCCTAGTGTGTGCACCCCCTCACCCCAAACTTATCATAAATCAAGTAATCACAATAAATCTCAAAGTTCAATTCTTCAATTTTTAAGTGGGGATCAACTTTTCTACTTTCAGAACCTAGGGGGAAATCCTCAATGATCAAAATAATTCATGCAATCTGTGCTCAATTTAATTAGAAACCAACAAGCTTGCCGACACGACATTCATACAACAACTCTTGATCTTCTCAAATTATTCAAGAGTGACAAACAAAAACAAAACGAAAATCAAAAACAAAAACAAACAAAAGTGAGGAGAGGAGAGAATACTCCCTGATCAAATTCCCATGGTTGCCTCCTCATCAATTGGTCTCACGGCCTCCCTTCTGTTGCATAGCATCCCGGAAGGACTCCTGCAATTTAAGACCTTAAGTACAGATTCGCGAGGAGAGAGATAACTCGCGAGGCGAATCTGGGAAATTGTTATTCACTCTTTCCAGAATCGCGAGGCGAGTAGTATCTCGCGAGGCGAATCTGGAATTCCCACAGATGCTAATGCCCAGAATCGCGAGGCGAAAGTAGACCTCGCGACGCGAGACAGAAAAGTAAGCAACCCCAGAGATTCAGGGCTTCTGTCTTGCGCGGCCAATGTGGACTCGCGTGGCGAATCAAGCTTTTTTTTTTTTTCATATATATATATGTGAAAATGACAGAAACTAAAACCAAAGGATACCTAGCTTGGGTTGCCTCCCAAGTAGCGCTTGTTTAACGTCCCGAGCCTGACTCAAGTCACCCCTAAGGGTTAATCCGGACGTAGATATTGCTTGCCATTCCATGCCTCAGTCCGTATTCTGTAGGCTCTTGCCCTTTCATAAGCTCTCCTACTGTTCCCGGACAACTCATCTAAGTCCAGCATCCTTCTATAATCAGCACGAACTCTCCACCCCGTGATGGTCTTTTTTGGGATCAACTCATTGTTTGCATTGACCACCACGGTTGTGCCACCTTTCACCCTTGGTGCCTTACTGTTCTTTTTCATTCCTTTGCTGCTGAGTTCTTTCCTTGCACATTCTTCCCTTGGGAGACTCAGTATGGGTTCCATGTCTCGTAGCCACTCAAGGTAGACTTCATCCCCCGAAGGGCCTTTTTCCTCACTTTGTCTTCCTCATGAGATTCTACCGACATCTTGTTGCAAGTGAAGGATCATGGTCTTCTCGAGTTGCCTTTACCTTTTCAGTTGGGTCCACCACATCCACTCGATACACAAATCGACTTCTCTTCCGGTGCTTAATCGCTTCAAAGACATTGAAGACCACCTCATCATCATGCACCCTTAAAGTGAGTTTCCCTTGCCGCACATCTATCAAGGCACCCCCGGTGGCCAAGAAGGGCCTACCCAATATGAGAGGGATCTCAGCGTCTTCATCCATATCGAGCACCACAAAGTCCACTGGGAATATGAACTTGTCAACTTTCACGAGCAAGTCTTCGACTACTCCATAGGGATATTTGATAGAACGATCGGCCAGTTGGAGTGACATTCGCGTATCCTTTACTTCTTTGATCCCTAGCCTCTTCATCATCGAGAGGGGCATCAAGTTGATGCTTGCCCCTAGATCACATAATGCCTTTCCGAAGGTCATTCCCCCAATGGTGCATGGTATCGAGAAGGAACCGGGATCCTTCAACTTCGGAGGCAGTTTCCGTTGAAGAATGGCACTACACTCCTCGGTCAAAGCAACCGTTTCTTCATCCACAATCCTCCGCTTCTTAGTGAGAAGTTCCTTCATAAACCGGGCATATGATGGCATCTGTTCCAAGGCTTCCGCAAATGGAATGTTAATCTGAAGTTTTCGGAAGACGTCAAGGAACTTATTGAATTGCTTATCCTGTTGAGGCTTCTTCAATCTTTCAGGATACGGTACCTTCATGTAAGGTGGGAGGTCTTGGGGTTCAACCCACTTCTTCTTTCGGAACTCTTCATCCACAAGTTTCAGCCTTCCCCCTTGCTCCGATGCCTTGTCACTTGCCAACCCTTCTTTCTCTGGTTGCTCTTCCTCAACGGGTAATTGTTTCGGAGCCTTGTCATCCTGAGAACTAGTTGCACCCCTGTTAGGTTCCAACACCCTTCCGCTTCTAGTAGATATGACATTGCATTGTCCCTTGGGGTTGTTCTCGGGATTACCTGGGAAAGTGCCTGGGAGACGCTCATTCAGTTGCTTTGCAAGTTGGGCCATCTGTGTCTCTAGATTGTGAATTGACGCCCCTGTATGCGTTGCCAACTTGTCAACTGTCGCAGTCACCTTCTCAAAAGCTGTGCTTGAATCAATTGACAACTTCGCAACTGTCGCGCTCACCTTCTCAATAGCCAACTTCCAAGACTGTCGTCCACCATATGTTATTTGCAACTGATTAGTCCCCGGTAGAGCCTGCTTAGTATTGCACTGCTGAATTCCAATGTTCGGCCTTACACCCTGCTGAGGTTGTTGCCAATTCTGCTGAGGAGGTTGTGGACCGGCTAACCACCATTAGCATTACTCCAAGCGAAACCCGGATGGTCTCTCCTCATGTACCCCCTATTCTGATTCTGATTGTAGTCATTTTGTATGTTCCTCTGATAGTTATTCTGGGGCACATTGTCATAAAAGTTGTGGCAAGAGTCCACATGTTCCTGAGGGAAATTTAGCGGGCAAATCTGAGTGTCATGATCTCCATTACAATTTGTACAACTCGGAGGCATTCCCTCGTGTATCGCATTAACCCTCTTGTTCCCGGACAAAGCCTCATTCTGCATCTTCAAAAGTCTGTTTTGCTCTAAAATGGCTTCCATTGTCCCTAACCGATTCCACTTGAGGTCTCCCTACCACGGTTGTAATCATTATATGACATCTTCTCTAACAATGTCCATCCATCCTCACTGATAAGTAGGAAAAAGAGCGCCACCAAGGCGTCATCACAGTTCATCTGATAGCGTCCCCTCAACCCATTAAAGAAGTGTTGTACCTTGGAAACCGGGTCAAAGAACGCAGAGGGACATCTTCTCAATAAACCATTGTACCTCTCCCACGCTTCATTGTAAGTTTCATCCTCCGTCTGCCTGAATGATGTGACTGCTATTCTTGCTTGTGCCGCCTTCTGAGGAGGAAAGTATTTGGTTAGGAACTTCTGTGCCATTTGCTCCCAAGTTCTGATGCTGTTCCTATCCAAACTGTCAACCCAATCGCGAGCGACATCCCTAAGAGAAAGAAGGAAAAGCCGCAAGCGAAACTCATCCTGAGAGACTCCCCTGGTCTTCTGCAAGTCACAAGCTTCAAGGAAGCGAGTAATGTGTCTATGAGGGTCCTGTTTGCCACTCCCATCAAACTGATTCTCCCGGATCTGGAATGTGACACATGCTTCAACTCTGAAGGAGTCTGTGTTCAGGTTGCCCCTCACAATAGAAGAGTCACAATCTCCCAAGCTTGGTAGATCATACTCGAAGAGAGGCTTGTAACGAGGAGGAGGAGGAGGAGGATTTTCTTCAGCCATGTCCTCAAAATCAATCGCTTCAAGCCTCTTCCTTTCTCTGACTTCCTTCCTTAAGCGCTTCTCAGTCTTGGTGATCTCCGAATCAAATAGCAAGTCCTCTTGTGAGATGGTACCTCGCATACAAAAACACGGCAAGACCAAGTGGAATCAAAGAAGTAGAGAAATAATAACAAATAACAGAAAAAATAAAAATAAAAATCGCTTAACCAATCAATCAAATTTCCTAAAAATTAGGAAAATTGTTTGTGCCAATCCCCGGCAACGGTGCCAAAAACTTGTTGGTGACGCCGGCAAGTGTACCGGGTCGTCGCAAGTAATAAAAGAAACACGGTAAGTAATTACCGAGGTCGAACTCAGGGATTGGGCTACCAATTCGACTAATCCGTGGGAAATCTGATATGTTGGTCAAGCGAGAGAAGGTGGTTGAGAGAGAGAGAGTATGATCGCAATTCAAGTAACAAATCGAATAAAACTAAGGTGATTAAATTCAGAAATTAAAACATCCAAGGTCTCAAATCCACCTACCCAATCATGTATAGTACCCAAGTGATGATGTATTCCTCCCTAAGTTCAATTATAATGTCAACCGGGACCCCTAAATTTCTCCTATATTCACTGTCGTGCTCAATAGGACGTATTCGACGATTGGATAAATTATTTGTTCGGTCTCATAACCCTAATCTCGAATTCTATTAAACCTTGTTCCCTATATGGTTGCACTAATCAAATAAATCCACGGTCGTGCTCATTATTCAATTAATGATTCCAATTCAAGTTCTAAAACGCGACTTGCCGTTTGGCCTCAAACACGTTAACTAGTTAATCACGCAACACATATGATCAACACAATCAATTCAGAATTGGAAAACATTTGCGATCCCGATTCAAGTTCTAAAACGCGAATCACCGTTCGACCTCAAACACGTTTAACTGATTAATCATGCAATACATATGATCAAGCATTCAAATCAGAATCGGAAAACATCAATTAAAAAGAAGGGAGAAACACATACATCATATGAACACTATACCGCCATGGGTGGCTTCATTGATCCCTCGGACGAGGGGATTAGTTCCTCATGCCCGTGACGACGCACAAACAATCGGCAATAATCTCCATAATAATAAACTAAAAGAAGAAAAGAAAGAGAAGGGAGACGCAGCTCCAGAAACAAGGATTCGCACTCCTATTCTGATCTAAACAGTGGCTAACAACCTCCTCTCCTGATTTGAGACATCCTTTAAATAAGGATTCTGTTTCTCGCCAGCTCGTGGGGCGAGCTTACTCTCGCGATGCGAAATTTAGTATTGGCGCGCTTCAAATTTTGGATTTTCGCGAGGCGATCTTGTATTCGCGGGGCGAGTCTTCAAACCCTAAATCCCCCTCTCCGCCCCCCCCGTGATATTTATCACGGCATGCCGTGATGGTCTCTGTCTTCCATGGTCTTCGGGGACTCGCGAGGCGAGACACCTTTCGCGGCGAGTATTCAATTCAAGTGTGACCTTCATCACTATGCCGTGATGGTCTCTGGGGGATCCAATGTGACTTTTGTTTTGTTGACTATCGCGTGGGAGATACAGGTGTCTCAGTGCATTTCCACTATTTCTTGGCTTTCCTTGACTCGGTCACTTATTGACTGAAAACACAAAAGCAACAAAGCGTAATTTATTCAAAATAATAAAACTCAAAAAGACGAAACGGTCAAAGTCCAATGGAAAGCAGGCAAAATTGGGAACGAGGGAACACTAATTGGCACATAAACCCTAGTTCATCTAGTCATAAAACTAGATAAGCCAGAGGCTTATCAATGCCTGTTCAGAAACAATATATATTTATTAACATAGGTTATAACTAAAAATAAATACAGAAGTATAAATAAAAATAAATGTATACTAAGTTTAAACTACCTATATCAATATCCCTTCGTGATGATCATCACGAGTGGCATGTACATCGTCCACCTGTGTCTCCTCGATTATAGTAGGCATGTTTGTTGAAAAAGAAGGAGTCTTAGGAATATCAAGATTTGAATCTTGATTTTTCATCACTACCATTATACTTGCTTTTTCCTTGGAGAACCACGGACAACCTTTTGTTAGAAGGATCAGTGATGTAGAACACTTGTTTTGCTTGGGAAGCCATTATGAAAGGCTCATTTATATGACCTAACTTGTTGAGGTCTACCAATGTGAACCCCAATTCGTCGGTTTCTACACCACCGTTACTATCAACCCACTTATATTTAAAAACCGGCACCGTAAGCTTAGTGTAATCGAGCACCCAAATATCTTCAATATAACCAAAGTAAGGTGTCGGTGCTATAACGGGTTTTGTGTCCTTTGCACTAGAATCATAGTATCAATATTCTTCCATTGCATAGAATCTGCAGGATGACGAACCTTTCCATCACGTTTCCTCTCATCATTATGCCATCTAACATTCTTCGCATCTTTCGCATTGGCAAACAATCGCTTGAACCTTGGAATTATTGGAAGATACCACAACACCTTCGCAGAAGGACCCTTTTTTCTCACATCATCAAGATCATCATCATCATTACCACCCTTCACTTTGTATCTTGATAACCCACATTTGGGGCAATCTTGATTGTCTTCATGAACACCGGTGTACAATATGCAATCATTGGGGCATGTGTGTATCTTCTTATACTCCATACCCATCGGACACAATACCTTCTTGGCCTCATAGTTACGGTCAGGTAATGTGTTGTCCTCCGGAAGCAAGTCTTTCAACACTTCAAGCAATTCCGTGAATCTTTTATCGGTCCAACCATTTCTCGCCTTCACACAAACCAATTTTAGCACCACCGACAACCGTGTATGAGTAGTACACCCTGGATATAAAGGCTTATCCGCATCACCGCACAACCTATCATACACATGAGCTCGATGAAAAGATTCTTGTCCAATATCACGGATCATGTCCTCTACTCGATCATCCTCCATATCTACATCAACGTCGTTACTTTGGGAGACACTTGTCGTACTACTCAACAACACATCACCATGCCATATCCATCTTGTATAGCTCAAGCAAACCCCTTCACAAATCAAATGAGTACGTATATCCTTCACTGTACATTTCCTCGTATTCAAACACTTGACACAAGGACAACATAACATTCCATTACTATTAGGAACATTCCTTTGAGCAAATTCTATAAATTCTCCCACCCCCTTCAAATACTCAGCACTAGTGCGCTTACAAAACACCCAACTACGATCCATAACTAGATAGGTTCTGTAGATATACAAAACATATATCCAAGACGTTTAAAAATTATTTCAAATTTACACCATTTTCAGGTTTCTTAAGACAAAAGAAATAAGCAAATGAAGATAAATTAACAAAACAGAATTCCAATGAGCAATATATTGTTGATGTCACATGCTACAAGCAACTCTATATTTGTTCCCATTTTGAAATAGGTCATGATAGCAAAAGAAAAACAAGAGAAAACACAAAACCCACGACCAGAAATAGAGACATTCGAAACAACTCAAACTCTCAGTTTCAAGTTTCAACTACAGAGACTACAGTTTCAACATACACTCAAAACCAAAAATAAAAAAATGTGCCCTAAAGACTCACCAGAAATAGGTGCTCGCGTGATGGCCAACGTTCGATGTGGTTACTGAGAGCATAGGGACAAGGAGAGTTAGTGCGTGGGATGGGGAAAGAGAGATGTTAAGTTATTGCAAAGAATGAGCGGGAAAGACAGAGTTAGGTTTAAGAGTGTACCTCGGTGGTGGCGAAGAAGCCCTCGCGGTGGTTGCGGTGGAGATGAGCTCACGATTAGGGAAGAGTGAGAGTGAGAGTGAGAGTGAGAGTGAGAGTTGAGAGTGAGAGTGAAAGTGAGCGTGATGAAAAGAGAAGAACAGAGACGTACAGAGCGAAGTGAAGAAGGCACGCGGGTGTAAACGTTATAATCAAAAACCAAAAATAAAACAACATTTTACGTCAGTTGTTTGTAACAATTGACGTTAAAGGTCATTTATTTAACGTCAGTTGTATTAAACAACTGACGTTAAAAATAAATATATTTTTTTTTAAAACACTTTTAACGTCAGTTGTTGGAGACAACTGACATTAAACGTGTACCTGCAAAAACATTCATTTCTTTGACTGTTGTGCTACTGATAAGCCTCTGGCTCATCTAGTTTTATAGCTAGTATGACCAGGGTTTTGTGCAAATTATATCATATTTTCACCCAAATTAGATTGGATTGTCCTCAAGCAAGGTTTTGAGTCTCTAGAGTAGTTTTAAGTTAATTTAGCTAGTTTTAAGTCAAAATAATACACTTATGGTTATTTCCTTACTTTCAGGTTAAGTAGAAGCTGAGAAAATAAAGAGCAGGGGATTCGCCCCGCGAAGGACATGCTCGCCACGCGACCCCGAAGCCTGACTGTTCCAAGAAATTGCTAAGTCTCTGGTTCGCCCCGCGAAGAAGGTCTCGCCCCGCGAGTCTTGCAACCCTGAAAAAGTCAGATACGATCACGGCTTGCCCGTGTTGAAAGTCATGGCCGTGGCAGTTTTGAAGTTGAAGAGTCTCGCCTCGCGAGCATCCATTCGCCTCGCGAGTATGGAAGTCAGAGAGCATCACGGTTGGCCCCTGAAGGCCATAACGGGCGTAAGGGGAAGACCCTTCATATCCTCGCCTCGCGAGCAGCACTTCGCCTCGCGAGAATGCCAAAGGTTGCTGACTGTTCATGAAATTCGCCTCGCGAATGTGTGATCGCCTCGCGAGATAGCTAATTTCAGAATTTGTATAAAAGGCTGTTCTGAACAATTTGTAGAGACTTTTGCTTCTCCATTTTTCTGTTTTACATTTTTCTCTGTGTGATTTCGTTTGTGTTATGGAGAACTAAGTTCTTAGGATTGATCTATTGTAATTGATTTCCATACACTAGAGGTTCTTGTATTTTCCTGTTTTGTATGCTTTTCCCTCTTCAATACCATATTTTGTATTTCTGTTTGCTTAATTCAGGAGTATACTGTATTGTATTGATTTATTTCTGGTGATATCATGTTCCTATAATTAATCGCATCTGCTTAATTTGCGTGTGTACATTTCGTGTTCGCTTAGTTCACGAAGGGCTTAACCCCGTTTGCTTAATTCGGGAATAGGGACATGTATCTGTGGTAGTAGTTTTGCTTGTAAATTGCTACTACAACCGGGAGGGGATAAGAATTTGCTTAGGGCTTGGAAATTGTATGAACCTATGATAGTGGGAAATCAAGAGCAATAGATTAATCTGTTTTTGGCCATTTGATAACCTCCTTGAACTGCTTGTTTTCAATTGCTCTGTTTTTAATATTCTGTTTTCTTTGATTGCATCTCAAACCAAATCCCCCCCAAAACTTATTTTTGTGGAAGATAATATTCACAGAGTCCTTGAGAGACGACATCCGAGTTGTCGCACTAAACTACAGTTTTAAACCCGCTCGTCCTTTTTGGCGCGTGCGCGACAGCGTGACCAAAAATTGGCGCCGTTGCCGGGGACTCTGAGTTGTTATTTTTCGCAACTTATTTTATTTTATTTTTCTTTCTTTCTTTTATTTTCTGTTTTGTTTTGAATTGGTCTGGCTACTAGGTCTCATTGCCCTGAACTGTGTGATTTTGACCCGGAAATTGAAAGAACACTGCACACACTCCGTAGAGAATTTCGGGCTAGTTCTAGTAGTGGTTCCAATTTTAAAACTGCTTTTGAAAACATGGGAGACCAAAGGACTTTGAGGCAGCTTGCTGCCCCTGATGTGAATTACGATGGTTTGTGCATTGCTTATCCTGGTGCTGACACTCCTTTTGAGTTAAAATCTGGGCTAATCCATTTGTTGCCAAGATTTAATGGTCTTGCAGGTGAAGATCCACACAAGCACCTCAAGGAATTCCAAGTCGTCTGCTCCACAACTTTGAGGCCAGAAGGAGTAACTGAGGATCATATCAAGTTGAAGGCTTTTCCATTCTCACTCCAGGGAGCTGCAAAAGATTGGCTATTATACCTTGCGCCGAATTCCATTACCACATGGAATGACTTGAAGAAGCTCTTCCTAGAGAAATATTTTCCTGCCTCCAGAGCCGCTGCAATTAGGAAAGAAATCTGTGGAATAAGGCAAGGAAATGAGTCGCTAGCTGAGTATTGGGAGAGGTTCAAGCAGTTGACATCCAGTTGCCCCCAGCATCAAATTTCTGAATAGCTTCTCATCCAATATTTTTATGAAGGATTGCAGCCGATGGATAGGAATATTTTGGATGCTGCTAGTGGGGGAGCGTTGGTTGACAAGACTCCATCTGCTGCCAAGCAACTCATTGAGAACATGTCATTAAATTCCCAGCAATTCACTACCAGAAGAAATTCTGTTGAGACTAGAGGTGTACATGAGGTCCGCACTTCCTCTTCCAGCCATGATCGTGATGATAGAATTGACAGACTCACTTCCTTGGTAGAGAAATTGGCAATGGATAGGGTTCAGCCTGCGGTATTGTGTGGCATGTGCAGTTCTCCTGAGCACCCATATGAAGCATGCCCCATTTTGCAAGGAGGATCAATTACTGAATCACCTCAAGCCTTTGCAGTCCATCCGTATAATCAGGGCAATAACCAGAACATATATAGCATTCTAGATCTTTCAACAAATAGGTACCATCCCAGCTGGAGTAATCATCCTAATCTGCGGTATGGGAACTCATCCCAACAACCGATGGCACCTCAGAATCCTCCAGTGACCACTTCTTCACCGTCCGGACCTTCAGTTGATGACATGTGCAAGCAAATAACTTCACAATTGAATGCACAAATCACTACACTTTTCCAGCAGCAAATGGGACAGTTCCAGGCACAGTTCCAGGCCTCACAGGCACAGTTTCAGCAGAGAACGGATGCGAGTATTCAGGCATTGCATACACAGATTGGACAGATGGCCACAGACATAAATAACATAAAGCAAGGTCAAAGAACAACCCAGCTGCCAGTACAGTCAGTGATAAATCCTAATGCCTCCAACCCTAATGTGAGTGCCATATCTCTGAGGTCTGGAAAGGTTGTTGAGGCCACTTCTGGAAAGGATGAAGAAACCATGAAGGCTACTCCTGAGCCTACTGTTGAGGTTACTACTGACAGGCCACCAATCCCGTTCCCACACAGATTACAGAAAAATTTGAAGAGTGGAGGTGAAGACAAGGAGAAGGAAATTCTTGATGTTTTAAGAAAGGTGGGTGTTAATATCCCTCTGTTGGATGTGATCAAGCAAGTGCCCAAGTATGCAAAATTTCTCAAGGACTTATGCACCAACAAGAGGAAGATGAAGAATAATGAGAGGGTTGATTTGGGAAGAAATGTCTCAGCGCTTATCCAGTCTAAGCCAGAAAGAGTTGTTGCTTTCACCCCTACTCAGGCACTGCCACAGAAGTGCAAGGATCCAGGCACCTTCACTATCCCATGCACTATTGGGGACAAGAAGTTTGAAAACTGCATGCTGGACTTGGGAGCATCTATCAATGTCATGCCTACCTCCATCTTTAACAAACTTGATCTTGGTCCTTTGAAGTATACAGGTATCACCATTCAGTTGGCCAACAGGACCAGTGCCCGCCCCATGGGAATGGTGGAAGATGTACTAGTGCAAGTTGATGATCTGATCTTCCCAGCTGATTTCTACATCTTGGACATGGCAGGCGAGTTCCAGTAAATCACCAATCATCCTGGGCCGACCATTCATGAAGACAGCTAAGACTAACATTGATGTGGATGATGAGACCATGTCTATGAAGTTTGGGGATATAGTTGCAAAGTTTAACATATTTGATGCCATGAAACATCCAGTGGAAGAGCACTCTGTATTCCACATAGAGCTTATCTCTGAGACTATTGAGGACACCCATGAGAACTTGTTTTCTAATTTTCCACTTAATTCTGGCTGTGATGATATTTTTTCTTGTCTTGATTGTACTAACGCTAACCATTTTGTGGTTTGTGCTGAGATTGCTGCATGTTTAGCAGGTGATCAAATTGTCAGTGCAGTGGATGAGAACCATGAAGAGGATGAAGCAGCACCGGAGGCCCTCTCTACCTCTTTGGCCTTAGACTGCAAGGAATGGGATCCAGGTGACAGCTCCCGCTTACACTGCACTTAATCAGGGAGTACTCTTTTCCTTTCCCTCACTATGATCTTATAGTTCTGTTGTTCATTGGGACAATGCATGTTTTAAGTGTGGGGGAGGGAACTAGTTGTAGTTTTTCTTTTCTTTGAATAAAGTTTCTTTTCTTTGAATAAAGCTCCTGAATAAATTGAGAAGCTCAGGAGCATTTGTTTGTTGAGTCTTTTGTTGGCAAGTTTGCTAGAGTTTTTCTTTTCTTTGAATAAAGTTTCTTTTCTTTGAATAAAGCTCCTGAATAAATTGAGAAGCTCAGGAGCATTTGTTTGTTGAGTCTTTTGTTGGCAAGTTTGCTAGATTTTGATTGATGTTGCACAGATTACTTGCATGATTGATATGTGATGATTCCTCCTAGGCTGAAATTTTTTTTTGATTTTGAAAAGTGATTCCCATGTGAAATTGAAAACTGAACTTTGAGATTTTGTTATGATGGCATGATGTATGATAAGTTTGGGGTGATAGGAAGCACACACTAGGGATAGAATCTCTTTCAAACAATTTGCATGAATGTCCAGGTGAGGTTTTGAGCCTCCAACATGTTTTAAACTGTGTGAAAATCACTTTCAAGTTGCACTTCCCTGGATTTGATTGAATCTCTTTTTGGTTTGCATGATTATATGTGTGTAGCAAATGATTTAGGCAGTTTCTTTGTAAATAGCTACTTGGCCTAAAAATAAACAATTCCTAATGCATGTTCCCTAGTTAGTCCTTTTGAGCTTATTAGCCTGTTAGTTCTTGATAACCTAATGTTATAAGCCCAAAAATCTGGAAAACCATGTTAACCCGATCTTAGGATTAGGAGAGCATGTAATCTTAGAATGGGTGCAAGAAACTAAGTTTGGGGTGGCTACGAGGTGCAATATGTTGTTGGGATTGAGAAAAAGAAAAAAAAAAAGAGAAAAAAGTTGGAGCCAAAGGCTTGTGAAAGAAAAAGTGTACAAATGTAAAAAAAAAATATAAAAAAAATAAAAAAATACAAAAATGCCAAAAAGAAATAAAAAGGGCTGTAGCCACCCAGAAGTGTAAAGAAAAAAATAATAAAGAAAGGAACTTGAGTGAATTTCAAAGTGTAAATATAGTTCATGCTCTCTTGGTCCCTAGGGTCTTCAGCTTAGTTCCTTTTGTATATCCTACCCTTAGCCAGGCCCCATTACAACCCATAAAAGACCTTTTGATGTTGCTTGCATGTTTTCTGTGGGAACCATTTTGAGGTGAAAATCAAATTTTTGGGAAGTGTTCTTGAAAAGTGAAACTGAGTGCAAGTTGTTAGCCTGACATAAACTGAGTGACTGAGTGAACAAATAATGCCCTTGTGAGGAAGGCAGTTGTTGGATTTGGTGATCTCCCTCTTGTGTGTGACTTAGATTCCCTTTTTAGATTTCTGATTGTTTTCATGATGAAATTCTCAAATGTTTAGAATAAATGAATGTGGGGATTGCTCTGTTTGAAAAGGGGGAAACAATGAAGAAAAAAACTGTTTTTGATGTATTGCTTGAATGTGTGCAATGTTGATTGAATCTTTTGAGCTTGCCAGGTCTTGAGTCTTTTTGATTTTTTTAGTCTTAGTTTGCTTGGGGACAAGCAAAGTTTAAGTTTGGGGTATTTTGATAAGCCTCTGGCTCATCTAGTTTTATAGCTAGTATGACCAGAGTTTTGTGCAAATTATATCGTATTTTCACCCAGATTAGATTGGATTGTCCTCAAGCAAGGTTTTGAGTCTCTAGAGTAGTTTTAAGTTAATTTAGCTAGTTTTAAGTCAAAATAATACACTTATGGTTATTTCCTTACTTTCAGGTTAAGTAGAAGCTGAGAAAATAAAGAGCAGGGGATTCGCCCCGCGAAGGACATGCTCGCCACGCGACCCCGAA
The DNA here is from genome assembly GCA_030762895.1 of Sophora flavescens. Classification (NCBI taxonomy): domain Eukaryota; kingdom Viridiplantae; phylum Streptophyta; class Magnoliopsida; order Fabales; family Fabaceae; genus Sophora; species Sophora flavescens. The sequence goes on along the minus strand of CM061069.1, from coordinate 80,158,912 downwards.
GCCTGACTGTTCCAAGAAATTGCTAAGTCTCTGGTTCGCCCCACGAAGAAGGTCTCGCCCCGCGAGTCTTGCAACCCTGAAAAAGTCAGAGACGATCACAGCTTGCCCGTGTTGAAAGTCATGGCCGTGGCAGTTTTGAAGTTGAAGAGTCTCGCCTCGCGAGCATCCATTCGCCTCGCGAGTATGGAAGTCAGAGAGCATCACGGTTGGCCCCTGAAGGCCATAACGGGCGTAAGGGGAAGACCCTTCATATCCTCGCCTCGCGAGCAACACTTCGCCTCGCGAGAATGCCAAAGGTTGCTGACTGTTCATGAAATTCGCCTCGCGAATATGTGATCGCCTCGCGAGATAGCTAATTTCAGAATTTGTATAAAAGGCTGTTCTGAACAATTTGTAGAGACTTTTGCTTCTCCATTTTTCTGTTTTACATTTTTCTCTGTGTGATTTCGTTTGTGTTATGGAGAACTAAGTTCTTAGGATTGATCTATTGTAATTGATTTCCATACACTAGAGGTTCTTGTATTTTCCTGTTTTGTATGCTTTTCCCTCTTCAATACCATACTTTGTATTTCTGTTTGCTTAATTCAGGAGTATACTGTATTGTATTGATTTATTTCTGGTGATATCATGTTCCTATAATTAATCGCATCTGCTTAATTTGCGTGTGTACATTTCGTGTTCGCTTAGTTCACGAAGGGCTTAACCCCGTTTGCTTAATTCGGGAATAGGGACATGTATCTGTGGTAGTAGTTTCGCTTGTAAATTGCTACTACAACCGGGAGGGGATAAGAATTTTCTTAGGGCTTGGAAATTGTATGAACCTATGATAGTGGGAAATCAAGAGCAATAGATAAATCTATTTTTGGCCATTTGATAACCTCCTTGAACTGCTTGTTTTCAATTGCTTTGTTTTTAATATTCTGTTTTCTTTGATTGCATCTCAAACCAAATCCCCCCCAAAACTTATTTTTGTGGAAGATAATATTCACAGAGTCCTTGAGAGACGACATCCGAGTTCTCGCACTAAACTACAGTTTTAAACCCGCTCGTCCTTTTTGGCACGTGCGCGACAGCGCGACCAGCTACTTACCCATGACTATCGTGCTACTTACCCATCCACGTTGTAACTTAATCATCTTAATGAGCATTAAGTTTATAGATCAGTTTTCGAGGAAGAACTTGGAGGAATCAAAGAGCAAGGACGAAGATCAAGGAATCATCAAGACAATAGCTTAACGAAGAAATTAGTGTTAAGTCTTAGATGATTTGTAATAGATGAAATCTCTTATTCACAAATAAGCTCAATTTGAAAAGATGCATGAAAGAAAATCATTTTTCATAACCTGCATTAAAAGGAATAAGTTTTCGTAAATGAAAATGATTTTTGAAATAAGATTTCAAAGCGCTCGTCCAACACAGGAATAATATAAGTGCTCGTCCAACACTGGGAATAATAAAAAATGGCGTCCAAGAAAGTGATACAAGCGCACGTCCACTAAAGTGACACAAGCACACGTCCACTAAAGTGATCCAAGCGCACGTCCACTAAAGTGACACAAGCGCACGTCCACTGAAGTGATAAAAGTGCTCGTCCACACAAGTCTTTGGACTTGCTAAGATCTTATTGAGAAGTTCCGTCCACTGACATGGCATATGGAGCTCGTCTACTAGTTGGAGCACGTCCAATTACTTTGTGTTAGTACTTCCGTCTGCTGACGTTGGAAATGGACGCGACTATTTTCTTCAAATGGACTCGGAAATTTTTTAAAGATGGACGATGTTATTTTTTAAGATAGACGCGACTATTTTCTTCAAAAGGACGCGGTCATTTTTCCAAATGGACTCGATTATTTTATGGACGCGAATTCTACAAGAACAATCATAATCTTATTTCAAGAACGAGAATCAAGAAAACAGATTCTGTTAATCAGATCCAAATCTGTTTTGATTGATCCCAACGACTATAACTTGTTTTCTATATAAAGAGGGATCAAAGGAACACTTAAACAACATATACGAATATCATAACATATCACTGTTTTACGAAATCGTTTTGAGAAATCAATTGTGAAAATCATTCATCATCTTTATTGAGCTTACTGAGAAAAGAGTGTTTCAATACTCAAAGTACTTCAATTTGTTTATCTGACTACTGAGAGTTAGGAATCAACTTTTGTTTTTACTTTTGATTGTAAAGAGAGAGGGAGTCTCTCTGAGTGATTAAGGTGAGGTATCCCTAAGGTTGAACATTGAGGCTCTTCACAAGAGTGTGGTATCTCGAGGTGAAGGAGTGCTCTGTGGTGTGAATGTTTTTCAAGCTACCTGGTAAAGCTTGTGTGTTAGTGTGTGAAATCCCACAGGTGGAGTGGAGACTGGATGTATGTCACATTGGAGGTGACTGAACCAGGATAAATCTGGTTGTGTGGTATCCCTAAACTCAAACTCCTTTACTTTCTGTTTATGTTCAAGAACCTACAACTTTGATGTTTAAATTTCAATATAATTTATGTTCTTGATCTGTATAAACTGTATTGTTATTACTGAGTTATTAAACCTGAACCTATTTTGAATCTTTTTGAATTAATCTTTCTTATCCTCATCACCTTCTATTCAAGATTTTGTAAAAACCCTTCATCGATTTTGTAAAAGATCCTAAGAACACTAATCCGCAACTCTGATTTATAAAGCTTTGTGAAAAAGTTTTAAGAGGGAAATATTTTTTGAAAACTCAATTCACCCCCCTCTTGAGTTGTTGAAGCCAAAACAACAATTGGCATCAGAGCTAAACTCTGAAGTTTGGCTTAACAGCTATAAGAGTATGGCTTCCAATGACTGTCTGAATGAAGGGGCTTTCCTTGCACGCCCGCCTGCCTTCAATGGATTTGAGTATATCTATTGGAAGGAAAGAATGGTAATCTTTCTTGAGGCAGCAGGTGTTGACATATGGGTTGCAGTAGAGAATGGACCATTTGTCCCCTCCACTGTAGATGCTAATGGTGCTCCAAGAAATAAGACTAAAACCGAATCGAATAAGGATGATAAGAAAAGAAATCCATCCACTTTTCAAAAAATAAACTTCAGCAAAGGTGACAACTCTTCCACCAACATCACATGCTTTGAATGGGGAAAGATTGGCCACATGAAGCTTGACTGTCCAAAGCTACAAAAGAAGGACAAAACTGAAAAATTTGACTCAAAGGACAAGAAGTGGAGAAATCCAAGAAAGGCCTACATTGCTTGGGATGATAATGATCTAGATTCCACTGAAGAATCTGAATCTGAGGAGGCAAACTTGTGCTTGATGGCCAGAAATGACAGTGATTCAGAAAGTGAAGTAAGTTCTGATTATCAACCTTCTTATGATGAATTGCAAAATGCTTTTGAAGAACTTCATAAAGAATCCATTAGACTTGCTAGATTGCTAAATAAGTCTAAGAAAACTATCACATGCTTAGAGGAGAAAACTTCTGTTTTAAACAAAGAGGTAGATCAATTAAAAACAGAAAATTATGCTTTAAAAGAAAACCTAACTACCGTTTTAGATGCACCTATATGTGATAAATGTCCTAAGTTGGAGAAACATATAAATCATTTGAATGGTGATCTATCTAGAATTACTAATGATAAAGAAATCTGGAATGCATCTAGCTGTACATTGACTAAAGAAGTTGAAAAACTGAAAAAATACTTAGCCAAGTTCACAAATGGTAGAGATAATTTGGATGCATTGTTAGGACAGCAAAATTGTGTTTATGATAAGACCGGAATAGGCTATAAACCTAAGATACATGAGAAATCTTTCAAGAAATTTTTTGCTGCACCTATGATATCAAACATACCATTTGTTAAATGTTATTTCTGTGCTAGAAAAGGTCACACAGCTTCTACATGCCAATACAGAAAATCAGCATACAATAAATCTAACTATATATGGGTTCCTAAAGGAACTATTGCTGCAACTAACTCAAAAGGACCCAAACAGATTTGGGTACCTAAAGCAAAAACAAGATTCTGTTTTGTAGGTGTGTTGGAAAGCCAAGAATGTGAAATGGTATCTTGACAGTGGCTGTTCCAACCACATGACTAGAGACAAAAACAAGTTCATTTCCTTTACCCCTAAGTCAAGTGGTAGTGTTACCTATGGAGACAATAATAAAGGGAGAATACTTGGCATTAGCAACATTGGAAGCGACTCAATAACAATCATTGAGGATGTACTGTATGTTGAGGGATTGAAACATAACCTGTTAAGTATCAGTCAACTATGTGACAAAAGCTTCAAGGTAAAATTCAATTACAATAGTTGCTTAATAGAAAATCAGCATGATGAAAATTTGAAATTAATTGGACATAGGAAAAATAACATCTATATGCTTGATTTAGATAATATCTCTTCAAATATTGCATGCTGTCTTATTTCAAAAGAAGAAGAGAATTGGCTTTGGCATAGAAGAATTGCACACATTCACATGAACCACTTGAATAAACTGATTCGTAAAGATCTTGTAGTTGGCTTGCCTAAACTAAAATTTGTGAAAGATGGACTATGTGATGCATGTCAAAAAGGAAAGCAAGTTAAGGTCTCTTTTAAACCAATGTTTCAACAACTAGACCCTTGCAACTTTTACACATGGATTTATTTGGTCCATCTAGAACCAAAAGCTTTGGTGGTAACTCGTATGCATTGGTAATAGTAGATGATTACTCTTGATGTACATGGACATATTTTCTATCTCATAAGAGTGATTCATTTGCTACATTTTAGAAAATGGCAAAAATTGTGCAAAATGAAAAGGACATAAAAATTGTTTCTATAAGAAGTGATCATGGGGGAGAATTTCAAAATGAAGTGTTTGAAAATTTTTTCTGCTCCTAGAACTCCACAACAAAATGGAGTAGTGGAAAGAAAGAATAGATCATTAGAGGAGATAGCAAGAACTATGTTGAATAACTCTAGCTTGCCAAAACATTTTCGGGCAGATGTTGTCAATACGGCCTGCTATGTGCTAAATAGAGTCTTGATAAGATCAATCTTAAAGAAAACCCCTTATGAACTTTACAAAGGAAGAAAACCAAATATAGCACATTTACATATTTTCGATTGCAAATGCTTTGTTCTTAACAATGGAAATAATAAGCTTGGAAAATTTGATGCAAAGGCTGATGAAGGAATTTTCCTAGGATACTCTCTATCTAGCAAATCATTTAGAATATATAATAAGAGAACACAAACTATTGAGGAATCTGTGCATGTGACATTTGATGAGTCTAACCCCAAAAGGTTGGGAAAGGATTGTGTTATTGATGATCTTGCAGATTCAATTGAGAAAACTCTCCTAGAAGAGAAACAGGACAATGAAGAATATGAAAGCTTAAAGAACGAATCGCTGCAGCAGGAGCAAATAGAACAACAGCCTGACCTACCAAAGGAATGGAAGACTGTCAGAAATCATCCAATTGATAACATCATTGGTGAAATTACAAATGGGGTAACTACTAGACAATCTCTTAGAAATGTTTGTAATCATATGGCATTTGTGTCTCAAGTAGCACCTAAGAACATAGATGATGCTATAATTGATGAACATTGGGTGATGACTATGCAAGATGAGGTAAACCAGTTTGAAAGAAACCAAGTCTGGAAACTAGTACCTAAACCCAAGAACTGTCAAGTAATAGGTACAAAATGGGTTTTTAGGAATAAACTAGATGAAAATTGTATAATTGTAAGAAACAAGGCTAGATTGGCAGCCAAAGGGTATAACCAAGAAGAAGGCATAGATTATGATGAAACATATGCACCAATAACAAGATTAGAAGCTATAAGAATGATACTTGCTTATGCTTGCATAATAGGATTTAAATTGTTCAATGGATGTTAATAGTGCTTTCTTAAATGGATTTATACAAGAGGAAGTGTATGTTGGTCAACCACCTGTTTTTGAGGATAATGAATTGCCTAACCATGTTTATAAACTGTCTAAAGCACTATATGGCTTAAAGCAAGCTCCTAGAGCTTGGTATAAAAGGTTAAGTAATTTTCTCATTGAAAAAGGATTTAAAAGAGGTAAAATTGACACAACTTTGTTCACTAAGAAAAAGGCACACAACATTTTACTTGTACAAATATATGTGGATGATATAATTTTTGGTGCTACTAATGAGCAGTTGTGCAATGAGTTTATAAGTCTTATGCAGAGTGAGTTTGAAATGTCAATGATGGGTGAGCTAAACTTTTTCCTTGGACTGCAAATAAAGCAAACTAAAAATGGAATCTTTGTTAACCAAACCAAGTACTGCAATGAGTTAATCAAGAAGTTTGGCATGGAAAAAGCTAAGGAGATGGCTACTCCAATGAGTACCTCCTGTTATCTGGACAAGGATGAGCAAGGTAAACCTGTTGATGTTTCTAAATTCAGAGGTATGATAGGCTCACTACTTTATCTTACTGCTAGTAGGCCAGATATCATGTTTAGTGTATGCATGTGTGCTAGGTATCAAGCAAATCCAAAAGAATCACACTTAACAGCAATTAAAAGGATAATTAAGTATCTGTTAGGAACAAAAGACATGGGATTATGGTATCCCAAAGGAGCTACATGTACTTTAATTAGCTATTCAGACTATGATTTTGCTAGTTGTAAACTAGACAGAAAGAGTACTAGTGGAACTTGCCAATTACTAGGAAGCTCATTAGTATCATGGTTCAGTAAGAAACAATCTAGTGTGGCTTTATCCACTGTAGAGGCTAAATATATAGCAGCTGATAGCTGTTGTGCACATGTTTTATGGATGAAACAACAATTAGTTGATTATGGGTGTGCAACTAAACCAAGTTCCTATTAGATGTGGCAATACGAGTGCAATTAACCTAACTAAAAATTCCATAATGCACTCTAGAACTAAACACATAGAAATAAGACATCATTTCATTAGAGACCATATTCAAAGTAGAGAAATTGAGATTGAATATGTTGATACAACTAAACAACTTGTCGATATCTTTACCAAGCCCTTGAACAAGGAAAGCTTCTTTTTCATTAGAAGAGAATTGGGCATAATCGATCAATCCTATATCTAATCTCTAAAGAAACTGATTATATGATTGTATCTTTGTGTAAATATGCTCTGATTCTTGTATGATTTGATTTGGAATATCTATGAATGATCAGAAGAGAGCTTTGGAACATCTATGCGATTTGGACATATCTTTTTGATTTGCCCCTGCACCTATCCCTTTATCATGAACAATTTTATATGCTAAGTTTGAATGTTTAAATGCTTGCCTTCTCTATCGCTTTAAATATTTCTTTTCTTTACCTTTTTTATGATGCCAAAAGGGGAAGAAAAAGTATGATATAGAGAAAGGGGATAATAACAAATTATACATGAAGAAAAAGTATCATATAGAGAAAACGAATTATACATGCATATGTTGAGGGGGAGCTTAAAAGCTTACATGATTAATGGGGAGTAAATCAAATTCTGCTCTGATAATATTTTTTTGCACTGATATACTTCTGCTCCGACTGCTTTGATACCATGATATAAATCTGTCAAAAACACTTAGCGTCTGCTACACTTATACTCTGATCTTATAATTTGTCAAAAGGTTTATCATAATCAAAAAGGGGGAGATTGTTAAACTCAATGAATTAGAATTTTTGATATATGACAAATACAACATATGTATGCAAGTGTTTTTAGTGTCAAATTGTAAAGACGGGTATCAAGCAGTATTCAACAAGTTCAGTGAGCAATCAAAGGAGAATATTCAAGGAACAACTTGGAGGAATCAAAGAGCAAGGACGAAGATCACGGAATCATCAAGACAAGAGCTTAATGAAGAAATTAGTGTTAAGTCTTAGATGATTTGTAAGAGATGAAATCTCTTATTCACAAATAAGCTCAATTTGAAAAGATGCATGAAAGAAAATCATTTTTCACAACCTGCATTAAAAGGAATAAGTTTTCGAAAATGAAAATGATTTTTGAAATAAGATTTCAAAGCGCTCGTCCAATACAGGAATAATATAAGTGCTCTTCCAACACTGGGAATAGTAAAAAATGGCGTCCAATAAAGTGATCCAAGTGCACGTCCACTAAAGTGATCCAAGCGCACGCCCACTAAAGTGACACAAGCACACGTCCACTGAAGTGATAAAAGTGCTCGTCCACACAAGTCTTTGGACTTGCTAAGATCTTAATGAGAAGCTCCGTCCACTGACATGGCATATGGAGCTCGTCTACTAGTTGGAGCACGTCCAATTACTTTGTGTTAGTACTCCCGTCTGCTGACGTTGCAAATGGATGCGACTATTTTCTTCAAATGGACTCGACAATTTTTTAAAGATGGACGCGATTATTTTTTAAGATAGACGCGACTATTTTCTTCAAATGGACACGGTTATTTTTCCAAATGGACTCGGTTATTTTATGAATGCGAATTCTACAAGAACAATCATAATCTTATTTCAAGAACGAGAATCAAGAAAACAGATTCTGTTAATCAGATCCAAATATGTTTTGATTTATCCCAACGACTATAACTTGTTTTTTATATAAAGAGGGATCAACGGAACACTTAAACAACATATACAAATATCATAACATATCACTATTTTACGAAATCGTTTTGAGAAATCAATTATGAAAATCATTCATCATCTTTAATGAGCTTACTAAGAAAAGAGTGTTTCAATACTCAAAGTGCTTCAATTTGTTTATCTGACTACTGAGAGTTAGGAATCAACTTTTGTTTTTACTTTTGATTGTAAAGAGAGAGGGAGTCTCTCTGAGTGATTAGGGTGAGGTATCCCTAAGGTTGAACATTGAGGCTCTTCACTAGAGTGTGGTATCTCGAGGTGAAGGAGTGCTCTGTGGTGTGAATGTTTTTCAAGCTACCTGGTAAAGCTTGTGTGTTAGTGTGTGAAATCCCACAGGTGGAGTGGGGACTGGATGTAGGTCACATTGGAGGTGACTGAACCAGGATAAATCTGGTTGTGTGGTATCCCTAAACTCAAACTCCTTTACTTTCTGTTTATGTTCAAGAACCTGCAACTTTGATATTTAAAGTTCAATATAATTTCTGTTCTCGATATGTATAAACTGTATTTTGTTATTACTGAGTTATTAAACCCGAACCTATTCTGAATCTTTCTGAATTAATCTTTCTTATCCTCATCACCTTCTATTCAAGATTTTGTAAAAACCCTTCATCGATTTTGTAAAAGATCCTGAGAACACTAATCCACAACTCTGATTTATAAAGCTTTGTGAAAAAGTTTTAAGAGGGAAATATTTTTTTAAAACTCAATCCACCCCCCCCCACCCCCCCCCCCCCTCTTGAGTCGTTGAAGCCAAAACAACAAAAAGTCGTGATTTTGGTCATTGATGTAGTAGAGATTACCATTGCCATGATGATTTAAGATCTTGAAAAAAGAAGAAAAGAATAGCATATTAATAAAAAAAGAAGGAAATATTGAATGTGTTACATGTTATTATTGAATATATATTCATTAGGCATTAAAGGTGGTAAAATGCCATTAGTATGGAGAAGCGTAACTTCTCTCCCTACCCATGCTTAGAATTCAATATAAGGACGTCATTTTCTAGAAGAAGGAATAAGAAGAATCGATGGTATGCTTAGCTCTAAAATGCTAGACTCTTTTGTGTTCTTATTTTCTTTGTACTAATATCTTCTCTTTTCATGTTGCCTTAATGTTGTAACATGTACAAAATGATCATGAATCATATTTGTTATATGTCAAAATTTTGCTAATATTTACAAGTGGGTTTGAATCAAGGTAAAGATAAATTTTTGTTTCCTAAGTCCTAATGATGGTAAGCTATGGGTTAATATTCAAATTTTCCTTATGAATTTATTCATTTGATCATGTTCTTACAAAAAATAAGCATTTGGGTATGTCTATTTTGTTAAATATTTTGGAGAAATTTTTTATTTGATTGATGATTTGATTAATTGAATTATTTTCTTGAGATTCACATGATCCATTTCATTGTGTTTTTAAGTGATTTTAGACGCACATGTACATGTTTTCTCCTATTTTGTTAATTAGTTTATAAGAATTTAAATAAAATATATATGATATCATTTCTAAAGTTTTATTCATTGAAGAAAATTGTGTGATCCCGAATCTTTATATATAAATGGTAAACTTTGATATATGGTAATTCTAAAGGTACCGTTGGTAAGGATTTATTGGTTATAACTTTTAGTATACTTTAATCTTTTGTAGCTATTGCACTTATTTTGTAACCATTGTACATGATTGTGTATTATATTGAAAGGTGTAACCACTCTCCTTATTGATACTTGAAGCTCTATACAAAGGACATGAGCTCCCATAAGTAAATTGGAGAAAACTCCTCTCCTTTTACAAAAGGTAGATCAAGTCTCTAGAATATCTACTATATTGTTTTCTTTGGATAACAAAATTTTATAAATTATGCTTATGCATTATCAACTCAAATAGATTTGAATGCGGTTGAAAGACGTGTTGATTGTAAACTAGAAGTTTGCAATTCATATGTAAATCAAAGTTCACTATATCATTGTAAACCAGAAGTTTACGGATCATAATAAGTTGTTGTTTGGCATGACCGTATAGGCCATCCCGGGTCCATAATGATGTGAAAAATATCTGAAAAATCATTTTGACAGCCATTGAAGGGCCAACAGAACATCCTTCAATCCAATAAGTGCTACTTGTTCCCGAGGGAAGTTGATAATTTGGCAATCACCAACACAAATTGGGAATGAATCTCTAACAGTTTTTAGACCATATACAAGACGACTTTGTTAAACCAATACACCCACTACCATTAAGATATTTTATGAGTTTAATTGATGCATCAACTAGATGGTCACATTTGTCAATTCGTAACCAGAAGTTTGCGAGATTATTTGCTCAACTAATTCAACTAAGAGTTCATTTTCGCGATTATCCAATTAAGAAAATATGTCTTGATAATGTTGGTGAATGTATATCTCTAGCCTTTTAATGAGTATTGTATGCATATCGAGGCTAATATTGAACACACTGTAGCACATGTTCATACAATGGACTTGCATTGATTAAGACAATTACTTATGAGATCAAAACTTCCTATTTATACTTGGGGACATACCAATCTTGCATGTTAGATATTAATTCGCATCAGCCAACAAGTTATTATAAGTCCTCCCTTTACAATTGGTTTCTTGTAATGAACCTAATATTTCCCCTTCTAAGAATTTTTGGATGTGCTATATATGTTCCAATTGCTCCACCACAACACACTAAGATGAGTCCTTGAAGAAGGTTGGGAATATATGATTGATATGAATCTCAATCTATAGTGAAATATTTGGACAATCAATATGAGAATTATTTACAACTTAGTTTATGGATTGTCATTTTGATGAATCAATTTTCCCAATATTAGGGAGAGGGAAGAAGCAGTTGGAAAAGGAGATTAGTTGGTATGGATTATCATTTTTAATCTTGATCCTTGTAAGAAACAACATGAAGTGGAAGCATTTCAAAAGATAATTCATTGACTATACCAACTGCTAATGCTCCAACTAAAATCGATTTCCATGTTGGACAATGTAATATTGTAAATGAGTCTCAAGCACACATGAAGCGTGGCAAACTCGTCGGTTCCGAAGATAAAAATCCTCAAACAAGAAAAGGAGCTAAAAAGTAAGATGGTCAAATTGAGGATTTGAAAACTCTAAAAGAGTCCTAATACATACTTAAAATTTCAGTTCTAGAAGAAACTCAGGTACCTGAAATTTGTGAAAAATAAAGAGATCTCAACAAATTATGTCATGAATGGAATACGATGGAACCGAAATGAAGTCAACATTGACTATATCTATGCATATAATGTAGCGCTAAATGAAATAAATTATAATGAGGATCACGAACCAAAGTCTTTTAAAGATTATAGACAAAGAAATGTTTGGCCAAAATGGAAAGATGCAATTTCTGCGGAATTAAACTCACTTATCAAGCGAAAAATTTTTGGACCTGAAGTCCGTACACTTGAAGTTGTAAGACTAGTTGATCAATACAAATGAGTTTTTGTGCGAAATTGAAATGAGAATGTTGAAATTGTGAGATACAAAGCACAACATTTTTCTCAAGGGTTTTTACAAAAACCTAAGGTTGATTTTGAAGATACGTATATATGCACTTGTGGTGGACGCAAGTACTTTTCGATAATTAATTAGTTTGGTAGCACATGAAGGACTCAATTTACATATAATAGATATTGTTACAACTTATTTGTATGGATCACTCGATAATGATATTTATATTAAACCCCCTGAAGGATTCAAGGTGCCGGAAGCATATCCTTGAAGGATTCAACATGCATAAAGCATATCCCTAAAGGAGTTAAGATATTTGAAATGTATAATTTAAAACATTGAAAGATGTACTCTTTCAAATTGCGCAAATTGAGGATTTTGAACAATAGTTCAAGTTTTAGAAGTTTTGAATGGACTTGAAGTCCAAAATCTACCGAATAAAAAATATATTCACGTAAATAGTTGTTAATATATCTTATGGTTGACTCACGAGTAATTTCTACATGAAAAATCCTGGAAGGATTAAATATATCTATATATTTGGATTTATATTTTATATGTATGATGTTTTTCATGCAATGATAGATAAATTTATTTCAACTTCTTAACAAGATTTTTATTTTCTTAGATATCTATGTGAAATACTTTTTAGATGTGTTTAATATTTTTACTATGATTTTGATTATTTGAATATTATGGAATGTCTTGAAAGTTTTCTAGAATTGTAGAATATATAAAGAAATATCTTAAGATGAAATAGTTTTGGATGACAAAGTTTTGTCTCGACCAGTAGATCGAGCATTTAGCAAGTTGAATTTTTGTCTAACAAGTTATAAAGAATTAGTTCTTAAGTGATTCATGATAAATTATATTTATTCAGTACACGACTATCATCCGGTAGTTGGATGTGAAGAAAATAATGAATATATTAGTCCTGAAGACCATACCTTATTACCAAAGATGCACGTATTCATATTGCTAAATATTACATGACTTGATATAATAAAAAAATTTCATGAAGTTTATTGGTAAGATGTAGTTCATTACCATCCAAAAAGCATTGAAGCAAAGTTAAATATATTTCTATATTTTCACAACAAAGTTGATGAAGTTATTTTATTCATATGAATATATGTTCAGCTAATTGATCTTGCAAATGTAAGATGTATTTCTCTGATCTAGATGAAGTCGTCAATATTTCTGGTTAAAGTTATGATTCATCTCATTCAAGAATCTTGTGATTCCAATTGAAGAAAATATTGTCATGCAAAGCTCAATTGAAGAGAGGATATGTCAAAGCAAAGGTGTATGGGAGAAGAATATTGCTTCAAAATGCTCCAGGGAGAGAAAATCAGAATGTTGGAATTCATATTCTTAAGTTATGTTTCTAACAGGGGGAGAAAATTGTACTCTTTTTTCCTTAATCAAGTTTTGTCCTACAATGTTTTCCTTGATAAGGATTTTTAATGAGACAGATCCCATGTAAAGGATATTGTACTCTTTTTCTTTCACTAGGATTTTTTCCCACTGTGTTTTTTCCTAGTAAGGTTTTAACGAGGCATATCCTTAATAGACATCCAAGGAGGAGTGTTATGAAAAATGTGCCAAATATGGATGGATGTCCATTTAGTATTGTAACCACCATGAGCAAAAGTTTTTATCACAATTTATTGTATTGTAAATGTATCATTATGTATAGGCTTTCAATAGCTTTTAGTGGTTACAAGTCACATGTCCTATAAATAGAACTCATGTATCATTGTGAAGTTAGTAACTTCAAGAGTATAATACAATCACTCTCTTATTCTCCTTTCTACATTCTCTTATTCTCTCCATATCCATTACTTTTTAGTTATTTGTTATTTACGTTATTTTCATAACAGATATGTTTTTAATTGGACCATTATCTCCACTTAAAGAGTTTGTAAAAATCGATGGATCAACTTACAGCAGATAATGGAGTGATATCGGATAACAAATAAACTAGCATATTAGATTTGAAGTATTTGATAAAATTAGTGAATAAATTAGCTATTAAATGTTTTTTGGGTAACCATGGTATAGGTACGAAGTATCCACCATTGTTAGGTGGTGACTAATCTTCATCGGGGAACCTTGTTAGGCACACAAGGTGGGTTTTCCCCTCCCAATCAAGTTTTCTCCATACACAACAGTCACTATAAAAAAAGGTCATTTAGCGACCGAAAATAGTGATCGAATTTGTTGGTTGTTGTTTGCGATCGAAATGGCGACCGATTGTAGGATCTAAATCAAACACTGATTAGAGTTGATACTGCGACTAAAATAGCGATCGAAATAGAGCGTAGCAGAGTTATCGGTCTCTATTTCGGTCGCAAAATAAAGGAAAGTAAAAGCCAAAATTGCTAACTTTTTAGCTACCGAACTGGCGGCCAAGTTAAATGCAACGGTTAAATTTTATCTGTATTTGCGACCGATATTAAATCGGTCGCTAAACGGCACGCAAAAAAAATAAAAATAAAATAGAGAGTGTTAGCGACCGGATTTTAAATCGGTCGCTAAATTTATGAATCCAAATTTCAACTTAACCCATTTAGAGACCGATTTAGTGATCGAATGATTCGGTCGCTAAAAATGAAATCCCTAAAACACAAGTCTGCCTTCCTAAACTCTTCTCACCCGTATTCCTTCTCTTTCCAAGTGTGCCTTCTTTTTCTTCAAAACACAACACATTTTTTTCTTCTTTTCTCCATAACCCCAACCTCATCTCCCTCCACTTTGCTTGAACAAACTACAACCGCCGCCCTTACACGACCACGACGGCCACCACCGCACATCAAACCGGAGCCGTTGTTCTCCAACGCAGTAGAGGAGCCGCACGCTGCCTGTTCTGCGCCTAGGCCGAGCTCAACTGCGCGAATCATGCCTCCACCACGGTAAACACCGCGAGTCGCCGTTTTCGTGGTGGTTTCCACCATGTGGGTTCCTTCCAAGCTTCTTCTTCTTCCCTTGTGTTGATGTGTCTTCTTTCTCTCTTTGTTTTACAGAAAATCGCCCCTGCCGCCGCTGTCACAGTCGTGCGCCGCCGCCATTAGCACCACCACAAGCTCATCTTCTTCATTGGGTGAGTGGTTTCCTCACTTCTTTGGTTCATTTTCAAGAAACCCCAAGTTTTCCCCAAACTCAAACCCTAACTTTAATTTCAGAGTTTGAATTTTGAAATTAATTGGTATTTTATGAAATTGGGATTATGATTAAGTGTTCCCCTAAATCAATTTTATCAGTCCCTTGTTTAATTGATTTTTCTCAATTTTCACCTTGAGCCTAAAGACCCCCAAATCTGTTTTGACTTAAACCAATGAGATTTTTTAAGAAAGTAAATATGCTATTGAGCTATAATTATAGTGTAATTGTTGAGAAATTAGTTTGATGATTTGTCTGGCTGTTTCTATGTTTGGATCGACTCTATGGGTTGTCGTTAGTGCTTGTGTTTGCTTAGAAGAAACTGAAATTACTCTCTGGGGACTTTGATTGCGTAACTGATAAGTAGATGGATATTGCTGAACATCTTTCGGGGGGGGGGGGGGGGGGAAGAACCAATCTACCGTTGGAATGGTTAAGTAGTGTATAAATATAATAATTGTGTAAGGCGACCTAAACCCTACTAGTGGTCGAATAATCGACAAGACCAAAATCATATTGAATACTTTTCTGAAAAATCAATGTTGATTTGGGAATTGTGGATTTATCGATGTTAAGTTATTTATAAAGTATTTTGAGGTTGATTGACTTTATTATTATTGGATTGCTATGTTGTGCTGGTGGTGATAAATTACTTTGTGATATTTGAATATTTATGATTGTCTGTGTTATGTATGATCTGCCTGGATTATTTCTATGCTTAGTTGACTTTAAGTGAGGATATGTGTTGTTCGGAGATAATTGTTTGGGTGAGAATGAATTGACTTAGAGTTGCCCAGCCTAAACTAATTATTTAAAGATGAGTGGTGACATAGAACATGTGTTGAGGTTTTGGTGGAAGGTTAAGGCACTAGGTGGTTATTAATGTGGGTTGGTGAGGTTCGTGTATTGGTATTGTTGTTCGCGATCGTGTGTTGGGAACATGCGATGTTGGAGTATCCGATCATGGACAAACTTAATGATGAGGGATTGGACGAGACTCCCTATGAGCCGGATGTCGGAGCTCGAGTCTTGACCCATGGTGATTAGGGTCAAGGTAGTATATGGTCAGTGCGTCTTGTGAGACGTTTTAGATGTTTTCAGTTGTTTAGTATTTTTGTCTAAGTCTATGCCTGTGAGGGCTCCTACCGAGAGGATTCCCCCAACAGTGTTTTGGTAATGTAATAGATAAACATGGGGGTATTTATATATTATAACCTTGCGAATATTTTATGTTATTAATGAAAACCGTGTATGTGCATGACAAACCAATTTGGGATTACTGTATCTATTTATCTCCTAAGTCTTTATCACGACTGGAGTTTGTGCATTTATTTTTCTGCTCCTGACAGTTGATGTAAGACCAGAGACCAATTATGGTTGGATAAAGTTTTGAAGTTATAAACTGTCTATCAGGTGTTTTTCCGACGTCATACAAATCTCCGATTTTTTAAAAGGGACATTTCGAAAATGAATTATGAAAATCTCTAACTCTAAACGTTCGATTAAGGAATTAATTAATAAGGTTTTAAGCTAATAAAACACCGGGGCACAACGGGGTGTCTCATTGATGACCATCCTTACTAGGTTATCTGGGCATTTCCAGTAGGAAAAGTCCTCTCTATGACCATCCTTCAAAATGACATAAAAGCATCTGCTTTCCTGAAAACTACTATGTTTGCTAATCTGTAAAGTTGCATGTGAAGTTGCATTTCTTTGTTCTATTTTAACATGCTAGTATGCTACATGGATCTTTCCATCTTTTCTTATTATCACTTGATGAAGTTTAGACATATGACTTGTTTTCCTTATCGTTTTATCAGAAAATGGATCCGACTAAATGTTTTGAGACAACCATCCATATAGACCATGTACAGTATCTCATCAACTTAAGAATAACGATCGGATTCACGTAATGATGGTTAAGGCATAAATTAATCATTACTAAATTGTTCTTGTGTATTTGCAGGATTTGATTTCAATCCCGCGATCATTCTACCGTCGTTGGGGAAGAGGAATACCGCGTGTTGTGATTATTGAAGACAAATACGGAAATCTGTTCAATGGGAATATAGTAATCCATGAGGATTGCCCATATTTTGCAACAGACACAAATTGTATCAGGGAGTTATATTTGTTGTCCACTGGTGTATTGGCAAAGTTTAAGTACCTTGGGGGTTCTCGCTTCTACATGTTCATCCCTTTGGAAGATTGATGAGTTTTGATATTTTGATTAGTACTTATTGACTGTGGTATGTTTTTATGTTTTGATCGTTAATTAGTACATTATTAAACTTTTTTTTATAAACAATTATTAAACTTGCGTTAATTAATGTATGTGTTTTCTTGATCATATTGACTGTGGTGTTTTGGATCGTTAGTACATCATGTTTACGTTTTCTATTTATTCAAAAAAAAAAATATTGGTGAATTTTGTTTATATCAGAAATTTAAAATCAATGGGGTAATAGTTGAAAAACAAAATTTGGTCGGTAGGATTAGGTTACAGAAAAATTTTTATAAAAAAAATTCAAAATTTGCGACCGAAATAGTGACCGAATATCAGTCACCAAATTCGGTTATTTGAGCATGCGACCAACTATACGGCGACCGAAATATATAATTTTGTGCCGAAATATCGGTCGCAAATTTGCGACCGAAATACAAATTCGGTCGCTAAACATTTAGCCACCAGGGTTTCTGCTACCCCCTTAATTCGGTCGCTACACAATATAGCAACCGAACTATCATGTTTAGCGACTGAAATCTTCGGTCGCTAAATAGGTTTTTTTTTGTAGTGAGTTAGGATTCGAACCCCTGATCACTTGCTTTAAGGTGTCCAAGTACCTTACCACTTTGACCAACCACATGTTGGTAATAATAATAAATATAAAATGACATAAAATGGTCAACGTTTATATGTTTTTAAAATATAAATATTATATATATATATATATATATAATTTTATAAGAATTATTAATTTGATACTTTTAAATTATCTATCAACTCAAAAGATAAAATATTTTAAACTTATTTAATTTTTATTATTTTTAAGAAATAAAATGAGATAATAAAAATAAAATAACATGTTGATATGATTTTTATAAAAAGTTTCATTTTTTACGCACAAAAATATATTCTCTACTACTTTTTGTCACACACATATATATAGTTAATGAAATTACACCTTAAATATAGTAGGATTGGTATTTTCTATTTTATTTAGCAAATGATAAACGATGAATTTAATTAAAATAGTAAGGATAAAAATGATATGTTATAAGCTATAAGTTCAAACGCTAGTTCAGGACCTATTTGGATAGCATCACTTATAATTTAGGTTAAAGTGATATTTTGGTCCCTACACCTGACACGAAATCTCGATTTGGTCCATATACATAAAAAATCATTAAAATAGTCCCTATACATACAGAAAGTCTCCATTTAGTCCCTATACGTTACCCGTTTGGTCCCTATACGAGCAAAAAATTATCAAATCAGCCCCTAACATTTTGTACGGCAGGGACCAAATGGAGACTTTCTGTATGTATAGGGACCATTTTAATAATTTTTTATGTATAGGGACCAAATCGAGAATTCGTGTCACGTATAGGGACCAAAATATTACTTTAACCTATAATTTATTAGAGCTTTTCTATTGTTATAAGTGCTTTTATCTAAAAAAAAATATAGATTATAATTAGCTCAAATAAGTAGCTTATTAACACTCACAAAACTATTTTTAGCTTATTTTATGAAGTCAGTTTTTTGAGTTTCTTGAAAAAGTGGCTCATGTAGAAGTTGTCTTACACATTTTGAAAGACCTTATTGATTTTAAAAACGCTTCTTCTTCATGTATGTATACAAATACAAAATAACTTAATCTAAATGGAGCTTATGACATAAAAAAATTTCACATAAGACCTTATTATATAAGTGCTTAAATAAGTTATTTATCCAAACAAGACCTAATTATCATCTAGAAAAACATTATAAGTTAATTAAAAAACATGCTATAAGCTAATTAGAAAAATGTTTACAAACAAAGTTACAATCTAATCCGTTGTAAGCTAGCAATTTGACCTTGTCAAACACATAGTGCTATGATCAATATGTCTTCCCATTTAGTTATCATTTTAAAATTTTGACCTTTTGTTTTTACCAGATTAAAATTTGACCTTTGATTATCTCTAGTTAGATAAAAAAAAATGATTTAGTATGAATCACATTTATTTAAATTTATAAATTAAAAATGAGCAAAATTGATAAATTTCAATTTTAGTTCGTAAAAATTATATTTAGTTAGATTTGGTTTTCATTTTTTATTTTTGAAATTAAACCCCAGTCGTGATTAATGTTAACTAGGGCATGAAAATAAAAAATAAAAATTACATATTAATTTTTTTAAGAAAAATAATGCTTAACAAAACGAATCAATATGATTAAATTATACTAAATTAATTATGATTAATTTGGTTCAATTGTGGTTATTAAACCGATTGTAATTAGTTTGGTTCAAATTTTTTTATCAATTAAAAACTAAAATTATCCATTTTTTGTTGGAAAACTTATAAATCTAAATACCATACAGATACAAATCATAGCATGTGATTCATGTTAATCAAAGTAAAGAGGAGGATTTCATACCTTGGAGATTCGCAGAATCCATCACAGCAGGTCAAAGGATGAGAAGAGGATGAACAGTTTCAGAATGTTGGAGAAGATGAGAGGGTTACTCCTCTCTTTCTGGTAGGTTTTGGTTCTATGTTACTGACTGTTAGAATGCCTAATGGGGAGGCTATTCTTATAACCTACCAGCAGAGAGTAGGGACCTCTCAATGGGTTAACATTAGAAATGACCCATCCCATCATAGGGTCATTCTTTAATAAATACCCAACAACTATTTTATCAATTGGTTACGTAATTAGGAATTAATATTATAACTGATATATTAATAATTTAATTATAATTCAATAACCAATTAATGCTAATCCACTGTTATACATATTAAAATTTAACATTCTCCCACTTGGATAGCATTAATCAATTATTAAAGAGAAATACCAGTTACGATCAAAGCACACGTTAACCAGCAGTATAAGAAATATAAGCTTTAACAATGCAGAAATAGTATCCGATAGGGAAGTAAATCATACATGCTAAAGACTCATATTTCACATAAAGATTGATGAATAGAAAATTGCATATAATTAATAAAGAGAAATATGCAATTCAAAAGATGGTCCAAGCATCTTAAAATGCTATAAGAGATATGAATCCAAGAATGACGTCAATTTACATATCTCATAAAAAAAATGATAATGGGCAAATAATGGTTTCAGACTCCCACTAATCCAATACATCAAAAGACTTAACTAAGCCCATATGAATTACATGATTCCGGAATATTCCAACAGTTAAGCCTTTGGTTAGTGGATCAGCAAGCATGTTTCCTGTATCAATATGCTCAATACGAGTCTCGAAACTCCCGAATCTTCTCTCTAACGAACAAATATTTCACATCAAAATGCTTAGTGCGAGAAGAGCTTCTATTGTTATGAGAGAAGTTCACAAAGCAGCGAGATTGTCACAATATATCACAAGTGGCCTAGATATGCTTTCAACAATGTGAAAGCCGTAAATCAAATTTTTCAGCCACATGGCTTGACAAGTAGCCTCATAACAAGCAACATACTCTGCTTCCATGGTAGAAGTAGTCTGTAAGCGTCTGTTTGACGCTTTTCAAAAAATAGCTCCTCCCGCCATCATAAAGATAAAGCCGTAGTAGATTTTTGGTCGTCGGGGCAACTGCGAAATCGTAGTCGAGAATAACCAAAGTGACTCGAAGTTGATCGGACTTCTTATAGGTCAACATATAATCTTTGGTTCCCCTGCAAATATCTCATGACCTTTTTACGGCTTTCCAATGACCCAAACCTGGTTTGCTCAAGTATCTCCCTAAAGCATTTACAAAGAAAAGCAATGTCGGGACGAGTACAAACTTGAGAATACATTAAACTGCCAACAGCGGAAGCATATGGGACCTTTTTCATTTCATTTATTTCTACATCATTTTGAGGACATTGAGATTTAGAGAATTTTTCTTCACCCTTTTGAACAGGTGCAGCACATGGGGAGCAAGAATGCATGTTAAACCTTTTGAGGACCTTTTCAATATATCCTTTTTGAGACAATCCAAGAACACCACGTGACCTATCACGATAAATCTGGATGCCTAAAACAACAGAAGCATCACCAAGGTCTTTCATATCAAAGTGGCTGCTCAACATGAGTTTTGTCTCAGTCAGGATTTTAACACAACTGCTAGCAAGAAGTATATCATCAACATATAGAACGAGAATGATGAATCCACCCTCACAAGTCTTCAAGTAAACGCACTGATCTGAGGCATTTTCTTTGAAGCCAAGAGAAGTGACAACCTGATCAAACTTCAAATACCATTGTCTGGAGGCATGTTTCATTCCATAAATAGACTTATTCAGCTTGCAAACCAAGTGCTCTTTGCCTGTTTCAAGAAAAACCTTCAGCTGAACCATGTAAACATCTTGATGAAGGTCTCCATTCAGAAATGCCGTCTTCACATCCATCTGGTGAAGTTCTAGATCAAAATGAGCTACCAAAGCCATGACAACTCGAAATGAATCTTTCGTAGAGAGACTGGTGAGAAGGTCTCCTTATAGTCAATGCCTTCTCTTTGGTTATAGCCTTTAGCTACTAATCTGGCTTTGTACCTTTCAACTTTACCATCCGGAGTACGTTTGGTTTTAAAAACCCATTTGCATCCAACAGGTTTACAACCTATTGGCAATTCCTCCGGACTCCAAACACCATTATGAGACATAGAAGACAACTCATCATGCATAGCATTCAGCCAATCGAAGCATGAGAGTTAGAAATTGCCTCCTCAAAGGTAATAGGATCATCATCATCATTGAGGTCAAACTCATGTTCCCGAAGATATACAACATAATCATCTGGTATGGAAGGTCTGCGCACTCTTTGAGATCGTCTCGGTGGAATTTCATCAACAATAAGATCATGTTCTTGTTCATCTACAAGCGGTCTTTGCCACACCATCTTCATGTTGAAGATTCCGATCAACATCATCACTTGGAATCAAAACTTCGTAGGAAAAGGAACAGCTGGTATAGGAACAATGGTGCGATCTTCTTTAAGAGTAACTGGTCGTGGTATATCACTCCCACTATCCAAGTCATCCTCAAAGAAAACCGCTCGATCGAGTTCGACGACTCGCATAGAATGAGATGGACAATAGAATCTGCTACCTCTGGAACCCACACAATAGCCAATAAAGAAGCCACTAACAGTCTTAAGATCAAGCTTCTTAGACTGAGGATTATAAGGTCTAACTTCTGCCTTACAACCCCATACATGAAAATGTTTCAAACTCGGCTTCTTTCCACTCATGAGCTCATATGGAGTTTTTGGTACAGACTTGCTGGGTACTTGATTTAGAATGTAGACAGCTGTTTTTAAGGCATCTCCCCAAAGAAAGTCTGGCAATGATGAATGGCTCAACATACATCTTACCATCTCCATAAGTGTGCGGTTACGCCTCTCTGCAACTCCATTTTGCTCAGGAGTACCAGGCATAGTGTATTGAGCTTCAATACCGCATTCCTCAAGAAATCGGCAAAAGGTCCCGGGTTTCTACCCGTCTCATTATATCTACCATAGAATTCTCCACCTCTGTCGGATCTTACACATTTTATTTTCCTACCTGTTTTCAACTCAACAAAGACCTTAAAGGATTTGAAAGCATCTAGAGAACTAGACTTTTCTTGCGGAAGATCTATCCATCCATATCTCGAGAAATCATCTATAAAGGTAATAAAATACCCATATCCACCCATGGCAATGGGTGTAATAGGTCCACACAGTCGGTGTGAATCAACTCGTAACACATCGTCACACCTATTTGCCGCTTTATTCCTAACCTTGGCAATAAATTTGCCCTTGATGCAATCAACACATGTATCAAAATCGGAGAAGTCTAGATCATGGAGAATACCTTCCTTGACTAGCCTCTCAATACGGGGCCTAGAAATATGCCCCAAACGTCGATGCCATAACATAGAAGATTGTTCATTAATCCTACTGCGTTTGTTTCCAATAGCGAGAATTAATGAACATGTCATACAGGATCTAACATATAAAGGCCATCACGTAAAACTCCTGAACCAACGGAAACAGAATCTGAATAAACAATCAATTTCCCACTACCAAACTTAAAAGTGTAACCACATTTATCCAAAGCAGAAACAGAAATCAAGTTCCTTCTCATAGAAGGTGCATACACAACATCTCTTAAAAGCAAATTATGTCCAGAAGGCAAAAGTAAAGAAACAATCCCAATGTCAATAACAGAAACTCCAGCTCCATCTCCCATTATAATCTTGGACTCAGCATCACTTGGTTTCCTCAGGCTTGTGAACCCCTGCAAGGAATTCACAACATGAATGGTTGCACCTGAATCTAACCACCAAGTATTTGGAGGAACATCAATGACATTGGATTCAAAGCATGTTAAAGCCAGGAATATACCTTGCTTCTCTTGTTTCTTTTTCAAGAAATAGCAATCCTCTACCTTGTGGCCATACTTCTTACAATATTTGCAGTTACCCTTGAAGAAACCTTTCTTAGCCTGCAGATGCTGTTTTGCATTTTTCTTCTTTCCCTTTTGATCTTTCTTCACAAACCTTGAGCCTGACTTAGAAGTTTGATTTGGATCAAATGCAGCAAAATGAGCACTGTGAGATTTACCCTTTCTAATAGAATCTTCTTCTTGTGTAACAATGGCAATCATCTCATCCACTGTCCATTCAGCCTTCTGAGTATTGTAAGAGGTCTTCATTACATCGAATTGTGAAGGAAGAGATTCAAGAACCCGGTAGATTAAAGTGCTTTCGCCAATTTCCACTTTAAGAGATCTCAGTTTGTTGTAATAGTGCATCAGCTTCATGATATGCTCACGCACACCACTGACCCCATCATATTTGGTCTTGTCAAACAAGGAAAGATATTGACTTTTCTGAGCCTTCTCAAAAGTCATAAATTTCTCCCCAACAGCTTTCTGATATTCTTTAGCATTATTGGTCTCTGTGATACTCTGCCTTATGGATTTCTCCATAGTATACTTCATCACTTTCAGGCACACTCTATTAGAGTGTTCCCATTTCTCATAAGCAATCTTCTGTGCTGCAGTAGATTCATCAGTGAGAGCTGCTGGCTTGTCTTCCCTTAAGGCTAGATCCAAGTCAGCAATAGTTAAGTAGAGATCTAGAGACTCTTTCCAGTCCTCATAGTTTGTCCCATTCAGAGTTTTGACAGAATTTGGGAAGGAAGCTGATATAAACCAGAGAATAGGAATCATTAAGAGTTGAAGGCAATATGATTCCATATATATATATATATGTTCAGCCAATCTTGCCCATAATACAAATTTCTTATTCATTATAATTCCGCCTAAGGGTCCCGAATCATAATAAATAAGAAATACAATAAGAAGAATAATACAATGTACAAAACTTACATCACCAAAATTTCTAATACCGATAGGGTACTTGAAACCATAATTGACATAAGTTTAAGACAATAGTACGATGTATAATAACAAATTACATTAATAATAGTACACCGATAGGGTATAATTATTATTAATATAATACAAATATAACATATTATAATAATTAATTGTTTAACAACACAAATTTTGTATAATTATACCCACGATAGGTGAGTTCATAACTATACAAAATATCAATAGTCATGCTACAATTATACATTAGAAAAAATTATATTGTATAACAAATGCAGCATAGCACACACAACTTAATTCACATAAAATATTCGCGAGGCGAAGGGTATCTCGCGAGGCGAATCTTGTGAAAAATCAGCAACGATTGGTCTTCTCGCGGGTACTCGCGAGGCGAGTAAAGTGTTTCGCGAGGCGACCCTGAAACCTTTCATTTTCCTAGAACAGTCAGCCTTCGGGGTCGCGAGGCGAGGAGTATGTTCGCGAGGCGACCCAGAGACCTTTCATTTTTCTAGAACAGTCACCCTTCGGGGTCGCGAGGCGAGAAACGTAATCGCGGGGCGACCCAGAGAGGATGACAATTTCACTGTTCTGCTGGCTTCCAGATTCGCGAGGCGAGAATAATCTCGCGAGGCGAATCTGGAATTCCAACTGTTGCTGATGCCCAGAATCGCGAGGCGAGCAAAACTCGCGCGGCGATTGAACCAGTTTCACGCAAAAGGGAAACGAAAAAATATCGATTTCTCACGTTTTATTTAATGAAATCCAACGATTTTCGAGTATGTTACTCGAATAACATGTGAGAAGAAAAACCCTTAAACGATTTTCGAAATTATTGGCCAGAATCATAGTTTCGAATTTTGAAGAACAAGGCATGAAAACGAAAGTTGTTGAAGGGAAAAAAATATTCTGGGCACGCAAAATTTTTACGATATTGATATAACATGATATGAAAATCCCTAACAAATTTTGTATCTTGATTGAAAAACATAAATTAGAGTTCATACAATTTTCAGAACAGCTATAACATGTATCTATCCTCGGCTCTGATACCAATTGTTGGAAAACTTATAAATCTAAATACCATACAGATACAAATCATAGCATGTGATTCATGTTAATCAAAGTAAAGAGGAGGATTTCATACCTTGGAGATTCGCAGAATCCATCACAGCAGGTCAAAGGATGAGAAGAGGATGAACAGTTTCAGAATGTTGGAGAAGATGAGAGGGTTACTCCTCTCTTTCTGGTAGGTTTTGGTTCTATGTTACTGACTGTTAGAATGCCTAATGGGGAGGCTATTCTTATAACCTACCAGCAGAGAGTAGGGACCTCTCAATGGGTTAACATTAGAAATGACCCATCCCATCATAGGGTCATTCTTTAATAAATACCCAACAACTATTTTATCAATTGGTTACGTAATTAGGAATTAATATTATAACTGATATATTAATAATTTAATTATAATTCAATAACCAATTAATGCTAATCCACTGTTATACATATTAAAATTTAACATTTTTAACATAAGAAATTTGATTAGTTTGGATAACTTTCACCTCAAAGTCAAACTAATTCAAACTAAAAATATTCATACTTGCTTATCATCCAAGAAAAACTAAAGTACACTTCATTGCTGGGACTTCATTCACCTAACTGCAACCATGTTTAAAAATCTGGCCTTCAAATGTAAAAATACCATTGAGTAGGGGCCAAAAAAGGTAAAAGAATAAGATGACGTTGGACATTTTATTCAGAAAATTAATTTTAAATTTAAATATAATTTTTTTTTAATTCAAAAATTGATTGATATTTTGATTCTATTTTATTACTTGTTGATACTTTTTATTACTTTGTCTGTTACGCATACACGTGTTAAAAAAGAAAATGGATGCAATTGTTTTTCTACCATAGTAGCATATTGTAGACGTGATTTTTTTAATTCAATTGTAAAATTGTGCAAACGATCTTAATGAGAGTGCTGATTTTTGGGAAAATGAAAAGTACCACCTTTTACCTTATTTGAGTCGGTTTTTATAGGGTTGCTTTCTGTTTTTGTTTGAAAATCGTGGAAGCTTTCTAAAATTTTTTCCTCTTTCTTTGAGTGTGGGTCTTGTGATGCTATTTGAAATTTTATTTCGAAAGAGTTTCTTAAATCCTAAGAGATATTCACGTTATAATCTCATGGTGAAGTAATTCTATTGGATAGTATCTTTACGTGTCTTAAGATATCGACATTTAAGTGTCTTCTTCACATTTCTTACTTTATTCTATATTAGCAAGATATGGCCGTATTTTTAATGCTTTTACTTGTCTTTATTCATGTTTTTTGTGTATAATATTTTTTTCTCACTTGTGTATATGTTAGATATTTTTAATCGGTATCTTTAATTAGTATTTTAGTTATTTAAGTAAGACATGGATATTTGATTGAAATTTTAGTGATACATAAGTAAGTAAATAGACACAAACTGAATTGAAGGACTAATGTATTATGTGTTTATAAATTTGCGGGACTAATCGATTAATTAATTTTCTTTTAGAAAAAAAGTGGTTATTAATTATTTAGGAACCAAATTGAGAATTGAGATTGAGTCATTAAAAAAAAAAAAGAAATCTTACTATTATAAACATAAACACACTAAACTCGGGTGTTAAAAATCATGTATATTTCTACAAAGTATTCTTAGTATTTTTTTTATCATTAAAAATCATGTGGATATTGATTGAAATTTTGTGCATTGAATGCAGTCAATTCATGTCACCTTAACACGTTGAAATAAGGAGCAAAATTAAACTAGTTTGGAGTTTTGTCCAAGTCATTAAAAGAAGAAAATGAGGCCCTCATCAATGAAACCAGGAGGACTAAATTTAAACAAAGCAAACAAAACGTGATAAATTAATATTGTAACTTGAAAATCTAGCATTTCTACAATAAAGCAATGCAAACTAATAAAGCATTGCACACACCCAACAAATTCCACCTTCTTATTTCCTTCTCAGTCATTGAAATGAATCATAAAGCTACTCTCTAATATCTGCAGACTTGGGGAAAAACACTCTATAATCTTTGACAAATGGTCCATTCAACTGAACAGTGTAAGAACAAATTAGTCTGACTAATAAAAAACTTAAGTTGATAGCTTCATTCTTCAGTGGATAATCTTCTGCTTGTAGGTGCTCATTGTTAAATTTTGATATTCCAAAAGCCTCCACGAAACCACAGGTTGATATAATTCCTCTTGATAACTGTATGCAAACTTGTTCAATTGGCAACGTTATGTGTAAACCATTGAACTTGCTTAAGCCATTGTGGTTGTCGAAGCAACAGGAGTTAATTTGCAGAGGAGATGAAGAATGCATGCAGTTCAGTCTTCACACACTGACACACACATATATAAACTCAACACAATATTCTTCTTTGATTGCTCACTGAACTTGTTGAATATTGCGTGATACATGTCTTTACAATTTGACACTAAAAATACTTGCATACACATTAAGTTGTATTTTTCATATATCAAAATTTCTTAGTCATTGATTTTAACACTTTTGTCGTACCCAAAATCTTAAATCGAAACATTCACTTCTAGGAATATAATTCAATCCATTAGGTGACATTTTCTCATTTTTCATCAATAGTCACTCTTGCGCAGTGGTGGAGCTTGACTGGTATTTTTGAGGGGGCCAAATAATTAAAGAATATATATATATATATATATATATATATATATATATATATATTGATATTTCAACTCTATTTCGACAATTGTTTGGTGGTGCAATGGTTAGGTCTCTCTGTGTAACATCCCGAATTTTCGCTGCTTTCTAATATTGGAAATTTATATAAATACGTCTATATTTTTATTCGAGACTTATAAAATGTTTTTAAATAAACCGAAACCTTATTCCTACTATACTTAATGGTAGAGAGTTACGAAAAAAATTTGGTTGAAAAGTCAGGCGAAACCCGGTCTGTGAATTTCACTGACAATATATTTATACTGATCATATGACCTAATTTTAATTCATGAACGAGAAACTTAAGGTTTTTATTTAATTTCCTTCGATTTGGTATTTTTAAAATATTTCGTTAAAAACGTGAACATAATATATTCTACCCGGTGTAATATTAATCGGGGAAGCGACGGAACTGAATACGGGATTTCCGGGACTCGCTAACGGATAAATCTCTTGTCTAATCATGATGACTCATCCATGTGAACACATTTATGATGCACATGGCATCATCATTACAAACTGTAAGGAAATTGCAAAGTTAAGTCCTTAGACTTTTGGAATTTTGCAATTTGGTCCTTAATAGAAATATTGTTCCTAAGTCCTTAATGAAGCCACCTCCTTTCCCCTTGGTCCCTCCATTTTTGTGCAGCCCTCTCCCTTCATAAACCCTCCCACACTTCACTCTTTCTTCCTATTTCACTCTTAACACATGAACACAAAAAGTTCATAAGTTCATTCATCACTTTGTGAAGCAAGTCCTTGGATCTTCACTTTTTTTGATCTTCAATAGGTGAATCTTACTCTCCTTTCCTAATCATCTTCATGTTCTTCAAGTATTTTCATGATTCAATGTCTTGTTCATCCATGTTCATCATTTTCCATTCCTAGATCTAGAAACTTTGATAATTCATAGAAAATCATAGAAAAATCCTAAAAATATGAAACCAATTTCTATGTTCCTATTATCAACTCTACTATCATAATCCAAGAGTCTGTTGCAAACTAAGTTTTCCTCCACATTTAATTTGTCAAGGCCGAACCCTATAAAAAGTGGGTGGAGGAACTTTGGTTCAATTTTTAGAAAGTGATCATATATTTAGAAATTTTTTAGCCACAAAACCTACACAAGACCGTGACCTATAAGTGGTGTATAGGTGATGTTTGAGACGCCCCGACGTCCCATTAAAGAAAACCCAAAATATTAAAACCTAATTTCGCTATTATCGTTTAAGCGAATATATTAAAATAGCGGAAAAATTTAAAACATAACATACATACATAATATATACATCTCAAATCCTGATACAGTACAGTAGAGGGAATTCCATCAGTCGGATCCCAAAGTGTACAAGTTGGTAATCAAACAGAAAATAAGAACAACATCCTAAAGAGACAAGACGCTCTGGCCATAGACTCTATACTCAACTATGAGGATCCACTGCTCGTCCTCCAACGTCAGGCTCATACGAAGTCCCATCAAGTTCCTCCATGACTGGAATCTCTGTAAGCTCTTCTCATCACGATCACAAAAAGAAACATATGTAACATAGAGAATATAGGGATAAGAAACCATATAATATCAAACGTGGAAATGGTTTAGCAACATTTAATTAAATAACGGCACACTAAACATCCGTCTCCCCAGTATAAATATATGTAACATAATCATCCTCAATCCACATCTAGGATATTTCCTCTACCCTCCATCATGATGCAATGCAAATGCTGTATGAATAATCTCCTCAGGTATCGGCCATATCCGGATATCACAACAATATAATCGACACGTCCCAGAGTCCCCGGCACACACCCTTGTCCGCGGATGGAGAGTGCCCACGCAAAGCAATGGCACTATAGACGCACAACCCGGTGCACACCTCTGGACCACAATCCAGGATGCTCATGCAATGCATGAACTATAGCTGCGACTAAAATGAAATCATCTCTGGACGGTCCGTCGTTAGCCTATCCCCGGGAATTTTCCTTCCGAGGCATAGACCCCAATCGACCATGTTTCAGGTCCACTCGACCATGTTTCAGGTCCCTCATATCACAGACCATGTTTCAGGTCACCCCCTAGTACCCTAACCGGTCATCATAATCTCATAGATAACCTCAAAATAATCTCATCTCATCAATCTCGTCCTCATATCACGATAATTATCTCGATTAGGCAATGCTATCTCATATAGTATGCAATCCCCAAATACATCCTCGTATCTCATATAACTTATGATTTACTCAATCCTCTAAGCACAATCATTACACTCATTCTATTATCCTAATAAGAAAAATAATCACAACTATAATAATAATAATAATAATTATTATTATTATTATTATTATTATTATTATTATTATTATTATCATCCCATCAGTAATAGTAATAATATTAGGATAATTATTATGATAATAATAATAATAATAATAATAATAATAATAATAATAAGAATAATAATAAGTATAAACAAGTATCAATTTCACATCAACCAGTCAAACACGTAATCATCACGTAGTAAAATCATCTATGTATGTAACGTAACGACGATAAACACACAATTTCTATATCATCATCGGTACCACTGAGTAGTCCCCAATGTGGTATAGACATTGTCCGTTACTCGCTCTCGTGTAGGGTTTTGGTCGCCCTACACCATTATCTAATTAAATGTAACCGCGCCGTTTCCGACGTTAAATAGTTTCTTTCCCCCACCTGGAATGTCTTAGGCTAGCTCTGGGGCAACGAAACGGACACTCCCTATACTCCCTCAAATCTGCCACGCACAGTTCTACACCCTCCGGGGCTCCAAAAATTCACCTGAACACATCATTGTGAAGCACACGTTACGTGTAACCCAAATCTGAAGACGGAATTGGAAACTGATAAATGAATTGAAAGATAACCTCAATACCGTCACCGACGGCATTTAGGCATAAAAAGACATAGGCTTACCTTAGCCTAATCAAGAAAAGAAAGATAAGGTAATGAAGTAGACATCGTGAGGATCACAACGGTATAATCAGAATTTTGATAGGACGAACGGATTGGCCGGAACTCTCTCCGGAATTTTTCCCTCTCTCACGGCCCCCCTCTCTCTTTTCTTTCTACGTCACTCTCTCTCTAGCTGATTATTTTTCTTTCCATCTAATTTTCTTATTCTTTCTTTCTTAGGCATTAAGTAGTGTGTATATATATATATATATATATATATATATATATATATATATATCAGGAAAACTTTCTGTCTCTAATTTTCTTATTCTTTCTTTCTTAAACGTTAGGTAATATATATATATATAGATAAGGAACACTTTAGCAAGGCAAGCAAGAGGTGTGACTCTCCAATTATGCGGCAAAATGAGAAGATGGAGGTGTCATTTATATAGCAATTGCCGTGGCCACTAGTCATTCCAAATAAAAATTGTTTAGTTAATTCAATTAGGTTAAACTTGTAACTAGGGTATAATTAATTAAGACTAGTACTAATCAATCATAATGAATAAAACTTCAGTAAATTAATTATAATCATCTAGCTATTATTAAGATTTATTTATATGACTAATTATCTTTTAATATTGTTGATGATAAACCACCTTAATTAAAACTTTAAATTGAGGTGCTTGCCTATTGAAAATTTTGGGTTGTTTAAATTTTATTTTGAACTTGTATATGTGTTTGGATTGTTAAATAAATTTTAGATTTATCTAACCTTCACTCCCCTCTAATTAAAATATTTAATTTCCCGAAAGCTAGGATGTTACATTACTACCCCCCTTAAAAAAAATTCCGTCCTCGGAATTTACGTACCTCAGAAAAGATGTGGATATTGTTGCTGTATATCCGCCTCACGCTCCCATGTAGCATCTCCAGTAATCTCATCCCAAATGACCTTAACCAAAGGAATATGTCTACCACGGAGTTCTTTAATCCTTCTATCTGCGATCTTAACCGGTAAAGCCTCGTATTCTAGATTCTCTCGGAGTTGTATAGATTCAGGCTCAAGTACATGAGAAGGATTAGGGTAATATTTTCTCAACTGGGAAACATGGAATACATCGTGAAGGTTGGAAAGGTAAGGCGGTAAGGCTATCTGGTAAGCTACTAGACCAATTCGTCGAAGAATCTGAAATGGTCCAATGAATCGGGGAGTGAGTTTTCTAGACTTTATAGCTATGCCAATTCCGGTCTTCAGAGTGACTCTCAAGAACACGTGATCACCTTCTTGGAACTCTAAGGGTCTCCTCCTCTTGTTACTGTAGCTTCTCTGTCGATCCTGGGCTTCCTTCATTTTCTCTCTTATTTTCCTAACTTGTTCTGTTGTTTGTTGTACCACATCAGGACCCAACACTTGGCTCTCGCCAGTCTCATACCAACATAATGGAGTCCTACACTTTCTCCCATACAGAGCCTCATACGGTGCCATCCCGATGCTACTATGGAAACTGTTATTGTATGTGAACTCAATCAATGGTAGAAATTCATCCCAACTGCCAACATGTTCCAACACACAAACTCTTAAAAGATCTTCCAATGATTGAATTGTCCTCTCAGACTGTCCATCCGTCTGAGGATGATAAGCAAAACTCATCCTCAACTTTGTTCCCAAAGCATCGTGTAATTGTCTCCAAAATCTAGATGTAAATCTAGCATCTCGGTCGGAGACAATACTCGACGGCACACCGTGCAACCTCACTACTTCCTTGATATAGATATGGGTCAACCTTTCAAGACTATAACTCTCACCAATAGGTAAGAAGTGGGCACACTTCGTCAACCTATCAATGATAACCCAAATCGCATCAAACCTCTTCGGAGTTCGTGGTAATCCAACCACAAAGTCCATCGCTATACTATCCCATTTCCATTCTGGGATATCCAAGGACTGCAACAACCTAGCGGGCTTTTGATGCTCTATCTTTGCTTTCTGACACACCAAACATGACAGAACATATTCCGCCACTTCTTTCTTCATCCTTGGCCACCAAAACATCTTCTTCAAGTCTTGGTACATCTTGGTGGCTCCTGGGTGGAAACTCAGCTTACTTTTATGTGCCTCCTCTAAGATCATATTCCTAATCTCTAAGTTCTCTGGCACACATATCCGATCCTTAAACCTTAACACTCCATCTGATCCTCTCCTAAATTCTGAAACTTTACCCTCATCTATACCTCGATTCACATCCACCAAATATTCATCCTGACCCTGCTTATTCTTAAGGTCTCTCAAAAACTCACTACTGATGGTGATCATACTTAAACATATTCTATCCTCCATCAGATCCATACCTAGGTTCAAATATCTAAAATGTTCAAGCAATTCCATCTCTTTCACCATCATTGCGGATACGTGCAAGGATTTCCGACTTAGTGCATCCGCCACAACATTAGCCTTTCCTGGATGGTATTGAAGATCAAACTCATAGTCCTTAATGAATTCCATCCATCTACGTTGTCTCATGTTCAGCTCTTTCTGATCAAACAAATACTTTAAACTCTTGTGATCACTGAACACATTAAACTTAACTCCATAGAGATAGTGTCGCCATATCTTTAATGCGAACACTATGGCTGCTAACTCCAGATCATGGGTTGGGTAATTCCTTTCATGAACTCTCAATTGTCGGGAAGCATAAGCCACAACTCTTCCCTCTTGCATCAAAACACAACCCAATCCTTGATACGGCGCGTCACAATATACGTTAAACTGTCCTAATGGATCTGGTAACGTCAGCACAGGAGATGTAGTCAACTTCACCTTTAGCTTCTGAAAGCTCTCTTCACACTTCTCTGTCCAGACAAACGTCGTACCTTTTCTCGTTAACTGCGTCATAGGCA
This sequence comes from Sophora flavescens, assembly GCA_030762895.1. Taxonomy (NCBI): domain Eukaryota; kingdom Viridiplantae; phylum Streptophyta; class Magnoliopsida; order Fabales; family Fabaceae; genus Sophora; species Sophora flavescens. The sequence goes on along the minus strand of CM061069.1, from coordinate 80,124,494 downwards.
ACGCAATCTTCGAGAAACCCTCGATGAATCTCCTGTAATATCCGGCTAATCCTAAGAAACTCCTTACCTCACTCACTGACTTAGGCCTCTCCCATTTAATCACGGCCTCTACCTTAACTAGATCAACAACTATCCCTTTCTTATTGATTACATGCCCTAGAAACTGTACTTCCTCTAACCAAAATTCACACTTAGATAGCTTAGCATACAACTGCCTATCTCTCAACACCTGTAACACTACTCTCAGGTGTTCCTCGTGTTCTTCCCGACTACGGGAGTAGATAAGAATATCATCTATAAACACCACAACAAACTTGTCAAGGAACGGTCTAAAAATCCTGTTCATGTAATCCATGAACACCGCTGGAGCATTAGTTACACCAAAAGGCATAACTAGGTATTCATAGTGTCCATACCTTGTCCTAAAAGCGGTCTTAGGTACATCCTCCTTCTTCACCCTAATCTGATGATATCCTGATCTTAAATCTATCTTGGAAAACACCGAAGCTCCCTTCAACTAATCCATCAAATCATCTATCCTAGGCAACGGATATTTGTTCTTGATTGTAACTTTATTCAACTGCCTATAATCCGTGCACAACCTAGAACTTCCGTCCTTTTTCTTGACAAACAATATCGGTGCTCCCCAAGGCGAAACACTCGGTCTGATGAATTCCTTCTTCATCATGTCATCCAGCTGTTTCTTCAACTCTGCCAACTCTACTGGTGACATCCGATAAGGAGCTACTGAAATAGGTCCAGCCCCTGGTATGAGATCTATAGCGAACTCCACCTCCCTCTCTGGTGGCAAACCAGGAACATCAGGAGGGAAAACCTCAGGAAACTCTCTAGCAATAGGCAGAGAATCTATACTCGAAGTCTCCTTAGCTTCCAAAGAGAAAAGCATCACATACTGCTGAGAACCGCAACCCCTCATAGTTGCTCATTCATTGGAAGATACTATGCTAGAAGGCTCAATAAAAGATAAAGTCTTTCGGGCAGAGTCTAGCACTACATGGTTAGCCGAAAGCCAATCCATGCCCAGAATAACATCTATCTGCTGCATAGGCAAACAGATAAGATCTACTAGGAATGCCCTATTTTCAACAACTATAGGACACTGTAAGCAAATAGACATAGTGATCAAAGGATCACTGGTAGGGGTGGACACTGTCAAGGTATATGGTAGCTGAGAAAAGGGTAAATGTAAATGATCTACGCACTCATGGGACACAAAAGAATGTGTGGCGCCTGAATCAAACAACACAGACGAGAGTCTGCCAGATATTAAATACATACCTTGAATAAGATTTGCAGATCGAGAGGACTCAGATCCTCTCACTGTAAACACTCTCCCTGTGGCCTGAGGTCTGGCCGTCGTGCCGTCGTCATTGTCGTAACCCCTCTCCCGGCTCTCTTCTCTCAAACCACTTGGCTCTCTCAAACTACCAACTCCTCTGCCGGCATTCGGCCGCTTTGTACGCTCTCTGTCTATAATCCCTAGCAAAATGACCTGGTTTGCCACGAGATGTAGCAACCAGATCTATATGTACGATCCACGATATAATGTGGGTCTCCATCCCTGAAACACACCGGGGCCCTCTGCTGCTGCGGCCTCTCTCTGTAATCGGTACGATGGTACGGATGTTTGAGTGCTCTGTCCCGGCCCAACGTATGGTCCTCTCCTCCACCGAGAACCTCCATCACCTCTCCTCTCGCCGACCTGCTCGATAGGACCCCCACCACGTTCTTTGTCTCTGCTCTGCAGCCTGCCTCCTGTCCATGCTCTCAATAGCACTGGCCCTCTCCACCATCTCTGGAAAGCTCAGAATATCCAAGGGTACTATAGCCCTCCTCAACTCATGCCGTAAACCCTCCTCAAATCTCCGGCACATCCAGTCCTCATCCGGAAACCTCTGGTAGTACTCAGAAAACTGTATCAGGGCCTCGAATCTGGCTGCGTAATCACCAACAGACCTGTCTCCCTGCTGGAGACTCATGAACTCTCTCTCCTTCTCGCGTCTAACTAATCGTGGGAAGTACTTCTCAAAGAAACACTCTCTGAACAGCTCCCAACTGATGAGTCTGCCCTCAGCCTCTAACAATCTCCTCTTGCCTCTCCACCATGACTCAGCCCCTCCGGTCATCATGAAGGCGGCATAGGTCACATTCCTATCATCTCTGCATCTCATGGTATCAAAAATCTTCTCGAGCTCCTGAATCCACCACTCTGCTCGCTCTGGATCATACTCTCCACTAAACTGTGGTGGCTTACCTTTGAGAAAGGTAGCCAATCCTGCATCCTCAGAATCGGCGGCCATCCTCCTATCATGCCGCTCCTATAGTTCTGCCTCTCTCTGTACCCTCTGAGCATTCTGCTGCGCCTGCTGCAACAGAACGGATGCTAACTCACGGATAGTCCGAAGAGTCTCGGCGGACTCTCCTCCACCTCCAATCCCTGCCTCTGGCCGATGGGGCTCATCCTCTACACCCTCTATCGCTCTACCACCACCCCGTCTGCCACGTCCTCGACCTCGGCCTCGAGCCATGATCCTGTTAAAAGAAATCATTAGCCCCCATCAATATGACATATAATACTACATAAAACTGGAATATAAATACTATATGCCATAGAGATGTCGCGTCGGACTCACTAGCCAACTTCTAAGCATAGTTGTTATCCGATGTGGATTCAACTAAATGGCCAGTTCACCCTAATCATAGTGCTCACAGTCCGTTTCAGAACCGAACTGCTCTAATACCACTAAATGAGACGCCTCGACGTCCCATTAAAGAAAACCCAAAATATTAAAACCTAATTTCGCTATTATCGTTTAAGCGAATATATTAAAATAGCGGAAAAATTTAAAACATAACATACATACATAATATATACATCTCAAATCCTGATATAGTACAGTAGAGGGAATTCCATCAGTCGGATCCCAAAGTGTACAAGTTGGTAATCAAACAGAAAATAAGAACAACATCCTAAAGAGACAAGACACTCTGGCCATAGACTCTATACTCAACTATGAGGATCCACTGCTCGTCATCCAACGTCAAGCTCATACGAAGTCCCATCAAGTTCCTCCATGACTGGAATCTCTGTAAGCTCTTCTCATCACGATCACAAAAAGAAACATATGTAACATAGAGAATATAGGGATAAGAAACCAAATAACATCAAACGTGGAAATGGTTTGGCAACATTTAATTAAATAACGGCACACTAAACATCCGTCTCCCCAGTATAAATATATGTAACATAATCATCCTCAATCCACATCTAGGATATTTCCTCTACCCTCCATCATGATGCAATGCAAATGCTGTATGAATAATCTCCTCAGGTATCGGCCATATCCGGATATCACAACAATATAATCGACACGTCCTAGAGTCCCCGGCGCACACCCTCGTCCGCGGATGGAGAGTGCCCACGCAAAGCAATGGCACTATAGACGCACAACCCGATGCACACTTCTGGACCACAATCCAGGATGCTCATGCAATGCATGAACTATAGCTGCGACTAAAATGAAATCATCTCTGGACGGTCCGCCGTTAGCCTATCCCCGGGAATTTTCCTTCCGAGGCATAGACCCCAATCGACCATGTTTCAGGTCCACTCGACCATGTTTCAGGTCCCTCATATCACAGACCATGTTTCAGGTCACCCCCTAGTACCCTAACCGGTCATCATAATCTCATAGATAACCTCAAAATAATCTCATCTCATCAATCTCGTCCTCATATCACGATAATTATCTCGGTTAGGCACTGTTATCTCATATAGTATGCAATCCCCAAATACATCCTCGTATCTCATATAACTTATGATTTACTCAATCCTCTAAGCACAATCATTACACTCATTCTATTATCCTAATAAGAATAATAATCACAACTATAATAATAATAATAATAATAATAATAATAATAATAATAATAATAATAATAATAATAACAATAATAATCATAATAATAATAACAATAATGATAACAATAATAATGATAATAATGACAATAAAAATAATACTTATAATAATAATAATAATAATAATAATAATAATAATAATAATAATAATAATAATAATAATACTACTACTAATAATAATAATAATTATCATCCCATCAGTAATAGTAATAATATTAGGATACTTATTATGATAATAATAATAATAAGAATAATAATAAGTATAAACAAGTATCAATTTCACATCAACCAGTCAAACACGTAATCATCACGTAGTAAAATCATCTATGTATGTAACGTAACGACGATAAACGCACAATTTCTATATCATCATCGGTACCACTGAGTAGTCCCCAATGTGGTATAGACATTGTCCGTTACTTGCTCTCGTGTAGGGTTTTGGTCGCCCTACACCATCATCTAATTAAATGTAACCGCGCCGTTTCCGACGTTAAATAGTTTCTTTCCCCCACCTGGAATGTCTTAGACTAGCTCTGGGGCAACGAAACGGACACTCCCTATACTCCCTCAAATCTGCCACGCACAGTTCTACACCCTCCGAGGCTCCAAAAATTCACCTGAACACATCATTGTGAAGCACACGTTACGTGTAACCCAAATCTGAAGACGGAATTGGAAACCGATAAATGAATTGAAAGATAACCTCAATACCGTCACCGACGACATTTAGGCATAAAAAGACATAGGCTTACCTTAGCCTAATCAAGAAAAGAAAGATAAGGTAATGAAGTAGACATCGTGAGGATCACAACGGTATAATTAGAATTTTGATAGGACGAACGGATTGACCGGAACTCTCTCCGGAATTTTTCCCTCTCTCACGGCCCCCCTCTCTCTTTTCTTTCTATGTCACTCTCGCTCTAGCTGATTATTTTTCTTTCCATCTAATTTTCTTATTCTTTCTTTCTTAGGCATTAAGTAGTATATATATATATATATCAGGAAAACTTTCTGTCTCTAATTTTCTTATATATATATATATATATATAAGGAACACTTTAGCAAGGTAAGCAAGAGGTGTGACTCTCCAATTATGCGGCAAAATGAGAAGATGGAGGTGTCATTTATATAGCAATTGCCGTGGCCACTAGTCATTCCAAATAAAAATTGTTTAGTTAATTCAATTAGGTTGAAACTTGTAACTAGGGTATAATTAATTAAGACTAGTGCTAATCAATCATAATGAATAAAACTTGAGTAAATTAATTATAATCATTTAGCTATTATTAAGATTTATTTCTATGACTAATTATCTTTTAATACTGTTGATGATAAACCACCTTAATTAAAAATTTAAATTGAGGTGCTTGCCTATTGAAAATTTTGGGTTGTTTAAATTTTATTTTGAACTTGTATATGTGTTTGGATTGTTAAATAAATTTTAGATTTATCTAACCTTCACTCCCCTCTAATTAAAATATTTAATATCCCGAAAGCTAGGATGTTACAATGTTATTTGCTTGTTTTGATTGGTTGAGTTGTGGTTTGTTGAAGGATAAAGACTTATGCCATGTACGTGTGTCGCCGATTTCCCGATTCACGACAAGTTTTAAATCAGAAGCTAATTGGAATTCTTCGAGAGGTAAGAGGGGATTGTCTGAGGGATTTTTCTGATGGCTACGTGCTATCTAGTTGATGTCTGTAATATTTATCTGTTGTGTTTGTTTTAGTTGTGTTATTTTTATCTGTGATGGGTTATCTGCACTTAATTGTTTATTTGCAGTTATATATTATAATGTTGTGATGCATGATCTGCCTGAGAATATTACTATGATGTTATTGAATGCTGTTTGAGAAGCCTGACAGTGGTCAATGTCCAATCAATTAACCAGATAAAAGCTTTAAAAATCTTTATAAATTATATTCAATGTTTGACGGTGAAATATTGGAATATAATATTGATGAAAAACAATATTTGGGAAAAATAAGACATGTGGGAAAATATTATTATTTTAATGATTTATCAGTATAAAAGTAAAGTATGAGTCACAGTGAGGACGTAACAGTGAAATTATTTCTGTACTGCTAATTTTTACGTAAGAAATTTCACAATATTATAAAAAGTTATTTTATGAAATTAATCTTCGAAAATAATTTAATTATGATTTTATAAAAATATTTTAGTGGAAAAGTTTAAGAATTGGCTTAAATGGCATTTAAAGCGTTAGACGTCAATTAGTACCGAAAAAGGGGTTACAGAAACTATTTTTCTTAAAACATCACTATTTTTGTAGTCTTAAGTGTCTCTTCCTTTTTTTGAAACATAAGGTTTTCAGGAGAAAAAAAAATCAAGTAATTGATGATTTTACAAAGGATTTTCTGTAAATGAGTTTTACTAAACGGTGTTATTTCCGACAACTTGGATAAGTTGCCGAGACTTTGTTTTGGATTTGTTTTTCACAAAACGAAAACAATGTTAACGTTGAAACGTGAACCTAGTATCAAAGACGTCGCGATACTAGTGTTATTTAATTTAAGCACGAAGATCTTTGATCCGTGTTACGTTGTTATGGACTTTGTGTCCTATCCACGTTGTCTATTCACGTTGTAATGAACGTTGTTAAAGTTGAATGTTGTTTTCTATCACCATAAACCTAAAACTAATTGCAAGGTTTAAGATGTTGTGACTGAGCACTCGGACTTTGTGTCCTGTGTTAACGTTGAAAAATCTAATACGTTGAAAAATACGAATAGTCGTAAGCCATCTTGAGCTTCGACAAAAGAAGAATGAACACAAAGAAAAATAACGAGAACAAAATGTTTTATATGCATTCATTGGCAGACGTGCCCATGTTTTTATGTATGATGCCTTAATGATAGGGTATTCGTGCTACATTGTTATGTATGGTGCCTTAATAAATAAGGTATTCCGTGCTACGTTGTTATGTATGGTGCTTTAATAAATAAGATATTCTGTGCTATGTTGTTATGTATGATATTACATGCCACGTTGTGCCTAATATACCTGGCAATCAGGCTTGATCAGCTCATTTACACGGTGTTGGGATCTCCGGAGATTAATTGAAAAGTTAGACGTTGAAGTGTTCATGCATTTATTTTCAAAAGACGGTGATCGGGTATGAAACCCAGTGATAGACTACTTGTTTATTTATGGAAATGTATATGTATATATGTTTTCTTTTGTGTCGCGCATGTAGTTATCGTGTTAAATCCATATATTGGTTTATCACTCTTGCATTATTCTGTTTGGATTTTCTCTACTGTGCTCTATATTTGGGGAGGTCAGATGAATTGCTCAGGGGATATGATGTATATAAGAAGAAGGTTTCTTAGGGTATGCCGATGTTTATTTGCTACTATTATGTCTGTCTTATAGGTGCGACCAGCTTAGGTTTTGTTTTTTCGTATGTTGTTGTTTTTCAATAAGGATCTAGGTGTGAAAATCGTATGATGTAGTATAGTTGTATGACGTTATAAATAAATATATATATATATATATATATATATATATATATATATATATATATATTACACGGTTATACTTACGTTATTGTTGTTGTGGTTGTCGAAAAGAAAAAGAAAAAGGAGAAAAAATTATCACTGTTTTGAGAGATGATAACAACTTAAGAAAATATTATTTTTTAAAAGCAATCAGCAAATTACTTTTAATTTATTTCCACACGTGTTTACGAAGTAATGTCCAAGAGAGTGTTATTATCTGGTTAATGAAGTTATACCATGTTCGAACCTCACTCGGGGAAAATTTTGGTCTAATTTTTGCGCACACAGTTAAAAAGGACTTGCAAATAGGCAAAACTTGCTTCCATATGATTCGATCCCAGTCCTGCTAACTACAAAAATCGAAAATGACTGTTGCGCCACTATAATTATTTGTGCAATTGGTGGCAAGCATACTATATATAACTTGAATTATAATATCCTTGGCTCCCCCGTCACAAAGAAGATCCGTCCCTGCTCTCGTGTCAATCACCATAATGCCTAAACTTTGTCCAAAATATTCTTGAAAATATTTTCTCATCTTCTGCTACTCGAGAAGCATATTTGAGTGACACAAAAATAGATTTTTTTCCATCACTTTCTATTGTTTCAAAATACAATAAGATCAAATAGATCTTTTAGATTTCAATCATGGTCTAAAGGTTTAGTTCTTCGGGAACTAACCACAAAACTTAACCAAATAGATCTTTTAGATTTCAGTCATTGTATAAAGGTCTAGTTCTTCGGGAACTAACCACAAAACTTATACAAATGATGACAAAAAAATTATTGTTTTGTGCATCCTAATGGGATGCGTAAATATTAAATTATTCCAGAATTTTTCAAACAATAACAAGATAAAATTCAATAATAGAGGACCAAATTCATAATAAAATTTTATATATGAAACATTAAAAGAAAATTCATATTAAAGTAACATGAAAAACAAAACAATAAGAAAGGATATGATCATCGAAAGAGAGTAAGAAGAAATGAATCTTTTCAATACAATCTGCAAACTGATTAAATCATTTCTCATATGGTAGAGACTTGTGCTGATAACATGTTATGAAAATAACGTAAATAACAAATAACTGAAAAATAATGGATATGGAGAGAACAAGAGAATAGAGAAGGGAGAAGAAGAGAGTGATTGTATTATATTCTTAAAGGTACAAACTTACAATGATACATGAGTTTTATTTATAGGACATAAGACATGTAATCACTCAAAGCTATTGAAAACCGATATATAATGATACATTTACAATAGAATAAATTGTGATAAAAACTTTTGCTCATGGAGGTTACAATACTAAATGGAATCATTCATCCTATTATGTTTGAAGATGAAGGCATGCATACGGGCAATTTGCACCCACGACCACGAGAAGTCGAGAACTAATTCTAATGCGTATTATTTTCTTTTGAATTTAATTTTGGTACATTATTTTGTCAAATAATTATAAATTATCTTATATATGACTTGGATAATAAAAATTAAATATTTTTAATAACATGATAATTTAATTTATGCTAAAGATAAAAAAATCTTTAGGACACAAATTAAATCTTTTGTCATATATTACGAAGTACTACTCCAACTCAATTATAAATAAAAAAAATATCAATATTTAATGAACTTAAATATAAGTAAAATCCAATTAACTCAATTATATTTAATATCAATGTTTTCAAAATATCATTAGTTAATTAATCTCTTCTTATTTTTTCCAAGAACGCACTCACAAAATTTATTTTGTTATAAACTTATAATTGATGGAGAAGCAATTAACCAATACCACGCGCTATCTTGGAGCGTACACAGTCAATGAGAGTTTAGAGTTTACCTTTTACCAAAACTCATCAACATCTTTTGTCTGTACGTGCGCGCCGTCCACAAAAGAGAAGAAACATTTGCATACATCTCCAGTTTTCCACACTGCTTTTCTTTCTCTTCGTTAATCCCTCCCCTCTCACCCATTCACTCACTCTATTTTCTCACATCCTTCGAAGGTATTAGCATCATGTTTATGATCCCCTTGTTCAGTACTTTATACTACAGTCTTATATTTTATTTTATGACTTTACTTCCTAAAGTCCTTTTCACACATAATTCACCAATCTTATTATATCTCAATTTCCCTTTTCATGGTGGGGTTGCGTTGCTGCTACCTCTTCTGAACGCAATTACGTGCCTTTGAATTTTTATCATCCTTTCCAATGTAACCGTAAATTTTCGTATAAGATCCAATTTTATTTTTTGTTGAACCTGAGTAAGCAATAATAATTTATAATTTTAGTAATGTAAAAATTGTTTCGGTTGTTCAATTTGTTGTTGTTTTTTAGTTACACAAGGTATCTCCCATGTTAATGTTTTCGTGTTCAATAATCAATACTATATTTATTTTATTTCATTTATTTAATTATTTATACTATGAATTAGGAAAGGATAAAAAACATGTGTTGGTTGTTGTTTGTTACAGTGTAGGAAAGGACCAACCAATAACCAAATATAGCTTGTGAGGGAGTTTGGTGGGGTTAGTTTGGGTGGTGGTGTGTGGATCTTATATAAATGGCTGGATTGGTAGAAGAGGATCAGAAACAAGTTCTTGGAATTGACGAAGAGGAACAGGACCAAAAAGAGACTGAGGGGAACGACAATAACAAGCGCACACCTAATAATAATAGTAGTAATAGGACCTTGGTCAAGGAGAAGGAAGAGGGTGAGGGAGGCCAAGGGGATAGAGACATGGCTCCTCCAGCAGGAAATTCTATCCACAGGTCAAGTTCAAGGCCTCAACTTGATGTCAGCAAAGCTGAAATTCAAGGGAATGTGGAGGAGAGAAATCCCACCATTTTGTTGCCTAATCAATCTGATGATTTATCTCACTTGGCACTTGACATTGGAGGTATCATAATAATGCTTTTATTAACTTTCATGTTTCATGCTTATTGTTAATGTGAGATCTTGTTTTGCTTTTTTTTTTTTTTAATTCTTTGTCCTTCTTACTTCCTGCCTACTATGTTTTATGACTTTCATCTTGTTGGTAAATGGTTTTATTTGGCTGTTAATTTAGCATTTTTCTGCTTACTCTCTACCTCTGCCATGAAGTAGTATATTAAATGTATAAAGCAATTGTCAACTTTTGAGGAACTTCCCTTTGTTAACCCAGAGTGATTCTTTGTTTTTTCTTCTCGTTTTTTATCATTCTTTTAGGCCTGGTGGTGTCGCTTTTTTCTGGACTTTCATGGTGGTCTTTGAGCTCTCTCTTATGGAGAAAAAAATAAGTGAATTCAACCCTATGACAGTTCCTATAGCAGTTTGACCTTTCTTTCTTTTTGGGCTTTTCGCATTTTGTTTTATATTCATTGATGTATGATTGATCAATTCTATGTTGGTTTAATTAAATTTTGGAAAATAAAGGTTTGGTAGCATCTGAAGTATGTCCGGAACCTAAACTTATTCAATTTATGGCAGGGTCTCTGATAAAGTTGATATACTTTTCAAGACATGAAGACCAATCAACTGATGATAAAAGGAAGAAAATTGTGAAGGAGCGACTTGGACTTTCTAATGGTAACAGGAGAAGCTACCCTATTCTTGGTGGGAGGCTTCACTTTGTCAAGTTTGAAACAAGAAAGATTAATCAGTGCTTGGATTTCATTTATTCAAAGCAGCTTCACTGTGGTGGTATAGTCTAGTTCAGTTTACTTCTTTTGTCAGTCTCATCTCTACCTCATTTGATTGCTAAAACAGCACATTCAATATCATTTTTTTTTTAAAATTTTGCTGGTCCTGTGTGTTCATTCAACTACATTCAATATTTCTGAAAATTTTTAGTTTCATTATCACTGCACCTTAATGAAATAATTCTTATAGGGTTGGAATCACGTTACGCTGATGCTGTAGCTGACCGGAATGCCATAATTAAGGTAATTTCAAGTTTTTGTCTGTTTTTTTTTTTTGGCTCATTCAGATGCTTGACTCTATTATCCTTTTCTGTTTGGATTGATATCATATCTTCAAATTATCAATTTTAGTTTTAGTTTGCATGCATGAGACTATAACTTATTGCTACTTATCACATGTTGAAGTTGTTATTGCAAAAGTGATAACTGAGTGGAAGTGGACGGCGACCTAAGGCAAACCTTACTTGCAATGTCAATGGTTCAAATCCCGGAGTTGCCATTTTGGGGGGGCTTCTCCTAACCACTACCCCTAACCCCAAATTGCTTTAGCAACTGCTATAAAAATAAAAACTAAAATTTAGGATGTTTCTATTTATTTCAAATGTTGTTGGTGTTATTATTTGTTACAATATATGTTTTAGAAAGGTTTGAATATAGGCGATTTTGTAGTGCTTTACTGCTTATCTTCTGTGTTGATGCTGTAGAAGTACTAAAGTAATGCATTCATTTTGTGACAAAGGCTACTGGTGGTGGAGCATACAAGTATGCTGACCTTTTCAAAGAAAGACTCGGGGTTAGTATCGACAAAGAAGATGAGATGGATTGTCTCGTGGCAGGTGCAAACTTCTTGCTAAAGGTCGTCCCTGTTTTAAATTGCTTGTTTTACTTGCATTTTATTTAAGTCAGGTCGATAAGGAGGATATATGGCATCTTCTGAGTGGAAATATATGTATGAATCTTCACATTATGCATTATATCATAAATACGACTTGATACTCTTTACTTATTCAAATAAATAATTAAAGGAAGAAAAACTGTCTGTCTGACTTTGCTTCTTTTAGTAAGATTATTGTGTTTTCCTCTTGATTTAGAAGATAAAGATTCAATCACTTGGCAAGACTGGTCAGCCATTTATATTGAGTTTATACATTCTCTCGTTCATGCTCCATTTTATTCACAAATTGGTTGATGGAATATGCTTAAATTAAGTTTTATGTGTTAACTTTAATTTACATAGCTATATTTGACTATTGCTCTTTTTGTGTTTTCCTTCTTGGCATCACATGTTTCTTGCTTTTACCAAGATCTGACCGTGAACTATGTTAACCCATTTCTGTTATAATAAAACAAGTTCTGTCATTTAGTTTGGAATATGTGAAGGGAATTTTCGTTGCTATTAATTCATTCTCACTAACTGATCTATAGTTTTTCTTTTTTCACGTCAATAATTTCTGATTGAAATTTTACCGCTTCTTAGTAGGCAATTCGTCATGAAGCTTTCACACACATGGAGGGCCAGAAAGAGTTTGTTCAAATAGACCCTAATGATTTGTTCCCTTATCTTCTCGTTAATATTGGATCCGGTGTTAGTATGATCAAGGTACATCTTGTCTTGTTTCCTAATTTTATTAAACTTCTGATCTCTTTGGATTATGTTTGATAAAGACTAACAGGTTGTGATCTACACTTTTAATTTGTGTTGACATAGGTTGATGGGGAAGGGAAATTCGAAAGGGTCAGTGGGACAAATGTTGGTGGTGGTACTTATTGGGGTTTGGGGAGACTGTTAACAAAGTGCAAGAGGTCATTTTCATTTGATTCATTATTTTGATTTAATGCTATTTTTGAACTATTGACAAGGTGCTTGTTGAAATGAATTCCAGCTTTGATGAGTTGCTTGAGCTGAGTCAGAAAGGAGATAATAGTACTATTGATATGCTTGTTGGCGACATTTATGGTGGTTTGGACTATTCTAAGGTGAATTTTGCTGTTGATCTTATTTCCATATAAATTATCATCCTATAAGGAAAAAATTATTCCAAATTATCATTATGGAGTAGATAGATATGAATCATTTGATTTTGTTCTTATCGATCATCATGACTGAGTATTCCCTGGTATTAAATAAACCTAGATTGGCCTATCAGCTTCTACTATTGCTTCAAGTTTCGGTAAAGCTATATCTGAAAAAAAGGAGCTCACAGACTACAGACCTGAAGATATATCACTCTCTCTTCTACGGATGATTTCATACAATATTGGCCAGGTGAGCTGAGATTATCATTTTATCCATTTTTTATTCATAAATTTAAGCTGCCAAATGTATGCAGTAATGCAGGTCTTGAAGTTATCTGTTAAAGTGTATACTGTTTCATTCAGCGTATCATGTTATTCAATTCATTGTTTGAAATCTCTTGAGGGATGGTTTTATAAATGCGACATGTAGAAATACAAACTTTTTTGTGTTCAGTTAATTGAATACTGTCAAATTTCACTTTAACTATACATGTGTTAAGGACAAACTCCCCTAAAAGCTTAAGCTATTAGGTGGAGCAATGGTGGCTCATCAATGGCTTTATATCTCTTGTATATGGGTTTTGAGTACTCCTTGTACTCTCTTCAATATACATTTTTTCTTTTTCTAAAAAAAATGGCTTTATATATCTAAATTCCCTATTGCCCTCTCACAAAGTGATGCTAGAGCCCTTTGGGCTAAAACATGGACAATGCATGTCCCCCACTCTCAACCTTGTGCTGAAATGAAGTCTTCTATTTTGAAGAACGGGAGTTGCAAGAGTTGGAACTATTGGCCACTTGGTCATAGGGTTTGTGGTAGGATAACTACTAAATACTTAGTCTGTTAAGTTGAGGCATATGATTGATTTATATCTCTAACATGCCTCTTCACACTGGAGCCGTTTGGGCTTGAAACGTGGACAATGCATGGGCCCAGTGTAGCTTTGCTGAAATTTAGTTTTTCATTAGGAGAATGGGGGACTGCAAAAATTGAACTCTTCACTACTTGGTCGTAGGCTCTAATACCATGTCAAAGACTAACTCTCCTAAAAGCTCAAGCTGTCTGGTGGAGGCTCACGAGTGGCTCTATATCTCTAAAACATGTATATAAATGAAAAAAATATATTTTCTTTCTAGAAGCTTTTTCTTGAATTTTGGGTTTGGGCCTAACCGGCTTGTAAGGTGAGGATTGCCCAAGCCTTATATACACTACTTAGGCCATATCTCTAGACGATGTGGGACTAAACACACCCTTCATATCTAGCACAATGAAGATGCTGGTGGCTACAATGAAGGTAGCACAAAGTTGTTGCAATTAAGGCAACTAGGGGCAGACCGCAATTAAGGAGGATTTCCAACACACCCTTCATGCCCAAACCCAATGGGCTTGTAGCGTGGATGATGCAAGCAACCCAACAACGGATCTAGGATAGGCTCTGATACCATCTTGAATTTTGGGCTTCGGCCCAACTCAACCCCACAAAACCGGCTTGTAAGGTGAGGATTGCCTCAGCCTTATATACACTACTTAGGTCATATCTCTAGACGATGTGGGACTAAACACACCCCTCATATCTAGCACAATGAAGATGCCGGTGGCTGCAATGAAGGTAGCAGCAATTAAGGTGACTAGGGACAGACCACAATTAAGGCGGATTTCCAACACTTTTCTACAAATATTTGCTAAATTCATTTTTGTTATAATATAGTTATTCAAGTTGTGTTGACTAAAGTTTATACTAGTTCTTTAACAATTTGTGAACCTTTCTTTATAAGATCTAAGAGATCACACATTGATTTTTAAATTTATTATTTTCCTTAGAAAGATGATCCAGAAATTGTTTCCTTTGATCCAAGTGCAACCTAAAGAAAATATAGACAGTTCTATTCTGTGAAGAAGATCATTAACACTAGTTCCGGTTCTGGGTAATAGAGTGTATCATAGAGTGAGAGAGAGAGCAGAAGAAGAAAATATGAAAGAAATTTTATTCTTGCATTCAGAATAATTTTTGATGTACAGAGGAGGGGCTTTTATAGCCTGGCAATGTAACTGCCATAACTGAAATAACTACCATAACTGAATGTTGCTGACTCAGCACATTCAGTTATGTGTGTACAACAACTAAGCTAAGCATATACTCTAATACTGGGTGATACTATGTAGCATTATCAGGAATTTTCCTTCAGTAATTTTCATGTTCTATTCTAGGATCTGTTCTTTCAGCAAGTACCTGACCAATCTTGTGTTTTTTTCATCTCTTTTGTGTAGATAGCTTACTTGAATGCTTTGAGATTCGGGTTGAAGCGTATCTTTTTTGGAGGATTTTTTATAAGAGGTCATGCCTATACCATGGACACCATTTCTTTTGCAGTTCACTTCTGGTACATACATGACTTGACCAAGCTAGAACTTTTTTTTCTTCTTTTAAATTGAATTACTATATTGTCTTGCGGTTTATATAATTTTTCATTTAGGTCAAAAGGAGAAGCACAAGCAATGTTCTTGCGACATGAAGGATTTCTGGGAGCTTTAGGTGCATTTATGAGCTATGAAAAGCATGGTTTATATGACCTCATGGTGCATCAGTTAGTTGAAAGGTTCCCAATGGGTGCCCCATATACAGGAGGCAAGATACATGGCCCACCACTTGGAGATTTGAATGAGAAGGTAGGTGATAGGAATTGGAAATATCTGATTTTGTGCTGGTTGCCTGGTTTAGATAAATGGATAATCTTTATATGTTTTTGCTCAAGGTCTCAGTTATAGGCAAGTCTACCTAATAAGAATGTGATTTTTGTGGGGCATCAATTCCATTACCATCGAGAAAGTCCTACTTTGTTGTGTCAGGTTTCCATTGAAGTTGCAATAATAAAATTGCTAAAAAGTAACTCCACTAGTGAGATTCCCTGGAATAATCTTTTCATGTCATCCCCTGGAATCATATTCAAGTGTGTTGCAAAAATTGACTACCAACTTGGAGAACTACTAAATGAAAAAAGGATGGAATCTAGAAATGAATAAAGAGCCTTTAAATACCAAGCATGAAACCATTAAATGAAAAAGAAAGAAATAAAGGTTGTTAAATGGGGCAGCATCATTGTCAGTATTTGTAAGGATTGCTATTGAACTTGTAACATGCTCCTGCGTATAACTGTATGTTAACATTGAATCTTATTGTGTTAAATTCCTGCAAACTCTGGTAGTTGCTGTTTATGTGGTGGGTGTACTTATTTGATTGGCTTTTCTTATCTTTGATTTGTTGTTTGATTTTTCTGTGTCAATAATTTTAATGTAATGTGGTGAGTTAGAGATCTTGTTTTTTTGTACTTTTGAAGTGAACCTGTTTCCTGTGCTATGATTTGCTTAAAATGAAAGACACAATTAATTTTAGATATAATTAGAATGGATAGAAGGAGGAGGAGTGGTTACACCTGACAAGTTCAAATTCCTGGTTGATTGATATTTCATTTTTTGTGAATTATTCTAGATGGTCTTTAATATGCCATCTATACTTATTTGTTTAGTTCTTTTTCATATGTTCAGAAGCAGCTCAATTTGTTAGAAAATTCTATGCTTTTATGTATTTTGTTAAGGAACTAGAAAAGAAAAGTTTTTATTGCGAAATGGTGTTGAAATTGTGTATTTAATATATTAAGAATTAATGTATTTAATTTTCCAATAAAAGCTTCCCTTTTCTGGTTCTTTAACCATTTCCAAAAAAAGAGAGAAAAAGAAAAGAAATGGGTTATAGGTGTTGGGCAAGGTGAAAGGGAATCAGTTGGAGGAGAGTGGCTTAAAAAAAAGTTACAGTTGGCAGAAGGAGATTGGGGAGCAGGATTGCCATATGATTGGAGACTGGAGTGTGGTAAAAAAAGTGTATAATTTCAGGGTGAATACTGAATTGGGTGTGACTGAATATCGCTACTTGCAGCATACTGGTCATTTTTTTTCTCTCTCTACCGTTTTTCTGTTTTACAGAGAACTTGCTCTGCTGTAAGGAGCTAGAATCCATTGTTTGATAAATAAGATTCAATTTCAATAAAGATTCTATCTTAGAATATTGCATTTCATTTTCACTCTGATTTTTAATGCAGATTTCATGGATGGAGAAGTTCTTGCAGAAGGGAACTGAGATTACTGCACCTGTGCCAATGACTCCAGCTGCTGGAACTACCGGACTCGGGGGTTTTGAAGTTCCTTTGTCAAAAGGAAGTACTCTTCGATCCGACGCAAGTGCTCTAAATGTTGGTGTTCTCCATCTAGTACCGACTTTGGAGGTGTTTCCGTTACTAGCAGACCATAAAACGTAAGCATGTTCGCTGAATTCGGTGGCTGTTCTGAGATTAATAAATTGTCGTCTATTGGAGCTGCCTTTGTGTTGACGTGTGCCTGTGTGCATCAAATTTTTTTTAGGCAATTTCTAGTGTTGACCATCCATGTAAGATCCAATGGTCATGATTTGATCCTCTCATTCGTAGTATATCAAACCACTGTTCTCACTTGATATGCTTTCTTTATATTTATGGAGTATGGTTTGCTTGCTTATTGATCACTGGACTTTTTGTTACTACTTTCAAAATTCAGTTTTATAAGGTCATTTTATGTTGTCAATATTTTTTTTTCTTCTAACAAATATTAAATTGCTTCTCTACAGGTATGAGCCCAATACAATTGATCTCGCTGATCACAGTGAATTAGAGTAAGTAAATTGATGTTAATCTATGAAGCACAGACAACTCTTCAAAGTGTCATGTCGCGTGTCAGACACGCCTCGAACACCGACACCTCTCGGACTTGCCTTGGACACGTGTCAGACACCCTTCTGCGGTGTCACAATTAAAAAAAATTCGGCTCGGACACCTGTCGGACACGACTATGACATTTCTCGGACACTCCTATCATAAAAAAATATATTTTTTTAAAAGTCAACTTAGCATTTTGAGATTATGGGTCACCAATCGTAAATATTTGAGACAAATATTTTCTAAAAAGGTCATGGGTCACCGACTCCAAATTAGATCTTTTACTTTTTGAGACAAAGCAAAATGATGCCTCTTAGTATTTTTTGTAAGGCTCATTATCATAAGACCTAACTAGTTGTTTTATGAAACATGATTCATCTTCTTATCTTGGGATTATTTTTGGAAGGATTGCATTGTGAAATGATCCCTCTTAGTATTCTTTTTTTGAGGGTCGTTATCATATGAAAATTGTAAGGCTTAACAACCCATATATATATGGGTGTGGCTATGGTGCACCACCCACATTTTATACTATCCACTACACCACCCATGTGGCAAATTTTGGGCCAATCAAATTGCCACATAGGTTGGTCAAAATTTCAAACTTTCTAGTTGTATTATACCGTAGTCAAACTATATGAATATATTATATTGTAGTATAGTATATGTACTCTTTGTATTCACAAATTTAACCCATATTAAAATAATGTTTTTTGATTAAAAAAAATTGATTATATTACAAAATATTATTGACAACGAACATTATTTTAATTCATATTAAAATATTATTTTTTAATATAATCAGTTTTTTTAATAAAAAAACATTATTTTAATATGGGTTAAATTTGTGAATATAAAGAGTACATATACTATATTACAATATATTGTATTCATATATTTGACTACAGTAGAAATATAACTAGAAAGTTTGAAATTTTGACCAAACCCATGTGACAATTTGATTGGTCCAAAATTTGCCACATATGGGTGGTGTAGTGGGTGGTGCAAAATATGAGTGGTGCATCTTAGCCCAACCCATATATATATATATATATATATATATATATATATATATATAGGATCCGTTTACACCAAGTGTAAGTCTTTTGACTTACACCAAATCTAGATCGTTAATATTACGGAGTTCCGCCGTCGAGCACGCCTCACCTGAGCCTGAGCGAAGCAGATTTGTTGTGGACCGGTGTGGTGGTGGTGATACGGATGACGGCGGCTGACACCGGTGTGTATGGTGGCTGATAAACTCACAATGGTTGCTGCGGCGGTGAACATGTTCTGATGCGGCGGCGTATATGTAGGACAACGATTCTGGTCTGCAAGGAGCTATGGCTGACATCTGTGTTGAGATGGCAGTGGGTTTCTTTGGTTGTGGAGGGAGTAATCAAGAATAAATATTGATGGGTTATAGTTGGATAGTGTTTTTGGAGGGAGATGGTTGATAGTTCCAAAGGAGGCCATTGATGGGTTTGTTAAACTTCAGGAAGAAAAGAAAATAAGGAGAGAGTGATGGTTGAGGATTTTTTGTCATTGAGGAAAGAAATCTCTAACAGAGATGAAAGGGTGGGCAATGGGGCTGCACCGGTAAGGCGTACTCCGGTGGCGGCGAAACTCCGTAACGTTTCTAATGAAGAAGAAGAGAGAGGTCAGTGAGGGAAAGAAAGGAGGGGCACATGAATTTTTTTTTTAGTGTTTTAAATTATTTTTTTGGATTAATTTTGAACCATTAGATTAAATAATATTAACGATCTAGATTTGGTGTAAGTCTTTTCACTTACACCTGGTGTAAACGGATCCTGTCTCATATATATATATATATATATATATATATATATACATATATACACATATAAGCGATGTCCTGGTGTTTTGGACATTAGCTGTTGCGGTGTCCATGTTGTGTCATGTCACGGTGTCCGTGTTGAGTCTGTGCTTCATAGATGTTAATTAATGCTCAATTAGGGCTTTATAGTTTCTATGTTTCACTTTTTGCTAACACAGTCTGTATCTGATGTAGATATTGGCTCACTATTTTGTCAGACCACTTGCCGGATCTTGTGGACAAGGTAGTCTTGAAACCCCTAGCCTTCATGCTTGTGTTTCTATGTATGCCACAAACACAATAAAATTGGACACATCCATGCACATGATAAGAAATTAACACATGAAAGATAACTCTTGGTTTATGATAAAGACAATATCTTGTTGGAACCAAACTGGTAATGTAATCAAGTCAGTAAGCCTATAATCATTTTTTGCTTTTGTCAACATATTTTATAATTTATATAACAAAAAGAACAGAATAACATGCTCCATGGTAGTTAAAGACGAAACGCGTCCTTATGGTGCTAGGAGGGTTTAATGTCCTTAAGCTTTGTGTGGTCTGTGGACTTAAGATCTACTGACTGATTGGGATTTTATGGATGTCAAATATTATAATTTATACTTTGTCTTCCTAGCAATCAGTTGGAGCACATAGTGTAATTGCTCTCGTAAAATCTTATAGTTATGCATTTAGCTTATATGGACTGGATATAACCCTTGGCTTATTTGGTTTATTGTTTGGTTGTACTGCATTTCCTTTATGTTAGAAGTAAAATTTGCTGCAAAGACAATTTACTAGACGTTTCTAAGGCAGTATATGATTGTGTGGTTCTACTGTAAAATATGATAGGCTGTAGCAAGTGAAGGTGGAACTGATGATGCCAAAAGAAGGGGTGATGCTTTTGCTCGTGCATTTTCTGCCCACTTGGCAAGGTAATAGCCCGAAGATTCCTGTTTTGCTGGCTTACTATCATTATTGAAGCAAGGGTATGCAAACTTAATTTGTGTAAGAACCATTTGAGAGTATTTGATCTTTGTTGGCTTACTATCTTTAATCAATTGGATTAGTTTTAACTTAAAAAGATTCATAGTGGGTGAAGTTCCCGTGCTATGTATTTCACTGTTTTCGAGAAACTCACGTCCACAGAAAGGAAATATCAAGTATGAGAAGCATCTCATGATCCTGAGCACAATGACTATGCTTTTGGAAAAAACTGTCTTGCTTGTATCTGGGATATATACACGGATCACGTCAAAATTGCTAGAATTTACAACTTTTGACAACTTTGATCCCTGTACCCAATCCACCCTTGCTTTCTTAGTTTTGTAGAATATCAGTCTTTCTCCAATGAATGGATGTGAAGAGAAAGGCCTATGTGTGTGAGATGATAAGTTAGGGAAATTGTATTTGATGGAAAACTGGGAACAAAGGAGTTGAATTGGTTTTTTTAACACAGCTCTGACAGAAAAGTACTTTTGAAAATTTCAACCAAGTTGAGGAAATATGATAAAATGTAAATTTAAAATCAATTTCTTCAAGTCTGGAATGACGATAAAATAATGTAATGCTGTAAGTTATAGAGAATACGGATAAAAAAGAGTGCAAACCAAATTTATAGTGGGTTCGTGACAACTTTTGACTTACATCTGCTCCTTGACTTCCAAGCCATAATTGAGAACTTTATCCCCTGATTTGTTCCCTGTACGCATATCAAGCTCCCACTAATTTAAAGAATACAACAATTGTGTTTTTCCTCACAACAAAAGAGTGAAGAAACTTTCCCTATTTTTCAGCCTTAAAGCTGAATTCCCCTATTTCTAGTGCCCCCACACACTCTTTCTCTTTGCTAGATTATGAATACCACAAGTAAAACATTGTCAGAAGTCAGATCATGTTTAATATATCTCTTACTGTCTTTTTAGATGATTATCTATGTGATTAAATTTCCATGTGGTTTTCATCTGTGCTTTTTTCTTATCCTTTCTTTATTTTGGAGTTGTGGACAACTTATTTTTTCTGTGTTGTGTCATGATGCATTTTTCAGGCTGTGATTATATTACTTGTCTCAGATGCTCTTCTCCTGCATCTTGTGGCATATATGTCTAACTGAAACATAAAGTACTTGAGTTTCAGTCCCTATTGATTAGTTTTGTACTTTTATTGATATCACAGTATTTGGTGGGTTTAATAACTTCTTAAAATTCATTGATTTTACTTGCCTTAAGCTTTTTCCACTAATCAATTCCCACACCAACTGAACAGGTTGATGGAGGAGCCTAATGCATATGGGAAGTTGGGCCTGGCCAATCTATTGGAAATGAGGGAAGAATGCTTGAGGGAATTTCAGTTTGTTGATGCCTATAGAAGTATAAAGCAGAGGTAATTACTATGTTTTTTCTTTATGAAGCTGTAAAAATAAAGTCTTCAACTATAATGAATATGCAATCTTTACAAAAGCAATTGGCTTAGCACAACAGAAGTTGGTTAGTTGTCTGAGTATAAAATGGGATGCTGTGTAGTAACTCAGTGAAACACATGCAGAATGCATGCTCAACTGTTTGCATTATTAAATGGGTACACTTCACCAAGTTTCATTCTGACAGTAAAATTAAAAAGGGAGAATTTGCGTTCATGACTCTGTTGGTGTGTTTCCTTGTGACTTCTATTTTTCAGTTACTTGTTCTCAATACTATTTTCTTGATGCTCATTTGGAAATCCAAATCTCCTGGTTTGGTTATTCTAGGAGGATTAGTTATCCTCCTGTTTTGTGCTTTTCTACTTTCTCTTAATGAATTCGTGTTATATATGAAAAAGGTTCCCTTGTTGACATATATTCATTAATATTTTTTTAATTTTATTTCTCCCAAAAAAATTGCTATTTTGTCCTTCGTATATCCAACCATGATCATAGCCATCACGACTAGTCACCAGAATTTGGATTTTTTAATGTTTATATTTATCTAAAGTAATTAACAAAGATGTAAGCTTTCGATGTAGAATTTGAATCTGAAAACAAATTCAAGGGCGGCTAGTGCACGAGGCTCCCACCATTGTGGGGTCTATAGAGGACCATATATGTACATAGCCTTGCACTTTCCCACTTGAACAGACTATTGCCATGACTAGAACGTGACCATTAGGGAAAATTCTTGCCGTAAAGGCTCACACTGTTGCTTTTTTTTTTTTTAATTTAAAAGCATTCTTTCAAAAAGGAAATTCTTGCTTACAATATAAACATAAATTGATCTCATCTTCACTACTGTGTTCTCCTGGCAATGTTCTTCTAACAACTTTACTATTTGCGTGTGTGTATAATAGGGAAAATGAAGCATCACTTGCTGTTTTGCCTGACTTGTTATTGGAGCTTGATGGAATGGATGAGGTATGCCTGACTACTACTATAATCCTCTGAATTTAACGTGTTGGGAGGATTCAATATTCATTTTTTCTTGTGTAGCACTTATGACTTAACTATCCAATTAACATGTTACTCCTTTTAAGGAAGATATGTTTGATGTATCAGTTCTTTTGAATAAAAGTAAAACTGCATAAGATACCTTGATGCTGATACCGTACTGACTCACTCATGTCACGAATATGTAGTCTTTTCAGTTCTGCAGAAGAGGGCTTAAGCCACCCTAGCTTCTCATAAATCATGTTGCAGGTAATATGAAACCCTCCTTTGTTTCAGGAAACTAGGCTGCTTACTCTAATTGAAGGAGTTCTTGCTGCAAACATTTTTGACTGGGGATCTCGTGCATGTGTGGATCTCTATCATAAAGGAACTATTATTGAAATTTACAGAATGAGCCGCAATAAAATGCAGAGACCTTGGCGGGTAGGTGGAAACATATCCATTGATAAGGGTACTTGATTTCTGAATTTATTCATCATAGTTGATAGTTGAATACTAAACTAAAATTTTGTGATCTAGGTGGATGATTTTGATGCCTTCAAAGAGAGAATGTTAGCGACTGGGGACAAGAAAATGCCCCCTCATAAAAGAGCTTTACTTTTTGTAGATAATTCAGGTGCTGACGTTGTTCTAGGGATGCTTCCCCTGGCAAGGGAGCTCCTCCGCCGTGGAACTCAAGTGAGTTCACTTTCTGTATAATAGAAAATTTAGAATTACAGTATTGGAGTACGTTTGTATTTGATCTTAAATGTTCCCCTCCTCGAAATTAAAATAATTTAATTTAAGGTTCAACTAATAGTAATTTTAATAGATGATTTGGTTTACTAAAAATGTTTGCTTATAGTTGTATCCTCATTAAAAAGGAGATATATAATATTGTCAAGATCTATTGGTAGCTGTTGGCGATATTCTCTCTGATTTGGAGAGAATATCTTCTGCAGTTATTTCCTAGTTTATTCCCTATTTATTTGTCTATATGTTTTTTCCTTATGTGTATTTGTCAGCTGATCTAATTAAGTAGGAATGTTATTTGATTGTAATTTTTAATTTAGGAGAATGTCTGCTGTATGATTTTGTGTATATATCTAGAAAATTTGCCTCTGATCAATACACAAAATATTTAGAACCTTTATTGTTCTTGGTATCAAAGCTCTTATGGGAGCTCTGGTGCAGTTCTTCCTTCTAACCTCAAGGCCTTCATTGCCGCTGTCATTTTCTATTATTTTTGACTTTAAGGCCTTCATCGCTGCCTTTTTCATACACCGTGAAAATTAGAGTGTGCTGATGTGCACTGTAAGACAGTGCACTCTCTGCTGACTAAGCCAGTCAGTTAGGCTGCTAGGATTCTGTTAGAGCTTGTTAGTCAGTTAGCTCACTGTTAGCTTTCTGCATCATGTATAAATTGTTAAATCACTGTAACTCAGTTCAGTTTTCTAATTCAGAAATAAACTTAACATTCAGAGAAATATTCTGTCTCTCTCTACTCTCCCTTCTCTCATCTGTCTCTCTCTCTCTCTCTCTCTGTTCTGCTTATCTCAAATCTCAATAATGACTGACATCTAAGAAAACACCTCCTCACCACAAACCACTCTCTTAGAGCCTGCCAACACAAATACTCCAACTTCGGATTTGCAGAACCTAGGCATTGCTGTACTGCTGGATGGCAACAATTATCTGCAACGGGCAAGGAAGGGGAAGCTGAGACTGCAGTACTTCTCTCACAAAATAACTCTCTAATAAACTCCTTTTTTTTATCAAAGTGTTCTTGAAGAGAGAGAAGTCCAAACTGGTTCCACAACATGCTCAATCATTGGACTCGGCTCCTACTGAAGCCCACAGAGAACAATCAGGTATGGAACCAGAACCTAGTCCTTTGTTTGTTAATACTGCATTACCTGCTGAACATAATTCTGATCTTGACCCATCCATAGCCGTAAGAAAAGGAAAAAGAAATTGCACCCAGCATCCCATATCCCATTATGTATCTTATCACAACCTTTCAGACAACTACAAAGCCTTCATGTCATCCTTAAACACCATAGAAACTCCACAGACTGCACAAGAAGCCTTAAGGCCTTGTTTGAGAGTTTGAGAGGGGAAGGGAGGGGAAGGTTTTGAGGAGGAAGAGGGGGGAAGGGATGGGGGAAGGGAAGATACTCCCCTACCTTGCATGTGGTTTATTTTTTAATAAAAGAATCAAAACCCTCCAATTTGGGGGAACTAAAAAAATGAACTAGAGGTGGGCTTTGGAAGGTTTTAGAGGGCTATCATCCCTTCCACGTCCTTTTTTCCCTCACTTTCTTTTCAAACCCTTCCCCTCTCAACTCCCAAACAGACCCTAAAGGATAGGAATTGGTCACAAGCCATGAATGAGGAAATTAGAGCACTTGAAATAATAAAAAGGCACGTGGGAAGTGGTTACTAAACCCCCAAGAACAACATTACTTGGCTGTATAGGCAGATGAGACATTGGAACGTATAAAGCAAGATTGGTGGCAAAAGCAGACACTCAGAAACAAGTAATAGATTATGTTGAAACATCTGCCCTTGTGGCAAAGATGAATACAATCCGGATCTTGTTGACTTTTGATGTCCACTTTAATTGGACCTTACACCAATTTGATGTAAAAAAATGCATTCTTACATGGTGACTTAGAAGAGGTAGTGTACATGGAGCCACCATCGGGATCCCATACCGGTAAGGATAAAGTTTGTAAGCTTAGAAAATCTCTTTAGGGTATGTTTGGGAGGATGGGGCATGATGGTTAGTAATGGAGTGGAGTGGTTGAGATAACTTGACCCATTATTTGGGAGTTTTATAAATAATGGAGTGGGATGGTAACTAAAACCACTCCAAACCCTCCAAAGCATCAATTTTTCATACCCTCCAATTTGGGGGGTTTGGGAGGGAATACTCCCCTCTTTTTTGCTTTTAAATGCAAAATTACAATTTTAACCCTTCTAAACAAAACATTGCTATGAACAACGAAAAATAAAACGGGTAAGATTGGAAATAAAAATTGTAATTCACACCACTCCATTACTTACCATTGTGACTTCCAAACAATGGAGTGGGATGCCCCTCCATTCCTTCATTAAAACTCTCAAACAATGGAGTGGCATACTTTTACCACTCCACCCCACCCCACTCACCACTCCATTACTAACCATTCCACTCCATCATCTCTAAAACTCCCAAACATAGCCTTATGTTAATGGATTAAAAAGTCACCTAGAGCTTGGTTTGAAAGATCTACAAAGGCAATGAGAAAGATGAAGTGTGTTTAGAGTCGAGGTGATCACACACTCTTCATTAAATATTCTTCTAAGGGGGAGCTTACCGCTTCCTTGGTGTATGTTGATGATATTATAGTAAAAACTGAATTGGCTTGAGAGTTTGAGATGAAAGACTTAGGAAGACTTAAGTACTTCCAAGGCATAGCAGTTGTATACTCTAAGGAAGGAATTTTTTTATCGCAACGGAAATATATTCTTGATTTGTTAAAAGATACAGGAATTGTGGGGAGCAAACCAGCTAGCCAGATCCCCAGGCTAAGGAAAAGAAAAGGAGATGGCATTGAAGATAAAAGGAAGATACCAAAGATTAGTTGGAAGGTTGATATATTTGTCGCACACCAGACCGGATATAACATATGCAGTGATTGTTAATCAATTCATGCATGATCCCAGAAAGGAACATATGCAGCAGTCCAAAGAATTTTGCAGTATATGAAATATACACCTGGGGTAGGACTTCTACTTTGGCGGTTTGGCCCAATAAAGAGTTAGTAGTAGAGGGGTATACAGATACTGACTATGGAGGATCTTTAGTTATCCGACGCTCTGCAGCAGGGTACTGAACCTTCACCGGAGGGAATTTGGTGACATGGAGAAGTAAGAAACAAGGTGTAGTGGCAAGATCAAATGCAGAGGCAGAGTTTAAGAGCTATGCACTCAGAATTTGCAAATTACTATTGTTGAAGATAATTCTGGATGATTTGAGAATCGAGAGAGGAAGGTCAATGAACTTGTATTGTGACAACAAGTCAGCAACCAAAGTTGCACATAATCCAGTCCAACAGGATCGCACAAAGCATGTGGAGATTGATAGACATTTTATACTGGAGAAGTTAGTAGATGGTAGAATTAGTCTCCCATATATTCGATGGTCATAAGATCAAATAGGTGATGTCCATACTACGCCCTTCCAAATCAGATGTTTCAAGGGCTGATTAGCAAGCTGGGATTGAAGAACATCTGCTCACCAGCTTGACGGGGAGTGTTGGCAATATTCTCTCTGATTTGGAGAGAATATCTTCTGCATTTTTTCCCAAGTTTATTCCCTATTTATTTGTCTATATATTCTTTCCTTATGTGGATTTGTCAACTGTCTTAATTAGGTAGGGATCTGTCATTTAGTTGTAATTATTAATTCTCCTTATTTTTAGTAGAATATCTTCTGTACAATATATATATATATATATATATATATATATATATATATATAGGCAGTTTGCTTGTAATCAACTTATGAAATTTCAGAACCTTTATTGTTCAGTAGCTGACAATTTCCGATGTAAAATATGCCTGCTTACCTGGATCTTTCGTCATCGTTGTGGTTTCTTATGTGTGATATTTATGGTTCCATACATCAACTAAAATTATGATTATATTCGTCAGTTTGGCAGCTACACATTCACTTTGTCCAATGCCTATAAATTTTATGTTTTACCATGATAAAAATGGACACGCTATTGCAGGTAGTTTTGGTTGCAAACTCACTTCCTGCTTTAAATGATGTGACTGCAATGGAGCTTCCTGATATTGTAGCTGAGGCTGCCAAGGTTTGTGTTTCTTTGTGAACTCTAATTTGTTGGTATTTGCAGTATTTGTGATTTCTAGGGAGCCCCTAATAAAATTCATCTGAAAGTCTTTGCCATCATCCAGTCAACTCACTGTTAGTTCCCTTTGATAGAAAATGCCATGCTTGCTAAGTGTTGGTGAAGAGTATGCTTGAAAATAAATTGTCTGCATTTATGTTATGAAAACCACCACACTTTCCAACTGCCGTGCATTTAATGGATGCTTCGGCCACCTTTTTTATTACTTGTCCTTGTGTTCAAATAATTTCTTCCTTCTTCACATGTATCCCACCCTTTTATTTTGCATATTTTTAAATCCAAATAAATTGCTGTATGAAATTATAGAATGGAATAGTGTTAGTAATGGTTGTAAACCCACCTTGTGTTTAAAAGGGGGTATGTTAGAGTAAGCTAAGCTTACTGTAGATATGCTACAGCTGATCTCAGCTCACTGCTGAGTCAGATTCTGTTAGAGGTAGTTACACATCTACCTTCTATAAATAACACATTCATTGTATCTAGTCATTCAAGAATTAAGAGATCATTTCAGTAAAATTGACTCTACATTCTTCTCCCCCTTCTCTCTCTTTTCTCTGTTCTTGCTTGGTTTATAACATGGTATCTCGAGCTTGAAACTCGGCCATGGCTTCCACGTTCAATGTTGATGACGATCCTCCGCCGCCGCCGCCGCCTCCTCCTCCTTTGCCGCCGCCGCCGCCGCATGCGCCAGCAGTGCCATCACCAAACCTAAACACTGTGCTTACGACGAAGCTAACAGACAAGAACTTTCTCCACTGGCGCCAAATCGTTGAGGCTGTAATTCGAGCCAATCGACTCAAAAAATACGTGGCGTGTCCTAGGGTTCCAGTGCGATACCTCAATGAGGATGATCGAGCGAACGATCGAGTGAATCCAGAGTACCAGGCTTGGGAAGCACAAGACCAGTACCTGTTCATATGGCTCCTGAACTCGATTTCTGATACGATTCATGCGCGTGTTGTCGGTTGTACACATGCATGGGAATTATGGGATGAATTACACAACTACTTCAACTCGTAGACGAAGGCGCGTAGTACACAGCTTCGTGCCGAGCTTCGTCACATTGTCAAAGGTGATCGCACCATTGGAGAGTATTTGCTGCGAATCAAGGCACTGGTGGATGCCTTGATCTCGATTGGGAACCCGATTACTCGTCAAGAGCATATGGATGCAATCTTGGAAGGTTTACCCGATGATTATCATATACTCTTCCCTACAATTGAGAGCAGAATTGAACCTTACTCAATTACTGAAATCGAATCCCTATTGTCACATGAGTCTCGATTGGAAAGGTTGAAGTCCAAAAATGTTGTTACAAAGGTGTTCTCAGTCAATCTGGCTCAAAGCAATTCCAATCCTAACCCTAATTCCATGCCACACAACCCTAATTCCATGCCACGCCCAATTCCTTCCCTGAATAGTACTAATCAGGTGAATTCTACCTCAGTCTCTAATTTTCAGCAAGGTTCATCCTCCTTTCCGAATAATGGAGGCTATCAACAGTACAATTCCTCGTCCAATTTTGGCAATGGATTTCGAGGTGGACGCGGCGGACGTGGTGGCCGTGGTAGAGGTGGCAGATATAGCTATGGAAGGTTTGGCAATGGAACAGTGTCAGATTTGTGGTCGTAACAATCACAATGCTCTTGATTGTTACTATAGATTCAATGAAGATTATACAACACCACCTCCTAGTGCTAATTCTTTTGGTTCTTATGGTAGAGGCCAATATCGTGGCCAATCCTCTTCGAATCAGTATCATCAACATGCTCCTCATGCCAATTATCACTATGCTTCAGGACAATCAGCACAAAATTTCATGCCTCCTCCTATGCCTCAACTTCCTGTTCAGCAACAGCCTCTGTTGCCTCTCCCATGGTAATCCAATAATGTGCATATGCCTCATCCTAATGGCCAAGTCAGCAGCTATCAGCAGCAACAGAACCCTATGGCTATGACGACCTCTAATTCTGGTTCAGATTCAAGTGCCTGGTTTGTTGATAGTGGGGCAACACACCATGTTACTGCAGATCTTAACAAATTGAATCAACCTGTTGCACCAAGTGGTGTTGACCAGATTTACATGGGTAATGGTCTTGGCTTATCTATACTCTCAATAGGAACTGCATGTGTTAGGTCACCTTTTGATCACACCCGCACATTAAACCTTTCTAACATTCTCTATGTTCCAACTATAACCAAAAATCTGTTGAGTGTTAGTCGTTTTTCAATAGATAACAATGTCTACTTTGAGTTCCTTCCTCATCTTTGTTTTGTTAAATCACAGGATGATCATAAAGTTCTTCTAGAAGGTTCTGTGAACTCTGCGGGTCTATATGTGTTTCATTAGTTCACCATAGTCTCAAGGTCTCAACCAAGTGTTGCTGGCCTGTCAAGTTTCCCTACTTGTCTGAGTGTTTCTTCCCCCACTCCCTTGACAAAGTGTATTTCTTCTAATTCTACTTTAGGTGATGTAAATAAAGTGCCCCTATCCCATTATATTTGGCACTGTAGACTAGGACATGCCAATGATGTGGTAATGAAATCTATACTCCAAAAATGTAATCTCTCTCGTATTAATAAAAGTACGTTGGACTTTTGTACTGCTTGTTGTTTTGCCAAGTCTCATAGGCTTCCCTTTCACTCATCCCTGACTACTTATGCTCATCCTTTTGATTTACTCTTTCTTGACTTGTGGGGTCCAGCACCTGTTAAGTCCTCTACGGGATATCAATACTACTTTCCAATCATGGATGCTTGCTCAAAATATACTTGGATATTTCTGTTAAAACAAGAATCAGACACTCTAAACACCTTCAAACAGTTTTTTGAACTTGTTAAAGTCCAATTTGGTGCATGCATCAAGGCTGTTCAGTCTGACTGGGGTGGGGAATTCAGGCCCTTTACTAAGTTCTTGGCTGATTTGGGTGTCCAACATAGAGTTATTTGCCCCCACACCCACCATCAAAATGGTTCTATTGAGCGTAAGCATCGTCACATAGTGGAAACTGGCCTAGCTTTACTTGCACAAGCCTCACTTATGTCTTATTGGGACCATGCCTTCTGTACAGCAACCTTCCTCATCAATCGTCTCCTTACACCTGTTCTTTCCAATCAAACACCCTACTTCATTCTCTACAAATCTAATCCTGACTACTCTATGTTAAAGGTGTTTGGTTGTGCATGCTACCCATGCCTTAGACCCTACAATAAAAATAAGCTTGAATCTAGAACTAGAGAGTGCACCTTTCTTGGTTATTCTACCTCCCACAAGGGCTACAAATGTCTAGCTAAAGATGGCCGCATGTATATTTCTAAGGATGTCCAATTTAATGAACATGCATTTCCATTTGCAAAAGAGGTTCTCAAACCAACAGATTCAGTAACACCCACTAGTCCTAGTAACACTCCTCTCCTGATTATTCCTCCCATTCCTGGTCCTGCTCCTATGTTTCCCTCAAGTCCAAATGGTTCAAATCAGTCTCCTATATCTGCTGCTCCTATTAACCAAGCCTCACCACCTTCATCAGGTCAAGGCACACTTTCTCCTCAGTCTCCCTTTCTAGTTACCCCTCTTAATCAAGCTTCTCCTCCTGTGTCTAGTCACTCCTCTCATCATACAGACCCTTACTCATCTTCTCTTCATTGTGGGTTAACACCTAGTGGTTCCTCTCATCTGTCTGGTGCATCCTCTAGCTCAGCACCTGCACCTCTTAATGCCCACCCCATGGTCACTAGGTCTAAAGCTGGCTTGCTAGCTCCCACTTTATTGCTAACACATGTAGAACCTCATTCTCCTATTGAAGCCTTGACCATTCCTCATTGGCTTGAGGCAATGCAGTGGGAATACAATGCATTATTGCACAACACCACATGGACACTAGTTGATCTCCCACCTAACAAAAAAGACATTGGTTGTAAGTGGGTGTTCAGGGTCAAAGAGAACCCAGATGGCACTATAAACAAGTACAAGGCCAGGCTGGTTGCGAAAGGTTTTCATCAGCAGTTAGGAAGAGACTACTCGGAGACATTCTCTCCTGTGGTCAAACCTGTCACAGTCAGTAATTTTGACACTAGCAGTCACCTACAGCCGGTCCATACAGCAGCTGGATATTAATAATGCATTCCTAAATGGATTATTGTCTGAAGAAGTATACATGGAGCAACCTATTGGGTTCAAAAGCTCCAATTCCTCTCAGGTATGCAGGCTGAATCGTGCCATCTATGGGCTTAAACAAGCCCCAAGAGCATGGTTTGAGAGACTGACAAAGGCACTGTATGCTTTGGGGTTTCAAACTAGTAGGTGTGACCCATCTCTTTTTATTCATACACATGCTGGCCACTGCACTTACATTTTAGTTTATGTTGATGACATTATAGTCACAGGCTCATCTCTTGCACATATCTCAGCTATTATTCAAAAACTCAGCTCCACTTTTGCTCTCAAGCAACTTGGAACTCTAGACTACTTTTTAGGGGTGGAAGTGAAGCACTTGGCTCACAATAAGGGTATTTTTTTGTCTCAGTCCAAGTACATCAGGGACTTGCTTGCCAAAGCCAACATGAGCAATGCAAAAGGGTCACCCACTCCTATGGTTAGCAACAGCAAGTTAACTAAGTTTGGAGCCAACTACATGAATGATCCCACACTGTACAGATCTATTGTAGGGGCATTACAGTATGCCACCATAACTCGACCAGAAATTTGTTACAGTGTAAGCAAGGTCTGTCAGTACCTTTCCCAACCTCTAGAGGATCATTGGAAGGCAGTGAAGCGTATCCTAAGGTACCTAAGAAGTACTATTACTCATGGCCTAGTCCTAAAACCTGCAAATCCTGCTGCACCCTTCTCTATTCAAGCATTCACCGATGCTGATTGGGCGGCAGACTTGGATGACCGAAGGTCAACATCAGGCTCCTGCATCTACTTTGGCCCAAATCTTGTATCTTGGTGGTCTCGCAAACAACCTTTAGTAGCAAGATCTAGTACAGAAGCAGAGTACAGAGGGCTGGCAGCAACCATAGCTGAAGTCCTTTGGATTCAGTCACTATTGAAGGAGCTGCACATCAAGTCCCAAATACCAGTGGTATATTGTGATAATCTGAGTACTGTTTCACTGTCTTATAATCCTGTTCTACACTCAAGGACAAAGCACATGGAGCTAGATATTTTCTTTGTAAGAGAAAAGGTCCTAAACAAGTCACTCACTGTCCGTCATCTACCTGGAATTGATCAAGTGGCTGACCTTCTTACCAAACCACTCTCACAGACTAGGTTTGAAGAACTGAGAAGCAATCTAGGAGTACTAGATCATCTAGCTCTTGTAAACCCACCTTAGTTTCAAAGGGGGTTATGTTAGTAATGGTTGTAAACCCACCTTGTGTTTAAAAGGGGGTATGTTAGAGTAAGCTAAGCTTACTGTAGATATGCTACAACTGATCTCAGCTCACTGCTGAGTCAGGTTCTGTTAGAGGTAGTTACACATCTACCTTCTATAAATAGCACATTCATTGTATCTAGTCATTCAAGAATTAAGAGATCATATCAGTAAAATTCACTCTACATTCTTCTCTCCCTTCTCTCTCTTTTCTTTGTTCTTGCTTGGTTTATAACAAATAGGAATAGTTATATTTTCTTGTCATGTAGACCCAGCTTTAAAATTGGAAATTTGGAATGATAAAGTGGTAAAGCATTCACTGATTTCAGAAAGAATGACTAGAGTTCATTGTGCAATGTGAAGTTATACAATAGTCATTAGAAGTTCCCATTATCGTTGACATTATGTGCAATGTCTATTTGTCGATTTTACTATGACCATGGTACTGTTTAGTGGAACTAACTCTTATAGTTTACAGCATTGCGACATTCTAAGACGAGCTGCTGAAGCCGGAGGCTTGCTTGTGGATGCAATGATCAATACCTCAGAAAGCTCTAAAGAAAATTCATCTTTGGTCCCCTTGATGGTTGTTGAGAATGGGTGTGGTAGTCCATGTATAGACTTAAGACAGGTCAGCTCTGAGCTGGCTGCTGCCGCAAAAGATGCAGATTTGGTGAGAGGCTCATTCCATTCAACACTACTGTGGATCAAGGGGAAAGTTATTCTAATTAATCTTTTTGTTTTCTGCAGATAATTTTGGAAGGGATGGGTAGAGCTCTTCATACTAACCTTAATGCTCGGTTTAAGTGTGATGCTTTGAAGGTAAGGTCATCTGGTTTGTAGCTATTATCGTGATTAGGTGAATTTTAATATGCCATTTTCCATCATTGGGTTTTGATTTAGAATTTACTGAGCTGATGTTTCTC
Source organism: Sophora flavescens (assembly GCA_030762895.1). Classification (NCBI taxonomy): domain Eukaryota; kingdom Viridiplantae; phylum Streptophyta; class Magnoliopsida; order Fabales; family Fabaceae; genus Sophora; species Sophora flavescens. The sequence continues at coordinate 80,090,123 of CM061069.1, read as the reverse complement.
TAAACATTATCGTACTCATTTCTATGATGAGTGTCTTGTGTTGAGAATCTACTTTGGTTTGTTGCATGAATTCGTGAACCAATTAGGATTCATCATATGAATTCACTTTCTCACTCAGCCATATCTAGAATTACACATTTACTTTGTTTTCTACCTTCAATCTTTATGACTTCTACTCATCATTGTCAGGACCCCATGTTTTTGTAAATTATATTAGTTGTAAATCTGTCTGTGCTTGTTGTTGATCATATCATGATAGTCAACTTTCTTAAAAATTGTTGACAGTTGGACTTACCTTGTGAGCCAATATTGATATATCATGTCTCATGTTAATGGTATCTCCTGTAATTGCTAATGGCATTTTTATCTTTCCATTGCCTGCATACATGCCACTCTGTTGATGAGAAGGAAAAAGCTGTAAGTGGTTGGTTTGACACATTTTTCCCCCTCCTCTTATTCTGAATATTTTTGGCAGCTTGCAATGGTGAAAAATCAGAGATTGGCTGAAAAGTTGGTTAGAGGGAACATATATGACTGTATTTGCAAATACGAGCCTGCAAGTTGAAAGCTTCCATGTATTTTACTCGGTGGAGGGGGTCGAGGCCCGGGGGAATCTGAATTAAACTTCTGAAAGAATAATATGTTCAAATTTAACCTTCATGTTGATCATATCTTCTCTTTCTTTTCTTTTTTTTTTTTAGATCTGGATGGAACTCAAGGGAGCAAATAGTGTTCAAACTTAGCCTTAACAATTTTTTTTTGTTTAGACATGTGCTGTAGCATAATAATTTTTTTCTTCTTCTGAAACTGAATTTGGATAGTTGAAATATTACTTATTATATAACATCTAATCTGTCTGCCTTGCATGATTTTATATGACAAAGATACGTATTGTGTGCGATGTTCATGGTAGTCTAGATTTTGTTTCGTGAACCATGCTGGGTTTGGAAAATAGGAATAATGATTTATTTCTTTTTTGTTTTGGTTTCTCTTGTTTTTGGAATGGTGATTTATTTCAACTTTTTCTTATGTTCGTAAATGAATTATTTTATATACTTTAACACTTTTTATAGTTTGTTATTATCAGTTTCATTAAAAGTTGATTTAGGCATCAAATTTTTGGTCCTGATTTTGATTAAAGAATCTAACTTTGAAACAGGATTATTTTTTTTAAAAAAATTTCAGTTCCAATAGTTTTCTCAATAAATTATATTTTATAAAGGCTAAATCTACTCTCGTGATTTAGACCTTAAGTTCAACTCTTATGGTTCCAATATTTAGGTTTACTTTTCAGTTCCTCCATAAAGTATCTAAGACATGTAAATAAGTGGCAAACAAACTCATAATTAAGTTCAACAAGGATTGAATCAAAGAACAGTGAAAATTAATAAAAATGAAAAACACAGTCAATTAATCATCATCAATGTATCAAAGGACATTGCTCAATCCTAGAAACAAAGGAAACTAATCAAGCATAATGGAAACAGCAAGAGTCAATAGGTTAAAAAACAACATGGATCCGAGAGGAGGGAAGATGAATTTAATGAAGTGGTCTAGCAGAATTTGAGAGTAATTAACCAAAGTTGGGATGAGATGGTTGACCAGGATTTAACTGAAGATGTTGCGGACAAGGATGTTGAAGGAGGATTTGAAATAGTCTCAACAAAATCTCGAAAAAAAGAGGCTAAGACAAAAATAGAAGGAACCAGAAAGCTGATGGACAGCAGACCTGAACAAGGGCAGGAGGACCTAGAAATCTTGCCTAATGAAGTGCATCTATTGGAATGTTAGAGGCATTGCCAATCCCTCAACTAGGTTGGTCTTAAAAAAGTTGTGTGTTCTTCGCAAACCAGATTTTGTTTTTGTTTCTGAACCTTGGATGATGTTGGATAAATTTCCCTCAAAATTCTGGAAAAGTTTGAACCTCAGAGTTTTTGTTGTTAATGAGAGAGATTCATTGAGTCCCAACTTGTGGTGTTTGTGTTCTGAACAATGGGATCCTACTGTTATTGCAAAGTCATCTCAGCATGTTTCTTTTACAGTCATGGTAAATAATCAAGCTATTGGTTTTTCTGCTGTATATGCTTCCATTTACTTATCTGAAAAGGAGAATTCTTTGGCTTGAGTTAAATGTTTTGCAAGATGCACATGATATGCCTTGGTGCTTTATAGGGTACTATAATTCAGTTCTTGGTGCTCATGAGTATAGAGGTAGTGGTTTACCTTCAAAAATCTTTTGTGAGGAATTCCAAGCTTGGACAGCATATAACAGTTTGATGCATTTGCCCTACAACAGGTGCTCAATACACTCGGTCAAATGGGAGGAAAGGAAGAGCTTTCACTGAGAAGAGGTTGGACCGAGCTATCTGTAATGATAGATGGTTGAATTTCTGGTCTAACATTTCTTGTTGCACCTTAACCAAGAGCAGGTCTGACCATTTTCCTTTGATGCTACATTTCCAGATTGCACTAAAATTGTGCAAGACTGTGCAAGGAGAAGGTGTTTGGCTGCCCTATGGTAATCCTCCCGAATAAGCTCAAGTCTTTATAGTTAAAGCTTAAAGAGTGGAACAAAACAGTGTTTGGTGATGTGAATTCGAATGTGACAGGTGCTATGCAGAACCTGGATTCAGTCAAAAAACAGATTGATGATAATGGCTATTCGGATGAGTTGGATAATCTTGAGAAATCTGCACAGATTGAGTTGGAGAAAGCTTTGCAATTCCAAGAAGATTTCTGGCATGAGAAGTCTAGATTGAATTAGTATTTGCAAGGTGATAGGAACACTCAATTTTTCCATAAAATGGCAAAGGTAAGGCATGTACTAAGCAATTGAGTATCTTGAAGCATGATGATATGATATTAAGCTCTACATCTCAGATTGAAAACCATGCTGTTAGCTACTTTGGAAACATTTTCAGTTCTGAGAATAACTGTACAGATAATGAGTTGGTGGAGGAGGTTATTCCTAGACTAGTCACAAGTGAAGATAACACAATGCTTACTAGTTTGCCCTCTGTCGAACAAGTGAAACAAGCTGTTTTTTTCAATGAACACTGATGGTGCTCCGGGTCCAGATGGTTTTGGTGCTTTCTTTTACCAAACTTACTGGGACATTATAGCTTAGGATGTTACCAATGATGTGCTTCAATTCTTTTCTAGTGGATGGATGCTTCCAAATCTAAATGTAAACTTAGTGGCTCTTATTCCAAAAGTTGTTGGAGCTGAGAGAATTGATCAATATAGGTCCATTGCTCTTGCAAATTTCAAATTCAAGATCATCACCAAAGTTCTGGCTGACAGATTAGCAACGATTGCTCTTCATATTGTGTCTACTAATCAGAGAGGATTCATTCAAGGTAGGAAAATTTCTGATTGCATCTGCCTTACTTCAGAGGCTATTAACTTAATTGATAAAAGGAATTTTGGTGGTAATTTGGCCACGAAAATTGATATTAGAAAGGCTTTCGATACCTTAGATTGGAGGTTTCTTTTAAAAGTCCTTAATGCCTTTGGATTTAGTCTTAGGTTCTATAATTGAATTGAAACCATTCTGTTGTCAGCTAAATTGTCCATATCTGTCAATGGCAAGGCTTCTGGATATTTTTCTTGTAAAAGAGGAGTTAGACAAGGGGATCCACTATCCCCTTTGTTATTTTGTCTTGTAGAGGAAGTGCTTATAAGAGGTATCTCCAAGTTGGTCCAGGATGGAGAGTTATCTTTAATGTCTGGTCCTAGAGGAACACATGTACCTTCTCATGTTCTTTATGCAAATGATGTTATGATCTTCTGTAAATGGACTCAAAAGAATCTGCATTCGTTGATGGACTTGTTTCAAAGATATGCTGCTGTTTCTGGTCAAATTATCAACCCTTCTAAATCCACTTTCTATTCTGGAGCAATATCTAGCAAAAGGCAAGCTAAGATAGCTGATATTCTGGGGTTTGCTGTTGGAAAATTGCCTTTCACCTATCTTGGCATTTCTATCTTTAAAGGGAAGCCTAGAGCCGTACATTTACAACCTATTGCTGACAAAATCAAATCCAAGATTGCAGCTTGGAAAGCTTCTTTGCTGTCCATTGCTGGGAGAGTTCAGCTTGTGAAGACAGTTATTCAGGGCATGATGCTGCATAGTTTCTTGGTATATTCTTGGCCAGTTAATTTGCTGAAAACTGTAGATAGATGGGTTAGAAATTTCATATGGTCAGGTGATGTTGATCATAGAAAGGTGCTGATTGTAGCTTGGCATAAGGTATGTTGTCCAACTAATGAAGGAGGATTAGGAATTAGATCATTGAGGGACATTAATAACACAGCTGCACCAAAACTGTGTTGGGAGTTTTTTCAGTCTAGCAACCAGTGGGCTTGCTTATTAAGGGCAAGAGTTCTCAGAAATAATAAACCAATCCCTTATCATGTTGCATCCTCAATTTGGCCTGGATTAAAGGATAAATACTCTGCTGTCCAACAGAACTTCGGGTAACTTAGTGAGTTTTTGGACTGATCCTTGGTTGTCTCAGCCTCTTATTTCTCTGTGAAATATTCCACAGCACTGTCATGTTTATTTGAAGGCTAAGGTTAAGGATTTCATGAGCAATGGTAGGTGGAAAATTCCTAGTTCTTTGCTGCAGTACCCTATTCTTTTTTCTGAACGGAAACATATTTCCATACCTGCTGCCCCATGTGAAGATGAACTGATTTGGAAGCATACCAATTCGGGTGAGCTAACTTTCAATGATGCTTATCTATTTGACAAGCCAATTGGTCAAGTTATGCAATGGGGAAAGCTGATCTGGAATGCTGTCATACCTCCTTCCAGGTCCCTTCTTGCTTGGAGAATTCTGCATGACAGGTTAGCTACTGATGAAAACTTGTTGCAAAGGGGCTGTGTGGTTGTATCGATTTGCTGCCTCTGAGAATGTAGTTGAATCCACGCATCATCTGTTCTGTGAGTGTCCTTTCGCACAACACATTTGGAAGTGGTTGAGGGAGATCACTAGTTTTAATGTTGATACTTCTTCTGTTCATGATATTATCTCTATGTGCAATAATCATTTTTCTCCACAAGTGAAGGATGTTATTCTTGCAGCTGTCATCAATGCAATCTGGGTTATTTGGTATTGTAGGAATAAACTCAGATTTGATAACCATAAAATTTCATTGAAAAGTGCACTTCCCATGATTACTTCTTATGTCTCCTTAGCTGGGAATAATAGTAATGGCCATATGTTTTCAACCATGCAAGATTTCTTGATTTTAAAGGCTTTTGCAGTTGATGGAAAGCCGACTAAGGCTCCAATTATAAAAGAAATCAGTTGGTGTGCTCCTCCTTGTTACTCGATTAAATGTAACAAAGACGGTGCAGTTAGAGGATCCCCTGGCCATGCTGCTTGTGGAGGTATCTTCAGAGATAGGACTGGAGCAACTTTAGGATGTTTTGAGCTCAATCTTGGTATATCCTATGCTTTACATGCAGAGCTAATTGGTGCCATGACAGCTATAGAGTTGGTTTTCAAGAATGGTTGGCATAAGTTTTGGTTGGAGTGTGATTCCAAACTAGTTATTCAAGCTTTCAAGTCTACAACCATTGTTCCTTGGAAGCAATAGATGGAAGAATTGTTTAGAGTTGACTAAAAAAAATGTGTTTTTTTGTTTCTCATATTTTCCGTGAAGGCAATATAATTGTGTAGATAAACTTGCCTCTAATGGAATTACTATTCATGGTTTTCATTGGTGGAATACTATTCCAAGTTTCATTAGTGAAGATTTTTATAGGAATTGGAGGGGTTGGTGTTTTTTTTTTTTTTTTTTTTTTTTTTTTTTTTTTTTTTTTTTTTTTTTTTTTTTTTTGTTTTTTTTTTTTGTTTTGGTTTTTCTTCTTCCCCCAATAAAGTAGGATTACCTAATTATAGGTTCAAATAATGCTTACAAGGGTTTTGGTTTATGTCCCCCTTGCCTTTTTGTATATTTTTCTTATTTTTTCTAATAAAATTTTTGGTGTGCTGCAAATGATTGGTGGTGTCGAAGTGCCAGCCTAATTCGGATGTCAGTTATCACAGTGATGCATTTGCATGCCAATTCTTTTGCTTAAAAAGAGTAGAACTAATTATAAAACTATTAAAGATATGTATAATTGTATCAATGGTCGCGATTAAAAACAATCTAATGAAAGTTGGGCATATAAGCAATATAGCAAGTAGTTGCTATATTGTTGTACAAAATCATAGTTATTTTAAGTCTATAGAAATTGGTTTTGTATGCTAAAAAAGACATTATTTTTTAAAAATTTATTGTGTGTATTAGTAATGTTATTTAATATACAAAAATTGACAACATGGCAACAATTAGTTAATAGTGTTTAAAATTGGGGTTATTCGTTTCGGACTTGGTTAATGGGTACACCAAGATGGGTAACTCATTAACCATCCATTGGATTTTATTAACCATGTTGTTGGTTATGGAGTTACTCATGTAGTTCAGGTGTACCAATTAACCAAGTCCAACACATCATTGGCCACGATTTTGAACGTCATTAATCACATGTCACTTGTTGTCAAATTTTAATGCCCAAATAACAATTTTTTTTGAACAACAACATTTGACGACATTCTAACATATAGATAATGACATTCAAAATTGTGGTTAATGGCAAGTTGTACTTGGTTAACATGTATACCTATAGTAGACGGGTAACTTGTTAACTCACAACTTGATTAATGATATAAAAAATCTCTGTTAATGAAGCTCATTGGATTTGGTGTACCCATTAACTAAGTCTAACATGCTATTAATCACGATTTTGAATGTCATTAATCAAGTACCGAAATGATGTCAAATTTGTTGTTCAAATATCATTACTGTTGTGTTTTGCCTTTGGGCACTGTATGTAGTGTCCAATTTTGACTTACAATGATGGGTAAAATATACTTGTAGATAAAAATTCGATTACAACTTACAAGGACTTAAATTCAATTGGAGAAAAGGACTTATTTGCAAAATTGATGAACCAAGATGAGATGCTGGCTAGGTGAGGCAGATAGTAGGGTGGCGACAGCGGTGCGTGGCGAGTACGACAACAACGACAACAAGCACGAGGGAGACGAGATGAGTCTGATGGTGATCAAGAGTATAGTGTGAGATATGCGTCAAATGATACTGACACACATGATATGAGGGCGACCATTTCGAAGAGATGACAAGTGTGATTGAAGAGAATCTCCAGGATTGTCCTCAAATGTTTTAGAGGTTGATAAATGATGCAGAGAACCATTGTATACTAGTTGTACTAAATTCTCAAGATTGTCGGCGATGTTAAGGTTGTACAAGCTGAAATCATGCAAGGGATGGACTGATAAAAGCTTTACAAACTTACTCACACTTCTAAAAGATATGTTGCCAAAGGATAATGTGCTTCCTAGTAGAACATGTGATGCTAAACGAATCTTATACGGGGCATAAGCTATGAGAGGATACATGCTTGTCCCACCGATTGCATTTTATTTTGTAATTAATATGAATCGTTAAGTATGTGTCCAAAATGTAGTGCCTCACGATACAAAGGAATCGAGTCTGGAGAAGGTGCTATGGTATTTTCCCATGATACCCATATTTGGGTGCATGTACCACAGTGCAGAAGATGCAAAGTACTTGATCCGGCATGAGGATGAAAGAAATCGAGATGACAAGCTTCGATACCCAATAGATTATCCTCAATGGTTGAAAATTGATCACGATTACCTTGATTTTGGGCAAGAAGCATGAAACCTACACATTGCGTTGTCTATTGACGGATTTAACCCACATGGTGTTCAAAGTAGTACTCGCAGTACATGCCTAGTGATTTTGGTGATTTATAACCTACATCGATGGCTATGCATGAAGCACAAATATATGATATTGTCTATGTTAATATATGAGCCCAAACTATCTGAAATGATATAGACATATACTTGACTCCTTTAATTGAAGACTTGAAGCGGATGTGGGATACTGGTGTAAAGGTGTATGATGGGTACAGAGAAGAATCCTTCAATTTGAGGGCTATGTTGTTCGACAAAATCAATTATTTTCTGGCATAAAGTAATATTTTATGATACAGCACCAAAGGTTAGCGTGCATGCCCTATATGTGAAGATATACATATTTGAAGGGACTGGAACATTTTAAGAAGAATTTCTTCCTTGGTCATTGTAGATTTTTGCATGAAAAACATCATTACTGATGGTTGAGGAAGGCATTCAATGTGAACATAGAAAAATGTAGAGCTCCTTTGTTGTTGACGAGTGAGCAACTGTTTGAAAAGAAACAGGATTTTGATACTAATTTTGGTAAGCCTTTTGCGGGACAACTTGCCACAAGAGGGTGGAAGAAAAAGTCCATTTTCTTTGAGTTGCCATATTGGAAGTCATTATATGTTTCACATTTCCTTATGTGATGCGTATTGAAAAATATTTGTGATAATCTCATTGGAACGTATCTCAATATGCTAGGGAAGACTAAAGATGACATCAATCCAAGGTTGGACTTGGTAAGTATGGGAATAATAAGAGAATTGGGATCGATAAAGAAGCCTTATCTTCCTCCGGGGTATAAAATCTCATGATTTTCATGATCTCATGATGGATTTGCTGCCAATCGGGATATGATCCATTTTGTCCAAAAAAGTGTGGTCATCTATAACTAAACTATGTTTATTCTTCAAGGTGATTTGCTGCAAAGTGGTTGACCTAATGAAGTTGCCAACATTGCAAAGAGAAATTGTTGTGACTTTATGTGAGCTTGAGATGTATTTCCCACCTTTATTCTTTGACATAATGGTTCATCTTTCCGTTCACCTGGCTAGAGAGACATAGCTGTGTGGGCCCTCTTATATGAGATGGATGTATTGTTTGAGCGTTACATGAACATATATGTGCAAAACTGATCACGACCACAAGGTTGTATTGTTGAACGGTACATAGTGGAAGAAGCTGTGAAATTTTGTACCGAATACCTATCTAAAGTCGATTCCATAGGCCTTCCAAAGTCTCGTCATACGAGACAAACATCAGGAACAAGGATAACGAGAATTGAAATAGTCGTCATGTCAAACACAGATTGGAGCAAGCACACTTGTATGTTCCAAGCAATGCTAATGAGGTTAAGCTATATGTTAAAACTCACATTGATATACTTAAGGATTTGAACCCAAATAAGTCTAAGAATTAGATAACACGAGAATACAATCAGACTATTATAACATGGCCGAAGGCTCACATTTCTACAGACTTGACTGTAAATCCTGATTCAGTTCCAGAAAGGTTGAGATGGGTAGCACAAGGTCCAAGTACATGCATTCTCTTTCATAATTTATCTAATTAACTAGTACACATTTTATACCAAAGAACATGATGATTGGAGTATAATACAGAATAGTGGTGTGACTCTTGTAGTTGAAGCTATGCATGTGACAAGTACCAAAGACATGAACCTAATATATGTGAATATGTCATACTTTGAGGTCATTTAATGCTAATTGGAGTTATGTTGGACTACACAATGTTTTGGTTGTCCGTGTTCCATTGTAAGTGGGCTGACAATAATAGTTAATGGTGTTTAGGTTGATAATGAGGATGATCATTTCTTTGGGAGACATCACAATCACTTGAGACTGATAGAAATGGAGATGATGGGTATATATGAGGGATGATCATGATGAGGGAATGTAGGTCAATCCATCATTTCGTAATAGTAAGAGAAAGACAAGCCTCAATCCAAAGAGGAAAAGGAAAAGATTGACTTAACCATGTATGATTTTTTAAATTAATTTTATATTTAGCCTTTTACCTTTTTATTTATTTCATTTGTACATCATTCTCTAATAGTCCACGAACCTTTTAATTGTCTGTCCTCTAATTCCGTTGCAAATAAAATGACATCTCCCAATGGCAATATTGCTCTCATAACCCAGCGAAATTGAGGTAATTAATACTTACTATATTTGCTTTATCAAGTTCATTTGAAAGACTCTGTTTTTTTTTTTTGCATGATTGATTTTGTTTCATAAAATTTGGCATTGCTTTCATATGTGTGTGTTGAGACCTCATAAGTCTGAGACATATTCATTGTGTAAATTTTTTAAGTTTTGATGATTCCAAATAGATTAAGTATGGTAATATTGAACCTTATGAAATTACTAATAAGTCTACCAAGTATGCTGGAAAATAGACTTAAGGTCATTCGTCTAAAATATGACCTGTCTACATTTTAGTACAGTGCAGTTTTTAGACTCGTCTAAAAACATGGTCAACTCAGATATAGATAAAGTCAACTTTTCAATCAAGGTTCTGATCTAGTTGATGACTTGGCAAGAATCATAAGTCTGAAAAAACTTCAGTGGATCACCCTTCTAAAAATGACTTGATCACTCGTCTAAGTTTTGGCTCATATCACCCATCTAAATTTGGACTGCACAAGCACCCGTCTAATTTTGAAACACTGCTACACTTGCTAAAGTGTCAGACTGTCAAAATGGAGTCCAAGTCAACTTTATTTGAATAAGTGCCTTCCTTAAGGATCTCGAAGACCTCTGGACAACAGCACAAAGGATAAATAATAAAGAATGTTTGTTTCAAGGTTTTAAGGAATAAACACGTAACCTCTATACCACAGCAGTAACCTTTTAACTGTTTTAGTACAAAGTAAAAGTACTTTCTAGAAAGTGAACTGAGTGTTGCACTGAAAGAGGAAACCTCTCTGCTGCAAGTACAAGAAGCCGACTGTTGAAACTCTGAAACAACAGTTGCTCAGAACGAAGTGTACTCTTGGACTGCCTTATCAAAACTCTACGTCCCTAAAACATTTAATGCTTACACAGAACGACTCTTTGGTATTAAAGGCGTTCCAGCTGCTCAAATCAAAAGAACACACTTTCTGAAGCTGTGCCTAACGGATCAAATTGATTGAGGTCTTTATATAGACCAAACCATGAAGATGAAGACAAGACGTAAGAACAACATTAAGAGCTCTGCGCAAGTACTCAAGAAGCATTTACTCTCTTCATTTACTTCTTCATTCCTTCATTGAATACTTCTTCAATCATTTGATATTAATTCGCAGTCTTTCATACTTGATAGTTATTTCACTCTCTGAGTGTTATCTAAAATATTTGCAAGTTGTATTAATTACACAAAATCTTTACTCCTTATTGTGTTGAGCCTGAAGAGGCTAGGTGAGAAAAGAATACTTGTTTGAGTGTTAAACCTAGAGAGGCTAGGTGTGCAAAGAATACTTGTACTGTAATCTGATCAGTTATAGTGGAAACTTGATGCTGCCAAGAACTCGACTTAGCCTTGTGGACTTTGGGTTGAACCAGTATAAAACTCTTGAGTGATATTCATATTCCCTTATCTCTTTATTTTGATTAAGAATTATTTGTTTAAGCTTTTAACCTGGGGAGTTAATATTTTGAATATCAAACTCTGTTTTAACCTTCTCTGTGTGCGCGTGTATTATGTCTCAAAAATTAGACGAGTCACCCGTCTAATTTTATGTAGCTTTATTTTTGCTTGTTGTGGCTGCGAAAATAATTTTTTTTCAAAGTTTCATAAAAATTTGGTAAACAAAATTCAACCCCCTTCTTGTGTTAACTTTGGTTATTTCAGTTGGTATCAGAGCTCAGCCTGTGGGTTGAGCACTTAACAGTGTAGAGGAAAAGATCCTGGAAATGACAGGAGAAACCAGCACAAGCAAGAATCATGCAGGAGAAGGATCCTCAATGTCGAGACCTCCATTCTTCAATGGAAAGGACTACATCTATTGGAAAGAGAATATGAAGTGGTTTTTACAATCTACTTACTCTGATCTCTGGGATATCATTGAAGAAGGACCTTTTGTTCCTAAAGATGACAAAGGAGAAGAAGTTCCTAAAGCTAGTAGGACCTTTGATCAAAGAACAAAATGGCAGTTAAATGCCAAAGCTAGATATGCAATCATGTGTGCTTTGAGCAGAGAAGAGTTTGAAAATTTCCGTGCTTGTGAATCTGCAAAAGAAATGTCGGATTCATTAGTTGTTGCTCATGAAGGAACCAGCAAAGTAAAGGAGACCAAAGTCAGTATGTGGGTAAGGAAATACGACCTGTTCAAAATAGAAGAAGGAGAAACTATTGGCCAAATGTATGGGAGATTTCAAACTATAACCAATGGGTTGAAATATCTAGGAAAAGTTTACAAGACTTAGGAACACATTCAAAAGATTCTCAGAAGTCTTTCAAAGCAACGGAGACCTCTTGTAACTGTTGTATCTCAGGCCAAAGATTTATCAACAATGAAGCTGGATGAGCTTCTTGGTACTCTTCAGATCCATGAACAGGAGCTGATTGAAGAGAACAATGGAAAGAAGAGCAAATACATTGCTCTCAAGGCTGACAAGAAATCATCTAAGGGATCTACATCAAAAGCTCTCAAAGTTGATGAATCTGAGGAATCAAATGAGGGTGACTCTGATGATGAAGATGATGAACTTTCTCTTCTTACCATAAAAATGAAAAAGCTCTGGAATAAAAGAAACTTCAGAAAGGACAAACCTTTCAGGCGCTTCAACAAAGATAAATACAACAAAGATGGTGGATCAAATGACAGAAATGTCATTGTGTGTTATGAATGCAAAAAGCTTGGTCCTATCAAGGCAGAATGTCCTCAACTCAAGAAGCAACCTCCCAAAAAGTTTTTCAACAAAAAGAAGAAGGGAATGATGACTACTTGGGAATAACTAGATGAAAGATCCACTGAAAGTGAAGAAGAGGAGCTTGAAGCCAATCTCTGTCTTATGCCTGATACTGATTCAGAATCAGAAACTGAGGTACAATCTGAACTTAAGAAATTGAGTCATGCTTATGATGAGCTATTGGAGGAATCCAAATGTATATCTAAAGCTTTCAAATCCCTCAAGAGATAGTATGTTAAACTCTCAAATGAGTATATATAGAAATATCAAGAGTGTGAGAAGTTAGCTGAAGAAAACAGTAGGCTTAAGACTGAAAAGTCTAAAGCTAAGATCTTAGTTGAAACTCTATCCTCTGAAGAAGTGATTACACTTCAACAGAAAATAGAAGATCTCACCTCAGATCTTGCCAAGTTTGTTAATGGTAGAGAGAATCTGACTAAACTTCTGGGAAGTCACGGGCACTCCCTTAAAAAAGAAGGTATATGTTATTCCAGTCAAGAACATCATAAAGGATCAACAAAGTTCTCAAAAATAACTGTCAAATCTGTATCAGTTAGTTCAAATAAACCTATATGTACCTACTGTGGAAAAGATGGACATATCATGTCCAAGTGTATCCACAAAAAGATAAGGAAGTCTTAAGACTTCTTATACTAACAGAAAATGACCCAAGAAAATATGGATACTTAAGTCTATGATAATTCCTGGTGCAGACATGCTTAACAGAACAAAGCAAGCACCTATCATGGTACCTGGACAGTGGATGCTCGCGACATATGACTGGAGAAAGGTCTATGCTCCTAGACCTCCAACCTAAGAAAGGTGGACATGTAACCTTTGGTGGTAACCAAAAAGGAAAAGTTATTGGTGTAGGTAAAATTGGTGGAAAACCTTCTTGGCCTATCATCTGTGATGTTTTATATGTGAAAGGGTTAAAACATAATCTGCTTAGAATAAGTCAATTGTGTGATAGTGGATTTTCTGTATCTTTTTCTAAGGATGCATGCATATCAAAGACAAAAGTGGAAAGACCCTCTTTTCTGCTAAAAGGCAACACAATCTGTATAAGGTTGACCTGTCTGAACTTTCAGATCAAAGTGTAACATGCTTTATGTCTAAAGAGGATGAAAAGTGGATACGGCATAAGAAATTAGGACATGTTAGTATGAAACAAATTTCTAAATTGAAAAGTCATAACCTTGTGAGAGGATTGCCTGATATTTCTTTTAAGAAAGATGTTTTGTGTGATGCATGTCAGAGAGGTAAGCAAGTAAAATCAAGTTTCAAATCTAAAAAAGAAGTCACCTCCTCTAGACATTTGCAACTATTACACATGGATCAGTTTGGACTAGTCAGTGTAGCTAGCCTAGGTGAAAAGAAATATGGTTTTGTCATAGTTGATGACTATTCAAGATTCACATGGGTACTCTTCTTAACCCACAAGGATGAGTCTTATAAGGTCTTTACAGTATTCAGTAAAAGAGTACAGAGCAGGGTTTTTGTATCTCTGCTATCAGAAGTGACCATGGGGTGAATTTGAAAATGAACAATTCAAACTGTTCTGTGAGGAAAATGTTATTTCTCACAATTTCTCTGCACCTAGAACTCCACAACAAAATGGAGTGGTTGAGAGAAAGAACAGATCTCTTCAAGAGATGGGTAGAACAATGCTCAATGAAAATAATCTCCCTAAGTACTTCTGGGCAGAAGAAACACTGCTTGTTATGTGCAAAACAGAATTCTGGTTAGACCTATCCTAAATAAGACTCCTTATGAATTGTGGAAAGGCAGAAAACCCAACATATCATATTTTCGTGCATTTAGATGTGAATGTTATATTCAAAATACAAAAGATTATTTTGGTAAATTTGACTCTAAAGTAGATAAAGGCATATTTATTGGTTATTCTGAAATGTCTAAAGCTTTTAGAATCTTTAATTCTAGAACCTCTGTTGTAGAAGAATCAATTCATGTAAAGTTTAATGATGGTTTAAAGACTGATAAAGAACTATCAGATCTAGAAGATGATGTTGTAGGTATTGATCTAAATCCATCAGAGGAAAAGTCTTCAGACAAATCAAAAGTAGACGTATCTGAAAATCAGACAAGTGCTGATACGTCTGAAAAACAGAATGAAAAAAGAGACTGGAAATTCAACACTTATCATCTAGAAGATCTCATTATTGGAAGTCTATCTCAAGGTGTTAGAACCAGATCTGCTTTCAATGAAAACAATAACATGGCCTTCATATCAGATTTGGAACCCAAGAAGATTGAAGAAGTCTTACAAGATGAAAGCTAGATTCTAGGTATGCAAGAAGAATTGAATCAGTTCAAGAGAAATGATGTGTGGACTCTAGTTTCTAAGCCCAAAGATAAATCTATTATTGGAATCAGATGGCTATTTAGAAACAAACTGGATGAAGATGGAAAAGTGGTAAGGAACAAGGCAAGACTAGTTGCTCAAGGGTATAATCAACAGGAAGGTATTGATTTCACTGAAACCTTTGCACATGTACCTAGATTAGAAGAATTTAGAATTCTCATGTCTTATGTTGCACAACATGATATAACTCTCTATCAAATGGATGTTAAAAGTGCATTTCTAAATGGGATAATTGAGGAGGAAGTTTTTGTCAAGCAACCTCCTGGGCTTGAGGATTTTGAAAATCCTCACCATATCTATAAGCTTAAGAAAGCTTTCTATGGACTCAAACAAGATCCTAGAGCTTGGTATGATAGGTTAAGCACATATCTAATGGAAAATAATTTCATTAGAGGAAAAGTAGACACTACACTTTTCAAGAAATGCTCAAAGGAAGATTTCATAGTAGTATAGATTTATGTTGATGATATTATATTTAATGCTACTAATGAAAAGATCTGCAAAGAGTTCTCTGAGTTGATGCAGAATGAGTTTGAGATGAGCATGATGGGAGAATTGAAGTTCTTCCTTGGTATGGAAATAAAACAGACATGTGATGGAATCTATATCCATCAGTAAAAATACACCAAGGAGCTTCTGAAAAAGTATAAGATGGAAAATTCAAAGCCTATGAATACTCCTATGCATCCATTAGTTATTCTAAACAAGGATGAGGTAGGAAAAAAGGTAGATCAAACTGTCTACCGAGGTATGATTGGATCTCTTCTATACTTAACTGCTAGTAGACCTGATATTCAATTCAGGGTTTGTCTATGTGCTAGATTTCAATCAAATCCTAAAGAATCTCATCATAAGGCTGTTAAAAGAATTTTCAGATATTTAATTGGAATCACTAACCTTGGTCTATTATATAAGAAATCGAAAGATTTCAGGTTAGTTGGATTCTGTGATGCTGACTTTACTGGTGATAGAATTGATAGAAAAAGTACCAGTGGAGGATGCCACTTCATTGGAGCAAACATGATCTCCTGGTCAAGCAAAAGGCAAAGCACCATTGCTCTCTCAACTGCTGAAGCTGAATATATATCTGCAGCAAGTTGTTGTTCACAACTGCTTTGGGTAACATATCAACTTGAGGATTATTCAATGTTTGAGCATAATATACCTGTTTGGTGTGATAATACTAGTACTATCAACTTGTCTAAAAATCCCATACAACATTCTAGAGCAAAGCATATATAAATAAAGCATCATTTTATTAGACATTATGTGCAAAAATGAATTTTTGAAATTAAGTTTGTGAACACTGAGTACCAATGGGCTGACATATTTACTAAACCTTTAAGTGAAGATAGATTTGTTTTCATTAGAAGGAATCTTAATATGCATAATGTGTCTGAATGAGCGTATACTGATATGTCTGAAAATTTACTTGTCTAAAAATTCTATGCTTAACTCGTCTATTTTCTTTATACTTCACTTGTCTACTTTAGCCAAGCGTTTGATGATGTGGCTAAAAGCACTCTGTGCTAACCTTGACTGAGACATGTGTACATTGCAAAGCTTCCCTCCTTTTTCTTAAAAACGTTCCATTTTTTTTCACAACTGTCTTTTCAAAAGTTATTACTGTTTATGGCAATAATCTCTCTCTTTGTTCCCAACGCAAAAAGCACTCAAGCGTTTTAACAAAAGTAACCCGTGTCATTTCAAAACTTCCCCACTCACAATCGTTGCTCTCACAATCTCTGCTATCAACCTTTCTCTGATTCTCTTTGCTCTCAATCGCTCAGAACCTTTCAACTCCAAACCCTAAATCTCCTTTTCTGAATCAGTGGCACCCAAAAGTCTTCTGGAAACCCTGGTTAAGAAGAACAACATCTCTGTATCTGAACTGAAGAAGGTGCACCCTGGAAGGGTCCCTAACTTTGATGAACTAAGAACCAAAGGTTTAGATGTTCAACCTGAACTTGAGAATGCTGGGTCCACCTTTCTTCCAACTTCAAGAGAATGTCTTCCCTGCTCTAGTTAGGGAGTTCCGGAGAACAGTGAAGATCACTAAGGATGATACAACCTCCATGATCTTTGGAGATGTGGGTGATGACCATGTCATCATCATTCACGAGTCACTCGCTGAAGTGACCAAATGCCCAGGAGAAGGTGCTGGGTATGACAAAGACTAGTTGAAGACCCTAGGAGAACAAACTGTTAACATAGTTCTGTATGGAGTCCTAAAACCCAAAATTCAAGATTCCAAGTATCTGACAGCAAAGGCAAGATTTCTCCATGTTCTCATAATTAACTGTGTTATGCCTAGGACTGGATCTAGGAATCATGTGAGTAAGATAGAGAAGTTTGCTATCTACCACCTAGTCTAGAAAACCAGGGTAAATATTACTGATTTAATCTTTAGGCACATGGAGAAAGCTGTAAAAGGAAAGGATAAGGACTATCCTTATGGTATGATCATGACTAGGATCTTTAGGGCAAACAAGCTAAATGATTTGAAGAAAGCTTGTCATGCTGATCTCTGCACAGAAATCACAACAAAGACTCCGTCTTTGATGAAGATTAAGCTGACCCCTACTAATGAACCCACTGCTGAAGCCTCATCATCAGTCCCTGCTGGAACTGTTCAAGTGGAAGAAGCACTCAACATTCATGTTGTCAAGACTGAGCCCTTTGTGGAACCCGCTGAAGATAAAATGCTGCAGTTATTGAGGAAGAGGAAAAGAGTTGCTGAGACTTCTGCTCAAGCAACTACTGAAGTCCCTACTCAGACTGTTAAACGTGTAGATGAACCTTCTGTTAAATCTGCTAAGGTTGCAGAATCTGTTGCTGCATCTGCCTCTGTTCCTAGCATACCTAGTGTAACAAAGGTATTCAAAAGGAAGAGAGCTGTGCAAGCTGATAGGAAGTCTCAACCTGAAGAGACTGTGATCCCTAAAAAGAAGAGGATCATTGTCCCCAAGAGGAGATTGATTTTGCCCAACACCCTCACCCTCAGCTTCACCAACAAAACAGCCATCACCTACCAAAATTCCTACTCCTCCACCTTCATCACCTTTACCCATGCCCTCACCACAAAGAGCCTCGACACCTTAACCTACTTCACCAAAAATCCTATCACCACCACATACTTCATCGCAACTTGGACCTGAAGTTACATCACCACAGACAACACCACCACCACCTCAACCACCACCAATTCATTAACCTTACCTAACCCTTCTGTTTCTGAATCACAAACTGTTGAACCACATACTTCTAAACCTAACCCTACTGTGTCAGAACATCAAGTGTCTGAAACCAAACCCCAATTGTCTAAACCTTCCACACCACAATCATATCACCATTGTGAGACTCATCATCATAAAGATGTTAATGATTTTGAGTACTTTGACAATCCTACCACACCTCCACCTCCACCTCCACCTAAACCACCAACACTTGACCACATTAAAAACCAATGCCAAGTCCCTCTGAGAATAGTCTTTCCTGACTTATTCTCTGAAACTAGACACAACTCTCTTCCAATAGCCACTCTACCCCTTTACCAATTATCTTCCAGAACCACTCCTTTTTCTGTCTCAGATGACTCTGTTTCATCTTTTCTTTTTGGCATGGACCTTGATATTATTGGCTCCCTGGAAGTAGAAAGACAGCTTGTGAAGCTGGCCAGAAAACAGAAGACTGCATGAAGATGGATGCCAAATCCTCATGTCTTCATGAAGCCATCTACTGATATTAGAGTGATGCCTGACTCTATGACTCTCAAAGGCAAACAAAAAGTCATCAACCTTCCTGTAGAACAAAAATTCTCCCTCATCAAGCTAGATATAAGTGCAAGTTCAGAAAAAGGTCGCTCACAACTGAAACTCATCATGAGTTCCTGAAAGTCAGAGACATCTATTGGATATGTGGTTCCAACTCTGGGCTGTCGAGAAGAAGAATAGAAAACCATCCCCACTAGAGGTAGCCAAGCTTTTACTCTTTATCCTTTTTCACCCTCTATCTATACTATACCTCCTTTCCTTATGGTCTTTCCTTTCTTTATTCTAAATTTCCTTTCAACTACCCCTATTACTTCCATAATCTATTTAGGAGATCTTATGACTTTCTTCTTTCAGTTGTTGATTCTCCCCTCCATCATGAAAGAATTCATGGATTCCTAGAAGAATTCTATCCAAATAATGACTTTGTCTCACCTCTTTCAACAAATGCTTTTCTGGATCCTCAGCCTGAGGATAATATCCAAGTTGAAGAGTTACCTCCTACCCCTCCTCCTAGCCCTCCTACTTCTACATCTGCAACTGCCCTGGCTACATCAGACTCTACTGCTCCAGTGGTTGCTTATGATCCTGCTGCTCATCAAAGGCTTGATGAAATGACTTCTAGTTTGCAAACTGTCATTCAAAGGCAGGATACAGCATTAGAACAGCAAGTTGCTTTTCAAGCTCAGATGTTATCTTAGCAAGCAGCAATGCAAAGGATGATGGAAGCTTTCTTTAAAAGCCAAGGAGGTCCTAGTTCTTAGGTCATAGGACTTAGTTTCCATTTATTCCGAGTCATGCAATGTACCGTCAGTGATGTCCTTATCACTTGTAATCTTTTTGACTCTTAATAATATGAGATGAAGTTTGATATCACTTTTGGCTTCTTTTATATATATCTGTTTTATATATCTTTTTTTTATTGATGCCAAAAGGGGGAGGAAGTAAAGATAAGTAAAAGATAACAGAAATATAAGTTAACAAGATATAATCTGCTTTGCATATTTCTTGCTCTAATACCTTGTTTTGCTCTGATACATGTTTTTATCTAATGCATAAACTAAGGGGGAGCATAACATATCTTGCTTACTTATATATGTTTATAAATTTCTGCTGTTACTTTTTGATGTTCAATAAAATCAGGAAAATTATTTGTCATCATAAAAAAGGGGGAGAATGTTGAGACCTCATAAGTCTGAGACATATTCAATGTGTAAATTCTCTAAGTTTTAATGATTCCAAATAGATTAAGTATGGTAATATCGAACCTTATTAAATTACTGATAAGTCTTCTAAGTATACAAGAAAATAAACTTAAGGTCATTCGTCTAAAATATGACCCGTCTACATTTTAGTACATCGCAGTTTTTAGACTCGTCTAAAAACTCACTCGTCTAAAAACACGGTCAACTCAGAGATAGACAAAGTCAACTTTTCAATCAAGGTTCTGGTCTAGTTGATGATGTGGCAAGAATCATAAGTCTGAAAAAGCTTCAGTGGATCACTTATCTAAAAATGACTTGATCACTCGTCTAAGTTTTGGCTTATATCACCCGTCTAAATTTGGATTGCACAAGCACCCGTCTAATTTTGAAACACCGCTACACTTGCTAAAGTGTCAGACTGTCAGAATGGAGTCAAGTTAACTTTATTTGAATAAAATGCCTTCCTTAAGGATCTCGAAGACCTATGGACAATTGCACAAAGGATAAAGAATAACGAACGTTTGTTTCAAGGTTTTAAGGAAAAAACATGCAACCTCTGTACCACAGCAGTAACCTTTTAGCTGTTTTAGTACAAAGTAAAAGTGTTTTCCAGAAAGTGAACTGAGTGTTGCACTAAAAGAGGAAAGCTCTCTGCTGTAAGTACAAGAATCCTGCTGCTGCAACTCTGAAACAACAGCTACTTAGAACAAAGTGTACTCTTTGACTGCCTTGTCAAAACTCTACATCCCTAAAACATTTAATGCTTACACAGAACGAATCTTAGGCATTAATGACATTCTAGCTGCTCAAATCAAAAGAACACACTTCCTGAAGCTGCGCCTAACGGATCAAATTGATTGAGATATTTATATAGACCAAACCATGAAGATGAAGACAAGAAGTAAGAACAACATTAAAAGCTCCACACAAATACTCAAGAAGCATTTACTCTCTTCATTTACTTCTTCATTCCTTCATTGAATAATCTTCAATCATTTGATTTTAATTCACAGTCTTTCATACTTCATAGTTATTTCACTCTCTGATTGTTATCTAAAAGATTTGCAAGTTGTATTAATTACACAAAATCATTACTCATTACTGTGTTGAGCCTGAAGAGGCTAGGTGAGAAAAGAATACTTGTTTGAGTGTTGAGCCTAGAGAGGCTAGGTGTGTAGAGAATACTTGTACTGTAATCTGATCGGTTATGGTGGAAACTTGGTGTTGCCAAGAACTGGACGTAGCCCTATGGATTTTGGGGTGAACCAGTATAAAACTCTTGAGTGATATTCATCTTCCCTTATCTCTTTATTTTGATTAAGAATTATTTGTTTAAGCTTTCAACTTAGGGAGTTAATATTGTGAATATCAAACTCTGTTTTAACCTTCTTTGTGTGCGCGTGTATTCTATCTCAAAAATTTGACGAGTCACCTGTCTAATTTTCTTGGAACAATGGCAATTTCCGGAAGATGATGCTTTACCGGAGACTGTGGTGTCGTGACACCCTTTCCGGTGAGAGGAAGAGAGAGGCGGCTTGACGTCAGATGGTGCCGGAGCATGAGGAGGAGCGAGGAATGGTCCAATCTTGCCGTCGGAGATGTTGGCATGCTTAGGGTTTCATCCTTATTGGGCTTTGTGTTGTTGATGAGGGTTGGTTTGGGAAACTCTAGAGTCAAAGTTGTTAAACCATGTTGTTGTGCATAGGTTTGTGGTTCGGGTTCGGGTATGGGTTTTGGTTTTGGTTGTTGGGTAGGTGCACGATGGAACTCGGAGTGACTTAAGAAGAAGAAGAAGAAGGGTTTTGGGTTTTATTTTGATTTATAGATGAAAGGAGTCTAATGAGGTGTTCCATGCTTTTTAATCCAGCTGAAGCAGCTTCTTGTAACAATGCACGTGACAAGTACCAAAGACATGAACCTCATATATGTGAATGTGTCATACTTTGAGGTCATTTAATGCTAATTGGAGTTATGTTGGACTACACAATATTTTGGTTGCCTGTGTTCCATTGTAAGTGTGCTGACAAATATAGTTAATGTTCAGGTTGATGAGTCAGGGTTCATGCAGGTGAATTTCGGTAGGTAGGGTATAAAGATGAACCTTTTATTTGGGCATCTCAAGCTAAACAAAGTGTTCTATGTCATTGATCCAACTGATAAGAAGTGGTCCATTATTCTTTTGACTAACAAGATATATGTTAACATTGATGATCAAGACAATGAAACTACTATTAATGAGTATGATCCTTTCTTTGGGAGACATCACAATCACTTGAGAATGATACAAATGGAGATGATGGATTGTATACCAGGGATGATCATGATGAGGGGATGTGCGTCAATCCTTCATTTCATAACAGTAAGAGAAAGACAAGCCCTAAATCCGACGAGGAAAAGGAAAAGATTGACTTAACCATGTCTATTTTTTTAATTAATTTTATATTTAGCCTTTTTATTAATTTCATTTGTACATCACTCTCTTATGGTCCACGGACCTTTTAATTGTCTGTCCTGTAATTCCGTTGCAAATAAAATGACATCTCCCAATGACGATATTGCTCTCATAACCCAGCGAAATTGAGGTAATTAATACTTACTCTATTTGCTTTATCAAGTTCATTTGAAAGACTCTTTTTTTTTGTAACGCCATCATAGTTAAAACTATGATAGAGTTTCTAGAAAGACGCGCTATCTCAGTTATAACTACAATAATGTTTCTTTGATGAAGGCTATCTTAGGTGCATCTACGATGACGCTTGAAAAGCATTGTAAAAAGCAAAAAATAAATGCTATTAAAGCTCAAATGATCTGGTGTAGTGTTTCTATAAAATCCTTTTAACTTTTAATAAGTTTTGTCAAAGAAACTTATTAAAATAAGTTTTTTTAGTTTAATTTAAAACAACTTATTCAATAAGTATTAAAACGTTTTTTTATGAACTAATTAAGCCTTTATGCAAACATGCTCCTAGTGTCATTAATGAAACATTCGCAATTCATTCACTGCATAGCTGAAAGTTCCACTTCATGAAAACGGTCCCTTGAGAAAAATGACTAAAAATGTCTGGAAGGCAGAAGTCAGAACACAGTAATTAAGGGCATAAATAATAACCCCACAAGGTCACAAGCATAGAGACAAAAAGCTTCATAAAGATAATAATATAGTACTACGGCATTTTCTTTAATTGGAAAAGAACTACCATATCTTCCTCGATGTTACAGGCTTACAGCATAAATCCTAAAGCTTTCATGACGTGTCGCACACAAAGACACAAATATATATATAAACCAAAATAAAAAGGTAACGCACCAAGGCAGTCGAATTCGACTCTGAAGCTTCTCATCTCATTCACATTCTTTTTGATAGGTCAATAGAATCTGAAGACCACCATGATGGAGAGAAACACTACATAGAAAATTACGAGGAACCTTCCATCAAAAGGCTTTATGTATATATAATATTTTATATAAAACATAAATTTAACCAAGCCAAGAGAGAGCTTATAACCGTTGATCATCGTTGAATGAGTAGTGAGATTAGTCGTCTAGACGGACGAGAATCTTCTGTCTTGTTTTAGTGTATCACATCCTTTCTCCAGTAATAATAGTTTGCCACATATTCTTTCTTTTTAACATTATATGAAATTTTAACTCATGTGACAAAATTATTGGTGGAAATAAAATATGATACACCAAAAATGAGATAGGAGATCCTCGTCCTCCCTTCTAGACCAAAGGGTTTGTTGTGGAAGATCCATAGCCGTTCATCATGCCAGTCCATGATCCTGGACCGCTAAGATACCCAAATGACTCTTTCCCTGCATCAGAGCAACCCTGATCTTGCCATTCAAGGGAGAGTAACTTAGGGTTTGGCTTCACATCAATAGAGGCATTATGGTCCTCATTACTAGCACCATATGGCAGCATCAAACGCTGGCAAGAGTCCATTATGTAACCCCCATTATTGTTGCCACCATCAAGAGACATGGCACCAAATGCAGGAGCACAAAGAGCATGAAAATTAGGTGGCAACTCATTTTGACCACCATTCATGTGATGATCTCCTAGCCCAACAGCCATACCCATTTCACTATTTCCAAAAAAATCAAAATTCCTAGAACTACTCCCAATTATGCCTTCCAGCTTGCTCTCCATGAAATCAATAGGCCTAATAGGGTTCTCAAGCATACCAATGTTACTATACTTGTTCTCCATGAAATTAGGGTTTCCCAGTGCCCCAGCATTAGCCCCAAGAAAATTACTGAGGTGTGAAAATTGCACATCTGGGTATGCAAGTTGAAGATCTTTAGGGTTGTGATGATGGTAGGAATTAGGTCCTGGTTGTGGTAATCGGTTTTGATTATTAGCTAATGGGTCATTGGATTTCTTGGAAGAAACTTTCTTGTTCTTTCTACAACCACCACCAACAGGGATGTTCCTAAGAGTGCCTCCTTTGGTCCAGTACCTTCTACAAGTCTTGCAGAAGTACCTTGGCTGAGAGAGGCTATAGTTGTTGTAGTAGCAGAATTTGGTGTGGGTTGAGTCACACCTTGGGCACTTTAGAGCTTGGTCATGTGGGGGTCTTAGCCTCCTCTCTATCATGGGCCTTGAGCATGTAAGCATGTCACCAGATGGTGAAGAAGAATCCATCCCAGACTCCTCGTGAATTGTGCCCTGACATTTAGTATAAAAAACAAGAAGTGAATGAATATGTCTGATCGAAAAATGTGTTACGTACTGTAAAATTTGTCATGTTTGGATTTTACTTGTCTTTTCTTTTTCTTTTTTTTCTTTTTGTTCTCTTTCTATAACTTCTAATTTTCTTTTCCTTGCCTTTTTATTCTTCTTTCTTTTTCCCCTTCTCCTTTGAATCATAACATACTTATGCCCAACTAATTAAGAATGCAAAACAGAATGCATAACCATATACACTATCCATAATTAATTAATACATATATATGTATATATATATCTATATATATATATATATCTATAAACCTATATATATAGAAAACTTTAACTAACAGAATTGCTAAGTAACTATATATATAATTAACGAGAAACCTTCAGTGAAAACTTTCTTGCCAAACTGCTGTATATTTTTGCCACTGCACTGATTACAGAGACTAATCCCCTGAATCGTAATCTCACGAACTGGGTAGGATCATAAATATGGCAAAATTCTACCACAAGAGTTTTAAGTTGCTTTCATTAATGTGTTAGAAGTAAGAGGAATTAATGATGTTTAAATTCATGGATAATTCATCAATGTATGCTTCTCTCGTGGAAGCCATATACGAGCATGATAAGGAAAACTAGAGGCAAATAATGTACATTTTCATGTGCATGGCTCATACATACCTGCAACCAATGATCAGATGAATCCATGCAGACGTGCAGAGAAGATAAACCCATTCACAAGCAAAAACCCAGCTGGGGATAGGTGATAATAACAATGCACCGAGGCCTTGTTCTTCTGATCAAGCAGTGTACTTTGTTGACCTAATGTGCCACTACCACTAGCAGTTTGTGAAGGGGTTTGTACGGAGAAAGAGGAGGGACATAATTAAGGTAGGAAGTGTGTTAGGGAGTGATGAGGAATAATGTGAAGTGGGTGTTTGAGTGAGATGTGAGGGGAAGGGAGGTATGGTAGCATGTGTGTGTGTGGTTGCTACATGGGACGGGACAGTGAATAAGAAGGAAGAAAAAGGTGAGGGTAGTGAGTGAGAGTTGCCATGTTGTCTCTGAGCTACAGTGTTGAAACCCGTCGGTGACAATAATGGTGGGCCTTATGCTGTCTGTCTCTTTGCTGCCCCTCGTTGGTAAAAATCACAATAATAATGTTATATACTTCACATGTTTAAGCTTCACCATGTTTCTTTTCTTTGGTGAATCACTATAATTAGGTCTATTGACTCTCTGGTGGTGTCTCGAATATCAATAAGTATCTTAATAAGCTTCGTTCATATGGACCAGCTATGAGATTGATTTTCGGTCGACCACTTAGAATAATGAATTAACCCTTAATTTTTGCAAGTTCTCAATTAAATTGTCTATATATAATTAGAATTCGAATTTGTGTTCGCTTTCTTATAAAGTCGAGATATGCTTATCACTCCTTAATTGGTTTTAAGCTTAATTCACTATATTAGTCAATGTGACCAAGTGTTTATTTTCTAATTTGATGTTAATTTGACTGCTTGCATTTATGAGAGATAATGATTTGAATAGCGGGGATATTTGGATTTTTGTTATATATCTTATTTGTAAGATTTTCTTGATCATGGAAAAAAAAACTTAAGATGACCATCTTTAGGATAACAGTTCGTATTTATAAGTACTTTTAGTTTATCTCAAAATATATAATATTAGATATTAGATATTCATCTACAACCATATAAATCATATTATTAAAAATATTGTATGTCATTTTCTGGCTTCCTAAATCTTGTTTGTCACTTTAAGCACGATGTGAAGTGCAGTTGAATAATGTGAATAGTACTATTATTCTATGATTGTAAACATTATTGCATGCCCTCTATGATGTGATCCCATGGCTTATCTCAGCTTGACTAAATCTTCACTGACAAAATGGACGGTAGATTCGGTCTCAATCAGCAGTGATTGTTGACTTGGAAGAATGAGAACCGTTGATGTAGATTTGGTGCATATGTGAACAAATAGCTGCAAGAAACGTCACGCTATAGTCGTTCGTATCTGACGTGACAGAAGCTGAGAATATTTGGGTCCCCGATAAAGAACGCATACCGAAAGAGCACTCTACTTGCAAGCCCCACACACTATTGGACCCACTCGACCTCCTCCCACAAGCAAGGGATATATTCTTATTTCTCTCACGCGCCCACAGTCTCCCTCCATGCTTCTCATGTGACTCTTTCTTTCATTCTTTCGCTATAGACACTGCCCCCATACTTCAAAATGTTGAACGTCTTCAGTTTTTGCAAAGCAGATTGAAAACAATAATGTTATTTATTATGGCATAGAAAATGGGACAACAGTTGATAATTAGTTAATAATGTTTAAAATCATAGTTAATAACATGTTGAATTTGATCAGTGGGCACAAAAAGTTAAGGAGTTGAGTGATAAGGAGGCAATCACTAACAAAATAATAACATTAATGCTAACATTTACTTATAAAAAAACTTGATTAAAGATGTATAAAATTTTGGTTGATGTAGTTCAATTGATGGTTAATGAATTACTCACCTTAATATATCCATCAACCAAATTTAACACATCGTTAATCATGATTTTTAACATCATTTATTAGTTATCAATTGTTGTCCATAACCTTTTTTATATCCAAATAACATAACTGAAAGGAAAAATGAAAGACAAGGTTTTAAATTGCGGTCGTGGTTGCGGTTTCGTTGCGTTGCGACAATTGCAGGAAAATACAGTCAATATGACTGCATTTGCGGTGGCGATGTGGTTTTGACGACTGCCAAAACCAACACGTCGTGACCCTGATTTCGATTTCGGACCCAGATTTAAAACCTTGAAAGCTAATGTCATCTCTACATATTGCAATATTCTTCCTAGTATTCCTAGTATTGCTCTAATTAATATCATATGATCATGTCTATCTATCTATGTCTTTATCATTGATTGAAATTTGTTTACCGTTGTTAAATTCAAACTTTGAAATGATATTCCACAACTAGGCGGGTATGGTGGGGATGATTTTTAAAAACTAGGGAATAAACTATAAAGCTTGTATCATAAGAGTGACACCCTAAAGAGAAACGAGGATGTTGTCTTTATCCACTAAGTAAGGTGAATAACATGTTATGACTTATATGCGTTATGAGATAGTTGGCGTGAGGAACACACCCCCATACTGTACTACATGACTCAAATTACATGCTAGTGTCAGGTGAATAAAGTGAATGTGTGCCCACTTTACTCCCCGTACACCTGACTGCGAAGCTAGTTTAATTCGTTTTTGTAATGAGTGGGTGTGGATGTCTTTCTTTTCGCATTGGCTGGTCATTTTCTATCTACTTTAATACAAAGATGGATTTTTATTTGTTGATTTGTATTATCTGAAATATGGACAAAAATAACATAAATTAGATAACATTTTACTCAAGTCTGTAGATGGTATTTTTAGCTTTAATTTTGTATATGGTATACAATAGGTGGTTATACTTACATTAAGTAGTACATCTCATATATTAAGGCTGTATTTGAAATATACAAAAACATTTTTCTTATCATATTTGAAGAATTCTGTTAAACAATACCTTTGAAGGAGTTGTTAAGAAATTTAACAAAATTCACTAGTGCAAAATATACGATAAATAGGAAAGGTTTACGTCAGTTAACCAAAAGTTAGACGTTAAAAAGGAGGTGGTGACAATTTTATAAATATCAGGTTTCCTTAATTCACTTTTAACGTCAGTTGTTATAAGGATTGACATTAAAGGTGAGTCACTTAACTTTTAACGTCAGATCTTTATGTTAATTGACGTTAAAGGTAGTTTTTAATTTTTTTAACAAAGTATACGTTGTAAACCCCCTCGCGCCTTTCTTCCTTCCTCAGTCACTTTGCACTTCTCTGTTCTCTCACACCTCTCTGCCCTAACCCTTTCCACCGCGTGCTCCTCTCCCACGCGTACTCCTCTCCACCGCCACCACCGCGAGGTACGTACTCTCTCTCTGTCTCATCTTTACACTCTTTCTTGTGCGCCCTAACTCGTGTTCACTCTATTTCCCTCACTCTCAGCAGTGGCCACCACACGAGCTCCTCTCCCCACCACCACGAACCGTGAGCGTCTCCCATTCCTCTCCTTCTTCTGCTTCTCACCGTTTGAGTTTCACCACTCATCAAGGTTCCATTCCTTTTTTTAACTTTCTCCTTTTTTTTATTTCACTCTGAAAAAGCTTATACAGAGCTTAACCATTTCCCACTTTTTTGGCATTTTCTTGCTCTTTTAGTTTTTGATACTGATAATGATGCATTTACCCTTTGTTTGCTTTCATTTGCAGGGTTTTACAACAACAACTAAGCATTTTCCCACTAGCATGTGGCGTGAGTAGCAGTATTTGCAGGACTTGAAACTAGGAATATTGGGCACTTCTCAGATTACCAGCTTCTCATCTAAAGGTTTTTTTCTTTTTTGAAACTCTCTTGCTTTCTCACCACCCACCCCACCCCACCCCCCACCCCCCGTTATCTGAAGTTGATGAGTTATATAAGAGAATATGCTCTTGAAATGTATGGCAAGGATGTATCATATGCTTGTTATGTTGATGATCATGAGTTATAGCTGATGAGTTAAGCATGGAAATCAACAAACAAACAAAAAATGTATCATATGCTTTTGAAATTTTTAATTTATTAACTGCTATCATATGGGAAGCATTCAAAACAAGTCTCCACTGTCGGTAAACTTGCCGGGATTTTTTATACTGGAAGAAATTATAATAATCATGAATTGGGGTTATGCTTGTCTTGCTATGTGTTTTTGGGTTATGCTTGTTTGAATCTTTGTGTATATCTTGTTTGAATCTTTGGGTTATGCTTGTTTGAATCTTTTATTATTATTATTTTAAAAAAATGATAGATTTTGATATAGATTTTGATAGATTTTGTTAAGGATGGCCATGGGTGAGGTTGGGTTAGGTGGGTTCAAAGAGAAAAAGATAGTAATTGGCCGGGTGAGCTAATTTTTGTGATATTGGTTGTAAATGTGGCTTGGTGGGAATAAGGAATGACACAAACTAGGGTTAAGGGTGCATCCAATCCTCAACTTAATTTGATGAGAATGAATGCTAAATGAAATTATATTTTAAACGTAACAATTAATATCTCCATTTTGACTGAGGTTATGTGACTGAGGTAGTGGTGTATATATATGGTTGTTAGGTTTTCAAATACTAGTGCGCTTTTCCAATCTCCCCTATTGTGCTTATATTGGATATGTGTTTATATCTACAAAACCTATCTAGCTATGGATTGTAGTTGGATGGTTTGTGAACACACTAGTGATGAGTATTTGAAGGGAGTGGATGAGTTTATAGAATTTGCTCAAAGGAATGTTCCTAATAGTAAACGAATGTTCTGTTGTCCTTGTGTCAAATGTTTGAATACGAGGAAGTGTACGGTCAAGGATATATGTACTCATCTTATTTGTTTTGGGATTTGCTTGAATTATACAAGATGGATATGGCATGGTGATGTGTTGTTAAGTACTAAGCCAAGTGTCTCTCAAAGTGAAGATGTTGACGTAGATATGGAAGATGATCGAGTAGAGGACATGATCCGTGATATTGGACAATGATCTTTTCAGCGAGCACATGTGTATGAAAGGTTGTCCAGTGATGCAGATAAGCCTTTGTATCCCGGGTGTACTGCACATACACGATTGTCAGTGGTGTTAAAATTGGTTTGTGTGAAGGCGAGAAATGGTTGGAGCAATAAAAGCTACACCGAATTGCTTGAATTGTTGAAAGACTTGCTTCCATAGGGCAACACATTGCCTGACCGTAACTATGAGGCCAAGAAGGTATTGTGTCCAATGGGTATGGAGTATAAGAAGATACACGCATGCCCCAATGATTGCATATTGTACACGAGTGATTATGAAGACAATCACGCTTTCCCCAAGTGTGGGTTATCACGCTACAAAGTGGAGGATGGTGACGATGGTGATGATCTTGACGATTCGATTTGTGATGTGAGAAAAAAGGGTCCTCCTGTGAAGATGTTGTCGTATCTTCCAATAATTCCAAGGTTCAAGCCATTGTTTGCCAATGTGAAAGATGCAAAGAATCTTAGATGGAATCATGATGAGAGGAAACGTGATGGAAAGGTTCGTCATCCGGCTGATTCTGTGCAATGGAGGAATATTGATACTTTGTTTCCGGATTTCGCCGATGAGCCAAGAAACCTAAGGCTTGGACTTGCTACGGATGGAATGAATCCATATGGTAACTTAAGTAGTATTCATAGTTCATGGCCTATTCTCTTGATAATTTATAACCTACCTCATTGGTTGTGGATGAAGCGCAAATACATGATGTTATCTATGATGATTTCAGGCCCAAAGCAACCGGGAAATGACTTAGATGTTTATCTAAGTCCCTTGATTGATGACTTGAAGAAGCTGTGGGTCGAAGGTGTTAATGTAGTTGATAGGCATTATCACGAGACTTTCAAGCTTCGTGCCATGTTATTTTGCACCATCAATGACTTTCCAGCATACGGGAACTTGTTCGAGTACAGTGTTAAGGGGCATAAAGCATGCCCGATATGTGAGGAAGGCACATGCTACACTCGGTTGTATCATGGAAGGAAGACGGTTTACCTTGGGCATCAGAGATTTCTCAGACACTGCATTGATGTGATGTATGTGGAGAAAGATGTGTGTGATAGTGTGATCGGGACGCTTCTCAACATTCAGGGCAAGACAAAGGATAGTGTGAATGCTCGTCTCGACCTCATTGCTATGGGTATACGAGAGAAGTTAGCTCCAGTTGTTGAGGATGGTAAGCGGACTTATTTGCCTCCAGCATGTCATGCTTTGTCAAAAAAAAAAGAGACAAAGTTTTTGTGAGTGTCTTCAGGGCATCAAAGTTCCACTTGGTTACTCTTCAAATATCAAGAGGCTTGTCTCTGGTGATCTCAAATTGGTTGCCTTAAAGTCTCATGATTGCCACATCGTGATGCAACAACTTCTGCCCGTTGCTATTCGTGGTATTGCTCCAAAAATATCAGACATGCCATTACTCGGTTGTGCTCATTCTTCAATTCTATATGTAGCAAAGTCGTTGACCCCCATAAGTTGGATGAGTTGGAAGTTGAGGCTGCTACAATCTTGTGCCAATTGGCAATGTATTTTCCTCATTCCTTTTTCGACATCATGGTTCACTTAATTGTTCATTTGGTGAGGGAGATTAGATTATGTGGGCCTGTTTTTCTGAGATGGATGTACCCAGTTGAGCGCTACATGAAGATCTTGAACGGGTATGTGAAGAATCCACATCGTCCTGAAACATCTATTGTTCAAAGGTATGTTGAGAAGAAGCTATTGAGTTTTGTTCAGACTATCTTCATAACACGAATCCTATAGGGTTCCTAAGCCTCGTCATGATGAGAGAAGATGTCAAGGTAAGGGTACACATGGTTTAACAATTAATAGCAAGGGTCGGTAGGAAGTGCTACAAGCACATTTGTATGTATTGAACAACATCGATTTTGTTCAACCTTACTTTTGTGAACATAAAAGAAAAGTCAAGGAAGAAAACCCTCGAATGAACAAAAAGTGGTTGTTGAACAAGCATAACAAGACTTTCTTAAAATGGTTTAAAGATGAAATCCCGAGGGATGGTAGTACTGCTTCTGACCAGGTAAGATGGCTAGCACGAGGGCCTAGCTTTAGTGTCATATGTTGGAGCGGATACGACATCAATAACTTTTCCTTTTATACAAAGAAACAAGATAACAAGAGTACCATGCAAAATAGCGGGGTTATGATCGTGGTCGAAGCAATGTACTTCTCTAGTTCAAAGGACACAAAACCCGTTAAAGCACCGATACCTTACTTTGGAGTAATTGAAGAGATTTGGGTGCTCGATTACACTAAGCTTATGGTGCCGGTTTTTAAATGTAAGTGGGTTGATAGTAAAGGTGGTGTACAAACCGACGAATTGGGATTTACATTGGTAGACCTTTGCAAGTTAGGTCATACAAATGAGCCTTTCATAATGGCTTCCCAAGCAAAACAAGTGTTCTACATCACTGATCCTTCTAACAAAAGGTTGGTCGTGGTTCTCCATGGAAAAAGCATGCATAATGGTAGTGATGAAAATCAAGATTCAACTGATCTTGATATTCCTGAGACTCCTTCTTTTTCAACAAACATGCCTACTATAATTGAGGAAACACAGGTGGACGATGTACATGTCACTCGTGATGATCATCACGTAGGGATATTGATATAGGTAATTTAAACTTGATTATAGTGTGAGTTTTGTTCTTTTAAGGCAAACGTCTTATTTACCCATGTTAGTTTTGATTTATTTTTATTTATCCATTTGTATTTATCTTTATCTTTAGTTATCCATGTTAAAAAACATATTTTAATATTTACCGTTTCTAAACAGGAATAGACCTGGATCACTCGGACCTGCATGCACGGGAGGACACTATAGGGCCTACGCCTGATGATACTGTAAGTTTACATGTTATATAAAATTTATCCAGTATTTATAATGTAAGTTTAAGTTCTTTATATATTCTTTATTTATCCTTGTTATACATAACCCTCTAATTTAACATTTTTTTTGTCCAAACAGACATCACAGTCTCGGAGGAAATGGGGTAGAGGAGCCACGTCATTGAAGAAGTTAGAGAAGGCTAGGCAAAGTGGTTGGAAGCTTGAGGTGTCCTTTGATGCTAAACTAGAGCCCCAGGGCCCCCGTGCTAGAGAATTTAAAATGTGAGTGATTCTAAAAACCAAGCAGCACGTTAACATCCTATACAACCATTGGGATGACGTTCCACAGAATGTTATTGGTCATATTTGGGAGGCTATCACGGTATTTTACTTTTACATTCTTTTGATGTACATTTTTAAATAATTATTCGAGTTCTAATTCATCATGTTTGTTATGTATTTAATGTGTAGATAGCTTGGACCGTGCCGAATGACAAACATCATCGGAAGAAATGGCTCTCATTGGGGGCAAGGCGCTGGAGTGGGTTAAAGCCTGACCTTACTAGGTTCTATGTATCTGGGAAGAAGAAGCTTGACAAGATGTTCTTGGATTACCCCTGGATTGATAGGGAGACGTGGGATGACTTTGTTAGGATTCGACATGAGGACAAATTTCAGGTTAGTTGATGAAGTTAATTTATTTAAGCTTCTTAGAGATCATTTAAGTAAAGAAATTAAATGTATTTAACTCAATTAATTATGTGTTTTTATTTAAACAGACTAAGGCGGAGAGGGGTAGGCAGAATCAAGCTAAGAACGTCCACACCCACACCTTGTCTCAGGGTGGGTACGCCACTAGAATCGATGAGATGATGATGGAGAAGCTGAGGGTGATGCAGGAGGAGCTGGCTGCGAGGATAGCACGTGGAGAGGTGCTTGAGGGTACACCAGTTAGTCCTCCGTCACCCTTCCCACGCGAGGATGTCTGGTTAGCTAGCCGGATGACAAAGAAAGGCTCTTTTAAAGCTGAAGCCACTCGCGATGTGGCAGATAAGATTGTAAGTAACTAACTATATGCATTTATAGTTGATATTTGTATATGGTTGATATTTTTAAGGAACACCTTTCTCTTACAGGTTTATTCAATTCTTCATTGTAGATAGAGCTTAAGGAAAACTGCTCCCAGGGTTCATTCGTCCATTTTGGATGCCGGGACATATTGCTCATTGCTCTAGGCAAGGACGACCATCACTAGTGCAATAAGTGCTTTTTACGTCAGTTAAAATTGATTTTTTACGTCAGAATACTGACTGACATAAATACAGCTGACGTTAAAAGTTTAACTTTTAATGTCAGTTGAGAACTGACGTTAAATATAACACTATTAACGTCGGTTCTTTAACACAACTGATGTTAATTTTGTCAAAATTAACGTCAGTTCTTTAACAAAACCGACGTTAATTTTGTTAAAACTAACATCAATTGTTATCAAGAACTGACGTTAAAGGTCTTAATTTTAACGTTAGTTGTAATAAACAACTGACGTTAATAGTCTACTGTATATTTTTATAAAATACTTTTAACGTCAGTTGTATGATACAACTGACGTTAATAGTATTTTTTTTTTAAATTCAGTTTTAAAATATCACTCCCCTAAGTCATCCCTGCATTCAGTAAATATCCTAGTAACACAGAATATCACACACATTACAGAATTGCAAAGGAAAAATGGAACAATGATCCATATGTATGACTGTTCAAAACAATATATATTTATTAACATAGGTTATAAATGTATACTAAGTTTAAACTACCTATATCAATATCCCTTTGTGATGATCATCACGAGTGGCATGTACATCGTCCACCTGTGTCTCCTCGATTATAGTAGGCATGTTTGTTGAAAAAGAAGGAGTCTCAGGAATACCAAGATTTGAATCTTCATTTTCATCACTACCATTATACATGCTTTTTCCTTGGAGAACCACGGACAACCTTTTGTTAGAAGGATCAGTGATGTAGAACACTTGTTTTGCTTGGGAAGCCATTATGAAAGGCTCATTTATATGACCTAACTTGTTGAGGTCTACCAATGTGAACCCCAATTCGTCGGTTTGTACACCACCGTTACTATCAACCCACTTACATTTAAATACCGGCACCGTAATCTTAGTGTAATCGAACACCCAAATATCTTCAATATATCCAAAGTAAGGTGTCGGTGCTATAACGGGTTTTGTGTCCTTTGCACTAGAGAAGTGCATTGCTTCGGCCACGATCATAACCCCACTATTTTGCATGGTACTCTTGTTATCTTGTTCCTTTGTATAAAAGGAAAATTTATTTATATTGTATCCGCTCCAACATATGACGTTGAAGTTAGGCCCACGTGCTAGTCATTTTACGTCATCAGAAGCAGTACTACCATCCTTAAGCATTTATTCCTTGAACCATGGTAAGAAAGTCTTGTTATGCTTGATCAACAACCACCTTTCGCTCATTCGAGGGTTTTCTTGATTGACTTTTCTTTTATGTTCAAATAAGAAAGGCTGAACACATTCGATGTTGTTCAATACATACAAATGTGCTTGAAGCACTTCCTCCCGATCCTTCCTATTAATTCTTAAGCCATGTGTACCCTTACCTTGACATCTGATCTCATCATGCCGAGGCTTAGGAACCCCTATAGGATCCGTGTTATGAAGGTAGTCCGAACAAAACTCAATAGCTTCTTCTGCAACATACCTTTGAACAATAGATGCTTTCGGACGATGAGGATTCTTCACGTACCCTTTCAAGATCTTCATGTAGCGCTCAACTGGGTACATCCATCTCAGAAAAACCGGCCCACATAATCTAATCTCCCTCACCAAATGAACAATTAAGTGAACCATTATGTCGAAAAAGGAAGGAGGAAAATACATCTCCAATTGGCACAAGATTGTAGCAGCCTCAACTTCCAAGTCATCCAACATACGGGGGTCAACGACTTTGCTACATATAGAATTGAAGAATGAGCACAACCGAGTAATGGCATGTCTCACATTTTTTGTAGCAATACCACGAATAGCAACGGGCAGAAGTTGTTGCATCAAGATGTGACAATCATGAGACTTCAAGCCAACCAATTTAAGATCACTAGAGACAAGCCTCTTCATATTTGAAGAGTAACCATGTGGAACTTTGATGCCCTGAAGACACCCGCAGAAACTTTGTCTCTCTTTTTTTGACAAAGTATGACATGCTGGTGGCAAATAAGTCCGCTTACCATCCTCAACAACTGGAGCTAACTGCTCTCGTATACCCATAGCAACGAGGTCGAGACGAGCATTCACACCATCCTTTGTCTTGCCCTGAATGTTGAGAAGCGTCCCGATCACACTATCACACACATTTTTCTCCACATGCATCACATCAATGCAGTGTCTGACATCAAGCTTGCGCCAGTATGGAAGATCAAAGAATATCGACCTCTTCTTCCATATGTTTTTCTCAACAGCTTTACCTTTCTTTTTGGACTTGCCGAATATAACATCGATGTCCTTTACCCTCTGATAAACCTGCTCTTCAATTAAGACCGCCGATGCTTCTTCTGTCTCTTGGCATCCATTAAAAGCTTTTTTCATCTTACGATATGGGTGATCACGTCTAAGAAATCTCCGATGCCCAAGGTAAACCGTCTTCTTTCCATGATGCAACTGAGTGTAGCATGTGCCTTCTTCACATATAGGGCATGCTTTATGCCCCTTGACACTGTACCCAGACAAGTTACCGTATGCTGGAAAGTCGTTGATGGTGCAAAATAACATGGCACGAAGATTGAAAGTCTCATGAGAATACCCATCAACTACATCAACACCTTCCACCCACAACGTTTTCAAGTCTTCAATCAAGGGACCTAGATAAACATCTAAGTCATTTCCCGGTTGCTTTGGGCCCGAAATCATCATAGACAACATCATGTATTTGCACTTCATGCACAACCAAGGGGGCATGTTGTAAATCACCAACAGAACAGGCCATGAACTATGAATACTACTCATGTTACCATAAGGATTCATTCCATCCGTAGCAAGTCCAAGCCTTAGGTTTCTTGGCTCATCGGCGAAATCCGGAAACATAGTATCGATATTCTTCCATTGAATAGAATCAGCAGGATGACGAACCTTTCCATCACGTTTCCTCTCATCATTATGCCATCTAAGATTCTTCGCATCTTTCGCATTGGCAAACAATCGCTTGAACCTTGGAATTATTGGAAGATACCACAACACCTTCGCAGGAGGACCATTTTTTCTCACATCATCAACATCATCATCATCATCACCACCCTTCACTTTGTATCGTGATAACCCACATTTGGGGCAATCGTGTTTGTCTTCATGAACACCGGTGTACAATATGCAATCATTGGGGCATGCGTGTATCTTCTTATACTCCATACCCATAGGACACAATACCTTCTTGGCCTCATAGTTACGGTCAGGCAATGTGTTGTCCTCCGGAAGCAAGTCTTTCAACACTTCAAGCAATTCCGTGAAGCTTTTATCACTCCAACCATTTCTCGCCTTCACACAAACCAATTTTAGCACCGCCGACAACCGTGTATGAGTAGTACACCCTGGATATAAAGGATTATCCGCATCACCGCACAACCTATCATACACATGCGCTCGATGAAAAGATTCTTGTCCAATATCACGGATCATGTCCTCTACTCGATCATCCTCCATATCTACGTCAACGTCCTCACTTTGGGAGACACTCGCCGTATTACTACTCAACAACATATCACCATGCCATATCCATCTTGTATAACTCAAGCAAATCCCTTCACAAATCAAATGAGTACGTATATCCTTCACCGTACATTTCCTCGTATTCAAACACTTGACACAAGGACAACAGAACATTCCATTACTATTAGGAACATTCCTTTGAGCAAATTCTATAAATTCTCCCACCCCCTTCAAATACTCAGCACTAGTACGCTTACAAACCATCTAACTACGATCCATAACTAGATAGGTCCTGTAGATATACAAAACATATATATATCCAATATAAGGACAATACGGGAGATTGAAAACTATAGTTTTTAAAGATTAATTGCCAAGCACTGGTCACGGCCTGGCAGTGATGTCCATCACGACCGTAACGTGCCAACTGAACAGACCATGCCATCACGTACAGGCAGAACTGATCACGGCTTAGCCGTGATTAGCATCACGGCCGTGACAGATCAACCAGCAGAGCAACATGCACTCAAAACCAAAAACAGAGACGTACATTCCAAACAACTCAAACTCACGGTTTCAAGTCAACTACTGACACTACAGTTTCAACATACACTCAAAACCAAAAATACAAAAATGTGCCCTAAATACTCACCAGAAATAGGTGCTCGCGTGGTGGTGGGGAGGGGAGCTCGAGTGGTGGCCAATGTTCGATGTGGTTACTGAGA
The DNA here is from genome assembly GCA_030762895.1 of Sophora flavescens. Classification (NCBI taxonomy): domain Eukaryota; kingdom Viridiplantae; phylum Streptophyta; class Magnoliopsida; order Fabales; family Fabaceae; genus Sophora; species Sophora flavescens. The sequence goes on along the minus strand of CM061069.1, from coordinate 80,051,412 downwards.
GCAGAGGGACAAGGAGAGTTAGTGCGCTGGAAGGGGAAAGAGAGATGTATGTCAAGTTATTGCAAAGAATGAATGGAAAGACAGAGTTAGGGTTAATAGTGTACCTCACGGTGGTGGCGAAGAAGCCCACGCGGTGGAGATGAGCTCACGATTAGGGTTCTGTGCTGGGTGAGAGTGAGAGTGAGGGTTGAGAGTGATTTAGGGTTGAGCGTGATGAAAAGAGAAAAGAGACGTACGTACAGAGCGAAGTGCAGAAGGCGCGCGGGTGTAAACATATTAAAACAACATTTAACGTCAGTTGTATTAAACAACTGACGTTAAAATTAATTTTTTAACGTCAGTTTTATTAACAAACTGACGTTAAATATTAATATTTTTTTAAAAAAACACTTTTAACGTCCGTTGTTGAATACAACTGACGTTAAAAGTGTTGTGTCTCTGTATAAAGTAACATTCTTCTGTAACAGTCTGTAATACTGCCTCTTCTTTTCCTCTATATTTCTATTCCTTCACAAAATGGCTCTGAGACCTGTGTTAATTGAGTGACAACAGGGCATTTCAGATAGCTAGGGATATAGGATTATTTACGTCAGCTATTTATTTAACTGAAGTAAAAATCACACTTTTAACGTCAATTGTATAAACAACAAACATTAAAAATAAATATTTTTTATTTTAAAAACACTTTTAACTTCAGTTTTATTCAACAACTGACGTTAACAGACCTGTGTTAAGAGTGACAACAGGGCGCACATTTCAGATAGGGATATAGGATTATTTACGTCAGCTGTTTATTTAACTGAAGTAAAAATTACACTTTTAACGTCAGTTGTATAAACAACTGACGTTAAAAATAAATATTTTTTATTTTAAAAACACTTTTAACGTAAGTTTTATTCAACAACTGACGTTAAAAGTGTATAAGTTTCTTCATATTCCTTCGGGCGTTTTCTTTTCTGCACGTTTATAATATATGACTGCCAACTCCCAATGCGCCTTGGAACCTAATGCTCTTAATGATCAATTTAATTTTTTAGCAACTTACGACGCCTAGTAACTTCATCCCCTACTCCTATAAATAGCTTCCTTCCTTCCTTTAATTTTAATTTTCTGCTTCACAATATGGCTCTGCCATGGAGATTAACTTCATCACTCTTTCTTCCTATACCTAGACTTAAAGGTCTCTGTCTTAATGGTCAAACAACTTCTGAGGTTGTGTAAATCGCATTACATGGGTGATAAGGGTGTGTAAATCGCATTATGTGAATTGCACACACCATCATCCTTCTGGAGAATCGGCGACTACGCTTCCAAAACCTCGACTTTGGAACCAAGTGGTTGTTCCAAGAATATTCTTTGAAACAGATCGAGTGCACCATTCACTCTGACACGGCTCCAAAGTGACTTTGGATTCAGATGGAGCATCTACTTCAAATGAGTTAGGGGATGCATTCAATGTTGGAGATTCTGAGGACAGGACTGAGAAGAAAATGATGTTGAAGCAGAAACTTTTTTATATTTTAGTGCTATCTTGCGGAAATTTTTTATCTTTTAAACATGTAATTGTAACTTATGAATCGCTTCAATGAGATACGATTTGATTATACATATATAACTTGTTTTATGTTAAGTGTTTATTTATTTTAATTCGCACAAGAATTTGTTAATTTACTAATTCAAGCTAATTAATTAAGATTAAAAATAAACTTTTTTTAAAAAAAAGATTAGAAATAAACTGCACTATATGGAGTGATGATCTGCGTTAAGAGTGACAACAGGGAGATGACAACGAAAGAAAGATACGAATGAGTTGATTATTTACTTCAGTTATTTATTTAACTGAAGTAAAAATCACACTTCTAACGTCAGTTTTATAAACAACTGACGTTAAAAGTTTTAATAATTTCTTGCAAAACACTTTTAACGTCAGTTCATTAAACAACTGACGCAAATAGTGATTTCATATTTACAAAACTGACACCGCCTCACTTTTAACGTCAGTCCTTAAAACAACTGACGTTAACAGTGAATTAATAAAGTCTGATATTTACAAAACTGCCACCACCCCCTTTTTAACGTCTAGTTTTTGGTTAACTGACGTAAACCTTTACCGTCTAATGTATATTTTCCACTAGTGCATCCTGGTCGAGTGATCGGTGTTCCAGAGATGGTGGGCATTAAAGAATATTATGGCAAGTCTACTTCACGAAGGTGGGTCATCGATGAGGATGCACTTACAGAAACCATTACACAAAAGCTCCTTTCAGACCCGGCCGTTACAGACCAGCTGATGAGCCGCTTCTTATCCAACCCAGATTTCAAGCAGGTGCTTGTTAGGGAGGTTTCCTCTGTGGGTTCCCAGGACACCGCGAGAGCTGCCAACCCTTCACTTGTGAGCACAAAAGAGAGCTATAATAGGACACATGTGGAGGTGGATGAGTTGGAAGATAGGGAGCAAGAGTTGGAGGTCCGACACCGTGAGCTTGATGTGGAAGCGAAACGGCGGGAGTTTGAGTTGGCGCAGCGGGAGCTTGAGTTGGCGCAGAAGGTATATATTCATTATTAATGTCCAAATTTGTCAATTAATTACTTATGTTTTTTTTTTTAATTATCAACAACTTATATACCTGATTTATTTAATATTGAAGGCAAAGGCGGGTAAGATGTCTCTCATGACTCGGTGGTTCTCGATTGGCGAGGATTATGTGTTCGTGCTTTTTCAATGGGAGTTGGAGCATGATGGTTGACTAGCACGCCCACTTCATGAGCGTGAGCTTGGATTTGTATTCAGTGGTGACGATATTGGGTATCTTTGCAATGATGGTCAGCAACTATCCACCGCGATTGTGAGTCTTTGGTCGACGAAAGTATGCTTTCTAATTTTATAATTAGTTCAATTTATATACTTTATTTGAATTTTATGATTTACTGTATTCATATCGTAGGTATCTCCATCGACTTCAACTCGAGAGGGGCTCCAACCTATTCGGCTTCTTAGAGCCCTACCCCCTTCAGCCTGAATTCTTTGCCAATCACAACGAAGTCACATCATACTTAACGAGATTACTGGGAGGTGATGATCGCAAGGAGCTATATCTGGCACCGTACATAATGAGCAGGCATTGGTAGTTGCTCGTAATTTATCCTGCAAGGCATACTGTCATCTTCCTATGCTCTCTCCACCGGAACCTGCCATGGGAGGTGGTGGAACCTATCGATAGGTTAGTAATTAATCTTCTATTTAATTTAAGTTTTAACATTTAATTTAATTTAATGCGACATGAATTTTCTGTTTATGATAGTGCGCTGAAGACTTGTAGTTTGAGTTGTGCCAACGGGAGGAGTAGGACTCTTAAGTTTAAAGGAAATCCTGATTGGATTATCCTCAAGGTTGGTAGTTTGTTAAATAATATATAATATTAGAATTACTAATTACTAATGCCAAATATATATGTTTATTTAACTGACATTAAATTTCATTACTTTTGTAGTCTCGTTTTCAGAATGACACTTGGTCGTGTGGATATTATGTGATGTAACATATGCTGAACATATTCTCCGCATCTATTACAGAAGGATGGAAAAGGTAATAATACTTAATTAAACAACTTATTTAATTATATATTTTAGTTTTCATTTTCATTGCGTTAATTAATGTTACCGTAATTTATTTGAACGTGTGCAGACTTTTAATAGAGGCCAATCTCCTCTTGACAAAAAAGAGATCAAAGACTTGAGGACGCGATTTGCAGAATTTTTCTTCAAGTATGCTAAAGAGAAATGATTGCTTGCAAGTATACCTCAGGAGTATATAGAAGATGTGTAGTTAGTAATTAGTATAGAAACTTATATGTAGGTGTGTAGTAATTTGTATAGAAACTTTTAGTTATGTTTTTTCTAACAACGGAGTTTTGGTTTTTTATCCCCCGTCTGTTCCTTTGTATATATATACTTTTCTTTTATTAATGAAATTTAAGTGAAATATTGGACTATTACTAGACTGTTTACTGGACTGGACTGTTTGCAGGGATAACTGGGGAAAGGGATATATTGTAACAGAATTTTAAAAAAAAACAATACAACTAATGTTAAAAGTAATTTTTTTTTTAAAAAAATTGGCTTTTAACGTCAGTTAATACATAACTGGCGTAAAAAGTTACACTTTTAACATTGCTTCAATAACATCAGGTATTATTCAAACGTACAAAATCAATTTTGACTGACGTAAAAAGCACTTCCTGCACTAGTGATTCTTTCAGTACATTAGGAATTCAAAATTCAGTAATTTTAATTAATTTTTTAATCTTTAATTTTTTAAGAAGTGTGAACTCTTGTTTCAATGATATGCATGATGTTATCATTGCTACTTATCATTTGCTACTACTGCATGGATCGATGCTTGTCTTCCTTCTAGGGACTTTTTACATGTTAGCTTCTGTTGTGGAGACTGTAGTAAATTACTTTCAGTTACTCCAGTTAGCAATAATAGAATTTTGCTTTTTTACACTCTATTAAACATCGTATTCATTTTGTGTGAGTATAATACTTTATTCTCATATATCATGTGCTAAATTAAAATAAACGACTTTGCATTTTTAAATATAAAAAATGTATCGTAACAGTGTTGTATTTCATGTTTTCAAATGATGAAACTCCAAAAATGCTCATGCTTTGGCATCCTGTGTTGTCAGTTGGTAAAGGGTCACGTAAAGATGAAACACTTAGTGTCAAAAAAACGCCAACTGAAATATGAGGGGCAGAAGGGCAAATTGGTTTGAATGGCCACTTCTAAGTTGTGGCACATAAGCATGTATAACTAGATTTCGTGAACGTTATGAGCGATAAACCAATTAGAAAGAGAGAATTGATTATAAGTAACCTTTGGACTTAATTACTAAAAACTAAAAAGAATACTTTTTTTTCCACAAAAAATAAAATAAAATTGTTAGTTATTCACTCATCATGGCATGTACACTGCTAAAGATTTATGTAAGTATATATGTTTACAAACTCAATAATGCAGTAGTGTACATTCTTGGCTTATGCCATGTATGTGCACACGTCGTGCATATATGATCAGCTATGCCTTTCTACATCATTAGGTATCTTGTAAATTAACAATAAGTATCTCCTTTTGAGATAGAAATCTGGTAACAAACTTCATTCTCAAGCTACGTGTTTTTTACTTCCTACACCTGCTTTCTTTGATCTTCTTTTGTTCTTTCTTTCCTTTTCTTAAAGAAACCACATGAAAGTTCAGTAAAAGCCCAGTAACACCACACAAATTCAAAAGCCGGAGTTTTTCTCTAAAATATTTTAAAGCGGGAAATTTTTTAGGATGATTGTTTTTAATGAAAAATTTGGTAATTTTTTGCCCTTAGAACTAGATACCTTCTTCCAAATATTTTTCCTTTCCTGTTATGAGGGTACCAATTAAGTATCATATATATATATATATAGCACGTATAACGTTATCCCCTCTTTTTTACTTTCTCAATTTCCAAATTGTCTTGCTACTATTCCGTGCATCATGCATGGATATAAAAGCCACTATATCAATTATTATTTCATGCATGGATCCAAATGATACAAATCTATTGTTTCAAAAAATGGTATATTGATGTATCCTATCAATCAAATACTGGAATTGTGCATAAGTTTTAATGAGTCATAATTTTATTTTTTTAAGTGACAAATTGAATGTGACATTAAAATGAGATGGAAGATCTTGACCCGGATCCAAAGCACCAAGCCAGCTGGTACGTAATTCTGCCATGCAAGAAATCAAGAACTGAAAATTATCGTCCAACTAAAAATATTGGTCTATATAAGCTGTAAATCTGGCGGTTAATGTGCACTGGTCTTTGCACACAATATAATATACCATTGGGCTTCTATATCTATATATGCGTATATGTGGTCCGCGTTATGATGTTGGTCAAAAATTAGAACACTTATACCTCGTTATGGGTGCAGTCGCTTTGGTTCTTTAGGTCCAACTCAAGAGATAAGCCCCACCATGAGAGTTCCCTCTTTTCTATCTATTCCAAAGTTTTCCTTCCACATGTATATCAAAGATGCGCACAAGAAAACCAATTTAAAAATCCTCCAATTCCAATGCCCTTAGGAGACCAATGATCAAATTTCGTTATAAATCATAATTGGTGTAAAATTAAAAAGTTTCGAATTATAGCACCACATATAGCTACCAATCGAAGTACATTTTATAGGGGCTAGTGTGAACTCTATAGTAAAAGACTCTGCATAGTTCAAAGCAAGATCTATAGTCCAAATAATTGCATGATCCTGGTGTGCGCATGAAATAAACAATAAATAATAAACATATATTACATATCTGGAATTCTCTTTTGGTCCATGTGCTTGTTGCTTTCTGCGATATGTGTAGTATGCAAAGAAATTTCAATAGTTAAATAGCTTAATTATCTAAGTAATATTACGAATTTAATAGTAATGTATATATGCGCATGCGCGACACTGCCAACGGTGACTGCAGTGCGCAGGGGAAGTGGTAATAAGAGATCTGAAACAAATTCCCAGTTCGAGGGATTTTGTTTTTGTATGGATGAACGAATCTACGGGGGCGGGAGTGGGGATGGACAATATCTTTATCAAACTATGCCTATATTTTATTCTAACCTATATGTGCATTGTTGCTTGTTGCTTGTTGCTTGTTGCTTTTGTCCCCTGATTTGTTCCCTAGCTAGCAATAGCTCAGCAAGAATGATTAATGTTTCTGTTGTTTTGCTGCAACATCGAAAGATTTTAGTCTCTTTGAGGACCCACCCTAGCCTGACCACTCGATCATATTTGTCCCTCAAAGATTTTACCCGCGTTGGCATGATCATCCTCAATTCCTCATGACCTTCTAATTAGATATTGCAAGCAACTTCTCTTTCATATTGGGTAATGTTATATGTCAAATATTGAACAAAATGTTTATGTTTTTTTGTCATTATGCATAATTAATTTGAATATATTAGGTTGAATAAACTTTTTGGTCCTACAAATAAAGCTATTTTGGTTTTAGTCCCCGTAAATTTTTTGCTTATTATTGGCCTTTATACATTTTAAAACTTTGGAAATAGTTTCCATCGTTCACTACAAAAAAATAAGCGATTTACCGACGGATAAAAATCGTCAGAAACATCAAAAAACAGTCGATAATGATGTGTTTCCGACTGCTTACCGACAGCTCCAAAAATCCATCGGAAAATAGCTCATTGGTAACAGTTACCGACAGTCGTTTCAATCAGTTTAATCTTGTAAATTCCTAACGATGATGGTGTGAGAGAGTGAGAGAGAACGTGAGAGTGAGAGAGAATGGACTGTTGTGAGATCGCGAAGATGGAAAGCTACTCGACCGGGACAGATCAGAACTGACACACGTATGGACAACGTGACAACATGGGGAAGGAGACACTTCTACTCTGAAGGAGCACTCAATTTCTATTTTACCAATTTTCCTAAAGAAACTGGGACAGAAACACTGTTGAGAATGTTTGGTAGATGGGGAAAAATCGTTGATTTCTTTATCCCAAAGAAGAGGAATAAAGAAAGTAAACGGTTTGGTTTTGTGAGATGTGCGGTTGTTGGAGGAAAAACTGAATCAGTTTTGGATTGGAACATATAAATTAAGGGTGAATTTGTCAAAGTTTAATAGGGAGAAGGAACAAGTGGAGAGGGTGGGAAAGCAGAACAATATGCAGGTCAAGTTAGGATCAAGAATACCATGTAAGTCAGGGGGAAATGTCATTACTGGAGTGGTATTTATGGATGTGGTAGCAAACCGGGTGTGGAAACCAAAAGTTACACAGGCAGAGGAGAAGAAGGAAGCTTCGGAGTGGAAAGGTGTGGAGTATAATGTGAAGGAGGAGGATATGGTGTGGCTGAAGAGATGTTACATAGGCAAGGTTCAAAGCCCGGATGATGTGTTGACGTTACAACATAAGTTTATAGATGCTGGTGTGCTATCAGTGGGTGTAAGACCTATGGGAGGGGACTTGGTGCTCTTGGAAATAGAAGAGGGAGAAGATTTTGTAGAATTAGTCAATGATGAAATTGATATGTTTGAAAGATGGTTCATTGATCTTTCTGCTTGGGCCCCTGAGCATGTAGCTAAGGAAAGATATGGATGGGTTAGATGTCAAGGTGTTCCTGTTCACGCATGGGGGGGAGGAGTTTTTCGATCTGTTGTGTCCAGTGTGGGAAGATATGTTAATGTGGATTTTCCTACTGCAAAAAAACAGCGTCTGGATGTGGGTAGAGTATTAGTCCAAGTCCCTTCAGCAGAAGCCATCAACAAGTTGATCAATGTTAGGATTAATAGGGTTATGTTATCTATCAAATTAGTGGAAGAACCATTTACAGATCCTTATGTTCATATTGGCAATGTCTATCATGGTGGTTCGGAGCCAGAATCAAGTTCGTCGTCAGATTGTGGTGATTCAGTTGGAGTCCCGTCGAAAGCATCTCTAGCGTCGGCAGATGAATTCGATTTTCAATTTTTTTTGAATGATGATGACATGATTAATGACGAAGATCTTGCTAATAATTGGGAAGTTGATCTTAGAGCAACTGATGCAGAATTGGTGGAGAGGAGGTCGTTAAGGGAGGTATTTGGGGCATTGTCAGGAGAGGCAGTAGGTGGAAATATTGGAAGCACTTTAAGAGGTACAGATTCTGTTTTCATGCATGATAGTGCATTGATTTCAACATGTGAGGCTAAGGGGGGCGATGATGAGTTATCTGACGGAAGTGTAGTGGGCAATTCCCTCATTGGCCCAACCTAAAGCAATGGAATTGGGGCAGCAAAAGTTCGGGCCCAACAACCAGCAGAATATGAAAAAGAGGTTCAAGGCCCATTTGGTGAACTTAAAGGCAACATATTGATGATGGGCTTACAGGATGAGGAGCATGTTTCTTCGATGCCTGTGGAATGTTCTATTGAACAGAATAATGACGCTGAGAAAGGGAATTATGTGGAAAACTCTTTAGATGTGGTGTAGTGTGGTGTGCCAAGCATGAAAGTCTCTGGGACGCGAGTAACGAAGGAGGCAGAATTGGCTCTTGTGCGAACTGAACGCCGCTCAGGGGATTGCAAAGTGGACAACGAAGAAGGGAAGGGCAGTAGCAGATGAAGAAAGAACAACAGGCGTGAATCATGTCCAGGGGAAAAAATGGGCAAAAATGGAAAAACAACAAAGGAACAAAAAAAGCAGGACTCATCTTTGTCTGGAAGAACAATCTTAGATAGTAACATCAGATGGAGGAATTCGTTGTTACTAAAGAAAGGAGCTGATGAAGTTGCTAAGGAGGTGTGGGCATTTGGGAGGTCAATTGGAGTTACTTGTCAAGGAAATGAGGAAGAGGTTGTGCACAGATTGGAAGAATTGGAGATAAGAGATCTGCAGGCAGCAGGCAGAGAAGATGGGGACAGATTGAATGCAGCCATCTGTTAGTCATGTGAAGAGGTATGGTGATAGGGGTTTTATACAGTCCTTATGAAGTTACTATATTACAAAATTAGGGGTTTAGGTGGGAGACTCAAGAAGAAGGAGATCCAAAATTTAGTCCACCAGCATCATCCAGATATGCTTTGTGTTCAAGATCAAAACAGGAAGTCATTGATTCTAATTTGTGTGCTTATTTGTGGGGCTCTGGTGATTTTGAGTGGTGTTTTAAATCATCAGAGGGTAGATCAGGTGGTTTGTTGCTAATTTGGGGGAAGGATGCTTTTGTACAGAAGGATATTTTTCAAGGCAATCATTTTCTGGGTGTTGAGGGAGAGTGGGGAAAAGATAAAATACAGGTGACTATGGTGAATGTTTATGCGTCCTGTGAGTTATCTCAAAAGAAGGAGCTGTGGAGGGAGCTTCTGCAAGTGATGTTAGAAAGAGGTGGGGATAAATGGTGCATCATGGGAGATTTCAACTCTATTAGGAAAGAGAGTGAGAGAAAATGAGTGGCTACACATGAGGAGATGAGGTGTTTTGAAGACTTCATTGCAGAGTCTGATTTGCAGGATTTACCATTGGTAGGGAGGAAATATACTTGGTGTCGCAGTGATGGCTTAGCTATGAGTCGGTTAGACAGGTTTTTGGTATCTGAAGCTTGGTTGAACACTTGTGAAAATTGCTCCCAGTGGGGCCTTCAAAGAGGGCTGTTTGATCATTGTGCTGTCCTACTTAGAGACAAGGTTGTTGATTGGGTCCCCAAACCTTTCAGGATGCTCAATTGTTGGAGAGAGGTTCAAGGGTATGCTGAGTTCATAAAAAATGAATGGAATGGTTTTAGTATAGAGGGTTGGGGTGCTTTTGTGCTCAAAGAGAAACTAAAACTTATGAATAATAAATTAAAGGAGTGGAGTATGGCTCACTAAGGGAACATAGGTATGCGGCTTAAGGAGGAGAATGATGAGTTAGCAAGATGGGATGTTAGAGGGGAAGATCACTTGTTGAACAAAGAGGAGGTTGTGAAGAGGAGAGAATGCATGGCTAATGTTCGGAGTTTATCACATATGAATTGTTCAATCTTGTGGCAGGAGGCTAGAGTAAAATGGCTAAAAGACGGGGATGTTAATTCCAAGTACTTTCATGCTTGTATAAACAAGAGAAGGAGGGTGAATGAGATTCTTTGCCTCAATTTTCAGGGTACCAGTATGTTGATGGCGTTGAGCAGCTGAAATCGGCTATCATGGATCGTTTTAGAAGTCACTTTAAGCACCGTCAATGGGAGAGGCCGGTTTTGAATAGTGTGGTTTTCAAGCATATTGAGGAGGGTGCAAATGTTGAGTTGGTGACACCGTTTCAGGAGGAGGAAATCCGGGTAGCTGTTTGGGATTGTGAGAGCTCAAAGAGTCATGGCCCAGATGGGGTTAACTTTGGTTTTATCAAGGAGTTTTGGGAGGTGGTGAAATCAGATTTTGTGACGTTTTTGAAGGAGTTTCAGGTGAATGGCAAATTGGTAAGAGGATCGAATTGTTCCTTTATTGTTTTGATTCCTAAAAAAGACAATCCTCAGAAAGTAAACGACTACAGACTAATTTCTCTGATCGAATGTATGTATAAGGTTTTGGAAACGTTACTAGCAAACAGGTTGCGAAAGGTTATGGAATGCTTGATTTCAGATACTCAATCTGCTTTTATTAGAGGTAGACAGATTTTGGATGGGGTTCTTGTAGAAAACGAGCTTATTGATGATGCAAAACAGAGTGATAAGGAAGCGATATTGTTCAAAGTTGACTTCGAAAAGACTTACGATTTAGTAGATTGGAAGTATATTCTTTATGTTATGGAGTGGATGGGATTTTCAGAAAAGTGGAGGTCTTGGATATTTGGATGTTTGTCTACTGCTTCGGCAGCTGTTTTGGTTAATGGCAGCCCAACAAAGGAGTTTAAGGTTGGTCCAGGCTTGAGGCAAGGAGATCCGCTGTCCCCATTTCTGTTTCTAATTGCTGTGTAAGGATTTAGTGTCTCGGTAAATAAAGCTGTGGAGTCGGAGTTACTTCAGGGCTTTAAGGTGGGTACAACATAACAAGTTGTCTCACACTTGTAATTTGCAGATGACATTCTAGTTGCATATAAGAAATCCGTTGAGAATATCTGGGAAGTTAAGGCATCCCTTCAATTGTTTGAGGTTATTTCTGGGCTGAAGGTAAACTTCCATAAGAGTCAATTGATGGGTGTGAATGTGGATGATGAGTGGCTTCAGTAGGTCTCTCCTCTTTTAAACTGTAAGGTGGTGCGTGCCTTTCACATACCTTGGATTACCTATTGGGGAAAATCTGACAAGACTGTCAACATGGAACCCCGTTGTGGATAAAATTAAAGAACGTCTGTCTGGTTGGAGAAATAAGTCTGTCTTTTGGTGGTCGTGTTGTCCTGCTAAAGTCAGTCCTGACAATGCTTCTGATCTACTATCTTTCTTTCTTCAAAGCTCCTGTAGGTATCATTTACAAAATTGAGTCTCTTTTTAAAGGATTTTTATGGGGTGGGGATAGTGAGAAATAGAGAGTACATTAGGTTGCATGGGAGAACATATGTAGATAGCGTGAGATGGGTGATTTGGGTATTAAGAACACAAGAGCTTTCAATTTGGCATTATTAGGTAAGTGGTTGTGGAGGGTAAGGGTTGATAAGGGTAGTATGTGGCATAGAGTCTTGTTGGGAAGTATGGTGAATGTGGCGGAGTGGTGAGAGAGTGTGGGAGCAAAGGGTCCGTGTGGTGGAAAGATTTGGGCATGTTGGAAGGGTTATCAGAGTCTTTTAAGAAGAATGTAGGTAATGGCGAGAAAACTTTTTTCTGGAGCGACTTCTGGGTGGAGGGTGGGCCCTTGACTATAAGGTTCCCTAGACTTTTTAATCTTGCAGTTAATAAAGGGGCAAAGGTGGCAGTGTTAGGTGTTTGGATAGAGGCAAAATGGGTGTGGACCTGGAAGTGGAGAGGGTGACGTTTAAGGAGGGCGTGGGGGACAAATGGGTGTGTTGTTTGGACCCTTCTGGTGAGTTTTCAGTGCAGGTTACTTACAGGTTCTTTGCAGTTAGTCTTCAAGCTACAAGTGACAATTTTATCAGCAGGCTTTGGAACAAGATAGTTCCTCATAAAGTTGCTGTGTTTGCGTGGATACTTGCACATAATATTCAAAAGAGAATTTTCTGTATAGAAATATTTTACAAGTTTCATCATCCAGGTGTGAAGGTTGCTTGCAGGAAACTGAATCCATTAATCATCTGTTTTTTGAGTGTCCCTTGTTCTCTTCAGTGTTGGGAAGGTGTTTACTGTGGCTTGGCATCTCTTCAGCATTGCATAATAATGTCCAAACTCAGTTCTATCAATTTCAGGGTCTGAGATGTTCTAGTGGTATTAAAAAAGATGTCTGGCAAGTTATCTGGTTTGCAATAGTTTGGTGCATTTGGAATGCTAGAAATCAGTTGATCTTCAAACAGAAAACGCCAAATCATGAGGCTATTTGGGAATTGGAAAAGAGTATGTCTTGGCAATGGATTAAAGTGAGATATCGAGGGTTTGGATCAGGGTTTTAAATTGCGGTCGCGGTTGCGGTCACTGCGGTTGCGGTCATTGCGGCCGCTGCGATGCGTAATGCGGCCGCTGCGGCGTGAAACGATTTGAAAAATTCACAAAATGAAACAAAAATCAATTTTTTTTTGTAATTCTTTATATATCTTTTACTAATGATGTTGTATAAATTTCTATTCATTTTTAAGACATTGTATTATGTTTATGAATAATTCAAACTTAATTTAGTGAAAATAAATTATAAATAAACTTTTAAGCACATATAAGTACAAAATTACAAAGAAGTAAGAAGGTCAGAAACTTAATAGTGCATAAATATATATGAATCACAAATAAAAAGATATTAGTGTCATATATAGGAATACACCCAGCTGCAATTGTGATTCTAAAATAACGTCACATTGTCACCACTTAGAGATACGTCTTCACTACAAAAAAAAGAAGAAGATAAAAGTAAATAAATTAATAAATTTAAAATAATAATAATAATAATAGTTAACAAATATATGAATCAAAGATAATAAAATTGAACTTACATGATACTAAACTAGTAATTAGATTAATATATCAATATATATTTTATTTCCCTCTCAAATTTTCCCTATATTATTCCCAAATCTCAATTAATTTCCCACCTAAAATTTTTGATTAAAAAAAAATTCCCATCTAAACTAGCCTTCAAAAAAGAACTTTAATATAAACTAGTAATTAGCAAAACACAGATAATCTAATTAATAATTACAGTAAATTATTTAATACAACAAATCAATTATTAGCATATAATTTGAACAATAAATACTAGCTAAACATATACTAAACTAGTAATTAGATTAATATATCAATATATATTTTATTTCCCTCTCAAATTTTCCCTATATTATTCCCAAATCTCAATTAATTTCCCACCTAAAATTTTTGATTAAAAAAAAATTCCCCCCTAAAAAATTTCCCCCACCCAATTCGGTCCCCCCAACCCCACTCCAACCCACACACACGGCCTCACCCAACACTTTTATTTTTTCCCCAAACTAATACCTAAACCTAATTACCCATCCCTCTCTCGTCCCTCACTTTCTCTTCTTCCCCTGTCCCTCACCTCTTCTTCTTCCCCTCCTCTGTTTCTTTTTTTTTCCTTCATTTTTCTCCACATCAGAAGTTCCACACTCACTCAAGACGACCCACCAGACGACCCTCCCTCCTCCTCCGTCACTCGTCGGCACCGCGGCTGCCCAGTACCCACCAGACGACCCATCACCCACGGCTATGGGCTCGCGGTTCGCGTTCGCCACTTTGCCCGCCCCAAAACCCAGATCGCAGCCCCCCTCGGCCCCTCCCCCCTCTCTCAGGCTCAGCCTCCCCTCTCTCTCTCAGGCTCCGCCTCACGACCCACGGCCTCCACCTCACGGCCCTCCTCAGTCACGGACTCACGGCCTCAAGCCCTCACCCACTCAACCCCACACCCAGAGGACGACGACAGAGCAAAGGAGGAAGGAGATAAAGGCAAAAGAAAAAGCCAAAATTTGATCTAAAAGAAGCAGGTTAGATCTATACATTTTGAAATCATTTTGTCTGATTCTGAGAATTTGTTTTTGGAACTGTTTTGGCTCTTGGCTCTGTTTGGAACGCCGTTGCGGCTGATGCGGCCGTTGCGGCCGTTACGGCCATTACGTTGCGGCCGTTACGCCGTTACGTTGCGGCCATAACGGGTGATTTTGGATCACACTGCAATTGCGGCCTGATGCCGTTGCGGTGAGTCCCGCAACCGCAATATTGCGGCCGCATTAGCGGTTGCGGACCGCATTTTGAAACCCTGGTTTGGATACTCTATTTCAGATTGGGTTTCAAACCCCGTGGCTTGTATTTCTGCTACTGTTATGGAATAACTAGTTCGGTCAGCATGTGAAGTAAATTTGGGTGGTTTTCTTCATTAGTTGCACCCCCAGGATTGCGATCAGGTGTGCCGTGGTTTGTTGAAAGTGGGCGGTGTTGTTTTCGTTGTATTGACCAGGTGCTGGACTCAGCTTTTTGCGTCAATGTTGGGTGTGATTAGCTCTACCATATGATTTGTTCATGTATTTCCTTCTGTGTCTGGTTGTTGGCTGGTTGGTTGTGGTGTTTTTTGTGGGCTATGTCTCATGTGGTTCTTTTCCTAGCCTTGTTTCTTTCATCTTGTTCTTTTGTTGGGATGTTTTGTATTTGGGCTCGGGTATCCCTTGTACCCTATTATATAATTTTTTGCCTTTCAAAAAAAAAAAAAACAGTTACCGACAGAATTTCCATCGGTAATTACCTCGGTAGTCAACCCCAATTATCGACGAATATGTCCATCCGTAATATGTATGTGGATTATCGAGGGACGTACTTAGCCGTCGATAACTACAAAATAATTTTATTTGAAATTTATCTTTTTAATAGAATCAATTTCATTGATAAATAAAAATAAGTCAAATCAAATATAATGAAAACGTAATATATAAATAATATAAAAATCAGTACAACATATAAAATTTGGTACAAAATCCTACTACTACCAAAATCCTACAACTACCAAAATCTTATATCTAAAGTAATTTTCATAATAAATTAATAATCATTATAATAGCCATCATGGCCCTATTGTGGGGGAGTGAAGATCATCATCTGGCGTCAGATGACCATCCGACGGCGGCTGAGACGTCTGGCCTTCTTGTTGTTGCCCAAGGACGTCCGAAGTAATGGAGGATGCCTGGCCGGTATGGAGCACTTCCTGCAGAACAGTGTGACTCTCAGGTGCCTCATGCGCTCGTTCTCCTCCCTCGCTTGATGTACCTCCTGTATCAGCTGCCGCACTTCCTCGATATCCTATTAGCTAGAAGATTCACCCTCCCAATGTGTCAAGCTCGGAGCCATGAGGTGGTACTTACGAGCTAGGCCCCCAATCCCATAAATCCTTCCCTTCTTCTTATCGCCAGCCACTTCGACCCACACCTGGGTCTGAAGTCTCTCTATGTGACACCCTCTACACCGGATGTATTTTAAAAAGCGATAACATAGAAAAGATAATTTAGAATTAAAATAAACACATGCATATCAATGCTACTATTGTTATATCATAATAATAAAAACCAATGGGTAGAGAATACCACATTGTAAACAAAACATCATAACACGGAAATAAAACATAACATGGAAAACAGAACCCAACCCCGATGTCACATTACAGAGCTGGTATAACCAAAAATCCGGAAACATCATGGATAAATGACATAGCTAAAGAAAAGTCCTAACTACGAGTAAGCGGCTCCTCAGAGTCACTGCTCAACTGGCTGGTTGCCGTCCTCTGCATAAAAGATAAATACCAAACAAAACAACATAAGAACGGGTAGTAAGAAACATGTATATAAACATAACGGCACGGAAACAATTAGGAAGATGAGCATGCATCATATATACAAATAGGATATCAAAGCATAATAACATCTCAACATATTAATATCATTCACATCATCTAAAACAGGTATGCAATGTGATACAACTCTACTCCACTACTCCGTTATGAACTTGGATCCAATCTACCTCAGGAAGTCAACTTCGGAGTTACATATCCACATTAGCCATTAAGCACCAACACCGGCAGATCACCAAACCATGGGTGAACCCCCTTGGATAGCCGACACACCTTACTCTCGGATGCGCCACCACGGTTGTACATGATTCACTTGAATCGCCTCGGATGGCTAGATCGCCTTACTCTCGGATGACCTCTCCTGTGTTGAACATCCCCCACTAAGATCTCTGATGCATGAATGCACGAGGAACAACAACACACAATCAAAAAATCACCACCTCCGCTTGGGCCACTAGACTACCCGAGTTTTAACACCATCAACACCTCGACCACTTGGCATCGAGGCCCCCTTGGCCACTAGGCTACCAAGGTTCGACTTTAATAACACATTGATCATTAAGCATCAAGGTCCCCTTGGTCACTTGGCTACCAAGGTACAACAATTTGCAGTAAACATCGTTACCGACTTAGCCATCTTTACGTTTGTGTTTAATTAACCTTGTTAAGTCTTCATTGAGTTATCTAACTTGTCTTTACTGTGTTTGGTGTCTTATTATCATCATTGGGAACAATTAGGGTAAAACACCCCTATTCTGTTTCTGCGTTTCTGTTCTGAACACGGGAGCACGGTCGTGCTTCCCCCAGCAGGCGTGCTGACTTTTAAGTCAAGTGACTGTTGAGCACGGCCGTGCTCGCTGGAGCATAGCTGTGCTGTTTCTGGGCAGAAGGATTGAAGAACCCTTGTTAAGCTCCCTAGGGCATTCTAAGATCAATCCTATTGACTTTTGCTAACCATCATCATCAGTTTCATTACTTTTAATTAATCTCCATGTTTTATTCTTATGGGGGAATTAATCCTTTAATTTCAGTTTCATTACTAAAGTCCCTAAAGCACTCAAGAATCAATCCTATGGTCTTAACTAAGTCAATGAGCATTAATATCACTCCTCACTACAGTTCGAGTCTTACGAACAATCGGGAGTTCATCCCTTAATTTCAATCATCTTTATTAACGTCTTTAATGTCTTAACATCGTTCATCATTAACCACATCAGCAGCCAATCATAATTCATGGAATAACAACATCATTGTTAACACAACCAAATAGGGTATGAACATCATCATCATTAAACTAAGCATGGCATCATCAAATACAGTTCATAAAGACAATAGGCATACCCATACAGTTAAGCATATATCATTATGAATAACAAGTAAACAAATAACAAACAAAAGGGTCATGGGTTGACCCTTCATCTTACACTACCCCCAAGCCTACATGTTTATACTATCCATTCTCCCCATACCTGGTATGAAGATTTAAGCCCATTTACTAAGAGGAAACGAAACTACTCTTGTTACTTCGAGCGGGATAACTACGTTACCTGTTATTTAACACTAGCACGTGTGACGTCTCTCCCAAACTAGAACAAGAACACCAAGAACTTCAAAGGGTTCAAGGGATGGGAAAGGGGAGAGGTTTCTGTCACACTAGGATTGCCTAAAGTGCCTATTTGAGGGTTAACACTCGTAACCCTCACTGCCTCCTTTGTTTATATAACTTCATATATGAGGAAACTTGGTAGAGAACTCCTCCTGTTATCAATAAACAAAATCATTATATTATTTACTTATAATAATAAAAAGTAAAAAACAATTAAATCCTAAACTTATAAATATTGCTCACCATAGTCCGTATGGACCTTTCATCGATAAAGTGGTCTGTCTCCCATGGTATATGGGTCTGCTGAAAGACCTCAGGGAGCTGAATCGACCGGCCAAGCGCATCTGTCTGCAAATGATACACGAATGACAATCAATTAGTTACAAAATGTTATTAATGAACTAGTTAAATTATGAATTTAATTAAATACATATACATACCATATTAAGGGCATGTTGAGTGTGGTTAATGGAACCACTCGTGTGTAGGCTCCCACCCTTCTTGAAGGCCCGATTTTTCTTCTCTTGCTCACACTTCAGCTTATAAGTTGTAGTGTTCCAATACTTACACAATCGAGTCCAGATATGGAACCAGATCTAATCTAGACGTGTGCGACTGTTCCTACGGTCCCGGAGCATGTCCAAGAGTCTGGAAGAACATTTGGACTCAAATATTGTCCTGATCTCTGCCTCATGCACCAGACACTAGTCACATGGTGTTGTTAGGAAGGAAGAATAATTAATACACAATTATAATTATATATAATAAAAGATAAAGCATGGAAAACAAATACAAATAGCTAATTAGCCACAAATCTAAATAGCTTGCCCCTAATCATGTAAAAACACGATCTTTGTCATGTTGCTCCAACTTCCTCCAACACGGCCATAATTGACAATACTGCATCTGGATGAAAAGTGCAATGGCCCTCGAGGCAGTCTTCGATAGGATAAACCTAACAAATATATGATCATTATGTAACAACACATTAATAACGAAAACCTAAATTCTTATAAAACATGAAATGAATAAATACTTACGATCCTCCAACAGGCTCGATTCATGGTCGATCACCAGGTGCTGTAATCCTACGCCCCTCCAGCATGGCCTCTTGCTGGACAGAAGATGGTGTACCCTAGTCGGTGTGGGCGCAACCAATGATGATGGGACCGTCTGGTCCAGTAGTGTCATCAGTCAGGGAAGAGGCATAAACTTCAACCCAGGCTGTGTGACCGGTACAGCAGATGATGGTGGTGGTGGAGGGGGTGCAGTTGTCGGCGAGTGGCCAATAGGTGTGTGGAGAGAGATAGGAGAAGACGGTGGGGTGCAATAGGGGGAGGCGAGTGGTCTTTATGTGGGAGGG
Organism: Sophora flavescens; assembly: GCA_030762895.1. Classification (NCBI taxonomy): domain Eukaryota; kingdom Viridiplantae; phylum Streptophyta; class Magnoliopsida; order Fabales; family Fabaceae; genus Sophora; species Sophora flavescens. Next base: position 80,032,002 of record CM061069.1, on the reverse strand, counting down.
GATGGAAACGAGGAGGTGGTGGCAGTGCAGTAAGAGTATGAGAGTGTGTAGTAGAGGTCGGGGACGGTGCAGTAGGGGTCGTGGTGGGTGCAGTCACAAGCCCGGGGACTCTAATGATGTATCGTCCCTTCTTAACCTTCCTCTTCCCTTTATTACCACTAGACGGTGGGGGTGGGGCGACTGAGATTCTCTTGATGATGACATATCTATATTTATGGAGAAAAAAACATAAAACAAATAATAATACTGAATCAAAGATTTATAAATCAAAATAACATACATAGAAAAATTGCATACTTATGTAATTTTCAAGATTTCACATAAATTTGTCAAGTCTTACAATTAATTCCATAAGAAATCATTTAAAATACAATTAAAGTACTTAGGATTAAAATTCCTATTCAGACTCGGATACATCATCTGATGAATGCATCGATGACGGGTTACCAATGACCATTTCTTTACCACCAGCTTCAGATCCCAACATGCCAGTAATACGCTCGACCTCAATTACTTCATTGACATGTGATGATTCATCAGCTTGGAAAGGTGTCTCGTCCTCTACATCATCGATTTCTATGCGACCCCTCAACTTTGTTGTGATAGCAACACACCAACCTCGTTTGTCCATTCGTGTTGCTGGATAAGGGACATAATACACTTGTTTTGCATTTCGAACAATGATAAACATATCAAATGGTTGATATCTTCTATCCATGTGAATATCCACAATTCGATACTTGGGATCCACCTTTGTGCCTCTACTCGATGAATCAAACAAGTCACAATAAAATAGCACTACTTTCTTAGAATAAGTAGTAGTATTGTATTATGACTCATATATATGTTTTAGGACCCCATAGAAATCACCTTCACCTTCACCTTCACCTTCACCTTCACCTTCACCTTCACCTTCACCCTTACCCATCAGGTAAACCCCGCTGTTAATTGTCTTTCTGCCCACGTTCCATTCATCAGTGTGGAATTTGTACCCATTGACGAAGTATGTATGTCATGATTTAACACAAGTTAGGGGCTTATACGCTAAATATCTCAAGTGTTGATTTCTGACACTTAAGAGTTGTTGATTCACCTACGAATGTAAGTCATATTAAATAAGTATTTGTAATAGCAAGTGATAGTTGTTGAAATATGGTAAGTTTTATGATACTTAGTTGTTTCTTGAACAATTTAGGAAAATATGCATGTGTACGAGCAGAAGCATATTGTTCACTTATTGATTAATTTTCAGGAATGCACTGACAAAAATGTGTTTAGGGAGAAATTGATAGAACATATGATAAATTATTGCAAAAAAAATTCATTGATACTTACTCATGGTATGGTTTCACCTCGGTGCTATTTATCAAGACATGGACATGGGCCGATGAATACTCATCATCACTTAACTAGCAACTCCTTGCCAACATGACGTCCAGGAAGGTTAAATACTGACAGGGACTAAGGAAACCTTTAATTTTTAGCATCTACCTCATTCCTAATATTTCTTGGTGACAACATGAATTTGTTGAAATAGTGAGAACAAAAATGGGTTGTCTCACAGTGTAAGTAAGTCGCACATATTGATCCTTCAACCCTAGCCTTATTTTTGACAGATCATTTAGAATCGCCCATGAATCTTTAGTGACAAGACATAACAGTGTAAGTAAGTCGCACATATTGATCCTTCAACCCTAGCCTTATTTTTGATAGATCATTTAGAATCGCCCATGAATCTTTAGTGACAAGACATTTACTTGTGGAAAATATACCTGTAACGACTGTATGTAACATCGGTTAGTTAAAAACCTTTGTTACAAAAGAGGCGGTGGTAGTATAGTAAATATCTGGTTCATTTAAAATACTTGTAACAACGGTTGTGAGATAACTGATGTTACAAGTGAGCAAGCTTGGTGGATGGAAAAACTTGTAACAGCGGTTGGCCAAGCAACCGATTACATGTCTTTATATTAACATATGTAAACCCAAGTCTAGCTTATATCACTCCGGCATCCTAACACTCAAGTCTCTCTTGCAACCCCTACTTAGTCCTCCCGCGCCCTAACACTCACTCACGCCATCGTGAAGCAGCTGCTCAAAGGACCACCATCGTTCCTTCATCCTCCCTCACTCACGCCACTTCATACTCGATAACGCTTCGTTTCTAATTCGTAAGCTTCTCTTTCCACTTGATGCTTCTTCATCATTCATAAGCTTCTCTTTCCCTCTTTTATTTTCCTTTCCATTCCCCTATTTTATTTTGTGTTTTTCTTTTTGTTTTTGGTTTCATTCTCTTAAAGATTAGGGTTTTTGGGTTTCATTGTTTTTGTTGGCCACGACAACCATCACCCAAGAGGGGGTGGTGAATTGGGTTTTAAATAAAAATGAAATCTTTTTCGATAACTCAAAAACCTTTTGAAACTTTAAATAGAATTAGCAGCGGATATGAAATTCTATTCAAATTAAAGCGTTGTCGCGTGCAAGTAAAAGCGTATTTGCAAAAGACACAACAAAAGTAAAAGATATAGGGATAAGAAGATGGACACAACGATATATACTGGTTTGGCCACAGACTACCCACGTGGCCTACGTCCAGTCCCCAAGGCAATACCACCAATGGTTTTCACTCAATCCCTAGCTTTTAAACATGAGCAGCTAAAAACTTTACAATAACGAGAACTCCTCATAGACCAGAGATATACAATCCCCCAGTGATAGAGTCTCAAATCCCTAGCTTTTAAAACAGGTGCAGCTAGAACCTTTTTAGTGGAATCACACCCACTAATCCCTTACAAGAGATGTACCCTCTCTTGCAAGAATGGTAACCAAAGATGTTTGAGTCAATCAGACTCTTACCAACAGTATGCACTCTTAATAGTGCTGATAAAACAAATTGAAGCACAAGTTACAAAAGAACCTATATGGAGTAAAGCTCTCTCTAAGTTATGTTTTGATCAAGGTATATGAGTGAGAGTGATTTAGAGAGAATAGAGATGAGAAAATATTCACAGGTGTAATAGTAGCAGAGTTATCTTTTTTTTTTTTCAAACTTGCCTAAGTTCTCCTTATATAGTTTTTCGAGAAGTTAGGTTAAATCCATTTTGAAACTGATTTTCTTCGTGCAGTAATCGATTTTTTAAAAGGTATAGTTGTTGCTTAAAATGTGCAATGTGCAAATATACACAGTCAAACAAGTAATATAATGATAAAAGGTCGTTCCCACGAGGATTGTAGGGTAATTTCTAAAGTTTTAAAGTGGTTAATCAAGTTAGGTAAATTTAAGATGAAAATTAATTTCTAAGGATAACAATAAAGTAAGCGGAATATTGTGAATAATTTTTATTTTGAACTACTAATGGATAACTGAATAAAATAAACTGGTTTAAGTTTCAAGAAAAGTTGATAATGAGAAAATAGCTAGGAATAGAATCACTTATAAATCCAGGGATGTCAAATATGCTCTCGAATGCTACAGCAATGGTTCCAGAGAAGAAGACTGATGTGTTTTCCAACACTTTGTAAGACAAGTTTCATTAATTGTTCCTTATTACTAAGCCCAATTTAATTACACTCATCTGCATTTAATTTGTCTCAGCTAACCTATGAGCTTGAATGAACATTCATATTCTATTCAAGGTAATTCAATTTTCCAATCAATTACTCAACTCACATTAACTCAAGAGTTCCATTTACTAATGTTTTCCAACATTAACAAACTAAGGCTGTTAAATAAGTTGATCACTCTCATTTTCCAGCATTTATCATGCAATTCACTTGGTTAAAATACTGCAAACAAACATCACATATTCTTCGTCACTTTCAATATAAGTTCATCATATTCCTAGCTTAAGAGGTTTAGCTCATAATGGAAATGGGAATGGATAAAAACATATTATAAAATAAAGAGATTAAAGAATTCATTACAAGCTGAAGTTTCACTAAACAAGAAGAGTAAAAGCTGAAGACTAAGTCACCAAGCCCTTCCAAGCTAGGCTTCCAATTCTCACAGCTCCTTCCTTTTCTTTCTTGTCTAGGCTTCAAGAAAATGGCTTGCAATGTGTGATAAGCAAAGAGTCTCTCCTCAGGTCCCCTCTGGCTGCGCGCAAAATTAGCCTTTTATATTGATTCCCCTTAGGGTAAAAACCCTTTGCTCGTGTGGTGCATTTACTGAGGGGACCAAAAAGTGATAATATGACAAAACATGTCCCCTTGGTCCCAAAAAGGAATATTCACATTACTTAATGCCTAGCCCAAATAAAAAGGTACAGAGGACACACAATTTGTCCTAATATGACACACACGATGAGTACATTAATGCCTCGAGTCCACTTCTTCAAAAAGTCAGCTTGAATTAACTTTGGCTTTCTCTTGGTTGACTTCTGGACTTCATTCCAAGCTGCAGCACTCTGAAGCATAGATATCAGCCATGCTCATTCCTTAAGCTCTTGTTTATATCACAAACCTCAAAAGCACCATTAAACATGAAATTTCCAGACTCTAAGATGCTTCTAAACAAACCATGCAATTTAATTACTTTAAACACTAAATATAACCTAAATTATTCCCTATTAACTAGATTAAGGACTCAAAATAGGCTAGATAACCTTTATTTCTAAAGGTTATCAATAATCGATTATTTTAACTCATTTAAAAATGCGCCTTGGAACAGACAGGTCATAATCGATTACTAGTTCTCTGTGTAAAGTTCATTTGTCTGTTTGACAGTGATAATCGATTATTCTAATCGATTATCTATTCACTGTTTGTCTATCAAAATTGTACAATCGATTTCTTTTATCTCATAATCGATTATTTGTTTTTCAAATTCAAACTCAACAGCTAGAAGGAATTAATACTCAATTTAAACACATTGAAGCCTATTTAAGCATAGCATAATCAATTATAGTAATCGATTATTGCATCTCTGGTTTAGGCTTTGAAAAACATAACAGCTCTATAATAAATTACTCATTAAGGCCATTTTAATAGAGCTTGATACACTTGTAAAACTTTTAAAGGCTGAAGTTAATTTCTCAATTAAGTTTGAAAGCCTCTTTTAAGTTTTATTTTGTTTAGCTTATTTTATGTGTGTGTGTGACCAATTTTAACCGGAGAGCTTTACTTACCATTTACAAGCTTTTACTAAAACAATCAATACAGTAAAGGACAATTCCCTTAGCCCCATATTAGCTTGTTTGGTCCTTTTCACGCTTTTTGCAATTTGGTCCTTTAGACTTGAATTTGCGTGTTGGTCCTTCGACTTGAAATTCCCCTTTTTGATCATCATCAAAACCAAAGTACCTGTCAAGGCATATATCCACAAACTCCCCATTTAGAAGTCCTTTTATTCTCATCATGTTACTTTCCAAGCAACACCCCATACTTTTATCTGGACATCTTCTTGTGAAAAGCACAGTTGGTTCCACCTAGCATGGGGTAGTTGTTGTTTTTCCAGATTATAGTCTTGTACCTTGGCTTTGTCACTGAAGAACAGGCTTTAGGCTCAAGGGGCTTCGAAACAAGGTATTCACTTTCAGGTAGGCCATTTAAGCTAAATTGGGATAGTGGAAAATGAATTGAAAATGCCTCAAGCAAAAATGTGCATAGTAATGACATGCAACACAAATCAGAAACAGGGCAAACCTTATAGAAAAACACACATGAGCGGAACTCTCAAATGCAATAACTGCCGAGGCTCAAAATCTCTCAGGTTTATTATTTCTCACTTTCCTCACACTGCTATCCTATGGTTAGCACTTTCAGTCACTTGTTCTTTGACTTTTTGGTTAGATTAGTGCTCAGAGAATCAGACATCTCTTCCCTCTAGAGTTTTCTCATCTTCCCGAGCTCTCTAGGGTATTGTGCATTAAGTACTAAATTCCACAACCCTCCTCAAAGACAAGTTTATTTTATTTTATTTTTTATTATTAACACAGGGGATTTCCACAAAGCAAGATTAAAGACACCAACAACTTACTGCTACTTTTCATTAGTTTTCAATGTTGCATACCAATTCCAATCCCTCCCCCAAACTTTAGATTATGCATATGAGTTATCTAAAAGTTTAAGTTAGGGAATTGGTAAACAAAAAGGGCTGATTGAACAGGTAAAGTAAAACAAACATCCTAACCCTACAGAGGACAACTAACCAACCACATAACACAGACACAAATATGACAAATAGAAACATAAACAAAACAGTAAAATAAAAGACAGGGTTCAGAAATAGCAGGGTAGTGATGCTGCAGCATTGAGGTGCATGGCTTCTTTGTCAAATCTTCTTCAAATGAGAGCTGAGCCTCCTATTCTCAAAATTCACCATCTACTGCTGAGTTCTCTTCCCAGTGCCTTTGACTTCCTTGGTGATGGCCAATTCTTCATCATCAGGATTGGGGGCAGCTTGTTCTTCAGGGACCGGGCTTGATTGAGTTACTTTAGCTTTGGTCTTTTTCACTGGTTTATGAGACTGAGTAGATTCATAATGAGTTTCTTGCTCAGAAGGTGTCATCCCACTACTCCCAGCAGCACATTTCTTGGTTTTCTTAGTTGGTTTGGACTGCTGAGGCTCTTTGCCTTTCTTTGATGTGGCAGTGTTTTGAACTTGAGAGGGTGGAGGTGGACACCAATCCATTGAATCTTCTTCATTATCAGGCTCAGCAGTGGGTGGGGTAGGCTTAGGAGTTGGAGTTGTCCTTCCAAAAGGAAAAGGGGCTAGTAATTCCTTGGGAAATGGAGGTGGGGTAACAATCAAATTGGGATGATCAAGTCTACTGATCTTTATCTGCCATTGGTACACATTGTTAGCAAAATCATAGTACTGTCTCTGCTGGTGCATTTAATATTTCACCATTTCAGTTAACTGATCAACTTTCTTCTTTAATACTTCATTGTTTCTTGAGGGTTGAGCTTGCTGGTTCTGAGGCTTGGAAGCAGCAAATCTGTTAATGTCTTTGACATTCAGAATGCCCTTATTCACCATAATTTCTTCCCCTTCAAATACTTCCACTCCATTTATGATGCACAGCTCAGTGATGAGAGATGAGAAGAACAACCTGTTGTTTCCCTTAAATGCACACTCAGATTTGCTTCTCAATGATAAGCCCCACATTTATCTTCTTCAGATTCCCATCCCCACGTCAGATTAATAGACTTAGCCGAAAAGCTCACCTTGATTCCTCTCACAATTGAGTGTTTCAGGTCAGTTGAGGTGATGTTTGCATAGAACTCTCGGACCAAAGGGACAACAGGGGTTCTCGGATGAGCCGCAAATTTCTTCCAGATGTTGAGAGTAATAATCTGAGCTACTTCAGGGGTAAGGCTGTAGTTGGGCTCCTTCTTGATAGCAAAACCTAACTCCAAATGAAGTTGTCTTTCTTTGATTTCCTTGTCAAATCGAGCCTTAGCTTCAGCATCCTTGAAAGCCTTAGGTGTGTCAGACTCAGTTAGACATCACCACTAGATTCTTGCCCTTGACTCCCATTGTCTTTTTTATCACCATTGTAACACCTCTGGGAATGTGAAGAGGTAAGGGTAGGTGAAATGAAATTTTTTTCTAGAGTTGTGGAGAAGGGATGAGTGATCAGAGAAGAGTGTGGAGTGTAAGTGTGGGAGTACGGTTATAAAGAGGTAAGGAAGAGATATGATTGGGAGAGTGGGGTGGTTTATGGGGAAGTGGCAGAGAATAAAGGTGGTGGCAGGTGGGGGTTACATGGGAGAGAAGGGAAATGTCAGATTTGCATTTAATGGGGGAATATTTGTTTTGAATGTGTCTAATTTCTCCCCCAAAATTGCAATTGACCGTTGCACTCAAATCTGACCCAAGAAACTGGGCTTTGCTCCTCTCAAGTGCCAACCCACTAACCTTGTGAATGTTGGGCCGTTTGCCAACCACCCCCAATCCTGTTAATGCTTATACCCTGCTAACACTGCACCACACTAACTAAAAATAACAGACTACCAAAAATAAAATAATCTAAAATTTCAAAACAAGAAATTTAAACTCTGGGCTACCTCCCAGTAGCACTTGGTTTAAGAATCTTCAGCCTGACTTTGAAGCCGAAAGCTACATGTCACTTAGGGTGATAGTGGATTTCATCCTAGCCACACTTTTACCTAAATATTGCTTCACTCTTTGCCCATTTACTTTGAAAATCATGCCACTTGAATCATCCTTGAGGTCCACAGCTCCATGGTCATACACTTGGACAATAGTGAATGGGCCTGACCATCTTGATTTTAATTTCCCTAGGAATAATTTAAGCCTAGAATTAAACAACCAAACTTCCCCCCCGCTTTGAGTTCTCTCTTATTGATTCTCTTGTCATGCCACATTTTTGTTTTGGCTTTGTAGCTCTCAACATTTTCATATGAAAACCATCTCAATTCCTCTAACTCATTTAGTTGCAAAAATCTTGCCTTAGCAGCTTGAGACAAATCCAAGTTCAATTTTTTAAGAGCCCAATATGCCTTATGTTCAAGCTCAATGGGGAGATGGCATGCTTTGCCAAACACTAGCCTATAAGGGGACATTCCCAGGAGAGTTTTGAAAGCTATTCTATAGGCCCATAGAGCATCATCCAAGTGTATAGACCAATCTTTTCTTGAAGGATTCATCACTTTCTCAAGTATCCTCTTAATTTCCTTATTAGAAACTTCAGTTTGGCCATTAAATTGAGGGTGATAGGCAGTGGCTATTTTATGTTTTATGCCAAACTTAGCAAGTAAGTTGGTCATAACTTTGTTGCAAAAGTGAGTGCCTTCATCACTAATTAGAGCTCTAGGTGTGCCAAATCTTGTGAAAATATTTTTATGTAAGAATTCAGTCACCACCTTAGAGTCATTAGTAGATGTAGCCACTACCTCCACCCATTTTGACACATAATCAACAGCTACTAACACATTGGTTTCCAAAAGAGGGAGGAAAAGGTCCCATAAAGTCTATTTCCCAAACATTAAATAATTCAACTTCTAAAATGTTAGTTAGGGGAATTTCATTTCTATTGGACAAATTCCCCACTCTTTGGCATCTATCACAATTAAGTGCATAAGTGTGTGCATCTTTGAACAAGGAACGCCTGAAATAACCTGTTTGGAGGACTTTAGCTACAGTCCTCATGCCTCCATAATGTCCTCCACAAGGTGAGGTATGACAGTGTTGGAGGATGCCTTTTTGCTCGTCCTCTGTTGCACATTTTCTCAATATTTGATATGGGCAGATCTTGTATAAGATGGGGTCATCCCACATATATTGCCTCATAGTGTGGAGAAATTTCTTCCTCTGTTGATTGTTCAGGTCAGTGGGAATAACTTGGCTTGCTAAAATTTTTGCCAAATCAGCATACCAAGGTGAAGCAGCTTCTTGTATAGCTAACAACTTTTCATCAGGAAGGCATCTTGCAATATGTGATTGTGCCCCAATTCACCTTCTAGTTGCAGCCTAGATAAGTGATCCGCCGCTTTATTTTCCACTCCATTTTTATCTCTTATTTCTAGATCAAACTCTTGTAACAAAAGTACCCATCTTATTAGCCTAGGCTTTGCATCCTTTTTGGAAATTAAGTACTTGATGGCTGAGTGGTCTGTATAAACAATGACTTTGGTTCCTACTAAGTATGATATGAACTTCTCAAAAGCAAACACCGCTGCTAGCAATTCCTTTTTTGTTGTGGTGTAATTCAGCTGAGCATCAATTAGAGTTTTACTTGCATAATAGATGGAATGAAAGACCTTTCCTTGCCTCTGCCAAATCATAGCCCTTATTGCATAATCACTTGCATCACACATCAATTCAAAGGGTTTTTCCCAATTAGGTGCCACAATAACAGGTGCAGTGATTAGAGCCTGCTTCAAAGTTTCAAATGCCCTTAAACAGCTGTCATCAAATTCAAATGCTATCTCATGCTGCAGCAACTGGCATAGAGGTTTGGAAATTTTTGAAAAATCTTTTATGAATCTTCTGTAAAATCCTGCATGCCCCAAAAAGCTTCTTACTCCTTTCACATTTTTGGGTGGAGGTAGCTTTTCAATGACAACCTTGGCTTTGTCAACCTCCATTCCTTTCTTGGATATTTTGTGTCCTAGGACAATGCCCTCTTGTACCATGAAATGACATTTCTCCCAGTTCAAAACTAGATTAGTTTCTTCACACCTCTCTAATATCTGCTCCAAATTATTCAGGCAATCTTGGAATGATTTTCCAAACATTGAGAAATCCTCCCCAAAAACCTCCATAGATTTCTCTATCAAGTCTTAAAAAAATAGCCATAATGCTTCTTTGGAATGTGGCAGGGGCATTACACAACCCAAATGGCATCCTTCTGAAGGAAAAAGTACCATAAGGGCATGTCAAAGTAGTCGTTTGTTGATCATTAGGAGCTATGGCTATTTGATTGTAGCCTGAATAACCATCCAAAAAGAAATAAAACTCCTTTCCTGCCAACCTGTTCAGCATCTGATCTATGAAAGGGAGTGGAAAATGGTCCTTTCTAGTGGAACTGTTTAGCTTTCTGTAGTCCATGCAAATTCTCCATCCTGTAACTGTTCTTGTGAGAATAATTTCATTCTTTTCACTTGTGACAACAATGACTCCTCCCTTCTTGGGCACACATTGAATTAGACTAACCGATACACTATCTGAGATTGGATATATAGTGCCTGCATCCAACCATTTGATAATCTCTCTTTTCACAACTTCCTTCATGATGGGGTTTAGCCTTCTTTGACTTTCAACATTGTTTTTGGCTTCACCTTCTAACAGAATCTTATGCATGCACATTGTGCGACTAATTCCTCTGATGTCTGCTATCTGTCACCCAATAGCTTTTGTGTGTTTCTTGAGTACTTCTATCAGGTGTGATTCCTGAACTGAAGTTAACACAGCAGAGATGATGACTGGTTACAAGTTGCTCTCAGCCAGATACACATATTTTAGATGTGGAGGGATCTGCTTCATTTCCAAGGTAGGGGGTTTCACAATTGATGGGACATTCTCCTTCACGTCAGTGGGCTGCACTCCCAAAGGTTCATATTTCCTGAACCAACTGGGATTAGGTTTCTGCTCACTGCTCAGTTCAATATCTTTTACAGCAGTCTCTTCCTCATCGGAGAGCATGCATAACTCATTGGCCAAGTGGGTGTGCTCTTTAATTAACTGCTTGTGTACCAAACAATCCAAATGCTGGACCCGAGAGCACTCTTCCATGGTTTCATAAGGATATTTCAAAGCATTCAACACATTAAACTTCACTTCTTGGTCATTCACCATCATGGTTAACTCTCCTTTTTGAACATCAATGAGAGTTCTCCCTGTTGCTAAAAATGGTCTTCCAAGGATGATAGGCACTTCTTTATCAGCTTCAAAATCCAGAATAATAAAGTCCACAGGGAAGACAAACTTGTCAACCTATATAAGCACATCTTCAATTTTTCCTTCTGGATAAGCTATAGATCTATCTGCCAGCTGCAGTGTGACAGTGGTTGGCCTTGCATCTCCTATTCCCAACTGCTGGAAAACAGACTTGAGCATCAAATTTATGCTAGCTCCCAAATCACATAGAGCCTTTCCTTTATAATAATCTCCTATGGAATATGGAATAATGAAGCTGCTAGGATCCTTCATTTTTTGGGGCACTTTGTTTTGCAACATTAGACTGCACTCTTTTGTCATAGCTACTGTTTCAACTTCACCTAGCCTTTTCCTCTTTGACAGCACATCTTTCATATACTTAGCATAATTAGGCATTTGTTGTAGAGCTTCCATCAAGGGAACATTAATGTGCAGCTATTTCAATATCTCCATAAATTTGTCAAATTGCTTGTCCTGGTTTGCCTTCTTCAATCTGTGAGGGAACGGTAGGGGAGGTATGTCCTGTGCCAGTTTTGGAACATCTTGCTCAGTATTCTCTTTTTCTGTCTTTGACTGCTCCTTATCAACTCTAGGAGAAGTTGTCCTCTTAGGGGCATATGTGGCTTCATCAATCTTCTGCTCAGGTCCAGGTAATTCTTTCCCACTTCTCAGATTTATCACCTTGCATTGCACCTTGCCTTTGTCAGTGCTGGGAAAGGTTCCTGCTGTCCTTGAGTTCATAGTTGTGGCTAACTGACCCATATGAGTTTCTAGGTTCCTCGTGATTGCTCCTTGGTTCTGAAACTGGGTTTGACTTGCAGTCATAAAGGCCTTCAGTATTGCTTCAAGTGAAGTGTCATGTTTTTCACCTTGGGGCTGCTGTTGTTGTTGTTGAGCAGGAAATCCTGGTGGTTGAGTTGGTTTGTTAGCATTACTATAGCCTCCAGGTGCTGACTGAGTATTGTTCCAAGAAAAATTTGGGTGCTGCTTCCCTCCTGGGTTGTAAGTGTTGGAGTAGGGGTTGAAGTTCCTATTGATATTACCAACATAATTCACTGAGGCTGGGTTGTTGGGGCATTCTTCAAACATATGTCCTTCTCCACAATACACACAAGAAATTGCATTTACTGTAGCTCCACCCCTTTCCATCATGATCTGCTCTGCAATAGAAGGTTGTGAAGTGGTAGGACTATAAGCAGCTGTGAGGTTTTTTAGCATATGAGAAATTGCTGACAATTGAGCTGAAACTGCAGTGACTTCACTTACTTCATGCATCCCCTCTGATCCTTTTGGAGCATTCACTCTAGCTGTGGGCCATTGGTAGCTATTTGCAGCTATACTTTCAATGAGTTCATGGCATTCATTGTAGGATTTGGTTAACAAAGCTCCTCCAGATGAGGCATCAAGCATCACTCTTGTAGCTGGGGTCAATCCATTATAAAATGTTTCTATCTGAATGCATAAAGGTATCCCATGGTGTGGACACTTTCTCAGCAAATCTTTCCACATTTCCCAAGCTTCATACAGGGGCTCATCATCAAGTTGTCTGAATGAGGTTATGTCATTCCTCATCCTTGTATTTTTTATTGGGGGAAAATACTTTGTCAGGAATTTTTCAGCCAACCTATTCCATGCAGTGACGGAATTAGGCTCCAGAGAGTTCAACCAAGCCTTGGCTCTATCCTTAGTCTTCTAGTTGTCTTTTCAATTTCAAGATCAAGTTGAAATTCTGGTGCACCTTTTCCACGCAAATAGTAACAAGGACCTACTGTTGGAGAATAGCACAACCAGAAAAATTAAAAACAAAACTAACTTAATTAACTAGCTAAAAAACATATAAAAATTAGCACCATTCAATCCCCGACAATGACGCCAAAAACTTGTTGCTTAAAATGTGCAATGTGCAAGTATACATAGTCAAACAAGTAATATAATGATAAAATATCGTTCCCACGAAGATTGTAGGGTAATTTCTAAAGTTTTAAAGCGGTTAATCAAGTTAGGTAAATTTAAGATGAAAATTAAATTCAAAGGATAACAATAAAGTAAGCGGAATATTGTGAATAATTTTTATTTTGAACTACTAATGGATAACTGAATAAAATAAACTGGGTTAAGTTTCAAGAAATGTTGATAATGAGAAAATAGCTAGGAATAGAGTCACTTATAAATCCAGTGATGTGAAATATGCTCTCGAATGCTGCAACAATGGTTCCAGAGAAAAAGGCTGATGTGTTTTCCAACACTTTTTAAGACAAGTTTCATTAATTGTTCCCTATTCCTAAGTCAAATTTAATTACACTCATCTACATTTAATTTGTCTCAGCTAACCTATGAGCATGAATGAACATTCATATTTGTTAAACTCAATGACTCAGAGATTTTAATATATGACAAATACAACTTAATATGTATGCAAGTGTTTTTAGTGTCAAATTACAAAGACAGGTATCAAGCAATACTCAACAAGTTCGGTGATCAATCAAAGGAGAATATTCAAGGAATAACTTGGAGGAATCAAATAGCAAGGACGAAGATCAAGGAATCATCAAGACAAGAGCTTAACGAAGAAATTAGTGTTAAGTCTTAGATGATTTGTAAGAGATGAAATCTCTTATTCACAAATAAGCTCAATTTGAAAAGATGCATGAAAGAAAATAATTTTTCATAACCTGCATTAAAAGGAATAAGTTTTCGTAAATGAAAATGAATTTTGAAATAATATTTCAAAGCGCTCGTCCATCACTGGAATAATATAAGCGCTCGTCCAACACTGGGAATAGTAAAAACTGGCGTCCACTAAAGTGATAAAAGCTGACGTCCACTAAAGTGATAAAAGCACACGTCCACTAAAGTGACACAAGCGCACGTCCACTGAAGTGATAAAAATGTTCGTCCACACAAGTCCTTGGACTTGCTAATTTCTTAATAAGAAGCTCCGTCCACTGACATGGCATATGGAGCTCGTCTACTAGTTGGAGCACGTCCAATTACGTTGTGTTAGTACTCCCGTCTGCTGACGTGGCAAATGGATGCAGCTATTTTCTTCAAATGGACTCGGTAATTTTTTCAGATGGACGCGGTTATTTTTTAAGATATACGCGGCTATTTTTTCCAAATGGACTCGGCTATTTTCTTCAAATGGACTCGGCTATTTTTCCAAATGGACTCAGTTATTTTATGGATGCGAACTCTACAAGAACAATCCAAATCTTATTTCAAGAACGAGAATCAAGAAAACAGATTCTGTTAATCAGATCCAAATCTGTTTTGATTGATCCCAACGACTATAACTTGTTTTCTATATAAATAGGGATCAAATGAACACTTTTTATGAATAACAACAGAATTATAACGATACACATATCATTCATCATCTTTCATTGAGCTTACTGTGAAAAGAGTGTTTCAATACTCAAAGTGCTTCAATTTGTTTATCTGACTATTGAGAGTTAGGAATCAACTTTTGTTTTTACTTTTGATTGTAAAGAGAGAGGGGGTCTCTCTAAGTGATTAGGGCGAGGTATCCCTAAGGTTGAACATTGAGGCTCTTCACAAGAGTGTGGTATCACGAGGTGAAGGAGTGCTCTGTGGTGTGAAGGTTTTTCAAGCTACCTGGTAAAGCTTGTGTGTTAGTGTGTGAAATCACACAGGTGGGATGTAGGTCACAGTGGAGGTGACTGAACCAGGATAAATCTGGTTATGTGGTATCCCTAAACTCAAACTCCTTTACTTTCTTTTTATGTTCAAGAACCTGCAACTTTGATGTTTAAAGTTCAATATAATTTATGTTCTTGATCTGTATAAACTGTATTTTGTTATTACTGAGTTATTAAACCCGAACCTATTCTGAATCTTTCTGAATGAATCTTTCTTATCCTCATCACCTTCTATTCAAGATTTTGTAAAAACCCTTCATCGATTTTGTAAAAGATCCTAAGGGCACTAATCCACAACTCTGATTTATGAAGCTTTGTGAAAAAGTTTTAAGAGCGAAATATTTTTTGAAAACTCAATTCACCCCACCCCCTCTTAAGTCGTGGAAGCCAAAACAACATTCGGTATCAGAGCTAAACTCTGAAGTTTGGCTTAACAGCTATAAGAGTATGGATTCCAATGACTGTCTGAATGAAGGGGCTTCCCTTGCACGCCCTCCTGCCTTCAATGGATCTGAGTATATCTATTAGAAGGACCATTTGTCCCCTCCACTGTAGATGCTAATGGTACTCCAATAAATAACCCTAAAACTGAATGGAATGAGGATGATAAGAAAAGAATTCAATATAATGCACGTGCTAAGAATATTATAACATCTGCTTTAAGCCGTGATGAGTTTTTCAGGGTTTCAAATTGCAAATCAGCAAAGGAGATGTGGGATACATTGCAAGTAACACATGAAGTAACCTAAGATGTCAAAAGAGCAAGAATGAACACCCTCACACATGAGTATGAGCTGTTCAGAATGAATCGAGGAGAACCTATGACTGAAATACAAAAGAGATTCACACACATCGTAAATCAATTGGCTGGTCTTGGAAAAGCAATATCAAATGAGGATCAAGTTAACAAAGTAATGAGATGATTGAGCAGAGAATGGCAACCTAAAGTCACTGCAATCTCAGAATCCAGAGATCTCTCATCAATGACCATTGCCACACTGTTTGGAAAATTACAAGAACATGAATTGGAGTTGACAGACTAAATGAGAGTGAAGAAACTGATAAAATAAAGAAGGGATTGGCTCTGAAATCACAAGTCAGAGAAGCAGAAGATAGTGATGATGATGATTCATCACAAGAAACACAATCCGAAGAAGAGATGGGATTGCTAGTTAGAAAGTTCAAGAACTTCCTAAAGAAGAAAGGCAACTTCAAAATAAAGTCATCCACTTTTCCAAAAAAAAAAAACTTCAGTAAAGATGACAACTCTTCCAACAACATCACATGCTCTGAATGTGGAAAGATTGTCCACATGAAGCTTGACTGTCCAAAGCTGCAAAAGAAGGACAAAACTGAAAAATTTGACTCAAAGGACAAGAAGTGGAGAAAGCCAATAAAGGCCTACATTGCTTGGGATGATAATGATCTAGATTCCACTAAAGAATATGAATCTGAGGAGGCAAACTTGTGCTTGATGGCCAAAAATGCCAGTGATGAAGTAAGTTCTGATTATCAACCTTCTTATGATGAATTGCAAAATGCTTTTGAAGAACTTTATAAAGAATCCATTAGACTTGCTAGTTTGCTAAATAAGTCTAAGAAAACCATCACATGCTTAGGGGAGAAAACTTCTGTTTTAAACCAAGAGGTAGATCAAGTAAAAACAAAAAATTGTGCTTTAAAAGAAAAACTAGCTACTGTTTTAGATGCACCTATATGTGCTAAATGTCCTAAGTTGGAGAAACATATAAATCATTTGAATGGTGATCTATCTAGAATTACTAGTGATAAAGAAATCTTGAATGCATCTAGCTGTACATTGATTAAAGAGCTTGAAAAACTGAAAAATGACCTAGCAAAATTCACAAATGGTAGAGATAATTTGGATGCATTGTTAGGACATCAAAAATGTGTTTATGATAAGACTGGAATAGGCTATAAACCTAAGATACATTAGAAATCTTTCAAGAAATTTTTTGCTGCACCAATGACATCAAACACACCATTTGTTAAATGCTATTTCTGTGCTAGAAAAGGTCACACAGCTTCTACATGCCAACACAGAAAATCAGCATACAATAAATCTAAGTATATATGGGTTCCTAAAGGAACTATTGCTGCAACTAATTCAAAAGGACCCAAACAGACTTGAGTACCTATAGCAAAAACATGAAATTCTGTTTGTAGGTGTTGTGGAAGGTCAAGAACAAAAATTGGAATCATGACATAGAGCCTTTACCGAACACAAAATGGGTAACAATAAAGAAAGAATACTGATTGAGTATGTTTTCTGATTATCATTATTAATGAATGATTCCGAATATTTGTGTTGACTTATATATCATTGTATAATATGTCTACATTGTTCTATCAAAGTTATTTGATCTATCTTGGAATAATCATATGGCTTTTGTTTCACAAATTGAATCTAAGAAAATCAATGAAGCCTTAAATGATTTGTTTTGCTTGCTATGCAACAATTAACTTTGAACATAGACGATGCTATAATTGATGAACATTGGATGATGGCTATGCAAGATGAGTTAAACCAGTTTGAAAGAAATCAAGTTTGGAACCTAGTGCCTAAACCCAAGAACTGTCACGTAATAGGTAAAAAATGGGTTTTCAGGAACAAACTAGATGAAAATAGTATAATTGTAAGAAACAAGGCTAGATTGGTATCCAAAGGGTATAACCAAGAAGAAGGCATAGATTATGATGAAACATATGCACCTGTAGCAAGATTAGAAGCTATAAGAATGCTACTTGCTTATGCTTGCCTAATGGGATTTAAATTGTATCAAATGGATGTTAGAGTGGTTTCTTAAATGCTTTTATACAAGAGGAAGTGTATGTTGGTCAACCACCTGGTTTTGAGAATAATGAATTGCCTAACCATGTTTATAAACTGTCTAAAGCACTATATGGCTTAAAGCAAGCTCCTAGAGCTTGGTATGAAAGGTTAAGTAATTTTCTCATTGAAAAAGGATTTAAAAGAGGTAAAGTTGACACAACTTTGTTCACTAAGAAAAAGGCACACAACATTTTACTTGTACAAATATATGTGGATGATATAATTTTTTGTGCTACTAATGAGCAATTGTGCACTGAGTTTGCAAGTCTTATGCAGAGTGAGCTTGAAATGTCAATGATGGGTGAACTGAACTTTTTCCTTGGACTGCAAATAAAGCAAACTGAAAATGGAATCTTTGTTAGCCAAACCAAGTACTGCAATGAATTAATCAAGAAGTTTGGCATGGAAAAAGCTAAGGAGATGGCTACTCCAATTAGTACCTCCTGTTATCTGGACAAGGATGAGCAAGGTAAACCTGTTGATGTTTCTAAATTCAGAGGTATGATAGGCTCACTACTTTATCTTACTGCTAGTAGGCCAGATATCATGTTTAGTTTATGCATGTGTGCTAGGTATCAAGCAAATCCAAAAGAATCACACTTAAAAATGGTTAAAAGGATAATTAAGTATCTGTTAGGAACAAAAGACATGGGATTATGGTATCCCAAAGGAGCTACATGTACTTTAATTAGCTATTCAGAATCTAATTTTGTTGGTTGTAAACTAGACAGAAAGAGTACTACTGGAACTTGCCATTTACTAGGAAACTCATTAGTATCATGGTTTAGTAAGAAACAATCTAGTATGGCTTTATCCACTACAGAGGCTGAATATGTAGCAGCTAGTAGCTGTTGTGCACATGTTTTATGGATGAAACAACAATTAGTTGATTATGGTGTACAACTAAACCAAGTTCCTATTAGATGTGACAATACGAGTGCAATTAACTTAACTAAGAATCCCACAATGCACTCTAGAACTAAACACATAGAAATATCACATCATTTCATTAGAGACCATATATAAAGTAGAGAAATTGAGATTGAATATGTTGATACAACTAAGAAACTTGCTGATATCTTTACAAAGTCCTCGAACAAGGAAAAAAAAATTTTCGCTAGAAGAGAATTGGGCATAATCGATCAATCCTATATCTAATCTCTAAATAAACTGAATATATGACTGTATCTTCATATAAATACGCTCTGATTCTTGTATGATTTGATTTGGAATATCTATGAATAATCAGAAGAGAGCTTTGGAACATCTATGTGAGTTCTGTAACAGCCTGATTTTAATTATGATGTTCAATCGGTTAAAATATAATTAAATTATATTTTAATTTGAGAGTTAGAAATTGTTTATGATTAAAATAAAATCATATTCATAGTCTACTTTATGGTAGAGGGTTACGGTAAAATTTTCGGTTATAAATTCATAAGAAAGCCAGTTTGCGTTTTCACTGCCGGTACAAGTTTACTGTGCAGAAAACCTAATTTTGACTCGTGAACGAGACGGTTATTGTTTTTAATATGTTTCCTTCAACTTTGGTTATTTTTAAAATTTTCATTAAAAATAGAAAATAATATTTTATTCGGGCGAAAACATCGGAAGAATTACGATCGGAAAATACAACTGAGTACGAAATGGAGCAGATTAGGGAGCACAAAAGAAGTGAAGTGACTTGATGGGACTTGATGGAAATGGGTTATGACACACTCCAAAAGTGTGAACATCACACTTTTCAAATTATAACATATTATATTCTAAAAAACTATTTTTCTCTCTCTTCTCAAACCAAACAAGGCACAAGGTCAAAACTTGCTCTCCAAGCTCATTCCTCTCTACTCAATTTCGTGCCACTCTCTCCCTTGTCTATATATACACATCTCATTTTCACTTCATCATCTTCCTTCTTCAAACTCCATTAAACCTTCATCTTCTTCCTTTCTTCTAAAAGTTCAAGCTCTTAAAGCTTTATTTTTTATTCATATTTTCTACTTAAGTTCTTCATTAAAGTTCTTCCTTATACTAAGGGTAATGCTCTCATATGAATCTTTTTGCAAGTTTCATATTTTATTTCTTGGTTTACTTTATGTGTTCTTTATATGCTTTAAACTTCTAAAATCTCTCTAAAATGGTAGAAAACTCCTTTTGAGTTGAAACCACTTTCTATAGTCTTGCATTAACTTATATTTTCACATGCTAAGAGGTTGTGTAAAAAAAAATCTCTACCTATCTCTTCCAATGAAGGCCGAATGCTTGCATTTGTGACCTAGGAAGTTTTTGTTTCAACTTTTGGAATATGATCATGTGTTTGAGTTTCAAACTATCCATTGATCTTAAATCTCTAAATCTTGGAAGATTTGATAGCTTGTTCCTATGATGGCTGAAAATATGAATAAGTAAGCCTAGGATACTATGTTTGAACTTTCCAAGTATGATCATGGATTTAAAACTCTTAATACGTTGTGATTCTAAACTTAAGAGTTATTGTTAAACAAAGAATATTTTCCTCATCATCCTATGATGGCCGAAACTTAGTGTTTAGGTTCTAGGATGTTTGAGTTTTTATTTTTCCAAAATGATCATGGACTTAAGCTCCAAAAGATATTTGGATGCTAAGTCTAAGAGATTGGAAAGTTTAAGGATTTCTAACTTGTTTATTCTCTGTTATTACAGCTAGGATGTATTAGTTTCATTTTTCCAAAATGATCATGGACTTGAGCTCCATAAGATATTTGGATGCTAAGTATAAGAGATTAGAATGTTTAAGTTTCCATTGTTTTCCAAAATGATCATGGACTTGAGCTCCATAAGATATTTGGATGGTAAGTCTAAGAGATTGAAAAGTTTAAGGATTTCTAACTTGTTTATTCTTTGTTATTAAAGCTAGGATGTATTAGTTTCATTTTTCCAAAATGATCATGGGCTTGAGCTGCATAAGATATTTAGATGCTAAGTCTAAGAGATTGGAATGTTTAAGTTTCCATTGTTTTCCAAAATTATCATGGACTTGAGCTCCTTAAGATATTTGGATGGTAAGTCTAAGATATTGGAAAGTTTAAGGATGTCTAACTTGTTTATTCTATGTTATTAAAGCTAGGATGTATTACTTTCATATTTCCAAAATGATCATGGACTTGAGCTCCATAAGATATTTAGATGCTAAGTCTAAGAGATTGGAATGTTTAAGTTTCCATTGTTTTCCAAAATGATCATGGACTTGAGCTCCATAAGATATTTGGATGCTAAGTCTAAGATATTGGAAATTTTAAGGATTTCTAACTTGTTTATTCTTTGTTATTAAAGCTAGGATGTATTACTTTCATTTTTCCAAGATGATCATGGACTTGAGATCCATAAGATATTTGGATGCTAAGTCTAAGAGATTGGAATGTTTAAGTTTCCATTGTTTTCCAAAATGATCATGGACTTGATCTCCATAAGATATTTGGATACTAAGTCTAAGAGATTGGAAAGTTTAAAGATTTCTAACCTATAAATCCTATGAAGGCCGAACCTCGAAGGTTATGGACCTAGGATACTTTGTTCTTATTTTTCCAAAATGATCATGGTTTTGAGCTCCTTAATACATATGGATGCTAAACCTAAGAGATTGGAAAGTTTAGTGAATTCTAGCCTAGAATACCCTAAGTTTATGACTTAGTGGGATTTTAATTCAACTTTGTTAAGTGATCATTGTTTATGAACTCCTAACACTTAAGGATCATAAATCCATAAGTTGTATAATTTTCGGGAATATCTAACCCTAAGAACTAGTCTTGGCCGAACCTATACCTTGTGGTTTAGTATTCTAGTTTGATTTTAACTTGTGATTTTGTGTTCATAACCTTAGACTTCCATGGCGGAGGAAACGAGGACGTTCGTGGTATACCTCTTCGAGCATCTAATCTTCTTACCTTCTCAGAAGGTGGAGTTAGTAATTTGTGGTGTGACAACGAGGAGCTTCGAGTTCGGGAGTCCGGTGATAACCCAAGTGGGGGAAAGAACCAACCTATCGTCGGAATGGATAAGTAGTAGATTATATAATAATTTTGTAGGGCGACCTAAACCCTACTAGTGGTCGAGTAATCGACAAGACGAAAATCACATTGGAAACCTTTTTCTAAAAAACCAATGGTGATTCGGGGATTGTAGGTTTATCGATATTATGTTGATTTCAGATTGTTGATGATTGATTTGATTTTATTACCTTTATTGAATTGATTTTGTGCTATATTGGTGATATGGGAATATTTGGATTGATATTGTGTTATGTATGATCTGCCTGGTTTGTATTATTATGCTTAGTGGTTTTTAAGCAAAGATATATATGTTGTCTAAGAGATGATTGTTTTGGGTTTGAGGATAATGATGATTTAGAAGTTCCTAACCTAGATGATGTATGTTAAAGAGGTGTTATGGCAAAGAATATGTGTCAAGTTCTAATGGAAGGTTAAGGCACTAGGATGTTGCTAAAACGGGTTGGTGAGATTCAAGTATAGGTGTTGTTGTCCACAACCGTGTATTGGTAATATAATACACAAGGACAAAAGTGTATTGGTAATATAATACACAAGGACATCTGTGTATTGGTAATATAATACACGTAAAACACTTCTGTGTATTGGTAATATAATACACCGTGTATTGGTAATATAATACACGTAAAACCAAGAGTTCTCGCGAGACCACTTCCACCTTAGGAAATAGGTGTGTAACTATGGTGTCTTTGAGTAGCATGAGATTGGGGGTAGAGGATGATATATTAACTTGAGGGTGATCTGTTAGTTATGTGCGTTGTTTGCCTGTGACAATTACTGTATGATTTACTATGACTCTTTTCCGCTTTATGATGATAGAACTGTTTCTTATCCCTTATGTTTCTGTATTCTTGTGGGTTACTTTACTTACATTAGAAGACCCGATGGAGGATTATGTTGCTGAGGAGCTGGGCGGAGCTTTGTATGGAATGGAGGTTGCTGAGGAGTTGGATGGAACTCCTTACGAACCAGACGCTGGAGGTCGAGCTGTGATCCATGGCGAGTATAGTATAGATAGTATGGCCAGTGTGTCCAAGAAGGAGTATTTTTATATGTTTCCGCTAAGTATGGCTTTTATTTTAAGTTTATGCCTGTGAGGGATCCTATTGAGAGGATTCCCTCAACAGTGTTTTGGTAATGTAATAAATACACATGTGTGTATTTATATATTACAACCTTGGTGTGTTTAATTTTCAGAAGTTATATGATTGTTTAAATAAAGTTTTAATTTTTACGTACTTTTCACGCTAAGCATGCGATTAAGGAATTAATTAATAAGGTTTTAAGCTAATAAAACACCGGGGCACAACGGGGTGTCTCATTTTGGTATCAGAGCAGTTTGGTTCTAAAACGGACTATGGGTTATGTCCGATCAGAATCAAGGACTGCGAGGTTTAGGATGTTGTTACTGGCCATGTCTAGTTGAATCCACATCAGATTTTGACTATGCTTAGAAGTTGGGTAGTGTGTCCGAATCTGATGTGAGAGGTTAATATTAGTTTGGCATATGGTATTTATATACTTATCTATGTAGTATTATATGTCATACTAATAAGATCAGATGATTTCTTTTAACAGAATCATGGCTCACGGAAGAGGACGTCCAACTAATAGTGGTGACGAAACTCCTGAAAGGATTATTGGAGCTGTCAATGGTAATGCCGACAATACTGAGAATGGAGGAGGATCATCTTTGACTCGAAGTGCAATGGAAACCCTAGCTGTTGCTATGCTACTGCAAACCCAGCAGAATCCTGAGATGCTGCAGATGAATAAAGAACAACTAGAAATTAAGAATCAGAGAAGGGCGACAGCAGCTGAAGATGCCGGATTGACTAATTTTATAAACGTAAAACCACCTCAATTCTAAGGAGAGTATGACCCAGAGAAGGCAGAATGGTGGATACAAGAGATCGAAAAGATATTTGCTACTATGCGCTGCAGCGAGGAGAAGAAAGTGACCTATGCTGCCTTCATGTTAACCGAAGGAGCAGAATTCTGGTGGAAGGGAAAGAAAAGACTGTTGGAAGCTGAGGATAGGAACATTAACTGGAAGTTATTCCCTGATTGTTTTTTCAAAAAATATTTTACGCGTCTAGTTCGACGCGAGAAGGAAAAGGAATTCACAAACCTCAAACAAGGCAACATGTCTGTTGGTGAGTATGCATCACGTTTTGAAGCTTTGATCATGTTTTCGGAATTCTATCAGAGGTTTCCAAGTGAGGACTGGCAATGTAGAAGATTTGAGGAAGGACTCAAAGATGAGCTGTAGAGGGCTGTAGTGTCTCTTGACATACAGTATTTCCCAGAACTAGTCGAGAGATGCGGTGCCATTGAAAGTATAGACCTAAGGATGGCCAATGAACAGAAACAACTGAGGAGTGGAGGTCCTAACCAATCAAGTTTCCAGAAGCGTGGAGAAAGTGGTTCTCAGTGGAGACAGAGACCATATGCTCGATCCGGGCAAACACCGGCACCAGCACCAGTGCCTAGAACTGGTCAGCAACCACAAGGCTTAGTTTACTTTAGATGCGAAGGATCGCATTATGCTAGAGACTATACAAATAGGCCTAGCTGTTTTAACTGTGGGAAACCAGGTCATGTGGCACAAGATTGCAGACAAAGGGTTATGCAACAGCCGACAGCTGCCGGAAGAGGAACTGGAGACAATAGAGGTGGAGCTGGAAGAGGAGTCCCAGCAGCAAGACCACAAGTGGCCAAACCTCAAGCCACTGGAAGAGTGTTTACCGTGAGGGGAGCTGAATCCTCTCAATTTGCTGATCTTATACAAGGTATGTATTTGATAGCTGGTAGACTCTCGTATGTGTTGTTTGACTCAGGCGCTACACATTCTTTTATTTCACATGAGTGTGTGGATCATTTGAACTTAACTGTTTCCAAATTACCTTATACCCTCACAGTGTCTACTCCAACCAGTAATCCTTTGACTACGATGTCTGTTTGTTTACAGTGTCCTATCATTGTTGAGAATAGGACATTTATTATAGATCTTATCTGTTTGCCTATGCAACAGATAGATGTTAATTTTGGCATGGATTGGCTTTCGGCTAACCATGTAGTGCTATATTGTTCTAGCAAGACTTTATCATTTCTTGAACCTTTTAGTGTAGCATCTGCTAATGAAGGAGTTTCTACGAGGAGTGACAACTCTCAACAGTTTGTGATGCTTTTTGCAATGGAGGCTAATGAGACTCCTAGCATAGATTCCATGCCTATTGTGAGAGAGTTTCCTAAAGTTTTCCCTCCAGACGTTCCAGGTTTGCCACCTGAAAGAGAAGTGGAATTCACTATAGATCTCGTACCAAGGACAGGGCCTATATCTATAGCAACTTATCGGATGTCACCGGTTGAGTTGGCAGAGTTGAAGGAACTATTGGATGACATATTAGGAAAAGAGTTTATCAGACCGAGTGTTTCACCGTGGGGAGCACCAGTGTTATTTGTTAAGAAGAAGGATGGAAGTGCGAGGTTGTGAACGGATTACAGGCAGTTGAATAAGGTGATGATTAAGAATAAGTATTTGTTGCCTAGGATAGATGATTTGATGGATCAATTGAAAGGAGCAATAGTGTTCTCTAAGAATGATTTAAGATTGGGTACCATCAGATCAGAGTAAGAAAGGAAGATATACCCAAGACGGCTTTTAGGACGAGATACGGGCACTATGAGTATTTATTTATGACTTTCGGTGTAACTAATGAGCCAGTCGTGTTCATGGATTATATGAACAGAATTTTCAGACCGTTCTTCGATAAGTTTGTTGTTGTTGTCATCGACGATATTCTTATTTATTCTAGTACGCGGGAAGAGCATGAGGAACATTTGAGATTGGTGTTGCAAGTTTTGAAGGATAGGCAACTTTATGCCAAACTTTCCAAGTGTGAATTTTGGCTAGAAGAAGTACAATTCCTAGGTCATGTGATTAATAAAGAAGGAATAGCCGTAGATCCATCTAAGGTTGAGTCAGTTATTAAGTGGGAACGGCCTAAGTCAGTAAGTGAGGTACGGAGTTTCCTAGGACTAGCTGGATATTATCGGAGGTTCATAGAGGGATTCTCGAAGATTGCGTTGCCTATGACGCAGTTAACAAGGAAAAATATAGCTTTTGTATGGACGGACAAATGTGAACAAAGTTTTCAAAAGTTGAAGGACAGGTTGACTACATCACCTGTGTTGATCTTACCAGATCCACCAGGACAATTTGACATATATTGTGATGCGTCATACCAAGGTTTAGGCTGTGTCCTGATGCAAGAGGGAAGAGTCGTGGCTTATGCTTCCTGACAGTTGAAAATTCGTGAGAGAAATTATCCGACTCATGATTTGGAGTTAGCAACAATAGTGTTCGCATTAAAGATATGGCGACACTTTTTGTATGGAGCAAAGTTTAATGTCTTCAGTGACCACAAGAGCCTGAAGTATCTATTCGATCAAAAAGAATTGAATATGAGACAACGAAATGGATGGAGTTTATCAAAGATTATGATTTTGAATTACTGTACCATCCTGGGAAGGCTAGTGTGGTAGCGGATTCTTTAAGCAGGAAATCCTTGCACGTATCTGCGATGATGATTAAGGAGTTAGAATTGCTTGAGCATTTCAGGGATTTGAACTTAGGAATGGAATTGGTTGAGAATTAGATTTGCTTAAGTATGATCACTATTAGTAGTGATTTTATGAAAGATCTTAAAGATAAACAAGTTCAGGATCTATACCTCCAGGAAGTAAGTAGAGGAATCGATGAAGGTAAAATTTCTGAGTTTAATAGAGGAACGGATGGTGTGTTAAGGTTTAGAGATAGAATATATGTGCCAGAGGATGCAGAACTTAGGAAGATGATTTTAGAGGAAGCACATAAGAGTAAGTTGAGTTTCCATCCTGAATCCACAAAAATGTATCAGGATTTGAAGAAAATGTTTTGGTGGACAAGGATGAAGAAAGAAGTAGCGGAGTATGTTTTATCTTGTCTGGTGTGTCAGAAAGCTAAGATTGAACATCAGAAGCCAGCAGGATTACTACAATCTTTAGATATCCCAGAGTGGAAATGTGATAGTATAGTTATGGATTTTGTGGTCGGATTACCACGAACTCCTAAGAAGCATGATGCGATTTGGGTTATCATCGATAGGTTGACGAAGTGTGCTCACTTATTATCTATTGGTGAAAGTTATAATTTGGAAAGGTTGACTGAGATTTACATCAAATAAATTGTTAGATTGCATGGTGTGCCATCAAACATTGTCTCAAATCGAGATCCTAGATTCACATCTATATTTTGGAGACAATTGCAAAATGCCTTGGGAACAAAGTTGAGGATGAGTTTTGCTTATCATCCCCAAACTGATGGACACTCAGAAAGGACAATTCAATCATTGGAGGATGTATTGAGAGCTTGTGTGTTGGAGCACACTGGCAGTTGGGATGAGTTCTTACCATTGATTGAATTTACTTATAACAATAGTTTCCATAGTAGTATCGGAATGGCACCATATGAGGCTTTGTATGGCAGAAAGTGTAGGACCCCGCTGTGTTGGTATGAGACTGGTGAGAACCAAGTTTTGGGTCCAGATGTGGTGCAACAAACTACGGAGCAAGTCAGGAAGATACAGGAAAAGATGAAGGAAGCATAGGATAGGCAAAGGAGCTACAGTGACAAGAGAAGGAGACCATTAGAATTCCAGGAAGGCGATCACGTGTTTTTGAGAGTTACTCGAAAAACTGGAATTGGCAGAGCTATCAAATCCAAAAAACTTACTCCTCGATTCATTGGACCCTTTCAGATTCTTCGACGAATTGGTCCAGTAGCTTACCAAATTGCCTTACCACCCAATCTTTCCAACCTTCATGATGTCTTTCATGTTTCTCAGTTGAGAAAGTATTATCCTAATCCTTCACATGTCATTGAGTTTGAGTCTATACAACTGCGAGAGAATCTAGAGCATGAGGCTTTACCTGTAAGGATCGCAGATAGAAGGATTAAGTAGCTTCGCGGTAGACAAATTCCTTTGTAACAGCTTGATTTTAAGAGGGGTAGTAATGTAACAGCCTGATTTTAATTATGCTGTTCAACCAGTTAAAATATAATTAAATTATTTTTAATTTGAGAGTTAGAAAGTGTTTATGATTAAAATAAAATCATATTCATAGTCTACTTTATGGTAGAGGGTTACGGTAAAATTTTTGGTTAAAAATTCAGACGAAAGCCGGTATGCGTTTTCACTGTCGGTACAAGTTTACTGTGCAGAAAACCTAATTTTGACCCGTGAACGAGACGGTTAGTGTTTTTAATATGTTTCCTTCAACTTTGGTTATTTTGAAAATTTTCGTTCAAAAATAGAATATAATATTTTATTCGGGCGAAAACGTCGGAAGAATTACGATCGGAAAATACAACCGGGTACGAAATGGAGCAGATTAGGGAGCACAAAAGAAGTGAAGTGACTTGATGGGACTTGATGGAAGTGGGTTATGACACACTCCAAAAATGTGATCATCACACTTTTCAAATTATAACATATTATATTCTAAAAACCTATTTTTCTCTCTCTTCTCAAACCAAACAAGGCACAAGGTCAAAACTTTCTCTCCAAGCTCATTCCTCTCTCCTCAATTTCGTGTCACTATCTCCCTTGTCTATATATACGCATCTCATTTTCACTTCATCGTCTTCCTTTTTCAAACTCCATTAAACCTTCATCTTCTTCCTTTCTTCTAAAAGTTCAAGCTCTTAAAGCTTTAGTTTTTATTCATCTTTTCTACTTAAGTTCTTCATTAAAGTTCTTCCTTATACTAAGGGTAATGCTCTCATATGAATCTTTTTGCAAGTTTCATCTTTTAATTCTTGGTTTACTTTATGTGTTCTTATATGATTTAAACTTCTAAAATCTCTCTAAAATGGTAGAAAACTCCTTTTGAGTTGAAACCACTTTCTATAGTCTTGTATTAACTTATATTTTCACATACTAAGAGGTTGTGTAAAACAAAAATCTCTACCTATCTCTTCCAATGAAGGCCGAATGCTTGCATTTGTGACCTAGGAAGTTTTTGTTTCAACTTTTGGAATATGATCATGTGTTTGAGTTTCAAATTATCCATTGATCTTAAATCTCTAAATCTTGGAAGTTTTGATAGCTTGTTCCTATGATGGCTGAAAATATGAATTAGTAAGCCTAGGATACTATGTTTGAACTTTCCAAGTATGATCATGGATTTAGAACTCTTAATACGTTGTGATTCTAGACTTAAGAGTTATTGTTAAACAAAGAATATTTTCCTCATCATCCTATGATGGCCGAAACTTAGTGTTTAGGTTCTAGGATGTTTGAGTTTTTATTTTTCCAAAATGATCATGGACTTAAGCTCCAAAAGATATTTGGATGCTAAGTCTAAGAGATTGGAAAGTTTAAGGATTTCTAACTTGTTTATTCTATGTTATTAAAGCTAGGATGTATTACTTTCATTTTTTCAAAATGATCATGGACTTGAGCTCCATAAGATATTTGGATGCTAAGTCTGAGAGATTGGAATGTTTAAGTTTCCATTGTTTTCCAAAATGATCATCGACTTGAGCTCCATAAGATATTTGGATGCTAAGTCTAAGAGATTGGAAAGTTTAAGGATTTATAACTTGTTTATTCTATGTTATTAAAGCTAGGGTGTATTACTTTCATTTTTCCAAGATGATCATGGACTTGAGCTCCATAAGATATTTGGATGCTAAGGTTAAGAGATTGGAATGTTTAAGTTTCCATTGTTTTCCAAAATGATCATGGACTTGAGCTCCATAAGATATTTGAATGCTAAGTCTAAGAGATTGGAAAGTTTAAAGATTTCTAACCTATAAATCCTATGAAGGCCGAACCTAGAAGGTTATGGACCTAGGATACTTTGTTCTTATTTTTCCAAAATGATCATGGTTTTGAGCTCCTTAATACATATGGATGCTAAACCTAAGAGATTGGAAAGTTTAGTGAATGCTAGCCTAGAATACCCTAAGTTTATGACTTAGTGGGATTTTAATTCAACTTTGTTAAGTGATATTTGTTTATGAACTCCGAACACTTAAGGATCATAAATCCATGAGTTGTATAATTTTTCGGAATCTCTAACCCTAAGAACTAGTCTTGGCCGATCCTATACCTTGTGGTTTAGTGTTCTTGTTTGATTTTAAATTGTGATTTTGTCTTCATAACCTTAGACTTCCCACGCGGAGGAAACGAGGACGTTCGTGGTATATCTCTTCAAGCATCTAATCTCCTTACCTTCACAGAAGGTGGAGTTAGTACTTTGTGGTGTGATAACGAGGAGCTTCGAGTTCGAGAGTTCGGTGATAACCTAGGTGGGGAAAAGAACCAACCTATCGTCGGAATGGATAAGTAGTAGATTATATAATAATTGTGTAGGGCGACCTAAACCCTACTAGTGGTCGAGTAATCGACAAGACCAAAATCACATTGGAAACCTTTTTTTGAAAAACCAATGGCGATTCAGGGATTGTAGGTTTATCGATATTAGGTTGATTTTAGATTGTTGATGGTTGATTTGATTTTATTACCTTTATTGAATTGATTTTGTGCTATATTGGTGATATGGGAATATTTGGATTGATATTGTGTTATGCATGATCTGCCTGGTTTGTATTATTATGCTTAGTGGTTTTTAAGCAAAGATATATATGTTGTCTAAGAGATGATTGTTTTGGGTGTGAGCATAATGAAGATTTAGAAGTGCCTAACCTAGATGATGTATGTTAAAGAGGTGTTATGGCATTGAATATATGTCAAGTTCTAATGGAAGGTTAAGGTACTAGGATGTTGCTAAAACGGGTTGGTGAGATTCAAGTATAGGTGTTGTTGTCCACAACCGTGTATTGGTAATATAATACACAAGGACAAAAGTGTATTGGTAATATAATACACAAGGACAAAAGTGTATTGGTAATATAATACACAGGGACATCTGTGTGTTGGTAATATAATACACCGTGTATTGGTAATATAATACACGTAAAACACTTGTGTATTGGTAATATAATACACAGTGTATTGGTAATATAATACACGTAAAATCAAGAGTTCTCGCGAGACCACTTCCACCTTAGGAAATAGGTGTGCAACTATGGTGTCTTTGAGTAGCATGAGATTGGGGGTAGAGGATGATATATTAACTTGAGGGTTATCTGTTAGTTATGTGCATTGTTTGCTTGTGACAATTACTGTGTGATTTACTATGACTCTTTTTCGCTTTATGATGATAGAACTGTTTCTTATCCCCTATGTTTCTGTATTCTTGTGGGTTACTTTACTTACATTAGAAGACTCGATGGAGGATTATGTTGCTGAGGAGTTGGGCGAAGCTCTGTATGGAACGGAGGTTGCTGAGGAGTTGGATCAAACTCCTTACGAACCAGACGCTGGTGGTCGAGTTGTGATCCATGGCGAGAAGAGTATATATAGTATGGCCAGTGTGTCCAAGAAGGAGTATTTTTATATGTTTCCGCTAAGTATGGTTTTTATTTTAAGTTTATGCCTGTGAGGGATCCTACTGAGAGGATTCCCTCAACAGTGTTTTGGTAATGTAATAAATAAACAGGTGTGTATTTATATATTACAACCTTGGTGTGTTTAATTTGCAGAAGTTATATGATTGTTTAAATAAAGTTTTAATTTTTACGTACTTTTCACGCTAAGCGCGTGATTAAGGAATTAATTAATAAGGTTTTAAGCTAATAAAACACCGGGGCACAACGGGGTGTCTCAAGTTGGACGCATCTTTTTGATTTGCCCCTGCACCTATCCCTCTATCATAAACAATTTTAAATGCTATGTTTGAATGATTAAGTGCTTACCTTCTCTATTGCTTCGAATGTTTCTTTTCTTTACCTTTTTTATAATGCCAAAAGGGGGAGAAAAAGTATGATATAGAGAAAGGGATAATAACAAATTATACATGAAAAAAGGTATGATATAGAGAAAACGAATTATACATGCGTATGTTGAGGGGGAGCTTAAAAGCTTACATGATTAATGGGGAGTAAATCAAATACTGATATGATAATATATTTTTTTGCTCTGATATACTTCTGCTCTAACTGCTTTGATACCATGATATAAATCTGTCAAAAACACTTAGCGTCTGCTACACTTATACTTTGATCTTATAATTTTTTAAAAGGTTTGTCATAATCAAAAAGTGGGAGATTGTTAAACTCAATGACTTAGAGATTTTGATATATGACAAATACAACTTAATGTGTATGCAAGTGTTTTTAGTGTCAAATTACAAAGACAGGTATCAAACAATACTCAACAAGTTCAGTGAGCAATCAAAGGAGAATATTCAAGGAAGAACTTGGAGGAATCAAAGAGCAAGGACGAAGATCAAGGAATCATCAAGACAAGAGCTTAATGAAGAAATCAATGTTAAGTATTAGATGATTTGTAAGGGATGAAATCTCTTATTCACAAATAAGCTCAATTTGAAAAGATGCATGAAAGAAAATCATTTTTCATAACCTGAATTAAAAGGAATAAGTTTTCGTAAATGAAAATGAATTTTGAAATAAGATTTCAAAGCGCTCGTCCATCACTGGAATAATATAAGCGCTCGTCCAACACTGGGAATAGTAAAAACTGGCGCCACTAAAGTGATAAAAGCGCACGTCCACTAAAGTGACACAAGCGCATGTCCACTGAAGTGATAAAAGTGCTCGTCCACACAAGTCTTTGGACTTGCTAAGATCTTAATAAGAAGCTCCGTCCACTGACATGGCATATGGAGCTCGTCTACTAGTTGGAGCACGTCCAATTACTTTGTGTTAGTACTCTTGTCTGCTGACGTGGCAAATGGACGCGGCTATTTTCTTCAAATGGACTCGGCAATTTTTTAAGATGGACGCGGTTATTTTTTAAGATAGACGCGGCTAATTTTTCCAAATGGACGCAGCTATTTTCTTCAAATGGACTCGGCTATTTTTCCAAATGGACTCGGTTATTTTATGGACACGAACTCTACAAGAACAATCAGAATCTTATTTCAAGAACGAGAATCAAGAAAACAGATTCTATTAATCAGATCCAAATCTATTTTGATTGATCCCAAGGACTATAACTTGTTTTCTATATAAAGAGGGATCAAAGGAATACTTTTTACGAATAACAACAAAATTATAACGATACACATATCATTCATCATCTTTCATTGAGCTTACTGTGAAAAGAGTGTTTCAATACTCAAAGTGCTTCAATTTGTTTATCTGACTATTGAGTGATTAGGGTGAGGTATCCCTAAGGTTGAACATTGAGGCTCTTCACAAGAGTATGGAATCTCGAGGTGAAGGTGTGCTCTGTGGTGTGAAGGTTTTTCAAGCTACCTAGTAAAGCTTGTGTGTTAGTGTGTGAAATCCCACAGGTGGAGTGGGGAATGGATGCAGGTCACGGTGGAGGTGACTGAACCAGGATAAATCTGGTTGTGTGGTATCCCTGAACTCAAACTTCTTTACTTTCTGTTTATGTTCAAGAACCTGCAAATTTGATGTTTAAAGTTCAATCTAATTTATGTTCTTGATTTGTATAAACTGTATTTTGTTATTACTGAGTTATTAAATCCGAACCTATTCTTAATCTTTCTGAATTAATCTTTCTTATCCTCATCACCTTCTATTCAAGATTTTGTAAAAACCCTTCATCGATTTTGTAAAATATCCTGAGGGAACTAATCCGCAACTCTGATTTATGAAGCTTTGTGAAAAAGTTTTAAGGGGGAAATATTTTTTGAAAATTCAATTCACCCCCCCCCCCCCCTCTTGAGTCGTTGAAGTCAAAACAACAATATTATATTCAAGGTAATTCAATTTTCCAATCAATTACTCAACTCACATTAACTCAAGAGTTCCATTTACTAATGTTTTCCAACATTAACAAACTAAGGCTGTTAAATAAGTTGATCACTCTCATTTTCCAGCATTTATCACGCAATTCACTTGGTTAAATTACTCCAAACAAACATCACATATTCTTCATCACTTTCAATACAAGTTCATCATATTCCTAGCTGAAGAGGTTTATCTCATAATGGAAATGGGAATGGATAAAAACATATTATAAAATAAAGAGATTAAAGAATTCATTACAAGCTGAAGTTTCACTAAACAAGAAGAGTAAAAGTTGAAGACTAAGTCACCAAGCCCTTCCAAGCTAGGCTTCCAATTCTCACAGCTCCTTCCTTTTCTTTCTTGGCTAGGCTTCAAGAAAATGGCTTGCAATGTGTGATAAGCTAAGAGTCTCTCCTCAGGTCCCCACTGGCTGCGTGCAAAGTTAGCCTTTTATATTGATTCCCCTTAAGGTAAAAACCTTTTGCTCGTGTGGTGCATTTGCTGAGGGGGCCAAAAAATGATAATAGAACAAAACATGTCCCGTTGGGCCCCAAAAGGAATATTCACATTACTTAATGCCTAGCCCAAATAAAAAGGTACAGAGGACACACAATTTGTCCTAATATGACACACACGATGAGTACATTAATGCCTTGGGTCCACTTCTTCAAAAAGTCGGCTTGAATTAACTTTAACTTTCTCTTGGTTGACTTGTGGACTTTATTCCAAGTTGTGGCACTCTGAAGCATAGATATCAGCCATGCTCATTCCTTAAGCTCCTGTTTATATCACAAAGCTCAAAAGCACCATTAAACATGAAATTTCTAGACTCTAAGCTGCTTCTAAACAAACCATGCAATTTAATTACTTTAAACACTAAATCTAACCTAAATTATTCCCTATTAACTAGATTAAGGACTCAAAATAGGCTAGATAGCCTTTATTTCTAAAGGTTATCAATAATCGATTATTTTAACTCATTTAAAAATACGCCTTGGAACAGACAGGTCATAATCGATTACTAGTTCTCTGTATAAAGTTCATTTGTCTGTTTGACAGTGATAATCGATTATCTATTCACTGTTTGTCTCTCAAAATTGTATAATCGATTTCTATTATCTCATAATCGATTATTTGTTTTTAAAATTCAAACTCAATGGCTAGAAGTAATTAATGCTCAATTTAAACGCATTGAAGCCTATTTAAGCATAGCATAATCGATTATTGCATCTCTGGTTTAAGTTTTGAAAAACATAACAGCTCTATAATAAATTACTCATTAAGGCCATTTTAATAGAGCTTGATACACTTGTAAAAATTTTAAAGGCTGAAGTTAATTTCTCAATTAAGTTTGAAAGCCTCTTTAAAGTTTTATTTTGTTTAGCTTATTTTATGTCTGTGTGTGTGACGAATTTTAACCGGAGAGCTTTACTTACCATTTACAAGCTTTTACTAAAACAATCAATACAGTAAAGGCAAATTCCCTTAGCCCCATATTAGCTTGTTTGGTCCTTTTCACGCTTTTTGCAATTTGGTCATTTAGACTTGAATTTACTTGTTGGTCCTTGGACTTGAAATTCTCCTTTTTGCTCATCATCAAAACCAAGGTATCTGTCAAGGCATATATCCACAAACTCCCCTTTTTTGATGATGATAAATATCTCATGAGGGAATTTCTAAAAAGATAGAGTTAGAGCAATGATATATCCCTCTTTTTAATTTCGCTCTACTCCCCCTTAACATGAAATCATGTATATCATTTATATCATAATATCATAGAGTTAGAGCAATATATATATATATATATCATTTATCAAATTTTGCTCTACTCCCCCTTAAGCATGCAAATCATACAAATCTCCCCCTTAATCATTTACTCATGTAAATTTGTATCACCCTTAATCATTCACATAAATATCTCCCTCTTAATCATTCACTCATGTTAATTCTCCCCCTTTTGTCATTATCAAAAAGTGGGAAATGCATTGTAGCAGTCATGGCATATATCCAAAAAGTCAATTATTTCAAATGTAGATCATAGAGTATACCATGCAAAATTAAATCAGGTAACTCTGGAAGCAAACATACCAGGAAGAATAAGATTAAGATTCTCAAATCGGAGGAAATAGTATGAAAGCTTATCTGATAACATTTTTCGACCAATAATCGATTAACTAATCGGTTATCTGCTTTCTGGAATAGGGTTCATTAGGTAATCGATGTCCATAATCGATTATTGCTTCTCTGTTAGGACTCCTCAAAAATCCAGTAGTTCCCTAATCGATTCCTCTAATCAATTATTCTTTCTTTGTTTTGGGAAATGAAAAATTTTCTTGGCATGATCGATTATTCTAATCGATTATGTCCTTTCTGCCTACACACTTGATAGACTCATTAGCAAACAACAAAGTGTAATATGCAGATTTAGATTGATCTATGGATTCTTTACTTCAAGATGTATCCTTAATTACTTATAATAGTATGAGACATTGAATGCACACTATGAATCTCATTAATTATGGATATTTGTTTCTAGTGTTGATTCTGGATATCTTTCGCTCCATAATCGATTACCCTTCTTGGTTAATCGATTATTACGGTTCTGTCCTTCCTTTTGGTTCAAACTTGATTGATTGACAAGATATAGCGCTAGTATGATATAACACACAAAAAAGATTGCACTTTTATTGAATTTAAAGGACACAACATTTAATCAAGAACCAAGAAACCTTATAGAAAACCTAAAGCTATTACATTTTATTTTGCTTCTCCCTAGGCAGCCAAGTATTATCATGCTTAGTGAATCCTAATGATAGTATGTACTCTTCATTAACTCCATCACTAGGTTGTGGCTCTATTCCTTCTTCTCCCTCCAATGGAATGCCATAATGCTGAAGAATTTTTGTAATTAGCATAGGATAGAGAAGACAGGATGCAGTTTTTGAGTAGGCGCAATCTACCATGTGTTGAAGAATTGCAGTCGCCCGATTGATCTTTTTCTCCTTGTTGATGGCCCATATGAGAACTATGTCGTTCTCCGAAATTCTCGTCACATTATTTCCTCTAGGTAGGAGGCATCTAGCAAGAACTTAGTGAAGCAATTGTTCTTCAGAGTTGAGAACTTTGAAGGAGATTACTTTGGATGGCTTGGCTTTTAGGTTGATGAATTTCTTTAAGACTCTTTCTCTTTTAAAAGAATTTTCCATACCAACTTTGGATTTGCAAGAGAGATGTCAATGCCTTGGTTTAGTAGACGGGTTAGATTAACCCATGTTTCAAGAGGGATGTTGATCTCAACTCCTTTTATTTTTGAAGAGATGGTTTTAGATGAATATTGAAAGGAGAAATTTTCATTGAATTGTCTTACTAAGGATGGGTAAATCTTCAGTTTGCGAGTGCAAAAAGCAGTGAGTTTTAGATTTGATAAAACTTTCAGGAGGTTGAAGGTTGAGTCTTTGAACCCCTTCTTGTCAAAGTAGCTGAGAGGGACGATCGGCCTATTCACACAAATCGCCGAAATTCGCCCTTGTTGAGTCATGGAGGATAAGAGCATCTTCATCCTTGAAGGAATCTTAATTTCTGATGGAGTCTTTTCAACATTCTTTCTTGAGGGGCAAACCATATTGAGAGTTGAAAAAAATGAGCTTTTTCAAATCGATTGTTTGTGTTTTGGTATGAGTCTTTCAAGGTGTATTTAAACACTTTCTCGGGATTGGAAGGTTAGAGGATTGATGCTGATTTCACAATCTTCATGATTTGAAATCAGATTTTAGTCAAGATTTGATTTGATTTTAATCTTCCAGATTTTGCAAGGATTTTGTGAAAGATATTTTAGGAAGGTATAACTCTTATCTGTGTATCTTTCAATTTTAATTTCTAACATGTCCAAAAACAGATTTTGAAAATTGATTTTAACATTTTGAATAATCAATTTGTTGGACAAGAACAATGTCTAGAGATTTTGAGATGCAAGAGTGATATCCAAACTTAACACTTTTATTTGAGACTAATATGGATAAAACAAAGCAAGGGAAATGCAATAGTTGAGATAGAGCTGTTCTATTTTCCTGGAATCCATTGATTTTTCACCAGCTCAAAGCCCATCTTGCATAGGGTATCTTCATTTAGACCTGCATTCTTCCTTTGCTGCAGTACTTCTTCATCTCCCAATGGAATATTAAAATGTTTAAGAATTTTGGTAATCATCATTGGATAGGGAAGATGAGAACTTGAAAAGGAAAGTCCACAATTTACCATGTGCATCAGAGTACTAGCAGCCCAATTTATATGTTTTCCTTTTTCTAAGGCCCACATTAGGGCTATGTCTTCCTCTAAGACCCTTGACTGATCCATGAAGCGAGGTAGAAGCCAATGCACTATTGCATGGTGGATCAATTTCTTCCGTAGAGTTAGGTGTTTCTCATGAATTGTACCATTGATATTTGTACCTGGAAGCAGAAGGGTACTGCACATCATATTTCTCTGAAATTTTCCTTCCCATAAGGTATTAAGATTTTGGCTAGTGATTATGTCTCAGTCTTTGGGAAGACAAGACAAAGAAGCCCAAGAGGTGAAGGTCATGGTGAAGGATACTCCTTTAACTTCGGAAGAGAAGGCTTTTAGAG
Source organism: Sophora flavescens (assembly GCA_030762895.1). Classification (NCBI taxonomy): domain Eukaryota; kingdom Viridiplantae; phylum Streptophyta; class Magnoliopsida; order Fabales; family Fabaceae; genus Sophora; species Sophora flavescens. Next base: position 79,993,581 of record CM061069.1, on the reverse strand, counting down.
AGGAGTGGAAGCGGAGATTGAAGTAGAAGGCTTTGACAAGTGAAGGATATATTGCATCATTCATTGCACAGAACTTGAGAAGATCAAGTTTGGAGAGAGTTTGAAACAGTTCAAACTCTTGGAACTTGAATGAGTCCATATTGATATAGCTAGGGGAAATGATAGGACGATAGATGAAGTTTGTGGCAAAAAATTTCCTTTGTTCTTCATTTGAGAAGAGATTTGCTGTCTTAGAAGTCAAATAAGAAGTATTTGGAGGAACTTCATTTGGTGTTTTGATAGACGGCTTTGGGAAACCTCTAGAGATTGGAGATTAATCCTATGATGTTTTCTTCTGATTGATTTCATGAATCTCATGTTTGCGTAAGAGCAATGGAAAGAATTTTTAAAAGGTTTCTAAGTAGGGGATTAGTTGTCGTGCCAACCAAGTTGGGATGGCAGCTACCATTGTGATGCCTTTGCATGCCATATTCTGCTAAAAAAAAGTATGTTATGAAGGTCTATGGTTCCTATTTGTAGGAAATGAAAATTTAGGTTTAGCCCACAGGTAACCTAATCGTGTCATAATCGATTACAACCTTTCCGTTTAATAAGTATCACATTACATTAGGAGCATAATCGATTACCTTAATCGATTATTGATTCTCTATTTATGAATCCGAAATTATCACTTGCCTATAATCGATTATAATAATCAATTATTTACTGTTAATTTGAAATTCCTTCAATGGGAGTTTGAGTGAGGCCTGAAATAGATTCCTTTTGTCTTTAAAGTTTGAGTTTAAACTTAATTTCTCAAACAAGTTTGGATGTTGAAGGATTAATGAGGAAGTAGTGATTTTTGTATTTCAAAAATGTTTTCATAAATTAAAATTTTGAAAAATAGTAGAAAATATTTTGAATTTTGATTTTAAAATCTCAGAAATTTAGTTATCTTTATTATGATGTTCAAAAGATATTATAATAATTTATTTATCATTTAAGTTTCAAAAATTGATCCTCAATATATATTTCAATCAATCAATATCAAGTATTTATTGCCACAATCTTGATGATTTTCAAATTTGAAAATATGTGGTTAATTAATTCATGACTATAAAATACATTTTCAATAAAGTATGATCTTGTATTAAAACCTTAATTAATTCTTAAATCAGATTTTCAAAATAGTAAAAATAATAATTTTTCAAAATATTTTTCTATCATAAAAGAAATTGATGTCAAGGTGAATTCAAATTTGAAATCATTTGAATTTGATATCTTGAAAAAGACTTAAAATAAATATCATATCATAATAATGCATTTACTAGAAAATTAATTTGGATTTGATTTAAAACAAAACAATTTCAAAAAGCCAAATTTCGTAGCATAATCGATTATGCTAATCGATTATCTGCCTACTGTTTTCTGAGAATTTTATAGCATCATCCTATAATCGATTATCTTAATCGATTACAACATTTCTGTCTTTCTTCCCTATTTTTCCCGAGGTAGCATAATTGATTATATAGTCGATTATCCAGTTCGTTTTTCAATTTTCTTAACCAGGGAGATTCGACACTCATTCAAATTTATTATACCACGTTTCACATAATATCCCATCATCATACAAACATACATGGCATTTAGCACAAATTTCATACAATATTTTGATAGAGTTTGATTAATTTCGCATGAGCATATTTATCAACATACCTCCATTTAGAAAATCACATATGAGAAAGTATAGGAGGTAGAGAATAGGGTTACCTCCTTGTGTAAATTCGCAAGACTGTCCTTCCTTACCCATATTTGTTGGACTTTGAATCTTTGCCTGACATTGTCTATCTTGGTGTTCTCTGAGTTGTTCATCAAGAGAACTTTGCTTCTTTTAGTAGCAATTGCATCTTCAACATGGTGAAACATTTTTCTTGATGTTACCTCTTTTTTCAAGATAGATTGGTTCTCCATTTTGGAACTTTCCTGTACATTTGAAGTACTAGAAAAATATTTTGGTACCCATTTCATATTGGTCCTTGTGGGTTAGTGGATAAGCAATTTGCAATTTTAGGAATCCAAGCAATTTTGTTTCTCATATAATGATTTTTCCTATAGATGCACATATGCGAAATATGTCCTGACATTCCACAATAGTTACATGTTACATGCCTTTTATTTTTCATATAATGATTTTCATACTCAACTATAGAATGATTATGATCTTGATAAGTATCATGTTTAACAATTAACATATCATAGTTGGCATGAATTTCTTTTTCTATTTCATGCAAAGGATGTACATAATGAGGATTCAAATCTCACAATACTTTTATCACTATTACAAGTATATTCATTTTCCATATTTTTCAAATCACTTTCAAAGGAAGAAATATTTTTCAAGCAATTCAAGTTCTTATGTTCTAAAATTATAAGTTCATCATACAAGTTATTGTATGTATATAACCATTTGTCATTCAAAGGCTTGAGTTTAGCATCTATTACCTCCAAATCTCTGAGTCCCTTTGAGAATGTTTTCTATTTTATGCACATATGACTCTTTGCTTTTGTGGTCCTTCTTCTTAGCATGTTCTTGAGGATAACCCTCCTCCAATGGATTTTGCCCTTTCCTGTCATTGATTTCAATCTCAAAGTTGTTAGTGACAAGGTAATTATAATCAAGCACATTCAGAATATCCTTGGCACAATCACAATTCTTAATTTTCTCATAAGCATCATCGCACAAGCAATTCCTAAGAAGTTGCATAGCTTTGAGATTCAAACAAAAGCAGTTTTTATCAAACTCAATCTGATGTTCTTTGGGTTTGAGAATAAGTCCTTGAACTCCAATATCCCATAAATCGACATCAATTGACTGCATAAAGATTTCAATTTTCATTTTCCAAAAGTGTAATTCTCACCATCAAAGAATGGTGGTTTGTCAAATTCAAAACTATACATTTTTGGAAAACAAATTTTATAACGGTTGCCAAGAGTAGGATCTTAACTCTAAGCTGTTAAGCTACTAACCAGAGCCGAAGCTCTGATACCACTTGTTGGCCATGGCAACCATCACCCAAGAGGGGGGGGGGGGTGAATTGGGTTTTAAATAAAAATGAAATCTTTTTCGATAACTCAAAAACCTTTTGAAACTTTAAACAGAATTAGCAGCGGATATGAAATTCTTTCCAAATTAAAGCGTTGTCACGTGCAAGTAAAAGCGTTTTTTCAAAAGACACAACAAAAGTAAAAGAGATAGGGATAAGAAGATGGACACAACGATATATCCTGGTTCGGTCACAGACTACCCACGTGGCCTACATCCAATCCCCAACGCAATACCACCAAGGGTTTTCACTCAATCCCTAGCTTTTAAATAGGAGCAGCTAGAACCTTTACAATAACGAGAACTCCTCACAGACCAGAGACATACAATCCCCCAGTGATAGAGTCTGAAATCCCTACCTTTTAAAACAGGCATATCTAGAACCTTTTGTGACACCCAGACTAACGAGGGAGGGGAGTGGTCGTCGGTGCAAGAAGGCACGGACAAGGAACAGCTCCATGCAGGCTTCTAGGTGGAGGGACACATGAAAGAATCGATTTCACACTGGAATGAGAGAGAACCTGAGACTGTGTAGGTATGGGACTATACAATTGAGGATGACTTATAAGAATTGATTGGTACTACCTATACTAACAGGATGCATCTTCTTTTCGGCAACCCGTCACTTAAGAATTCCACAATTAAGCATGCTTGACATGGTGCAATTATGGGATGGGTGACCTCCTGGGAAGTTTTCCCAGGAAGCGTGTGTGAGGACAAAGCACGTTGAGAAGACCTGTGTTGGTTTGTGGGGACAGCCATCAATCCATAAAGCAGCTTGGGATGTTACAAATGGTATCAGAACAACACCTTTCCTAGTACGGTGTGATTCGAGGACGAACCAAGCGGAAGCTGGTGGGCATGTGACACACAGGCAGACGAGGGCGGGGAGTGGTCGCTGGTAAAAGAAGGCACGGACAAGGAGCGGCTCCTGGCAGGCTTCTAGGTGGAGGGACACATGAATGAATCGATTTTACACCGGAATGATAGGGAACCTGAGACTGTGTAGGTATGGGACTATACAGTTGAGGATGACTTATAAGAATTGATTGATACTACCTATACTAACAAGATGCATCTTCTTTTCGATAACCCGTCACTTAAGAACTCCATAATTAAGCGTGCTTGACTTGGAGCAATTATGGGATGGGTGACCTCCTGGGAAGTTTTCTCAGGAAGCGTGTGAGTGAGGACAAAGCACACTGAAAAGACCCGTGTTGGTTTGTGGGGGCAGCCGTCAATCCATAAAGCAGCTTGGGATGTTACACCTTTACAGTGGAATCACACCCACTAATCCCTTACAAGAGATGTACCCTCTCTTGCAAGAATGGTAACCAAAGAGGTTTGAGTCAATCAGACTCTTACCAACAGTATGCACTTTTAATAGTGCTGATAAAACAAATTGAAGCACAAGTTACAAAAGAACCTATATGGAGTAAAGCTCTCTCAAAGTTATGTTTTGATCAAGGTGTATGAGTGAGAGTGATTTAGAGAGAATAGAGATGAGAAAATATTCACAGGTGTAATAGTAGCAGAGTTCTCTTTTTTTCTCAAACTTGCCTAAGTTCTCCTTATATAGTTTTTAGAGAAGTTAGGTTAAATCCATTTTGAAACTGATTTTCTTCTCGCAGTAATCGATTATTTAAAATGTATAATTGATTATTTTAACCCATTTAAAAATGCGCCTTGGAACAGACAGGCCATAATCAATTACATAATCTATTAGTAGTTCTCTGTGTAAAGTTCATTTGTCTGTTTGACAGTGATAATCGATTATTCTAATCGATTATCTATTCACTGTTCGTCTCTCAAAATTGTATAATCAATTTCTATTATCTCATAATCGATTATTTGTTTTTCAAATTTAAACTCAATGGCTAGAAGTAATTAATACTCAATTTAAATGCATTGAAGCCTATTTAAGCATAGCATAATCGATTATAGTAATCAATTATTGCATCTCTGGATTAGGTTTTGAAAAACATAACAGCTCTATAATAAATTACTCATTAAGGCCATTTTAATAGAGCTTGATACACTTGTAAAACTTTTAAAGGCTGAAGTTAATTTCTCAATTAAGTTTGAAAGCCTCTTTAAAGTTTTATTTTGTTTAGCTTATTTTATGTGTGTGTGTGACCAATTTTAACCGGAGAGCTTTACTTACCATTTACAAGCTTTTACTAAAACATTCAATACATTAAAGGCAAATTCCCTTTGCCCCATATTAGCTTGTTTGATCCTTTTCACGCTTTTTGCAATTTGGTCCTTTAGACTTGAATTTGCGTGTTGGTCCTTGAACTTGAAATTCCTCTTTTTGCTCATCATCAAAACCAAAGTACCTGTCAAGGCATATATCCACAGTTTTTGTGGTTTGTTCTGTGCATTTATGTGGACACTAGTTTGGTGTTTTCTTTGGTGGCATATAAGTTGTTTGATAAACTGCATGAACTATTGCATGGTTTGCTAAGATTACTTGATATAATGAATTGTAAACTATTGTTATGCCTTCTATTTTGCTTATGTTTAGAATATTTAAGTGATTCGTGGTCATTCTCATGCTCATGGTTGTTTATTTGCAAAGGTGATGATAATATAGTTTGTTAGGGTTTAGATGCTGCCATGTGAAATGTATTGATCATTGATGCAAGGAAATATCATTAGAGTCCATCTTAATTTATCCCCTTAACTTAATCTTAGTTGTGCGTACATTTACAAAACGTAGCTATGGAACGTAGCTGGATGGTTAGTAGACGCACAAGTGATGAGTATCAGAAGGGAGTGGAAGAGTTTTTAGAATTTGCTCAAAGAAATCTTCCTGATAGTAATGGAAAGTTTTGTTGTCCTTGTGTCAAATGTGTGAATACGAGGAAATGTGAAGATAAGGAAATACATACTCATCTTATTTGTGAAGGGATTTGCAAGAATTATACAAGATGGATATGGCATGGAGTGATAAAAGCTTCACTGAATCACTTGAGTTGTTGCAGAACATGCTTCCAGAAGGTGAATAAGGTACTGTGTATGATGGGTATGGAGTATAAGAAGATACACACATGCCCTAATGATTGCATATTGTATAGGGGTGTGTATGAAGTGTTGCATGACTGCCCCAAGTGTGGGGGTATCACGGTACAAAGTGAAGGATAGTGATTCTAGTTGTGGTGTGATCACAAAGGGTCATCCTGCAAAGATGTTGTGGTATCTTCCAATAATTTCAAGGTACAAGCGATTGTTCGCTAATGTAAATCATGCAAAGAACATTAGATGGCATGAAGATGATAGGAAAGGTGATGGAATGCTTCGCCATCCGACTGATTCTGTGCAATGGGAGAGAACTGATAGTTTGTTTCCGGATTTCGGAAATGAGCCAAGAAACCTTAGGCTTGGACTTGCTACGGATGGAATGAATCCGTATGGTACCTTAATTAGTATTCAGAGTTCATGGCATGTTCTCCTTGAGACACCCCATTGTACCCCTTTGTGCCATTAAATTAAAACCTTATTAATTAATTATTTAGTCGCACTCTTAACGTTAAACGTGTATTCCAAAACACATAAAAATTAAAACTTAACTTATAAACATATAACATTTGAAAGTTAAAGCATCACACTTTATATATATATAATACATACACCATAGATGTCTTGCATCAGAGTTATCAAAATCCTTTTTAGGGGATCCCGTCAGTAGGATCCCTAACAAGCATCTTCAAACAAACTAACATTTTCGGAAATATAAAACGTCGTATAAGACTCACCGACCCTAGACACTAAACTACATTGTTGGAGTCCATAGCTCGTCCTCCCGCTTCTGTCTCATAAGGAGTTCCATCCAACTCCTCCGCAACTGGCTACTCCATAGGGTCTTCTCGTACGATCATTGATGCAAACCAAGAATGGTGTCTAATTTAATGCTAAATTAGTTTTTGATGAAAATTTTATTTTCATTTGTGATGAACCCTTATTCTTGTTTTGGCTGTATCTTGAGCTACAGATCTCTGATTAATACGTTCTTTGATGCGTTGGAAAGATACGGAAATCATCTACAGATCGTATTTCAAGCCTCTTGACCAGATTCGGCTTATATCATGGTGAAAATATTGTTTTCAGTTTTACACGAGTTTGATACCTTAGTTGGGAGGAATCTTTTGGCTTGCATGCCTCAAGTAACTCCTTTAAGTTATTAGCCTTTTATTTTTTATTAAAATAAGGGGGGTTACACTTGTAATGTGAGAAGTAAGTGTAGCAGCCACATAATGGTGGAGAGAAAACATTAAATCACCCTTTAGTGGCATGATTAAGTTTAGTTAAGTGAGCCATTTAGTGGGTGTGTTAATTGAGTCATTAGAGGGGGGTTATGGTATCTTTTGGCGGCCAAAGGTTGGCAGCCACAAGCTTATATGTAACATGTCTAACACATTGAAATGATAACTTTGATGTTCAATTTGGTTTTTACCAATTGTGAGAGTGTTCTCTCTTGGGTTCTTCATTGATCCAACCCTTTTGATCTTATCAAGAGTCCAAGACCCTTGTGGCGATCCTCACCTTGGCTTATCAATTCTCCTTGGAATTGTGGCACCATACTCATTTCTTACCTTGTCCATTTGCTTGTGTTCTTCTTCTTCTTGAATTTTGCTTTGTCACTCAAGAATAGATCCGAAATTTTACATTCTCCTTTTTGGGATCATATCATTTGGTATCAGAGCCATCCTTCCTAAAGTGACTTTTGATCTTTTTACCGAAATTTTCTTCTTCCCATCACATATCATTTGGTATCTAGAGTCATCCTTCCTTGAGTGACTTTTGATCTTTTTATCGAAATTTTCTTCTTCCCACCACATATCATTTGGTATCTAGAGCCATCCTTCCTAGAGTGACTTTTGATCTTTTTCTTCAATTTTTTTTAAAATTTCTTCTTCCCATCACATATCATGTCAACACTATTCCTTGAAATGGAAAGATTTGAAAGAAGCATGGAGAAGTTCACTGTGACTCTTGACAAGCTAGTAGAAATAAAAAGGAGGAGGCATGGAAGAACGAGATATGGGAGATGCGATCGAGAAATTGAAAGGGAGAATAAAGAGTGTGAAAAAAAGAAGATAAAAGAGGAGAGAATGAAAAGATAAATTTCTGAGAATGAAGCATGTTGGAAGAAAATGGTTGAAGAAAAGATGAGAGCAAAAAAAGAAAGTGAGGTGAAAGAAACAAACTTGAATGCTTGCTTTGATGCTATTCCTAATTCTTTGCCTAGTTGTGTTGATTCTCTTTTGAAGGAAGTTGAGTGTGTTCCTCCAAAGGAAATTTGCAAGGCATTCATTGAAATTGAAGATGTGATTCCAAAGGAATCTTGCAACCCATTCAAGGAAATTGAAAATGAAATTCCCAAGGAAGAATGCAAAGTATCAATTGGAGTTGAATTGCAAGAGGAAAATAAGGAGATAAAGACAACTAGAGAATGGCTTCCCCCTAAAGACAAAAATAAGTCCTCAAATCCACTTGGGAAGTCATGGCAATTTATTACTCTAGTACCTTCTTCTAGATTGGCTTGTGGATACAAATTTTGGGATTCTTCTACTTTGGTTCATTTATCTAACATTTCTCTCCTAGGTGTCAAAGAAAAGAATAGTGAAGGCCAAACCACAAAAAGCAAAGAGAAAAAACAAAAGAGTGAGGCAAATGTTGAAAAAAAAAAATGAGAGTCTCATTGTAAAAGAAATCAAGATGATGTTCCTATCTTTGCCTAGAGGTGATGATTCTATTTGGAAGGAAGTTGAAGAAATAATTACAAGAGAGGGTCCCCATGGATTCGAAAGAGTTGTGTTTGAACCCGGAGGATGAAGACGATTCCCAAAGGCAATAAATTCATGGTCAAATTCTCTTCAAGAGGGAGGGAATGATGCAAACCAAGAATGGTGTCTAATTTAAGGCCAAATTAGTTTTTGATGAAAATTTTATTTTCATTTGTGATAAACCCTTATTCTTGTTTTGGCTGTATCTTGAGCTACAAATATCTGATTGATAAGTTCTTTGGTGCGTTGGAAAACTAAGGAAATCATCTACAAATCGTATTTCAAGCCTCTTGACCAGATTCGGCTTATATCATGGTGAAAATATTGTTTTCAGTTTTACACAAGTTTGGTACCTTAGTTGGGAGGAATCTTTTAGCTTGCATGCCTCAAGTAACTCCTTTAAGTTTTTAGCCTTTTATTTTTTATTTAAATAAGGGGGTTACACTTGTAATGTGAGAAGTAAGTGTAGCAGCCACATAATGGTGGAGAGAAAACATTAAATCACCATTTAGTGGCATGATTAAGTTTAGTTAAGTGAGCCATTTAGTGGGTGTGTTAATTGAGTCATTAGAGGGAGATTATGATATCTTTTGGAGGCCAAAGGTTGGCAGCCACAAGCTTATATGTAACATGCCTAACACATTGAAATGATAACTTTGATGTTCAATTTGGTTTTTACCAATTGTGAGAGTGTTCTCTCTTGGGTTCTTCATTGAGCCAACCCCTTTGATCTTATCAAGAGTCCAAGACCCTAGTGGCGATCCTCACCTTGGCTTATCAATTCTCCTTGTAATTGTGGCACCATACTCATTTCTTACCTTGTCCATTTTCTTGTGTTCTTCTTCTTCTTGAATTTTGCTTTGTCACTCAAGGATAGATCCGAAATTTTACATGCTCCTTTTTAGGATCATATCATTTGGTATCAGAGTCATCCTTCCTAGAGTGACTTTTGATCTTTTTACCTAAAAGTCATGATTACTAGCATTTAATGCTCAAACATTCTTCATAACTCATCCTCCATGAGTCATCATGTATGACTCGTTGTCCCTATCTCTTGACGGGTCTTTGCAGTTCCGTTTTCGACTTCGTCGGTTTCGCGATTAGGGTTTCTGTCTGTTTTTCGATCGAAAATTTTCAAAATAACCAAACTCATTGGAAATATGTTTTAAACATAAACCATTTTGTTCACGAGTCAAAATTAGGTTTTCTGATCATTAAAATCTTATTGTCAGTGAAAACAGATTGTTTTTCGTCCGAACTTTTACCAAAATTCGTCCAAATAAACATAATATTTTATTTCAGATCAGAAATTTGGAAAATAGAATTCCTCACGGACAAAATATAAAAAATCTACAAATTTCAGTTTTGGGTCAAATTAGGGTTTTCTGCCGGTATAAAATTATAATGTCAGTAAAAAAACGCAGACCGGTTTCCGTCCGAGTTTTAAACCCAAATTTTAACCAAAGCTTCCTACCATAGAGTAGGTTCTTGATATGATTTTGTTTCCTCCAAAATCATTTCCTAGGTCTCAGATAAAAATATAAATAAATATATCATTACAGTTAATACAGCGTATCCGAAAATCGGGGTGTTACACTCCTTGTAGTTTAAACCTACCTCCTTGGTTGTGCATGAAGTACAAATACATGATGTTATCTATGATGATTTCGAGCCCAAAACAACCAGGAAATGACTTAGATGTTTATCTAAGTCCCTTGATTGAAGACTTGAAAAAGTTGTGGGTGGAAGGTGTTGATGGGTATTCTAATGAGACTTTCAAGATGTGTGCCATGTTATTTTGCACCATCAATGACTTTTCAGCATACGGTAACCTGTTCGGGTATAGTATTAAGGGGCATAAAGCATGTTGTAGATTGAAAAATGCTTTTAACGGATGCCAGGAGAATGAACCTGCTCCACCGGCCTTAAATGGAGAACAAGTTTATCAACAATGAAGGACATCAATGTTATCTTCGGAAAGACCCAAAAGAAGGCTACTGATAAAAACATATGGAAGAAGAGGTCTACCTTTTTTTGATCTTCCATACTGATGCAAACTTGATGTCAGACATTGTATTTATGTGATGCGTGTGGAGAAAAATGTGTGTGATAGTGTCATCGGGACGCTTCTCAACATTCAGGGCAAGACAAAGGATGGTGTGAATGCTCGTCTAGATTTGGTTGCGATGGGTATACGATAGCAGTTAGCTCCACAGTCAACGGATGGTAAGCAGACAGATTTGCCTCCAGCATGTCATACTTTGTCAAAAAATTAGAGAAGGAGATTTTGTGAGTGTCTACGGGACGTCAAAGTGCCACAGGGTTACTATTCAAATGTCAAGACGCTTGTCTTAATGAGCGATCTGAAATTAGTTGGCTTAAAGTCTCATGATTGCCACATCTTGATGTAGCAACTACTACTCGTGGCTATTGGTGATTGTGCTCCTAGAAATGTTAGACATGCCATAACTAGAAATGTGAGTTGGTAAAAGAAGATGCCATTATATTGTGCCAATTGGAGATGTATTTTCCTCCTTCATATTTTGACACCATGGTTCACTTAATTGTTCATCTAGTGAGGGAGATTAGATTGTCTGGCCCTGATTATTTATGGTGGATGTACCCAGTTGAGCGATACATGAAGATCTTGAAAGGGTATGTGAAGAATTCACAACGTCCAAAAGCATCTATTGTTCAAAGGTACGTTGCAGAAGAAGCTATTGAGTTTTGTTCCGACTACCTTTCTGAAGCAGAACCTATAGGGATTCCTAAGTCTCGTCATGAGGGAAAATGTACAGGTAAGGGTACACAAGGTGAAACTGTTACAGGCAAGGGTCGGGAGGAAGTGCTTCAAGTACATTTGTATATATTGAATAACACTGATGAAGTTCAACCTTACTTATGTGAGCACAAAAGTAAAATCAAAGAAGGAAACCCTTGAATGAACGAAAAGTGGTTGTTGAACAAGCATAACATGAATTTCTTAAAATGGTTTTAAGAATAAATTCTGAAGGATGGTAGTACTGCTTCTGATACATTAAAATGGCTAGCACGTGGGCCTAACTTTAATGTCATATGTTGGAGTGGTTACGACATCAATAGGTTTTCCTTTTATACAAAGTCCCAGGATGACAAGAGTACAATGTAAAATAGTAGGGTTATGATCGTGGCTGAGTCCATGCACTTCTCTAGTTCAAAAGATACAAACCTCATTATGGCACCCGACTCTTACTTTGGAGTCATTGAAGAAATTTTGGAGGTCGTTTACACTAAATTTACAGTGGCAGTTTTTAAATGTAAGTGGGTTGACAGTAAAAGTAGAAACCGATAAATTAGGATTTACATTGGTAGACCTTAACAAGGTTGGTCATACGGAAGAGCCCTTCATCATGGCTTCCCAAGTAAAACAAGTGTTTTATATCAATGATCCTTCTAACAAAAGGTGGTCAATGGTTCTCCAAGGAAAAAACATGGATAATGGTAGTGATAGAAAATCAAGATTCAACTCTTGATATATCTGAGACTCCTTTCTCATCACGGATGCATACTTTCATTGAGGAAAATGTAGTGGACGATGTACTTGCCACTCATGATGATCATATTGAAGGGATATTGTTCTAAATTTGACCATAGTGTATGCTATGTTTTTTATTTTATCCAGAGTGTAATTTATGTTTTTTAGGTATCCATGTTAATTAATTATATTTTGTTTTTGTTGATGACTTTATTTAATTAATGTTGAATTTATTTGTACTTGTGCAGGCTTTCAACCGCAATCAATCTAGCATGACTTTGGCGTAATTCACAGACTTAATGAGGGAGCACCAATATAGACTTAGAGCCCGATGCATAGATTTATGTTTTAGGTTCTTAGAACATATATTATTAGTTTGTGTATGTAATAGATCATGACTTAGTTATTTTGATCAATTTTGGTTGTATGTATGCAACTGGATGCTTTTGTGTGTATATCTATTAATTTTCGCAGGTGCATATGTATGTGCAGTAACTGAAAGCAAACCAAATTAAAAAAAAACACTTGTAACAAGGGTTGTAGTTAGAACCGTTGTTACAAGTTAACTTGTAAAAGCGGTTCTAGCAATAACCCATGTTACAAGTTAACTTATAATAGTGTTTATATCCAGAACCATTGTTACAAGTTAACTTGTAATATTGTTTTGACCAGTCAATCCAACTTGTAAAGGTGGTTTTCTATAGAACCGATGTTACAGGTTAACTTATAACAGCGGTTGGAAATCAACGTTAAAAGTTAATCTTGTTATATCGACTAAAATAACATCGCCTTCGAAACCGACATTACAAGTCAATTTTAACTGATGTTACAAGTGCTTCTTGCACTAGTGATTAATCAAGGGACATTAATTTAAACTATATGCAATTGTAACAATATTACCTTTAGAATGGATGCATCAACCTATATTGGACCGGTCTGCCAAGCCTTGCTTTATTTGCAAGATGAATAGGGAGATGCTCCATTGAATAAAAAAACAACAAAAAATATCATGCCCAACTTGCACAGATTGATCAGAATGTTTTCTTCAATGTTTTAAAAACCGAACCAAAGATTTAACGGGCAAGACCTTTGGGTCATGGTTCAATTGGTTCAATCAGTTTAACCAATGGTTGAACCGGATGACTAATAAATAAATAAATTATATAACATATATTATATTAGACTTATATATTAGGCTTGAAAAAAAATATACTTATTTATTAAATATATAATGAGATTAATTTAAATCAGTATAATATAAAACCTTATATTATATACAAAGTTGTACATTATCAACAAGGTTCTCGACGTGTCCTTCATTATAGTATACAAGTTGTACATTTTACAAAGTTGTACGTTATCATTTATCAACTGTGGAGGTGTTGAGAAATTGTAAATTAAATTTTTACTCCTTTATTATTATTGTATACACTTCATCTACTTTTGGATAGCTTTTAGCTAAGCCTTCCACGTGTCCTTCCTTGATTTGTTATTCTTGAGATTTTCCATGTCCACCAGATAAGACTCGGAAGGAGCTAGGGCTGGACAACAGTCGGTTTCGGGCCAAAAAATCCCAAATCGACCAAAACCGAAGTGGATAGTATGTAGCCCATTCTCGCCCATTTGAGGATCTATTTGGTCGGGTGGTTATTTTGATGGGTGACGGCCGGATACGAACGGATTTGTCGGTTTTCAATCCAAAAAAAATGTAAAGAGGTAGAGAATTACATATCTTTGAACAAAATCCAGAAATAACTAAATGGAATCAAAACTTACAGAGAGCAAATCTTTCTCGCAAGCCATAAATTTTAAACATCAAAAGAAGATCTGGCATACAAAACTAAACATATAGATCTAAGACGAGTCCTTCTGGTCATAGAGACATAGATCTGATCGAAGAACAAATTTATCTGGTCACATAAGAATAGATCCGGTGCTTGAAGAACATATTGACGGTAGTATTCCGGTGTGGCCATGGAAGAAGGTGGTGGCTGTGGGTGCCTCTGCGCCTCCGCGGTGGAGACGATGCAATGAAAAAGGGTTCGCAGTCGCACTTCGCAGAACAGAAAACAGAAAACGACGGTGCTATGGTTGATAGCGGTGGTGCTGTGGCAGACTTAACGGTCCTTGGGTGAGGGGCGGCGCTAGGGAGAGCAGGAGAGTATAAGTGAATAAGAGATTTTGAGAGAGAGAGCTGTTTGAGTGAGTCTGAGTAAGAGATGATGTTAACGTTGAATCTGAAGTGAGAAATATTGGGAAGTGGGAATGGGAAGGAGAGAGTAAATGAAATATTGGGGAAACATGAGATTTGGGAATTTGAAAGATTTTATTGAGAGATGAGAAAGGATAAGATAAGAGGATAAGGTAAATATGTGAGAACCAATCAAAATCCAGGGAAATCACATATATCCAATCACATTAAAGGAGAATAAGAAATAAATAATAATATATTTTCATCAAATTCGGGCGGGTTCAGGCGGAATCGAAATTTTTTTACGGAACCCGCACCCGCCCACACCAATCCATCTGAAACTGCTCAGTGGAACCGAGCGACCCATGGACCGAATAAACCCGCTTGTTTAGCTGTTGTTTCTCACAGGTACTTCGGTTTTCGGTCGGGCCTAAAATTCTGTCCAGCACTAGAAGGAGCTGAAATGCTAAACCACACAACTTCCCGTAGTTTTATCAATGTCCCATACTATTCCTTCCAACCACTCTGTACTCCCAAGAAAAGATTCAACAATGGCCTCCACCTTGTAGGTGCAAATAGCTACCGTGCACCACCTGTTGACAAGTGACTCCAAACACAAGAGGGTGTGAATTGTGTTTTTCAAAAACTTTGACAAATAATAAAACTTTTTACCTTTTACAAACTTGATAAAACAACTTTGTTAAAAACGCGTGCGATTAAAATCGTTTTGCAGAAAGTAAAGCGAAAGCAAAAAAAAAAGATAAAGGTATGAGAAGATGAACACAAACGATATAAAAAAATCCCTTAACCCAAGTATTTGCTTGTTGATCATTTTCACGCTTTTTGCAAAATAGGCCTTAGACTTGAATCATTTTGTCATTCATCAAAATACATGTACTTGTCAAGGCATACATCCACAAACTCCCACTTTTTGATGATGACAAACATCTCAGGAGGGATTTTCTAAAAGTCAAAGTTAGAGCAACAAGTATTTATATATATCAGAGTTTTTAAGTGACGTTTGCTCTACTCCCCCTCACTTCAGGCATTATTTAAAAACTATCTCCCCCTTAAGCATGCAATCAAATATCTCTCCCCCTTTTGGCATTATCAAAAAGCGGGAAAAACAATTTAATCATTTCATGGCATATATCCACCAAAATTTAAATCATTCAAGCATAAGATATACTAGCCATGGCATGCAAATAGTAAACAAACATAATAGTCATAGATATAAAATTTGTGCGTCATGGAAGCCAAAGAGCCAGGAATACCAAAAAGTATACGAGTTATCCAAAAATAGTAATAAAAGTCGCAAACAAAATATGAAAACATTACTACATATAGTACTCATCCACATCATCATCTCCACCACCAATGTCACCACCATCATCATCATCCTTCTTTGCTACTATCAAAGACCGCCTGATTCTGTGGGGTCGCTCAGAGTGGACTGACCTCAGCTGCAATGACTCTAAGCTCCAAGGATTTCACTTCCAAAGAGATCTCACGAATAGCCGTAGAGTTTGCTCGGATCTCCGTGGTGTTCAACCGAACCTCGGCAAGAATGCTCTCAAGTAAAGCCATCATTTTTGGGGAGGCTGCAGTAGGAGGGGCCTGTGAAGATGATGCTCCATCGGTGCGAGTTGACGGCTTTACATGCCATTTCCAACCTTTGGGTTTGTATTCCCAATCACCACCACGTGTAATGGTTCCCATCTGGTTAATTGTACCCTTTTTCATCATGGCATGAAATTTCTTATAATCCAGCTTAGCCTCTCCAGTGAGGTTAACCCTAACATGCCTAATGATACGGGTCACCAGGTGACCATAGGGCAATTCAGAACTCCCCATGTTGTCATACATATGCTGCATGACTAAGCCAGCCCAGTTCACTTTCTTTTTCTTCTCCAACAACCATAGTAAGACTACATCCATACGTAGTAACTGAGAAAAGTTATGATGCCTAGGAAACAGAAGTCTTCCTAACACATAGTGCAACAACCTACTTTGCACTTTCATCTGACCACCATTTATCTCTTTGTCATTTGCTTCCGAAGGATCAGTTAAGACATCCTTAATAGCCTGAATCCTAGCAAACTCATTTACCAAGGGTTCCGCAGCATGACCCTCGGCAGTGGCATAGGTGCCATCAAAAGGCAAGCCAACAATTCTTCCAAACTCCTCATCAGTGAGACGAATGGGTTTTCCACAAACTTTAGAAATTAAAACTCCATCAACTAGCCTAAGGTTGCAATAAAATACCTTCACCATGTCCGGGTAGATATCCTCTGATTGAGACAGGAACTCGGTGATTTTTGCAAAATCCAAATATTTCATAAACTTGAAGTTGCTCTTCTTCATCCATTCAATGGCCAGAAAACGAGGTTTTTAAATCTCTTTGTTGATGTAGGTGCTTTTGAAGGTTGCTAACTGATCCCCATTAGTAAACCATTTCTCCACTTGTTCTTGTGTAAATGGACCAGGATTGATTAATGCATTTCTTTGGCATTTAGGAGGCATAGTGATGATGGGTGTTGGAGGGAGATGAAGAGTTTAGGTGAATAGAAAATTTTGACGAAAAACATAGAGAAATCGTAATGTGTAGGCACACAAACAGTAAACTACATGCAAATGACGCTAGGGTTTTGTGTTTTACCTTATAAACTCGCGCCATAATTGATTATTCTACCTCAATAATCGATCATTTTGATGACGTAGTAGTGCCTGGTTGGCTGGTTCCTGCCCGTGTGGTTTTGGTGCCAACCCTTCAGCTTCGCATAATCGATTATGTAATCGATTATTTTCTGGATTCTTTATCAGAAAATCGATTATGGATGAACGTTGATGAACACTAATCGATTACTTAATCGATTAGTCATCTTCTGGAATTTTGAACACTTTGAATAATCGATTCCTACGATCGATTACCACTCTTTTGTCCATGCTGTTTCCAAAAGTCTGTGAAGGCATAATTGATTATGATAATCGATTATAGCCTCTTCTTGGATAAAACCATTTAAGAAAGCGCATTTTACATCCATTTGAAAAAGTTTGAAATCCATGATGCATGCAAAAGCAAAAAGCATACGAATAGCCTCTAGTCTAGCTATAGGAGCATAAGTTTCGTCAAAGTCTATGTTTTTTTGTTGGTTATATCCTTTAGCAACAAGCCAAACTTTGTTTCTAGTTATTATTCCATTTTCATCTAGCTTGTTACGGAAAACCCACTTAGTTCCAATTACCAAATGGTTTTTAGGTTTAGGGACTAATTCCCAAACATCATTTCTTTCAAATTGGTTTAATTCTTCTTGCATGGCAATAGTCCAATGTTCATCTACTATAGCCTCATCAATATTTTTAGGTTCTATTTGTGATACAAAAGCCATGTAATGACAAGCATGATTTAGAGAGTTTCGAGTGGTTATCCCTTTTGAGATATCACCTATTACGTTGTCAAGAGGATGGTTTCTAGACGTTCTCCATTCTCTTGGAAGATAGGAATGAGGTGTCTCTTCTTCTTGTGGAGGTGGTTGATCGACATCTTCCTTTTCTTGAGTGTGTTTCTCCTCAAGATAGCTTCTTCCCAATATTTCTTCAAGGTCATCAACACTTTCCTCTACCACAATTTTAGGGTTAGTCTCATCAAAAGACACATGAAAAGATTCTTCAATGGTCATAGTTCTTTTATTATAGATTCGAAAAGCTTTACTAGAATTGGAATATCCAAGAAATATACCTTCATCAGCTTTAGCATCGAATTTACCAAGGTTATCTTTACCATTATTTAAAACAAAACACTTACATCAGAATACGTGAAAGTGGGAGATGTTAGGCTTTTTTCCCTTGTAAATTTCATAGGGCGTTTGTTTCATAATAGGTCTTATGAGGAATCTATTCATCACATAGCATGCGGTGCTTACCACGTCTGCCCAGAAATACTTAGGAAGGTTGGCCTCATTGAGCATCGTCCTCACTAGCTCTACTAGAGACCGATTTTCCCTTTTCCACTACCCATTTTGTTGGGGAGTCCTAGGTGAGGATAAATTATGCCTGATTCCATTTTCAGTACAAAAGGCCTCAAATGCCTCATTTTGGAACTCACCACCATGATCACTTCGAATAGTTACAATGTTTAATCCCATCTCGTTTTGAATGACCTTGGCAAGTTTATGAAATGCATCGAAAGCGTCATTTTTATGAGGTATAAACAAAGTCCATGTATAACAAGAATAGTCATTCACAATTACAACTGCATCGTAATTACCACCAAAGCTCATGGTTCTATATGGACCAAACAGATCCATCCATATGTAAAAGCTATAAAGGTCGGTTTGTAGAAACAATGTTTTTAGCTTTGAAAGAGGCCTTTACTTGTTTTCCTTTTTGACAAGCATCACACATCTTGTCTTTTTCAAAATGGAGATTTGGTAAACCAATTACTAGGTCCTTGCGAACCAACTTATTTAGATGGTCCATGTGAATATGAGCCATCCTCCTATGTCATAGCCAAGTTTCATCCTCTTTACTTATTAGATAGCATACATCATTTGAAGGTAGGTCATGCAAGCAAATCATATAGATATTTCCAATTCTTTATCCAATTAATTTAGTTTGATTATTAGAATCCTTGACAATGCATTTAGAGTTATCAAACACAACATTAAATCCTTTATCACATAGTTGGCTTATACTTAATAATATGTGTTTCAAACCTTCAACATATAGAACATTTTCTATGGTGGGGTTAGGCCTCTTACCAATAGTTCCAATTCCCAAAATTCTACCTTTATTGTTGTCACCATAGAATACGAAACCATCCTTTTTGGGTGTTAGAGAGGAGAACTTATTTTTGTCTCTCGTCATGTGCTTGGAGCATCCGCTATCAAGATACCAGATTGAGTTCTTTGCTTTCAAGCATACCTCACCATCAATGTCCTCATGGTTTTCTATGAGACAAAGGTTGGCTTCTTCGTCATTAGATTCATCAGAGGAGTCCATGTCATTGTCTTCCCGGGTAATGTACGCTCTCCTTCCTTTTCTATCATTTTGTGGCCTCTTTTCCATCTTATCATCCTTCTTTTGGACTTGAGGACACTCAGGACGAATGTGGCCCTTCTTTTTGCAATTGAAGGACGTAGGTACGTAGGAGGTTGCTTCTCCTTCAACCTTCTTTTGGGGAGTGAAATTCTTACGAGCTCTTCCTTTGTTTCTTAGGAAGCTTTTGAATTTACGGACCATCAAGCTCATGTTCTCATCTCCTTCGGTGAGTTCTTCAAACTCATCACAATCACTGTCTTCCTCAACTGTCTCATTCATACTGGCCTTAAGAGCAAGGCCTTTCTTTTTCTTGTCAGTTTCCTCACTTTCGGCGAGGGGGTTCAACTCAAGCTCATGTTCCTGCAATTTACAAAACAAAGTAGCCAAAGACATAGAAGATAAATCTTCATTTAAAAACGTTTTCCCAAGAGCCCTAAGATGATTTATAATATGAGTGAAACGTTTTTGCATAGCTTGTACGCTTTCACCCTGTTTCATCCTAAATAGCTCATACTCATTGGTTAATGTGTTCATCCTAGCCCTTTTGACCTCGGTAGTACCTTCATGGGTCAATTGAAGGGTGTCCCACATTTCTTTCGCAGTGTTACAATTTGAGACCCTATAGAACTCATCGTAGCTTAAAGCTGAAGTGATGATGTTCCTAGCTTTCAAATTGTATTGGAACTTTTTCTTTTCATCGTCGGTCCAAAGGGTTTTTGGTTTATACACCGAAATACCATTGACTTCGTGACGGGGGACAAATGGACCATTTTCCACAGAATCCTAAATATCAATATCAGAAGCTTCTAAAAAGATTTACATTCTTTCTTTCCAATATCCATACCCTTCATCATTGAACTATTGGGGTCTGTTACGGAACTACCCTCGTTATGAAAGCCGTTTGAAGTCATCTTTCCTCTTGAGACGGTTTCGTCCTTTATATCCAAGAGTTAAGCTCTGATACCACTTGTTGACAAGTGACTCCAAACATAAGAGGGGGGTGAATTGTGTTTTTCAAAAACTTTGACAAATAATAAAACTTTTTCCCTTTTACAAACTTAATAAAACAACTTTGTTAAAAACGCGTGCTATTAAAATCGTTTTGCAAAAAGTAAAGCGAAAGAAAAAAAAAGATAAAGGTTTGAGAAGATGAACACAAGTGATATAAATAAAAAAAATTCCCTTAACCAAGTATTTGCTTGTTGATCCTTTTCGCGCCTTTTTCAAAATAGTCCTTAGACTTGAATCCTTTAGTCATTCATCAAAATACATGTACCTGTCAAGGCATACATCCACACCACCTTCTTCTACTACCCAAACTCTGACTGCCACCGCCTTCCTTGTGACCCCGAACTTCTACTCTCACATGCGCGCGTGTACCCTCTCTGTGTGATTTCATAGCCGGGTGTTCTTCAGGGCTAGGGGTTCCACTTTTTTGTGTGTGAATGGGGTTGGAATGTGCTGACCGGATGATTTTCGTAACTGAAGTTGGTTCCCCGGTTCATCCGGTTTTGCTCCAGTTCAAGCGGTTCCGGTGGTTTTTTTCCCGATTCCTTGAGACTGTCGGTTTTTCTTACAGAACCAGACCGAAGACAGAGCTGGTTACCAGTTGAATGGACCGGTCCAGTCTGGTTTTTGAAACACTGGTTTTCTTCCATCTTCCTCAGATCATCCACCCTTAACGTTGCAAAGCATAGATCTTTGAAGAAATGGCTGACTTCGATAAGCAGGTTTAAAATATGCAGAGGCAACAAACTGAATGCAATAGTAAGTAAACACTCCATTATTATATGGCAATCATGACTTTTCATCCCATGAAGCCTGTCCATTTTGACATCAACACATCATGCCAAGTAAGACGAATAACCATCGGGCATTCTAAATTCTTTTAAACACCGACAAATTGACTTTACTTCATTGACTTTTAAAGTGTAACAAGCTTTTGATTTTACCATTTTTCCATTTGGCTACTGGTTCAGCTCCAAATCCTTTAATCTACAATACAGAGCTAAGTCCATCCTTGCCTTCTCATTCTTCTTCGTCTTGCCAGCCACATTCATAACCACGTTAAAAATGTTGTCAAAGAATTTTTTCTCAATGTGAACCACATCAAGGTTATGCCTTAACAAGTTATCTTTCCAGTATGGTACTAGCTCCCAAAAAATACTTTATTTAGTCCAATTATGCCATTCTCCATATCCCAATAATCTTGTCACACCAGCTTTAGTGACTTTTGGAAGATCGTTAACCCAACACCAAATTTGTTCAGGTCTCAACATAGGCGGCAACATTTTTGTTTCTGTTTAACCCTTTTTTGAATGCTCGGACATTCCTTCTAAATGGATGATCAGCATGTCATATGTAGGGAAATAATTGATAGTCCACATGTCAGCCGCCCTATCATAAAGTTTCGCTTCCTTGAAACATATGTCAACGCACCAGCCCACAACTTCTTCGGATCATCGATCAGAGACTGCAAATATACATCAATCCCAGTCTTCGGATTAGATGGGTCAGGTATGAGACAAGTCAGAAACATATACGATTTTAACATGCACATCTCCTGTGGATGAATATACGGTGTAATAATTACTGACCAACATGAATAAGGTGAAGCTGCCGCTTGAATGTATGGGGTAAAACAATATGAGCACAACCCAAGTTGTACATTGCGAGGATCTGAGGTGAAATCGGGATGTATCCAATTAAAATGCTTCTAGGCTTCACCATTAGACGGATGGCATAACATGCCCGAACTTCTTCTATTCTCATAGTGCCACTTCATCGGTCCTGTAGTTTGCATTAATGCAAACATTCGTTGCAACCTTAGAATTATTGGTAAATAGAACGCTGTCTTTGCCGAAACTGGTTTGTTCTTACGATGACCATTGTTTCAGACACGGTACGTGGGTTCCTGACAAAATTTACATTCCACCAGTGTACTATCATTTGTGCCCGATTCACTGTGTAACACCCCGTTTTTCGTTAAGTGTTGTTTGTTTGATTGTTTAAGCCTTAGAACTTAGCTTAGAGTTGTTGTTGAGGGCTAAGTGGGATTTTTTTTAAGGCTTAAATCCCTTTCTGGTACATGAGCAAGGCCGTGCTCATGTCCAGCACGCCCGTGCTCAAGGTCGTGTCTTGTGGCAGTTTGGATCAGAAGCACGGCCGTGCTTAATAGGATCCACGACCGTACAAGTGATTGGCAAGCACGCTCGTGCTTAATGGGAAGCACGACCGTGAAAGGGTTTGGCGTAACAGAGATGCTGAGTTAAGCATGCCCGTGCTTAGTAGGGTGCACGGTCGTGCTTAGGTCTGCAGCCTATAAAAATGGCATAATAACTGAGGGTTTGCGTTTTTAAACCCTATTTTGGTATAACATAAACCCTAGTGCGGCTACCAAACCTTTATTCCCTATTTTCTCTAAACCCATTGCATTGTTAGAGTTTTAGAAACTCTTGGGAACGTCTAGTTCGTCGGTGTTGATCCCTATAGGTAACGGTTCCTCTCCTTAGTATTTCCTTTTCTATTATTTTAGATTTGGGAATTGATTGGTTAATCCTTTCTGTTTGACCAAGGCTTGGAGAGCTAAATGAGTCGCCTGAGGAACCCGTTGTTTACCGGTTGTGTTGTGATAGTGTGATTTTACATGATATTTTCTATATACTTTTGCATGCATTTTTCATATTGATTAGGCATTCTTAGTTTGATTTTTATTAGATTTTCCCTTGGAACGGGTGAAGCGGTTTCTGTGTGTTGTTTTGCAGAATTGAAGGAAAACTGTGCATATTTGGCTATAATGAAGCTTGGATGATTTTGGAGCTTGAAAAGAGAAGAAATTGAGCCAAGCAGAACTCTGGAGATTCGCCCCGCGAAACTGGATTCGCTTCGCGACCCTGAAAGCCGACTGTTCCAGAAACTGCAAGTCTTTCTGGTTTGCCTCGCGAACCTTGTCTCGCCTCGCGATTCTGGAAATCAGAAGCCATCACGCCCAGACCATGATGCTCCTCACGGGCATATTGGAGAACCATTTTACTGGCTCGCGACGCGAAGACACTCTCGCCTCGTGAGAGACTATTTCTCAGCAACAACAGATTTTAATATTCGCCTCGCGAGCGAGCGCAGAACTGATTGGTATAAGTTGCTGTTTTAGGGCAGAATTGAGGGAGCTCTTGGAGGATTGGAGGCAGACTTGGAGGCTGCGGCTGGAAGAGGGTTCCAGCCCTGAAGGGGGATGTTTTCCTTGCTCTGGGACTGAAAGAAGATTGGAGGATCCTCCTATGGAGTTTGCTTCATCCCTTCTCTCCTTCTCTTTGTATTCTCTTTTTATGAGTAGTTAAATCCCGTTTGTTGGGATTAGATGTAACCAAATTGATTATTATGTATTTATCTTGACTGATTAATCTGTGTTCATGTCTTCATATTAGTGGTTAATTTTCTGTGCTTAATGCTTGTTGTGGCTAGCACCCCCATGACTTGATTTGTGTTTTGGTATGCAATGGGGACGTTCGTATCATAACCGGAACTGAATTTAATCACCTAGTAAGCCTTGTATCTAGGAATGGAACTAGGTTTATTAGTAATCGCGTAATCCCTAATCTTAATGCAAATTCATTAATCTAGGCCACCTAAGGAATTAGGGTCTATTAGTGGATTTAGGCTCTTGCCATCCGAGGAATCGGGGTTTGAGTAATTTAGTGGATTGATTTTAATATCTGAAGCATGAATGGGAGGTATCTAGTCCTGATAGTGCATGAGTTAGAGGTTTGGTGAAGTCTAGTCCCAACATATCCTTTCTGCACTCCAAGTGTTTGTCAAAAATCCCCAAAAAGACAAAAAGATTTCATTTCCTTTTCTTTTGTTTGTTTTACTTTCTCTTGATTAATAGTTTAGTCTAGATAGTTGCTGAGTTTGCGAATTGGTAGTTGACATCCAATCCCCGTGGATACAATAACCGGTCTCACCACCGTATTACTTGCACGACTGGGTATACTTGCCCAGAATCGTCTAACAAGTTTTTGGCGCCGTTGCCGGGGATTGGTTTTGCCAATATCATTAGTAACAGAGGAGGCAACTAATTTAGACATTTTTATTCTTTTTTATTTTTCTGTATATATTTGATCTTTTTGTTTTAAGTTCTGTTTTTGCAAGGTGGACGAAAGTCATGGAAAATTTTTATTATCCACCTGATGAGGAAGCCGCAAGTCACACTTGGGAGGACAACTTGTGTTGGGAAGACGATATAAATTTGGGAGAATTCTTCGAGGAGTTTTCCTTATCTCATAATATTCCAGCACGAGACGATCCTATGACTGGCGAGCTTGTATATATATACACCAAGGAGGATTGGGAAACCTTTTGGTCATATTTGCCACCTCCACCACCGTGTATTGTGATTCCCATAGAGCCACATGAAGCCGAAGTTGAGAAAAATCTGGTTGGGGGATGGTGGATAAGTCACAAGAAGAGGAAGTACCTTTCACAAGTCCTTGGGAAGTTGAGGAATGGGAATGGAAGGAGCAAACACCGTTGAAAGCTGCTCTAGACCAGTATTCCCAAGAGCTATCCGCCTCTGAGGCCAAGGCAAGAGCCAACTGTGAGAGTATCGAAGCTGTGACGCAAAGCTTCAAAACGCAAGTTGAGGAGATTTGCGAACAGTTAGTACAAAAGTCACCTGAAGCCCAATTTGAGGAAAATCTGGTTTGGGGGATAGTTCAAGATGAAGACGAAGTGGTAATGGATTCCACCATGCTTGCTAAGGAATCTGAATTTTCTGCATTGGACAAATATGTCGGCTTGCATGCATGTGTGGACACTGCAAAACTAGTTCCTTCCACTTGTCTGGTAAACTTCCTGGTGAGAATGCCATTTGACCCACTAGGAAGTAAGTGCATTATCATAATTGCAAAGGTCAATGGAGATTTCACACACTGGCTGGGTGGAGTTGAAGAGAAAGTCATACTGCTGCTACAATATCCACTCCAATTTCCATTTGATCCGGGAGGAGGATCCTAGAACGTCAAGCTAGTGACGTTAAAGAAACGCTTATTGGGAGGCAACCCAACTTCTCTTAACCCTTCTCTTTAGTTAGTTTTTGTTTTTGATTTTAACCTCTTGAATAATTTGAGAAGCTCAAGAGGAAAAATAATAAATTGAGAATTGCCAAGTTTGCAGGGTAAGAAGGAAGGAAGGGAGAGCAAGAAGACAAGGAGGAGAGCAAAAGGGGCAGAGACAACAAAGCCAACACCCGCTACCGCCTCGGTAAGCCGTTCCAATTTTTTTATTTTATCTTATTTTATTTCTCCTCTCTCAAACTTGATTGTTTACATTGGGGACAATGTAAATTTTTAAGCTTGGGGTAGGGGTATTTTGCATTTGCATATTTCATGTTGCATTCATATAGCTTTGCATGTCACATTATTAGATTGCTCCTTACCTGAATTTTGCATCCAATTGTGAGAACTAAGTGCCTATTAAAATCGTGATAGTGAATTGTGGAACCCAATCTGTTTATTCTTGTGATATGGCTGCAAATAAAAATGCTTGAGATAATCTTGGATAGTTGATAATTAGCATATGGTTCTGTGGACTTGTGATTTTCATTGATTCTGAACTAAAATGTGAGATTTTGAGCCAAAAGGGGTACTCACAAAATTTTACCCCATTCTTTGTGTTAGAGTGTTATTCCTCTTGGTTTGTTTTCTCTAGAACTTGACTTGAAACCATTTTGAAGCTTAAAAAAAAATTTTGAGAACAATTTTTGAAAATGATTGAGGCAATAGGTATTTTTCAGGCCTTCTGAGCTTTGAATGATGAAATGCTACCCCTTAGTTGCCCAATTTTGAGCCTACAAAAGAATAAAATGCTTTTCTTGGTACCCTGAAATGTTTTGATAAATATGTTTGATAAGGGACCTTCTAAAGTATTACAAAAGGGTAAAAAGGTAGTTGAAAAAGTTTGGGAAAAGAATCAGAAAAAAATAATTCTCTTGATTTGAAAAATCTCCCCTTTTCCAAAAAAAAGAAAAAAAAAAGAAAAAGAAAAATAAAAAGAGAAAGGGATGACAAAAAGAAGAAAATGAGAAATAAAAAGAAAAAGAAAGAAAAGAAAGGTGGAAAAATAAATTGAAAACCCAAGAAGGTATTTTAGAAGGTCATGTTTGCAATGCTTGATGTTTATGTAGCCTTTTGAAATGTCCTTTTCTTGTTATCCCCACCTAACGATTAATCCCATGGCCACGTTACAACCAAATAAAAGACCTCTTGATTCTTAATTGTTTTCATTAATAAAGTAGAGATTTGGTTGATAGTCAAGCCTATGGTAGGATTCATTCCTTGAGGAAAATTGAGTGAAATGTCTTATCCTCTAAACACTTGAGTGGTGAGGAAGAGAGCCAAGCAAAAGAACAAGCTTGAGGTGAGCTTCAAGTGAGAAAGAGTGCCCAAATCAGTGAGAACATGAGTCTAAGGAACCTAAGCCTCTAATTGGACTTGAATTGATTGTCTCTTACTGAATTGTTTGAATTGCCTATTACTTGGATTAGTATTTTCTCGGGTTCTTAGTTCACTATCCATATTGTGTTTTCTTCTACTGGCCTTAGTGATTGCTTGAGGACAAGCAATTGAATAAGCTTGGGGTGATTTGATAGTGTGATTTTACATGATATTTTCTATATACTTTTGCATGCATTTTTCATATTGATTAGGCATTCTTAGTTTGATTTTTATTAGATTTTCCCTTGGAACGGGTGAAGCGGTTTCTGTGTGTTGTTTTGCAGAAATTGAAGGAAAACTGTGCATATTTGGCTATAATGAAGCTTGGATGATTTTGGAGCTTGAAAAGAGAAGAAATTGAGCCAAGCAGAACTCTGGAGATTCGCCCCGCAAAACTGGATTCGCCTCGCGACCCTGAAAGCTGACTGTTCCAGAAACTGCAAGTCTTTCTGGTTCGCCTCGCGAACCTAGTCTCGCCTCGCGAGTCTGGAAATCAGAAGCCATCACGCCCAGGCCATGATGCTCCTCACGGGCATATTGGAGTTTTTACTGGCTCGCGACGCGAAGACACTCTCGCCTCGCGAGAGACTATTTCTCAGCAACAACAGATTTTAATATTCGCCTCGCGAGCGAGCGCAGAACTGATTGGTATAAGTTGCTGTTTTAGGGCAGAATTGAGGGAGCTCTTGGAGGATTGGAGGCAGACTTGGAGGCTGCGGCTGGAAGAGGGTTCCAGCCCTGAAGGGGGATGTTTTCCTTGCTCTGGGACTAAAAGAAGATTGGAGGATCCTCCTGTGGAGTTTGCTTCATCCCTTCTCTCCTTCTCTTTGTATTCTCTTTTTATGAGTAGTTAAATCCCGTTTGTTGGGATTAGATGTAACCAAATTGATTATTATGTATTTATCTTGACTGATTAATCTGTGTTCATGTCTTCATATTAGTGGTTAATTTTCTGTGCTTAATGCTTGTTGTGGCTAGCACCCCCATGACTTGATTTGTGTTTTGGTATGCAATGGGGACGTTCGTATCATAACCAGAACTGAATTTAATCACCTAGTAAGCCTAGTATCTAGGAATGGAACTAGGTTTATTAGTAATCGCGTAATCCCTAATCTTAATGCAAATTCATTAATCTAGACCACCTAAGGAATTAGGGTCTATTAGTGGATTTAGTCTCTTGCCATCCGAGGAATCGAGGTTTGAGTAATTTAGTGGATTGATTTTAATATCTGAAGCATGAATGGGAGGTATCTAGTCCTGATAGTGCATGAGTTAGAGGTTTGGTGAAGTCTAGTCCCAACATATCCTTTCTGCACTCCAAGTGTTTGTCAAAAATCCCCAAAAAGACAAAAAGATTTCATTTCCTTTTCTTTTTTTTGTTTTACTTTCTCTTGATTAATAGTTTAGTCTAGATAGTTGCTGAGTTTGCGAATTGGTAGTTGACATCCAATCCCCGTGGATACGATAACCGGTCTCACCACTGTATTACTTGCACGACTGGGTATACTTGCCCAGAATCGTCTAACATGTTGTCATTATCAGTTTCTTCATTCCAGGTATGGGGAGAAGGATAGTGTATACATTAGGCAAGGGGGTAGCGTAAGATGAGGGGTTCCTATAGCTCCGTTATTATTAATTGTTGTTGATGCCATGCTATATTTAATGATATGTTCGTTTAGATTAGTTGCTATAATTGGTATTTGAATATTGGTCTGTCTGTGGAATGCCTGTTGTTTATTGTTGTAAACTGTTTATGAGACTATATGCCTATTATATGCCAACTATTGTATGTTAATGATATGCTCTATGTCATGAATTATTGGTTGAACTGGTTTGTCATGATTATCATGTTGATTGGTGGAATGATGTTGGTTGACCCTAATTGGCTAAAACAAGACTCTTAATTAACATAACAGTCAAGGGAATAATTCTCGTAATGTATTCATGAAATATTGATTAATAGTGATATGTGAGGTTTACACCAAATGGTTTAGTTAAGACCCCGGGTTTTGATTTAAGAGTGTTTAGGAGGTTTTAACCCAAGAACACCATGAATCTACCCAGAACAGCACGACCAGCTCCATGAGAACGGCAGTGCTGAACAAGGAGCATGCCCATGCTCCCTGTTCGAATCTGGAAGATGACCGCGCTTTAAGTACGGTTGTACAAAACAAGAGCACGACTGTACTTCACTTAAGTGGAAGCACGCCCGTGCTTAGAGGGAGCACGCCCGTGCTTCCCCTCCAGGATAGAATCTGAGATTAAAGGTTTAAAGGGGTGTTCTACCCTAAATGTCCCCAATGATATGATAATACACCAATCGACAAAGACAGTTAGATAACTTAATTAAAGATCAATTAAGATAAACAAGAATAATAAATTGGTTAAGCCGGTGCCCAGTGGGTTACCACATGTTGATAGACTTTAGTGCTTTTTGGCCAAAGTGGCATCGATGCTTTTTGGTCGAGGTGTGATGAGTTGAACCTTAGTGGTTTTTGGCTAAAGGGGTCTTGACCCATAAAGGTTAAGGTGTTGATGTTGACATTGATGATGGTGATAAGTCTTAGGTGCTTATTGACCCAAGCAAAGGAGGTGGTTGCCGTGTTTGTTGTTGTGCTCATGCATTCATATGTTGAAGTTGTTAGTGGGGGAAGTTCAACATAGGGGAGGTCGTCCTAGAGTACGACGATCTGGCCAAGTCTCGGGTGGTTTACCAAAGGTTTGGTAAACCATGCGCCCCTACGATGACGCATCCACGTTATGATGCATCGGCTATCTAAGGGGTTCACCTATGGTTTGGTGGACTGCCGGCGTTAGTAATTTTTGGCCAATGTGGATATGTAACTCTGAAGTTGCCTTCCTGAGATAGTTTGGATCCACATGCATGATGGAGTAGCGAAGTACTGTTGCACCGCATAGCATATGTTGGTTGATATGACATGTTAATATGATTTTATTATGTTGATGTTATGTTGTATATTTCTATGCCATGTTATGATGTATGATCATCTAGCTTAACTACTTCCATGATGTTGTGTTCACATGATTTCTTACTCCCCGTTTTCTCTGCTTCTGTTGTTGGCATATATCTCTTTTTGCAAAGGACGGTGAGGGCCAGTGGAGGAGTGACTCCGAGGAGCTGCGACTCTAGTTAGGATGCTAAGTTTATAGTTGTTAGTCTATTTTCAGTTTCGTTGTATTTCGAGGATTTTATTCCGGAAACGGTTATACCAGCTCCGTATGTGACATCAGATTTGGGTTATGTTATTGTTTTGTTTATGTTTTATTTCTTTTAAAACTATGTTTCTTTCCGCGTTGAGTTGTTACAATGTGATATCTTTTATCCAAGTTTTTATTTTATGAAATAAATGCATGTTTTTATATTACCTTTTTTAAGTAAATGTTTTATAAATAATATGCGAGGTAGATGGTGTCACACACTGTCATAAAAAGCATGCACTCGTTCGTACAACAGGCATCTGACTTTTGCCCTCAAATGTCCTATGTTGCATAAGATGACCATCAACCACCATCCACTGCATTGATTGAAGTTGTTAAACATAGTCATTGTGTACTCCACTACCGATGCACCCATGTTGACATCATCATCACCGACACCATCTCGATCAATATTCGGCAACTATTCTCCATGATCGGTCCATATCCAATATTAGGCTTGAAGCCACATCGATACAGGTCACCTTCACTTCTTCATCACTCAACTTTTGTACAATTGAACTTAATGCACAAACATCAAATCCCCCTCTTCGGAATTATCAC
This sequence comes from Sophora flavescens, assembly GCA_030762895.1. Classification (NCBI taxonomy): domain Eukaryota; kingdom Viridiplantae; phylum Streptophyta; class Magnoliopsida; order Fabales; family Fabaceae; genus Sophora; species Sophora flavescens. The sequence goes on along the minus strand of CM061069.1, from coordinate 79,962,695 downwards.
AATGTTGCCGATCTTTGGAAATAAACTCTATCTACAAATGATTGTTTCAGACCCATTCTTCCAGCCTCGTTCCTATCATACACCAAACCACGGCTCGAGAAAAAATAATCCATCCTTCTGCATTTTTAATTAAATTGACATATATTTAAACATGATTATGTGACCCTAAGTCGATCCCTTTAATTAAATGGTATGGCCCTATCGCATTCGAGAAGAAACTTTTTGACCACCATACTGTACTGGTTACTCATTACTCCTCATGTCTTATAACTGACGAAATTTCGTCAGCATTTCCCATCAGTCTCCAACTACACGACTCGATCGCGGTCAAATTTACCACGATCAAGTATGGACCCGGAGAACAAAAGGAAATATATCGAACCAAAATTTCATACACTATTTAACATGATAATCAACTTGTAACTATTATAGCAGTGGAGAAAAAGTTTTTTCCAAACTGTCCATTGGAAAATTCAAGATTCAATAAAATGAGCAACACCATGACCACCAGTACACTTGCTCAATATTGTTGAAACACGAACGAGAAACCAAGGTTTTGCTCAAGTACGTATTAATTAGACTCTAAAATAAAATAAAACTTTAACTATCAAGGATAATTTGCATAAACTTTGACAGAATTGGCAAATATTTAAACACATAAGCAACCATCATAAACAAATTAAGTGTTGGTCTCAAAAATCAATCATATACTATTATCTAAATTTATTAAATTATTAGTCTAACTTTGATTAAATCATTTCTTTTTTAAATTAATTTTAATTATTTAATCATTTTATTGAATTATTTAATTACTTAGTTAATTAATTACTTACAAATTAGTTATTTGAATAATTTTTATTCTTCCCACTTATATTTGTTTACTTGACTGTTTAAAGTTCTATGATCAAGACTTCAAACCTATTATTATTATATTATTTAATTACTTAATATTAATTATTAATTCTTTCTATAAGAATAATTTATTTACTTATTTATAAAATTAAATTTATTTGTTTATTTATTTATTTAATTTTATTGCTATGTAAGTATTTAATTATTTAGATATTTAACTATTTTGGTATTCGATTTTTTTAATCTCTCCTTTTTAACCACTGTCGATTTCCTCCACGCTTCCCGATGTGCAATGAACTATCGTCGCAATCACTACCTCGCAGCTGGTGCAGGTATATATGAGAGCAAAGTGCTTCGTCTTTTAAACTAATCTCACATCCATACTAACATTGTGACTGTTTATTTAATTATTTAATCTATTTAATTATTGAAGAATAAGGTATCATTCAACATCCAAAAAGTTTAAAAGTTCTCATCTTTTAAAAACTGGTCTCCAATTCAAACAACAACAACAACAACAAACACACATATGAACATTAGGTAACCAAAGAGAATACCAAATAAAAATTCAAACACATTTCAATAATTAAATTAAACATGCTCAAGACAGCAAGCATGTACAAAATAGCAAGCATGCATGCATAAAAAATACACATAATCAACAATTTAAAAAAATAAAAAATTCATACTTGTAGTCGAACACTGAAAACAGCGATGACATAGGAATGGTGTCTCGCACAGAGGAATGGTGGTTGCAACACATGTAACACCCTGTTTCTCGTCTTTTGACCGGTAATTATATGTTATATTTTATATTATTATCAAGGATCTAGTAAATGATTTTGAGGAAAACAAAATCATAGTTGAGACTTTCTATATTGAAGGAAGTTACGGTTAAATTTTGAGTTTAAAACTACGATGGAAATCGGTCTGCGTTTTTGCTGACAGTATAATTTTGTACCGCAAAAACCCTAATTTGACCCAAAACTGGGAAATTCTAGATTTTATCATTATTTTAGTGATAAAGCCTATTTTTAAAGTCTTCTCTCAAAAATAAAATATTATATTCCTTTCGGGCGAATCTTGACAAAAAACGATCGAAGGGATAAGCTAGAGAATAGGGATGGTGAGTCAGCTTAGCCAACTCACCTAGTGAGTCACCATGATGACTCACCATTGTCATCATGATGTTTTGAAAAAATATCTTAATATCCATACGAAATGACTATTTTACCCTTAAGTTCTTTTGTTAATTACCAAATGACCAAAAGATGAAAATATCCTCATCCTTTCTACATGACCAAAATACCCGTGTACTTCATGGTATTTCATCTTATCATGACAACTTATGGAAATATCTAAGCTATTATATGTTATTTTCTAACCTACCCTTGGTTACACTAAATCAACCATGGTTTGCAAACTAAAATATCTTTCTTCCTTGATCAAAAATTTTGGCCACTCCATCATCAACCTACATCTTAACTTATTTTTCATCTCATTATGATAGTTTATAAAATATATAAGTATTTTATATTATTTTTTTAACTACCTAAAAATCGTGATCAACCAAACTATGATTACACTAACTTGAAGAACCAGAACCTACTCCTCACATGGACAACTCAACCCTAGTGAGTCACCATGGTGAGTCATGTAATGACTCACCATAGTCATAAATGAACCATAATTGCAAATGTATGTGGTGATTCACCACAAATCATAAATGCATAAGGTGAGTCATCCTTCCTTGCACATGTTAAGTGGTAAAGTTCAATTTCTCTTCCTCTTGCCTTGTGAATTTCGACCAACCACTCTCCTCACACTTAGCCTTCATTTCATTTCAACTTATCAAGTTCAAGAGCAAAAACTCTTTCCTTTCCTTCTCCACCGTTTTCGGCCAATATCACAACACCATGATCCAAGAGCTTGTTTAGAAAACAAATAGTATATCCTTACTCCTATCATCATTCTAAGCCTCTCTTATCTCACAAGAAAATTCATGTGGAGCAAGTTTGAACAATGGGTTTCCTAGATCTACAATTCGGCCAATACCTCTAGTTCATCAAATATTCACTTGTTTCACAAACTAAGACCATATCCATCATCCTCTAGTCATTCTAGACATAAGCTATTTCACACAAAAATACCTTTTTAGTCTTCTACAAAAATGGGTATTTCTTGGTCAAGAACACCAATCACTTGATCATCAACCTTTTAGCTTGAGTTAAGTGATTCGAGTCTTGATTTTACTTCCTTGTTTATGTCTAAGTCTATGTATATAACCTTTTGTGTTGTTGTTTGTTCTTGCTAGGTTTTGGAGGATCCAAAACCGTGAGCACACCCTAAGTACACAACCATCCTTTTAGCTTGTTTTGCTTGATTCCAAGTGATCTACAAGAGGTATGGGGGAGAATAACCTTCATCTACCTTATTGTGGGTGTGTGTGTGGTTTATATTGTCTTTGTGTTGTCTTGAAACCCTAGATGTGGGGTTATGTGTGTAAGTCCATATAATCCTCTAAGAGGATTTTGTGTAATTATTGTGTGGTACATGTGATGTGCTTGTGATTTGTGGGTTATATGCGTGCATGATGTACGCTTGTTTGAAGAAAATACATGATTTGACTTACTTGAACTTTGGTAGAAAAGCATGATTAATATGTTAAAGTTTCATACCTTGATTTATTATATTGATAAATGAATATTTATATGTGATTGTGAGTTGATTAGTGAAGTGAAAATCTTCACTTGGTTATGTCTTGGTTTCGGTCAAGAATGAGAAGAAAAAAAGCGATCAACAACTTGATCTTGGCAAACTATGAAATTCTAAGTTTGCTTAAATGTTTAAAGAGTAATAAAACCATGAAGAAAAGGCATGAAGAAAAGGAAAGTTTGCAAAACTTTTTTTCTGTGTTTGAAATCTTCCTTTGGTGGTTCCAATGACCCAAAATGATTTTAATCTAATTTTAGGTCTTAAGAGAACAAAAATCATATCTTAAGGGACCTAAATGTGGAATTTCTAAACGAATCGGACATATAAAATGAACCATGGTTCCAATTTCGCCCCAAACTGTTTTAGACAGTTTGAAACTGTTTTTGAAGTCCATTTAAGTGTCCTAAGACTCCAAAATGAGTTTCGGACCCTTATATTTAAAAATCGCTGAAAAAGGACTTACGCGATTTTTGAATTTAGCGATGTTCGGTCAAGTTTTAGAATTTTTGTACAAACAACGGAGTGAAGTTCGAAATTAGAATTTTAAATACTTTAACATAAGTATTTGAATCTAATAAAGTGAAGGATTTGAGAAAAATGATCATATTTTCGAAAATACGAAATTTTAGTTGAAAAGCAGTAAAAAATGGCAAAACTGTGTTTTAAGTATTTCACTATTTTTGGAGAAACAATTTTTGAGAAAAATTGGTACTTATGTACTTCTAGTTAAATTTTAATTCAATATGATTTGTTTTTAGCTAAAGGTTTTGGTTTTGAACCAACAAGAATTTTAGTCTTCAAAAGACTAGTATTTACAGTAAAGTGCAAAACCTAAGTCATAGATGACTTAGTGAAAATGTGAACTTAATGGTTTATGACTTATGGTAAAGCAAGGCCATTTGTCATAAAGTGTGGATAATTCAATATCCATGCATCCATAATACTTAATGGACTCGGAATAATTTGATTTCTTAGAAGCCAAGTAAAAGGCTCCACTAGAAAAGTGCAAAGAAATAAACGATTGGATTGTCGATCCAATTCCATAATGTGTTAGGGCTTGTAAGCAAGTGCCTTAAAAAAAAATTACACAAACATGGAAAGTCTACATGAGAATTGTGGTTCAGTGAAGGGCCGGTGATTCGGACCCGAGGATATCGTTCATCAGAGATTGACATCAAATGGATTCTGGTGGAATCACAAGATTTATCCGGTGGATAGAAAAATTGGACGTATTCCGACAATTTTGCCAAACACATAGTTGATACTATGTTCGTTGAGGTCGTTGTGCCTAGGAAGCCTAGCTTCCCGGTTGTAGAGGTTTCATAAAGAGCCCGATATTTTACAAAGAGTTTGAGATCACATGTGATTATGATTGTATGTATGTTATGATTTAAGCCTTGTGTGCCTAGACAGCTAGCCACAAATGGTGCCTGAGGTGGGCGGATGTGAAACCTATACTGACCATTAGCTCCGGAGTTAGGGTCAAATATTCTTCAAAGCTGTGTAGGTATGGGACTATGCAGTTTCAGTCAGTTTCTCTCTATTCTCGTACCTCGATGGACAAACCGTGTCCGATATACTTGATAAGCTTACCGTTTAGTTTAGTATTATATATTCTTGGAGTTTTGAGCTCTGGAATTAGAATGTAAGATAATATGGATATATGTATGCTGTAACATATATGTGGGTCGTACCACTGCATGCCTGCTTTATGTGTATGATGAATGGGGATCTCACCTCATTTTGTGTTTTCTAGTCTTCTGCTTTATTTTATATTCTTCAACAAAGACGGTAGAACTGCTTCACCATCATAACCAACTTTGGATATGAGACGGACCGATCATAAGGACATATCTTCAGGGATCAGTATATGGGAGATGTGAGAGCTCAACCCCAGTGTGACGATGTATCGTCCTCAGTTGTTATCTTTGTAAAATGATGACACCTCGTCATCGTTTTGTACATGCCAGCATGATGAGTCCTTGTGTTTAGAATTCTTTTTATGGAGCTGCGTCTCCAAGGTTATTTATGCTTTTCTTAGTCATGTTATTTTAATGGTGTTGTTATTTCCACCTATAGTTGTTTATGTCTTTACACGACTTTTATCTTTTGAAAGAATTTATGAAGGTATTATGTAGACATGGAGAATGTATGATTATTTACTACTTATTTTCTCTCTTTTTTTGGATGTATATGTTTTAGGTCTGCTAGTGGTTGGGAGAAATTTTAATAAGTATTAAGTATTATCTCATTTCTTATTTGTGAAAAGGAATAGCCAAAAATAAACCCATATCTTCAAAAAATTTATTTCCTCTATTAAACAATTTTGTAACAATGTCACGGACAATGTAGCACCCGAGAAGAGTGTTACAACACCTACACAAAACCAAACAGTAAGCAAAAATAAAAAAAATAAACTGAGAGAAAAATGGTAGCGGTGGCTAAGGAGTACTACAAAGCTTCAAACTAGAGGAGGAAGAACAGTGCACAGTGGTGGCTCCGCCCCTGTTGGTGGTGGTTCGTGCGTGGTGAAGGCGTGGTGGGTCACCGTGGGTCACGAAGGAGAAATGGGGAGCAGATAGGGATGGGAGGAGAAGGAGAAAGAAGGAGAAGGAGAGATATGTGTGGTGGTTTGCGGTAAGGATGGAGGTGGTGGTGGTGGTGGTGTTCCCACAGGCCGGAGAAGAGAGGAAAAAGAAAGGGAAGAGAGAAAATGAGAAAGGGAAAGTGAAAGGGAGGAGGATGCTCGGTTGCAGGTTAATGAAAGCTTACCGATGACCTCTGAAAATTATCGACGACCTTATCCGTCGGTAATTCAAAAAACATGTGTACCGACGGATTTATCCCTCGATAACGTAAACAAGATGTTCGACGGACAAGCCATCGGTAAGTTCTGTTCAACATTACCTACGGATAGTCTGTTGTTAAATTCTCGCACCAATATTTCCTAATTCTCGCAGACAATACCGACGGATTTACCGACGAAAATACCATCGATATTGATAATGTTACCAACAAACTATTCGTCGGTAATTCTTGGGACTTTCATTATTCCCTATTACTAACGGACCGATCCGTCGATAACCTCTTCATTACTGATAGAGACGATGGTCATCCGTAAAAAGCTGTTCGAAAATTAGCATTTTCTTGTAGTGATTGTTGATCACTATTAAGTGATGATGTGACTGACGATGCACCACGTGTGTAATTATTTAATGGTTAAATTAACTTTTTTGTCTCTGCAAAGTGATCGAATTTTGGTTTTGATCCCTACACTTTTTTATTGATTTTGGTGTCTTCAAGTACAAGAACTTAGGTTTTAGTACCCGCCATTAGTTACAATAAGTACTTACATGATTAACCACGTGTCATGTCAACAATGCCACGTAGACCAAAAAAAGTATCTATTAAATTTTTCATTAGAAATATTTTCAATATTAATATTTAAAATATTTAGTCATTGTAATATTTAAATTTTTATTATCATATATTATTATTCTTTTTACGAAATTTTTAGTTACTGTGAAGTTGTTGAGGAACTTACGAAAGCTTAAGAATTGGGTACAACCAGCATACAACGATTTCTATGCATTTTGTAACAGCATTATTTTACGCTTTGCTTTACGTAAGATGATTCAGTTTAGGACTTGGGTTATATATCCAAGATGCTGTTTAAGGTTTAGAGACCCTTGCATGGAAATTACGTAACCCTCTAGAGTGAGATTGAACGTAAACACATCCTAGGGTTTTCAGCTTATCATTTTTTTCAAAGCTTAGGAGTTTGAAAGAATAAATTTGGATTTAATAATGAGATTAGTCATTTTTTAGGGTTTAAGGTTGTTTATTAGGCCTTGATGAGCCTATATCTCAAATTTGAGTCCAATCGGATGTCGAACGAACCCAGAACGCAACAAATTGCCTTCTAGTCAATGTCCAACGCTCAAACGCTGAAAACCCAACGCTCAAGTGTCCACATAACGCTCAAGCATGGGCTTCTCAGCGCTCAAGCGCTAGGGTCAACAGACAAGCCCTGACTTTGACCTCCGCGTGTCATAGAGTGAATCCGCAAGTGTACGGCTTTGTCGTCAAGTAATAAAAAGATCGAACCCACAGAGATCGTGATCTTAAACAACAATTAATTATTAAATTAATTAAATTAAACAAGAAAAATATTTGGTTTTTGAAATTATAATTAACTAACAAATCAAATATTTAAAATGCAATCAAACAGAATCGCAAATCAAATCAAATATGGAGTTTTTCAAATTAAAAGAGATTTCCAGGAATTGGGTTACCAACAAGACTTCTTATGCTACTAAACTGACTACCCCTCTTGTTAATTATCAAAATGCTTTGAAGGTGAATTTATCCTAATAAAGTTAATGTTCCCTTTCGAGATACAAGAACCGTGCCCAATTAAACCAACCCCTACTCTCATGGTAATTGTATTTAAATTGAACCCATTAAGGTTTGTGACAATTCAATGAACCCTCAAAGGACCGCTTCTAACTCTCGTGATTTAAGTCCTAAGTTCAATTCTTATGGATCCAATACCTAGGTTCACTTCTCAGTTCCTCCCTAGAATATCTAAGACATGCAAATAGGTGATCAATCAATTCACGTGGATGAATCACAATAAGAACCAAATCTAAAGCAAATTGAAATTAACAAAAAAGGAAAAACATCAATTCATCACATAAAACAAGTCTTGGGCATAGCCCCAATTCCTAGAAATAAGACGACTACTCACGCATTGCCATGTTCATAGAAATCTTGAATAAGAAAAACATAAAAATCCTAAGAGAAGAGAAGAAATTGAGAAGAAGATAAATCCTAAGTTTTGCCAATTGGTAGCAGCCAAAAGATCTTCTATTTTCGAGCCTAATTGCCTTATTTATAGTGTAGGTTAACTTGGTGGGGGACGTTTGGAATGGCTCTGCTAGGGTTTTCACTGCACGTTAACTCCTAGGGCCTTTGTTTGCTTGCATGGATGCGGAGCCATCTTCTATTTGCCCTTGGGGCTTCCTAGCCTCCCCCCCCCCCTTCTCCCTCTCGTCTTGCAGCCCCTCTTCATGGCAAATCCTTTGCTCAAGTCTTAAACAACTCTCTGGATGTTTCTCTCTCACAACTCCCAAAACCATGCAAGATTGGTGATGTCGTGTCCATCAAGATTTCGAAGGAGGAGTATTACAAAGGCGTTGATGCCTGCAAACTTAGCCTTCACGGCCACTTGCTTCTTTCAAAAGGGGATAAACCCATGAAGTATAATGACTTGCATGATAAGCTTGCAACGCTTTGGAAATCGATGGGCCAATGGCGTCTGACCTCCCTTGGCAAAGGGTATTTTGAATTTGGTTTCTCTACACCAGATGATCTTAGGAGCGTCTGGTCTGTAGGGACTTGGAACCTAAAGCCTGGGCTACTGAGGTTATCTCAATGGACGACTGACTTCAACCCAAAAAACCAAAAACATACACATTCTCAATGTTGGGTACGGCTGCATGATTTGCCCCAGGAGTATTGGAGACCAAGAATTCTATTTGAAATTGTCTCCGGAGTTGGTACTCCTATCTCCAATGATGATACAACTCGCAAGAGGATGTATGGCCATTACGCAAAAATCTTGGTTGATCTTGATTTATCATCGAACCTCCCTACTGAGATTATGGTAGAAAGGGACGGTTTTTCTTTCTATGTGACAGTGGAATATGAAAAAATTCCTAACTTTTGCCACTTCTGTCAAACCATCGGCCACCTTGTTGATAACTGCACCAAGATGGCTGCCCAGGCCTGTAAGATTCAACCGATCTCCAAAAAAGGTATTCCTCCAGTGGTTCAATGTTATGTCCCAAAGAAGACTGCCATGGTTACCCCTAACATGGTTAATCTTCCTGCTCCTGAAACGACCACTGGCATTATGAATAATGTTGTTACTGATGATCCTAACATGGTTAATGATGTCTCTGACAAGAATGGTTTAAATTCTGTCACAAGCCAGAATGAGAACCATCCGAGGATGGTGCAACCTATTTCTGCTCCTACTGCTGCTATGCTCATTGAGGATGTTGAGACTGAGGAGGTTCTAGAGGAAAACAATAGCAAAGGGGATTTCCTTCCTAATGATGTTCCTTACGTGTTGGAATCTATTTCTGACTCTCCCTCGCGGAATGGTTTGTACAATAACCTTGTTGACAGAAATTATGTTCATAATGACTTGGTGGTTGCTAGTAATAGCAATGGGAAGACGCCTCTGGCAGATCATAGTCCTAGAGTTCTGCATCTGGGACAAACTAGCACGGTTCAGAATCCCTTGTTTGGTAGACAAGAAATTGCTGTTGTCGCTGGTTCTGTTGCTGTCGCTGATTTGTCTGTTTCTGCAACCGTGAATGGTTCAGGTATGCCTCAAAGTCCTTTGGCTAATTCAGAGCCCATTTTGTTCACACAATTTTATACTTCTGCTTTGGAATCCAAGTCTGCGCCTGATATTTTATGTGGAGGGATCTCAGGCCTTAATAGAAACAATCCAGTATTATATGTTGAGGAGTCATCATCTGCTGTTGTTGTGATCCCTGCTGGTCCAGACTCTGCAAGTACAGTAGAAGTTATGTCGTCTCTGCCCCCCAGAGTGGCTAGAGACTTGGAAATAATGGGTAAATTCTGGGCTGATCAGGTAGAAGAGGAGGAGGAAATTGAGTCCATTTCGAGATCTCCAAGGATCTCGAATGTGGATGGTAGTCCGGATGCTGATTATACAGTAGTCCTATCTAAATCCAAAAATAAAAAACTGAGGCAGAAACTACAGCAGCCGCTTAAAGTGGATGGTTATAACACCCAGCATAAGGGTGCTCTCCTTAAAGGTGCTCAATGAAGCTCCTGTATTGGAATGCCAGGGGCCTAGCCAATGAAAATACTAGGCTGTTTCTTAAAAAGCTTTGTAATTCTAACAAGCCTGACTTCATTTTCTTAGTCTTCACTCTTATTTTCAGAGAGGGTAACCAGTGTGCTGATAAGTTAGATTCCTCTGGAGCTTCTGATTCTAGTTACACTTGGTGGGAGATTTTTCCGGATTTTGTAAAGACTGAGTTCTATCATGATAAACCGGGTTTACCTCAGTTCAGGTTTAGATAGCTCTCCATGGGTCTTGGCATAGTCCCCCCATGTTTTCTTTTTGTATCTCTATCTCTATATTAATAATATCTTTTAGGTGTGCTACAGATGATTGGTAGGGTCTGGAGTGCCAACCTAGTTGGGCTGCCTTCCCCTATGTGATGCCTTTGCATGCCTAGCCTTTTATTAAAAAAAACTTGGATTTGAAGCTATTACAAAATCAGATCAAATCAGCAAATCTTTTTTTTTTCCAGATTTTGCGCGTCACGGTCGTGATGCCTGTCACAGCCAGGTCGTGACCAATTCTGACTTGGAAAGCTCAGGCTGGTTTGCCTGTCACGACCGTGATGGCCATCACGGCCAGGCCGTGACAGGTTCTGACTTCTGAGCTCTTCTTTTTCTTCAGCCCTACGCGATCATGGCCGTGATACTTGTCACCCCCAGGCTGTGATGGTCTCTGTTTGGCTCATTTTTCTTGTTTTGCAAGCTCCGTCTTCATGCAAACTCCAAATTAACTGGCCGTGAGCAATTTAATCATCAATTTCTACACACAAACACCACAAAACCACCTTACCCGTTCCAAAGGGAAAAACTAACAAAAATAAAATTAAAAATGCCTAAACTACATGAAAATGCATGCAATATGATAAAGAAATATGAGGTGAAATCACATTCATCAAACTACCCCAAGCTTAAGATTTTGCTTGTCCTCAAGCAATAACCAAGGCTAGACAAGATAAACAATTAGAGCTTGGAAAATGAACCAAGAATCCGAGTAATAAATCCAACTAACAGGCATATCCAAATAAGTAAGAAAGAGACAATCAATTTCAAATCCAATTAGGTTCCCTAAATTCATTTCTCTCCAATTTGGCCACTCTTCTCACCTCACTCAAGTGTTTAAGGACATATGACAATTCGTTCCCTACCATAAGCTTCACTATTAACCAAAATCTCTACTTTATTAATGAAAACACATGAGAATTAAGAGGTCTTTTATTTCGGTTGTAATGGGGTCATGGGATTAATTGTTAGGTGGGGAAACCAGGAAAAGGAAAATTTAAGAAGGCTAAACAAAATATCAAACAATACAAAGCATGACAACCTTCTAAAATGCCTTTTTGGGCTTTAATTCACTTCTACCTTTCTTTCTTTCTTTCTCTCTCTCTTTTTTTCTCATCCCATTCTCCTTTTTTTGTTTATTTTTCAATTTGGAGAAAGGGAGATTTTCAACTTAAGAGAAATATTTTTTTAACTTTTTTCATCCCACAATTTATTTTTCAAACCACATTTTTTCCCTTTTTACAATACTTTAAAAGGTGTCATATCATGCGTCATTTATCAAAATCAATCAAGGTACCAAGAAAAGAATTTTATTCTATTAGGCTCAAAATTTGGCAACTAAGGGGTAGTATTTAATCAGTCAAAGCTCAGAAGGCCAAAAAAAATACCTAGTGCCTCAATCATTTTCAAATATGTTTTTAAAAAATTTTAAGTTTCAAAACGGTTTCAAGTCAAGTTCTAGAGAATACAATCCAAGAGGAATAAAACACTCAATCACAAAGAATGGGGTAAATTTAGTGAGTACCCCTTTTAGGCTCAAAAATCTCACATTTAGTAGTTTAAAATCAATGAGAAACACAAATCCAAGGAACCACTTGCTAATTATCAACTATCAAAAGATCATCTCAAGCATTTCTATTTTTAGCCTATCACAAGAATACAAAAATTGGGTTCAAAAATTCACTGTCTCAATTCATTTGGCACAAAGTTCTCACAATTGGATGCATACTAGAAGCAAGGGGCAATCTAATCATGTGATTATGCCAAACTACGCCTATATGAATGCAACATGCAAAAAAAAAAATTAATACCCCTACCCCAAGCTTAAAAACTTACATTGTCCCCAATGTAAATATTCAAGTCAGAGGGAGGATAAAAATAAAATTGGAACAACTCACTGAGGTGGTGGGTGTTGGCTCAGATGCGGGTCATAGAGCTACTGGAAGACGCATCACGAGCGTGACATTCATCACTGCCAGGCCGTGATCGATTCGGATGCTAGTTATTGGGCCTTGTCACGGCCGTGATATACATCACGGCTAGGCCGTGATCAATTCTGTTCTGTTGGGCTCCTTCGCATCACGCCTGTGATGGCTATCACGGTTGGGACGTGATCAATTATGACTTCCCGCTTCTTCACATCACGCCCGTGATGGCTATCACGGCCTGGGCGTGATCAATTCTGCCTCCACACACTTTTTTTTATATCATGGCCATGATGGCTATCAGGGCCAGGTCATGATGGCTATCAGGGCCAGGCCATGATCTCCTCTGACTTCATTTTTTTCATGCCGTTTTGCTCTTCATGCATTCCTAACCTGAAAATACTTGGCAAAACTTTGTGAGCTTTCTCCTCTAATCTTCTCAAATTATTCAAAACAAAAATCAAAAAAAAATAGCAAGGGAAAGAAAGCTTGGGTTGCCTCACAAGAAGCGCTTATTTACGGTCTTAAGCTTGACCATATTCCCTTCAATCAACCAGGATCAGCTGGGCTTGGGAGTGAAGGAACACCTCTCTTCTAAGGAAGTACTTCAAAGAGCCTATTTTGTTTCAATGGCCACATGCGCTTTCGCTTTGCTCTTTTCACTGAGTTTCATGGTCTTACTTCATCCCTGCGGAAGTTTTAACTCTACATGTTGTGTAACTCCTGGTTCATATTTATTTGGTACATCATTTTTCATGCAAAGTTTGGGAGTTGCTTCCATGTTAAGCTCTTCCTTCACCTTTGGAGGCATTATCTAAATCATGCACACATGACTCTCAAAAGGAAGGTTGTTGTATGAGTTAGTCAAATCAAAATCCACCCTACCTTCCTCTACATTCAAAGAGAGCTTATCATTTTTTACATCTATTATTGCTCCAGCTATGGCCAAGAATTGCCTTCCGAGAATGATAGGGAATTTAGAATTCTTGTTCATATCTAACACCATGAAATCAGTAGGAATGAAAAATTCACCTACCTTTATGGGTACATTCTCTAGTATGCCTAGAGGGTTTTTAGTGGAGCCATCCGCAAATTGTAAAGAGAACTTGGATGGACTCAATTCCTTGGTTCCTAACCTCTCGAAGATGGTAAGTGGCATCAAACTCGCACTAGCCCCTAAGTCACATAAGGCATGGTCTATTTTCACTTCTCCAATTGAGCAAGCAATAGAGAAACTTCCTGGATCTTTTAGTTTAGGAGGCATATTAGTTTTTATCATAGCATCATGCTCCTCAATTAAGCTCTTAGTCTCTTTTTCTACTTGCTTTTTCTTGACTAGCCTTTGTGGGAAAGGTACTGGGGGTTGGTAAGGTGGTGGAGGGACATACTTTGGTTTTATCTCTTCTTGTTCACTCATGTCCACCTCACATTCCACATCCTTTTCAACGACCCCAAGCTTATCATCCATCAAGTATATAGCACTACAGTGCTCATTGGGATTAACTACGGGTTGTCCCGGAAACATACCCCTAGTTCTAAAATATGTACTAGCTTGTTGGGCAATCTGAGTTTCTAACATCTTATTATGGATGGCTATGTTATCTACCTTAGATTTTAACTCCTTTATTGCCTCATTGACTGTCCTATCTTGTTGCCTAAACTCTCCATTTTGCTTTGTTTGAGTTTCAACAAAATTTTTCGAAAGAGACTCAAGTTTAGACTTTTGTACCTGAGGATACCCCAATGCGGGTTTTCTATTACCTTGGCCTTCCTGGAATTCGTGGTCCAACATGTTGTTGTAGTTCCCATAGGAGATATAAAGGCTATTTTTCCTTCCTTGGTTGTAAGAATTTGGGGGAACATAGTTTGGAAAGTTCGGGTTCGTGTCATAGAAATTGTGACAAGAATTCACTTGTTCCCCTGAAGCATCGGATCCAGGAGCACTACCATGTGGTCACTCCATGAAGTCATGTCCCTGCATTCCACAAATCTCACAAGCAACATTAGTAACACCTATTGAACTCACATTAGCTTTTTCAATCTTATCAAAGTGTTTACTCAATAAGTCAACTTTAGACATAATTAAATCATTACCATTCATTTCAAACTTACCCCCTGAAAGCTTTTTCGGGTTATTACATCTTTATGAACCCCATTGGTGATAGTTGGTGGCAACGTTCTCATTGATATCGAATGCTTGAGTCAATGGTCTATTCATCAATACTCCACCAGCTACGGAGTCAAGTGACACCTTCGAAGAATAGTCCAATCCATTGTAGAAGGTATGCACTAAAAGCTACTTCTCAAGCCCATGGTGTGGGCAAGATTCTAGCAATCCCTTGAAAAGATCCCAAGCTTCGGATAAGCATTCTCCTCCTTTTGGAAGAAGTCGGTAATCTGAGTTCGTAGGTAAGCGGTCTTGGATGGTGGAAAGAATTTTTCCAAGAATGCCTGCTCCAATTGGGCCCATGTTGACAACGTATTAGCGGGCACTGACTTCAACCAAGCTCTTGGCTTTCCAATCAGAGAGGAGGGGAATAACCTCAAGCGAATAGCATCAAACGGGGCACCTTGGATTCTTATTGCATCACAAAATTCCAAGAATGTCTCCACGTGATTAGTCGGGTCTTCCGAGGGTAATCCTCCAAATTGATGTCGCCTAATCATGCCAATTAACTGAGGCGGTATAGTGTATCCTCCACATCAATTTCTGGCCTAGCAATCCCAGTTCGCAAGCCCCTAGCAATTGGGTCTCCACATGTGCATTTTTGCATGCATTTTCATATAGTTTAGGCAATTTTAATTTTATTTTTGTTAGTTTTTACCTTGGAACGGGTAAGGCGGGTTTTGTGGTGTTGTTTTGCAGAAATTGAGGATTAAATGCTCAGGATCAACCATGATGGAGCTTGGATGAAGATTGAGCTTGAAAAGTGAAGAAAATGAGCCAAACAGAGCCCATCACGGCCGTGATAGGTCAGCTGAACCAGACCCTCAACAGGCAGAACTGATCACGGCCTAGCCGTGATGAGCATCACGGCCATGATAAACCAAAAATTGAAAAAGCGCCCATGGCAGAACCCGTCACGGCATGGCCCGAAACCCGACCAACCCACCAACCGACCAACCCGATGTATAGATGGGCGGGTTCGGATTTCAATTTTCTTACATCAAACCCGCCCGAACCCGACAAACCCCACCCGAACCCGCCCGATGCTCACCCCTACTTAAACCTCTACCTCCCCACTTGAAATATGTGTTTCTTGGTGAGAATGATGAAAATCCTGTCATAGTGAGCAATGTATTGTCCAAATTGGAAGAGGAGAAACTTGTAAGGGTGCTTAGAGAGCATAAAACAGCTATTGGATGGTCCATCTTAGATTTGAAAGGTATTAGCCCTACATTTTGTATGCACAAGATCATGATGGAGACTGAATTTAAACTGGTGGTCCAACCGCAAAGGAGGCTCAATCCTACAATGAAAGAAGTGCTAAGGAAGGAGGTGCTGAAACTCCTTGAAGCCGGAATGATCTATCCAATCTCCGATAGTGCTTGGGTGAGTCCGGTACAAGTGGTTCCCAAGAAAGGTGGCGTGACCGTTGTGAAAAGCGAGAAGAATGAGTTAACCCCAACTAGAATGGTCACCGGTTGGCGAATGTGTATAGATTACCGGAAG
The DNA here is from genome assembly GCA_030762895.1 of Sophora flavescens. Lineage (NCBI taxonomy): Eukaryota > Viridiplantae > Streptophyta > Magnoliopsida > Fabales > Fabaceae > Sophora > Sophora flavescens. Next base: position 79,946,360 of record CM061069.1, on the reverse strand, counting down.
CTAAATCAAGCTACTAGGAAAGATCATTTCCAACTTCCATTTATGGACCAAATGTTGGAGTGGTTGGCCGGGCAAGCTTATTATTGTTTCTTGGATGGTTATTCGGTCTTTGTAATGCGCCTGCAACATTTCAAAGGTGCATGCTTTCCATTTTCTCTGATATGGTAGAAAACTACATTGAAGTTTTTATGGATGATTTTTCTGTTTTCGGTTCCTCTTATGATAATTGCTTGTCTAACCTTGCTGCTGTGTTAAAGAGGTGCATGGACACCAATTTAGTCTTAAATTGGGAGAAGTGTCATTTTATGGTGCAGGAGGGCATTGTGCTTGGGCACAAGATTTCAGCTAAGGGAATCGAAGTGGATAGATCCAAGATTGATGTAATTGAGAAACTACCTCCACCAGTGAATGTCAAGGGTGTGGGAGTTTTCTTGGCCATGCAGGCTTTTACCAGCGGTTCATCAAAGACTTCTCAAAGATAGCCAAGCCATTGTGTAGCCTTTTGAACAAGGACACACCATTTGTGTTTGACACTGCTTGTCTTACTTCTTTTCAGATTTTGAAAGAAAAGTTGATCACCGCTCCCATTCTTGTTGCACCCAATTGGGAGTCACCATTTGAATTAATGTGTGATGCCAGTGACTACGCAGTTGGGGCAGTTTTGGGACAGCGAAGGGAAAAGTTTTTCCATGCCATTCACTATGCTAGCAAGGTTCTCAATGAGAACCAAATAAATTATGCAACAACTGAAAAAGAGTTGCTAGCCATAGTGTTTGCATTGGAAAAATTTTGTTCATACTTGATTGGGTCCCAAGTCACTATTTTTACTGATCATGCTGCAATTAAATATTTGTTGACTAAGTTAGATTCAAAACCAAGACTCATAAGGTGGATTTTATTGTTGCAGGAATTTGACTTAGTCATTAAGGACAAAAAGGGCAGCGAAAATATGGTGGCTGACCACTTATCTCGGTTGGTGAATGAAGAGGTTACTGCAAAAGAAAAGGACATTCGGGATGAGTTCCCGGATGAGGCCTTATTTCTGGTGCATGAAAGACCATGGTTTGCTGCATGGCAAATTTCAAGGCAGCCAACATTGTTCCAGAGCACCTCACTTGGCAACAAAAGAAAAAATTCTTCCGGGTTGCCAACCATTTCATGTGGGATGACCCATTTTTGTTCAAGGTTGGACCGGATGGCTTATGGAGGAGGTGTGTGAGTCAAGAGGAAGCGAAGAGTATTTTGTGGCATTGCCATAACTCTCCATATGGTGGACATTACAATGGGGATGGGATAGCTGCAAAGGTCCTCCAATCTGGGCTCTTTTGGCCCTCAATCTTCAAGGACTCTTACAATCATGTGAAGAGTTGTGACAAGTGCCAAAGGACCGGGAACATATCTAAAAGGGATGAGATGCCACTTCAAAACATATTAGAGGTTGAAGTATTTGATTGTTGGGGCATAGATTTTATGGGTCCACTTCCACCTTCATTCTCCAATCAATATATCTTGGTGGCGGTGGACTATGTTTCTAAATGGGTGGAGGCCATTGAAACACCGAAGAATGATGCACAAACAGTAATTAAGTTCATCAAAAAGAACATTTTTGCCCGGTTCGGTGTCCCAAGGGTCCTTATAAGTGATGGGGGATCTCACTTCTGCAACTCACAACTGAAAAATGTGTTGACCAAGTATGATGTGAGGCATAAGGTGGCATCTCCATATCATCTGCAAACAAATGGGCAAGCGGAGGTCTCTAACCTGGAGATTAAGCGAATTCTGGAAAAAAATGTGGCCACTTCAAGGAAAGATTGGGCAAAAAAGCTTGACGATGCCTTGTGGGCTTACCGGACTGCATTAAAAACTTCTTTGGGGTTATCTCCGTTTCAGATGGTCTATGGGAAGGCATGTCATCTACCCGTAGAGTTGGAGCATCGAGCCTTTTGGGCATTGAAGTTCTTGAATTTTGATGCCACTTTGGCGGGTGAGAAAAGAGTCAATCAGCTGCATGAATTAGGGGAGATGCGCCTTAATGCATATGAGAATGCAGCTATTTACAAGCAGCGAGTCAAGACTTATCATGACAAGAAGATCGTGATGAAAGCATTTCAGCCGGGACAACAAGTTTTATTATTCAATTCCCGGCTGAGATTGTTTCCGGGCAAGTTGAAGTCTAAGTGGTCGGGACCATTCATTCTCAAAGAAATCTCATCTCATGGAGCTATAGAAGTGGAGGATCCTACTTCAAAAAGGACCTTCAAAGTCAATGGCCAAAGGCTCAAGGCCTACTTGGGTGGTGACATCAAGAGATTGACCACAACTGTGCGCCTTCGTGATCCTTGAGATCACCGACCCGTCAAGCTAGTGACGTTAAAGAAGCGCTTATTGGGAAGCAACCCAAGTTTTCGTTTCCTTTTCCATTTGTTTTTGAATTTAACTCTTGAATAATTTGAGAAGATCAAGAGGAAAAAGATCATAAATTAAAAGATTTGTTAAGTGTTTTCAGGGTAAGAAGGAAGGAAGAGCAAAAAGGGTAGGGACAAACAAAGTCAGCAACCATCATGCCCAGGTCGTGACAGAGGTCACGGCCGTGATCAGCTTAATGAGAAGATCGGAAAGGATCACGGCCCAGCCGTGATACGCATCACGGGCGTGATGAGAGGACCCTGAAGATCAGAGAGCATCACGGCCTAGCCGTGATGGAGGTCATGGCCGTGACAGGCCAGTCTATGGACCAGAATTGATCACGGCCTGCCCGTGATGAGCATCACGGCCGTGACACAATTTCCAGCCTCCCTTTGACTAGGCATGTGAGCCACACCTGCTACCACCTCGATGAGTTGTTCCATTTTTCTCCTCTTTCCGACTTAATTATTTACATTGGGGACAATGTAAGTTTTTAAGCTTGGGGTAGGGGTATTTTTGCAAATTTTTGAATTTTTGCATTTTTCATGTTGCATTCATATAGCCATAGTTTTACATGATCACGTGATTAGATTGCACATTGCTTAGATTATGCATCCAATTGTGAGAACTTAGTGCCAAATAAATTGAGATAGTGAATTGCTGAACCCAATTTTTTTTTATTCTTGTGATAAGGCTACAAATTAAAATTCTTGAGATGATTTTGATAGTTGATAATTAGCATGTGGTTCCGTAGATTTGTGTTTCTCATTGATTTTTGAACTACTAAATGTGAGATTTTTGAGCCAAAAAGGGTACTCACTAAATCTACCCCATTCTTTGTGATAGAGTGTTTATTCCTCTTGGATTGTATTCTCTAGAACTTGACTTGAAACCGTTTTGAAGCTTAAAAATTTTTGAAAACATTTTTGAAAATGATTGAGGCACTAGGTATTTTTCCGGTCTTCTGAGCTTTGATTGATTAAAAGCTACCCCTTAGTTGCCCAATTTTGAGCCTAAAAGAATAAAATACTTTTCTTGGTACCTTGAATTACTTTGATGAATAATGCTTGGTATGGCACCTTTTAAAGTATTACAAAAATGGTAAAAAGGTAGTTGAAAAAGTATGGGATGAGAAAGTTAGAAAATATTTCTCGAGCTGAAAATCCCCTCTTCTCCAATATATATATATATATATATATATATATATATATATATATATATATATTTGGAGAAGGGGATGACAAGAGGAAGTGAGAAATAAAATAAAAAGAAAGAAAGAAAGGTGGAAAATGAATCAAAACCCAAAAAGGTATTTTAGAAGGTGTCATGCTTTGCAATGCCTGATATTTTGTTTAGCCTTCTTGAAATTTCCTTTTCTTGATTTCCCCACCTAACAATTAATCCCATGGCCCCGTTACAACCAAAGTAAAAGACCTCTTGATTCTTATGTGTTTTCATTAATAAAGTAGAGATTTGGTTAATAGTCAAGCTTATGGTAGAATTCATTCCTCGAGGAAATTGAGCGAATTGTCATATATCCTTAAACACTTGAGTGAGGTGAGAAAGAGTGCCCGAATCAGTGAGAATATGAGTTTAGGAAACCTAAGCTTCTAATTGGACTTGAAATTGATCATCTCTTGGTGAATTATTTGAAAATGCATGTTACTTGTATTAGTTACTCGGGTTCTTGGTTCACTATCCATGCTCTGATTATTTATATCTTCTGGCCTTGGTGATTGCTTGAGGACAAGCAAAGTCTTAAGCTTGGGGTGATTTGATGAGTGTGATTTCACCTCATATTTCATGTGCATTTTTGCATGCATTTTCATATAGTTTAGGCAATTTTAATTTTATTTTTGTTAGTTTTTATCTTGGAACGGGTAAGGCGGTTTTTGTGGTGTTGTTTTGCAGAAATTGAGGATTAAATGCTCAGGATCAACCATGATGGAGCCTGGATGAAGATAGATCTTGAAAAGTGAAGAAAATGAGCCAAACAGATCCCATCACGGTCTAGCCGTGATAACCATCACGGCCATGATCAAGCAGAGCTGGAAAGAAAGAAGGTAAAAGTCAGATCTCATCACGGCTTAGCCGTGATGCCCATCACGGCCGTGATAGGTCAGCTGAACCAGACCCTCAACAGGCAGAACTGATCACGGCCGTGATAAACCAAAAATTGAAAGCGCGCCCATGGCAGAACCCGTCACGGCCTGGCCGTGATGGCCATCACGGCCGTGACGCGCATTATTCCTAACCTATAAATAAGCCATCTGGGCAGAACAGAGGAGAGGTGATTTTTACCCTAAAAGGAGGGGTTCTCTGAGCTAGGGGCTGCTGTGACGGCTGTGGAAAGCTTCCATGGAGTTTCTTCTCTCCCTTGTTTCTATTTCTATGATTTTGGCTTTCTCTATGATTATGAGTAGCTAAATTCCCTTTTTGTTGGGATTAGATGTAGCTTAACCGAATCTCATGTATTTGCCTTGATTTATTAATCTGTGTTTATGCTCCTTTATTAGTGTTTGATTCCTATGCTTAATGCTTTTTGTGGTTTGATCACCCATGAATTGTTCTGAGATTTGATTTGCAATTGGGAAGTTCTTATCGTTTCTTGATCTGGAATCAATCACCTAGTAAACCTTGCATCTAGGAATGGATTTTGGTTTATTAGTAATCGTGTAGTCCTTACTCTTAATGCAAATTCATTAATTAGGCCACCTAAGGAATTAGGGTCTAATTAGGGGATTTAGGCTCTTGTCATCTAAGGAATTAGGACTTGAGTAATCTTGTGGGTTGATTTTAATATTTGAAGCATAAACTGGGTTGGTGGTCTTTGTGTTTCATGAGGCAAAGGTTTAGTGAAGTTTAATCCCAACATCTTTCATCATATTTGAAGAATCCCTTTTTCTGCATTCCAAGTGTTTGATAAAAATCCTAAGAGAATTTTTTCCTTTTATTTTGTTTATTTTAACTCTTGTTGGGCTTGGTATTTAGTATTGAGCTCCCTTCCATCCAAATATCCGCTTAGATAGTAGTTGATTTGTTACGTGCTAGTATGTGTCTCGGTCCTCGTGGGAACGATATCCCTCTTACCTCTTTATTACTTGTACGACTTGGTATACTTGCCAAGATCCGTTCCAACAATCGGGATCAACCTTTCTCTTGCTCTTTGTCTTTGTAGTCTCCTTCGTCTATGAAAAGTCATTTCGATCTCGAGGTCAACTTCAATAAGAGTTCCAAGACTTTGGGATTTTCGTATAAAAGAAAATACCTGCAAAGAGGGAGATAGATACACTAGAAAAGAAAGAAAAAATTAATAAAAAAATTAAAAAAAAATGCCCAGAAAAATCAATTAAAAATTAAATTGAAATTCAATAAAGCACAGTCCCCGGCAACGGCGCCAAAAACTTGATAGCGTGAATCCGCAAGTGTATGGCTTCGTCGTCAAGTAATAAAATGATCGAACACACAGAGACCGTGATCTGAAACAACAATTAATTATTAAATTAAAGAAGAAAAATATTTGGTTTTTGAAATTATAATTAACTAACAAATCAAATATTTAAAACGCAATCAAACAGAATCGCAAATCAAATCAAATATGGAGTTTTTCAAATTTAAAGAGATTTCCATGAATTGGGTTACTAACAAGACTGTTTATGCTACTAAACTGACTACCCCTCTTATTAATTATCAAAATGCTTTGAAGGTGAATTTATCCTAATAAAGTTAATGTTCCCTTTCGAGATACAAGAATCGTCCCCAATTAAACCAACCCCTACTCTCGTGGTAATTGTATTTAAATTGAACCCATTAAGGTTTGTGACAATTCAATGAACCCTCGAAAGACCGCTTCTAACTCTCGTGATTTAAGTCCTAAGTTCAATTCTTATGGATCCAATACCTAGGTTCACTTCTCAGTTCCTCCCTATAATATCTAAGACATGCAAATAGGTGATCAATCAATTCACATGGATGAAGCACAATAAGAACCAAATCTAAAGCAAATTGAAATTAACAAAAAGGGAAAAACATCAATTCATCACATAAAACAAGTCTTGGGCATAGCCCCAATTCCTAGAAATAAGACGACTACTCACGCATTGCCATGTTCATAGCAATCTAGAATAACAAAAACATAAAAATCCTAAGAGAAGAGAAGAAATTGAGAAGAAGAGAAATCCTAATTTTTGCCAATTGGTAGCAGCCAAAAGATCTTCTATTTTCGAGCCTAATTGCCTTATTTATAGTGTAGGTTAATTTGGATTTGAAGCTATTACAAAATCATATCAAATCAGCAAAAAAAAAATTTCAGATTTTGCACGTCACAGCCGTGATGCCTGTCACGGCCAGGTCGTGACCAATTCTGACTTGGAGAGCAGGGGTTGGTTTGCCTGTCACAACCGTGATGGCCTTCACGGCCAGGCCGTGAGGACTTTTGCGCTCCCTTTTTTTTCAGCCCTACGCGATCATGGTCGTGATACTTGACACCCCCAGGCCATGATGGTCTCTGTTTGGCTCATTTTTCTTATTTTTCAAGCTCCATCTTCATGCAAACTCCAAATTAATTGGCCTTGAGCAATTTAATCATCAATTCCTTCACACAAAGACCACAGAACCACCGTACTCGTTCCAAAGGGAAAAACTAACAAAAATAAAATAAAAAAATTCTTAAACTACATGAAAATGCATGCAATTTGATAAAGAAATATGAGGTGAAATCACACTCATCAACGTGTCACATGGGGGATTACGTGGCACCACAGGAGTGGTTGCATGGCACGGTGGCTACCTGCCTCCAACGCTCGAGCGTGTAGAAGCCAACGCTCAAGTGTTGGAGCGCTCAAGTGCTAGGGTTCCAACGCTTTAGCATTGGTGCGCTGATGGAGAAAAATAAAGGGCTTAGGTGAACATAAATTTACTTAAGCCAAAGCCAGAAAAATAGAGGAAGAAAGTTAAGAGCTAAGTGAGAATAGAAAAAAGAGAGTTTAGAGAGAGGGGAGAGAAGAGAGAGAAAAGGTCTCGACTCCATTATTGACTCGATCGATCGTCCCGTTACGATTTTGAGTACGTGGTTGTGAACGTGGCGACGACGCCTTCACTTTCCTATCCTTCTCTTCTTCTCTAGTGGAGGTAATTCTTACCATTTTTATGTCAAAATATCGTCCGTTACGGTATTCGACTTATATTTCGTTTAAGTTATCAAATTTCAATTCCGACTTTGTATTAGGATTCCTTGTAACGTACGCTTCGTAATGTGGTGTTTAGGTGAAATTTTGGAAGCTCAGAGGCCATATTACTCTGCGTGGCAGAATTGAAAGTGTAGAGGGGGTGCTCATTTCATGACGTTCAAGTTACCGTACGACTTTCCAGGTGGGGGAAATAAGCCATCTAACGTCTGAAACGGTGAAGTGGCATTTATTTCAATAATGGCGTAGGGCGACCTAAACCCTACTAGGGAACGTGTAATGGACAATATCAATATCATGTTGGGGACTACTTAGTGGTACCGATGATGATATTGAAATTGTAGGTTTATCGCCGTTGAGTATAAAAATATGATATATCATTATTTGAGATTGACTGGTTGTACTGCTTGACTTTTGGTATGTTGTTGATACCTGATGAGTTGTCTGGATTATAAGTGTGGATTGGATGATGAATATATTTATTTTATTATTTTATTTTAATTATATGTGGAGATGATTGGAATGATGACATGTTGATATGATGGGTGGTTATTGTGATTAGGGATTTTATGAGTGTTGATACGTGATAAGCTATGGTGATGTGTGTGGGGGTTCATGATACATATGTTCAGAAGTGCTGAACTTAGATGATTATTTTGAGGTTGTTTACGATATAATGATGAGAGTTTCAGGCACTAGGGGATGACCGAGAGATGGTCTGTGATATTTTCATATGCACTAGGGGTTTTATTCCCCGAGGGATGTATCCCCGTGATTCAGATTATTTTTAGGACTGTCCCAGACATCATCATCATCATCATCATCATTATTGTTGTTGTTGTTGTTGTTGTTGTTGTCGTCGCAGATATAGTTCATGCATTGCATGAGCACCCTCGTGTTGGGACCAGGGTGTGCACCGACGTGTATTGTGCAACTATAGTGCCATTGCTTTGCATGGACATTCTCTCTCCACGGATGAGGATGTGCGCCAGGGACTCTGGAGACGTGTCGATGATTGAGATGGATATCTGGATATGTGGCCGTACATGATGATACACATTGCATTGCATTGCATCATGATGGAGGATATAAGAAAATAATAGACGTACCGAGGATGGTTTTACTTATATATATATATATATATATATATATATATATATATAGAGAGAGAGAGAGAGAGAGAGAGAGATAAGGAGATGTATGTTTAGTGCGTTGTTATGGATTTAAATGTTGCTAAACCCTTTCCATGTTTGACGTTAAATAGTTTCTTATCCCCTTTATGCTTTCTTGTATGTTGATTCTTTACTATTTTACCTTAGACCTGGATCACACGGATGGCGCATTGGGATCATCCTTAGATGATGCAGTCGGTGGGGTTCCCCCTCAAGGGGACTTTTGAATTTGAGTTTGTGGATCCCAAAGGGTGGCTAGTGGACACAGTCACTCGATTTGCGGCCTATACGGGTCTCGTCTTGCTGACTACTGGATTGGGTCAGGGAGCTCCGCTAGGTTTGGTTGGTACTTTTTGAGCCGGTCAAACGTTTCCCTTTTCCTATCGGATTTCCAAATGCATCGTTGCCGTCGATGCAGGAGATAGTACCAGTTCCCTTCTTAGTACCCTTTGAGGTACCTGAACCAGAACCCGCACCAGCGCCAGCACCCGCACCAGAGCCTGTCATGAAACCAGTTCCTGAGGAGGACTCGGTGGTACCAGTCATTGATTCGATGCCTATCCCGGAGGTACCCGTGCTTTCCAAGGTTAGAGCGATAGGGTCGGAGTCCTCTAGAGTGTCATTCAGGTACAGTAGAGCTTACCGATGGTTATTCTAGAGGTCTTCTAATAGGAGCTTTTCTAGCGGGAGTAGAGGAGTAGTGGGACCGTCGAGACTCAGGGGTGACGACAAGGGTAGTAGTCGGTGATGGTACAGGACAGTGCTATCTACCTAGGTATATAGGTATGTGTGAGGTTTTGGTGTACTTTTGAGAGGGGACAGGGATCTTGAGAGCCGATGAGGCATCTTTCTTTTAGACTTTGGATGTATTTTTGTTTTAGTCCTCTGATCCGCTGTCGCACACGGGTCAAATAAATCAGAATTTAAAACTGTAGTATAGGGTAATAACCTTGGTCGTCTCGCAAGGATCTCTGATTCAATTAACCAAATACAAGAATCATGCAAAGTAATGAGAAAAGGGGGGATTTTCGAATTCAATGAAAAAAGAAAATAGATTGTAAAAGAGATATGAGAATCAATATATCAAATCGACTAATCCACTGGTTTAAGGTAATTTCACTTGGACCTATCACGGGTTTCAGAGGATCTAATCTCTTTTCGTGATTCCATTCTTGTTTGATCATAGAATTAGCCAATCAAGCATCAATTAATTCTATATGAATTCCTACAGGATTAAGCATCACAGAATTTGATTAATTATAATTGTGGAACAAGTGTCACAAAACCATAATCATTCTTATAACCGAATTCAATCAAACCTACACTAAGCGTCGTAGATCATATCAATACTTATTTGTAACAAATCAAAACAAGGGTTCAAAATGTTTCGAATAAACTCAAATCAGATTTATAATTAGATTAGAATGCAAAAACGAGTTTGGGTGATTAAGCATCATAACACAAAAACGGAATTGCAAACAAAGATCAAGAGATAAAGGATTAAAAGGAAAAGATATAGAATCACTAAAACAAAATTAACATTTAAAACCAAACCTCAAGGTCTTTACAAAAATCTCTAACCAGTGATTTAATCTAAGAGTTTAGCCTTCCATGGGAGGCTTAAATGAAAATCAAAGATGGAGAAGGAAGAGAGAAAAACAAAACCCTCTGAGATGCCGCCTCCCTCCAAAAGTGATAAACAAGGTCTCAAAAAACCTATTAATAATCCTAGGGTAAACTAATACGTCTGACCTAGAGAGCCCAATGGGAATTAATTGGCCCATTAACTATTAATTACATGGAGACATGACAACAATAAGTCCAATTCCCGCATTAATTTGGAAAGCTTCGGTAATTAGCATTTTCGACCATCAAATATTCCGAACTGGGCAGACTGGTCAACATAAAAGTTGTAGGTCTGCTTCTTAGCTTTCCAACGTCACCAAGAGCACTCAAATCGGACAAGTATAGCCCAAGTTATGGCCTGTAGAAGGGAGATGGGTCAGGATGCACTAAAATCCGAAAATTGACTAAGAAATTCATTAAAGCCCAATTAAGACCCAAAGATGTGAAAACATGCTAAGGATCAATTATTGGGCACAATACACATCCAAGAACACCAAGTGCAGTGCTATAAAAAGTGAAATGCATTGATCAAATTCCCCACACTTAAGCTTTTGCACTCCGAGCAAAACTCATGGTCAAGACATAAAACCATCCAAAGAAAGATGAGCAAAATAAAATGAATAAAAGCAAAGATGCATTTCCAATGAATCATAAGAATGCAAAGTGGCAAGTGAATGCTCATCCAAGGATTCAAGGAACCATGACAATCATAAACAACATCTTAGAACACTCAAAGTAATCAAGGGAATAGAAATCCTCGCAAGATATAGAATTCTCTCAATCTCTCAAGTGTTTAGGCTAGTGTTTACACTCAAAGCTCATTAAAAGCTTGCACTACCATAGGCTTGACAAGCCTCTAACATCCACACTTGAAACACGTGCACATAAAGATCAAAAGGACTTTGTTAAGGTTGTAATGGGGCCAAGGTCAAGATGGGATAAATGAAAGGATAACTAAGATATAAACCCAAGAGGATAGAGGATCAATGGAAATTAATTACTAAATAATCATGAGAGAGCACTTCAACAAAATACAATTCCAATCCACTTCTCCATTTTCACACTTTTGTTCTTTATTTTCACATTTTCCCTTTTTTTGCATCAAAACCAACTTATTTCAATTTTTTTCTTTCCTTTTTTTTTCTTTTTTTCTCTTTTTTTTTTTTTTTTTTGCTTTTTGCTTTTTGCACTAGCCAAATTTCCAATCAAGCAACAACATTTACATATTCTAGCACATCCCAACTTTTGAGCCCCCCACACTTATGCAAAATTCATTTTCCAAATAATTCCAAAGCAAAGCTCATTTATTCCCTAATGTAGGGTCAAATCAGTGTTTTTCACTTTCAAGCTTTTAATGAGCTATAAAACAAAGAATGAGATAAATAGGCTCAAATGGGCTATCAAGGGGATAATTGTAAGGTAGGCTTATTTGGCTAGTGGTTTAAAAAGAAGATCAAAAATTGTCTAGATCACTTCATTAAATGCATGTGAACAAGAAGTTTCAAAAAAAGTCAAGTCAAGTTCTAGAGTAACTAACAATCATGAGCGAAATCACACAACAAGGAAAGAGAATGGCAAAGTGTATTCCATTCATTTTAAGGCTAAAATCTCACAAATGACCAATTTCTATCACAAATGATGCACAATTTAGTATTCCAATCCAACTTATCATACTAAGAATGCAAGAAAGTCATCCATATCATGCCACAGAACCTATAGTCCAAGAATAGTGAAATCACTCACAACTTACACAAACTTCGAAATTCAATGAAAAAAACATGCAATTCAAGGAGTTTTTTTTTTTCTTTGAAAATAAAAATCATGCAAAACTGAAAATAAAACAAAACAAAAACGAAAGTTTAAAACTAAACGCTAAAAGATCCACCCCCCCATCCCTACACTTAATTCACATATTGTCCTCAATGTAAGCATATAGCAAAAGAAAGACAAGCATAAAATAAGGGTAAGGAGAGAAAGCACCCTCATCAAGGTGGAGAAGTTGAAGTTGAGGGTGGGTAGGCTTTTCCAAAGAGAGTTCTTCTATAGCTTCCTCCTCAAGTGTGGGGCTCTCATGGAAAATTTTGAGATGGTGGCCATTGACTTTGAAGATCTTATTTTCCACTGCACCATACAGAAAAGTGTTAGTAACAACAAAAGGACCAATCCACTAGGATCGAAGCTTACCGGCCATGATCTTAAGGCGAGAGTTGAACAATAACACTTTTTGCCCAACAGAAAATTCCTTTCTAGATATCATCTTGTCATGAAAGTGTTTAGTCTTCTCCTTATAAATCTTGGAGTTCTCATAAGCTTCTAACCGAAGCTCCTCAAGTTGTTGCAATTGAAGCTTTCTCTCCAAGCCCGCTTGGTCAAATTCAAATTTACAACTCTTTACCGCCCAATAAGCACGGTGCTCTATTTCAACCGGAAGGTGGCATGCCTTACCAAACACAAGTCGGTAGGGGGACATCCCTATAGGTGTCTTGTATGCCATCCTATGAGCCCAAAGAGCTTCCTCTAGCCAGCGACTCCAATCCTTCCTATTTGGTTGAACCGTCTTTTCTAGAATCTGTTTGATCTCCCTATTTGAGATTTCAGCTTGCCCATTAGGTTGGGGATGATAAGGTGTAGATACTCTATGCACAACCCCATACTTCCAAAGCAATGACTCCATGGTGCGATTGCAAAAGTAAGTGCCTTGGTCGCTTATAATGGCTCTAGATATCCCAAACCTACAAAAAATATTAGACCTGACAAGATCCACAACAACTCGAGAATCATTAGTCTGAGTGGCTTTGGCCTCCACCCACTTAGAGACATAATCAAAAGCAAGCAAAATGTAAGAAAAACCAAAAGAGACAGGAAAGGGACCCATAAAATCAATACCACACACATCAAATATCTCACAAAAAAGCATAGGTTGTTGGGGCATCTCACTCCTGTGAGTGATGATTGTTCCTGCTCTCTGGCACTGCTCACAAGTGCGAAAGGTCTCAAATGCATCCTTGAAGATGGTGGACCAAAAGAAACCTGAGTCCAATACTTTCCTCGTTGTCCGTTGTGGTCCAAAGTGTCCTCCCACTTGAGAGGCATGACAAAAGTGAACAATGGACTGAATCTCATGGTCGGGGACACATCTCCTAATCACCTGGTCACTACAAAATTTCCACAAATAAGGGTCATCCCACACATAATATTTTGCATCATTCTTAAGTTTATCTATTTGTGCTTTAGATGCATGTGCAGGTAAAACGTTAGCAACCAAATAATTAACTAAATCAGCAAACCAAGGTCTCACATCTTGCAGCTGTAAAAGCTGCTCATCAGGGAAATCGTCATGAATGGGGAGAAGATCCTCAACCCTCTCTATCATCGTCAAATGGTCTGCTACTAGGTTCTCTGTCCCGCTCTTATCTCTAATCTCCAAATAAAACTCCTGGAGCAACAACATCCACCAAATAAGTCTTGGCTTTGCCTCTAGTTTCTTCAATAGGAACTTTAAAGCTGCATGGTCAGTAAAAACAAACACTTTAGAACCAAGCAAATATGATCTAAATTTGTCAAGTGCAAATACAACGGCTAGAAATTCTTTTTCAGTGGTGGTATAATTAGCCTGTGCAGAATCTAAAGTCCTAGAAGCATAGTAAATAACATGGGCAGCTCTACCAACTCTCTGTGCAAGGACAGCTCCCAATGCATAATTAGATGCATCACACATAATCTCAAAGGGGAAAATCCAATCAGGTGGCTGAATAATGGGAGTGGAGGTCAAGGCCTTCTTTAGGCAGTCAAATGCCTCTTTGCATTTGTCATCAAAGGTAAAGTTCACATCCTTTTGCAACAAATTGGACAGTGGAAGGGCTATCTAACTAAAATCCTTGATAAAGCGCCTGTAGAAACCTGCATGACCAAGAAATGAACAAATCTCATATATGCAAGATGGATAAGGCAAATTAGAAATCACATCAATCTTGACAGGATCCACTTCCATCCTTTTCTTAGATATCACATGTCCTAAAACTATGCCTTGTTCTACCATAAAATGACATTTCTCATAATTAAGAACAAGGTTAGTTTCAATGCATCTATGCAGAACTCTATCCAAACTGTCCAAACATACATCAAATGAGGAACCATACACAGTAAAGTCATCCATAAACACTTCTATGAAATGTTCTTAAAAATCAACAAAAATACTAATCATGCATCGCTGGAAAGTGCCAGGGGCATTGCATAGGCGTAAGGGCATCCTCCGATAGGAAAAAGTGCCAAAAGGGCAAGTCAATGTGGTATTTTCCTGGTCCTTAGGTTCTATATTAATCTGGAAGTAACCTAAAAAACCATCAAGAAAACAATAGTGAGATTTTCCAGCCAAGCGCTCAAGCATCTGATCAATAAAAGTTAAAGGGAAGTGATCCTTTCGATTCGCTTGGTTGAGTCTCCTATAGTCAATGCACACTCTCCAACTGTTTTTCACTCTAGTGGGGATAAGTTTATTATTCTCATTCTTAACCATTGTGAGGCCAGTCTTCTTAGGAACTACTTGGATAGGGCTCACCCATTGACTATCGGATATAGGATATATGATGCCAGCTTGTAGAACCTTAGTCACCTCCTTCTTCACCACATCCAGAATCAAGGGAATAAGTCGCCTTTGTGGCTACCTTACTGGTTTCACTCCATCCTCAAGTAATATCCTATGCATGCACATGGAGGGGCTAATGCTAGGAATGTCAGCCAAGGTCCTTCCAATAGCTTTCTTATGTTTCCTTAAAATTTGCAGCAGCTTTTCCTCTTGTTCAGCATAAAGGACTGTGGAGATAATGACAGGTAGCTTCTCATTCTCTTCCAAATATGCATATTTCAAGTGCTCTGGGAGTGGTTTGAGCTCTAAAGTAGGTGGCTGCTCAATGGACGGAAGTATCCTGGCGGAAGGAATTGCATCTGTAGCCTGTAAATCTTTATTTTATAACTATATGATAT
Source organism: Sophora flavescens (assembly GCA_030762895.1). Taxonomy (NCBI): domain Eukaryota; kingdom Viridiplantae; phylum Streptophyta; class Magnoliopsida; order Fabales; family Fabaceae; genus Sophora; species Sophora flavescens. Next base: position 79,930,987 of record CM061069.1, on the reverse strand, counting down.
CTGCAAAAATATTATCAGGTTCAGCCATGCAGTCTGCAACATCAGAACAAACAGAACACAACTGAAAGTTAGTGCAAGTGTTGCAAGTGTATGTATCATGAAAATCAGACAAAGAAGGGAAATCTGCAGTAAGTAAATCAGGATAAGTGTCATCAACTAAGTCAGCAAGTAATTCAATTTGTAAAACAGAATACTCCTCCATGGGGCGTTTCACGGCATCAAAGATGTTAAATCTGACTACACTATCCCCAAATTCCATGGGAAGTGTCCCAGCATGAACATCAATCTTGGTTTTGGCTGTCTTGAGGAAGGGTTTGCCAAGTATAATGGGAATCTTGCTGGAATTTGATTCTCCCTCCATGACAAAATCTGCTGGAAAAATCAGGTCATTAACTCTAACGAGTACATCCTCTACAAGTCCAGCAGGGTGAGCATTGCTCATATTTGCTAACTGAATGACAACACATGTATTCTGCAAAGGTCCAAGAGCAAGAGAGTTAAAGACAAATGTAGGCATAACATTAATGGAGGCACCTAGATCTAACATGGCATTTTCAAATTTACTATTGCCTATGGTGCATGGAATGGTAAAAGTTCCTGGATCCTTGCACTTTTAGAGCATCATGGGCTGTATGAGTGCTGAAACATTGCGCCCCATGTTGATATTTTCATTTCATTTCAGCCTTCTCTTGTGTGTGCACAACTCTTTAAGGAACTAGGCATATCTCGGAATCTGCTTAATTGACTCAAGGAGGGGAATGTTCACTTCAACCTTCCTAAATGTGTCCAAGATTTCCTTGTCCCTATCTGCCTCATCCATCTTCTCACTTTTTCTGGCACTTGAGTTTTCTGCTACAGCATGTGGCTCATGAACTTCTGGGGTCACAACAGCCTTGTCGGATCTGAGAGTAATTGCACTGACATTCGGGTTTATTACCGACTGGGCAGGCAGTTTGTCAGATCCATGAGTCTGCATCTGATTAATTGAAGTTGTCAGCTGTCCAATCTTAGCCTCCAAATTCTGAATGGTAGAATCTGTTCTTTGCTGGAATTGGAGATTCTGAACTGCTATCTGCTTGACAAGGTCTTCCAATGAAGACTCGAATTTGGTAGCTGTTGTGTTGTTCTATTGCACTGACTGCGGGGCAGGTTGTTGCCTAGGTTGTGCAGAAGTATCTCCCCATTTCAGATTTGGATGGTCTCTCCAGCTGGGGTTGTACCTGTTAGTGGACAGATCATGGTTGTAGCATTGTCTGTCAATGAATATATTAGCTACATAGGCTTGAGGGGTATCAAAATTGTTACTCTCCTGCAGTGAAGGGCATGCATCTGTCAGATGCTCCTTTGAGGTGCAAATACCAAAAACTCTAGCTGTTTGAACTTGATTCACTGCTAATTGTTTTACCAAAGAAGCAAGTCCATCGATCTTGGTCTCCATGTGTTTATTATCAATAGCTCGAATCTCATTCACTCCTTTTGTAAGTACCACTGAGTTGCTTCTGGTGGTGAACTGTTGGGAATTGATGGGCATGTTCTCAATGAGGCTTCTTGCATTAGCTGGGGTTTTATCCACAAGTGCTCCTCCACTAGTAGCATCCACAATGTTTCGATCCATAGGCAGCAAGCCTTCATAGAAATGTTGGATGAGCAATTGTTCAGAAATTTGATGGTGATGGCAGCTTGTGCACAACTTCTTAAATCTCCCCCAGTATTCATGCAAAGATTCCTTATCGAACTACCTAATGCCACATATCTCTTTTCTGATTGAAGCAGCTCTAGATGCAGGGAAGAATTTTTCTAGAAATGGCTTGTTGAGGTCATTCCAGCATGTCACAGAACCTGGCTAAAGATAGTATAGCCAGTCTTTGGCAGCATCCTGCAGTGAGAATGGGAAAGCTCTAAGCTTGATATGCTCCTCTGGAATGACTTGGGGTCTCATGGTGGAGCATACAATGTGGAACTCCTTCAAATGCTTGTGAGGATCTTCACCTGCATGTCCATTAAATTTAGGCAGTAAGTGAATCAGGCTAGATTTAAGTTTATCGGGAATCTCAACATCAGGATAATCAATACACAAAGCATTATTGGTGATATCAGGTGCAGCAAGTTCTCTTAGTGTCCTTCCAGTCATGGTATCAATACTAACAACATATTCATAATCAAATAGAGTATGACTAAATATGCTATAACTATAACTATCACTATCACTACCTATGTTATTACCAGTCCTATTAAGTCTATCAAGTTCATGAAAAGTCCTATATATTTCAGGATCAAAGGGAAACAAAGCCTCAAGATTGGATCTAGTCATGCATCATGAAAACAGAATAAGGTAGTAAAACAATTCAAAAAATATCAACAATGTCCTAATTGTTGAAATGAAAAATAAAATGACAAACCGTACCAAATAAAACCTAAAAAAATCAAAAACACCACAGAAAATCTCTAAAAATAAAACAAAAAAAAACACAAATTTTTTTGGATTTTTTTTTAAAATACGAAAAATTCAAAAAATTGAAAAAGTGGTCTAAACCAAGGTTTACAAAACCAGACCGGCCATCAAACCGGTGAAGGCAGCGATTCGAGGTTCAACGGTCCAACCGAGGTTGAACTGTGGTTGAACCGGTTATAATTAAATAATATTATTTTAATTTTTAATATAATATTTGTAACAATATTAAACAAAAAAACAACATAACAACTAAAATTATTAAGCACAATTTTTTTATTTTGAAATTAAACTAAATAAATATAAAGATATATGTTAAAATCATCTTCATAGGGAAAACCAACCCAAAATCTACAACCAGCCAACATATGTTAGAAAACAAAAGAATTGGGTTTCGACTAGGACGACCCAAATCCTTTTATACTAATTTTTTTTTTTAGGAAACCGGTTCAGGCCGGTCCACTACCGGTTATGACCGGTTTTGAACCGGTTCTCCGGTTTTTCCACTGGTTCAGTACAGGGATGGTTTTCCCTGTAAACCGGACCGGCCAAGGTCACGGTTCCCAGTTAACCCGGTCGGACAGGTCGGTCCGGTCCGGTTTTGAAAACCTTGGTCTAAACGATGAAATTTCGGAATTTGACCCAAAGCCACTTAATTAGTCCCTAATAAGTGGGTCTTGGTCATTGATTTTTTTTGGATTTTCTCTGTAATTGTCGGAGTAATCTGACGAAGTTGACCGAAAACCGATTTTCGGGTCAAGGGCAAAACTGTCACTTTTCAGTCAGGAGACCAATCTCACTGTGCAATTCCACTGAAAAACAAAGAAAACACTAAAATAAAATGTCAGTTATAAACTCAAGTGAGTAGGGTTCTTGAATTGGCTAATGGAGATCAAAGATCCCCGGCAACGGCGCCAATTTGATCCGCTGTCACACATGGGTCAAATAAATCATAATTTAAAACTGTAGTACAGGGTAATAACCTTGGTCATCTAGCAAGGATCTCTGATTCAATTAGCCAAATACAAGAATCATGCAAAGTAATGAGAAAAAGGGGGGATTTTCGAATTCAATGGGAAAAGAAAATAGATTTCAAAAGAGATATGAGAATCAATATATCAAATCAACTAATCCACTGGTTTAAGGTAATTTCACTTGGACCTACCACAGGTTTCAGAGGATCTAATCTCTTTTCGTGATTCTATTCTTGTTTGATCATAGAATTAACCAATCAAGCGTCAATTAATTCTATATGAATTCCTACTGGACTAAGCATCGCGGAATTTGATTAATTATAATTGTGGAACAAGTGTCACAAAACCATAATCAATCTTATAACCGAATTCAATCAAACCTACACTAAGCTTAGTAGATCCTATCCATCCTTATTCGTAACAAATCAAAACAAGCGTTCAAAATTCTTCGAATAAACTCATATAAGATTTATAATTAGATTGGAATTCAAAAACAAGTTTGGGTGATTAAGCATCAAAACACAAAAACGGAATTGCAAACAAAGATCAAGCGATAAAGGATTAAAAGGAAAAGATATAGAATCACTAAAACGAAATTAAAATTGAAAACCAAACCTCAAGGTCTTTGTAAAAATCCCTAACCAGTGAATTAATCTAAGAGTTTAGCCTTCCATGGGAGGCTTAAATGAAAATCAAAGATGGAGAAGGAAGAGAGAAAAACAAAATCCTCTGAGATGCCGCCTCCCTCCAAAAGTGATAAACAAGGTCTCAAAACACCTATTAATAATCTTAGGGTAAAATAATACTTCTGACCTAGAGAGCCCAATGGGAATTAATTGGTCCATTAACGATTAATTACATAGAGACATGACAACAATAAGTCCACTTCCCGCATTAATTTGGACAGCTTCGGTAATTAGCATTTTCGACCATCAAAAATTCCGAACTGGGAAGAGCGGTCAACATAAAAGTTGTAGGTATGCTTCTTAGCTTTCCAACTCCACCAAGAGCACTCAAATCGGACGAGTATAGCCCAAGTTATGTCCTGCAGAAGGGAGACGGGTCAGGATTCACTAAAATCCAAAAATTGACAAAGAAATTCATTCAAGCCCAATTAAGACCCAAAGATGTGAAAACATGCTAAGAATCAACTATTGGGCACTATACACATCAAAAAACACCAAGTTCAATGTTATAAAAAGTGTATTAAAACGTATTGAACATCCTCAGTTTGTACATATTTGGGATCCTACTGATGAGAATCCATTTTTCAGTACTTATATGATGTATATGATTATGTATGGATGTATATGAATATATATATATATATATATATATATATATATATATATATATATATATATATCTGTGTGTGTGTGTGTGTGTGTGTGTGTGATGGTTGTTTTATTTAAGTTTTAATTTTCCACTTTTTTTAATATCATCGCATAATACTAATATCACGATTAGGTTTTAATAACTTCGGGTTTTCTTTAATGGGACATCGAGACGTCTCATTTGGTGGTATCAGAGCAGTTCGATTCTAATCTGACTGTGAGTTAGGGTATACTGGCCATTTTAGTTGAATCCATATCGGATAATGACAATGCTTAGAAGTTGGGTAGTGAGTCAGTACGCGATAATTTGCATTGATGTGACATATAGTATTTATATTCTAGTTGTATGTAGTATTATATGTCTTATTAATGTGGGCTAATGATTTCCTTTAACATGATCATGGCTCGAGGCAGAGGTCGAGGACTTAGAGGACGAGGGGGTGGTAGAACCCCAGAGAGAGTGGCCGAGGAGACTTCTCAGCTTGAGGTAGGAGCTGGAGGTGGAGGATAGTCATCTGAGACTCTCCAGACTATTCGTGAGTTAGCATCCGTTTTGTTGCAGCAGGCACAACAAAATGCTCAGAGTATGCAGAGAGATGTAGAGTTACAGGAGCAACAGGACAGGAGAAGAGCTGCTGAGACCGAGGACGCAGGGTTGGCTACCTTCCTGAAAGGGGAGCCACCCCAATTCCGAGGTGATTATGATCCAGAGTAAGCTGAGTGGTGGATTCAGGAGCTCGAGAAGATTTTTGATACCATGAGTGGCAGAGACGTCATGAAGGTGACATATGCTGCTTTTATGCTGACAGGAGGAGCAGAGTCATGGTGGAGAGGAAAGAGGAGGTTGCTAGAGGTAGAGGGCAGGTTGATTAGTTGGGATTTGTTCAGAGATTACTTCTTCGAGAAGTACTTCTCGCGGTTGGTCAAACGCGAAAAGGAGAGGGAGTTCACGAGTCTCTGCCAGGGGGACATGAGTGTTGGTGACTACACATCCAGATTTAAGGCTTTGATGCAGTTTTGAGTTCTACCAGAGGTTCCCGGACGAGGATTGGCAAGGTCTGAGAGATTTGAGGTGGGGTTACGGCACGAGTTGAGGAGGGCAATAGTGCCCTTGGACATTTTGAGCTTTCCAGAGTTAGTGGAGATGTGCAATGCCATTGAGAGTATGGATCAATGGTAGGCTGCAAAGCTGAGGCAGCAGCAGAGTGGAGGTCCTACTAGAGCAGGTTATCAGAGGAAAGGAGATAGAGGTTCTCGGTGGAGGAAAGGACATACACTAGACCAGCGTTGAGTACTTAGACATCTGCACCAGTACCAGTTACATCGGCACCAGTTACCAGAGAGGGCCAGCAGTAGAGAGGCCCAGTTTGTTTCAGATCCGGAGGTGCGCATTATATCAGAGAGTGCTAGGAGAGATCTGGTTGTTTCATTTATGGAAAACCAGGTCGCTTTGCTAGGGATTGCAGGCAGAGAGGAGTACAACAGCAGCCAGCTACAAGCAGAGGAGAAGGTACTTACAGAGGTGGAGCTAGGAGAGGAGTTCCAGTGGCAGGACGACAGACGGCCTGACCTCAGGCTACAGGGAGGGTGTTTACCGTGAGAGGGGCTGAATCCTCTCAAACTGCAGATCTTATTCAAGGTATGTGTTTAATATCAGACTCTCGTCTGTGTTATTTGACTCAGGCACTACACATTCATTTGTTTCACATGAGTGTGTGGATCATTTACATTTACCCGTTTCCCAGTTACCATATACTCTTATAGTATCAACCCCCAACAAATGATTCTTTGATGACTATGTATTTTTGCCTACAGTGTCCTATAGTTGTTGAAAATAGGTTATTCCTTGTGGATCTCATATGTTTGCCTATGCAACAGATAGAATTTATTCTTGGCATGGATTGGCTTTTGGCTAACCATGTAGTGTTAGATTGTGCCCGAAAGACCCTGTCTTTTCTTGAGCCTTCTAGCATAGTATCTGCCAATGAAGGAGCAACTATGAGGAGTGATGATTCTTGGCAGTATGATGCTTTTCTCCTTGGAGGTTAAGGAGACTCCGAGTATAGATTCTATGCCTATCGTGAGAGAATTTCTTGAGGTTTTCCCTCATGATGTTCCAGGTTTGCCACTAGAGAGGAAAGTTGAATCCACCATAGATCTCATACCAGGGACAGGACCTATATCAGTAGCTCCTTATCCGATGTCACCTGTAGAGTTAACAGAGTTGAAGAAACAATTGGATGATATGATGAAAAAGGAATTTATCAGACCTAGTGTGTCACCTTGGGGAGCACCAGTTTTGTTTGTAAGGAAGAAGAACGGAAGTTCTAGGTTGTGTTCGGATTATAGGTAGTTGAATAAGGTTACAATCAAGAACAATTATTCGTTGCCTAGGATAGATGATCTTATGGATCAATTAAAAAGGGCTTCAGTGTTTTCTAAGATTGACTTAAGATCCAGATACCATCAGATTAGGGTGAAGAAGGAGGACATACCTAAGACAGCTTTCAGGACGAGGTATGGACACTATAAGTACCTAGTTATGATGTTTGGTGTGATTAATGCTCCAGCAGTGTTCATGGATTACATGAACAGGATATTTAGACTGTTCCTCGATAAGTTTATGGTGGTATTCATTGATTATATTCTTATCTATTCCCGTACTCGGGAAGAACACGAGGAACATCTGAGAGTTTTGTTACAGGTGCTGAAATATAGGTAGTTATATTTGAAGCTATCCAAGTGTGAATTTTGGTTAGAGGAGGTTCAATTTTTAGGTCATATAATTAATAAAGAAGGGGTAGCAATTGATCCAGTTAAGGTAGAGGCTGTGATTAAGTGGGAGAGGCCTAAGTCAGTAAGTGAGGTGAGGAGTTTTCTAGGTCTAGCTGGGTATTACAGGAGGTTCATTGAAGGTTTCTCGAAGATTGCGTTGCCTATGACGCAGTTAACGAGAAAGGGTACGTCGTTTGTTTGGATGGAAAAGTGTGAAGAAAGTTTTCGGACGTTAAAGGAGAAGTTGACTACATCTCGAGTGCTGACGTTACCAGATCCTTTAGGATAGTTTGACGTGTGCTGTGACGCATCATATCAAGGTTTGGGTTGTATTTTGATGCAAGAGTGAAGAGTGGTGGCTTATGCTTCCCGACAGTTGAGGATTCATGAAAGGAATTATCTGACCCATGATCTGGAGTTGGCAACTATAGTGTTCGCAATGAAGATATGGCGACACTATCTATAGCAAAGTTTAATGTGTTCAGCGATCACAAGAGTCTAAAGTATTTGTTTGATCAGAAGGGGTTGAACAAGAGGCAGCATAGATGGATGAAGTTTATTAAAGATTATGAGTTTGATCTTCAATACCATCCTGGGAAGGCTAATGTAGTGGCAGATGCACTGAGTATGAAGTCTTTGCAGGTGTCCCCAATTATAGTGAAAGAGATGGAGTTGCTGAACAGTTTAGAGATATGAACCTAGGTGTGGATTTGACTAAGAATAGAATATGCTTAGGTATGATCACCATCAGTAGTAAGTTTCTGAGGGATCTTAAAGTTAAACAGGTTCAGGATGAATATTTGCAAGAGGTGAGTCGAGGTATAGATGAGGGTAAGTTTGCTGATTTCAGTAGAGGTATAGATGGTGTGTTGAGGTTTAGAGACCGGATATGTGTGCTAGAGGATTTAAAGCTTAGGAAGATGATCTTAGAAAAGGCACATAAGAGTAAGCTGAGTTTTCACCCAGGAGCCACCAAGATGCGGGACTTAAATAAGATGTTTTGGTGGCCAAAGATGAAGAAAGAAGTGGCGGAGTATGTTCTAATGTGTTTAGTTTGTCAAAAAGCTAAGATAGAGCATCAGAAACCTGCTGGGTTATTACAGTTATTGGATATCCCAGAATGGAAGTAGGATATAGCTATGGACTTTGTGGTTGGATTACCACGAACACCGAAGTAGTTTGATGCGATTTGGGTTATCATTGATAGGTTAACGACGTGTGCTCACTTCTTCCCTATTGGTGATACTTAGAGTTTAGAGAAGTTGACCCAGATCTATATCAAGGAAGTTGTGATATTGCACGGTGTGCCATCGAGTATTGTCTCCGACCTAGATCCTAGATTTACATCTAGATTTTGGAGGCAGTTACACAATGCTTTGGGAACTAAGTTGAGGATGAGTTAGGCTTATCATCCTCAAACGGATGGGCAGTCAGAGAGAACAATTCAATCATTGGAGGATTTTTTAAGAGCTTGTGTGTTAGAACATTGATGAGTGTGATTTCACCTCATATTTCTTTATCATATTGAATGCATTTTCATGTAGTTTAGGCATTTTTAATTTGATTTTTGTTAGTTTTTACCTTGGAACGGGTAAGGCAATTTAGTGGTGTTTGTGTGCAGGAATTGAGGATTAAAATGCTCAGGATCATTTATGTTAGTGCTTGCATGCAGATGGAGCATGAAAAGCAAGAAAACTGAGCCAAATAGAGGCCATAACGGCCTAGCCGTCACAACCATCACGGCCATGATCGAGCAAGGCTGAAAAGAAAAGAACGAAAAAGTCAGACCCTGTCACGGCCAGACCGTGATGGCCATCATGGTTGTGACAGGACATCGGTGCCAAGTTTTCCAAGACAGAATCCATCACGGCCTAGCCTTGACAGGCATCACGACCGTGACACGCAATATCTGGAATTTTAAAACCTGATTTAATCTGATTTTGTAATTGCTTGGGATTCAAGTTAACCTACTCTATAAATAAGGCAATTAGGCTCGAAAATAGGATCCCTTAGGCTGCTACCTTAGGGAAAAACTAGGATTTCTCTTCTTCTCCGACTTCTTCTCTTCTCTTAGGTTTTCTTTTATGTTTTTTTTAATCAAGCTTGCTATGAACATGGCAATGCTTGAGTAGTTGTTTTTTATTTCTAGGAATTGGGGCTATGCCCGAGACTTGTTTTGTGTTATGAATTGACGTTTTACTTCTTGTTAATTTCAATTTTGCTTTCGATTTGATTCCTATTGCATGAATTACTTGTGAATCTGGTGTGCACTTATTTGCATGTCATAGATATTCTAAGGAGGAACCTAGCGGTGAACTTAGGTATTGGATCTATAGGGATTGAACTTAGGACTTAAATCAAGAGAGTTAAGAGTGGTCCTTCGAGGGTTCACTGAATTGTCACAAAGCTTAAAGTGTTCGATTTAAATTCAATTACCACGAGAGTAGGGGTTGATATAATCGAGCACGGTTCTTGTATCCCGAGAGGGAACATTAACTTATTTAGGATAAATTCGCCTTCAAAGCAAATTTCAATAATTAACAAGAGGGGTAGTCAATTTAGTAACATGAGCAGTCTTGTTGTTAACCCAATTCCTGGAAATCGCTTTTGAATTTGAAAAACCCCTATTTGATTTACTTTCCTATTTTGTTTGATTGCGTTTTAAATATTTGAATTGTTAGTTAATCCTAAAAAACCAAATCTTTTCCAAATCTTTTTCTAGTCCAGGTTAATTGATTTAAAAATTGAGAGTCATTTAAGATCACGGTCCCTGTGGATTCAATCTTTTTATTACTTGACAACGAAGCCGTACACTTGCGGATTCGCCCCCATCAAGTTTTTGGTGTCGTTGTCGGGTACTGTGTTTTCTTGAATTTCAATTTAATTTTAAAATTGATTTTTCTGGACATTTTTTTTATTTAATTCTTTCTTTTTTCTTTTTCTAGTGTATCTACCTCTCTCTTTGCAGGAATTTTTCTCTCTTATGCGAAGATCCCAAAGTCTCGAAAATCTTATTGAAGTTGGCCTCGAGATCGAAAAGACCTTTCATAGAGATGGGAGATTACAAAGACAAGGAGCGATAGAAAGGTTGATTCCCATTCCACTCATGGCGAATCTACCGGATACCAAACCACTGAAGGACTACGCAGCCCCAAATGCTAGGGGTTTGCGAACTGGGATTGCTAGGCCAGAAATTGAGGCGGAGAACTACACTATACCGCCTCTGTTAATTGTCATGATTAGGCAAAATCAATTTGGAGGATTACCCTCAGAGGACCCGACTGATCATGTGGAGACATTCTTGAAGTTCACCGATGCAATAAGAATTCAAGGTGCCCCGATTGATGCTATTCTCTTGAGGTTACTCCCCTCCTCTCTGACTGGAAAGGCAAAAGCTTGGTTGAAGCAAGTGCCCGCTAATACGTTGTCAACTTGGGACCAACTGGAGCAGGCATTCTTGGAGAAATTCTTCCCTCCATCCAAGACTGCTTACCTACGAACTCAAATCACCGGCTTCTTCCAAAAGGACGGAGAATACTTATCCGAAGCTTGGGATCGTTACAAAGGATTGTAAGAGTCTTGCCCACATCATGGGCTCAAGAGGTGGTTGTTAGTGCATACCTTCTACAACGGATTGGATTACTCTTCGAAGGTGTCACTTGACTCCGCAGCTGGTGGAGCCTTTATGAATAGACCTCTGACTGAAGCGTTCAATATCATTGAAAACGTAGCCACCAACTATCACCAATGGGGTTCAGAAAGAGGTAATAACACAAAAAAGCTTTCGGGGGGTAAGTTTGAAATGAATAGCACTGATCTAATTATGTCTAAATTTGACTCAATGAATAAATGCTTTGATAAGCTTGAAAAGGCTAATGTGAGTTCAATAGGTGCTACTAATATTGTTTGTGAGATTTGTGGAATGCAGGGACATGACATAATGGAGTGCCCACATGGTATTGCTCCTGGATCCGGTTCTTCGGGGGAACAAGTGAACTCTTGTCACAACTTCTATGACACGAACCCGAAGTTGCCAAACTATGCTCCTCCAAATCCTTACAACCAAGTGAGGAAGAATAATCCTTATCTCTCCTACGGGATCTACAACAACACGTTGAACCATGAATTCCAGGAAGGCCAAGGTAATAGGAAACCCACATCGGGGTATCCTCAGGTACAAAAGTCTAAACTTGAGTCTCTTTTGGAAAATTTTGTTGAAACTCAAACAAAGCAAAATGAAGAGTTTAGGCAACAAGGTAGGGAAGTCAATGAAGCAATAAAATAGTTAACATCTAAGGTAGATAACTTAGCCATCCATAATAAGATGTTAGAATCTCAGATCGCCCAACAAGCTAGTACATATTCTAGAGCTAAGGGTACGTTTCCAGGACAACCCAAAGTCAATCCAAATGAGCACTGTAATGCTATATACTTGAGGGATGATAAGCTTGGGGTAGTTGAAAAGAATGTGGAATGTGAGAAGGACATGAGTGAACATGAAGAGATAGAGCCAAAGTATGTCCCTCCACCACCTTACCAACCCCGAATACCTTTCCCACAAAGGTTGGTCAAGAAAATGCAGGTAGAAAAAGAAACTAAGAGGTTAATTGAGGAGCGTGATGCCATGATAAAAACTAATATGCCTCCTAAACTAAAAGATCCAGGAAGTTTCTCTATTGCTTGCTCAATTGGCGAATTAAAAATAAACCAAGCCTTATGTGACTTAGGGGCTAGTGCGAGTTTGATGCTACTTACTATCTTTGAGAGGTTAGGAACCAAGGAATTGAGTCTATCCAAGTCCTCTTTACAATTTGTGAATGGATCAACTAAAACCCCTCTATGCATATTAGAGAATGTCCCCATAAAGGTAGGGAAAATTTTCATTCCTACCGATTTCATGGTGTTGGACATGAACTGGAATTCTAAATTCCCTATCATTCTTGGAAGGCCATTCTTGGCCACAGCTGGAGCAATAATAGATGTAAAAAATGGTAAGCTCTCTTTGAATGTAGAGGAAGGTAGGGTGGATTTTGATTTGACTAACTCATATAACAACCCTCCTTTTGAGAGTCATGTGTGCAGGATTGAGATAATGCCACCAGAGGTGAAGGAAGAGCTTAACATGGAAGCAACTCCAAAAATTTGCATGACAAATGATGCACCAAATAGTGATGAAGTTGGAGTTGCTCATCATGTGGAATTAATACTTCCGTCGGGAGGAAGTAAGGCCATGAAACTCAGAGTGAAAAGAGCAAAGCGAAAGCGCAATTGGCCTTATGAACAAAATAGGCTCTTTGATGGACTTCCTTGGAAGAGAGGTGTTCTTGCACTTCTAAGCCCAGCTGATCCCGGTTGATCCAAGGGAGTATGGTCAAGCTTACGACCGTAAATAAGCGCTTCTTGGGAGGCAACCCAAGTTTTCTTTCCCTTTTCAATTTGTTTTTGAATTTTGTTTTTGAATAATTTGAGAAGATTGAGAGTAGAAAGATCACTAATTGATGGTTTTGCCAAGTATTTTCAGGTTATGAAGGCAGGAAGATAAAAAAGGCATGGAAAAATAATGTCAGAGGAGATCACGGCCTATCCGTGACTAGGATCACGGACGTGATGGGCTAGAAGCTAGAAACCATAAGGCATCACGCCCAAGCCGTGATAGCCATCACGGGCGTGATGTGAAAAAGGAGGAAGTCAATATTTATCACGGCCCAACTGTGATAGCCATCACGGGCGTGACGCGAAGGAGCCCAACAGAATAGAATTGATCATAGCCAAGCCGTGATGAATGTCACGGCCGTGACACGTCTTCCAGAAGCTCTTTGGCTGGCATGTGAGCCATCACCCTCCACCACCTAGGTGAGTTGTTCCATTTTTCTCATCTTTTCGACTTGATTATTTACATTAGGGACAATGTAAGTTTTTAAGCTTGGGGTAGGGGTATTTTTGCATTTTTTTGCATTTTTGCATTTTTCATGTTGCATTCCTTTAGGCATAATTTTACATAATCACCTGATTAGATTACCCCTTGCTTAGAGTATGCATCCAATTGTGAGAACTTTATGCCAAATGAATTGAGACAGTGGATTTTTGAACCCAATTTTCGTATTCTTGTGATAGGCTAAAAATTAAAATGCTTGAGATGATCTTCTGATAGTTGATAATTAGCATGTGGTTCCTTAGATTTGTGTTTCTCATTGATTTTAAACTACTAAATGTGATATTTTTTGAGCCTAAAAGGGGTACTCACTAAATCTACCCCATTCTTTGTGATTGAGTGTTTTATTCCTCTTGGATTGTGTTCTCTAGAACTTGACTTGAAACCGTTTTGAAACTTAAAATTTTTTTAAAACATATTTGAAAATGATTGAGGCACTAGGTATTTTTCTGGCCTTCTGAGCTTTGACTGATTAAATGCTACCCCTTAGTTGCCCAATTTTGAGCCTAAAAGGATAAAATGCTTTTCTTAGTACCTTGATTTATTTTGATGAATGATGCTTGGTATGACACCTTTTAAAGTATTGCAAAAAGGGCAAAAAGGTGGTTTGAAAAATAAATTGTGGGATGAAAAAGTTAGAAAAATATTTCTCTTAAGTTGGAAATCTCCCCTTCTCCAAATTGAAAAAAATAAAATAAAATAAACAAAAAAAATGGAGAAGGGAATGAGAAAAATAAAGTGAGAAATAAAAAAATTTAAAAAAATGGTGGAAAAGTGAACTAAAGCCCAAAAAGTTATTTTAGAAGGTTGTCATGCTTTGCATTGTTTGATATTTTGTTTAGCCTTCTTGAATTTTCCCTTTCTTGATTTCCCCACCTAAAAATTAGTCCCATGGCCCCATTACAACCAAAATAAAAGATCTCTTGATTCTTATGTGTTTTCATTAATAAAGTAGAGATTTGGTTAATAGTCAAGCTTATGGCAGAATACCTTCCTTGAGGAAATTGAGCGAATTGTCAAATGTCCTTAAACACTTGAGTGAGGTGAGAAGAGGGCCCGAATTAGTGAGAGATATGAATTTAGGGAACCTAAGCTTCTAATTGGACTTGAAATTGATTGGCTCTTGGGTACTTATTTGGATATTCCTATTACTTGGATTTATTACTCGGGTTCTTGGTTCATTGTCCATGCTCTGATTGTTTATCTTGTCTGGCCTTGGTTATTGCTTGAGGACAAGCAAAATCTTAAGCTTGGGGTAGTTTGATGAGTGTGATTTCACCTCATATTTCTTTATCATATTGCATGCATTTTCATGTAGTTTAGGCATTTTTAATTTAATTTTTGTTAGTTTTTACCTTGGAACGAGTAAGGAGGTTTTGTGGTGTTTGTGTGCAGGAATTGAGGATTAAAATGCTCAGGATCATTTATGTTGGTGCTTGCATGAAGATGGAGCTTGAAAATCAAGAAAACTGAGCCAAACAGAGGCCATCACGGCCTAGCCGTGACAGCCATCACGGCCATGATCGAGCAAGGCTGAAAAGAAAAGAACAAAAAAGTCAGAACCTGTCACGGCCGTGACAGGCTATCAGTGCCAAGTTTTCCAAGACAGAATCCATCACGGCCTAGCCGTGACAGGCATCACGGCCGTGACGGGCAATATCTGGAATTTTAAAACCTGATTTAATCTGATTTTGTAATTGCTTGAGATTCAAGTTAACCTACTCTTTAAATAGGGCAATTAGGCTAGAAAATAGGATCCCTTGGGCTGCTACCTTAGGCAAAAACTAGGATTTCTCTTATTCTCCAACTTCTTCTCTTCTCTTAGGTTTTCTTTTATGCTTTTGTTAATCAAGCTTGCTATGAACATGGCAATGCTTGAGTAGTTGTTTTTATTTCTAGGAATTGGGGCTATGCCCGAGACTTGTTTTGTGTTATGAATTGACGTTTTACTTCTTGTTAATTTCAATTTTGCTTTCGATTTGATTCATATTGCATGAATTACTTGTGAATCTGGTGCGCACTTATTTGCATGTCATAGATATTCTAAGGAGGAATCTAACGGTGAACTTAGGTATTGGATCTATAGGGATTGAACTTAGAACTTAAATCACGAGAGTTAGAAGCGGTCCTTCAAGGGTTCACTAAATTGTCACAAAGCTTAAAGGGTCCGATTTAAATTCAATTACCACGAGAGTAGGGGTTGGTTTAATCGGTCACAGTTCTTGTATCCCGAGAGGGAACATTAACTTATTTAGGATAAATTCGCCTTCAAAGCAAATTTTGATAATTAACAAGAGGGGTAGTCAATTTAGTAACATGAGCAGTCTTGTTGGTAACCCAATTCCTGGAAATCTCTTTTGAATTTGAAAAACCCCTATTTGATTTACTTTCCTATTTTGTTTGATTGCGTTTTAAATATTTGAATTGTTAGTTAATCCTAAAAAACCAAATCTTTTCCAAATCTTTTTCTAGTCCAGGTTAATTGATTTAATAATTGATAGTCATTTAAGATCACGGTCCCTGTGGATTCGATCTTTTTATTACTTGATGACGAAGCCGTACACTTACGGATTCGCCCCCCATCAAACATATTGGCAGTTGGGATGAGTTCCTACCTTTGATTGAGTTCACTTACATTAACAGTTTACACAACAGTATATAATGCAACAGTCCCTTTTTTTAATTATGTTGTATTAACCTTAAAAATATATTTATTTATATTTTTATCTGCGACCTAGGAAATGATTTTCGATAAAACAAAATCATATTCCTATTATATCTTTTGGTATAAGGTCAAGGTGAAATTTTGGGTTTAAAACTCAGACGAAACCGGTGTACGTATTTTTTACTGACATTATAATTTTATACCGGCAGAAAACCCTAATTTGACCCGAAACTGAAATTTGTAGATTTTTTTTATATTTTGTCATTGAGGAATTCAACTTTCCAAATTTCTAATCAGAAATAAAATATTATGTTTATTCGGACAAATTTTGGTAAAAGTTCGGACGGAAAACAGTCGGTGTTTTCACTGACAATGAGATTTTAATGATTTGAAAACCTATTTTTGACTCGTGAATGCAATGGTTTATGTTTAAAACTTATTTCCAACGAGTTTGGTTATTTTGAAAATTTTCAATTGAAAAACAAACAGAAAACCTAATCAGGAAATCGACGGAGTCGAAAACGGAACTGCAGAGACCTGTCAAGATATCGGGACAACGATTCATACATGATGACTAATGGAGGATGAGACACCAAGCATTTATGAGCATTAAATGCTAGTAATCATGACTTTTAGGTAAAATGACCAAAATACCCTTAAGGTTTCGCGGTTATTAACTAGACACATCTACGCACTTTTAACCACTCATTTTAAATGGTTGTAAACCTCCCACATCTCTCCAATTTCTTGCAGCCACAATCCATAAACCATACCTATTTCATTTTGCTTTCATTTTATCATTTTCCTCTCAAAAACCGAAATCGGGTAAATAACGGAGCTGCGTATGGGGTTTCCGGGAACCTCTAACGGATTGAATCGATGAGTCATGGATAACTCATTAGATGCGTCCCAAAATCAGTGACACCTCCCTTCATTCTCCACTAAGTATTTTAACCAAACCATGGTTACAAATTAACTCTAGTTAAGTTATTATAACCATAGTTAAGTTATTATATTATTTTCTAAACTTAACCCATGTCAACTAACCTAACCTTGGTTTATTTTTAACTTTAAACAACTCACTCCCTCACTCCATTTCGTGGCTGCCGCACCACTCACACACTTAGACATTGCATTCTCTTCCTAAGTCATTTTCTTCACCAAAAACACCAAGAACATCATAGTGTTCTTGCCTTGTTCATCATAGTTCTTCATTTTTCTTCTCATGTTCTTGATCAAACCTCTTCATTCCAAGGTGAGGAATCCCTTCCTCATCATCTTAGCTTCATTAATCATGCATCAATTCTTCACTTTCATCAACTTTTCACAAATCTCCATTTCTAGATCTAGAACTTCAAATAATTCTACAAAATTGTAGAAAAAATCATTTTAATGTGAAATCAATTTCTATGATCCTTATATGACTTTTAATTTCATCATCTAAGAGTATGTAAGAAAAACAATTTTCCTTCCTATTTTTCTATATATGGCCGAATCTAAGTATTGGTGGGCAAATGATATTTTGTTCAACTTTTAGATGAAGTTGTTTATAAGCTATCTAGGGTTTCTATGTTCTAAATCTAAGAGTTTAAAATCAAAAGAAATTCCTAACCCTATTTTCTAGTCTTGGCCGAAATTGGGTTCATATAAACAAAATAAGTTTTCTTCAATCTTTAACTAGATCATGATTTGTATCAACTATTTAAGGTGTGTAGGTTCTAGATCCAAGAGTTTGTGAGCAAAAAGAATTTCTAGCCTATTTTTCTTATTATGGCTGAAAAACTAACCATAGAGGTTAGAGGATTTTGTTTCATATTTTTGAATTGTAACACTTGATTTATGTTAGTTAATACTCTAGGAACTAAGATCCAAAAGATGGAGTTGAGAAAATAACCCTAGCCTATTTTTGATATCATGGCCGAACCTAGCATGAATTAGTCATAGTTGGTTTTTGTTTGATTTATTTGTGTTATGTTGTTTTGGTTGAAGGTTAACCATTAATTGTGGTAGAGTAATGAGGATCGAAAAGTTCGGGACTTCGGTGATAAGTTCAGGTTGGGGAAAGAACCAATCTACCGTCGAAAATGATAAGTAGTATATTCTATAATAACTGTGTAGGGCGACCTAATTCCTACTAGTAGTTGAGTAATCGACAAGACCAAAATCACATTGGAAACATTTTCTGTAAAACCAATGATGATTCGGGGATTTGTAGGTTTATTGACGTTAGGATGATTTTATCTTATCTGAGGTTGATTGAATTTATTATTATTATTGAATTGCTTATGTGATATTTTGTGGTATTTGAATATATGATTGTCTGTGTTATGCATGATCTGCCTGGTTTTAATATTTGTGCTTAGTGGATTTAAGCAAAGATATATGTTGTTCGAGAGATAATTGTTGGTTTGGGTGTGAGGATAATGGCGACTTAGAGGTGCCTAACCTAAATGAGTTATTTTAAAGAGGAAGTGTGACATAGAATATGTGTTAAGGCTTTGATGGAAGGTTAAGGCACTAGGATGTTATTAATATGGGTTAGTGATATTCATGTGTTTACGTTGTTGTTCACAACCGTATATTTGGAATATACGAGTTCAAGAGTTCTCGTTAGACCGTTCCACCTTAGAATTTAAGTTGTGCAACTATAGTGTCATTGCTATGCATGAGCACCCTTGATAGAGATGAGAGAGAACCAGGGAGTGCACCGACGGTACTGTGCTGCTATAGTGTCATTGCTTTGAATGAGCATTCTCACCATGGATGAGAATGTGCACCGGCGTGGGGAACGCGTCACCTGGACGACTGACTGACATTCCTAACGAAGAATGTGTGACAGCATTAGTGATGGCCACGTCAGTATAAAAGTGTAGTTGTGTGAGATTGGGGTAGAGGATGGTTCATTAATTTGAGGATGATTTATTAGTTATGTATGTTGATTGTCTGTGACATTTATTGTATAATATGCTATGACTCTTTTCCGCTTTTGATGATAGAAATGTTTCTTATCCCCTATATCTTTCTGTGTGTGTATTTTATTTCTGATGTGATCGTACGAGAAGACACGATGGAGGAACCAATTGCTGAGGAGTTAGATAGAACTCTGTATGAACCAGAGGCAGGAGGACGAGCTGTGGATTCCAGCAATGTAGTTTAGTGTCTAGGGCCAGTGAGTCTTATAAGATGTTTTATTTTCTGCTGATTATAAGCAGTTTCTATAACTAAATACTTGTGCGGGATCCTACTGATAGGATACCCTAAACAGTGTTTTGGTAATATAATGAACAAACATGTGTGTATTTATATATTATAACTTTGGTGTGTTTAATTTGCAGAAGTTATATGGTTAGTAAATAAGTTTTTTAATTTTTACATATTTTCAACGATAAGCGCGCGATTAAGTAAATAAATAATAAGGTTTTAATCTAATAATACAATGGGGCACAACGGGGTGTCTCAATATAGGGATGGCTCCGTATAAGGCTTTATATGGCATAAAGTGTAGGACTCCGTTATGTTGGTATGAGACTGGTGAGAGTTAAGTGTTGGGTCCTGATGTGGTACAACAGACAACGGAACAAGTCAGGAAGATAAGAGAGAAAATGAAGGAAGCACGGGATAGGCAAAGAAGCGACAGTGATAAGAGGAGGAGACCTTTAGAATTCCAAGAAGGTGATCACGTGTTTTTTAGAGTCACTCCGAAGATTGGAATTGGCAGAGCTAAAAAGTCTAGAAAGCTTACTCCTCGATTCATTGGACCTTTCCAGATTCTTCGACGGATTTGTCCAGTAGCTTACCAGATAGCCTTACCCCCCAACCTTTCTAGCCTTCATGATGTATGTCATGTCTCTCGGTTAAGAAAATATTATCCAGATCCTTCTCATGCCATTGAGCCTGAGTCCATACAACTCCGGGATAATCTAGAATATGAGGCTTTACCGGTTAAGATTGCAAATAGAAGGATTAAATAACTCCGTGGTAAACAGATTCCCTTGGTCAAGGTCATTTGGGATGTTGTTACAAGAGATGCTACTTGGGAGCGTGAGGAAGATATGCAGCAGCAGTATCCCCATTTGTTTTCAGGTATGCAAATTATGAGGACGGAATTTCTATTAAGGGGGGTAGAAATGTAACAGAATGATTTTACGCTTTGCTTTACGTAAGATGATTAAGTTTAGGACTTGGATTATATAGTCAATATGTTGTTTAAGGTTTAGAGACCCTTGCATGGAAAGTACGCAACCATCTAGAGTGAGATTGTACGTAAACACGTCCCAGGGTTTTCGATTTATCGTTTTTTTCAAAGCTTAGGAGTTTGAAAGAATAAATTTAGATTTAAGAATGAGAGTAGCATTTGTGAGGGTTTGAGTTTGTTTATTAGGTCTTGATGAGCCTATAACTCAAATTTGAGGTCAATCGAACGTCGAACGGACCCATAACTCA
The DNA here is from genome assembly GCA_030762895.1 of Sophora flavescens. NCBI lineage: Eukaryota > Viridiplantae > Streptophyta > Magnoliopsida > Fabales > Fabaceae > Sophora > Sophora flavescens. The sequence goes on along the minus strand of CM061069.1, from coordinate 79,910,415 downwards.
ACAAATTGTCTTCTGGTCAATGATCAACGCTCAAATGCTGAAAACCCAATGCTCAAGCATCCACAGAACGCTCAAGCATGGGCTTCTCAGCGCTCAAGTGCTAGGGTCAACAGACAAGCCCTAACTTTGACCTCCACGTGTCACATGGGGGCTTACATGGCACCACAGGAGTGAGCTCCATTATCGACTCGATGGATCATCCTGTTACGATTTCGAGTACGTGATTGTGAACATGGCGATGACGCCTTCACTTTCCTATCCTTCTCTCCTTCTCTAGTGAAGGTAATTCTTACCCTTTTTATGTCGAATTTCCATCCGTTACGGTATTCTACTTATCTTTCGTTAAAGTTATCGGATTTCAATTTCGACTTCCTATTAGGATTCCTTGTAACATACGCTTCGTAATGTGGTGTTTAGGAGAAATTTCCGAGGCTCGAAGGCCTTGTTCCTCTGCGTGGCAGAGTAGAAAGTGTAGAGGGAGTTCCCGTTTCGTGACGTTCAAGTTACCGTACGACTTTCCAGGTAGGGGAAAGAAGCCATCTAACGTCGGAAACGGTGAAGTGGCATTTATTTCAATAATGTCGTAGGGCGACCTAAGCCCTACTAGGGAGCATGTAACGGACAATATCAATATCACGTTGAAGACTACTTATTGGTACCAATGATGATATTGAAATTGTAGGTTTATCGCCGTTGAGTATAAAAATATATTATATCATTATTTGAGATTGACTGGTTGTATTGCTTGACTGTTGGTATGCTGTTGATACCTGATGAGTTGTCTGGATTATGTGTGTGGATTGGATGATGAATATATTTATTTTATAATTATTATTTTAATTATATGTGGAGATGATTGGAATGATGACATGTTGATATGATGTGTAATTATTGTGATTAGGGATTTTATGAGTGTTGATACACGATAAGCTATAGTGACGTGTGTGGGGGTTCATGATACATATGTTCAGAAGTGCCGAACCTAGATGATTATTTTGAGGTTGTTTACGACATAATGATGAGAAGTTCAGGCACTAAGGGATGACCGAGAGATGGTTTATGATATTTTCATATGCACAAGGGGTTTTATTCCCCGAGGGATGTATTCTCGTGGTTCAGATTATTTACAGGACTGTACCAGACATCATCATCATCATCATCATCATCATTATTGTCACAGTTATAATTCATGCATTGCATGAGCACCCTGGTGTTGGGACCAGGGTGTGCACCGACGTGTATTGTGCAACTATATTGCCATTGCTTTGCATGGGCATTTTCTTTCCGCAGATGAGGATGTGCGTCGGGGACTCTGGAGACATGTCGATGATTGAGATGGATATCCGGATATATGATCGTACATGATCATACACATTGCATTGCTTCATGATGGAGGGTAGAGGAAAATAATAGACGTATCGAGGATGGTTATACTTATATATATATATATATATATATATATATATATATAGAGAGAGAGAGAGAGAGAGAGAGATAGGAGATGTATGTTTAGTGTGTTGTTATGGATTTAAATGTTGCTAAACCCCTTCCATGTTTGACGTTAAATAGTTTCTTATCCCATTTCTGCTTTCTTGTATGTTGCTTCTTTACTGTTTTACCTTAGACCCGGATCAGGTGAAAGGCGCATTGGGATCATCCATGGATGACGCAGCCGGCGGGGTTCCCCCTCAGGGGGCTTTTGAGTTTGAGTTTGTGGATCCCAATGGGTAGCTAGTGGACCTAGTCACTCGATTTGCGGTATATACAGGTCCCGTCTCGGTGACTACTGGATTAGGTCAGGGAGCTCCACTTGGTTTGGTTGGTACTTTTCTATCCGGTCAAATGTTTCCCTTTCCTATCGGATTTCCAAATGCACCATTGCCACTGATACTGCCGATCCAAGAGATAGTACAAGTTCCCTTCTTAGTACCCTTTGAGGTACCCGCACTAGAGCCTGTCATGGCACCAGTTCTTGAGGAGGACGCGGTGGTACCAGTCATTGATCCGATGCCTATCTCGGAGGTACCCATGCTTCCCGAGGTTAGATCGACAGGGTCGGAGTCCTCTAGAGTGTCATCCAGGGATAACAGAGCTTACCAACGGTTGTTCCATAGGTCTTCTGAAAGGAGCTCTTCTAGCAGGAGCAGAGGAGTAGCGGGACCGTCGAGACTCAAGGGTGATGGCGAGGGTAGTAGTCAGTGATGGTACTGGCCAATGCTATCTACCTAAGTATGTAGGTATGTGTGAGGTTTTGATGTACTTTTGAAAGTGGGCGGGATCTTGAGAGCCGGTGAGCCATCTTTCTTTTAGACTTTTGATGTATTTTTGTTTTAGTCCTCAGTTTGTACATATTTGGGATCCTACTTATGGGATTCCCTTTTTTCAGTACTTATATGATTTATATGATTATGTATGGATGTGTGTGTGTGTGTGTGTGTGTGTGTGTGTGTGATCGTTAATTTATTTAAGTTTAAATTTTTCGTTGTTTTTAATATCACCGGGTAATGCTAATATCATGATTAGGTTTTAATAACTTCGGGTTTTCTTTAATGGGATATCGGGACGTCTCACATTTCATATCAACCTCTTAAACATTTGAGGATAATCCTAAAGATCCTTTTCAACCACATTTGTCATCTCTTTAAAACAGTAGCCCTCATATGTATGCATGTCAGTATCGTTTGATGCATATATCACACTATTCTAGAAATCATCACTAGACTCATCTCTTGCCTCACTGTAACAGCCTGACTTTAATTATATTTTAATTTGAGAGTTAGAATGTGTTTTTGATTAAAATAAAATCATATTCATAGTCTACTTTATGGTAGAGGGTTACGGTAAAATTTTCGGTTGAAAATTCAAACGAAAGCCAGTCTGCGTTTTCACTTCCGGTGCAAAATTTATTGTGCAGAAAACCTAATTTTAACCCATGAACGAGACGATTAGTGTTTTTAATATGTTTCCTTCAACTTTGGTTATTTTGAAAATACAACCGAGTACGAAATGGAGCAGATTAGGGAGCACAAAAGAAGTGAAGTGACTTGATGGGACTTGATGGAAATGAGTTATGACACACTCCAAAAGTGTAATCATAACACTTTTCAAATTATAACATATTATATTCTAAAAACCTATTTTCTCTCTCTTCTCAAACCAAATAAGGCACAAAGTCAAAACTTGCTCCAAGCTCATTCCTCTCTCCACAATTTTGTGCGACTCTCTCCCTTCTCTATTTATACACCTCTCATTTTTCATTTCATCACTTTCCTTCTCCAAAACTCCATTAAAACTTCATCTTCTTCCTTTTCTTTTAAAAGTTCAAGCTCTTAAAGCTTTAGTTTTTATTCATCTTTTCTACTTGAGTTCTTCATTAAAGTTCTTCCTTATACTAAGGGTAATGCTCTCATATGAATCTTTTTGAAAGTTTCATCTTTTATTTCTTAGTTTGCTTTATGTGTTCTTTATATGCTTTAAACTTCTAAAATCTCTCTAAAATGGTAGAAAACTCCTTTTGAGTTGAAACCACTTTCTATAGTCTTGTATGAACTTATATTTTCACATACTAAGAGGTTATGTAAAACAAAAATCTCTACCTATCTCTTCCAATGAAGGCCGAATGCTTGCATTTGTGACCTAGGAAGTGTTTGTTTCAACTTTTGGAATATGATCATGTGTTTGAGTTTCTAACTATCCATTGATCTTAAATCTATAAATCTTGGAAGTTTCAATAGCTTATTCCTATGATGGCTGAAAATATGAATAAGTAAGCCTAGGATACTATGTTTCAACTTTTCAAGTATGATCATAGATTTAGAACTCTTAATACCTTGTGATTCTAAACCTAAGAGTTATTGTTAAACAAAGAATATTTTCCTCATCATCCTATGATGGCCGAAACTTAGTGTTTAGGTGCTAGGATGTTTGAGTTTTTATTTTTCCAAGATGATCATGGACTTGAGCTCCATAAGATATTTGGATGCTAAGTCTAAGATATTGGAATGTTTAAGTTTCCATTGTTTTCCAAAATGATCATGGACTTAAGCTCTATAAGATATTTGGATGCTAAGTCTAAGAAATTGGAAAGTTTAAGGATTTCTAACTTGTTTATTCTATGTTATTAAAGCTAGGATGTATTACTTTCATTTTCCCAAGATGATCATGGACTTGAGCTCCATAAGATATTTGGATGCTAAGTCTAAGAGATTGGAATGTTTAAGTTTCCATTGTTTTCCAAAATGATCATGGACTTGAGCACCATAAGATATTTGGATGCTAAGTCTAAGATATTGGAAAGTTTAAAGATTTCTAACCTATAAATCCTATGAAGGCCGAACCTAGAAGGTCATGGACCTAGGATACTTTGTTCTTATTTTTCCAAAATGATCATGGTTTTGAGCTCCTTAATACATATGGATGAAAACCTAAGAGATTGGAAAGTTTAGTGATTGCTAGCCTATTTTACTAGCCTTGGCCGAATGCCCTAAGTTTATAACTTAGTGGGATTTTAATTCAACTTTGATAAATGATCATTGTTTATGAACTCCTAACACTTAAGGATCATAAATCCATGAGTTGTATAATTTTCGGGAATCTCTAACCCTAAGAACTAGTCTTGGCCAAACCTATACCTTGTGGTTTAGTGCTCTTGTTTGATTTTAACTTGTGATTTCATGTTCATAACCTTAGACTTCCATCACGGAGGAAATGAGGACGTTCGTGGTATACCTCTTCGGGCATCTAATCTCCTTACCTTCACATAAGGTGGAGTTAGTACTTTGTGGTGTGACAACGAGGAGCTTCAAGTTCGGGAGTTCGGTGATAACCCAGGTGGGGGAAAAAACCAGCCTATCGTCAGAATGGATAAGTAGTAGATTATATAATAATTGCGTAGGGTGACCTAAACCCTACTAGTAGTCGAGTATTCGACAAGACCAAAATCACATTGGAAACCTTTTCTGAAAAACCAATGGTGATTCGGGGATTGTGGGTTTATCGAAATTAGGTTGATCTTTATATTTTTGATGGTTGATTTGATTTTATTATCTTTATTGAATTGATTTTGTGTTATGTTGGTAATATGGGAATATTTTGATTGATATTGTGCTATGCGTGATCTGTCTGGTTTTTATTATTATGATTAGTGGATTTTAAGAAAAGATATATATGTTGTCTAAGAGATGATTGTTTTGGGTGTGAGGATAATGATGATTTAGAAGTACCTAACTTAGATGATGAATGTTAAAGAGGTGTTATGACATAGAATATGTGTCAAGTTCTAATGGAAGGTTAAGGCACTAAGATGTTGTTAAAACGGGTTGGTGAGATTCAAGTATAGGTGTTGTTGTCCACAACCGTGTATTGGTAATATAATACACAAGGACAAAAGTGTATTGGTAATATAATACACAAAGACAAAAGTGTATTGGTAATATAATACACAAGGACATCTATGTATTGGTAATATAATACATCGTGTATTGGTAATATAATACACGTAAAACACATCTGTGTATTGGTAATATAATACACCATGTATTGGTAATATAATACACGTAAAACACTTCTGTGTATTGGTAATATAATACACTGTGTATTGGTAATATAATACACGTAAAATCAAGAGTTCTCGCAAGACCACTTCCACCTAAAGGGAATGGGGCTGGAACACTTTAACAGGAATGGAGGTGGAACACCTTAACGAGAATGGAGGTGTGCACTAGGTGGAACATCCTAAAGGGAATGTGGGTGTGCCCCGATGCAAATGAGGGATGGTGACAGGAGTGGAAGTGGCCACGATAACGTAAAGACATGGTGACAGGATTAGAGAGGTTACGTTAAAATAAAGTGTTAGATTGCCTGAGAGTAAGGGTAGAGAATGATATATATTAACTTGAGGATGATTCATTACTTATGTGTGTTGATTGTCTGTGACAATTACTGTATAATTTACTATGACTCTTTTCCGCTTTTTGATGATAGAACAGCTTCTTATCCTCTATGTTTCTGTATTTTTGTGGGTTACTTTGGTTTATGTTAGAAGACCCGATGGAGGGTTATGTTGCTGAGGAGCTGGACGGAACTTTGTATGAAACAGAGAATGCTGAGGAGTTGGAAGGAACTCCTTAAGAACCAGATCCCGAGGGCCAAGCTGTGATCCATGGCGATTAGGGTATAGACATTATGGCCGGTGTGTCTAAGTAGCATTTTTATATTTCCGCTAAGTATGTCTGTTATTAAGTTTATGCCTGTGAGGGATCCTATTGAGAGGATACCCTCAACAGTGTTTTGGTATTGTAATGAACAATTAGGTGTGTATTTACATATGTTAAAGTTGTTGTGTTTTAAATTTGCAGAAGTTATATGATAATTAAATAAGTTTCAATTTTTACGTATTTTCACGATAAGCGCGTGATTAAGAATTGATTTAAGAAGGTAATTAATCTAATGAAACACCGCGGCACAACGGGGTGTCTCACTCACCATGCTTTGTCCAACATGCACTATGCCAGATTCGAGATTCAGTGGCACACACTTAATAGCGGTTTTGGTAGGAGGCGCTCTAAAAAATGCGTGGAAGTATTTAACAGCATTAACCATTAGAAACACTACTAAATTATAGACCTTTAACAGCGGTTCAACGAGAAAACGCTATCTTTACCCCACAACCTATTTTGAAAAAACACTCTTTACCTCATACATGAATAATAGTGCGTAGCTGAGGAAGCATTACCATAATAGACAAATTTAATAGCGTTTGTTCTTACAAATGCTATGGAAGTTGTAATTATCATAGCACTTGAATGGAAATAGCTATCTGTATCTCGAATTAAAACTACACTTTCTAGGTGACCAACTCTCTCCCTTTGGCATTGGCACAGTTCATGGAACTGTTGAAAGTACAATAAACTCTCTACAAAGAAAACCTGATATTTGACCTTCAATGCATAGAAAATTGGAAAGTAATCAATTCTGCATTAATAGCTATTGAACTAACGCTCCTAAACCTAAGCCAATTCCTCATATAAATAATCCTCCTCTGTGTTCTTATCCCACACTTCAAATTTTATAAAATCTCCTCATTTATTCTTCTATGTGTTCTTATCATTCCAAAAGACGCCTGCATTCTCATATCTTCTTGTCGTATGTCATGACTAATGTTCAGATGAGGGCCAGAAGAGGGTCAATCTTAAATGTCATATGTGAATGTCATCACCTATCCCAAATGCCTCATGAAATGAGAAGCGAGGACGTCCCAACACTGCTTTGATCCTATATTAGGATTATCAAGGAGCCACTGGCGAACCCAAACAAAAGGGGAGCCTTTCTAAAAGATATGTGAATGACATGTGACCATTATAAGGGGTATCCATAAGGTGGGCGCATGAAATGACAGAAGGTGGCGCTAGTGTTGGCAACCCAAAATAGAAGGGGCCTTTCAAGCAATAAATATTTCTTTTGGCATGACACACGACAAAAAGATATGACCCTATGCAGATAAAGACACAGAAGAGATATTGAAGCGAGACAGAAGACACAAACTTTAGCAAAACTTCATTCGATGTTCTCCCTTACCATCAACAAGTTCCTGAGAAGATGTATATTTGAAGTGTAAAGTCTAAACTCAAAAGAGGTATATTTGAAGTGAAATAAAATAGAAATTAAATATTCTTTGAAGGTATTTGTTCTCGTCAACCGCTTATTTACTTTTGATTGTCATCACTGTGTAATGGGAACACAAAAACTAACTTTAAATATGTGAAAATGTAACAAAGGAAATGTTATGTTTGCATTAAAAATTCAAAGAATGAAAAATATTCATGTTAAAATGTAACCAAGGAAATTTTCTGCTTGCATTAAAAATTTAAAGGAATGAAAAATATTCATGTGAAAATGTAACAAAAGAAATGTTATTAAAAATTTAAAAGAATGAAAAGTAATCATTTTAAAAAAGGAAATAAAATAGTTTAACACCGCTTATTCAAGAAAGTGCCATTAAAAGGTCCATCGTGAATAGCGTTTTCTATAGAATGTGCTACTAAATAGCAATTATAATAGCGCTTGTATTAATAAGCACCATCATTTCCCTATTTAAAAACTGAAATCTTTCGCTATGACCACATTCTCATGCTTCAAACTTCAAATTACTGCTTTTGCTTCCCTAAGATATCATTGTTCTCTCACGTATACCCTTAGAGCTGTGTCTTGACCCATAATTTCCTTAAATCTTTTAAGTTAGTCATATACAATTGTTGTTACTCGGCTCTTTACATTTACTATTATAGCTGAATGATCAATAGTTGATGTATGTATGTATATATATATATATATATATATTCAAAAAATAAATAGACAATTTAGTACTTCATCGATTGTTTGTAAAAAAAATGAACACAAGAGGAAATAATTTCTAATGATTTCTAAGAACAGCAATTAGTTCCTCAAACTTTTCTATAATTGCTGTCTTGAATCATTCCACCACATCAATGATATCTTGACGATCAGTATCGGAAAGTGGCAATGATGAGGAGGGGCTGTCAGAACTTATTGCCCTCACAGAAGATGACTGCTCTCAAGCTACTTTTCTCTTCTTGGGATCTTCTTCCAATAAGCGATGTGATTTTGGTTCACTTACAAATGCCTCGCTATAGGCATGCCTTATCTTTGACTAGATCTTCCCCAGAGCAAATTCAGTTAGAGACATTGGTGACTCTGGTTCTAGATTCATAGATTCTGAAGAAGAATCTAGAATGATAGGATTAGGATTTTTCATCCCTTCCCATGGTCTAATTTGTTGATTGATGATTTAGTTGGAGGTGGGAGGTTTGAATGAAGGTTTCATTTTAGCCACATCATGCATGTTGACAAATTGACGCCTAGAGATAGTTTGAAAGAGATGTCCATAAGGGATATTTGTATTCCTACAGAGACAGTATTTCATGTGTTCCATTACAAGGAATGGAAGATTAATTTGAGAGCAAGTGAGGAGGTGATAAATGATGGTCAATTTAGTTTTTGAAACATCCAGAGGATAAGCAGCAGGAACAATGAAAAAGTGACAACACTCTAGGAAGAGTCAAGCCATGCTGGTCATATATTGTCTTTGAGCCTTCTTCTTTTAAACATTGTTCCCAAATATGGTCCGATAAACCTTCTTCAGAGAAAGGCTCAGGTCTTCCTTTCTAGTTTTATAGCTAGAAAATCCAAGGTTTTTATGCCAATTGAGCGATTTTACCTTGTTAATTACCCAAATTTAGCTTCTATTGTCCCTAAGCAATGTTTTTAGTCACTTAGGTAATTTTTAGGATATTTTTGTGATTTTTGAGTCAATAAAGCATTCTAATGCTACTTTTATTTTCAGGTTAAAATTAAGGCTCGAGAAAGCAAGAAAACTTGAAGAAAACAAGCAAAAAGGAAAGCAGAGAAGTCTCACCCCGCGAGATAAGGTTCGCCTCTGCAGCTGATCAGCAATTTGGCCACCTTTCTGGCTGGCCTCGCGAGTAAGTGCTCGCCTCGTGAGCCAGACAGCAGGAATTTCTACAACTTCTCGGTCTCGCCCCGCAAGTGTTCAAATTCATACTTGAGCCAAAAATAAGTGCTCGCCCCGCAAGCACTGGTTTGCCCCGTGAGCGGACGGTGTTTCAGAAAATAGCTTGTTTTGGTGCAGAATATGGATCCCAGTTTTAGATCTACTTCTTGTTTCTCTTGGAGCTACGTCTCCCCTACTTTTCTTAGGCTTATTTCAGTCGTAATGCACTCAATTATCTTGGATTTGATTGTGCCTTTGATGAGGAACTAATCCACCTTTTGAGGGAACGATGAAGCCGCTCATGATGGCATAGTAATTCAATGTGATGTTTTCTTATTCCCTTATCTCATATCTTGTTTTCTAATTCTGATTTGATTGCGTTAATCAAAAGAGCTTGTGGTTAACTAGTCAAGTGCAATGAGTCCCACTGGAGATTCGTGCATTAGGACTTGAATTAGGAACACCAATTTAGTATTGCTAGAACTAGAATAGGAGATTGGTACAATCGTTATAGGGAACCAAGGGCTTAATGAATCTAACTTCTGGGTCGTCGTATAGAGATATAGTCGATTTGCATGCTTAGGTGTTTTCTTTTGTGCTCCACCGAGACATTAGGATACCTTAGGGTTCCTGGTTAGCAAAGAAATTGAACTTAGGATAAGAGATAATCACTTGGGTTGTATGCAATTGGGTAGGTGGATTCGGGACCTTAGATCTCCCAATCATAACTGAATCATGATAATTTTTGTTTCCTTTCTGATCATTAATAGTTAATAATTGATTTAGATAACATTTTTTTATCTCAATCACTTTTCCACAGTTGACTCGGTCAAACTTTTAATTATATTCTTTGAATTTGGATTAATTGGTCACCCAATCCTTAAGTTCGATACTCGGTAATCACTTACCATTTTATTATTACTTGCTTCACCCCGGTACACTTGCCGGAGCCCATCATTGACCCAGGTTGTATTGTGCTTCCTTGTAGTCGGTCCCCATTCTTCTCCTCTTCTCGAACTTTTCTTCTTGGTCGGTCCCTTTGTCTTCTTTTCCTATTACGCGTTTTCTTTATTTTTCTTCTTGGTCGGTCCCCCTTTTATGTTATGCCTTTGTTTTCTTTATTTTTCTTGTTTGGTCCCCTTTGTCTTAATACACACCTCTATTTTATTTTATTTTGGTCCCCACCGAGTGTTCATTTTCACTACTCTCTTTTCTCTTCCACGTGTTCATTATCCACAGTTCCAGGTGAGTTTTTTTTTATGTGGGAAATAGGCCAGACAAAGAAAAGGGGGGAAATTGATGTCACATGGAACCACTGTGAGTGTTCTACCCCATAGGTTGATGACCAAGTGCAAATACTATTCACATTCTTCTTGGGGTGGGGTTACAAGAATGAAACATCATCTTACCGGGACAAAGGAGAATGTCACTGCCTGTACATTAATTCCTGATAAAGTGATACAAATGTTTTTGAAGTTGTTAGAAGAGAAAGATAAAGCCAAATTAAGAGGCTTGCATAAAAGCAGTGGCCGCTGAAGATACTACAAAAAAAAAAGGAACAAAATCAGTAAGGTAAACAACAATGAATGAGGTGCTCAAAGACATTGAGCTAGACAGCTAATCATTCAAGATATCTCCAAGTGCAACTATATTAATGCTTTGCCATTTAATCTGGTAATAAGTCCCTTACTTGTCCAAATGCTTAAATCTATTGCAAATTATGGAAATGGTCTAAAACCCTCTAGTTATCATGAAGTGAGAGTATCCTATTTGAAAAATGTGAAATCCCAAAAATTGGATACAAGGTAATTTAATAGGAATTTAATCATTAGAATGATTATATTTCAAGTTTAGAAGTGGTTAAAAGCTCCTAAGTGACTTAAAAGAAGTTAAATAGATAGTTTTGAGTGTTTTAGGCCTAATTTTGCATAAGAGACTTAATATGACCGAACACCCAACTTCAAGTGGATATTTCATAGTAAAAAAGAACATTTTTTGTGACACCCTCTACCCCGAACAATTAAATATATAAATAAAACGTTCATTTATTATAAAATAAAACATAAACATAAGGTAGCGAGTACCACATGTATCAAAACATTACAACGTGGAAAAAGAAACATAAACATAAAACACAATTCAATGAAACATAACTCAAAACCAATACCCCCGATGTCACATATCAGAGCTGGTAACCAAATCCAAAAATTTCATCGGAAAAACTACTAACAAAAAAGAAAATCCTAGACTACGAGCAAACGATCAACTCAGAGTCACTCCTCAACAAGCTGCTCACGATCCTCTGCATAAAACAAGATTCATACAAGAAACAGTAAAAGATGGGGAGTAAGAAACTATACATATGAACATAATGGCAACATGATAGTTGGCAAGATGTTCATGCATCAAGTAACAACATAACAAAGCAAACATAATATACATCATTCACAAGCATATCAGATAATTCAACTGTATAATGCAATGTGGCTTCACTACTCTGAATGCATGTGGATCCATCTATACCAGGAATACGACTTAGGAGTTATATATCCACATTGGTCAATAAGCACCAACGTCGGCAGTCCACAAAACCATGGGTGAACCCCTAGGATAGTCGTTGCACCTTACTCTAAAATGCACCACCACGAGGGTGCATGATTCACCTAACTCTCGGATGAATCACCATGGATGGCAAGATCGCCTTACTCTCGGGTAACCTCCCCTATCATCATACCTCCCCTAATAACTTCGTGCATGAATACATGCATACCAACAAACAATCAACCGTTATTCACCACCTCCATCAACACCATTTATTTATGGTTTAACGTCTTTGGCCAATAAGCATCAAAGTTTAACATTATCTTTAATCTTTATTTAACAACTTTGGTCAATAAGCACCAAAGTCAACTTTGACCAATAGGCATCAAAGTTTACCAACATCAACACCTTGACAAATAGGCATCAAGGCAACTTTGACCAATAAGCATTAAAGTTTGTCAACGTGTGGTAATTCATTATTACCGTCTTAATCATCATTAATTACATTTGTTAAAGCTTGTCACATTAATTATAGGTTTGGACTATTCCTCTTGTTGTAACTTTGATTATTATCTTACTCCATCATAGGGGGAAATCTGGGTGAAACCACCCAAATTCCAATTACGTCACATTCTAATTGGGGAGCACAGTCGTGCTGACCCCCAGCACGGACATTCTTGCATTGAGCACGAGCATACTGCCTATGTGCATGACCGTGCTTACTGGAGGGTGTCGTACGAAGTTGGGCAGAAAGTTTAGGAACCTTTACGAAACTCCCTAGAACACTCATAGATCAATCATATTGGCTTTAACTACACCATTGAATATAAATCTCGCCCCTCATACTAATCTTCATGTCTTATAAACAATTTTTGGAATTAGATCTTTAATCCTTATTTCATTGCTAATATCCCAAAAGCACTCATGGATCAATTTTATTGTCTTAGCTATACCACTCAACATTGACCTCACATCTCTTAACTATTATTCACGTCTTATGAATATTGGGGATAAATCCTTAATCCTTACTTCATTACTAACGTTCCCTATGTCTTTAATTGACACATTTATAGCAACAAAAACATTCATCAACATCAGCATCAAACATCAATGTACTCAATCATAGCATAACATTATCATCAATACTTTCATGGTTTAAACACGCCAACATATAAGAAGCATAGATATTCATGTAATAAACAACACAAATTAATCATATAGCACACAATAGGGTCATGGGTTAACCCTTATATTACTCTACCCCAAAGCCTACATGTTCATACTAGCCATTCTCCCCATACGTGGTATGAAGATCTAGACTATTGCCCAATGTGAAAGGATCTAATCTTGGCTTCCTCGAATGGCCCAATGAATTCCTCAAGCCTTAATTTGACACTAGCGCGACTATTCTCCCAAACGTGAGCAAGAACGCCAAGAACTTCTACGGGTTTCAAAGAGAAAAGAAAGGAGAGGTTTCTATCACACAATGGTTGTGAAAAGTGTCAAAATGAGGGTTATAACTCGCCACCCTCTAAAACATACCTATTTAAGCTATCAGACCCCGAGCACGGGCATACACCTTTAGCACGACCATGCTCAAAACCAAGCACGGGGTCGTGCTTAAAGGAGCACGTGGTCTTCACTATTCACATCACTCGCGTTTGATTTCTGACACGGTCGTGCTCCCCTTGAGCACGACCGTGCTCGTGGCTCACGAAGCCACTGAGCACGCTTAACAATACGGGGTCGTGCTGCACATGAGCACGACCGTGCTCATGAGACAAAAATGGATTTTCCCCCAGAAAATCCTTCTTAACCCCATTTTAAGTTCCCTAAAGCACATTTCTAACAAACTAGCATAACATCAACAACCGTATATAACTCATAAACACATCAAGGCTTATAAACAAAAAATGGGGTGTTACATTTTTGGATTCGATGTCTGCATATGAATTATAGACCCGTATCTTACCTTTCATATACACCAAATTTGTCAATATTAGATTCTTATAGCTCGATTTATGGCCAAATTTGTAAACGATGTTCAGGTTCCAGTTTCAGCACCGTTTTTCTAACTTATAGACCTGTTTTTACACTCAAAACGTTCGTTTCATATTTTGTGATCTTCAATGAAGTTGTAGATATTTTTTTATCTTTCCAAATGTATAAAGTTCATAGGTTTTGGATATCTATTACTCAATATATGAGCAAAATACAATGTTGTATGCTAGATAAATGGGCCCTGACGCGATTTGACACATTTTGGGCCTTACGAGGCCTATAAAAATAGGAATGTAATGCATATTAGGAACATTTTTATAACCCTAGCCGCCTAAGAAACTCAGAGGAGACTTGTGGAAGAGAAATTCATGGTTCAAGAAGGAAGAATTGTGAAAAAGGAGTCTAAGAAGAGGAAGATGAGGTGAACTCTCGGTAAATGCTAGGATTCGTCGTAGGAAATGCATTGAGCTACTTGGAGAACTTCAAGAGGTGAGAATTAATACTTTTATGGACCCTTTCCATGGTATATGTGTTTGTATGTATCATATAAGGTTTACCCTATGGTTTTGGGAATTTTCAATAAAACAATGTATGTCAATGACCTAATTTCTTTTAAATTTTGGATTTTCGATAAAAAGAGGGTAATTAGCAAATTGATGCTATGATATGTTTGTTCGTGTATGCTATGCCTTGATGTTCATCATTGCCTATTATTTGATGGGAAATTATATGTTTAAATTCTGAAAAGTATATGATGTTATATGCATGAGGCATGATATAATTGACTAGCAATATGTTGGACGATGTTTGTTGCAATACCGCCTATGATAGGGGTATAGAAGAGTAATACCGCCTTAATGAGGTATCAAAAGTAACATTACCATATGTTGGAGTGTCGAAAATGAGTAATACCGCCATGTATACATGGTTGGTATCAAAATGGGAATGTCCTTGACAGGAGAGTGACATCGAAATACTCCTCATGAATAGGGGTGGATAATGGGACCCCATTGTCGTGTGTTTCATGGGATCCTTACGGCATGCCGATAAGAAACTAACATAATTATAAGGTTCCTGAACCACTTAAGTTATTGTGAAATAATTGATATGGGCAAGAAACCAAATTAATTATGATGTTTTCGAGGCACTGGACTTATTCTAAACTATTATGATGTGCAATATGTTTAATTGATGCTGAGTATTTTAGAGTTTATATATCCTTGAGTTTGCTGAAAATATTAATGTTATTAAAAGTCTATTATACGTATGATTTATAAAATAAGAGGATATCATGGATGGTTTTTCTGGTTATGGCACCGTCTAAGAACAATACTCTTTTTCGAAAATGTTTTATATATTGTATCGTTCACTGAGTATTTATATCTCATTATAAATATTGTTTTCAGAGCCTGAGGACAACCCCGTAGAAGACCCAGAGACTTGAAGACTTTTACTTTTAGCTTTTAGATTTGGTTAGTATTATGGTATGGGTTATGAGGACCATCTAGACATCGATTATCTTATTTTATTTTTCTCGGTTTATAGTAGACGCCCTATTTTTTAGGCTTTGGATTTTATTATGATGTAATGGATTATTATTATTATTACCTTTTTATTATTTTTATTAATGAGAGGTATTTTCAAACTTAAATAAACTATGAAATTTTACAGCGTGTATATTATAAATAGATGTTTTAAAGATTTTTTACTGTATTTTATGGTTGGGTTACTCATGTAATAAAAGACATTGCAAAAAAATATTTCACAACATCCAAGCAAACCTGGAAAAATATAAGATTGAATGAGAAAATGGGGTTGCCCCCTGATGTGTGATGGTTGGACTGATGGAAAAGGCAGGTCACTCTCCAACTTTTCGGTAAAGAGTCTAAGTGGGACTATTTTCTTAAAATCTGTCGACACTAGTGATGTGATCAAGGATGCCAACAAAATGTTTGATTTATTGGATTCTATGGTATAAAAAATTTGGGAAGAAAATGTAGTGCAAGTTATGACAGATGGTGCTTCTAATCTTGTGTTTGTTGGAATAATGTTAGACGAGAAGAGGACAAAATTATTTTGGTCCCCATGTGCAGCCCACTCCCTTTATTTGTTCCTCGAAGACATTGGGAATACCATTATGAATGCAAAAAAATAATGTCACAACTTACATTTATAAGCACACATGGATCTTAAACTTATATAGAAAGGTTTACAACTGCCTATCTCACTCCATAGTGTATAATGTAGCGAAAGAATGTTCTTCAGTCTTTGTTTGCTTCAGAGGAATGTGATACTAGTAATTACGCTAATATGAATGAGGGTAAACAAGTGATGAACATTGTTTTATGTGATATTAGATTTTAGAAATCCATCCAGTATTGCTTGAAGTGTGTGACTTCACTTGTGAAGGTTTTAAGGCTTGTGGATGGAGATTCAAAACCTACCATCCATATACCTATGAACCCGTGGATAGAGCTAAAGAACAAATAGCTGCAAACTTTAAGAATCAAGGGTCAAGAAATAAAAAGGTGTGGAAGATAATTGATACTCGTTGGAATTTGCAATTACATGAGTCCTTGACTCTTGAAGAAGGAGCTCCAACCAAGAAAAGGAAGAGAGGTATTAATTTAAACTTTGAAGTTAGAAGTATCACTTATCTATAGTGTCATACTCAACAAGTTCCTTTTCTTGTTGGTCCAAGAAATTTGATTGATAAGGCGGATAAGAAATGAAACGCTATCATAATAGGGGATGAGAGTGAAATTGAAGAGATAGTTGGAGATGCAGAGCAAGAGGAAGGGCATGAAATATCTGAGGATCGGGATGAACTGAGTGATAATGATCTTGGAGATGATTATTAATGAAACTAGTCTAGAGTGTAGTTAGTTGGATTATGTTTTTTTGCGGGGTGGATCTGAATACTTGTTGGTTTTTAGTTTATGACTTGAATCTTGAATTATTTTGAAGTTTATATATGACATATCGGCACATGTTTTTTTACTTATGTTACTTGTTTATGTCATACTTTTATTGATCATGTATCTTACGATTCATAATAAGATATGAAATTCAATTTTTACATTTGATAAGGAGAAGTTGAATTGTTTGGGTGAGTTGTTTCCATTGGAATTTCCATTACGTGGAGTCTATGGAGCTTGATAGTCAACTTGAAAACTATATAATCGATGTTCTGTCTGATTATCATTTTTCAAATTTAAATGAGATTATTGATCAATGTTGGTGAAAACTAGAAATCATATTGTGTATCCAACGATATATTTAGTTATGAAGTTAGTTTTGATTTTGCCCTAAATGATGTTTTCATCAATGAATTTTGTGGAGAATGGAACATGCAAACGTATGTGAGCTAAATGGTTGAATGATTGTTTGGTTACATATACAGAAAGATATTTTTGATAGTATTGTAAATGAGAAAAAATCATACGCCATTCTTAAAATATGAAAATGTATAGACGGTAGTTGTAATTTGTAAAATATTATGTATTGAGAAATTTTTTCATGATAGTATATATTTTGTAAAAACTTAAAACATTTCCTCAAGTAAAATAAATTTATATACTATTTTTTTTACCATCATAAAAAAAATTCTTGGATCCTCCACTATATTATACAATCCATTAAATATGTAACCATTGCATCACTGATCATACACAACACTAATTATTTACGGTGAGTCACTTAGTGTCTGTTTGATTCACATGGGAAGACAGAACAAAGAGAACAGTATAGGACAAGTAGTCAAGCCACGACACAACACAAGCAATCTTGTGTTGTACATTGTTTGATATGCTTACGTAATGGACAAAGCAACGTAAATTTACTAAAATATCATTTGTACTATATAATGTTTAATTTACATTATGAAAAGATAGATGACAAATTTTTTTATATTTTAAATTATTTTTTATTTATCATTATATTTTTATCATGATATACTCATATTTATAACATTAATTGTTAAACCAAGTCCAGAGAGAAAAGAGGATGCTCACCGGTGACAAAACAAGAGGGGGGGCCTATACCAGGTATGAATTAAATCAAGGCATTGCCTCCACTCGAGTATTACACCTCGCCTCCTCCACTAGAAGCAGAGCCTAAACCACAATGCAGATGATACAGCCAACGCAGATCATCAAGGTAATAATTGGATTTGGCACTTTTTGCTTGCTAATTTGGCTTTGGATTTTCTCAGTGCGGACATATAAAAATATATATTTGGCTTTGACACCTCTCTTTATTCTTTTTCTTTTCACCATTGTCACATTTCTCTTATATACATCTCACTACTATAGAAAAGGGTTTTAATAGTGCACATTCAATAGCGTTTCTTAGTGAAACACTATTAAAAAAGAGGCGAAACACATTTAATAGCGCTTCCTCAAGGAAGCGCTATCTTTGATACACCCTAAGATAGCGTTCCCCCAAGGAAGCGCTATTAAAAATTGATGGGTAGGAATAGATATCGCTTCCTTAAGAGGGCGCTACCTATTCTTTTGTTTAAGATAGCGTTTACCTGCGGGAGTGTTGTCTATTTCTTGCCAAAGATACCGCTTCCTTACGAAAGCGCTATTTATTCCTTTACCCTAAAAATAAAAATTGTTCCCTCTCGCTCTCAAAACTTCGTGCTACCTCTCAAGTCTCTTCTCACTCGGTCCCTCACTTCCACGACCACACTCAAACCTCCGTCGACCTCTCCTCGTGACTCCCACAAATCTACGACCCCCACAACCTCTCCTCGCGACCACCACAACCACCGTCACACAGCCACCACACACCACCATCGCACAGCGCTCGCGTTTCACTGGTGCATCCCTCAACCACCAACCACCACCTTCTACGACCACTGGTGCGTTTCATGGACACCACACAACCGTCGTCTCTCACTGGTGCATTTCACTCAAGCTCCGCCGGTAGAGAGAACTCAGAAGCTCTTCTCCAGGTAATCCCTAATTCCTTCAAGTTTCCCCTTACTGCATTTCTTCTCTGTTTTACCTCATACCTACCATGTGTTTGATGAAAGTTAAGATGGTATCAGAGCTTTAAGCTCTGCTGCTGACACGCTGTCACGCACGCGTCAAAAAGTGAGCGATTGGAAAAATATGTAGTTAGGGTGCGACAACTCGAGTATCGTCTCACAAGGACTCTTGGGTTGTCGTTAACAGAAAAAGTCAGTTTTGGGGGGTTTTGGATTTGAAATTAAATAAAGAAAACAAAGCATAAAATAACGCAAACTAAATAATTATCAAATAAGCTAAAAAAACGATTAACCTATTGTTCTCGGTTTCCCACTATCATTGGTTCATACAATTCCATGCCCTAAGAGGATTCTAATCTCTTTTCGATTGTAACATCGATTAACAAGCGAAACCGACACTACACGACGTATGTTCCTATTCCCGAATTAAGCAAACGGGGTGAGGCTCTCGTGAATTAAGCAAACACGAATGAACACACGCGAATTAAGCAAACGCGATTAAGTATAGGAACACACAATCATCGAAACAAATCAATACCCATTCGATACAAACTGAATTAAGCAAACAAAGAGTATAGAATAAATATTGAAAGAGAAAATCAATGAAATCAGGAATTACAAAACCTCAAGTGGCGATGCAAACCGGTTACAGTAGATCAATCAAGGAGACTAGTTCTCCATTACAAAGGGAACACAGAAATACTAAACCTAATTCGCAGCCGCCCTAATCTAAAAGAAAAGAATATGATGAGAAGAGATATGAGATCTGCCCTAAAACATATATAAATACAGATTCTGGGTTGCGCTCGCTCGTGAGGCGAGACATGATTCGCGAGGCGAATATTATGAACAGCTATTCAGTGTTTGGCTTTCTCGCGAGGCGAGACTAGGATTAGCGAGGCGAGACTTCAAATTCCAATCTATCACAGCCGTGACCTTCATCACGGCTAGGCCGTGATGGTCTCTGTCCTTCAGGGTTGGATTTCTCGCGGGGCGAGACATTGATTCGCGGGACGAGACAGAGAGGATGACATTTCTGGCACAGTAAGGCTTCGGGCTTGCGAGGCGAGTAGCCTCTCGCGGGGCGAATAACTCCAGAATTGCTTCTCTTTATTAACCTAAAAACAAGAAATAACAGTAAGTGCTTTATTCGACTCCAAATCAACTAAATTAACCTAAAACTACTTTAGAGACTCAAAATGTTGCTTGAAGACAATCAAGTCTAATTTGGGCGAAAACGGGATATAATTAGCACAAAACCACAGTCATACTAGTCATAAAACTAGTCGAGCCAGAGGCTGATCAAAATACCCCAAACTTAAACTTTGCTTGTCCCCAAGCAAACTAAAACTCAAAAAGGACTCAGACTTGGCAAGCTTAAAAGATTCAATCAAATTCGCACAAATTTCATGCAACTTCAACAAAACAATTTTTCCTCAATGATTCCCCCCTTTTCAACAATGCAATCCCCACATTCATTTACTTTGAACAATTGAGAATTTCATCATTCATGCAATCAGTAATCTAAGCAAGGGATCCAAGTTACACACAAAAGGGAGATCACTAATTCAAACAATCGCCTTCCTCACAAGGGCATTTAGTGTTTCACTCATCCGCTCAATTTTTGTCTAGGCTATCAACATTTCACTCGGTTTCACTTTTAAGAGCACTTCCCATGAATTTGATTTTCATCTCAAAATGATTCCCACGGAAACATGCATGCAACATCAAAAGGTCTTTTAAGGTTGTAATGGGGCCTGGCTAAGGGTAGGATATACAAAGGTACTGGGCTTAAGTCCCTAGGAACTAAGAGAGCATGAACATTTTGATACATTGAATTTCCACTCAAGTCCCTTTTTCCATTTTTCTTTTTGCTTTGGGTGACTACAACCTTTTCCTTTTAATACCCCTTTTTGACATTTTTGCACTTTTCTTTTTTTTTTCTCTTTTTTTTTCCTTTTGGCCTTTGGCTCCAACCTTTATTTTTTTCTTTTTCTCAATCCCCAACAACACATCATATCCTTGTAGCCACCCCAAACTTAGTTTCTTGCAAACCTTTCCTCACTAAGCATCCATGCTCTCCTAATCCTAAGATCGGGTTAACATGGTTTTTCCAGATTTTAGGCTCATAACATAAGGTCATCAAGAAATGATAGGCTAATTAGGCTCAAGGGGGCTAACTAGGGAACATGCATCAGGGACTGGTTCAATTTAGGCCAAGTAGCTAATTCAAAGAAAATCTGCCTAAATCATCTGATCCAAACACATAAACATGCAAACCATGAAGAGATTCAAGCAAATTCGGGAAAGTGCAGCTCAAAAGTGATTCACACAGTTAAAAACATGTTGGAGGCTCAAATTCCTCACCCGGACAATTTTCGCAAATTGTTTGACCGAGATTCTATCCCTAGTGGGTGCACCCCTTCACCCCAAACTTATCATAAATCATGCAATCATAACAAAATATCTCAAAGTTCAATTTTCAATTTTTCATATGGGGATCAATTTTCAATTTCAAAACCTAGGGGGAAATCATCAATGGTCAACATCTATCATGCAATCATCTATGAGAATTCAATTAAAATCTAGCAAGCTAGCCGACACAAGACTCAACACACAAACTCTTGATCTTCTCAAATTATTCAAGAGCTAAAAGAAAACAAAACTAAACAAAGCAAGGAAAAGAAAATTAAAAACAAGAGGGTTTAGAGAAACTCATGGAGGTGGTTCCACCGAGATCCAACTGTCTGTGATACAGCGGCCACGGAATGCTCAAAGTACGATATGATCCTCCCGGATCCCATGGCATGCAGCATAAGTATGGGAGTGGGCACCTGATAGTTATGGTAACTCCGCCAAGTGCGGCAGACTTCTCACTCCCTCTTGGGTCAAAGTTGACCTCTTTATCTACAAAGTCCTCCCAATAAAAATGGGATTCAACCTCTTGGACTGGACATGGTGCCTTCATGTTTAAGGATGAAAAATCCAGTCTCTCGGGCAGAGGCTTGAACTCCATTGCTGGTTGTTCCACAGTGGGAGGTGATGAGTAAGTGGGGAGGGTTACTGGTGCTGCTTCAACTTCTGCACGATCTTCATTCACTGCACTAACAAATCCATCACCTGTTATACATGCAGAAATCTCAGCACACACCACACAAAGGTTAGTATTAGTACAATCAGTACATATAGTACAATAAGCAGAATCAGAAAAGGCTTGGATGTTTGGAAATTCAACACAGAGTTCATCAACAATAGTGTTCTTGACATCATTATCAAAATCATGTTCAAAAGCAGTATTGTCAAGAACAACTATTTGTGAATCTGTATGTTCTTCAAGGAGACGTTGAGTTTGCAGTGCAGCTGAGGTGGAGACAATGTGATCAATTTGAATGGCCAACTTCTGAAAACCAGCTTTTATCCTCTGTTGGGATTCAAGATTTTGTTCTGTCATCCATTGATTGTTCTCGGTCATTCGTTGTATCAGAGAAGCTAACTCATCCAGGCTGCCTTGATCTCCACCATGTTGGCTAGGATAATCATTCACTCCAAACATGCCAAAATCACTACTAAACTCATAACCTTCAACAAAGTTAGGATAATATATGCATGGCGGTGGCTTATAATCAACATTAGGCAAATAACCATACATGTAATTATCCATGGGAAGCACTAAGATTCACAACCAGACAAAGCAGCCGTAACTAATTCAGTAATACAAAAGTTTTTTTTTTAATTTTATTTTCTGTCAATAACAACAAGAGTCCCCAGCAACGGCGCCAACTTTGACATGCTGTCGCGCACGCGTCAAAAAGCGAGCGATTGGAAAAATATGTAGTTAGGGTGCGACAACTCGAGTATCGTCTCACAAGGACTCTTGGGTTGTCGTTAACAAAAAAAGTCAGTTTTGGGGGGTTTTGGATTTGAAATTAAATAAAGAAAACAAAGCAAAAAATAATGCAAACTAAATAATTATCAAATAAGCTAAAAAACGATTAACCTACTGTTCTCGGTTTCCCACTATCATTGGTTCATACAATTCCATGCCCTAAGCGGATTCTAATCTCTTTTCGATTGTAACATCGATTAACAAGCGAAACTGACACTACACGACGTATGTTCCTATTCCCGAATTAAACAAACGGGGTGAGGCTCTCGTGAATTAAGAAAACACGAATGAACACACGCAAATTAAGCAAACGTGATTAAGTATAGGAACACACAATCATCGAAACAAATCAATACCCATTCGATACAAATTGAATTAAGCAAACAGAGAGTATAGAATAAATATTGAAAGAGAAAAGCAATGAAATCAGGAATTACAAAACCTCAAGTGGCGATGCAAACCGGTTACAGTAGATCAATCAAGGAGACTACTTCTCGATTACAAAGGGAACACAGAAATACTAACCCTAATTCGCAGCCGCCCTAATCTAAAAGAAAAGAAGATGATGAGAAGAGATATGAGATCTTCCCTAAAACATATATAAATACAAATTTTGGGTTGCGCTCGCTCGCGAGGCGAGACATGATTCGCGAGGCGAATATTATGAACAGCTCTTCAGTGTTTGGCTTTCTCGCGAGGCGATACTAGGATTAGCGAGGCGAGACTTCAAATTCCAATCTGTCACAGCCGTGACCTTCATCAAGGCTAGGCCGTGATGGTCTCTGTCCTTCAGGGTTGGATTTCTCGCGGGGCGAGACATTGATTCGCGGGACGAGACAAAGAGCATGACATTTCTGGCACAGAAGGTTTCAAGCTCGCGAGGCGAGTAGCCTCTCGCGGGGCGAATAACTCTAGAATTGCTTCTTTTTATTAACCTGAAAACAAGAAATAGCAGTAAGTGCTTTATTCGACTCCAAATCAACTAAATTAACCTAAAACTACTTTAGAGACTCAAAATGTTGCTTGAAGACAATCAAGTCTAATTTGGACGAAAACGGGATATAATTAGCACAAAACCACGGTCATACTAGTCATAAAACTAGTCGAGCCAGAGGCTGATCAGCTGTCACTGCTTTCCTTGGTTCCATGGCTCGAAATAGCCATAATGCTTCTACTTTTGGTACTACACACATCAACACTGGTGGAGGAAATCAGCCTCCAAGGAATCCAACACTGGACACATCAAGTCCTTACTATGTTCATAATGGTGATGAGTGTTTTTGTCCCTTTATTATACAGTTTGTATTTGTGCAAAATAACGTTTTGTGGATTGGGAGAGCAATTTTTTATTGTGACTTGGTTATGCTTTGTACTATTGGGATATTAGTTATGGCAATTGTAGTTGGTCTAATTACATCAAATACATATTGCAGATCAAGATGATATTTCAGTTTTTTCAAGCAAACAGATAGCATGTTTTATACGTTTTCAGGTTCATTGGTTATGTAAATGTATATATATATATATATATATATATATATATATATATATATATACACACACATACAGCTTCTTGTTGTTTTATTTGTTTGCCTTAAAATAAAGTTAGCGGTTGCGGGTTGCCAAATAGAAAAAATGACAGTCATTGCAGGACCTTAAATCATTTTTTTTAAAGAGGCAAGCACAAGCTATAGAGATTCACTCTTCCATATCTCACATTTCATTTTTCATGTAAGAGTTTACTTCATGGCTTTCTGATACATAATATATTTTAGGTTCTTGATGTTATTGTGTCCATCGCAAATGATATGGGGCTTCTGAGTCTTGACAATTTTAGAAAAAATAATTTGTCTGCTTCATGGAGAGTTGTTGGGATAAAGACCTCAAATGCTACCATTGAGGTTAGGAAGACTAATGTGCTTCTGCATAAAACTTTCATTTCCTGTACTGAAAAAAGCCATTATAGTTTTATTGTTACTATATGTTAATCCATTATTTTTTCTAATTAAAGCTAAACCAATCAGCAACAAATGTTAGACAAGAAAACAAAAGGGGAAGGAAGGCAGATCTTTAGGTGGTACCATACTATCAGGTAATATGCTTATTTGTTTTTTTATTTACTTTCTCATTTAATTTCTTTTGTTAATGCATATTAGAGTATAAGCTAACTGTAGTCTAATAATGCAGATGGTCTTGCTCGGTGGACTGATAGTCCTGCACAGCTTGCCAGAAGGGTGAGCATCATTCTTGGATATTTTTCTTGTTCTAACTTACTCATAGGTGCTTTGCATTTGCATACCATTTGCAAGTTTGTACCGTGGGTAAGCATTCTGGCTCACCTTGTAACTTGGTGGTCACGGTCATGCTAGTCATGGAAACAACCTGTCTGCCTATAGGGTTAAGGTTGCACACATATAACCCTTCCTAGACCCCACCCTAGAATGATGGGAGCCTTGCACACAGGGTTGTCCTCTTTGTTACTTCTTGCTCAATGGAAGTTGAGGCAGAATATATTTTGACGCATTTTATAATTTTGTCCTTGCTTAGAATATAATTCGTTTGACTAATAGGCAACTGTACACCAATTAATCAAACATGTGTATAATGTTCTGTTAAAAAATGTTCAGCTACCTAATGGACAGTTCTCAATAGCTAAATTAGCTGGAACTGTTCAGTTTTCCCCTGGTTTTAGCATTAGAAATGTACTTTATGTTCCTGATTTTTCATTCAATCTTATTTCAGTTGCAAAACTCAATTCTGAACTAAATTGTGTTGTCATTTTCAATGATTCAAAATGTCAAATACAGGATTTGAAAACCAAGAAGATGATTGGTTTGGCTGCATTATTTGAGGGGCTGTACTACTTGGTGATAGAATCCAAAGTTGGCAACTCATGGGTATTAAACATTGTGCTCATTTGTTCTACATATTTTTTTTCTTGGTATCAACATATCAACTGCTATTAAACAAATGACTAGTTTGCTTTATTCACAATGTAATGCATATTTGAAGTATGATAACTGTAACAATGATGGATCATTGCATATTACTATTATATTTTCTGTGATTGAGTGCCAATGGCATCTTCCAATGTTCCAGTTTAAGCTTTATATATAATTTTTAAAACTGTGGTTTTCTTATATGTAGATACCCTATCATGACTCGGACTTTGATGAAGGCAGGTCGTCCAATATTCTTCTCACTGTGAATGGTAATATGTTGAATTTAATTTATCAACAACTAAGGGTACAACATACATTGATATTATGCTAGCCAGTGTTTCTCCTAGAATATTAGACTTGTGTGTATGTGCAAGTGATCTGTGTGTGTATCATATGCAGGCCGGCAACAAGGATTTTGGGCCATCAGGCAGAAGATGGAAGCCACATGTAGATATTGTTTAGAATTACTAGTGTGTTGGTTAGCTTAATATTTGTTAGTAGTGCGTGCATGTATTGGTTAGCTATAGTTATTGTCTAGTGTAGGTTACCTACTTTATGGTATATGGACTTAAATATTAGAATTAATTGTGTACTTGTTACCGTGAATTGTGTAAAGTATATTAATTGGGTACGTGTTACCTATTATTGTTTAATTAGACGTTTGGTTTATATATATACTTACCAATATTGTATGCAAGCTTTTGTACGTAAATTTATGGTTTTGTTGAGTTTTCTGAATGCAATGGGATCTATAAACTATTTAATGTCTTGGTTTTGCCGAGTGCAGGAAGGAAGTCTAGAAAAATAATGTGATAATATTTAAAAAAATAAAATAAAGGAATAGACAGCACTTCTTTCAAGAAGCGTTGTCTAAAGTGAGGAATAGACAGCGCTTCTCTGAAGAAGCGCTTTCTATTCCGTAGGCAATGGATAGCGCTTCTTTGAAAAAACGCTATCCATTCATTACTTTAGACAGCACTTTCTCAAGGAAGCGCTACCTATTCCCCCACTTTCAGTAGTGCTTTTTTAAATGCTATTGAATCTCTCCCACCTTCAGTAGCGAGTGAATAGATAGTGCTTGGAAGCGTTATTAAAGACAAAAAATGCTATTAAAGCCATTTTCTGTAGTAGTGTCTCTCTATCTCACCATCTCAACGACGCATATAACACCCCATTTTCTTGATTCTTGTTTAAGGAAGGGATTAGGAATGTTTAAAGGCTTAGTCTTATTCCTTAAGTGTTAATGAGCTTATGTTTCAAATTTGAGGTCAATCGGACTCCAAATGTGCTCAAAATGCGACGAAACGTGCGAAATGCTGAAACCGACAACATGTGCCACACTCAAACGTTGGAAGACCCAACTTTCAAGTGTGGGCACGCTCAAGCGCTGGGTACTGGGCGCTTGATCATTCTGTGCAGCTGACACCTAGACTGAATTTTAATGCGTGGAGAAGATGTGGCGATGCAGGAAGCCACGCTCAAGTGTGGGAGGACCCAGCCCTTAAGCGTGGAAGACCCAAAGTACAAGTGTTCTCAGTGATGAAAGACCCCCTTGTTTCTTTTAAAACGTGAAGATAGAAAGCTTGAATTATAGAGAGAGAGGGGGGAGTTTGAGAGAGAAAGTGAGACTGAGGAAAATCCGTACGTCCGATCACAATTCCGACTACACCGTTGTGATCAGGGCAACGAGTACTACAAGTATAGACTAT
Organism: Sophora flavescens; assembly: GCA_030762895.1. Lineage (NCBI taxonomy): Eukaryota > Viridiplantae > Streptophyta > Magnoliopsida > Fabales > Fabaceae > Sophora > Sophora flavescens. Next base: position 79,882,811 of record CM061069.1, on the reverse strand, counting down.
CGATTCTTCGATACAACTGAGGTAATGCTCGAATCCCTAACACGTCGACACATGACATTGTCATTTCCTTCTTTTCAATTCTTGCTTCGATTGTAGCTCTGTTTGAAAATCTGTTGCAAGATTAGGATTTATGATATTGTCGGGACTCTGTCCATGTGTTAGGGCAAATTTCTGAGCTCCGAGGATACCCGTAGTGTATGTGGCAGCATGCTAGAGGGAGAGGAACATGTGTTTCGAGACGTCGAGGAAGCTTACGAGAATAGGCACGGTGGGGAGAAAGTAGCTGACATCGTCGAGGAGGCAAGCATAGAGTAATAATTATATATGCATGTGTGTAGGGTTCCCCATACCCTACTAGGATGTCGAATAATCGACAACGACTAAACCCTAATAAAGAAATATTTTAATGTTGTCTTGGGTTTAGTGGTTGTAGGTTTATCGACAGTAAGCCTGAAACCCTAGGTTTGCAATTTATATTGGTTGAGGTTGTCTGGATTGCATGCTGCTCTGCTATATGACTATATGTGATCTCTGACATATTTAACATGTTGAATATGTTCATATGATTATTTTATGTCTGTATATGAGGATAGATGATTAGCTGATTATCTGATGGATATCTGTATGTATGGTTGAGATGAGGGTTAACACCGTGGTAATGCCTTGAGACTGTGGCTTTGCGACCGGGGATGTATGGCCATCCATGATGAGAGTGTGAATGTGTAAGAAGGTTCCGGTGTTAAACATAACGATGTTTGTTGCATTGCATTTTGCCAAAGTGGCGAGCCATATGACTGGGAGTCATACGAGGTTAGTTGTTCTCGAGTGCGAGTACGAATTACGGATGGGCCGGTCTATGAAGAGACCTTGGGGATGTACGAACTGAACTCGGGGGGCTCACAGTGACCATTAGGTAGCTCCTAGTGTGCCGTGTACACCTGTATAACCTGGTTTTCCTGAATTTAACCTGAGCATCCACATCAAAGGTGGACGTTCCGAGGTGACCCGGATACCTCTAATGGAGCTGAGCTCATAGAGAGATGCACTCTTATGGGTCACAGCGAGCAGAAGGGTTGCCTGGACAAACTAACTGATGTTCTCTGAGCAGTAAGGCTCGGTAAGGAGAATGTCTCGGGGTTGAGACTCGGATGAGAGATATCGACCGACATTCATAGGAGTGAGACTCCTTATAGGATTGATATGAGATCGAACCTCGAGGATGTATTGTATTGGTGTGAATCGAAAGATGGTTGCTTATTATCTGATGTATATGTTATATGTATATGTGATTATTGTTCTATGCGTCCCCATCCCCATTTTATGATTATACCGGCGTTGCTTATCTCCCTTTCCCCCTCTATATTTCTCTGTATGTATATACGTTATATGAGCGGTTCCAGCAGGACGGCGACAGCGGCGGACTTGGTTTACCAGCCGAGGCATTATCTGCAGAGGATCCCGACACTCGGCGACGTTCAGATTGTTTATCATGACGATCGTGGATGGCATGTCGACCATTCACGATTCTTCACGACGTACGTCGGCCTGGTGAGCTTCTATAAACGTATGGGAGATGGTCCTTACTTTCACTTCGACGGCCCATATTGGATTTCACAGAGGGTACCCTTTTCAGAGATGTGGTTTCCACCTCGTTAAAGGGTGTTCCCCGATGATTTGTGGAACGTGGTAGACCACTCAGAGGCGAGGAGTCGTGTTGGCATGGTGCAGTGGGGTTAGAGGCAGCGAAGTATTCAGACGATGTATCACTATCGTCACTGACGCGTCGTTATGAGCAGTGATGAGTCGGTTTGGGAGCCAAGGACACGGTACGACAGAGTCTACCGACGCCACTATGGAGAGGGAGAGGTAGCTCTAGGCGCTTATATCATCTGTGATATGGCTCAGTGGGATGCGCTTGTTAGGTTGAGAGCCTATGTGAGTTGATTTTGTATTTTGGATGTATTTTTGAGAGGCTGGTCGGGTAGGTTTAGGACTTTCCCTGTTTCTGTGACCAATTTATGTATATTTTTTTTATCTTTTAACGCCCGAATAGTTTTTTTAAGTTCAGGATCCCTCTGTTGGGATTCATCGTACTCCGCAGATCGTTTATATATATTATATATATGTCGTGTGTTTTATTGTTATGTTTACCGTTGTGCATGTTTTAAGTTTCTAATGTTTTAATTTTCCACTTCTAAATCATTATATATTTTCACTGTAATAATCGTGTTAACGTTAAATATCGATTAAGGCTTAGTTAATTAGGGTTTTCTTTAGTGAGACATCGGGGTGTCTCAATGCACATATCATCTTTTGAGTCTTATCACCTCCATCGCCACCATCGATGGCGCCCCCTGCATTATGGTTATCATGCTTCGACAACAAAGGCGACAATCAAGATGTGATGATGACTGAGGTGACAGACGTGGGCAAATGGTGATAGGTGGGCGGTGCTAGTGGAGATATTTACGTCGCAGGGGTGTGCGATGTTATCGATGGTGGACCTAGTGCTGTCATGGCTGGGGAGGGGTGACTTCAGTTACAGGTAGGGGTGCTTGTGGTTAAACCAAAGCCCATATCATTGTAATCCCTACACTCTCAAAGCTCAGAGGTAGGTTTATCGGAGATGTGGGTAATCGAGAGAGGGGGAATGAGAATATATTTTTGTCTTTTGTTTGTATTGTAACTGGGACAAAAAGTTGTCCCTTGGTGAAGTGAGTAACAAATTTCTATATTTTTGTTTTGTCCCTTATCTTTTTTTTTGTACCATCCCATGACCATTTTTAAAATCAAACATAGAACAACTTGTTTTGTATTGTGATGTCCCCTATTTTATAGTGAATCAAACAGACCCTTAATATTTCGGAAAACTGGGTGCAAGAAAAAGCATAATTGTTTTTACTATAGGAGTGGCTACTCCCTGTTTGATTTCAATGTAATTTTCTCTTTTTTGGGCTTGGCCGCTTTGTTCACAAAAAAAAATTGTTTTTAGGGATTTACTTTTCACACTTGTTTTTTTACTTCCCGCACCTATCTCCCGATTTTATTTTTCCCCTTATTACCCTCTCCTCCCTCCTTCTCAACTCATTTCCTCCCACCCCTCATTTGTCTAGAACCGTATTTTCGTACCCCATCCTTTCTAAGGAAAAAAAAAAACTCAGGTCCTTATTGTGCCTCCCTCAACCCTTCATCCCTGTTATTCACCACATGGCACCTACGCAGTCCCATTTCTGGCAACAAGGACTTTAGTCTCACGTCGTTCATGGTCGATCTTTGCGTTTACATGTTTGTTTCTTTTTTTTTCTTTGTTTGTGATTTGTTTGGAATTTAACATCCGCAATGGTTAGTTTGCCTTTGCATTTAGTTTTTCGGAATTTGTTAAGAAATTTCATAGGTTTCACATTTTGTTTTTCTGGAGTTTAAATTTATGCAGGCGCTCATTAGATTCCACAACTTGTTTTCTAGAATGCAAAATTTAGAATCTGAATTTAATTTCCGGATATTTAATTTCTTAATTCCGAAAAATTCTTTCCAAAACAATATCAAAAATATTTTCTGTTAATTAATTTTGGGAATTATTTTAGGTGTGTTTCGGGTACAATTTTCTGTAATTAAGAAATTTAACCTTCAGAATTGAAATCTGAAATTAAAATAAATTGATAAACTAATTATGTTTTTAATGGTTACTATTCAACTTATTTTCTGTAGTGCAATTCCTATATTTTATAATTATGAAGTTGTATAATTAGAGTATATCTTTGAGTCAGAATTGTAGTTTACAATTGATGATCATTTTAATATGCATTACCTTTTTTTGGGCTTTACCAAATATGTAGTGGTGATGCGTAATAGTTGGGGCCCTCCTAATCAACTACGGTCGACAACTTCTATAGGTGATGTTGAACGTTAGCGTTTGATAGCTTCTGAGCATGCCCAACATGCTGCTAGTCGTGCACCTTAGGATGAGGAAATTCAGCAGGAGGATGACGTCCTTGTACTTGTTGAGTCGTTCCCTTGCGATCTCGAGGATATGTCTGTCCTTAAGTCATTCATGAAGCATGTTGCTACTCAAATATGGAACGGATGTGTAAGTACCAACTATAAATTATTATGTTTTACATTTGAATTTGGTTTAATGTTAAAAAAAACTTATTAGCGTTGACATATGAAAGGTATTTTGGCTGGAAGACCATCATGAGCAGAAGGTCGTCACTCATGGACAGAAACTGGAAAAATTCTTATGTGATCATGAGTACATATAGATGATAGTGTGTAACCCTGGGTTGGTTTCCCTATTGCACTTCTTGCACCACACTATTGATAAGGGGTTGATGTCAGCTTTTGTCAAGAGATGGTACAAAGATACCAGTACCTTCCATATCAAATCAATGCGGACTTGTGCCGAATATTCCTCACTCATATCAAGTAACACCGCAATTGCACGATAACCATAATTCCCATCATCTTGCACATCAACATTGTGTTCAACTAAGTGACGAAATTGAAGAGGAATTTGATCTAACAATGGAACAACTCTCTTGCATCTAGTCTCATGGTTGACATGTGAGAAAAAGAGCAAGTTGAGATATGCTATCATGTCAGCTTAAAATGAATCAACATACTCAAAATATGAAGGATTACATTTAGTTAATCTGGCCAACTTCGCTACATGGCCTTTTGGTGCTCCTTTTGTTTGGACCGGTAAATTAGTCATAATTAAACAATGTCAATCAAAACCCAGATCTTACTCGTTTAACAAATGCATGAGTTGAAGGATAACCTTGTTAGGTGGTGAAAACATTGAAGTTGTATCAGGATATACTATTTCACGCAGTTTGGTTTTCATAGTAATTTTTCCAGATACATCAACCTCCTAAAATCGCTTATGCAATGCATCTAATTCATGTTGCACTATTAACTTTGACCACGACTCGTCCAATCCTTGGTAGGCAAAGGTTTGAAATGGCACAAACCAACACTAGAAGGGGGTTGAATAGTGTTTTCGAAAATCAAAGTTTAAGAAGCACAAAACAAAATCAGCAACTGTGAGATAATCAGAGATAGACGCCTTTCTCAACAAACTCATTTGCAACTATTTATCACACCCAAGTTAGTTACTTAAAACAGTTAAACAACTGAATAATAAAGTAAAGGAAAAGGAAAGAGTATACTAAGAGATTTATCATAGTTCACCACAAACCTTGGGCAACATCCAATCCTTGGCTTCACCAAGTTTTAACACTATAACTGATCAAGGTTACAGACGAGTATTATTTGCACACCTAGCCTCTCCAGACCCAACCACAAGTATTGTTTGCACACCTAGCATCTTCAGACTCAACAAGTATTCTTGAAACAAGCCTCTTCAGGCTCAAAGGGTTTTGAGAGAGTTTTGAAGCACGGCTTCAAAGTTACAAAGAAATTCAACCAATCTTTAAACACTACAGAGAGTGAATATGAACTTGGAACTTGGTGAGTTGCAGATGAGTTCTTCTTCAAATGATTTTTCAGAGTGTGAAGAAGATATGTGGGTGATCAAATCTTTCAGCTATTGATTTGATAAGATGAATGATGTTCCTTGAGTAATATAGCTTTTCACTGATGAGTAATTTCTTTGGTTGTTTATCACTGTATCACATCACTGCTTTGTTCAGTCTTCGACTTTTTCTATTTATACTTGATCACAAAGATCCATTGAGATTCATTTGAGAGTCAACAGCTTTGTTCTTCAAGAAATAGCCATTCTAACTTGATAATAAATGCTTTGAAGAACGTTGGAGATTCCTTGTTGACATCTATGTATAGTAGATATGCTTTTCTGGCTTTGGGCAACATACTTTTCTTATTTGTGCAACACTTAGAAAGGCTCAGATAAAGTAGTTTTTCTTTTACTTACATAAGGAATGCTTTTCTGCAGCTTTGCCCTTTTGTCTTTTATCCTTTCTTTGATTTTGATTGATGATAAGAAATATATTAATAAAATTCTTTCAAGTTTAATTAACTATATTTCGAATCACTCTTTACTTTTGAATTAGAGATTAAGTGATTCCATCATAGAGAGCTTTTCTCCTTGGCTCGTGCTTCAATAACATAGAGATGAACTTAGCAATTCACATCTTCTAAGCTTGTGCATGTTTGAATACCTTTTACATCAAACACGTTAATCTGACATAAGAGTGGTTCTGACTTTGTCAGAGGCTTAGGCGCATACTGAGAGAGATAAACGCTTCATTGAAGTGAGACTTCATGATCTGTAATCTTGATACTTCTTCTTTCAACTTACTTCATAAGATAGTGTTTGTATTCTTTGAATACTTTGATCATTACTCTGACTGATAACTATTTCATGCTTCTTGGTCTTAATCATAGTCAGTCAAGTAAGAACGAACAATCTTCTATAAGAGTATTGCTTGATACTTTCTTTTCTTTCATTTGCTTATGAATGGATAAGTCCTTTTCCTTTAGCTTTCGGCGAAAATAACAATCATTGACTGCTTCGCTTTGTCACTGTTGCTAGCTATTATTCTTCATAGTTTGATAAGTCTGAGAGATGTTGATGTAGGCTTCAGTGAGTCAGGCTTCAGACACATTGTACTTTTAGACAGCTTTGAGTCAGACGATTGTATACAACCTTTTTTTGACTTGTTATGCTAAGATAGAATGCTTTGACTACACAACTCAAGTAGATGATTAGCAACGTTTAGATGGTTCAATGTAAAATCAATTTCTTGATGTTTGGGTTCATCAAAACACATAAGGGCCACAGGAGTGAGTCAAATGCATGGCGAGTCAGACGCTTTATGACTTAACAAGGTTAACCTCTTCCAAGGAGGATGAACTGATTGCAATGGGACATTGTCACCCATTATACTGTACCTAGGAAGTTCGCATGCACATGGTAACCCATGTGTAGTTATGGCTGCGCAACCACAAATAGCAATGTCAATCCTGACTGTCTTAACTCATTGATACTCATCAGAAATATGACTCAGTGCACTCCTCGATACAAATCCATGCAATTTGATGTAGAATCAGTTATTAAATTTGGGTTCCAATACGCTTATGTTTTTCTGTAATGACGCATTTATCTTAGTATGTTGCAATATGATCATATGGTTCATGGCAACCCAACAACTACACAAGTCTCCACTACCATTCTGAAGCAACTTCTTCAGCCTCTATCTGTAGACTCAACCCTGTTAACAAACACAAAAAAGACCAGATAAATAGATAATCACAAATAAAAACTGTCATGCAATGTATATATTAATGGTTAAGTATGAGGGACATCTATTAGTTGTTGTGTTCCCAAGGTGCATCACCCGATGTATCCATGCCGTGACAAATTTTTCCTTATGAGGAATCAACCACATATTTTTCAGATAGTCACCAAAAATAGGAAAACTAGAATATACATATTCTAACTTTCTCATACGCTCCTCAAACTCAACCTCATTAGGAGAGTCCATAATACTACCACAAGCATCCATCACAAGGTCCCACTTCTCTAACTTGCATTTGGCCTTCACATTCTTAGCAACATGGAATTGACATAATAATTGAGTTGAACTAGGAAAAACACTATGCACTGCATTCATCAAAGCAATGTCTTTATCGGTGATTATTAATTGAGGTATCGAATCTCCATTTAGTATTAGACTTCGTAACCTCTGTAATGCCCAGATGAAGTTATCACCTCGCTCAGACTCTAAATAGGCAAATGCTATGGAGAATGTCAATGTTGTTGAGATAACACCAACAATCTCAAGTAACGACTTTAACGCCCTTCGTTACATTAGTAACCCATTCATAAAAATAGTAAAATCCTTTAAAATAGTTTAATAAAGGTAAAATTCATAACATTCAAATTTTGCAAATTTATTTGAGTATGAAAATAATCTCATAATAATAAAATATCAAAGCAGATATAAAAATCCAATACAGTGAAATAAACTGAAAAGCCTCAAAATCGGGTGTCTACTACAATCCGAGAAAATAATAATAATAATAATAATAATAATAATAATAATAATAATAATAATAATAATAATAATAATAATAATAATAATAATAATAATAATAATAATAATAATGACGACGTCTACATGGTCCCCATAATCCATGTCACAATACTAACCAAACTAAAAGCTAAAAGATATATTCCTCAAGTCTGTGCATCATCAACGACGATGTCCTCGGGCTCTGAAAACAACACTTTTTAATGAGATATAAAATCTCAGTGAACAACAATACAGTTATAAAATGTTTCGAAAATAGTGTTATTCTCAGCCGGCGCGGTAACCGGAAAAACTGTCCATGGTATCCGCTAATTTTTGAAAAATATTATATATTAAAATACACTTAATAACAACAGTGATATGAACAACTAAAAAATATATAGCATAAGGACAAATAACTTCAATGCATCACATTCCAAATACCAATTAATCTCGAAAATAATCCAAGTTGCTTGGAGACCTCAACCTTAAATTGGTCCATTACCGGCATGCCATAAATCTCACACACCACACGACAATGGCGTCACATTGCCCACCCCTACTCATGAGGAGTGTTTTGATATCACCCTCCTATCGGGGACATTTCTATTTCGATACCTCCCTTGTGCACATAGCGGTATTTCTCGCTTTTCGACACCCCAATGTGTGGCGGTGTTACTTTCGATACCCCTTTATAGGCGGTATTGCTCTCTTTCGACATCCCAATTATATGGCGATGTTACTTTCGATACCGCATTACGGCAGTATTACTTTTCGATACCCCTGTCATAGGTGGTATTGTGGCAAACATCATACAACATATTATAATTTATATATGTCATGTCTCAAGTATGTAACAAAATATTTTCCACAATTTAAAAATATAAATTTCCACCAATAACAAACAATCATGAATATCACAACATATCATACATGAATAAACATATTACAACATCAATTAATCAATTTATTCCCCTTTTTAACAAAACCCCCAATTTTAGAATTTAGGTTATTTACAATATGCATCTCAATTAAAATCTCCCCAAATCATAGGTAAAACCTTGTCAACACAACAAACACATATATCATGAAAAAGTTTCGAAATCATATTGTTGCTCACCTCTTGAAGACCTCCAAGTAGTTCCAAGCGTTTCCTACGGCGAATTCTAGCGTTTGCCAAGAGTTCTTCTCATCTTCCTATTCCTTGACTCCCTTTTCCACAATTCTTTCTTCCCAATCCTTGAATTTCTTCTCTTCTTAGCCGTTTGAGTTTATAGGTGTAATTAGGGTTCAAAAATGCACCAAAAAAGAGTGTTAAGATCATATTTATAAAGCCCCCAATAGCCCAAAACGTGTAAAAATGCGTCAGGCCCACTTACCCAGCATACAACTCTGTATTTCGCACATATCTTGAGTTGTAGTTATCCAAAAATTATGAATTTTATATCGCTGGAAATATAAAAGAAATATTTAAAACTTTCATGATTACCATGAAATCTGAAACAGACGTTTAGATGGTCAAAACTAGGATAGAGGTTAGAAAAACGATTCTGGCGATAGAACTTGAACAATATGTACAAATTTGGTCATAACTTGAGCTACGAAAATCCAATTTGGACGAATTCGGTGTCTATGGAAAGCTAAGATACATATATACATTTCTTATGAATACATAGAGTCTAAACATGTTCATTTTGGCAATAAAATATCCATCCGAAGTTTGGTATTGGGTCAAAGGAGGTCTCTTGTGCAAAATTGGGCCTAGAACACTCAAAACTAAATTTAACTTCTTTTCAATCACTTATTATATTTTAACCACTTCTAAACTTGAAATAAGATCATTATAATAATCCAATTCCTATTAAATTACCTAGTTGCTAATTTTTGGGATGTTACAACGACAACCGATATTTGTTGGTTTGATAAGCACTATCAATAATCCATTCAAAAGTTTTATGGCATCTGGATGTGTCCAAAATATATCTCTTGTTGGAACCAAAATGGTTTTGATTTAAATAATCTCTACGTGTTGATGTTAACAAAAGGATTAAATTTACTTGGCAAAGTGTTAGTTGAGATATGACATGTGCTTTATGTTATGCAGGAATATTTAAATATAAGTAATAGAAACTTGGGAAAAGTTTTCATTGGACTCCTTGAGAAAAATAAGCGTCCACCCTTGTAAACGGGCTACTCAATGTTTTGGTAAAGTTATTTATTTATTTAATTAAGTAGACTGGTTTCTTTAAGTAGACTAGGGACTAAATGCTTACTAGGCGGAAATCAAAATAACTTCTTAAATACAGCAAGTCCAAAGACTTGATAGTAAACGTGTCTAGCTTGCCACGTCAGTAGACGAAAGTAATTGGTAAAATTGAATGAACTGAAAAATAAAATAATCAGGTAGACGACCTCTAACTGCCATGTCACTAGACAGAGATTATGATAACTCATTGAGGTATAGCAAGTCCAAAGACTTGATAGACGAGAGGATATGCCACGTCAGCAGACGAGCAAAATAAAATAATGAACAGACTTGGTCTCACATATAACTAAGTAGACAGAGTTTTAAGTAGATGAGCTCCATCTTTGAATGAATAAATGCAATCCGAATCTCTTGAATTTATTTCAAATGATTGATATTTATTTCAATAGAATTTTTGTTCTTCACATTTGTTTTATCTGCTTTGATGTTTTACCTTGTTGTAAAAGAAACATAATACCATCACAGAAATGCAAAAAGCAGAATCGTACAATGAGAAACTGCAAAACGATCTGTATGATGACAACTTTATGACTGGAAAAAGCTGGATTGTACACAAAGGAGGAACAACAAGTTCTCAAGCTGCAATACTCAGAGCAGTGAGCCTCCATTTCATGCTATCTTGATAACCAAGAGTACTATTCAGCATTGCCACAATCAAGCTATCAGTCACAACGGATATCATGCATTCAATGCTATCTCTAAACGGGACTATTCAAAATAATCGTTGAAGGAATACAAGTGAAGAAGAAGGTCACTATAACAAACACAATTCAACCCCCCTTCTTGTGTTTACCTGTATCAACGTCAGTTGGTATCAGAGCTCAGCCTCAAAAGGGTTAAGCATCTAACAAGTGCTGAGGGAGTACGATCCAACAACCATGGATGCAGAAGGATAAGCTATCAATAGACCTCTTCTCTTTGATGGAACATATTATGACTACTGGAAGAAGAGAATGATGGCCTTCTTGGATGCGCAGAATGTAGATATTTGCGAGCTGGTTGAATCCGACTACACAGAACCAAGAGATGAAGCTGGAGCTGCTGTTCCTAGAACCCAGTGGACTCAAGAGCAGAAAAACCAACATCAACTGAATCTGAAGGCTAAACACTATCTCATGTGGGCTATAACCAGATATGAACATGACAAAGTTCACAGCTGCAATATTGCTAAAGAAATCTAGGATACTCTTGCCTTAGCTCATGAGGGTTCCTCACAAGTAAAGGAATCAAAGATCAGTATGTTGGTTCATCAGTATGAGCTGTTCAAGATGGGTGAACATGAAACAATAGACCAAATGTTCGGAAGATTCCAAACCATCACCAACAGTCTCGGATCTCTTGGAAAAGTCTATGAAAATAGAGATCATGTTAGAAAAATCCTGAGAAGTCTATCCAAGCAATGGAGACCCAAAGTTACTGCTATTCAAGAAGCCAAAAACCTGAATACTCTCTCTGGAAGAGCTTCTTGGATCTCTCAGGTTCATGAACTTGAACTTAATGAAGAAGAAAATTCCTGAAAAGGAAAATCTATTGCCCTAAAGGCAAAGAAAGCAAGCTCATCAAAGGTTCTCAAAGCTGCAGAGTCATCAGATGAGTCTGGATCTTCTGACAATGATGAAGGGTCAGAAGAGGATGACTTTTCCTTCATCTCCAGGAAGATCAAACATTTGTGGAGAAAGAAAGGTGGTTTCAGAAGGAAGCAATTCAACAAAAATTTTCCCAAGGAGAAGTCAGACTCCAAGGAAAAAGGTCCACCATTGTGCTTTGAATGCAAGAAACCTGGTCATTTCAAAGTTGACTGCCTTGAGCTAAAGGATAAAAAGAAATTCTTCAAAAAGAAGAAAGGCTTAATGACTACATGGGAGGATCTTGATCTGCCTTCATCAGATGAAGAAAATGAAGCTGAGGAAGAGGCAAATATCTGTCTCATGGTAGACACTGCATCAGAAAGCGAATACACTGATGCTGAGGTAATGGACTCTGACCCGTCCACTCTTCAAAATGCTTTTGATGAACTGCTGCATGAGTCGTCTATACTATCACGAGAATATAATAGTCTGAAAAAGAAATTTTCTAAATTGTCTAGAGAATATGATAGGGTCTGCACTGAGAAACAAAACCTTAAAGATGAAAATGACATACTAAAATCAGTGAATGTCAGTCTAGCAAACAAAAAGGAGTGTGAACCTGATATTTCTTGTGAAGTTGCAAAACCGAAACAAGATGTAACATATCTGACAGATTCTCTGTCAAAGCTTGTAGGTGGCTCAGATAAGCTTAGTCTCATTTTAAGGTACTCTAGGTCATCTCATGATAAATCTGGTATTATGATAAAGAGAAGCAAGAAGCATCTCATAAAAAGTCAAAATCACATACACAGCATAGAGCTTCAAAAGTTCTAGATAAATATGCTGAAGCTAGGTGTAGCTCGTCCAACACCTTTTGCAAAGTGTGTGGAAAAAGTGGGCATATTACATCTAGATGCATACACAAAAAACATGCTAAGCATACTCGTCCAGTGACAACTAACGAGAAAGGACCCAAGTCAGTTTTGGTACCTAAAGATAAGATAATACCTGTTGCAGATTTGCTTAACAACAGGAAGAAAACAGATGTCTTGGTACTTGGACAGTGGCTGCTCACAACACATGACGGGAGAAAGGTCTATGTTCCAAAACCTTAAGCCCAAAGATGGTGGCTGGGTCACATTTGGAGGAAATCAGAAAGGGAAAATCATTGGTATAGGTAAAATTGGTAAACATCCTTTTACCTCCATTTATAATGTTCTTTTAGTAAATGGCTTGAAACACAATCTGCTGAGCATAAGTCAAATATATGACTGTAGATATCAGGTTTCTTTTCATAAGAACATGTGTAATGTCAAGAAAGATGATGGATCACTTTTATTCACTGCTAAATGCAAAACAATCTCTATAAGATTGACTTGAAGGACCTCTCAAATCAAAGTGTCTCTTGTCTAGAGTCCATTGAAGATGAGCGATGGATTTGGCACAAAAGGCTAGGTCATGCAAGCTTGAAATTAATTTCAAAACTAAACAAGCATAACCTCTTGAGAGGACTACCAAACCTTAAGTTCAAATATGATGCTCTCTGTGATGCATGTCAAAAGGGAAAACAAGTCACATGTTCTTTTGAATCTAAGAATGTAGTTAGTACCAATAGACCACTAGAGTGGCTACACCTTGATCTTTTTGGTCCAACAAGGACTGCCTCTGTCAGTGGTAAGAAATATGGTGTTGTCATAGTAGACGACTACACTAGATGGACATGGGTTATGTTCCTAACTCACAAGGACGAATCATTCAAGGTCTTTTCTGTATTCTGTAAATGTGTACAGAATGAAAAAGGCATGTGTATAGCTTCAATTAGAAGTGATCATGGGGGAGAATTTGTCAATGAGCTATTCCATGAGTTTTATGAAGAAGGTGGTATTCAACACAACTTCTCAATACCAAGAACACCACAGTAAAATGGTGTGGTAGAGAGAAAGAACAGATCTCTTCAAGAGATGGCTAGGACTACGCTCAAAGACAATTTTGTCCCTAAGCACTTCTCAAATGAAGTCACAACACACCGCTCGCTAAATTCAAATGGAATATACATTAGACCTATTCTGAATAAGACTCCTTATGAATTGTGGAAAGGTAGAAAACCCAACATTTCATACTTTCACCCTTTCGGATGTAAATGTTACATTTTGAACACAAAAGATCAACTTGGTAAATTTGATGCTAAGATAGATAATGGAATTCTACTAGGATTTTATAAAATTTCAAAAGGTTTTAAAGTTTATAATTCTAGAACTTTATTTGTAGAAGAATGTATTCATGTAAAATTTGATGACAAATAGCCTGATAAGAGACTATCAGAGCTAGATGAAGCTTTTGCAGATCTTGATCTAAATATCTCAGGAGAGAAACTAGAAATCAAGTCTGATATCCAAGTAGACGACACTTCACAACAACAACCAGAAACGTCTGTCTCTTAACAAGAAAATGCTCAGAAATCTTGGTATTTCAGAAACTACCATCCTCAAGATCAAATCATTGGTGACCCCAACAACAATCTAAGAACTAGCTCAACCTTCAGAGAACAAAGTGATTCTGCTCTTGTCTCTGAATGTGAACCTAAAACAGTGGACGAAGCTATACTGGACGAAGGATGGATTCTTGCAATACAAGAAGAGCTAAATCAGTTTGAGAGAAGTGAAGTCTGGACGCTTGTACCCCTGCCAGAAGACAAGTCAGTAATTGGAACAAAGTGGGTGTACAGAAACAAGCTTGATGAAGATGGTAAGGTTGTGAGAAACAAGGCAAGACTTGTTGCTCAAAGCTACTCTTAAGAAGAAGGTATAGACTACACTGAAACTTTTGCATCGGTTGCTAGACTAGAAGCTATAAGAATTTTAATATCGTTTGTTGCACATAATAGCTTTATGCTTTTTCAGATGGATGTTAAAAGTGCCTTTTTAAATGGCTTTATTAATGAAAAAATATACGTCATGCAACCTCCCAGCTTGGAAAATACAAATCACCCTGAACATGTTTATAAGCTTAAGAAAGCACCGTATGGACTTAAACAAGCTCCTAGGGCTTGGTACGATAGGTTAAGTTCGTTTCTAATGGAAAATAGTTTTAACAGAGGAAAAATAGACACAACTCTATTTAGAAAGTCTATAAAGTCAGATTTCATTATAGTACAGATTTATGTTGATGATATCATTTTTGGTGCTACTAATGAATCTTTATGCAAGGAATTCTCTAAGTTAATGAAAAAAGAATTTGAAATTAGCATGATGGGAGAACTCAAATTCTTCCTTGGACTTCAAGTTAAACAGTCTATGGACGAGGTGTACACTATCAGACTAAGTATACAAAGGAACTCCTAAAGAGGTTTAAGATAGATGATTGCAAACCAATGAATACTCCTATGCATCCCACTTCAATACTGAACAAAGATGATAAAGAGAAAAAGGTAGACCAAAAGGTATATAGAGGTATGATAGGATCTCTTTTATATCTAATTGCGTCTAGGCCTGATATAATGTTCAGTGTTTGTTTATGTGCTTGTTTTCAATCTGATCGTAGAGAGTCTCATCTCTCGGTAGTTAAGAGAATATTTAGATATTTAAAAGGTACTACTAATCTGGACTTGTGCTTTAAGAAAAATGATGATTACAAATTAGTTGATTTTTGTGATGCTGACTATGCTGGAGATAGAATTGAAAGAAAAAGCACCAGTGGAGGATGTCACTTCATTGGAGCTAACCTAGTATCATGGTCAAGCAAAAGGTAAAGTACCATTGCTCTATCAACTGCTGAAGCAGAGTACATATCAGCTGCAAGCTGCTGCTCACAACTTCTATGGATCAAACATCAATTGGAGGACTACAATGTATTTGTAAGTAGTATTCCACTTATATGTGATAATACAGCTGCAATCAATTTATCTAAGAATTCAAGATTACATTCTAGAGCTAAGAATATAGAAATCAAACATCATTTTATTAGGGATTATGTGCAAAAAGGTGTATTTGATGTTCAATTTGTAGATACTGACCACCAATGGGCATATATCTTCACAAAACCTCTTGCTGAGGACAGATTTATCTTTATAAGAAAGCATTTGAATATGTTGTATGTGGATTGAGCTAGTATATTTATTGTTAATTTGGTCGTCCATTGCATGTTTTTTCTGCACGTCCACTAGTCATGACGTCCAGAGTAAGTAAAATTTATGCGTCCACTACATATGTCTTTACGCGTCCACTCTTAGCCTTGTGTGGACTCGTATATGCACACATTTATTGCTTATATTATTTTGTCCTTGAACACATTTACTTAAAACACTTCTCTTTCCTTGCTAAGTCAGCTACCCTCATTAATCCCAACGTAACTTTTTACGGTCCCAAGTTACCAACGCCGTTTTACACTTAATGACATGTCTTGTCATTATTATTTTTGGAAACTGTTGGTTTTTCAGAAATCTTTAAAAGTAACCTCTTTCCCTTTGAAAATATTTTCGCGTCTCTTCATCCCTATCAACCGCTCTCTCTGAATATTTCGAACTCTTTGTCTCCCTTGTTCTTCCAAAACTCATCTTACTCAACAATGGCTTCAACCTCTACTCCCATGCCTGCTTTTGCAACTGACACTATGTCCATATCTATGGAACATCACTTCAATTTTGGGATTCTACAAGAATACAATCTGGATGTGAGTAAGTTCATTAACCCTGCTGGATGGGATGGAATCTTTCTGGAAAATGTCTCAGTGTATCCTGATTTGATAAGGGAATTCTGGAGGAGACCAAAGTCTCTGAAACAAAAGTTGTTGGGTTTGTGCTGGGAAGGAAAGTGATAGTATCATAGAAAACCATCTCTGATGCGATTGTTTGTGCTCAAGAAGGATTGGTCTTCACGGAGAACTGGGAAGAAGACCTAGGTGGTCCAGAGACAATTGTTGTTACCCTTATGAGGCAAGACAGCGTGAGAACTCATTCTTGGAAATCCTCTTAGATGAAAGATCACATCAGGATTCTTCACCAATTCCTGAACAAGGTGGTGCTGCATACGATTGGATCTAAGGACAATTTATCAGCTCTTCACAAGTTCTGTCTTTGCCATCTAGTTTTTGAAACCAAGATTAACTTACCCTGGATCCTATTTCATCGTTTCAAAGATGCCATTACCAATAGAGAATCTGCTTCTCACATTACTTTCACTCATCTTCTGTAAAAAAATTCTCAAGCAGCAAGGTGTGTACGATATTCTAAGTGCAAAGCCTAAGGATGAACAAGAAAGACTCCTTCGTGAGAAAGGATTGCAAGCTGTTGATTTTGGCAGAGTTAATATCAGTGGCATGCAACTCAGCACATATAAGCAAGTGAAGTTGGCCAAGCTTGAGGAGAAAATGAAGATTAAGGAAGAATCACTTGAGGCCAACGAAGCTGCAATCCTTGGTTTAAAGAAAGGAACCAAGAGGAAGACTGTGGCTGTGAGGCAACCCTTTCCTAAGAGGACTGCTAGAGGATCTGTCCTCCCTGTATCCTCTGGTGCTACTCTTCCACCTGCACCAAAAAGGCTAAGGAAAGTCATCATGTCTGAAGAAGAAGATGGTGATGAACTTCCTATCGCTGCCATTTTAGAAAAACAAGTCGATGCTGTTGCTGGTCCAATTGCCAAGAAGAAGAGGCAACCGACAAAGAGGGCTAGAACAACCTTGGCTTCTGAGGTAGTAATCTCTGCTGATGACCCTGTTAGGATTGCAGTAGATGAATTAGTGTCTAATTTGAGAACTCAGGATGATAATATCTCTGCTCCATATGAAGTGAATGATGTTTATGTCCCTACCCTGCCACAATCACCACCCTCACCACTAACACATATAGACAATAGCATTAACATTGGAGTCCCCCTTTCCTAAATCATTGAAAACCTTGTTTCCACCCATAATTCCCTCTTCCACTCTCTATACTAGCAAATCTGAGAATTGGGCCAAAGTACAGAGAGAATGGAAAATACTATTCCACACCATTCCACAAGAACCAGAACTCATTCTAACAAAATGATATCCCCTGGCTGAGTATGAGTATGAACCCCTCAACATATATCCATACTGGGTCAATCCTGAACCCCACACTCCAACTGGCCCATTCCCTTCCCAAATGTTCAATGAACATGGACCTCTCCTCATCCACCTTCCCCAACAAAGTTTCCCTACCAGAAAAATCTAACCCAATCTAGTGAAACCTCCACCCCTTAAACCATTCATTGATGGAGTAGAGAGAGTTATAATATCTGATTGGCATACTGATCCCAGCAAGAAGGATCTTGGGAGTGTTCTCGAGAAAAGAGCCAGATCCTTCAGACAAATTCCTTTTGTCATGGACAAGACTATAAAATGGATGACTTTCAAACACCCAAGAGTATATGGAGCTGCTGTTGACCAGTTTGTGGACACTCTCATGTATGAGATTCTGAAATGGGAATTCAGCTACTTCAGAGCAGACAGAGCTGCACGGTTTGTCCCTCCAACCTGGTTAAAACACTCCACTTCTACAAATGTTGGATTCAAGCCCTACAAGATCTGTACTAGGCCGTCAATGATCGATCAAAACAAGGACAAGGACAGGAAGCATCCAAGACACAAAGGAAAGATGCCAGTAGTTGAAGACATTATGATGGATCTCAATTCTGAACTCTTTGACCACTCACAGATGGATTATATTCAGTCTTTGCCAATTGAGATGGTCATTGAGGCTAATTATGCAGGAGCGTTCTAGCAATCCCACCTAATTCACTACACCAGAGAAGCCTCCACTTCTGGCCTGACTACTGAAGATAAGAAGAAAACTCCAAAATTCAGAGGCAGATGTGGACTCTCTCGTGTCAGATATTTGATCTTCAATGATCTGTGGGGACTGCCAATAACCAGCCGTGATGTGGAAATTCCTAATCCTATTCATTGGGCAAAGGATGTCCCTGAGCCAGTTCTACAATATGCATTTACCTCAGCTTCAACCTCATCCTCTGAGCATACAACAGAAGAATTAGTTGTAGAAGGCCCTGAGCTGAATGTTGAAATCTTCTGAAAACATGCTTCTGAACCTTCAACTCCCTTAGTTGTTGCCGTTGCTGTTGCTACTGTTGAGCCAACTCTGACAGAGCAGTCTGATGAGATATGTGCTTCTAAGCAAGGTGCTGAGTCTGCTAAGACATCTTCTCAACCATTAGCTCTTGCTATGGTTCACCCTCCAGCCCAAGCTCAAGACACTGTCTCAGACTCTGCTGAGAGCTCAAGACAATTATCCTTACCACCGAATCTTGAGGACATCATTGGAAGAATTATTGATGATAAGGTTGGTAAGATAGTTGATGAGAAGACAGAGCAGATGGCACAACAGATTGAAGAAAGGGTACAAAAGCAAGTTCAAGATACCTTAGCCCCTAAAAATGCTATGGTGACTCAAATGCTGGCCTTATTAATGGATTTTTAGAAAAGCCAAAATCCAAACCAACGCCCTCCACCATCTCCTTCTTCCTAAATCTCTTCTTTCTTATTTGTTTTGCTGACTATGATGGTCCACTCCTTTTACCTTTTTGTCTGATGACAAAAAAGGGGGAGAAAGGAAAGAGATTAAATTTTATATAGAGTTTTTGTTTGAAAAGGGACATATTTTTTTTTGTGTCTGCATAAGTTTCATCTTTCATCTTTTTGATACATTGCCTTGATTTCTTATGCCTAAATTTTGTCTCTAAAGTAAATTATGCTCTAATACTAGTTTGATCTGCCTTGGTTTATTGAATGCTATGTCTTAGGGGGGGCCTTTCAAGCTCTCTTAGACTTTGCTATTTAAATTTAATCAGTTTTTGTCATCATTAAAAAGGGGGAGACCGTTGGAACCAAAGTGGTTCTGGTTTATTTAATCTCTAGGTTTTGATGTTAACAAAAGGATTAAATTTGATTGGCAAAGTGTTAGTTGAGATCTAACTAGTGCCTTCAGTTATGCAGGAACACTTTTATAAGTAAAATAAACATGGGATAAGTTCCAATTGAAAAATGGGCGTCCATCCCTGTAGACGGGTTGCTCAAGAACTGTGGTAAAATTACCTTGTTGTTTTCTTTAGTGGACGAGGCTAATAAATGAATACCTAAATAACTTGTTAGGTATAGCAAGTCCAAATACTTGAAAATAAGTGCGTCCATCTTGCCATTTCAGCTGACGAGTGCTATCCTTGAAACTCAAGTATACATCCATAGTGCCTAACTAAAATTCAGTAGAAGTCCATAGTGCCACGTCATTGGACGGAGTTTCTCTAAGGACTTAGCAAGTCCAAAGACTTGTGTGGACGAGCAGAATAAAATCTTGTGTAGATGCGTTCTTAAACTAAGTAGACGGTTCTATATGTTCTATATCTTTACTACCTTGAATATGATTTAATGCAATATGGTCTACGATGAATTTATTTCAAATGATTGAATTTATTTCAAATGAGTATTTGTTCTTCCCAATGCTGCAAGGAAACCTGTCCCCAAGAGGCCAGCTGGTGGCATTGTTATTAGGGAACCTACTGTTGCTCTTGCCGTGAAGAAGCAAAAAAGAGTCATCTTCTCACACAATGAGGACGAGGAAGCTGATGAGGACAGAGTTCCTATCAGTACCATCCTGAAGAAACAAAAAACTTCTGCTGTTGTCACTGCTGCTGAGGCCCGTGTGCCTGTCTCAACTCAAATCAGAAGGCAACCTGTAAGAAAGGCCGGAACAACTAAGACTTCTAAGGTAACCATCTCTGCTAGTGATCCTGTTCAAATAGCAGTAGATGCCTTAGTATCTAGTTTAGAAAATAAAGGTGATTCTCTCCCTGGTACTGTTGGTTCTGATGATAATATTGCTGTCTCTACTCCCAATGAAGTGTTCAACCAAAACATGACCGATGATGTATACATTCCCACACCTCTTTCACTCCAACCAACACAAACTGACCAAACCACAAACTTGCCTACACCTTCACCTGCTCACTCACAAATAGCCTCCTCATCCAGACCACAATTTTAACCAATTATCCTTGCCAATGATCCCTGGTTCAATCAACCAGAGGATGGCATTTCCCCTGGTGCTCCCTTCCCAAAACCTTGAAGAACCTTATTTCCCTTAACCCCAATTTCTGTTATTTATGATGGTAAATTTGAGGATTGGGCCAAAGTAAAAAGAAAATGGAGAGTTATGTTTCTCACTCACCGGCCTGAACCTGAACACATTCCTGACAGGTGGTACCCCCTACTTGAGTATGAGGAAGAAGTAGACCCACCAGTTGAACCCTTCCATTTACCCCATCCTGACTGCAAACTGATCACAATAGTGCCTTCACAAATGCACAACAACATAGGACCTTTAGTCACTCACCTGCCCCTAAACAATTTCCCCCCCATAAAAATCTATCCTAACCTTGTCAAAACTCCACCTCTCATACCTTTCACTAATGGAGTTAAGAGACATATAATATCTAAATGGGAGATAGACCCTCTAAGGAAAAATCTTCCTACCATCCCTGAAAGAAGAGCAAGATCTTGAAAACATGTTCCTATAATCATGGACAGTAACACAACATGGGTATCCTTCAAGCATCCCAGTGTCTATGGGAGGGCCTCTGATTTCTTTGTGGATCAGCTCATCTATGAAATGCTGAAGTGGGAATTCATTCATTTCAGAGTTAATAGAGCCACACATTTTGTCCCTCCATCATGGCTGAGACATAATACAACAACAAGAATTGGAATCATGCCTTATAGAATTTGTCCAAGACTGCAGATGGTTGATTTGAATAAGGACAAGGACAAGAAGAATAGAAGATTCAAAGGAGTTATGCCAGAAGCTGAATCAGTTATGCTTGATATGAATCAAGAAACTTTTGAATACTCCATGATGGACTACTATTTGCATTCTGAATCTATTGGGTTGATCAATGAACAACGTGCTGCAGACTTCTGGAAATCCCACATCATCCACCGCACAAGAGAAGCATCCTCCTCTGGACTGACCCAAGAAGAGAAAAAGGAAATTCCTAAAGTCAGAGGCAAGTGTGGTCTTTCAAACTTCCGATACATGATCAACAAAGATCTTTGGGGACTTTCCATAACAAGTCGAAATATGGAATTCTCCTACCCAATCATATGGGCAAAGGAAGTATCAGTGACCCCTTTACCCCTTCTGGTGAATAATCCTGCCCCGTCTTCACCTTCTTCTGAGCTCCTAGAATATGAAATTGTCGTTGAAGGACCTGGCATGAATGCCACTATTTTCAGCTCAGGTGGTCATGAAGAAGAAACTGCTGAGTCCATTTCCAAACAAAGCTCATCTGGAAAGCATTCCTCTCAACCATAAGCTCTAGCTGTAGTTCTCCCTTCAGATCATCCTGAACACTCCAGAGCATTAAGCACCTTTCAAGAATCCGCAGAAAGTTCAAGACAACATGCTCTGCCACCAAATCTTGAAGAAGTTCTTGGAAAGATAGTTGATGAGAGAGTTAGCAAGCTGGTTGAAGAGAAGGTTGAAAAGATGACTGAGAAAATCACTGAGGAAGTCTCTCAAAGAGTTCAAGTATCTATGGCTCCAACCTTAGAGGTTGTGAACAAAATGCTGGAATTTCTGACCGATTTCAAGAAAACCCAAACTCAGAATCAACCACCTCCACCACCTCCTCCTGCTTAACCTTGAATTTGTTTTCCTTACTGACAATGATGGTCCACTTCTTTTTACCTCTTTGTCTGATGACAAAAAAGGGGGAGAAAAAGGAAAGAAAAAAGATTTCTTTTATAAATACAAAGTCAGTTTTGAAAAGCTCATATTCGTCTGCATATGCATATTCTGTTTTCTAGTTTATAACTACTCTGATACTCCTGTTTGCCTATTTGCTATGATGCTTATTTATTCCTTTATATATACTCTAAGTGTGATAAGCAGTTGCATTGATCTATTAGCTTATTTGCAGTTTGTCTCATATGCTTTTACTGATTACTTATCTGAATGCTTTGTCTTAGGGGGAGCTTTGCAGACTCTCTTAGTTTAATTAGTTTTTGTCATCATCAAAAAAGGGGAGATTGTTGGAACCAAAGTATTTTGATTTAAATAATCTCTACGTTTTGATGTTAACAAAAGGATTAAATTTGCTTAGCAAAGTATTAGTTGAGATCTGACATGTGCTTTCAGTTATGCAGGAATATTTAAATATAAGTAATAGAAACTTGGGATAAGTTTTCATTGGACTCCTTGAGAAAAATACACGTCCATCATTGTAAACGGGCTACTCAATGTTTTGGTAAAGTTATTTATTTATTTAATTAAGTAGACTGATTTCTTTAAGTAGACTAGGGACTAAATGCTTACTAGACGGAAATCAAAATAACTTCTTAAATACAGCAAGTCCAAAGGCTTGATAGTAAACGTGTCTAGCTTGCCACTTCAGCAGACGAAAGTAATTGGTAAAATTGAATGAACTGAAAAATAAAAAAATCAGGTAGACAAGCTCTAACTTCCACGTCACCAGACGGAGATTATGATAACTCATTGAGGTATAGCAAGTCCAAAGACTTGATAGACGAGAAGACATGCCACGTCAGCAGACGAGTAAAATAAAATAATGAACAACAAGTCCATCTTTGAATGAATAAATGCAATCCGAATCTCTTGAATTTATTTCAAATGATTGATATATATTTCAATAGAATTTTTGTTCTTCACATTTGTTTTATCTGCTTTAATGTTTTACCTTGTTGTAAAAGAAACATAGTACCATCAAATAAATGCAAAAAGCAGAATGGTACAATGAGAAACTGCAAAACGATCTGTACGATGATAACTTTGTGACTGAAAAAAGATGGATTGTACACAAAGGAGGAACAACAAGTTCTCAAGCTGCAATACTCAGAGCAGTGAGCCTCCATTTCATGCTATCTCGATAACCAAGAGTACTATTCAACATTGCCACAATCAAGCTATCAGTCACAACGGATATCATGCATTCAATGCTATCTTTAAACGGGACTATTCAAAATAACCGTTGAAGAAATACAAGTGAAGAAGAAGGTCACTATAAATAGAAGACCTCAGATACTGAAGAACAACTTTTGCCTGCACAAGTTTTGCTAGCTCAACTTTTGTTAATAAACAATCATTCATACTCATATTTCTTTAAAAGCAAGAGTCTGTATTCTTTAGTTTGAATATTGTGAAAATATTCATTTGATCTTAAACTTTCATATCCTCACACACAGTGAGTTAAGAAGATCATAAGTTAAATATCTTTGTTAGAGTTAGAGCCTGAAGAGGCTTGGTAAGAAAGAAATACTTGTAAGTCTGGAGAGGTGTTGAATACTTGGTGGTAATCTATTTTGGAAAATAGTGGAGAAAAACCTTCAAGTAGAAGGGACTGGACGTAGCTCTTGGTTGGAAGAGAGTGAACCAGGATAAAACATCTTGTGTGATTCTTCTATCCCTAAACTCTTACTGATTTATTTGTTTTTATTGACTGCGGGGTTTTGATATTGCTTTTGTTAAAGCTTTTCTTTTTTTGAAAAAGATCTATTTCTTTGTGCTTGCTTCTGATTTAACCTTCTTGTGTGCAAAAATAGTTTTAGAGGTTGTTTATAGAAAATTATTAACAAATACAATTCAACCCTCCTTTCTTGTGTTTGCCTGTGTCAACTTCATCTCTAACAACATCGGACATTTCGACCCATCTATACCAATATAAATACTGATCACACTCAATTAATTTCAACACATGATGCATTTTTGTTCTAGGACCTTTTGAGAGACCCTATATGTTTGTCGCGCATTATAAACCCGTTTGAAAGCGGTGACATTATCCTTATCACGATCCTTCAATGTCATAATATGTTTCTTTACTTTACCATGCTATTTGTATCGTGGAATCTAAATTCCGGAAGGCCATTTTTAAACTTCGGAAACTAAAGTTCGGTAAAATTCAAATATTGTTTTTCACATTACGGAATTTTGGCTGTGGTTTGAAAATTCATAAATTTTCCAGAGTTTAATTTCTGGATAGTAACAAATCTAAAAAACTCAGAGACTAACGAACGTGGGATCAGTAAGGAGTACTCTCCCAATAATGACTGCAATAACGAACCTGTGGATTTTCAAAATGGATGAAGCGAAGATTCCAATAAAGAAGGTGGTGTGAGAAATGGTGAGGGGGTGCAAGAAATGAAGAGGGAGGTGTAAAAAATGGTGATGAGTAGATGACATGAGATTAGAAAGAAGGATATTTTGAAGGATTTAATTGATATTCACTGACAGTGTAAAGTTTTTTTTATACTGTCAATCAATTAGAAATGGACATATTATTATAAATCTTTGATTCTTATTCTAACTACCTTAAAAATTATCAATTTCATGATTTTTGATTGACTGTCAGTATAAAAATCTTTACACTATTAGTGCATAGAAATTAAACTCTATTTTGAAAAAGGAAAACTTTAGAAAAGATCAGGTGTAGGAAGTAAAAAAAGGTGTAAATTGCAACTCCCCGTTTTTTCTGAAGCGAGTCCAGTCAAAACGATCCATTTGGTTGTCGTAATCCAAAATCCATTTGAACATAGAAACATGTAACCCTCATTTTCCGGAGCCTAAAACCCTTCCTTTTCCGCGCCATTTCTCCTTCACCCCCCTCTCAACTCCCAAAACCCTACCTTCCATATTTCACTGTGAAACCTCTTCTGCTTCGATCACTTCTATGTGTAACAGTTAACCCATTCCAGTGCTTCTACAATGGCGATTGTCACTTCCAGAGATGTTCGAGAGATCGTAGACAAATTATCTTCCGATAAAGTTAAAGCTCGCGAAGTAACCTTCATCCCCCTTTCACCAACTCACTATACTTCGGTCGCTGTGAAAATGCCTTATATGAATGTCTTCAATCGGCGATTTCGGATGGAGAAAAAGAAACTTTCGTTGTTCCTTATTGCTATGCATGCTACTATAAATTTAGAGTTGAAATTAGAACAAGAAACTTCTAGTATATGGCTATCTTTGTTTTGATTTCGAGGACGAAATCTGTGCCAGCGCATAGTAGCAGTAAATTGAACCAGAGTCATAATTAGGGATTATCTAATTAAATAGTGATTAGTTTTTTTTCCTCATACTACTACTAAAGAAATTGCTTCGTTCTGGACAGAAAGACTGATAGTAGTAATTTACATATTTTATACGGTTTATCATGAATTGATGTTGTTCCATACGCCCTAATTGCTGAAATCAGTGAGTTTAAGAATAATGTTGTGCTTAATTTCCAAACAAACATAAATTTCATTTCTTCTTTTTTACGATATACTATACATACTTTATTATGATTGTGTATCTTCTTTAAGGATTGTGTACTCAGATTTATCAATGGTGGTATTGTGTGTTGTACTTTACCAGGATGGGATCAAGTTGTTAAATACATGGTTAGAAGGAGAAAGATCATATAACTTCTACAAATTTCTTGGACAGAATACTGCAAAGCTTAGACCAGATGAAGTTCCTCACTGTAAGATTATATATATATTTTTTAAAAAGGAATGAAATTTACATGCATCGGTGGATGCAATACTTATAATATTATTCAAGCAAAGGTGTAGGTTTTACTTGTGATTTATTTGCTTATTTTACATTTTTGATGGGCAGCTGAAACATGGCCTTTTCTCGTTTCTTTACTCATTCAATCTGTATCATCGGAAATATCTTCAAGTAAGCGGAGAAATCCAAAGATGATATATGCAAAGACTCTTAGACTTGTTGTGCAACGAGCAGAAGATGCTAAATATCCAGGTCAGTTGGTAATGCACTTAATTTTCCCCCTTTTGATTAGAAACAAGTAAGAGAATAAGAAGTTAAATACTGACCTCATATGATATGGTAGACAAAAAGCTAAGAGAATATCAAATCCCTGAAAGCTATGTGAACTTGCAGAGGTGCACGAAATGATTTCTCATGTTTTCGCTAGTTATCTTATGACATTAATAACAATTTCTAAGGCTCTTAGAGCTGTTAAAGGCTCACCATAAATATATTTATTGATTTATTTGAATATAGTTCTTCTGATCCGTGTTTGATTGTGTCCTCGTTACTTTAGTACAATTGCTCATGTGAGTGCTTAGAAGTTCATTTTTTTTTTCTTTTACTCTATTTTGATTATGCTTCTAATATTTGCTTTTGGTATTGTTAACTGTTAAGTCCCATGTTAGTTGTGTATATGAGTAATGAACCATTTATAATGACTTGGGTAACCCTCCCCTCATGAGCTTATCGGGGTGGACTTAGGCCAATTATTCTAACATGGTATCTTGATCTTGTGCCACCTGAATATCTCTAGTCATGTGAACTTCATGCTTCAGATGTCTAGTCCTGAGCATGAGGGTGTGTGTCAAGTGTTAAAATCTCACATCAATTGATTATATGAGTACAGAACAGCAGAACCATTTATAATCACTTGGGCAACTCTTCCTAAACGAGCTAGCTTTTGGGGTGGAGTTAGTCCAATTATTTTAATTGGTATGATTTGTGATATCGTTGTACTTTGAAAGCCCTTTTCAGTATCCTTGTTTTTTTAACATTGCAATGGTTCCCATGTTTTTACTTTGTACACTCTAGAGGAATCCTATATGTTCTGGATTTTAAATTTTTGGGAACTGAAATGATGGGGGGATTTTTGATTTACTATTTCTCTTGCTCTGTTGATACTGTTAATCTTTTTAATGACTTGAAGAGTGGAACTTTCCACCTTATCTTTTGATGCCCTTTCCTTGAAAATCTTGTTTTTAATTATCATCCAACCTCCAATAGACTCTCGCTGCTAATTCTATGTGGCATATTCAGACACTTCCATTGGTAGAGATGGAGATCACGTTAACAGCTTGCAATGAGTAGTTAACAATTTATTACAAATAGTAACTAGTTAATTTAATTAAGTGGTTAAATGATATAATAAATTGTTAACCCTTAAAAAAACAGTTTAATGTTAACTCAGCTGATAAATGGTTAGTTTCAATGTGATTAGTATGAAATTGAAAGTGGTTTAAATTACAAGTAAAAATTATATTCTAGAATTGCCTAGAAATTTTTGGGAAAATCCCACATTAGGAACTCTTGTCAAAAATAAGTGGGGGAATGACTAATATATACCCCTAAATGAGTTTTAGAATATCTGAAGCTTCCACTAAGCCAAATGTCAGGGAAGGTCAATGTAAATAGATCAAATCTCAAGGGAGGCTAGTGTAATGCTCCCTATAAAATATCATTATGTGTATGATTGAATTAAATTTTACAGGCTTGATTTGTTTTTGCTAAGTGAGTTTGTAATTATTTTTTATTTGTTTAGTTTTTTTTGGTCATATAATTATCATTTTCTTATCACAATTATATATTCAAAATTTCATAAACTAGAAAAACTATATACAATTAATTATATTGCTACATATTACAAAGAAAAGATTGTATGATAGAAAAAGATATAATAAATTATAGTAGTGTAACGTAGACAAAGATACAATTATATATATTCATTATATCCAAATATTCATCATAACTACTGCACCAAACCATATGATAACTGTACCAAAAAAAACTACTGTATACCCATAACGCATCACAAATATTGTGCAATCCCCAAAAAAGTAAAAAAAGAAAGAAAGCTAAGTTACTAATTCACTTTGAATAACACTTAGAATGCATTAACACTTTTGCTTTTAGTACAATTTCAAATATATAATTGTAATAAGAAAACGATAATTATTTGAAAAAAAAATTTAGACATACAAAAATCAATTACAAATTCACTTATCAAAAAAAAAATCAAGACTATAAAATTTAATTCAATTATACATGTAATGTTATTGAGGAGTGCTAGCAACACACTCTCTCCTTTTTGTTGAAATTTATGTGGGTCCCACTATTTTGGAAATGGGTCCCGTTAATTCATGTGGGTCCTTCTTGAGTTTTGTAGGACCCACGTGAATTTCCATCAATAGGTGAGACTTGAGTGTGTTGGAAAGAGTGTGTTAGAGAGTGTGTTGCTAGCATTTCTCAATGTTATTTTATAGGAAGAATAACATTGACCTCTCGCGAGGTTTGACTTGGGAGAAGCTTAAGATTTTCTAAAACCTACTTGGCGGTATATTTGTTATTTCCCTCATAACGAGTCTCAAAAATTACAATATTGCCTTTAAAAATCATTTGACACTAACTCCGTTAACATTTTTAACGCCATGCCTGGTAATTGTAATACAATACAACCTTAAGGGAAGTTGGTGTAATATTTGAAAAACTCTTGGTGTAGGGTGTAATTAGGACAAAATTCAAGGGAGGTCATGGTAATTCTCCCTATAATATATTAGCTTAAGTAACCACTATAAGTGGTTTTTGCTTTTTCATGGTAAACATTTCTATCAAGAATTCCTTTTTATTTGGGAACTACTTTTATTTTTGGTCAGGGTTATCAATAGCACCAGTGGTGGATCTACAAATTTCTTTAGTGGGTGCAAGAGAATAGTTTATAAATATTTTTACAAAAGGAAAATGTTATAAGCTTTCACAAAGTACATAATCTCAACAAAAAAACCCAAGATACTAAAACTTTTACAAATTACACTTGCCCTCTACATAATCTAGTGGGGCAAGGATTTCTTATGACTTTTTTATATTCATTTAAAGAATTTTATCTTATGGGGCCAACATCTATATACATATTTTTTGTGGGGTCAAGAAAAAATTACTATGTTCATTTTAAAAATATTTGCCCTATGTTCATTTTAAAAATATTTGCCTTGTAGCCCCCAACCCATCCCCCTATATACCTACATCTGCCATTGAATAACATGTGATAGTAGGGCTATCACAGCACAGAGCGGGTGGCCGCTATTGGGATGGCGTTGCGGAGTGTTTTGGAGTCACGGCCGCGAAAGTAGTGTATATTGCGGTGTTTTATGCGCTATTGGGCTGGGACTCGGAAAAGCCCGGTCTTCCATCCACAAAGCCCTCCGACAAGGATTTTTCGGCCACACCCAACTGTCATTGCTGCCGTTTGACGTGCTGACTCTTCCTCTCTCGCGGCGGCTCACTTAGATCTAGGTTCTTTTCAATATTTTTGCTCAGTCTTTACCGTTTTCTTCCTATTTTACCCTCTCTTTAACTGTTCAAATCTTTATTTTGCCCTCCTTTTATCTTTGCAAATATCTTATTTAACCTCAAACTCAATAATTCTCCATTTTACCCTTATTTTTACTGTTTCTCCCCTCCTCCTTCCTTCTCAGTTCTCACTACTAGCCTAAAATAGTGGCCTCTCCCCTCCTCCTTCCTTCTTAGTTCTCACTACTAGCCTAAAATAGCGGCCATCCCGCTATGTACTATCCCACTATAGCGTTTTTGGGGTTGGTTGCTACGTGCCGCTATCTGGGATTGATAACTATGTTTTTGATTGTGGTATTCATTAGGGTTAGCATGGATTTTCTATCATGAGTGTGAAAACAACTTTGTTGATAACTGTGTGAATACTTTTTAAACTTTATTGTGTTTTTGTTTTTTAATGTTTATTTTTTAAAATTCTACCTATATCATAAAATTTACGTTGTAAACTTTACTTTTTCTCCTGCTTTCTTTTTTTCTTTTGATTTGTTAGGCAAAATGCTGCCTTTGTCATCTGTGGTTAAACCACTTTTTAATCATGTTTGGGATGTGCTGAGCAATATTCCAAGCTTCCAGGCAGAGTATGGGATTATTCTCCGGCATCTATTGGCTGTTAGGGATTATAGTTTCCAGATGAGGAAGCACGTTTACTGCAGTAAGTTTTTGTAAACATGAGACGTGCACCGTCCTCACATCTCAGCAACGCTGCAACACCATCCTTTTAAATCTTCTTTTCTTATTCATTGTATCAAATTCTTTTGGCAAGGCTTGGTGTTTCTATACATTGAGAAGGTTGAAGCGAGCTTGAATGGGAAAAATATTAGTCATTGTGCTTCCAAGGAGGAGGTATTCCGCCATGTCTTGACGCTTCATTCGCTTTTGGAAAATCCTCCTGGGGACTACCCTGATAATCTTAGAGAAGGCATGGTTAAGGGGTTTGTGAGGATCTTTTCAGTCATGAGGTACATCTTAAGGCAATTCCAATGTTTATTTATTTTATTGGCTATTATTATCATCTGCTAGAGTACAATGTCTTTTGTTTTGTTACTTTCTTCAGGGAAGAGGGAAAGATATCACGCAAGCTTGTTGAGTGTATTAATACATATTTGTTAAATGATGGTCCAAATTTGGGCTATCAGTTGTTGGAGATCCATAATGCCATGCAGCAGTTTGTGTTTTGCTGTTGGCTAACAACACATGATCGAGTTCTTAAGGTCTCTTACCATTGCATTTTAAAGCAAAATACCAGCTTAGACTTATGAATTGTTTTTAAATTTTTTAAATTGCTCTGTTAATAATTTTGTTGCAGGATTCATTTGTGTTCTATGCAAGGATACAATTAAATTTAATGAGGGGTGCTGCTGAAAGACGTTTATTGGTAGAACAGCTTTTAGATGTGATTTGTAAGGATCTTGATCAGGGTAGCATGTGTAGCACTTCAATGCCTAGGTGAGTGTTTTATCACTTTATGGTTTATCGATTTCATATATTTAATTTTAATGATAGTCTTCTTGTAGTTTATAATGATCGTAATGAACTTTCTACCCAGGGGTGACGGAAACAAAGATGAGAAACTTGGAGCTTTGAGTAGCTCGCAATGTGGTTTGGTGGAACTTGCAGCAGTTCTATTTTACAGGGTAGTTACTAGAAACTCAGCCATTCCTGGACTTAATTGATGCTTTTGTGCTCATTTCTTGATAATTTGTTTATCTTTTCTCTGCAAATCATGTTGATTGTTCAGATATAATTAGTTAATTACATTATAATTTTCATGGTGTTTTTGTTTTGCATCCTTTTTCCTTGACTGTTTTTGTTTGGCTTGCTTAATGAATATTGGATTTGCTGGTTTACTGTGAAGCAGTTTTCATCTTTTGTTTTAGAGGTTTCAATAAAAACAGAGGCAGATATATTATGGCAGTGCATGGTTTTTTGCAGCGCTCTTGTGTATGTGGTTGGAGCAGAATCCTTTCATCTTTAAGGCATCTCTTTGCCCTTGGATTTGCTTTGGGATAGTCTTGTCTATATGGATTTCTCTGGTGCCCTGCTCATGGTTTTTAAAATGGTCTTTCCATCTTTTCTTGGTAAAGAAGAGAGTTTCCATTTCCAATATGCAGAGAAGCTGGGCAGCCGTGCTGCTTCTTTTATTTATCTTGTTATTCATGTTTCTGTTTTGGAGGTTATCTTAACCTCTTCCCAATTTTACTTGCCCTCGTTTCTTTGTGGTAATATTTCTTTTTCTTGTTGGGATGAACTTATTGGTTTTACAGACTTTCTTGTGAAATTTAGCTGCTGTTATCTTTTCATATATTAGGTTGTCACCATTTCTACCAATTATATAGAGTTATTTACATATAGAATTTCCAAGTAATGTTTGTATATTAAATTGAGAATGTGGCAATTTTATTTGGGTGATTTTTTTTCTCGGGTTACTGGATTCAATTATTTGGGTGATTATTCCGTCTATGTTCTAAATTTTATTTTATTTTTTACTATTAGAATTTCTATATTACTGGCTAATCTGGTTCATTCCTCAGGCATGCCTTAATACAACCAGAGACGTATTAAGTGAAAAACGGGCTAAGAGGGAGCCTGCTGCTGTGCTCCTGAGGGAGGCACTCATGAACGGCAAATGGCTATGGTAATTTATATGCTAATTTCAGGGTTGTGCTGTAAAACCCATCATGTAGTATGGCCAACTGACACCAACTATTATTTCTTGTGCCTCTGTTAAGGACTTGTTTTTATCCTCGTCATCCTTTGTACCTTTTTTCCCTGTCTTATAATAATACCCATTTTTCTATTAAAGAAAGCTATTATTTTGAAGAAGTTTATTTTTTCATACTTATATCAGAAGAGTTTTTTTGGGGGATATGAGGCTTCTCCATCTGTTCATCTCTAATGTATTCTGTGTACCCTTTTGTCTGTTTCTTGTAGGATCTTAAGCTGTCTGTTAAAAGCTATGTGCTTATCATGGTAGAAAAACTTGTAAACGATATTAGGCATTCACATTAATGCTTTTATAGCACATAGCCCTCCTTTCTATGTGTTATGCGGGATTTCCTTTGGTCGGGTGTTGGAGATTCAAGTAGAGACCACCTTGTTAATTGAGAGGTTTGATGTAAACCAAAGGAGGGGGGTTCGAGCCTTGGTAATTTGGTGTCTAAGAACAAGGCATTGACAACTAAGTGACTTTGGCATTTTCCCTTGCAACCTTCTTTTTGGCATCAAGTCATTCTAAATATGGTTTGCATCTCAATGGGTGGGACACCAATTCCGTGAGTAGAATCACTCATGCTAGTCCTTGGATCCTTAGGGTTTACCTTTCTTTTAATTTTCTCTTGTCCTTGAAGTTTGGTTATGACTCTTGTATTAAATTTTGGGAAGATATATGAGATGGTACTGTCCCTCTTTTTGAGACTTTTCCAAGGCTTTCTCGTCCATTTTGTTTGGATGTTGCCCTTGTTTGTCAATTCTTTTCTCAGGCCTCTTAATGACCTCAAGTCATTCGAAGTAAGTATGGTTTGCATCCGAATGTCGGAATACCAATCGGTGAGAGAAGTCATTCATGCTAGTCCTTGGAACCTTAGGGTTTACCTTTTTTTAACTTTCTCATCCTTTAATGGTGTGTTTGGATTCCCGTTGGAAAGGTCCCAAATAGACACTTGGGCAAAAGCTACTCTCTAGTAGCATTTGTCCAAATGCCTGTTTGTACCTTTGAAATGGGAATCCAAACACATGTAGATTATTTGAAGAATCTTGCATCTGGCCTATGGACTTGCATTCTTTTCTCTTTAACAAATTTAGAGGTTTTGGTTCTCATAAAGATGCCAAAACTCTGGCAGTCCTCAATTTTTGCTGTTCTTTGGTGTATATGGTTGGAAAGGAACGATAGAATTTTCAATGACTCGTTTTTTACTCTAGACTTCATTTTGGATATGGTTACTCATTTCTTTTGGCATCCCTTTGGTGCTCTGCCCATGGGTTTTTTAGTGGGTTTTTTATGGTAGACATGTGGGGGGAATGGCATGTTTTGTTGCATGGCTCTATCACCTAGTTTTAGCTGGATCTATGGCTTATCCTCTTTTTTTTTTGTACTCCTCTCTTCTCATCTAACAATATTTCTTTTATTATAAAAAAAAGATAGTAGTGTCTTTTTTTTTTGATAAGATAGTAGTGTCTTTTTTTTTTTGATAAGACAGTAGTGTCTTTGTTGGTGTTAGAATACATGATCTTATCTTATCTTAGAGTACATCTTATTTTATGTTAAGAGTATCTTGAATTATCTCATAGGATTAGGTTCTTATCGCTTAGTTATTATCATAATTGGTTTCCCTTTTCAAGTAGGATTAGGGGTCTTGTATCCCTATAAAGAGGGGTTAGTGCTTAAGCTTTTTGTACTACCAGATCATAATCAATCATAATCATATTTTAGAGTCTTCATTCTTTTTCTTCTATTTCTCTATCTAAAACCCACAACTTCGACACGATATTAGAGCAGTACCATCCTCCGTGACCTGTCCCGTCACTATTCCGCTGAGTCCCCAAAAGTTTGGGACTATTCCAATAATTGTATTCATAATTCTATTTGTCAAACCCTCCTTTGTTTCAAACGGTGACGAAAGTAATCCATAACCAATTTTAAGCCTCTCTCTGAATTCTATTAGTGAGCTTTAGCTTGAGGGGGAGTGTCAAAATACATGATCTCATCTTATCTTATGTTAAGAGTATCTTGAATTATCTCATAGGATTAGGTTCTTATTACTTAGTTATTATTATAATTAGTTTCCCTTTTCAAGTAGGATTAGGAGTCTTGTATCCCCATAAAGAGGGGTTAGTGCTTAAGCTTTTGGTACTGCAAGATAATCATCAATCATAATCATATTTTAGAGTCTTCATTCTTTTTCTTCTATTTCTCTATCTAAAACCCACAACTTCAACAGTTAGATACGCAGTTAGATATGCAGAGAGATTGACGTGCTTTGTTACATGATTCTTCCATATAGGTTTTCGTTGTTTCATTTTTTTTGAAGGTGCCTTATTCTTTGCCTTGTATTTTCCTGTTTTAATCTCTTTTATTATAAAAAAAGGTCTTGTCCTAGAATCAGCACTACTTAGGTCATATCACTAGGCGATGTGGGATTAAACACACCCTCACAACCAGCACAATGAAGGTGCTGGAGGCTGCAATGAAGGCAGCTCAAAGTTGCCGCAATTAAGGTGGCTAAGGGTGGACCGCAATTAAGGCGGATTTCCAACACATCTTCTGATGCCATAATGCAAAAATCAATTTTGTTGCGTTGTGCATTATTGATATGGATTTATTTAAATTAAATGTCGTCATGTCTAAGTCTAATGGAGGATCTATGCTGCAGGAATGCTACATTTTGTACTCTCACTCGAAACTACCATACTCGCATCTGCAAAGATCTGTTTCTCTACTGGTTTGAAGGCATATGGATGAGCTTTGACAGGTAATTTGGGATTGACAGGGTAAACAAAGGAATGGTTGCTGCAGTAATTTTTTCATTTGGAACATTCATTTATGGCTTATTCGCAATTTTAGGTGGTTTCCTATGCCATAAAATAAAAATGCATAGAAATGATTTGTCAGTATGTTTAGTGACTCTCTTTCCCGTGTCTTTTAATGGTATTTAAACCTACACTTTTCGGGATTGCAATCATTGTTGTTTTTCATTCACACACTTCTTGTTTTTCTTGCCCTATCCTTTCTTACACAATCCAATATTTAATTTGCTTCATTTTTTTTGGGGTAAATTATAGTTGTCCTCCCTTTGGTCCTGTTGATATTTTCTAATATTTAGTTTGTTGATATGTTATATGATTATCTGGTAGATATCACTTCTGGTTTTGGTAGTTATCTTAGATTAGAAAACACGAGACATCAATTGCTAAAATTGAGGAATTATAATTTGAATGTAATTGTATGTCTTTGTATAAATCCACGAGGCTTAGAGGATTTCTCTCAAGGAAACCTAGAAATTCAAGTTGGTATCCAGAGCAAGGTTTCCTTCTAGCCGTTAATCACCCTGACATTCATTGTGAAATCACTCCAACAACGTCCCACCATCGTACCCACTCCGACGAAGCCTTTGATCACCTAGTACAACTTAAAACGCGATGACCAGTCATTTCTTGGAGGACCAAATGCCATCCAATGCCGGACACCCTCTCTTGTGCCTCCACACGCATGTCTCCATCTTTGTGCGTCAAGCCCGTGCACCACCTTCTATTCAGTCTTTCACGGCAAATCTCCTCCTATCCTTTGGTTGGCCTCTTTTGTCCCCATCGAAACACCATAGCCCTTCTATACTTGATCTAGCCCTTTGCTAAGTTCCTCCGATGGCCACTGCAACTGATTTGTCTTATGTGACCTTGGATTCTTCACAAGGGGTTGGTTTCATTCTCTTTCTCTGGTTGACCTACCATAACATCAGAGAAATTGAATAGAATTTTTTTTTGACTGGTTTATGGCTGTTGATATATGGTTTTTAGGGCTGGGACTCTCCGACCATCTACCAATTGGTCTCCTTACTTTGACAGTCTATCGATCCAAAGCTATTGGTCCACCTACATTGCTACAAGACATGCTATGAGATTTGGAGGAAAGCTCATAGTATCTACTCAAGCTTGCAACATTTATAAGATTTTGTTCACAACTTGGTGACCCTCTTTATGACAGACCATACACATCTAAACAACACTCAATGTACCATTAAAGAAATCAAGCTAATCCTCCATGAAGATACTCTCCAGAAAGTATTGGATGAGATTGACAATCTTTATATGGTGTTTGTCCTTCATGGTTTTAACAGGGATTTTGAGTTTGTCGCTGATCTCATTAATCATTTGTTGCCAGTCCCTCCTCCAGAGGTAACATGTGGCACCGGTTCTTAGTCTCAGAATCCTTAGCCTTTGCCTCCATCTCGGCTGATCGCAAAGGATGCGACTGCGATCGTGGTGTTGATAAAGGAGGTTGTACTTGTAATTCCCCTCATTGCAAACGATTTGGCCTCACCTAGGACCGGTGCTATTTTCTACATAGTTTTCTAGAAAAATTTGCTAGTGTGACCTAATCGCAGGCATTGGGTATTAAGAAGACTGAGCTTGGGTGTGGAAAACCTAAAAACTATATCAAATAATGCAATAATGAATTCGAAGTGTATGTCCATCTTAATGCAACTCAGCAAGCTCCATCTTCAGTCTCTATCCCATGCATCTAACTCTGTAGCTTGGCTCTCTCATTCATCGTCTATTGGATCTTTGATTTTTGACTATGGTGCTTGCGATCACATATCGGATAACCCCTCTTTTTTCTCCAATTATAATTCCCCAAGACATCGCATCACATCATCCTCGACAATGGCTCCAAATTTAAAGCCATCCTTATCCTTGAATTCAATTTTATTCATACTCAGTTGTCCATTTAATTTAATTTCTTTCAGTCAACTTAGATGCACTCTTAACTACTCCATAACCTTTTCTGCCAATTCTTTTCTTATATAGAACCGGAGCAAGGGATACGGGATTGACTGAGGATATGAATCATGTGATCTTTACTATCTCCAGTATCCATCCTTTACCATGTGTTGGCATAGAGTCTCCTAGTATCCTTCACGGTTGTTTGTTCACCCGAGTCTAAATAAATTAAAGTAGATGGTTCCTATCCTAATCTTTCTCATCTGTAGTCCTTAGAGTGAGTCGTGCCGACTAGGAAAGCATGTTTCGGCATCTTTTTCGAGCACGATCAATAATCAAGAAGAGCTTCCTTTTGACATTGTTCATACAGATGTTTGGGGTGCTAGTCGGGTTAGTTCTGACTTAAGGTATAGGCACGTTACTTTTATCGATGATTTTTCAAAATGTACTTGGATATTTTTAATCAATGTTGTCAAACTAGGCTCGGACTGGTCGGATCGAGAACCAGATATATGGCCGGTTTGAGCAACTTGTTGGATCAGACAAGCATGCAACCCGGTATAGCTCGTCAGGCTCAGCCGATTGTCCATAGAAACCGGTTACTCAATGGTTTCTAGTAACCCGACCGGGTCATATTCGAAGATTATAAGAAGACAATGTGTCGCAGACGAAGTTAGCTCACTCGCTTCTTTCATTTGTCGGAGGTGGAGAACAATGACTTGGTAGATGGGGAGTAGGAAAAAACATAATATAGAGGGTGAGGCAGAAAAAGAAATTTTGAAAATGGGAGGAGTCTCGAACTCTCTCCGCAGTGAGGCTTTTTGAAACCAGAAGAAGGAGGAATCCGGTGGAAGTTTCTCGTCTTGCAGAACTCTGAAAGTCTCGCATGAGCACTAAGCAAATAAATTAAAAGTACCAAAAGAAAAATCAGAGATGCTTGAAGAGAGGCATATTGGCATTGAAAGTGTAAAACACATTGGATAGCGGGCTAGGTGGATTGGGCATGGTGTTGATTGATGGCATGTTGAGAAGTGGGAAAAAGTAGTGATTAGAAAGGTAAAATATATAGCTAATTTATGAATTGCTATAAAGTAGTGAATTGGACATGTTGAATTTTGTTGGCCTACGTACGAATATTTTGGAATTTTTTAATATATACGTGTTAACTGATTTAACTAGTGACCCCTTAACCCAGTGCCTTGACCAAGTCGATCACCGGTTCGATTTTAATAACATTGTTTTTAATGTAAGATCGTTTGGAATTGTTTTCTATTTTTCAAAACTACTTAACAGAAATAAAGTCTCGGTTTGTGCTTTCTTAAAGAGACAACTTATGCTTGATAATTTGTTGGTTTGAATGTGGACTTACTTTGGACACTCGGTTACTTTTCTCATGGTTTGAAATGAATATCTGTTTATGTATGTGTTGAAAATATGATTACGATCTTTGTAATTTATGTATAGGTTTAGGCATATCATATCTTGTAAATAGGAATATTATCTCCTATATTCATTGTATAATTATTTCATTAAACTTATATAAAACGGACTCCGTTGTGAAGTTGAGACACGGTTTCACCATCTCTATGCTTCTGTTTTCTCTATTTCAACATGGTATCTAGAGCCAGACAGAAGTAACCCTAAAAATCGTGCCCACCCAGTGGACCCACTGTCCTCTGGTGACAATTTTTTTTGGCAACCGTGTTCCTAGTTTGGTTTGCCCTTCCATTTGCAATCTGCCGCCTCCAAAAGCCACCTGCCGTCGTCAGCCACCACTTTTCTCGACAATATTTCCAGCAACCAACCCCACCACGAGGTGCGCCTTTTCCAGGAAGTCCATCGTCACCCGCCCTCTCATGCACTCACGAGCATCAGATCTCCTCGGCGTGTGGCGGCCCGTGACACCTCCATTTTGGCCGCCTTTTCCGGCGCAGTGATCGCCGTCTTCCGACCGTTCCAACCCAGCCCTATTCGATCCCATTTGCTGGTGACACATTGCGTGCGGCGTTTCGGGTTTTCCGTTATATTGTGGCTTTTGTTTTTCGTACTTTTATATATGATCCATGGTGTCCTTTGGTTCTATAGATCTTCCTAAGGCCTCTCCGGCTAATTAGGGAGATTTTCTCAAGTGGTTTGAGTATCGACAGTCCTCCGGATCCACTGCTTTGGTTGCACATACTGGTAATTCATCTGCTTGCATATCTCAGTCAACCTCCCTTGGTCCTTTGGTTCTTGACTTTGGTGCGTCTGATGATATCTCTGGTAATAAGGCAATTTTCTCCTCTCTTTCTACATCGAGTTATTTACTTATCGTCACTTTAGCTAATGGTTCTCAAACCCAATCCAAAGGTATTGGAACTGCCCATCCATTTTCTTTCTTGTCAGTTGATTCTATCCTTTATGTCCCTGAGTGTCCCTTTAATTTACTCTCTGTTAGTCGTTTAACTGGCAACTCCACCTGTGGACCCCCTAGCTGCTCGGCCACTGCAGACTTACCATCGTCGCCCACCACCCACCTTGGTGCACGTCCCAGCTGCTCCTGCTGAGGCCATGATGGATTCTTCCCCAGGACTAGCTCTTCCACCGGATCCGGCCCCTTCACTTGAACCTGACCTACCCATTGCTCTCCTAAAGATATACGTTCTACTCGTAACTCGTCTCCCCATTATATTGGTTTGAGTTAACATCGTCTTTCTCCTTTGCATTATGCTTGTCTTTCTTCTTTGTCCTCTGTCTCTTTCGTAACTCTCCAGGTGAAGCTTTATCTCACCTTGAATGGCGGCAAGCGATGGATTGATGAGATGTGTGCTCTTCAAAGCAGTGATACCTGAGAATTGGTCCCTTTACCTCTTGGGAAGTCTTTAGTTGGTTGTTGCTGGTTTTATACTGTGAAGGTGAGTATTGATGGTAAGATTGATCAGTTTAAGGCCCATTTGGTGGCCAAAGGCTACACTCAGATATTTGGTCTTGATTATGGTGATACCTTCTCTCCTGCGGCCAAAATGGCCTCTGTTCGGCTTTTCCTTTCCATTGCTGCAATTCACCACTGGCCTCTTCATCCTGGGAAGTCTATATGGAGCAACTACCTGGATCTGTTGCTTAGGGGGAGTCCTACCATGGTCTGTCGGTTTGGCAGGTCACTTTATTGTCTTAAACAATCTCCTCGGGCTTGGTTCAACAGGTATTGTCGTTCGGCCCAAGGATGCATTTATTTGATTGTTTGTGGATGATATTGTCATCACCAGTAGTGATTAGCACGACATACTACAAGTGAAACAACATCTCTCTCTTCAGTTTCAGACTAAAGACCTTGGTAAACTCCGTTATTTCTTGAGTATCGAGGTAGCTCAACCTAAGGATGATATAGTGATTTCACAAAGGAAATATGCTATGAATATTCTTAAAGAAACAGGACTATTGAATGCTAAGCCAGTTGACACTCCTATGGATCCAAACGTCAAACTTCTACCTAATCAGGGGGAGTCACGGTCAGATCTAGGATTATACAGGAGATTGGTGTGGAAATTAAACTACCTCAGTCACTCGTCCAAACATTTCATTTGCAGTCAGTGTAGTAAGTCAATTCTTAAATTCTCCTTCTCAGGACTCTTGGGATGCCGTGATACGATCCCGAAATACATTAAAGGTGCTCCGTTAAAGGTCTCATTTATGAAGATAGAGGACATACTCAGATAGTTGGTTACTTGGATGCCGATTGGGCAGGCTCACCCATTGATAGGCGATCCACTTCTGGGTATTGTTACTTATTGTAGGAAACCTGATATCCTGGAAAATTAAGAAACAAAATGTAGTTGCAAGGTCCAATGCAAAAGCTGAATATAGGGCCATGACATTAGTGACTTGCGAACTCATTTGGTTGAAACAATTACTTAGAGAACTTCATTTTCACGAGATTATGCAAATGACGCTAATTTGTGATAATCAAGCAGCATTGCATATTGCCTCTAATCCTGTGTTCCATGAGAGGACCAAACATATTGTGGGATTGTCATTTCGTCAGGGAGAAGATCCAATCAGGGGATACATATTGAGGTAGATTGTCATTTCGTTAGGGAGAAGATCCAATCAGGGGACATCACCACTAGCTTTGTCAACTCCAATGATCTGTTGGCAGATACCTTCATAAAATCTTTGAGAGGTTCTCGTATTGTCTATGTAACAAGTTGGGTGCATATGATTTATATGACCCACCTTGAGGGGGAGTGTTGAAAATGTGATTATGATCTTCGTAATTAATGTATAGGTTTAGGCATATCATATCATATCTTGCAAATAGGAATATAATCTCCTATATTCATTGTGTAAGTATTGCATTAAACCTATATAAAACGGACTCCGTTGTGTAGTTGAGGCACACGGTTTCACCATCTCTATGCCTCAGTTTTCTCTCTTTCAACAATATGTATGACACTTGTTTGTTAGAAAGAATGCTCATGATCACTCTTGAGTTAATAAAATTGAGATAATGTTGCAGAATACTCAATTCTGCGAATGTGGAGCGTGCCTATGATGGATTGCTGTGGACTCTGCGGTATGCTGCTGTGAATATGGCTGTACATGTTCTCATAACATTATTTTTCTGGCTCGTCATATGCATGTGAACTAATGGTGTAGTGCTAACGTACTTTGGATCAGTTCTAGGAGCTTAATCCTTGTTTTAATATTACATATGTAATTCTGGTCTACTTTAATTGGTACTATGGATCCTGGTTACCCTCTGAACATTGTGAACTTATGCCTGTTCTCTTGCATCTAAAGGAGTTTGCAGGAACTTGCATCTGTTCTACTGCTTCCAAATTCAATGAAGGAGATATCTTCAATGTCATCTTCTACCTTAAACGAGGTCTCTCTCTCTCTCTCACACACACACACACACACAAACACATACACAAATCAGACTAATAAAACAAGATTACAAACCCTAATTTAATAAAGAAACAAGTCAGGAAATATAGCAAAATCAGTATCCTAAGATTGCTTCCTCAATTAGATGACCAGCTTATTCTACAATATCTTCTAAATTTATTCTAAGATAATATAAAGATATCCAAAATATAGTCTAACAATTTTCACCAGTCTTTCTTTGATATTTGCTACACAGTCGCCTCCAAATTCTAACACTCAACTCTACTGTAATAGTTAGGGTTGATGATGGAAGATCAATACGTGAAAAGGGCACTGTGGAGCTTTTTTTGAATTAATATGCTTTTTCCATGCCTTCTTGTGTTTCCGTTTGTTTCTTCTTTGTTGGTTAAGGAGCATATCTTATCCAACTCATTTGTTATTTTTTTCATGCTTTTCGAATTATCTGGAGGCGAAATTGGAAGAAATGGTATGTGTTTCAGTTAACTACTTGATGGCGTCGTTTAATCCGTGTAGTCAACTTGCCCAGTGGAAAATGCTTGGTGGTTGTTGTTGTTGTTGTATTTAATGATTGGGGGACATATATATATATATATATATATATATGTATGTATGTATGTATGTATGTATGTATATTTATATATTTTTGAATGGGTTGCAGTAATCAATGAAGCAAGCAATTTAGATGTTACTGAATATTAAAGAGATAACAAAATATGGACAAGAATTGGTCCTCAATGTTTGATCTAGGCTAATTGAGGTTTTTAAATAAGGTTTCATGGCAGCTCAAGGTTTAATTAAAAAAATTATGTAGCAGTCACTGAATTTTGTAACTTTTGTCATTAAAACTGATTACTTTTCAGTTTTCATAGCTATCGTGAATAATTGTCACTCTCCTTGTTTCTTCTTCAGTATTGTATTTTCTTACTAAAGTATGCATGGATTTGGTTGCACTAATTTTTGCAGTTCATTAATGGTTGGCAATTAGTATGGAGTACTGTAGTGCACGGGTTGCCAATTTTCAGCAATACAGCCGCTCTTGTAGGTTTTCTTGACAGAACCTTCCTCCCTATTTTTAGCTATTGTTTTTAATGGTTTAAGCATTAACATTTACATTTTTCTAACATGTCTGTCTGCCAGTATATTCTGCACTGTTAAGAGTATGTTATGATGCTGGATTGCTTGCATTGTTTGTTTAGTTAGTTTATTATGTTAGTATATTCTGCCAGTGTATTCTGCACTGTTAGCTGTAATTCAGTTAGTTTATTATGTCATAATCTGTTAGTAGCTTCTAGGCTTTAGTTCTAGTTACTCTAGATAGTTCCAGCACTACTGTATATAACAGTTAAGATCTGTTTCAGAGGCTAATTCTAGGGTGAGAGAGCTAAAGAAGTCTCTCACCATGAGAGACCAATATCTACCATTGATTCTAATCTCATGATTATATTTTGTACCCTTTCATACCAGATAATTCCTCCCCCATCTCCCACCACATCCCCTCCACCCCCACCCCTACCGACTGTGTCTCAACCACTTTGCCGTCTCCGGCCACCGTGCCACCCTCAGCACCGCCTCAGACGTTCTCTCACTCTTGCGCTACTGTCCACCGGAGTCAGTAACCGAATCGACGACGCCCCGCCCGACTCCCGCCCAGATCATCATCGCTGTTGCACTCGATTCCATCACCGGCGAGAATGGCGACGGTCACAGCGAGGGCTGCGAGGTGTCGAAGGCGCTGGTGAAGCTGTTCGAGAGGATTCTCGATGTCGCTTCCAAGATCGACGACGTTGAGGTCGGAGATAGGTGGTGTCATGCCGGCTGGTGTCGGAGATAGCGCAGGCTGTCTCGGTGGTCAGAAAGGGAGGCAAGGTGGTGGAGAAGATGAGTGGGAAGGCGTGATTTTGAAGTGAACAGATGGGAAGATGTGATTTTGAAGTG
Organism: Sophora flavescens; assembly: GCA_030762895.1. Taxonomy (NCBI): domain Eukaryota; kingdom Viridiplantae; phylum Streptophyta; class Magnoliopsida; order Fabales; family Fabaceae; genus Sophora; species Sophora flavescens. Next base: position 79,838,588 of record CM061069.1, on the reverse strand, counting down.
AACAGATGGCTGAGTTTGGACAAAGTTCTAATCTTTTCGGAGGGATTGATGAAATGTTGTTGGAAAGCCTCATCCACATTGTTAAGGTTTGAGAAATCTTTCACTGCATCAACAGATTACTGTATCCCTTGGTCCCCCTTCGCTTAGTCTGAGATTGTTGCTGCTGTTGTTCAGTTTTTCCGATTACTTGGTCTGTTGTTGCATAATGCATTGGATTATTGCAGTGTAGTGCTAGTGTTACTGTGCCAGTATCAAAATCTGCATGAGGTTGGACTGAGGAGGAGAGAAAGAAGAGGAAGAAGATGGTGCACAGTAAAATCCAACTCTTGGACTCCGAGGCGGTGGGGTGGGGTGGGGGTGGTGGGAGTGAGAGTGGGAGAGGTGCCCATGGTGGTGGCACTGTGATGAAGGAAACGGACATGGCCAGGTATTGTGGAGGAAGTTGGGGATGAATAATTTAGTGTGAAGTATGAATGATATTATCATGGGGATCAGATCAACCAATGGTAGATAATACTCTCTCATGGTGAGATACTTGTTTGGGTCTCTCACCCAAGAACTCGCCTCGTTTCAGATACGTGGTTCTCAGAAGATGAGTTACATTCATCTCAGATTCTCTCTCTCTCTCTCCCCTCATTTTTTCTTTTCTTTTCTTTTCTGAAAACAATTGATAAGGCTTGGTTGTTGTTGTTGTTGTTTCTGAAAACAATGTTGTTTCTTTCATGGTTATTTCTGCTTAAGTTGCCATTTTAATTTTGATAAATGCACACTGATGCAGGTGGAAGCTGCTTTGGTGCTTCTTAGTAATATAACCTCAAATGTGAGTTATTATGGACTTTACAAAGTAGAGCATGCCATTGATAATAAATCTTACATCTCCTGCTTCTATCCAGGATTTAATAAATACATGTGTTATACCTCAAGATGTGTGGGATCTTCAGTTTTTCAAAAGACCAACTTCAATGTAAGTGCCTCTTACCTTGATTACATCAAATGGAGAATATGGTTATAAGGTTTTTACTGGTTAAATCAGGGTATATTATTTCAAAAGACCAACTTCAATGTAAGTGCCTCTTACCTTGATTACATCAAATGAAAATATGGTTATAAGGTTTTTACTGGTTAAATCAGAGTATATTATTTATGTCAGTAAATAAACTAAATCTTACAATCATTATGAAAGCTACATGGAGCTCAAGTGCTCCACTTTCCTTGGATTTATAGAATACGTTGATACTATTCCCATGATTATTTAAAAAATCAGACTACTGATGTGTCAGATCATAGATATTTCTGATGAATGTGGAGTGGCATCAACTATGATTGATAATTTATAGTTCTTTCCTTTTCCCCTCCTACTTTAATTTATTTCTTTACTGACTATGAAATTTGTTGCATACTCGATATTGTTACTGTATTCTTATTAGCTCATGATTTGCCTTTTATGCAGACCCATCTTGTATTTCTTCTCATGCTACTTTTCGAGGAAAAGTTCCCATGTAAGTTGGCTACGTGACTATTGTATATTTTAGTTCATCTATTTACTTTGATGTTGGATTTGTAATTGGCTTAATAGTGTTGTGGATTTTTTGTGCTTGGGATTTATTTGCTGCATTGAATTTGAAGAGAATAATTTTAACCAAACCTGGTTTTGGCAGCAACAAGTTTTTGGTTTACTAATTTCATGTGGGGGTGGGGTGGGGTGGGGGGTGGTGGTGGTGGTGATTTTAGGTGCCCTTATCTTATTGATATACTTCCACCGAGCTCATAAAGTTTTTCCCTACTTTTGGCTCCTCTATATGCTCTTATTTTATCATGGTTTGAAAAACGGGATCAGATTGAATCAACTGGAAACCTGGCCTTTTTTTGGTCGCGTTGGGCCCATCAGAAAATAAATTAGAGATTTGAGGTAAAAGCATGTTTAAAACTGATATTCAATAAAGTAAATACTTTTTCCACCAAACAGTAATATAAAAATATAAACCAATTTTCTATATTCTAATGCTTCCGTAATCTAATAGTAATAATACAAAATTGGTTTTTATGAAATATGAATGAGTTTAGGTAGTAGTTTAAAAAGTAATTTAATAGGTCATTTAAAATAGTAAAATTGTCACAACTCTATTGAGGTTTTCATCTTTGCCATATATGATGATTGATGAGTATATATGCACATTGTTAGAGTACACCATGAGGGCAATACAGTGTTGCACACTGTATTCCCTCCTAGGTGGCTACCCGTAACTAATACAGTTACACACAGCTGTATAACTCTTGTATATAACACACTTGAAACCTCTGGAACATTCAGTGAAATGAGAATCAGATTTCAGATTCCACTCTACTCTTCTCTCTCTCTCACTCTCTTGCATGGCTTCTTTAGTTTCTTTACATGGTATCTAGAGCCTGGAGAGATCCATGGCCTCCAATGAAGAAACTTTACCAATGCCTCCACTGCTGCCGACTCCTCCAGTGATCTTGTCGATGCCGCCGCTGGGCGATTTCTCTTTCGATCACAGAGAAATTAACTGAGGACAACTTCCTCCTTTGGAAACAGCAAATCGAGCCAATTATTAAAGCTCATCAACTCCATCGATTCTTGATTTATCCTTCGATCCCATTGCTGTATGCATCTGAAGAGGATCGCATGGTTGGAACCCTAAATCCAGAGTTCACTCAGTGGGAGCAACAAGATTCACTCCTACTTTCATGGTTACAATCTTCGATCACCGCTCCAATTCTCACTCGGTTGATTGGATGTGTCCAATTGTGGCAGTTGTGGGAGCGACTGCACAATCACTTCAACTACAAAACTCGCGCTCGTGCTCGAATGTTGGCACTGAGCTTCGAAACACCAAGAACGATGATAGGTCCATAACTGAATTTGTGCTTCGCGTTAAGGCTATTGTTGATTCTTTGTATTCGATAGGTGGTCCTGTATCTCCTCAAGAGCAGTTGAATGTTATTCTGGAAGGTTTTCCCGAGGAGTACGATCCCTTGATCAATCTTGTTAATACAAGATTCGAGCCATTTGATCTGGATGAATTAGAGTCCCTGCTCCTTGCTCAAGAAGTGCGTCTTGAGAAATACAAGCAGATCACAGCAAGCAATGCTGCATCTGCAAATGTCACTCGTGTTGCCCCTGCTGAAACGAGTTCCAGTTTTAGCTCCACTCTTCAAGTCCATGTTGCTCAGAATAGTCAGCTGTATTCAGCTCAACCATCTCCACACTTTGGTGGTGGTTGCAATGGCCGTGGACGGGGGGCGTGGCAACTGTGGTTGTGGCCGGGGGGACCGATATTGTACTCAGTGTCAGCTTTGCAAGAAACACTGTCATGATGCATCCACTTGTTGGTATTGATTTGACCAGAATTTTGTTCCCTCTAATGGTCAGCAGCAGTTTTCAGGACCTAACTACTACAATAAGCCTCCTTGCCCTCCCAATCCTTCTCGATTTCAAGGAACTTTGCATTTTCAGCAACCTGGACCACATCAAGCAATGCTTGCAAGCTCTCATAATGATTTTACTTGTCACTGGTATCCAGATTCAGGGGCATCCCATCATGTGACATCTGATATTCAGAATATTCATCAATCTGCTCTTTATGATGGTTCAGATAAGTCCTAGCTGGAAACGGGCAAGGTTTGTCTATTTCACCTACTGGTTCCTCTACATTTTCCTTTCCCTTTATTCCCAATGTTAGTCTTGTTTTAGATAATCTGCTCCATGTCCCTCACATAATTAAGAACCTTGTCAGTGTCAATAAATTCGCCAAGGATAATCATGTATTTTTTGAGTTCCATGCTAATGTGTGCTTTGTCAAATGTTAGGTTTCCAGTAAAGTCCTTCTTAGAGGAGATGTAGGGACCGATGGTCTATACAAATTTCTGGATCTGCATCTTCTCTTGAAGTCCAATAAGTCAAGTCCTCCTAGTGTCAATTCTACATGTAATTTTTCCCCAAATGTAAACACAATTTCTAATGTATCCCTCAATACACGGCACATTAGGCTAGGCCATCCTAATAAGGACACACTCAAACTTGTATTGCAGATTTGTAATGTTCCTGTAATGAATAAAAGTGATATTGATTTTTGTACTCCTTGCTGTCTTGGTAAAGCTCATCGCTTACCTTCTTCTATTTCCACTACTTATTCTCAACCATTGGAATTAATTCTTAGTGATCTATGGGGTCCTGCCCCAATCACATCCTATACTGGTTTTCACTATTATATGTCCTTTGTTGATGCCCATACAAGATTCACTTGACTCTTTTTGTTAAAAACTAAATCCGAGGCCATTAACACATTTCTCACATTCAAAAATAAAGCAAGCTTTAAGCCTTCATTTGGTCCATTTTTACATCTCTTATAGTAGCTTTCTGCGACATTTTCTATTTCTTCTTACATGATAAAGTGCAAGTCTTCAAATGTGCATGTGTGGGTAAATTTTGGGCTTTCTTAGGTAAAAATAAAAAGTATTTCTTTGTTGAGCTACTTTTGTATATAATTTACTGTATATCATGCAGGCTGACCTCCGGGATATTTTACATCTGAGAAAGAGCCTTTTGAGAGCAGCTTTGACGCAGCTTAATGGGAAGGTTTGTTTGCTTTTAATTGTTATGGTCAAAGTATTATAATCCTGCATCCAATTTATATATAAAATAAAAATAAAAATATGGTGATAAAATTGCTAAAGGGCATTACCCATTCAGGGAAAGCCTAATGTACTTTTGTTCCTTATTATGCAGGGATGTTCAACATTGAGTGAGGCGATGGTTTTGTTCCTGCCTAGTGCTATGTATGCACTTTGTGCAGGTTGTGTTCCTTTCACGCAATGCTTTAAAGAACTTCCTCTGCTTTACAGCTCTTTTGATGTCTCTGATGCTCTAGATGACTATCATAAGGTACAGCTTAGTCTTTTTTTCCCACAACTAATGTTTGGTCTGATAGATTTACTTAAGCTGTCACTGAGAAACTGAATTGTGATGTTAACTGTAGTTTGGAGACCCTAAACACCAATGTCTACATGATTTTTTGGATTGCTCTGTGGAAGTTCTGACCAAAATTGACAGGATTTCAAAAGTTGAGGTGATGGTCTTTTACTTAAAGAGGCTTGTATATGTTATTGTTCATGACCTTCATTAAGGCAATTATAGTTTTTCAGGTTTCCCAACTGAAAAGTTTTCCACGTGTACGTGTTCCCCGGGAAATAAGTGATCAGCTACTGCATGAAATGGAGACTGCTATTCTTGGAGTTTTTTTGGAAGAAGGGATTAATGAGAGGCGTTTACCTAATATCTTCTTCATATGTTCTGTCTTGTCTAACGTACTATATGGTTCTTTTTTCACAAGGTTAGTCACATTTGGTCTTCTATCTATTTTGTTGTGCTTTTGCTACTGAAGTTATGGTAAATGTTAGAATATCTAGAAAATATCTCGTAATATCTTTATTGTATCTTAGAGCATTTTAAAATATCTTACACAATTTCTTAGGTGTTATTTCCTATTAATTATATTTCCTGATTTCTTTCCTTGTTTAATTAACATTATGAGTCTAGTATTAGAGCATGTTTGGGATAGCTTGTTTATCAGAGTTTCAGCTTTTTGTTTTTTTTGGGAAAAAAGTTATTTTATAAAAATCAGTTATGTTTGGGTATCTTTGTAAAAAAGCTTTTATTTTCATAAAAAAGCTGTTTTGGCAAAAGCTAATAGAATGAACTGTTTTTGTAAAAAGCTTTTATTTTTAGATGGATTTTTTAAACTATGTTTTAATGAGAGATGCATTTCCCATAATGACCCCAATGGCTCTCCACCAAATATTATAAACAAATAACTTTATACCCTTTTTCGTAATTTACTATGTAAAAATAATTTTTTTTCACACCATCCAAACGAAATAGATTATCTTAAAATCGATTTTCAGCAAACATACCCAAACAAAAATAGATTCGGATTATAATCGATTTTACAATAATTGATTATACATATAATCAATTATTAGCATAATCTATTTCTTTCAACTTTCCCAAGCACACTAGGTATAAACAAGATTTTATGACCTATGTCTGAGCCATGACCGACATATAGGTTAAGTTAATCAAAACACTTCTTACTTGGCAAGACTATCTAACAGTATGATGCATCAAACTAAATAATGTCCCAAATAAAATGTACTTTAACTTTATTGAAATTCGGCATAGTTTCCCCATAGAAGGGGAAACAAAATAAGGCATGAGTGATTTATTCTTTAAGATGCAAATTTATCAACATGTGAATACAATTCATGTAAACCGTTGAGAAAGAGAGAAAACAAGAAGGCAAAAAATGATAGAATCCGTGTGTGTTACACATCGGAGCTCTGCTATTTATAATGAATCATAATTAATACAAAATATTAATGCTATCCTATTTTCTATATTTACATGATACTATGAAATCACCCTATTTATTTACATTATTTCTAACACTCCCCCTCAAGCTGAAGCATATAAATCATATGAACCAAGCTTGTTACATATGTAGCTTATACGAGGACCCCTCTAAGACTTAGTGAAAGCATCTGCCAATTGGTCATTTGAACTAACAAAGCTAGTAGTGATGTCTGCAGATAAAATATCCTCTCTAATAAAAAGACAATCTATCTCAATGTGCTTAGTCCTCTCATGAAATACTGGATTTGAGGCAATATGCAATGCAGCTTGGTTATCATAGATGAGTGTCATCTGAGTGACCTCCCCAAATCTAAGCTCCTGAAGTAATTGTTTGAGCCATATGAGTTCACAAGTAGCCGATGCCATGGCTCGATATTCTGCTTTGGCGCTTGACCTCGCAACAATATTCTGCTTCTTACTTTTCCATGAGATAAGGTTGCCCCCAATGAAGATACAATACCCGGAAGTGGATCTCCTATCAATAGGAGAGCCCGCCCAATCGACATCCGAATATCCCATAACCCGAGTATGACCCTTGTTTTCATAGACAAGACCTTTTCCTGGAGTTGCTTTAATGTACTTAAAGATTCAGATTACGGCATCCCAATGTCCTTCACAAGGTGAATTAAGAAATTGACTTACCACACTAATAGCGAAGGAGATATCTGGGCGAGTGATAGTGAGATAATTTAGCTTGCCTACCAATCTTCTGTATCTCTCTAGATCTGAAAGTGGCTCCCTTGACTTGGTAGGAGCTTGGCATTAGGATCCATAGGAGTGTCAACCGGTTTAACATTCATCAAACTTGTTTCCTCAAGAATGTCCATGGCATATTTCCTCTGAGAAATTACAATGCCATCCTTGGATTGTGCCACCTCTATCTCCAAGAAGTATTGGAGCCTACCAAGATCCTTTGTCTGAAAGTGGTGACAAAGATGTTGCTTTATTTGAGCAATGCCATGATGATCACTGCCTGTAATGACAATGTCGTCAACATACACAACCAAGTAAATACAACCTGTGCCTGAATGGCGATAGAAGACCGAGTGATCTGCCTCATTTCGAGTCATACCAAACTGTTGAACAACATTGCTAAATCTTCTAAACCAAGCTCTAGGAGACTGTTTGAGCCCATATGGATATTTATGAAGGCGACAAACAAGTCCTGAAGACTCCCCCTGAGCAACAAATCCAGGAGGTTGCTCCATATAAACTTACTTCATTTAGATCACCATGGAGGAAAGCATTCTTAATATCAAGTAGGTGAAGAGGCCATTGGCGAATAGCAGCCATAGATAAAAACATGCGAACATAAGCCGTTTTTGCCACAGGGGAAAATGTGTCCCCATAATCCAAGTCAAAGACCTGTGTATAATCTTTATCAACTAGTCGTGCCTTAAGGCGATCAACCCGACCTTAAGGACCAAATTTAACTGTAAAGATCCATCGACATCCAACAATTGACTTCCCTAGAGGAAGAGGAACAAGGTCCCAAATCCCACTGCTCTGAAGGGCACACATTTCTTCAACCATTGCTTGGTGCCACCCAGGATGAGAAAGAGCTGCACCTGCAGTCTTTGGAATAGATAGAGAAGACAAGGAAGAAAGACAAGCAAAATGCGAAGAAGACAGACGGTGATAGCTTAAAGTAACATAATGAGGAGAAGGATCACGAGTGGATCGTATACCTTTTCTGAGTGCAATTGGAAGATCAAGTGCAGGAGGTTGGGCCGGAGCAGGCGGATGAGGTGGAGTCGAAGGAGAGTCCATAGGATCTATATTTGGAGGCATCGGTACTGGAGGTGGAGGCACAGGTGCTGAAGGTGGAGTAACCTGTGCTGAAGGTGGAGGCTGTCGACGATGATAAACCTGGAAAGGATGAGGAGGAGCATGATTTTCTTGAACCTGGGGATTGTCTTTAACCTGGGGCATCACAGGTGGAAGGTACTCAACAGAGACAGGAGGAGGAGGTAAGGTGTCTGAGATATACTCAGGTTTGGAAGTAGGTTCGAAGAAAGGAAAAGACTCAAAGAAGGTCACATCAGCTGAGACTAGATACCTGCACAGAGTAGGTGAATAAGAACAATAACCCTTTTGAGATCGATGGTAACCTAGAAAGACACATTTGAGAGACTGTGCAGACAATTTATCAAGACCAGGAGCAAGATTATGGACAAAACAAGTAGACCCAAAGACTCGGGGTGGCAAGGGATGTAGAGGCTGACGGGGAAATAGCACAGAATGGGGTACTTGGATATCAAGAACAGAGGAAGGCATTCGATTTATGAGATAACAAGTAGTAAGAACTACATCCCCCGGAATCGAAAAGGAACATTGCCATGGATTAATAGAGTCCTAGTGGTTTCAACAAGGTGGCGATTCTTACGTTTAGCAACCCCATTTTGTTGAGGGGTATGAGCACATGATGTTTGGTGAAGAATGCCATTTGAAGCCATAAACGTTTGAAATGATTGAGATAAATATTCACGAGCATTATCACTTCGCAGAGTACGAATAGGAACACCAAACTGTGTTTTTATCTCATGGTAAAATTACTGAAAAATGAAGAACAATTCAGACCTATTTTTTATAAAAAATAACCAAGTAAAACACGAGTAGTCATCAATGAATGTAACAAAGTATTTGAGCCCCAAAGTTGACGCAGTACGAGACGTCAGAATGGACCAAGGCAAAAGGAGAATTAGCTCGACTATGGACTCGACTAGGGAAGGAACTACTAGTATGTTTCCCAAGTTGACAAGGCTCAAAAGACAAATTAGATAACTTGGATAGACTGGGCACCAAATTTTGTAACTTTGCGAGGCTAGGGTGACCTAGTTGAGTATGCATCATAAGAGGGGAATCTATGGCAGTGCATATACGAGGGTGGTTAGGGAGATGGTATAGGCCGTTAGACTCACATCCGACGCCAATCATCCGACCTGAACTCCAGTCCTGTAGCAAAACAAAATCTTTAGTGAAAGAAATGACACAATCAAGAGAGCGAGTTAAGCGACTAATAGAAAGCAAAATAAACGGAGAACCTGGAACATATAGTATGGAATCGACTGACAAGGAGGGAAAAGGATGAGTAGTACCTACCCCTTTTTACTGTGTTTGGGAACCATTTGCTAAGGTGACTGTAGGTTAATAACAGGAGGTAGAAAGTGAAGAAAACAATGATTTATTACCCGGGATGTGATAAGTGGCACCATAATCAAGAACCCAAGGACCAATTGAAGGTGATTGGGAGAGACAAGCTATGGAATTACCAGCGTGCACAACAGAGATAGTGGAACACGAGGCTGGGTGCTCTTGCAACCACTTCAAGAAATCAAAATAGGCGGCCTGTGGAGTAATGAGACCTGAGGGTTGGCATTCATCGAACCACCTCAAAAAATCATCATGGGTGGATCATGTGGTGCTGACATAAGCCATGTTTGGGCAGAGAAGAGAGAACAAGTCCCAAGAATGTTGTCCGTGCAAAAGGATGAGTGACGGGGCTCCAAATCGCAAAGTGAGGACATATATGGGACGAGGGATGACCGGCGAGTCTGGTACAGTAAACAGCGACTGGAACCGCTGGCGAAAACGTCGTCACACGCGGCTGACAGTGAGGTGAACTGTGCGTGGGGGCGCGTTTGGCGGATTTTGGAGGTGAGGTTTGGACAGGTTGCACAGATCGGCTGCCGTTGATTCGAACTGTGGGGTCTTCGACCGGAAATGGTGTCGGATGGCGGCGGAAAGATGTGGACGGTGACCGGACGGCGACAAAGAGAGGGGTATGGCAACAGACATTCGGTGGCAGAGGCTGGTTGGAAAGGAAGGGACGCTAGAAGGAGAACACGGCTACCAAACAGGTTGCAAAACCGGAAGGAGAACACGGTTTTGCAGAAAATTTTTGATGGGCAATAGGTCCAACAGGTAGGCACGGATTAGGTTGCCTCTTGTTAGGCTCTAGATACCATGTTGAGAAAGAGAGAAAACAAGAAGGCAAAAATGATAGAGTCCGTGTGTGTTACACATCAGAGCTCTGCTATTTATAATGAATCATAATTAATACAAAATATTAATGCTATCCTATTTTCTATATTTACATGATATTATGAAATCACCCTATTTATTTACATTATTTCTAACATAAACCATTTAAACTAATTAAACAAACTCAGAATTTATAATGTAACAATTGTAAAGATATTCATGAAAGTACTATAAATATACAAAGGTAAGGAAATATAAAGTATAACTATTTGCTAATGTAGTAAAGTTAAGAGTTTAAATGCTGTATGGGTCACATAAGAGAATCAACATCTGACGCGACTCCACCTTGCTGATTGCCCTCTCCTCCTAGAAGTGGCCCTCCACTAGGGGTGGCTACATCTAATGGGTAGCCGTTTTGTCTCTCAAATCAAACATCATATGTCATATCACTGGGGGAGGCTCCATCTCGTTGATAGTCGTTTTCGTGCACCATAGGCTCCATCTAATGAATAGCATCATCCTCCCAGAATGAAATATCCATCTAGATGACTGTTACCCCTGCTAATGGCTACAAGATTCTAACATCGATCCTCCAAAATTATGCATATTAAAATCATTCTTATCAAATCCATTCCGAATGATAAAAGGAAAATTATCAAACCTCTTATCTTTAAAACAACTTACATTTCCTAGCCAAAAGCTAGTCACCATATGCAGTGTTATCAAATAGCGGCCATGGTGGCGGATTGCGGTGGCGGATTTTTGCCCAACCGCTATGGCCAATTTGTGAAGGATGGTGGCGCCATGGCGGCCATGGCGCTTTATGGCGGCTTGAAATGGCGGTTTTTTAGCCTTCCGCTATGTTCCGCCATCCGCCATCGATAACATTGACCATATGTCAAGTAATTACTGCTTTTCACAAATTATAGATATAACGAGACCATTACATAGAAATGTATAATAATAGCCATTATAAGTGATCAAACAAAGTATGAAAAAGGTTTGTTTCCCCCACTCTGAAGATAATAAACAAAAATGATATAACAAAATAAATAATAACAATGAAAATAACTCATGCTGTGTAAAAAGTATTCTGAATACTATTGATTGTGTATTTCATTCATAGTAGGAGTCTATTTTATGGAGAGATTACAAAAAAAGTAAATCAAATTAAAGCAAATCACTTCCTATAATTAAGAAAGGAAATAAAACAAAATAAAATCAGAATATTAAAGATAAAATAAAATAAGTTCAAAGATGATCAAATCAGGGATATTTTCCTGATTCTCCTACACCTCCCTCAAGTTGGTGCATAGATATCTATCATGCCCAACTTGCTTATCAACTGCTCAAAATTGGGTCTTGCTAGACTCTTGGTCAGAATATTAGCTGTTTGTTGGTTGGAAGTCACAAAAGGAAGACAGATAATGCCAGCATCTAATTTTTCTTTTATGAAGTGGTGATCAATCTCAATGTGTTTGGTTCTGTCATGCTGGACGGGATATTGAGCTATGCTTATTGCTGCTTTGTTGTCACAATACATCTTCAATGGAATATCAACCTTCATCTTGAGTTCCTCCAAGTCTCTGTAGATCCACAACCCTTCACAAATTCCTTGGGCCATTGCTCTGAATTCAGCCTCAGCACTACTTCTAGCAACCACGCCTTGTTTCTTTGCTTCTCCAAGTTACTAAATTTCCTCACACATAGGTACAATATCCTGAAGTTGATTTTCTGTCGGTGACTGATCCTGCGTAGTCTGCATCAGTAAAAATTGCAACATTCCTCTCACTGGTTTTTCTAAATTACAGTCCTTTCCCAGGATTGGTGTTCAATTATCTCAAAATTCTGTAGACTGCCTCAAGATGTTATTCATATGGGGAGTGCATAAAATGGCCTACAACACTCACAGAAAAAGCAATATCTAGTCTGGTATGAGACAGGTAGATTAACTTGTCAACTAATCTCTGATATCTCCCAATATCAACAGGAACATCTCCTTTCTCCCAAAGTTTCACATTTTGGTCCATGGGAGTATCGACTGGTCTGCAACCACTCATTCCTGTTTCCTTCAAAAGGTCAAGAATGTATTTTCGTTGGGAAACCACAATTCCTTTCTTTGATCGAGCAACCTCCATGCCCAGAAAATATCTCAATGTTCCCAAATCCTTGATTTCAAATTCTGCTACCAAACTTTTCTTCGGCCTTCCCATCTCTATTACATCATTCCCAGTAAGGACAATGTCATCAACATAGACAATTAGTGCAGCAATCTTCCCATCAGATGAAAATTTTGTGAATAGGGTGTGATCGGCTTGTCCTTGACTGTATCCCTGTTTCTTCATGGACTGGGTGAACCTTTCGAACCATGCTCTCGGAGACTGTGAGCCCATAGAGTGACTTCTTCAATTTACACACATTTGACCCAATTTTTTCTTCAAATCCAGGAGGGCCATCCATGTATATCTTTTTCTTCTAGATCACCATTGCGGAAGGCATTCTTTGGTGCAAAGGTCAATCTAAGTTGGCAGCAAGGGATAAGAGAATCTTGGCAGTGTTCAATTTTGCCACAGGAGCAAAAGTTTCAGAGTAGTCTATGCCATAGGTCTGAGTGAACCCCTTGGCCACCAATCGTGCCTTGTACCTTTCTACGGATCCATCTGAATTATACTTCACAATGAAGATCCATTTGCAACCCACTGCGTTTTTTCCAGATGGTAAGGTCATAACACTCCAAGTGTTGTTCTTCTCAAGAGCTCTCATCTCCTCAAGAACAACTTCCTTCCACTTTGGAATTTTTAGAGCTTCCTGTACATTTTTTGGAACTTTGTACTAGACAACTGTGAGGTAAATGCAGCAAAAGAGGAAGACAATTTTAAATATAACACAAATTTAGGAAAAGGATGCTTAGTACAAGATCTAATACATTTTCTAAGCGCTATAGGGATGTCTAACTCAACTGATTCATTGTGACAATTAGGTTCAGAAGGGGACTTACCTGTATTAGGCCGACTGATTGGATTTTCCATCAGTTCGGATTCATGACTGTGCTGGAGAGTTGATTTTTCATTTCTTTTCTTACGGTTCCTTGAAATAGAACTTTCCCCACCTTCGGTCACCATCCTTGAACCTGTTAATTTCTTCTTCACACGAATCATGATGTTGTGGCATTTCGATTAGTTCTTCATTATTATCAATTTCCAAAGAATGTTTGTCAGAGTTTTGATTTAGAGATGTAGGCCCAGATTTCGTAGGAGCCTTACTCATGTTGGGAGTAGGTTTAGATAATGAATTTTGGTCATTTGCTATTGGTGCAGTAGTATAAGTCTCAGAATCGTGTGAATTTTCAGATAAAATAATGGTTTCAAAAGAATCTTCATGTGAATTCCCCCCTGAAGATGAATGTCCTTAAAAAAAAGGTTGTTTTTCAAAGAAAGTGACATCCATGGTCACAAAAATTCTTTTTGATTTTGGATTAAAACACTTGTACCCCTTCTGGGTTGGAAAGTATCCAATAAAAACACATTTTATAGCATGTGGTTCTAGCTTCTCAAGATGTTTATGTTCATGAACAAATACAATAGAACCAAATATTTTCAAAGGTAAATTGGCTGCAAGACGAGCCATAGGAAAACACTCTTTAATAATATGAAGGGGAGTTTGAAATCGTAAAACTTTGGACGACATACGATTAATCAAAAATGCCGCAATTAAAACAACTTCAACCCACAAGTATTTTGGAACTTTTGTTTCGAAGAGTAAGGCTCTAGCCACCTCTAGGAGATGACTATTCTTTCTCTCCACAATCCCATTCTGCTGGGGTGTATTAGCACAAGAACTTTGATGTACAACCCTATTTTCAAGAAAGAAATTCCCCAAAATCATATTAAAATATTCCTTTCCATTATCACTTCTGAAGACTTCAATATTTGTTTGAAATTGATTCTGCACCATTTTAAAGAATTTTCTTACAGCTTGACCAGCCTCAGATTTCTCCTTTAACAAGTATACCCAACAAAGTCTAGTGTGATCCTCAATAAAAGTAATGAACCATTTTTTATTGTAGAGTGTACTTGTTTTATTAGGACCCCAAACATCACTGTGAATAATAGAAAAAAGGTTTTGTTGGCGTATAAGATTGCATAGGAAAAAAAGAGTGATGATGTTTTGCAAATTCGCAAGTTTCACAATGAAATAAAGAAGGGCCTTTATTACAAAACAACTTTGGAAATAAATGTTTTAGGTACCTAAAACTCGGGTGACCTAATCATAAATGCCATAACATAATATCATTATTGTTATCAGAAATAAAACTAGATTCAAAGCAGGAACCTATTGGTTGAGATTGTTGTTTTGATCCAAGTCCATCATCAAAGTAATAGAGTCCTCCATTCTTCTTAGCACTGCCAATCATCCTCCCCGAGTTCAAATCCTGAAACACACAATGAGAAGGAAAGAAATTAGTTTGATAGTTTTTATCCCGAGCTAATTTACTGACCGATAAAAGACTACATGGCAAATTTGGGACATGAAGGACATCTTGGAGAGTTATTGTTGGAGATAGGACAACGGACCCTTTCCCTGCAATGGCTGATAGAGAGCCATCTGCAATTTTAATTTTCTGGTTACTGCACGAGGACTATATGAAGAAAAGAAACTAGACTCTCCTGTCATATGATCAGTAGCACCTGAATCAACAATCCAAGTATGGTTGACACTAAGAAGAGCGGTTTTAACAAAGTTACCTTTCTGGGCTATGGAGCGGGAAGGAGTTTGAGACTCAAGAAATTTGTACAGTTGGTCTATTTGTTCCTTAGTGAAAGGAAACGAGCTTGAAGAAGACTGCTTCTCTTGAGTAGAGGTACTAGCTTGGAATGCACGATTCTCACCACCACCTTTCTTCTTCCAATTTGTAGGCTTACGATGGAGTTTCCAACATGTCTCACGAGTATGCCCCGAGCGCTTGCAATGCTTGCACTATTTATCAGATTTCTTCCCTTTTCATTGTAGTTTCTAGGTGCAAGTGCAGAACCCTCTATTTCTGAAACCGGGCTGCCTTACCCATCATAACTCTTTGTCTGGCCTCTTCTCTCCTTACCTCTGAAAAAGTTTCACGAATAGTTGGCAGAGGCGTCTTCCCCAGAATTCTACCTCTTACTTCATCAAGTTCCTTATTTAGCCCAACAAGTATTTGTGGAGCGCGCGTGAACAATGCGTGTGAACAGTAATCGCGTGAAGAATACGTGGTGAACAGTAATCGATGAACAATGATCGCGTAAACAATGACGGTGATCAGTACCGATGAACAATACCAATAAGCCGTAATGGGTGATAACACCCGCAATTGATAAGGGCACAGTGACGGTGCCAAATGCTGCAATGAAGGCAGCTAAGTGGGGCAGCAATGAAGGCGGCTAGGGTTTTTCCGCGGAAGCAAGACCCCCAAGATCGGGAGCTCTTGATACCATGTGTGAAAAGTATTCTGAATATTATTGATTGTGTATTTCATTCATAGTAGGAGTCTCTTATAGAGAGATTACAAGCAAATCAAATCAAAGCAAATCTCTTCTTATAATTATGGAAGGAAATAAAATAAAATAAAATTAGAATAATAAAGATAAAATAAAATAAGATCAAATAGGATTAAATAAGGGATATTTTCTTGATTCTCCTGCACATGCCACCATGACCACTATCCACCCACAACTGCAAAGGGTTCACTTAATCACTTCCAATGACTCCAAGGGAAGAAGCAAAGTAGTATCCAACGGATCTAAACACCAGGGTTCACTTAATTTATAGTAGTTGACTAGTTTCAACTTTGCATCAAAGAAGGTTAGGTCCCGCCTTTGTTCTATTCCTTCCTCGGAAATTATCTCCCATATGGTCATGCAGAAACCTCCAGAACCGTAAGCCTTCTGTCTTCTCCTCCTTAGAATGTACCACCGCTGGTCAACCCACTTCCTACTGCCACATGAAATAGCCTTAGAAATTG
This sequence comes from Sophora flavescens, assembly GCA_030762895.1. Lineage (NCBI taxonomy): Eukaryota > Viridiplantae > Streptophyta > Magnoliopsida > Fabales > Fabaceae > Sophora > Sophora flavescens. The sequence continues at coordinate 79,822,176 of CM061069.1, read as the reverse complement.
CCGACTAGCCAGCCCACCAAGCGCGGTCACAGAACAATGCATTGTCATGCAACACCATCTCTTCGACACTTATAAGGCACGCGCTGCCCTCCGCTGGTCAGATCTGTTCGTCAGCCTCTCCTCTATCTTTTTAGGTGGTCAGATTTGGGATTGGTTATTGTCTAGACAGTGGGTCTAAGTGTCTTTGAAACCAGTGTCTTTTGTTCCTTTCAATTTTTTGTCTCTGCCTACATGATGGCATTACCTGTAGGTTTTGACAGGGGTCAGAAAAGTCCCATTTCATTCACCTTACATGATAATGAGTACAAGGAGTACCGTAAGTTAAAGGCTGACGCTTCTAGCAAAGTCTCATAATCAATACTTCAATATTCTCAATCTTTGCCTTTTGGATCCTCTATTTATTTTTCTCAATCTTTGCCTTTTGAATCAATACTTCAAGGGTAATTCCTCTATTTATTTTTCTCAATCTTTGCCTTTTGGATCCTGGATTCTAGACTCTGGTGCATCAGATCACATTGCTCGTAATATGTCAATATTCTCAAACTTATCCTCTACAAAAATTCCTCATTTCATAACCCTTATGGATGGTTTGAAAGTTCAGGCCACCTATAGTGGGGAAATCTCTCTTCTTTAAATTTAGATTCTTTCCTTCTCATTCAGGGCTGTCCTTTTAATTTACTATCAATTAGTAAATTGACTCTCGCCCTTAGTAATTTTTCTCTCTTTTTCTTTCTATATTCTAGATAAGAGTACATGACAAATGATTGGTACAAGCTCTAAATCGGATAAGGCTTTATTACCTTCAACCTTCATCCTCAACCATTTGTGCTCTAGCTGACTCTCCAAGTATCCTTCATTATCGTTTGGGTCATCCGAGTTTAAATAAATTAAAAAAAAATGGTTCTTAGTCTTTCTCATTTGCAGTCTCTTCAATGTGAATCTTGTCAACTTGGCAAACATGCTTGTTCTTCTTTTCAAAGTAAAGAAACAAGTCAGTCCAAGTTTCCTTTTGAATTAGTCCATTCAGATATCTGGGGCCTAGTTGTGTTAGCTCAATTCTAGGCTTTTGTTATTTTGTAACATTCATTAAAGATTTCTCAAGATGCACTTGGTTATTCTTAATGAAAGATCAATCTGAATTGTTTGAAATTTTTCAAAATGGTTTATTCACAGATTTCACTCAATTTGGTCGTTACATTCACATCTTAAGAAGTGATAATGCTAGGGAGTATTTTCTGCGTCACCAAGCCTTTCATGTCATCTAAAGGCATGATCCATCTGTCTCGTTGTTCACACATACCGTACCAGAATGGTATTGCAGAAAGAAAACTTATCTTCTTGATTCTTCTCGTACCATGTTACTTAAAGCTAATGCCCTTTAAAATTTTAGGCAGATGCAATCCTTACTGCCGATTATTTAATCAATCGCATGCCATCTTTGGTGTTAAATAACTAGTTTACTCATTCGATCTTATTTCTTGATGAACCTACATATAAACTTCCTCTGCATTTTTCGGTTGTACTTGTTTTGTTCACGACCTTTCTCCTGGAAGAGTCAAACTCACCGCTTGTCCAATAAAATGTATTTTCCTCGGATATTCTTGAATACAAAAAAGGTTACAAGTGTTACTGTCCTTCTTTACATCATTTTTTCACTTCTGCAGATGTGACTTTTTTTGAAGATTCTCCATTCTTCACTTCAAAGGTAAGACAATCACTCCGTCTACAGTTTTTCCTATTCCTTTGCTCAATCCTTCAACTTCCACTCCTCTAGAAGATAGTGCTTGCCCTTGGATCTCTAGCCATCATCGCCCTCATGAAGCTTCAACATCTCAACCGAATCCTGAGCCCAATAATCCAGTGTCCTAGCATCTCAACCGTCTCCGGACCCACCTTCATCTATGACATATTTACCTATTGCTATTCTTCAAGGTATTCGTTTTTCCCGTAATCCTCATCCTATTTATAATTTTGTAAGTTACCATCATCTTTCTCATGTTCCATATGCTTTCATGTTTTCCTTGTTGTCTGTTTCTATTCATAAAAATGTTCATGAAGCTCTTTCCCATCCAGGATGGCGACAAACAATAATTGAGGAAATGCTAGTTTTGGAATCCAACTATACTTGGTCTCTAGTTCCTTTACATCCTGATAAAAATACTGTCGGGTGCTGATGGGTTTTCACAGTCAAAGTAGGACCTAATGGTATTGTGGATCGTCTTAAGACTCTCATCTTGTGGCCAAAGGTTTTGCCCAAAATTTTGGGTAGGATTATGGAGATACTTTTTCTCCTATTGCAACAATGGCTTTAGTCTGAGTTTTTTTATCCATGGTAGTCATGATTCAATGAACTTTTCATTAATTAGATGTTAAAAATGCCTTCTTGCATGTTGACTTAATTCAAAAGATATATATATAAAGCAACCTCCCCAGTTTGTTGCTCAGTGGGAGTCAGGATTAATTTGTAAACTTCACAGATCACTATGATCTTAATCAATCTCCCTGTTGTTGATTGGGGCGATTCTACTTGGTTTTACAAAAAATTGGAATGATCCGATGATCATAATATAATTCAACAGTTAAAGAGCATCTCTTTTGTCACTTTGAAACAAAAGAGGTTGAGATATTTTCCAAGAGTTAAAGTTGCTTAGTCAAATTCGGGAATTGCTATCTTCCAAAGAAAGTATGCTCCTGATATTCTTGAAGAAACTGGAATGTTGAATTGTAAACCGGTAGATACTCTCAGATCCAAATGTTAAACTTCTTCTTGACCCGGCAGATTTGTTCTTAGATCCAAGCATATATCAAAGATTAGTAGGAAAGCTAAATTATTTAACTGTAATCAGACCATACATCTTTTTTTGTCAAGTGTTGTGAGTCAGTTCCTGAATTACTATTATACTGATGCAGTTGTATAGCAGTTGTTAGAATTTTGAGATTTATTAAAGGTTTGATTGGAAAAAGGATTAGTACATGAGATCAACAAGGAGATTATTACCTATCAGTGTTATCAAATAGCGGTCATGGCGGCGCCATGGCGGATTGCGGTGGCGGATTTTTGCCCAACCGCTATGGCCAATTTGTGAAGGATGGCGGCGCCATGGCGGCCATGGCGTTTTATGGCTGCTTGAAATGGCGGATTTTTAGCCTTCCGCTATGTTCCGCCATCCGCCATCGATAACATTGTTACATATACTGATATATATTGGGTTGGATCTACGTGTTATAGGAGATCTACATCAGGATGCTATGTTCTCTTTGGAGGAAATCTCATTTCATGGAAAATTAGGAAACAAAATGTGGTTGTTAGGTCAAGCGCTGAAGCAACTTACTTAGCTATAACCCTCACTTCATGTTAATGTGGCTAAAACAACTCACTAAAGAATTAAAATTTTGCGAGGTTGGAACTATAAGACTAATTTGTGATAATCAGACAACTCTCCATATTGCATCTAACCCAGTTTTCCATGAACGAACAAAGAATATAGAGGTTGATTGTCATTTTATTCAAGAGAAGATTGTTTCTGGAGAAATTATCACATCCTTTGTCAACTCAAATAATCAGTTGACTGATTTGCTCACCAAAGCTTTTCGAGGACCAATGATTGCCTATATCTGTAACTTGGTGGATGCTTTTGATCTCTACGCTTCAACTTGAAGTGGAGTATTGGAAATAATTAATTTTCCACTCCATAGAATTCATTGTATTTTAGAGTTCATTGTATCTTAGGAGTTATTGCTAGCTTTAATTCTTCTAGTAAATTGTATTTATCCTATTGTTGGAGTCCCACATTGGATAGAGATATGGCCTGATAAATGTTTATAAGTAAGGGGCAACCCTCACCTTACAAGCTAGCTTTTGTGGTTGAGTTAGGCCCAAAACCAAATTCTAAGATGGTATTAGAGCCTATCCTAGATCCGTTGGGCCACCTGCAGATATCCAGTCCTGCAAACTTCACGCTCCAGATGTCCAGTCCTGGGCGTGAGGGGGGTGTGTTGGAGTCCCACATTGGATACTGCTATGGCCTGATAAATGTTTATAAGTAAGGGGCAACCCTCACCTTACAAGCTAGCTTTTGGGGTTGAGTTGGGCCCAAAGCCAAATTCTAAGACCTATGTATAAATAGTATTTTGCCAAGTGTGTCATTCACTCAAGCATTTCACTAATCCCTTTGTCTTATTTACAGTAGTTTTTAACTATGCTAGTGGGGCTTGATGCCATATTTCTACTTTCCCTGTATCTTTAATGCTTTTTAATTTTCCTTTCTATTTCTTGAAGTGACATCTATTGTTGTATTCATACCTTGTAATTTTTTTTTTGATCAACATACATTCCTTGCAATTTTTTTTTGGATCAACATACATACCTGGTAATTGATTTTCCGACTTTATCTCCATAAGAATTTCAGTCACTTGTCTAAAAGGTTTTCCTCTTTATCTTTTCAAAGTTTGTGTTATATCGAAAATTAGTTATATGCCTTATTATGTTTTGATTTACTTTGTTCAAGATTAGGCCTAATTATATTTCTCCTTTGGTACTTGGTGAATGATCTTAAGTGGGTTTCTGTTTCAGAAATGCACAGAGATTGGGCTGCCATTGGGCATTGTTTTACTTGAGTTTTTTTTGTGCCGGTTTCTTTGTTATTTTCACTTTTTGCAGTTTTTATGGTGGAGGACATCATTTCAAAAAACCTTTGTAGTTTTTGTAGTTATGTAATGTTTCTTTTATAAAAGTAATATCTTCTTTGCTTGGAATCCTTTTCCTAATGAAATCCCTTTGCTGTCCAAAAAAAAACTTTTGCATCCAAAAAAAAAAAAAATCTTAGGTAAGAGTGACTTCTTGTCAGTCAACTGTTATCCACTATATTAGTCATTAGCATTCGGAATTGCAATTTGGAATTTCAAGATTTCTGTTGGTTTTGTTCTTAGTGGTTTCGCTTGGTTCTCATACGGCATTCAGAATATTTCTATTTCTATATTTTTGAATTTGTCAATATGCTAATAAGAATTGTGTGCTTAGTTGGTTTGAAGTTTGAATATCATGTATGTGAAATGTGAGAATTATTTAGTGTGGAACATGTCTTATAATTGGGAATCTTTTTTGTTTTCTCGGGTTTTTTTTTTGCTAGCTGAATTATTCCATATGCATTTACATAGTTAAAAATTCAAGTTAATTGTTTTAGTCTTGACAGTCATTTCACCCGTTTTCACCTTTATTTTCCACTTTCAGAAAAATAAATGTTTCATTCCTTTCAAAATTATGCCAATACTTGCAAGTGATGCTTGATAATGCTGTCAGAATCATTCAAGAAGACAATGATCTCCAGGCTTTTATTTGCTTGAGTTATGATCCTGCTTGTGATGAAACTAGTTCTCTTGCTGCTTCCATTCGTGGTTTTCTTTCAACTCCTATATTTAACGAATGGCGGGATCAAAATGTGTTGAACTTTGTCCCATTTGGTGAGGTAATCCAATCTGTGGAGAGACTCTTGAAAGCATTTGTCAACCTATATGAAGGTTATTCTCAGCATGTGATGAACCGTCAGTCTGAGTTGCTTATTGATGATATAGTTGCTATTGATAGTGTTCAAAGTTCTTGCCCATATGACAGCAGTAAAAGTAGGATTCTGGATGTGGAATTGGATGTTGATGATGATTCTAGAGACGTGGATAGTTTTCCAGTTGGGAAAAAAATAGGTAGTGGTGTTTCATCTTCTGCAGAGAAATGGAAAATGGGTGCGGTATTGCTCATTTCCAGTTTTTTCTCTGCATCACATGTTCTTACATGGGATATCCTCTACAAATTAATGGAGAAAGAATCTGATCCTAAGGTACAATTTAGACACATTAACAATTGCTTTAAATTTCAGGAGTTTATTAGTTCAATACTAATGTTTTCTTTGTTATTGATTTATTATTTTTATTTCGATAACTTTTATCCTTTTTAAATTCAGGTGCGTGGAAAAATATTGTACCATCTCTGTCAACATCCTCATTGGTCCTCTTCTTCAAAGTTCATAGATTTGGTATGTAAATAACTGTGTCGATCTTTCAATAAAATATTTGATATGCAAATACATGCCACTGATTGCCGTCATTATTTGTGTCTGTACTGTGTTTTGCAGGTCAATGTAATGGATGATATCATTGTAGAGCATGTTAGACTTAAGCGTGCTTGTGATGATGTATTGACTTCTACCCATGCTTTACTCGCTAACTTATCTTCCCTGGATGCTGTGGGTAAGGACAAATGTGGCCTATATTTGAGAGAAGTGGAAACTGAACAGGTACCTCTGAGTTGTAATATATTTCGATTTTTAGGGAAGAATGGCTTCTAGAGACAATGAGCCATTGGAACATTCTTTGAATTATCATAAAAAAATAAATGTTAGTTGACGAAAAGAATATTCAGAATAAGATGTACACATGTACAACAGTGCAAATGTAAGGATAATCTGAGGAATTTTCTTACTTTTATAGAATATTATCAAGTCTTTGCCATTCAGAATGATTTTATGGGATAAAGTTTGCCCGTAAGATAGAGTGGGTGAAATTATTTAAATCTTGGTCCGAATCACCTGATGCGTCTGTGATTGACATATTTGTTGCCTATTCTAATGAAACATAATCCTTATCTAAATATCCTATGTTTGGTTATATATTTAACAAACAAGTTTATAGGAACAATAAATCATACCCAATTCTTATCCTTACTAACTATTGACTTTCATACCATTGACTTGTTCTTGCAGTGTTTTCTGTCACTAGGACGTGTTGTGCATAAACTTTCAGATGTTGATCTTGATTGGTTCGGACGAGTGCAGCTGATTGATTGTATCTGCAATTTTGTGTTACTCAATCCTCAAATTGGTCAGGTGACTTTTGACACATTAGATATTTCTTCTCAAGACCCATACAAGGCACATATTTTGTCTTAATGGCATGATATAGCAAAGAAACAAATGAATAATTAGAAACCACGGAAGTGATATAGGGTAAAAAGTACTGCTAATCGTATGCATGCAATTCATAAGTTCAAGAAAGGAAAGGTTGGTTAATTACTGTCTATGGAATGTTGGTGTGGTATTTGTACCATGTGGTTAGTGGTTTCCCTTACAAATCTGTCGAGGGATTGGGTAACTTTACTTCATTGATGTTTTGTTCTCTTTTGTTTGTTTAATGTTGTTTTCTTTAAGAACGATCTCTTATCCTTCTGACTCTTTGTTTACATGAATTTCCTCTGTTAAGAAAAAGAAAACGCATGTTATGGACCTGATGATTCGTTGTAAAATGCTCTTTTTCTCTTTATCTCTTTCTATTTCTCTCATTTGTCGTAACAACTTTCAACATTAACTTGTATTACTTCTGAATTGAATGTTTGTCAATCCCTAATTTTTTCTGTTTTGACAGACAATGATAGAGCGGTTACTTTTGATGCTTAAAGATACCAACTATCGAGTTCGGTTATTCCTGGCAAGGAGGATTGGTGTTCTTTTCCAAACATGGGATGGTCATGAAGAGGTTTTTCAGGACATTTGGTGGGTAACATTTTAAACGAGGTCAATAAGTTTAATTATGATGTTAGCCAAGGCAATTTTTTTTATTTATTGAAATGGCCTTTTTTTTGAATTTTTTGTTTATCTTTATTAAGTGTCTAAGTCCCACATTGGTTGAGTATATGAGCCAAGAACCATTTATAATAACTTGGGCATCCCTCCCTCTATGAGCTAGCTTTTAGAGTGGAGTTAGGCCCAATTATTCTAACAATCTTGATTCTTACATAACCTTATTGCATTGATTATTTGCGAGTAGTTTTTAGTTTATAAATTTTGGGTAGTTGATAAGCACCCAAGAACTTGGGAAAACCTCCCTTAAAAGCTATCCATTAAGAGAGGAGAGCCAAGACACTTTAGTACTCGACTGAGCATCCCATACTACTCGATGTGAGACTTAGGCATCCCATAATAACCCATTTCCTATTTGTAGTTTTTACCTCTATCTAATAGTTGTATTTATTTGCCCAATCATGTTTTTGTAGATTGTGATCAAACCTTTAATTAGTTCCCCCATTCTCCCCACCACATAATTTTCGTATATGTAGATTCATTGTCATCCATTGGTTGTTTTTACAGTTTAAATTTTGGTGTTCAATTGGTGGTTTACTCCAAAGCGAAAGTTGTCAATGCAAAGGAGGTGCTAGCTGCTGGTCCTCAACCTCAACCTATGATGGAAACTGTTTTGATTACTCTCATGCATCTTGCCTTACATAGTGAGAAGATCGAGTTGGAGGTAAACTGTTACTGTGACATGTACTTTTTTCCGTTTTCATTTTTAATGTTCTGGAGGTCCCCCCTCTGAGTTGTGTGAAGAAACTAAAGAAGCCATGCAAGAGAGAGAGAGAGAGAGAGAGTAGAGTGTAGAATCTGAAACTGATTCTCATTGCATGAATGTTCCAGAGGTTACAAATGTGTTATATACAACAGCTATACAGCTGCGAGTAACTCTATCAGTTACTGGTAACCGCCTAGGAGGGAATACAGTGTGCAACACTCTGTTGCCCTTATGGTGTACCCTATGTACTCTAACATATTACATACCCCCCTCAAGCTCAAGGTGGCTGCCCAATGGAATGCAGGTCAAGCACCTTGAGCTTGTCCCTAAGATACAAAAACCAGTAGGGGACAAAGCTTTTGTCAGCAGATCAGCACATTGCTCCTCAGAGGGAATATGCAGTACTTTGAGGCACTTGCTGATGACCTTTTCTCTAACAAAAAAGAGGTCCAGCTCCATATGCTTGGTCCTTGCATGTAGAATAGGGTCGTGAGAGAGAGCAACAGTGCTCAAGTTGTCACAATAGATGGTTGGTGGTGGGAGCTGAATGTGCAGCTCATGCAGCAATGTTTGAATCCATAAAATTTCTGCAGCAGTGGCAGCGAGGCTGCAGTACTCAGCCTCAGTACTGGAGCGAGCAACAACTGTTTGCTTCTTAGCCCACCAAGAGACTTAAGTTAGGGCCAAAGTAGATGCATGAACCAGAAGTTGAGCGTCTATCGTCAGGGTCTGCTGGCCAATCAGCATCAGAAAACCCTGTGAGGACCAAGGGAAATGAGGAGGAAGCTGGCTGCAGGTGCAGGCCATGAGTTGCAGTGCCTTTGAGGTAGCGTAGAATACGTTTAACTGCTGTCCAGTGAGTTTCCAGGGGCTGTGACATAAACTGGCACACTTTGTTCACAACATAGGAGATTTCGGGTCTTGTAATTGTTGCATATTGTAAGGCACCAACAATAGATCTGTACAGTTTGGCATCGGGAAAGTAATCAGAACCATGTCTGGACAGTTTACACCCACCAACCATAGGAGAGGAAATGCCCTTGGCCCCGGACATACTTGATCTTTCAAGAAGATCTCTAATATATTTGGATTGAGTGAGTAGAAGGGAACCATTCTTGGTGTGTTTGACCTCAATACCCAGAAAATAATCTAACTCCCCTAGCTGTTTGAGAGCAAAATTGGAGTGAAGCTGAGATATGAGGTGCTGTATGAGTGAATTAGAATTTCCTGTGATGATAATATCATCCACATAGACCAACATGTACACAATGTGAGCACCTCGGCTGTACACAAACAGCGAAGGGTCACATTTACTAGCAGTGAACCCAAGAGTGCAGAGAGCACCTTTAAGCTTGTCAAACCAAGCTCTTGGGACCTGCTTTAGGCCATAAAGAGCTTTGTGCAATCTGCACACAAGAGTCTTGTCAGGAGCTTCAAATCCTTGGGGTTGTTCCATATAGACCTCCTCATCCAATGTGCCATTCAAAAACGCATTATTCACATCCAATTGTTTGCTGCTGTTCTAGGCTCAGTGTGGGCCAGCAGCAAAGTAGGAACAAGGTGAGGTCTAAATATTCCAGCTTTGGAACGGGTGGTCATTGGGTGAACATTAAGAGGACCAGTGGATGAAGAGGAAGTGGGAAAGGGAAAGGGAAAGGGTGTACTCGATACAGTAGGGACAGTACTTGGAACATTAGGGATAGTAGGGACAGCATTTGGAACATTAAGGACAGAATTGGGAACACTAGGGGAGGAGGTGACAGAGGGAGAATGAGTTGGGAGACTGACTGCACTAGAGGAAGGATTCAAGGAAGGTGGCTGATTGACTAGAGGAGTGACTAACGGGATGGCTGGGAGTGAGTGAGACACAGGGAATGACTTGGGAACATTAGCAGAGAAGAGTTCATTATAGGGAAACTGCAGCTCATTAAACACAACATCTTTAGACACAAACATTCGACCGGTGGGAGAGAGGCATTTGTAGCCTTTATGAGAGGATGAGTAACCTAGGAATACACACTCATGTGATCTATATTCTAGTTTATGCTTGTTGTAAGTCCTGAGTAGAGGGAAGCAAGCACAACCAAAGACCTTTAGAAAACCATAGTCAGGGATTTGATTGAAGAGTTTTGTGTGAGGGACAGCATTTTTAATGGATGCAGATGGGAGTCTATTTATGAGATAGACAGCCGTAAGGAAGGCTTGGTCCCAAAACTTGAAAGGAAGTGAGGCATGGGCAAGAAGAGTGAGCCCGAGCTCAACTATATGCCTGTGTATACGTTCTACCACACCATTTTGATGATGTGTGTGAGGACAAATGAGTCTATGGACAATGCCATACTCTTGGAGAACCATGGGGAAGGTGCGAAACTCACCTCCCCAGTCAGTTTGTAAGGCCTTAATATTGTGATTAAACTGTAATTCAACCATGTTTTTGAATGTAAGGAAAGTATTAATGGCCTCTGACTTGGTTTTTAATTGAAAGATCCAAGTGAATCTTGTATGGGCATCAACGAAGGTCATGTAATAGTGGAATCCAGTAGAAGATGTGATTGGGGCAGGACCTCACAAATCACTAAAAATTAATTCTAAAGGATGAGAGTAAGATGTAGTAGAAGTAGAAGAAGGTAAGCGATTAGCTTTACCAAGACAGCATGGAGTACAAAACTGAATATCATTTTTATTCATCAAGGGAACATTACAACTTTGCAATACAAGTTTGAGTGTGTCCTTATTGGGATGGCCTAACCTAATGTGCCATGTATTAAGGAATACATTGGAAAGAGTTTACATTTGGGGAAAAATTACAATGTGAAAGAGCTGCAATGTTTGCAGAGAAATGACTTGACTTATTGGACTTCAAGAGAAGATGCAGATCCGGTATTAGAAACCAAACAAAGAGAGGAGAGAGAGTAAGAGAGAGAGAGAGAGAGAGAGAGATGCAACTATATTTCTGAAGAATTGAAATGATTCTTCTTTGACTGAATGCAGAGTATGCTAGCTATATATAGGTAGCTCCTGTAACTGACTCCTAACAGCATGGCTGTATCAGCAGAGTACTGATCAGCTACATGCAGGTCCATATTGGACTGAACTGTACATACTCTAATATACCCCCTCATAAGCTAAGGAGGGTCAACAACACATAACAGATATCTTCTAATATACCCCCTTGTAATCTAAGGTGGGTTAACAACAGAGAAATAGTCTAAAACTCCAAGATTTCTGTGCAGTGCTTCAAATCTGGTCTGGGACAGTGGTTTGGTCAGAAGATCAGCCACTTGATCATGTCCAGGGAGATGACAGACAATCAATGAATTGTTGATGACTTTCTCCCTTACAAAGATGTCTAACTCCATGTGCTCTGTCCTCGAATGGAGCACAGGGTTGTGTGACAATGCAACTGTGCTAAGATTGTCACAGTATATCACTGATTTCTGAGCTGAAACACCTAGTTCTTGTAGCAAGGACCGAACCCAAACCACCTCAGTCGTAGTTGCTGCAAGACATATTCAGCCTCTGTGCTGGACCGCACAACTAAAGGTTGTTTTCTGGACCACCAAGACACTAGGTTAGGTCCAAAATAGATGCATGACCCAGAGGTGGACCTGCGATCATCTAAGTCTGCTGCCCAATCAGCATCTGTAAAGGCTTGTATAGTGAAGGGACTGTCTCGTGCTGCAGGTTTTAGGACATGTCCATGAGAAATAGTGCCTTGGAGATATCTTAGAATGCGTTTAACAGCCTTCCAATGTTCTTCAAGTGGCTGAGAAAGATATTGGCGTACCTTGCTAACACTAAAATAGATCTCGGGTCTAGTAATGGTGGCATATTGCAATGCACCTACAACTGACCTGTATAGAGAAGGATCTGTCATATAGTTTGCCCCATACTTAGACAATTTACTGTTGCTAATCATTGGAGTAGGAGAGCCTTTGGCATTGAGCATCTTGGCCTGAGCAAGTAAATTTCGGATATATTTGGACTGGGACAACAGAATCCCACCATTGTAGGGTAGATGTTTAACATCAACACCCAGGAAATAGTCCAAAGTGCCCAGCTGTTTGGGCAAAACTGCTATGCAGTTTGGAAATGAGTTCTGAAATTTGAGAGGAAGAGGCACCCGTGACTATTATGTCATCCACATAAACTAGGATGTATGTATTAACTCCAGAGTGTGAATGAACAAAGAGCGAAGGATCACAACGACTAGTACGAAATCCAAACTGAATCAGTGTCTTGGTCAGGTGCTCAAGTGCCTGTTTGAGCCCATAAATGGCTCGGTTAAGCCTGCAGACTCGAGTAGGCTGAGTGCTCTTGAAGCCAATGGGCTGCTCCATATACACCTCTTCGGATAGAAAGCCATTGAGGAACGCATTGTTGACGTCTAGCTGTTGAATAGACCAACTAAAAGTTACTGCCAAAGTGAGGACTGAGGACAACAACCCTGACTGTTACAGGTTTCACCACTGGGGAGAATGTTTCTGAGTAATCTCTTCCCAATTGTTGGTGGAACCATAAACCAATTGTTGGTTTATGGTTCCATCCAGATTCTCCTTCACCCTAAACACCCACTTGCAACCAATGGCTCTCTTGTTGGGTGGTAAATCAACCAAAGTCCATGTGTTATTGGCCATGAGCGCATTGTATTCCAGCTGCATAGCCTCATGCCAGTGAGGAATGGCCAGGGCCTCAGAAGGAGATGTAGGTTCTGCATGTGTTAATAGTAAAGTAGGTGCAGTAGACAGTAATCTAGTCTTTAGATCTAGTGAGCATAGGATGATTATTGAGAGGTGGGGAAGGTGGAGAACTAGACTGTGCTGCTGTGGACTAGTATCTGCAGCAGACAAATCAAGGGAGACACTAGGAGTGAGACCACAATGAAGAGAGGACAATGAAAGGGGGTCTGCATGAGACTGATCCGAGGGTGCAATTTGGACAGAGTGACCACCTGGGAGGGAAAAGGACTGTACAGAACCATGGGGACTGGATTGTACAGGTTGTACACTGATAGAATTAGATGATACAGAATGGGAACTACTTGGATTAGAGGGTGCAGGTTGTGGGAGCACAGTTAGTGGAATAGGACATTCAATAGGTGATGAACTAGGAATCACAGGATTGTCAAGCTTTTTGGCAAAGGGAAAATGATGCTCATTAAATTGTACATCCTTGGAAATATAGATGCGGCCATCCTTAGAAAGACACATACCCTTTGTGTGAGGAGGAGTAACCCAAGAAAGTGCACTCACATGAACGAAACTCGAGTTTATTATTGTTATAAGGGCGAAAACATGGAAAACAGGCACAGCCAAACACCTTAAACATAGAGTAATCTGGTTCAGTCTTATAAAGACATTGGAAGGGAGAGTTATTTTAGAGTATTGGTGTGGGGAGTCTGTTGATAATGTAAGTAGCAGTACAGAAAGCATGGTCCCAATATTTCATGGGTAGAGAGGCTTGTGCTAAAAGGGCTAGGCTGGTTTCAACTATATGGCGATGCTTGCGTTCAACTGTCCCATTTTGATGATGGGTGTGAGGACATATCACCCGATGAGACACACCTAGATCTGCCAGATACTTAGTGAATGGACGAAATTCTCCTCCCCAATCTGACTGGACAGCCTTGATACATGTACCAAACTGAACCTTAACAGGTTCTAAGAATTGTTTAAATGTAGGTAAGGTATCAGATTTGTTTTTAAGCAGAAATATCCATGTATACTTAGTGCAAGCATCCACAATAGAGAAATAGTACTGATATCCCATAGAAGATTTAAAAGGGGCAGGTCCCCACAGATCTAGAAAGACAAGATCATAGGGATGTGCATATGTAGTCATAGAGGGACTTGAGGGGAGTCTATGAGACTTGGCAAAGCAACAAGCAGTACAAAAATCAAGTACATTTTTATTGATATGAGAAAGGTTACATTTCTGTAGAATTGACTTTACAGCAACATCATTTGCATGTCCTAGCCTACAGTGCCATACATAAAAGGATAGAGGCACTTTATTGAATTTTCCTATATCACTACTAGAAGGGATACAATGTGAAAGGGGAGTGGGACATGAAACACTCAAACAAGTAGGAGCACTTGACAGTCCAGCAGCAGTTGAAGAAGTCTTGAACACTAGATTGAAGTTATGAAAGACATAGAGACCTGCAGAATTGACAGACCCTTCTAGGAGAACTTGGCTATTAACCTTTGATTTAACATAGCACGAGTGAGTTGAAAATTCAAAGTAAACATTGTTATCCTTTGAAAAATGACCAACACTTAGAAGGTTCTTAGTAATTGAGGGAACATATAGCAGGTCTGAATGAGTGAGTGTGTGATTACTGTCTACAGAAGACTTAACAAATGCAGAACCAGTAGCATGAATTGATAAACCAAGACCATTACCCATGTATATCTGATCCATTCCACTGGGAGCTGCTGGCTGAATCAAATTAGATGGATCTACTGTAATGTGATGAGTTGCCCCACTATCCGGATACCAAACATTCGAGTTAGAACCAGAACTTGATGCCATCATAGCCATTGCATTAGATGGCTGCTGAGCACCAAGAACGGAGAGGAATTGTCAGATTGCCATGGTAGCGGCGATAAGGATTGTTGTTGAATTGGTATCTGAGGCATAGGAGAGACATTAGGCTGTTGATTATACTGAATAGAACCATAATGATGATTGGCATTTGGAGCAAACTGAGCAAACTGTGGCTGAGTAAATTGTGGCTGAGCAAATGACTGAGCAGAAAAATTGCCTCTGCCAAAATGCACCTGTGGCTGGCTTGCATTAGAAGAAGTGTAATTGTCATTGTATCGATAGTAACAGTCCAAAGCATTGTGGTTGTTACGGCCACAAATCTGACACTCCTGCCTGGGACCAAACCGACTATTACTGTATCTACCACCTCTGCCATGGCCGCGACGGCCACCGCGGCCACCTCGAAATCCATTGCCATAAGAGAACAGTGCATTAAATTGCTGATAGCTTCCATTATTAGGCGTATTTGAAGAAACTTGGGAAAAATTAGGGTTAGGTGGCACCTAATTCGATGCTTGAGGATTAGAATTAGGAGGTGGTGCTGATTGCGCCAAATTTGCATAGAACACCTCAGTTACTGCAGATTTAGATTTAGTACGTTCCAATCGAGACTCATGAGAGAGTAACAGAGACTCGATTTCAGCAATCGTATAAGGTTCGATGCGACTTTCGATGGTAGGAAAAAGAATGTGATAATCATCTGGTAGACCTTCTAAGATTGAATCCATATGCTCCTGCAACGTGATAGGATTACCGATTGAGATCAAGGCATCTACAATGGCCTTGATACGCAACAAGTACTCAGCAATTGTTCGATCGCCTTTCACAATATGGCGAAGTTCAGCATGAAGCTAAGTGCTATGAGCTTTCGTTTGCGAATTGAAATAGTTGTGCAGCTCATCCTAGAGCTGCCAAGTGTTTGTGCAGCCAACCACACGTGTATGAATCGATTCAGAGATCTAATTGAGCAGCCAGATGAAGAGATACTGATCTTGCGTTTCCCAAGTCTGATACTCTGGATTCACTCGATCATTCAAACAATCATTATTACTGAGATATCGCTTTGGAACCCTAGGATTTATTTCAAATCGCACGAGACGGTTGGAGCGAATCACCGCCTCGACGATATGCTTCCAATGGAGAAAGTTTTTCTCAGTAAGCTTCGTCGTAACCACAGAGGTGAGATTCGTTGCTGGAATCGCCGCTGCCGGCGGCTGATCGTCGTGATTGGACACGGAAGTCATGGCCGAGACTTAAGCTCGTGATACCATATTAGAAACCAAACAGAGAGAGGAGAGAGAGAGTAAGAGAGAGTGAGAAATGAAACTATATTTCTGAAGAATTGAAATGATTCTTCTTAGACTGAATGCAGAGTATGCTAGCTATATATAGGTAGCTCCTGTAACCGACTCCTAACAGCATGGATGTATCAGCAGAGTACTGATCAGCTACATGCAGGTCCATATTGGACTGAACTGTACATACTCTAATGTACCCCCTCTTAAGCCAAGGAGGGTCAACAACACATAACAGATATCTTCTAATATCCGGAAACTTTTAGAGCCCATCAGGGCCTACATCTCCTCGAAGAAGGGCTTTACTGGAAACCTGACATTTAACAAAACACGCATCAACATGAAACTAAAAAATACATGATTGTCTTTGGCAAATTTACTAACACTAACAAGATTCTTAGTTATGTGAGGAACATGTAGAAGGTTATCTAAGACTAGACTAATATTAGGAATAAATGGTGAGGAAAAGGTAGAAGAACCAGTGGAAGAAATGGCAAAACCTTGCCCGTTACCAACTAAAACCTGATCTGAACCATCATATGAAATGGGTTGATGAATGTTCTGAATATCAGAAGTAACATGGTGAGATGCCCCTGAATCTGGGTACCAGTGACCGGAAAAGTCATTTCGAGAACTTGTCAGCATTGCTTGAGGTAGCCCAGCTTGCTGAAAGTGCTGATTGCCCTGAAAATGTTGATTTCCCTAAACCTAGAAGGGTTGGGACGGCGAGGAGGCTGATTATAGTAATATTGCTGTTGAGCACCAGAAGGCACATAACCCTGATCAAAACGATACCAACATGTCGACGCGTCATGACCATATTTCTTGTAGAGCTGACATTGAATCGAGGAGCGGCCCCCTCGGCCACGGCCATGGTTACCACGCCCCCGCCCACGGCCATTGCGACCACCACCAAAGTGTGGGGATTGTGGGGCTGAATACAACTGATTGTTCTGAGCTACATGGACTTGAGGGGTGGAACTGGAATTGGAGTTCGAATCAATAGAGACAACTCGAGCCACATTAGCAGACGCAACATTAATAGCCGAGACCTGTTTGTACTTTTCAATCCGAACTTCTTGAGCAAGCAGTAAAGATTCTAGCTCATCAAGGTCAAAAGGTTCAAATCGTGTGTTTACAAGATTAATTAGGGGATCATATTCCTCAGGTAGACCTTGCAAGATAACATCTAATTATTCTTGAGGAGATATGGGGTCCCCAATCGAATACAAAGAATCAACAATGGACTTGACGCGTAACACAAACTCGCTGATAGCACGATCCTCTTTCTTGGTGTTCCGAAGCTCAGTGTGCAACATCCTAGCACGAGCCCGAGTCTTGGAGGTGAAGTGATTGTGTGATCGCTCCCATAATTGCCAAGAATTGATGCAACCGATTAACCTAGTCAGGATCGGAGCAGTGACAGAAGATTGCAACCAAGAAAGGAGTAACGAATCCTGTTGTTCCCACTGAGTGAAATCGGAATTTAGGGTTCCAACCATGCGATCCTCTTCATATGCATACCACGACTAAATCGAGGGAGAAATCTAGAATCGGGGGAGTTGATGAGCTTTGATTATTGGCTCGACTTGCTGCTTCCAGAGGAGGAAGTTATTGTTAGCCCAAGTGGCTTCTAACAAGCGTTGGAATCCTGGGGGGGGTGAATAGGATTCAAAAGATTTTCGCAAACTTTTCCAAAACTTTTGTTGTATGAAGGTATAACGTATTTAACAAGAGCGCGTTGTGAATCTTTAGATGACGTGAACGTAATTGAAACGATGATTCAACAAGATTGTTTCAAATGCAATTCAATTCTTTATCAATTAAATCCTAATATGTAATGCAAGATTGAAATTAAAGAGAGAAGGGTTAAGGAGAATTGCAAACCGATATTTTTACTGGTTCAATCACAATTTCTTGTGATCTACATCCAGTCTCACACCCACCGATATTAGAGTTCCTTGACTAATCAGGATCTTGAGTACAACGTTCAAGAAATTTTACACCAGAGATACCCCACTCTGCAACCAACACACAACCAGGGATTCCACACCCTGAATCAACCCAGAAGAAGATACCTCACTTCTTCCAAACCAAGAATGTCAAAAACAAGAGAGTAGAAGAGGTTTGAATCACACTTGAAAGTGAGAAATTACAACTTGAAGCTCTAATGATCACAATGAAAGATTGAGAGAATGAGACGCAAGAATATTGTGAGATTTCGTGTTTCTTTTTGTTTGTTAGATGATGGATAACGATTCTGAACGAAAGAGATGAATAGATCTATTTATTAGGGGTGTTTGTTATGTTTAAAAACCAGATCTGACAGCTGTGAATCGATTCACAGACCCCTTGAATCGATTCACAGAGAGCTGTGACACATGAATCTATTCACAGAGATTGATACATTGTGAATCCATTCATGAATCGATCCACAGAGACTGAAACACATGAATCTATTCATGAATCTATTCACAGAGATTGAAACATCTTGAATCTATTCATGAATCTATTCACAGAGAGTAAAATGCTTTGAATCTATTCACAACATATTTACACTAAGGTTTCAATCATCTTATTTGTAAATCTATTCATTTAAACTTAGATTTTCAACATGAAACTCATCTAATGATCAAGTATTGTATATTCATGCATTAAGTAAAGATTTAAAACATTTCAACATGATGAATGCATGAATTCAACTTGATTATGTTAACCTATGTTGATTTTAATTTCATTTTATTTGCGTCTCATTCAAACATCTTATATGATCTTACAAAGGTACTAATAAAAGCATAAACCTTTAAGGACTACCCTTTGTAGATCTAAGTCTTCAAAACTTTATATAGTTGACATGTTGTCCTTTGTCATCTTCAAAACTTTGTACTTTAAATATCCAAGTCATACTTGGGGAATGCGTTCATTCACAGTTATCCTCAGTGAGTTTCTCCGCAATCGAAAGGGAAAACGCTGGTGGTGGCACTGACGAGGATGCCGGAGGAGTTGGCGGTGGAGGCGGCAAAGTTTCTTCAGTTGAAGCCATGGATCACCGAGCTCTAGATACCATGTGAAGAAACTAAAGTAGCCATGCAAGAGAGAGAGAGAGAGGGAGAGAGAGAGAGAGAGGAGGGGGAGGGGGAGGGAGGAGGAGGAGGAGAGTCTGAAACTGATTCTCATTGCATGAATGTTCTAGAGGTTACAAATGTGTTTTATACAACAGCTATACAGCTGTGAGTAACTCTATCAGTTACTGGTAACCGCCTAGGAGGGAATACAGTATGCAACACTGTGTTGCCCTTATGGTGTACCCTATGTACTCTAACAAGCTGGATCTTGTCTTAGTTATTTTGGTATATAATAAAAATGTTCGTGATTTGTTTTTGCTGACCAATGTCCCCATTTCCTTTTTTTTTAAATTCTCGTCTATATGGTTAACTCTGTGGAGAAGCTATGATTAGGATTCATTCTATCAACTGGATATTCATTCATTTGCATTATAAAGAGCCCTTTGGTTATTTGCTGATTTTTGGTGGCACATGCAGGCTGTTTTCATGATATGTGTGGCTTCTGCCATTGATCCTTATCATAGGTAACCATATTTTTGTTTATCATTTTTAAGTCTTCAATATAGTTTCTTATTGTCAGCAGTGTTGTTTAGGGAATTGGTCTGTGCTGTGCTTGACAATCTTTCTAGAGAGCTTCAGTATATAACTAGAATGAAGGTAATCAGTGTTTTTGCTTTTTATCTATTTTTGTTTTCATCTCACCTTGTGCAATGACTAGTTGATATTATAGTTCTAATTGTAATTTTGTGACATTATATTCAGACTTGATCTTGAAGCTTAAATTTCACATTTACCATATAGAATATTTTAATTTGGCCGCAATTTGATCGTATTTTTTTCTTAGAAAAACAAATTTTATTTGAGTAAAGAAGTAAAGCACTGAGCTAGGGGGAGGAAAAGAAGAATCCTCCAAAATAGAAGATAAACGAAGGAAAAATGAAGGATCAAGAATGTAGCAAGGCTGTCTATTCTGTTTGCATATCATAATTGGGCACTCGTTTGAAACAGTCATGGGCTGTGTGCTAGAGAAAAACCATATACACAATTCTATCCCAAAACAAATCTCGGGTCTACGAGTTGTTCGTATGAACATGGGTATTTGCTCCAATCAAATTGCTGAAGAGCTCAAAATGGACACTGCAACAAAATTTTGGCTATTCTACCTTGACCTTTAAAATGTTCCAAACAACATTGTTGTAGCTTGAAAGGACCACCAATATTCATCCTAAGACAGCAAACAAATTATTCAATGAAATTAGCCAAATCTGAATGTAAAATTTATCGATAGGACTAACTCAGGCAAGGGTTGAACTTTAAATGACCTGTTTAACTATGGTCTGATACCATTTGCTATAATCACATGACCTAAAAAGCTTTTAAAATGTGGTCTAATGTCGTTATGCGTTTAAGATTCAAAACACTTGTGGATACTTAATGGTTTCTTTTGATTTAAATTATCTTTTATGCAGTACTTGGAGGAGCTTTTGGGATCAATTCTCTTTTGTTGGGTTGCCTGTGATGTAAGCTTAGTAGCACTTGTTGAGGTAATGTGCTCAATATGTTCAGTTTGAGTCTATGTAACTTCTACTATATCTTGAAATGTGACTTACTGCAAGGTAAGAGCTTGGTTCCATCTAAAGCACAAAATGACAAAGCCATTCTGTTAAAAAGGCTGTTTATGCTACTTATACATAGGATGTTAACAACTGCTGGTGATATTTAATATTCCATTGGAAAAAAGGAAAAAAAAAGGATGTTGGTTAGGTTTACATTCTCAATATATATGTATATGAGCCCTCACCTTAAAATTTAGCTTTTAAGAGAGTTGTTTGTTGACATGGTACGAGAGCCTTTATGATCAAGTGGTCAAGAGCCATCTTCTTCATGCCTTCAGTTTATTTGCGGTATGGTTTGCATGAGAATGGTTGTGATGCCAACCTGGCACTACTTGCTACTCATGGAAGCCCTTTATTTCCTTTAAATTGGCTGATGATTTTTGTATTAGATTTTAGGAAGTTGTGTGGGTGGGTGATATCTCTTTCATGGAGGCACTCAGCACTCACACCTTAATTAATCTTTCCTCTTTAGATAATGTAGCGGTTCAACAATTTTGTATTGTTCAAGGTGATTCAGTCTCTTTGAACATCCCTTTTTTTAGAAATCTTACTGATGCAAATACTCAAGATTAAAGACTTACAGTCACTCCTAGGAAATATAAATCTGTTTATGTATTCGAAGTGGGAGAATTTGGACCCTTGACCTTTCTAGCAGTTATTCTTGTAAATCTTTCTTTCATTTCTTAACTCATTCTCCTAAGTAATAGGTAGAAATTGATCCTTGATAATTTTATTTGGTAACCCAAAGCTCCTTGTAAGGTGATGGCTTTTGTCTAGACTGCAATAGTGATAGGATTAAAACTAATTATTTGTTGCTGTTTCGGAGACTTAAGATGTTAAGATGGCTGAATAGCTTGAGAGAAAACCCTCTCAGCTTCATGAATATATAGACGTATATGATTATCAGTTACAAAATCAAATCCCTTAATTTTTGGGATTGAAAATATCACCTATTTACATTTAGTATATGCTAACTAAAATCCCTTGATTTTAGGGATTGACAATATCAAATAATATCAACACTTCCCCTCAAGCTGGTGCATAGATGTCATAAGCACCATGCTTGTTACATATGTAATTTATTCGTGAACCCCGTAGAGACTTGGTGAAAACATCTGCAAGTTGATCATTAGAATTGACAAATGAAGTAGTGATCTCCTTTGAAAGAATCTTGTCTCGAATGAAATGGCAGTCAATCTCTATATGCTTAGTGCGTTCATGAGAGACAGTATTCGAGGCGATGTGTAAGGCTGCTTGATTATCACAAATCAACTGCATAGAAGCCATCTTGCAAAACTTTAACTCTTGGAGTAGATGTTTCAACCATATAAGTTCACATGTTGTGAGAGCCATAGCTCTCTGTATTCTGCTTCTGCACTCGATCTTGCAACTACACTCTGCTTCTTACTCTTTCAAGAGATGAGGTTACCTCCAATGAAAACACAATACCCAGACGTTGACCTCCTATCACTTGGAGATCCTGCCCAATTTGCATCTGTATAGGCAACAATGTCTGTCTGACCTCTATTCTCATATATTAGTCCCTTTCCGGGAGATCCTTTATTATACCTCAAAAGGGGAGTTAAGAAACTGACTTACAACACTGACAGCAAATGCTATATCTGGTCTGGTCATAGTGAGATAATTCAACTTTCCCACCAATCTCCGGTATCTGCATGGATCTGAATACGGCTCCCCCTGATTTGGCATAAGTTTGACATTTGGATCCATTGGAGTATCCACTGGCTTACAATTTAGCATCCCAGTTTCTTCCAAAATATCAAGTGCATATTTCCTTTGACAAATTGAAATGCCTGTTTTTGATTAGGCAACCTCAATACCAAGGAAGTATCGTAACTTGCCCAAATCTTTGGTTTGGAAATGCTGAAACAAATGCTGCTTAAGTCTAGTAATCCCTTCCTGATCATCACCTGTAATTACAATATCATCCACATAGACAACAAGATAAATGACCTTTTTACACGGGGAATGTCTATAGAACACAGAGTGATCGACCTCACTACGAATCATGCCAAACTGCTGTATGACCTTACTGAACCTTCCAAACCAAGTTCGAGGCGACTGTTTCAACCTATACAATGATTTCTGAAGTTTGCAAACAAGACCTGACTCCCCCTGAGCAATAAACCCTGGTGGTTGCTCCATATAAATCTCCTCCTCCAATTCACCATGTAAAAAGGCATTTTTGATGTCCAACTGATATAAAGGCCAACAAGAGATAGCAGCCATGGATAAAAAGAGACGAACAGAGGCCATTTTAGCAATAGGAGAGAATGTATCACCATAGTCAAGACCATAAACCTAAGTATATCCTTTGGCCACAAGACGGGCCTTCAAGCGATCCACTGTCCCGTCGGGACCAACTTTGACGGTAAACGACAACCAATAGTAGACTTCCCAGGAGGAAAGGGAACAAGAGCCCAAGTATGGTTAGATTCCAAGGCTGTCATCTCATCAATCATAGCCTGTCGCCATCTTGGATGGGATAGTGCTTCCTGAACAGTTTTAGGAATAGAAATGGACGACAAGGCAGATACAAAGGCACAATGGGTGGATGATAAACGATGATAACTCAAAAAATTATAAATAGGGTGAGGGTTATGGGAAGAACGTGTACCTTTGCGAAGAGCAATGGGAAGATCAGCAGCAGGCTCAGGTTGGGCCGGAATCGATGAAGACGGAGGAGCAGGAGGTGAGTCATTGGTGTCCACAACAGATGTAGCCTCCAGAGTTGTAGGGCGAGGACGGCGGTGATAGGTGAGACGAAATGGCTCTATGGGGTACTTAGGAGCCATGGGGCCATCCTCGGATATATGTGGGACAGGCAGACTGAGGACAGGTGAGTCCAAAACTGGAATAGGCAAGACTTGAGAAACAGATAGGACCTGTGAGGCAAAGTACGGTGTATCCTCAAAGAAGGTGACATCAGCGGAGATATAAGTACGATGCGTTGAAGGAGAATAACACCTTTACCCTTTTTGAACTCGAGAATAACCGAGAAAAACACACTTAATGGCACGAGCTGCAAGTTTGTCAAGACCTGGAGCAACATTGTGGACAAAACAAGTGGAACCAAAAACACGAGGAGGAACAGTATAAAGTGGGGCTTGAGGATATAAAATAGAGTGAGGAACCTGGTTATTGAGAACAGAAGATGGCATTCGATTTATTAAATAACCTGCAGTGAGAACATCATCACTCCAAAATTTTACAGGAACATTGGAATGTAATAGGAGAGTACGTGCTGTTTCCATGATATGGCGATGTTTGCGCTCAGCTACACCATTTTGTTGAGGTGTATGAGGACAACTCGATTGATGAACAATACCATGAGATGCCATAAAAGTATTAAAAGGAGTAGAAAAATACTCTTTGGCATTATCACTACGTAGGATACGAATAGTTTGCCCAAATTGATTATTTATCTCAGCACAAAATGTTTGAAAAAACAACTCAGAACGTGCTTTCAGTAGAAATATCCAAGTACAACGAGAAAAATCATCAATGAAAGTAACAAAATACCTATAGCCTAAGACAGAAGAAATACGACTAGGACCCCAAACATCAGAATGAACAACACTAAAGGGAGACTCTTCATGACCTGTAACCTTGCTTGGAAAGGATGCCCGAACATGTTTTCCAAGCTGGCATGCCTCACACTCCAAGGACTGTAGAGTAGAGAGGTGAGGGACCATTTTCTTTAATTTATTCAGACTCGGGTGACCTAAACGACGATGAAGAAGACTGGACGACTCTGTGGCAGCACATTGTGGAGGATGGAGGTTGTAAGTAGTAGAGACCGCGTGACTCAGATCCTGCTCCAGTCATCTTCCCCGTACTCCGGTCCTGGATAGAAAAGCAAGTAGAAGTGAAGGTTATGGAACAATTAAGAGATCGAGTAAGCTGACTAATAGAAATTAAATTAAAGGGACATCCAGGTATAAATAGGACTGAATTTAAAGACAGAGAAGGGAGAGGTGAGACTTGACCGATACCAGTGGCTTGTGTCTTAGAGCCATTAGCAAGGGTGATGTGATGTGGTGTTTTGGTAGAGGATAAAGTAGAAAAGAGAGAAGAATTACCGGCTATATGGTCAGAAGCACCAGAATCCAAAATCCAGGAACCAACAGGAGATGAATGAGAGAAACAAACCGTAGAATTACCAGTATGAGCTATAGTTGCTGAAGACGAGGCTTGTTGGGCTGCCGTAAGCTGAAGGTACTCCTTGTATTCATCAACTGAAAAATTGTTCTGACTGCCACTTTTCTGATTATCATACCCAATCTCAAATTTCTGATCAGACTCTGTGACATTGGCTGATTTTTCCGGGAAACCATGCAAAGAGAAACACTTATCTTGGGTATGACCCACGCGCTTGCAATAAGAGCACTGAGGATGATCACCTCTACCACGACCACCTCTTCCACCACGTCCACGGCCTCGTCCTCCTCGGTTTGCAAAATTAGAAACAAAGGCTGAGGACTCTGAAGCTGTCTGGGAGCCAATCTCGGATGTCTCCATCGGTGACGGAACTCGCAGAAGATGATCAATGAGCTCCTCCACCGTGGGGATGTTAGGATTAGTTAGAGCTTGGTTCCGGACAGATTCAAAGTCCTTATGCAAACCATGAAGAACAAAGACCATGTACATATTATAAAGCTTTGCTAGTACCTTTGCAAGATCGTCACCTGTAATAATTCGTTTAATGTCATCAATGACGGACTGTGCTTTGTTCAAATAAGATGGAAGATCGTGATCTGTCATCTGAAGGGTGGCCAAATTGTGGACTGAGGCATAGAGACATTGTAGGTCATTGGAATAGACATTTTGAGCTTTCTTCCATATTTCATAACAAGTTTTGTAGGGGTGAAAGTGTACCATCAACTTGGGATCAATGGATTGCCATAAAAGGGATACCAACTGATAATCTGCCCTTTTCCATTCATCACGAATCTTTGCATCAATATCTGCTTCCTTCTTGATGAGATGCTCATAAAGTCCTTGACCTAAAAACCAAACTTCAACCGCATTATACCAATCCTCAAAATTCTTACCATTGAGTTTTTCCGATGTGATAGTAGGACTACCAGAGAAGGCAAAGGAGATGAGACCCTTCCCTGTAGACCCAGAACCAGCACCGGATTTTGCATTTTCAGAAGCGGATGACGAATCAGTGGACATAATGAAGGGATAAAAACCAAACTGACCGGAATCGGCGTTTGACCCTCACAACAGAGGCAGTAGACGCCGGAAAACGGTTCGGTAGAGGTCGGAAAATGAACGGCAACCTGGAAGGCGGTGCGTGGACCCCACGCGCTCGGGAGAACAGCGGAGACGGGCGGCGCGTGAGGTCGCGTGCAGCGGAGTTCGGTGATGGGTCTTCACCGAAGTGACTCACCGGCCGTTTCTGAGTTGGCTGGTCACCTTACTTCAGTGATCGGAGATTGTTGCCGGAAAAGTTTGCCGGAAAACAGTGGTGGTCGTCGGAAAAAAAGGGTGGTTCTTGACCTGATCGAACCCTAGCTCTGGATACCAACTTAAGATGTTAAGATGGCTGAATAGCTTGAGAGAAAACCCTCTCAGCTTCATGAATATATAGACGTATATGATTATCAGTTACAAAATCAAATCCCTTAATTTTTGGGATGGACAATATCACCTATTTACATTTAGTATATGCTAACTAAAATCCCTTGATTTTAGGGATTGACAATATCAAATAATATCAACACGGAGATTTTAAATCGACCTCTGCCCTAATATTAATGTTGTCTTGTATATGAGCAATTCTTACATTATCTGTCTTTCTGGTTTGCTAGATAACCCCTGGGTTAGTTAGCTATGGGTCAAGTGGGTAATGATGTGTATAAATATGAGGAAGGGGTTAGAGCTTGATCAATAGTCATTTTGGTGAGAACTCGTGTAGGGTTTGGGAGAGACTGGACCTCTTGAGAGTCCAGAATTGTAATCACTCATTCTTTTCAATAAAAAAATATCCTTTTTCTTCCATTTCTGTACTAGTTTCTATCAACTGGTAGCAGAGCTCCAACCTTGGAGCTGTAGAGGGAGATTGTCATGATGATGACATCAAGATCGATTCCATGTTTTGATGGAAAGGAGGTTCAATGATGGCTGATCCAAGTAGATCAGTATTTTCAAGCCAATTGAACATATGAAGCGTTGAAGCTATTGTGGGGTGTGTTAGCATTAAAAAGAGAGCTCTCAAATGGTGGGTTTCATGGAAGGAGAGCAATCAGAATGCAACATGTTGGACCTTCGAGAAAGTAATGCTAAAGAAATTCCAACCAGAAGTTTGGGCTTCTTTTCAAGATTTGGGATGTGAAGAGTAAGAAAACAGAAATGAAGATGGAGTTTGTTGTAATATATTGTATTAATGTTTGATATCGTCGGTTATCATTGTTGATGTGTTTATTCTATTCATTATTAGGGCGGATATTCATCCTTATTTTTTGGGTAGCATTTATTTCCTTTTTGTCTATATGTCATATTCATTCTTGTACAATGAAATTGAGGAATAATATTTAGATATTCAGAATTCCTTTCTATAAGGTATCAACAGCCTAGGTTGTTCCTAGGGTTTGCGTTGTTTTTTCCTCCAGAGAGTAGCCTTATTGCTATCTCCTATTGCAGCCTTATTGCTGCATGAGTCCTAAAACCACTACCTGCCACCAGCCGCCACTGCATTTGTCATCACCGTCGTCGCCGGACTGCAAGTGGCCAGTTTTTCGGCTAGCCACCCAAAACCCACCCCGAGCCGACTACCCACGCCTCCACGTGCGGCCCACTTGCCACCACCCTGTCTTCGCGTGAGAGCAACACGTCGCCTTCTAAGTCTCCGTTCACCATGCGACCATTGCAGTTCTGCTCGTTGTCTCCTCCTTGTTCAGATTTACTGTTTTCTGGTCCTTCCAGCATGTCTGAAGTAGAGACGCAGTTCTCCCCCACCACTACGGTGACTCTGGTTACTGTTCGAGCCCTAAATCCGAATGATCTTCCAGTTTTGCAATCTTCCTGTAACCTCAATGATAAGAGCTATCTTTAATGGGCCCAAGTTATTCGCACCACTCTCAAAGGCCGCAGGAAGTTGTCGTCACACATTGTCGGGGATCCCCAGAAGACAAATGACACACAGTTTGGAATTGGGGATGATGAAGCCTCTATGATCATGACGTGGCTTTGGAACTCTATGACCCCGGATATCAATAAGAATTGTGTTTTTTACTTGTGCACGTGAAATTTGGGATAGTACCTGACAGACGGTGTCCACTTCCTGTCATCAGACAAACTCAGATTCCGCTGCATCTCAGATATGGCTTAACCACAAACGCCTTGGTCATCCTCCATACAATTTTCTTAGATTTTTATTTCCACAATTGTATAAAAAGGAGTCAGTTGAGTCTTTTCATTGTGATGTTTGTCAGTTTGTGAAACACCATCACACAACTTTTTCTCCGAGTAATGATAAAAGTATTGAACCTTTTGATCTTATTCATTCTGATGTGTCGGGACCTTCCTCTAATTCTAATATATCTGGTGCAAAATGGTTTGTTTCTATTATTGATGATTGCACTAGGGTCACATGGATATTTCTTATGAAAGATAAATCTGAACTGTTTCAAATATTCTTGAATTTCTATCGCATGATTTAAAATCAATTTGGAAAATCTATTAAAAGGTTACGATCTGATAATGGCAAGGAATATGTGAATCAACATTTCACCAAATTTCATAAACTGATAAACATCACAATGAAAAGACTTAACTGATTCCATTTTGAACAATTTTGAAAATAAAGACCTAAGATGATTGAAAGGAGGTTAACCAAGGCGTTTGTGGTGAAGCCATATCTGAGAAGTAGCGGAATGTGAACTTGTCTGATGACAGGAAGTGGACACCGTATGTCTGGTACTACCATGAGTCCAATGTAAAACATATAACCCTCCCTGTTCCTTAGCAACCCCAATCGTCCTCCTTGTGGTAAGATCCTGAAACACACAATGAGAGGGAAAAGGTTACTGTAAAATTTAAATCTTGGGGTAAGCTTATGAATAGAAATAAGATTATTTGACAAATGAGGGACATGAAGCACATTATGCAAGGGAAGGGAAGGGAAGGTTGAAGTGAAATAGTACCACATCCTGAAACAGGGACATGGGATCCAGCAGCAACCGTGATGTGATGCTTTCCAAATAACTTATTTTAAGTGGAAAAATATGAGGGTTGATAGGTCATATGATCAGTAGCACCAGAGTCAATAATCCAGAGATCCTCAGATATAGTACTAAAAATATTAAAGGATAATGAACTTAAATTCTTTACCTGTCATGGTTAGAGAATAAGTTCCAGAAGGCTTACTCATAGAATCCAAAAGAGAGTTCGCAAACTGTCCATCTCGACCTAACTAAGCGTCGGAGTTGCCTCCACGGATGGTGGCGCAGATACCTCTTCACCCTCAATAACCAAGTCGGATACTGTTTGATTAACTTGCCTTTGTTGATTGCCTCTAAAACCCCAGAGCATCCAAGAACCTTGTCTCTACCATGGAGTTTAAAACAAGTGTCCTTAGTGTGACCAGACTTATTGCAATAAGCACACTAACGCTCTTCACGATTAGTTTTCGCGGAAGGCTTCCAAGAGGATGATCCAGTCTTTTCAGATGATAACCACCAGAAGGACCTTTGCCAGTGGCCAAAGCAGAACCATCATTGGAATTACCATTATTCAACATTGCAGCTCGAGGACTCTCTTCCCCCCCTAACAATGTAGAACATCTCAGAGAGAGAAGGAATCTTGTGGTGGGTGGAGGTGCCAAGTGGTTCAGGCAGCAATAAGGCTGCAACGGAGACATCAATGAAGGCTGCTCGAAAAAGGAACAAAGGCAGAACCCTAGCAACGACCTAGGGTCTTGATACCATATAGAAAGAAGGAATTCTGGATATCTAAATATTATTCCTTGATCAGTATACAAGATTGAATACAATAGATAGACAAAAGGGAAATAAATGCTAACCTAAAAATAATGATGAAGATCTGCCCTAATAGTGAAAAGAATAAGGACCTAATCTGTACAATGATAACGGACGATATCAAACATTAATTCAATATATTACAACAGTTATCTTGGTGAATAACAAAATAAATGAATTAACAAGTTCTAAAGTTTTGGAAAATAACCAAGATACTATGAAATTATTCAGCCAGGTCATGCGTCCTAGAAGCTCAATTAGCTCCTTAAGTTCCTGAATTAAGGTAAAGTATTATGCTCAGAACTCATAACTCGATCTGATACCCACATTGGTGCAGTATATGGACATGTAGTGGAGCCTCTGAAAATCCCAAACTTCTAAGCTGGATTGTAAAATGGTACCTTTGTGTTTGTTGCACCGGATTTATTACTGTTCTTGTGCTTTGTCATCTCTAATTTATATCCTGTTATGCATGATTCTTGCAAGCCCTCTTTCCATTTCTTCATTCATTCCCCTAGTATAGATAAACTTGTTCTTCTTAAACCATTATGGAAATCTAAAGCCCTTTTGATGTGTAAGTTTTTTATTGGGCAATGGCATTCTTTTGTTGTATTCTGATGAACTTTTTCCTTCCATTTTAAATTAAATAAATAAATAAATTGCTATTCTACAGACAAGGCATCTTTTCGTACCTGATGCAGAACCTGACCATTTCCTCCAGTATTGTTGTCACTGGCTTCTTCCTGCTCTGCTTCTTCATGAAAACTGTTCTAACCTTGATTGGGTTGCCAAGGTATGAGCTGTTTCTATAATTGATGCATATTTTTTATTAATATTAATAAAAAAGCTTCTACGCTTAATCTTGTAGGAAGTAAAAAAATCAAAGTTTTTCAATTGGATACTCTTTAAGCTTTAGAATTACCATTCAGAAGGGATCAAAATTTTGCATTGTATCTTTTAGTGTGTATCTGGATGCAGGGCTTTTGTATAATTGCATGAGTTTGTTTATTCTAGATCTTGTATTGTAAATGTAGTGTCTATACGATTATATGTTGTTTTTTGTAATGAAGTTTCTTTCTGCAGGTTACTTGTCAACCTTTGACAGGTATAGTAAAAAACCACTTCGCTTCAATATTTTCAGTTTGTATAGCTTTGCATTGCAGTAAGAAACCTGGATCAGAGAGGGGAACACTTGTGCTTCAGAGTTCTATTCTGCATTTTGCTCAGATATCTGAGAATGAACGGGACAAGCTCATAAAGGGACATATGGTCTGTTACTTTTCACTTTAGTGTCCATCGGTTTTACAGAATAGTTTTTCATGATAACATTCTATGTTTGGTATAACAAGCTCATAAAGAGACATTTTCCTGATCATTTGTTACAACCCATTAAATGAGTGGAAAGTGACTTCCCCTCCCTAACAAATCAAGCAATATAATTTTTTTTATACAAAATGCATCATTTCCTATAATATTGTTTTTAGATCAAAATGATTTTTTAGGAAAATATCCTTTTCAGGATTATCTTTTACTTCTAAAAACATTATCCAGTAAGTTATTTTCTGTAAAAACAAGTGGACCCCTTGATTTTGATGGTTTATTCTGAAGTTCAACCACATCTATGTTTTGCATTTATATATATATATATATATATATATATATATATATTTTACATCTGCTAGTGTTTTTTTAAACGTGCAAGATGTAGGTGTTAATATCTTTTTCTCATTGTAATGTGAAGTACTATAATTTAGATATCGTCCATTAATATTTATATGCAATAGCAATATTTTCTTTATCAGTATTAACTGAATTTGTTTAGGGAGACGTTTTCTGGTAAGTTTAACATTTCATTTTGCTTCTTCTGTACTTTCAGGTGTCTATCGTCAGCTGTATTTTATCTTTGTCCTCTTGTTCGTCCGACCCTGTCGTCCCTTTCTTTTCCAGGGATACAGTGTCATTTGCAATTCAAACTGTTGTTGACGGATTTCTGGACATGTGAGTTTTTTTTATCTGCCTCAGTGTTTATATTCTGTTCCAATTTAGAATTTATTTCTTCATCTTGATATACAATATGTAATATTGAGATGTAGGGATGATAGTCATACAAGTGCTGCTGTTGTTGACAAGATCAACATTTTTCGCCCTGATAGAGTTTTCATGGTAGTTTTTTATGACACCATTTATATATCCTTTCCCTGTCTAATTTTATTTTGATTCTTGGCTTGGTTTTCTAATGAAATTGTTAATTTTGTAATTGGCAGTTTCTGGTAGAAATTCATTATAAAATTGAAGCTGCATCTCATTACAGACATAAGTGCCACAGATTGGCTGGAATTGAGGTTCTTATCAGTATTCTTGGTGAGAGAGCTGCTGTTTTAAGCACATGCAAGTAAGTTTTATGGTTAAAGATTTCATTCAGTATAGAGTTTTATGCTGTTTTGTCTTAACTTTGTTGTTATAATCATAGAGCTCAAACAGATTACCAAGAGTTGATGGATTGCTTCTTGATATATCATTAATCCTACAAGTACTTGGCTATACCCAATATCCGTTTAACTAGCACCCTAGGGCATTAGGTGTTCGGAATTAAAGTATAACAATTAACTTGTTAATTACATTGATAATCTCATGTCAAAGGAAGCATTTACCCAATGTCCTTCATGAGAATACCCTTTTGACAATTTAACGGTAATATGAACCGTTAGGATTTCTAAATTGAGTCAGCTCAATAATCATATCTCCATCTACATCATATATATATGTGAATTAATAAATGAGATATATTAATCTCTATCCTAGAGACTATCACCTGGATTATTGATGTCCTATTCTCAACAATCCTATGATCAAGACCTTTTTAGATTAAACATTAACATGATCTCAAGCTCCCGATATACACATTTTCCACAAGTATCATTATCAAATTTTAAGTTCTTTTTAGTGTTGATAGTTGACACTTTTCACATTTGTTTTGCTTAAATTTTGAGTAATTGCAGTTATCTTTTCAACTTGATTGGGCCATTGGTTGGATGTCATGCTTTACGGGACCAATGTTGCCATGTACTTTCTGCATTGTTGCTACAATTCAAAATGAATCCATCTGCAAATATCACCAGCATGCTCGGGGAACAGCTCCAGGCATATATTATTTCATTTTTAGTGTTTTTAACTCCTGGTTTCCTGTTTAGACTTGTATTTAATAGTTTGTGTACTGTACAGTTTCTTGTTTCGAAGTTGGTGGCATGTTGTATTCCTTCTGAAACCAAAGAATCATGTGGTAGCGCTACATCACAAGTTTTATCTTTGCTCCGTATGTTAACAGTGGATACTGATCCTTCTATGTATGATTTTGTCAAAGTGAGTTTCTGCTATTTAGTTTGCATCTGTTATATTAGGGATTTGCTGTTATGCTTTGTGGACGTGTGAAATTATTTCTTACAGGAATTAGAGCCATTCCCTGAAATAGAAGTCTTTGATGAGATAAGGATGTTCCATGAAGAATTATGCAACACTTACTCTACACGCGACCACTTATTGAAGGTAAATAATTTTCATTTTCCATAGCATTTTTACAACTGTAAGACTTAAAGTTTCAATCTAATTCTTTTTTGACTTGTTATTCGGTGCATTATTCATTTTCAGTTTGTAAAGAGGTCTTGCTACCTTCCACCAAGGTTACTTTTGTCAAGGTGATCTCCTTTTTCAACAATCTCTCCTATGTTATTATCTTTCTTAATTTTCTATGATGATAACCTTATATTGCTTCCTGTTCTGTAAATACAATTGAATGCAACGTATCGATTTTTGTAGCAATATTGGTGTTGGAGTCCTATATTGGATAGTGATATGGTATGAATAGTGATTATAAGTCTAGCTTTTGGGGATGGGTTAAGCCTTGAAGCCAAAATTCTAAGATGGGATCACCCCATGCCAATTGTTGTACCGAGAAGGACCTGAGCTTAGTGTTGTCAAATAGCGGCCATGGCGGTGCCATGGCCGAACCGCCATTCGGAGGCGGTGGCGTAGCGGGTTTCACGTGGCGGTCCATGGTGGCCGCATGGCGACTGGCAGTTATGGCGGAATCGCTTGCCATGGCAGAAATGGCGGGTTTTTGGTTTTTTTTTTTGAGAAAAAGCTGACCCATCTTTCTGGGTTGTGCGACTCGACCCGGCCCAAAATTGGGTGAAAACCCTAATTTCACTAAATCAGACTTCCATCCCTTCATTTTATCCCAAACAGAAAACCCTAGAGCAGAAGAACCCCTTCTCTTCTTCCCATTTCACACTTTCTTCTCTGACCACCCCCCTCCGGCGACACCCACTGTCGGGCGACCACCGTCCGACGACCACCAACCTATGGCGACCACCTTTTGACCAGCAACCAGCGACCAACTTCTTCTTTTCTCCTTCTTTCAGTCATTTTCGAAAATGGCAGGCAAACCAGCTTCTTCTGAAGCTTCACAAGCCCTCTCCAGCTTCTTCTGTCTTGTTAGTAGTCTTAAACCTTGTTATTTTATCAACCTTGTTAGTACTTAGTAGTCTATGATAGGTATTATGAGACTTGTATGATATTTTCTATCAATTTAGTTTATGGTTCTTGACATATGTTGTTAGTGTTTTGGATTTTATATTTATTTATGCAATTTTTGTTTTATATATATATATATATATATATTGTCCGCCATATGGCCGCATCGCCATCCGCTATAATGTATGGCGGATTTTTGGCCGGCCGCCATAGACCGCCATCCGCCATCGATAACACTGCCTGAGCTATAGTATTCAGAATTGAGCCCAGAATGGCGATAGTAACAAATATTTGCATCATGCCCTTACTTCTTGCAAATCTGACACTGCACAGAATAACGGCCACCAGATCGACCACCACCACGACCTCTGAGGCGACCACCACCACCATTACCACGAAAACCATCACCTCTGTTCCCTTAATCATCAGCAACAGTATGCAACATGCCTTCATGGGAGTGAGGATTTTGAGGACTGGAATTGGTGAAGGTTTCAGAACCACATCCTTGAGAGGGAGCCTAAGTGAGATTCTCAAAGACTGATTCAGTGAGAGCATTCTTCTTGTTCTTATCCAAGCGTGCTACATGTGCGAGTAGTAGAGACTCGAGTTCGTCAAGTGAGACAAACTCAGTTTTGCTATTAACCGCAGCAACTATCGAATCGAATTCTTTTGGAAGAGTTTCCAACGTTATTTCTAGAAGTTTGCGAAGAGGAATTAGATCACTGATAGAGGAGTGAATCGGAGATCGTGCGAACACGCAACTTAAACTCAGTAACCATGCGATTCCCCTGCGTAAGAGACCGCAACTCAGATCGTCGCTTGTCAAATTGTGGAAGTATTTGTGAATCTCATCCCAGATTTGCCACAAATGCACACCATCCACCTCGCGCGAGAGGCAGAGAATCTGAAATCGAAGCAAGGAGCCACACAGAAATCAACGCATCTTGTTGCTCCCACTCATTGTACAAAGGATTCATCTCATCATTTTCTTGATCGGAATCAATGAGAAAATGTGGTGTAATGCATGGATCGAATATGAGTTTTTGATTCTTGTGCCATAAACAACTCCCTCGTTCTGTTGCTTCCATTGTCGAAAATTTTTCTCATCAACTTGAGGGAATTTGGATGGGAAAAGGTGACTTGTGGACTGCTAGGGTTCCCAAAGGGATTGACGGAAGACATGGTTTTAGGATCAATGAGCTCTTGAATAGGGGTTGATGGGTTGTCAAGTAATTTTCTATGGTTCACTTTATGGTTGTGGTGGAAGTAAAGTGGCTAAACTCTTATGGCAACGTGCATTCTATGCTACAATATGGTGTAATTGGTTGGACCGGAATTTTTTTTTGCACATAACTTGATTTGGGATAAGATTAGGCCAGTTGGCGTCTATTTGGTGCAAAACTCATGGCCTTCTTTCAGCAGCCTAGGTCGTTCCTAGGACTTGCCTTTGTTTTTCCTTTTGCTGAGCAGCCTTATTGATGTCTCCTATTGTGTAGCCTTATTGCTGCCGAAGACCTAAAATCACCACCCGCGGCCGATGACTTTTGTCTCACCGCCCTCGTCGGACTGCTTGTCGGCATTTTTCCGGCCACCACTGAAAATCCGACCCCGAACCGACCATCCACGCGCCGCCACGCGCATTCCATCGAATTGTGTGTTCTTGAGACCTACACGCCGCCCTCCAGACCGTCGTTCACCGTGCAACCGCCTCCATTCTTATCGTCGGCTCGTGCTCGTTCCTTTTTGACTATTTTCGGGGACAACCAGAATGTCTACAGGAGACACCCGGTCCTCCACCACTGCCACGTCGCCTCCGCCTCTGCCTCTGCCTCCGGTTGTCGTTGCGGCACTGAATCCAAATGATCTTCCAGTTTTGCACTCTTCTTATCACCTCAACAGTAAGAACTATCTCCAATGGGCCCAGGTTTTTCGCACCACTCTCAAGGGTCGTCGGAAGTTGTCACACTTTGTTGGGGATCCTCCGAAGGCGGATGACCCATAGTACAAAATTTGGGATGATGAAGATTCTTTGATTATGACTTGGCTTTGGAACTCTATGATACCATATATCAGTAAGAATTGTATGTTTTTTACTTCTGCACGAGAAATTTGGTATAGTTGTAGTCAAAGCTATTCTATGAAAGAAGATACTGCTGCATGTTATGAATTAGAAAACACAATTTTTAATACCAAGTAAGGTTTTCTTTCTGTCACTGATTATTATGGTACTCTGAATGGTTATGGATTGAGCTGGATCAAAACCAAGGTTTAAAGATGAAATGCACTGAGGATTCTGCCACTTTAACCAAGTTTATTGAGCGTGGACGGGTCTTTACGTTTCTCTCTGGGTTGAATTCTGAGTATGATCCTATTCGGGTTCAGATTTTAGGTAAGGACAAGCTTCCTTCTCTCTCAGAGGTGTTCTACACAGTTAGGGGGGAAGAGAGTTGTCAGGCTGCCATGTTGAATAATGGTAATTCAAGTGATGGTTATGCTTTGGCCACCGGCAAAGGTCCTATTGGTGGGTTATCATCTGAAAAGCATGGATCATCTTCTTGGAAGTCATCCGCCAAATGTGATGAGCGCTGGTGTACTTATTGCAAGAAGTCTGGTCACACTAAGGACACCTGTTTTAAACTCAATGGCAGAGACAAGGTTCTTAGACGCTTTGGGGGTTTTAAAGGAAGTCAGCAAAGGCAAGTTAATCAAACAGTGTCCGACTTGGTTTTTGGCGGTGAAGAGGTATCTGGACCACCATCTGGGGATACAATTCCCCTGCTTAGTAAAGCCGAGATGGATTGTTTGCGCACTCTGTTGGATTCTATGAGTAAGCCTTCTGGCGCTTTTTCTCTAACCATGACTGGTAAGAATTTAAGTTCATTATCCTTTAATGTTTCTAGTACTGTATCTAAGGATCTCTGGATTATTGACTCTGGTGCTACTGATCATATGATCCCTCATCCCTCATATTTTTCCACTTACTCTAAATTATCTGGTAAGCATCACATCACGGTTGCTAGTGGATTCCGTATTCTTGTTTCAGGATGTGGTACTATTTCAGTTCAACCTTCCCTTCCTTTGCATAATGTGCTTCATGTCCCTCATTTATCAAATAACCTTATTTCTATTCATAAGCTTACCGGAGATTTAAATTGTACTGTGACCTTCTTTTCCTCGTTGTGTGTTTCAGGATCTTACCACGGGGAGGATGATTGGGGTTGCTAAGGAACAGGGAGGGTTATATGTTCTACATCGGACTAATGGTAGTACTAGTCAGACAGTGTCCACATCCAATCATCAGACAAGTTCAGATTCCGCTTCATCTCAGATATGGCTTCACCACAAACGCCATGGTCATCCTCCTTTCAGTCTTCTTAGGTTGTTATTTCCACAATTGTTTAAAAATGAGTCTGTTGAGTCTTTTCTTTGTGATGTTTGTTAGTTTGCGAAACACCATCGCACAACTTTTTCTCCAAGTAATAATAAAAGCAGTCAACCTTTTGATCTTATTCATTCTGATGTGTGGGGACGTTCCTCTAATTCTAATATATCTGGTGCAAAATGGTTTGTTTCTTTTATTGATGATTGCACTAGGGTCACATGGATTTTTTTTATGAAAGATAAAAGTGAATGTTTCCATTATTCTTGAATTTCTATCGTATGGTTCAAACCCAGTTTGGAAAATCTATAAAAAGGTTACGATCTGATAATGGCAAGGAATATGTGAATCAACATTTCATAAAATTCCATAAAGAACATGGTGTGTAATAAGAGTTAAATTGTGTTGATACCCCTCAACAAAATGGGGTTGCAGAAAGGAAGATCCGTCATCTCCTAGAAATTGCAAGAGCACTTCTATTCCAAATGTCTGTCCCTAAGTCTTATTGGGGGGAAGCTGTCTAAATTGCTGCATACTTGATGAACAAATTGCCCTCCCGTGTCTTGGATGGTCTTAGTCCTATGCAACTCATGACTTCCTTCTTCCCTTCCTTTCCTACCATGAAGAATCTCCCGTGTCGTGTCTTTGGTTGTGTTGCCTTTGTTCATGTCCATCGTCAATATCGTGGCAAATTGGATCCCAGGGCTGTCAAATGTATCTTCATAGGGTATGCACCAGTCAAAACGGGGTATAAATGTAATCATCCTCAAAGTCGTCGTGTCTATCTCCATGGATGTCACTTTTCATGAATCCGAGTCTTTTCACCTTCGTCCTCAGCTTCAGGGGGAGAGTGGTCAAGATGAGTCTCTTGAGTCATCTTTTGTTCCTCTTCTGGCTCCTCTGATGAAGGATGTGGCATCATCTTCTGGTACTTCAAAGACACTTAAAAAGTCAGTATCTGTTCCTACAGATCGATACAAACAGGTGTATTATCGGAAAAAAACCCAACCTGGTCCAACAGCAACTTCAGCCGCCCGAACCAGAGGTAAGCATTCCTGATTCTGAGCCTTTGAATAGTCCTTTACATGATATTTGTGAACCTAACCGTGATGACTTGCCAATAGCCTTTAAGAAAAGCCAAAAGAACTTGTGCAAAATACCCTATATCTCAGTTTGTGTCCACTAAAAACCTATTAGTACAACATCAGAGTTTTATTTCAGCAATTGATTCTACCAGAGTCCCCATTTCAGTACAAGAAGCTTTAATGGATAAGAATTGGGTTCAAGCCATGCATGAAGAGATGAGTGCTTTGAACTAGAATGAGACCTAGGAAATTGTTGAGAAGCCGAAGGACAAAAGGATAGTTGGGTGTTGATGGATCTACACAGTGAAATATCGGTCTGATGGTACTCTAGACCGGTACAAAGCAAGGCTGGTTGTGAAAGGGTACACTCAGACATATGGGATTGATTATGAGGAAACATTTACCCCAGTAGCAAAGATGAACACAGTCAGGATCATTCTCTCCTTGGTAGCACACTTTGGATGGGACTTGCACCAATTTGATGTTAAAAATGCTTTTCTCCATGGGAATTTGGAAGAGGAAGTATATATGGACATCCCGCCAGGATATGAACCTACTGGTCGAGGGAATATGGTGTGCAAGTTAAGGAAGGCCTTATATGGACTCAAGCAGTCTCCTCGTGCTTGGTATGGGAGGTTCACCAATGCTATGGTGTCCTTAGGTTATAGGTGGAGCTAGGGAGATCATACCCTCTTTATAAAACATTCCAAAGAAGGCAAGCTTACACTTCTTCTGGTTTATGTTGATGACATGATCATTGCCGGTGATGATGAGGTTGAGAAACAGGTCCTAAAAGAAAAACTAGCTACATAGTTTGAAATGAAGGACTTAGGGAAGCTGAAGTACTTCCTTGGGATAGAGGTTGCCTATTCCAAACAAGGCATCTTTATTTCCCAAAGGAAATATGTCCTAGATCTTCTTAAGGAAACAGGTAAGTTAGGTTGCAAAGCCACAGGGGCACCTATTGAACAAAATCACAGGATCGGAAACAATGAGGAGAGCCCAAGGGTGGATAAGGCACAATATCCGAGACTTGTGGGAAAACTGATATATTTGTCTCACACCAGACCAGACATAGCCGCCTATGTTGTTAGTGTGGTTAGCCAGTTCATGCATGATCCTCGTGAGAGACATATGCTGGCTGTGAATAGAATCCTCCAGTATTTGAAGACAAGTCCAGGAAGAGGACTTCTATTTCGGAGAGAGCAAAAATTGTCCATTGAAACCTATACAGATGCAGATTATGTCGGGTCAGTTGTAGACAGGCGGTCTACCTCAGGTTACTGCATGTTTTTAGGAGGAAACTTGGTGACTTGGAGAAGTAAGAAACAAAATGTTGTTGCAAGGTCAAGTACAGAGGTAGAATTTTGAGCTATGGCACAAGGAATTTGTGAACTGTTATGGTTGAGAATCATACTCGATGATCTCAGAATAAAGTGTGAAAAAGTATTCTTAATATTATTGATTGTGTTTAGAGTACAATCACTAATCTGAATATATAGCCTAAGCTCTAACTAATAAGCCTGACTAATGGGCCTAATACAAAAGAGCTACTAATTACATATTACATATTTACAACACTCCCCCTCAAGCTGGTGAATGGATATCAATCATTCCCAGCTTGCAAGTAAGTTGACCAAATCTTTTTGTTGGCAAGCCATTTGTTAACACATCTGCTAGTTGGTGTCAATGTAGGCTGTTGTTATTAATCCACTATTCAGTTTCTCCTTGATGAAGTGTCGGTCCATCTCAATGTGTTTTGTCCTGTCATGTTGAACAGAGTTATGAACAATACTGATAGCCGATTTATTGTCACAAAACAACTTCATAGGACCCTCATACTTTATCTTCAAGTCATCAAGCACAATTTTCATCCACAATAGCTCACAGATTCCTTGAGTCATGGCTCTAAACTCTGTCTCCGCACTTGATCTAGCCACTACATTTTGCTTCTTACTTCTCCAAGCGACAAGGTTCCCACACAAGATGTGCAATAGCCTGATGTGGACCTTCTATCACTTATTGAACCTGCATAATCTGCATCAGTATAAGCTTCCATAGTCAAGCTTCCACCTCTTTTGAAAAAAAGTCCTCTCCCTGGAGTGGCTTTGAGATACTGCAGAGTACGATCTACATCCTGTAAGTGTCTTACCCTTGGATCATGCATGAACTGACTCACAACGCTGACTGCATATGCTAAATCCGGTCTAGTGTGTGCCAAGTAAATCAACTTCCCCACTAGTCTCTGATATCGGACCTTGTCAACCTTGGCACTCTCCTCTTCGATGCTCATTCTATGATTTTACTCGATAGGAACACTTGCAGGTTTACATCCAAGTTTACCTGTTTCCCGCAAAAGATCAAGCACATACTTCCTTTGAGAAATGAAAATGCCTTGTTTTGAGTAGGCCACTTCAATCCCCAAGAAATACTTAAGTTTCCCAAGGTCCTTCATCTCAAACTCTGCAGATAATTTTTCCTTGAGCAATTGTCTCTCAACTGGATCATCTCCTGTAATAATAATATCATCCACATAAACAAGAAGTACAGTCACTTTTCCTCCCGGTGAATGTTTGGAGAAAAGTGTATGATCTCTTTGGCTTTGCTTGTAGCCCAAACACACCATTGCTTTTGTAAATCTTCCAAACCATGCTTGGGGAGATTGTTTCAGCCCATATAAAGCCTTCCTCAATCTGCACACTTTGTTTGTTCCACTTGTGGGACCAAATCCTGGGGGAATCTCCATGTACACCTCCTCCTCTAAGTCTCCATGCAAGAAAGCATTTTTGACATCAAACTGGTGTAGTTCCCACCCAGAATGGGCAGCAAGAGAAAGTAAAATACGAACAGTGTTCATCTTTGCCACTGGAGCAAACGTCTCCTCATAATCAATGCCATAGGTCTGAGTATATCCCTTTGCCACTAATCTTGCCTTGTATCGATCAAGAGTGCCATCTGACTTGTGCTTAACTGTATAGATCCACCTACAACCAACTGGTTTCTTGCCCCCTGGCCTCTCAACAATTTCCCACGCCCCATTCCTTTCAAGTGCCTTCATCTCCTCATCCATAGCTTGGACCCAATTTACATCCTTTAGTGCCTCTTGGACAGATGCTAGGATTCTCAGAGTCGACAGCTGTAATAAAACTCTGATGCTGCAGGGAAAGATGTTTAGAGGAGACAAATTGAGAAATAGGGTACTTGGCACACGACCTTTTCCCTTTTCTCAAAGCAATTGGTAAGTCATCTGGATTAGGATCAAGTGTATCGGAAATATGAGAATCCGAAGTGGGGAAATTGTTTTCAATACTTACCTCCGGTTCGGACAGTTGAAATTGTTTTTGGACCAGGTTGGGTTTTTGTCTCCTCTGATACACCAATATTGGTTCACTAGCTTTGTTCTTTGTTGGTGCTAAAGGTGCTGATTCCTGCAAAACAGATTCCAAAGGAGGAATAGGAACAAAACCATAAACAGGAGACTCCGAAGCAGGTGACTCGGAAACAGGTAGCTCAGAAGCAGATGACTCAGGAATAGGTAACTGAGGAGCAGGTGACTTAGGAAGACAAGGACCAAGTTGAGGGCGAGTGAAGAACGACACATGTTCATGGAAGGTGACATCCATAGAGACAAAATACTTACAACTGGAAGGATGATAGCACTTGTACCCTTTTTTGTTAGGTGCATAACCCAGAAAGACACATCTGACTGCACGAGAATCCAACTTAGTTCGATGCTGCTTATGAACATGAACAAAAGCAACACAACCAAATACTCGGGACTCGAGACTCTGCATGATATGAACAGAAGGAAAGTGTGAGAGCATAAACTTCACAGGACTAACATTACCTAGAACACGAGATGGTATTCGATTAATCAGATAGGCAGCAGTCATTACTGCTTCTCCCCAATATGACTTTGGGACTGACATTTGGAAGAGAAGGGCTCGAGCAACTTCAAGTAAGTGGCGATTTTTTCTTTCTGCAACCCCGTTTTGTTGCGGGGTGTCAACACATGTAAATTCATGGATGATGCCCTGTTTACTATTAAAGCTTGAAAGGCTATGATTGACATACTTTTTCCCATTGTCAGAACGTAATCTTTTGACACCTTTCCCAAATTGTGTCTGTACCATATGATAAAAATGAACAAAAAGCTGGGGTACTTCTGATTTATCCTTCATCAAGAAAATCCAAGTTACTCGAGTACAATCATCAATAAAGGAAACAAACCATCTCGCACCAGAAATATTAGAAATAGGGGTAGGTCCCCAAACATCAAAATGTATAAGATCAAATGGTTCAACACTTTTATTAAAATTAGAAGGAAAAGAAACACGATGGTGTTTAGCAAACTGACAGACATCACACTTAAAAGACTCAACAGATTGTTGTAAAAACAAAGACGGAAACATAGACTTAATAAGAGAAAATGGAGGATGTTCAAGACGCTTGTGCTGAAGCCAGACCTGTGATGCAGGAGAGTGAGACGCAGACTGGAAGCAGGAAGACAGCACCTTCTGACCATTTCTTTCATCAGACAAATAGTACAACCCTCCCTGTTCCTTAGCAACTCCAATCGTCCTCCCCATGGCAAGATCCTGAAAAACACAATGAGAAGGGAAAAAGGTTACTTCACAATTTTGGTCTCGAGTAAGTTTATGAATAGAGATCAAGTTATTAGAAGTTTGGGAACATGAAGCACATTTTCCAGTTTCAAAGAATATTGAAATTCAATATTTCCAGAACCAATCACATGTGTATGAGAACCATCGGCAACAGTAATAGAATGAATACTAGAAGGTGAGGTATAAGATGAGAACAATTTGGAATGGAAGGTCATACGATCGGTGGCACCAGAGTCAAGAATACAAGCATCCTTAGGGATAGTCCCAGAGGCAGTAAAGGAGCAGGAGCAAAAACTCTTACCA
This sequence comes from Sophora flavescens, assembly GCA_030762895.1. Classification (NCBI taxonomy): domain Eukaryota; kingdom Viridiplantae; phylum Streptophyta; class Magnoliopsida; order Fabales; family Fabaceae; genus Sophora; species Sophora flavescens. Next base: position 79,778,390 of record CM061069.1, on the reverse strand, counting down.
GTCATTGCCAGAGAACAAGAACCAGAAAGCTTACTAAGAGAGTCAAGGGTCAGCAAATGATCCAAGTCTTTGTGACAGATTTGCGCTTTAGTTCCTGCCATAGAAGAGGAAGAAAAAGAACCTGATGAACAGTAATGTGTGAACAGTGATCGCGATGAACAGTACCACACAAACAGTAATCGCGTGAACAGTAATGTTGAACAGTGCTGATGAACAGTACAATAAGCAATAATGGGTGATAACACCTGCAATTGACAAGGGCACAATGATAGTGCCAAACGCTGCAATGAAGGCAGCTAAGAGGGGCCGCAATGAAGGTGGCTAGGGTTTTTCCGCGGAAGCAAGACCCCCAAGATCGTGAGCTCTGACACCATGAGAAAAAATATTCTTAATATTATTGATTGTGTTTAGAGTAGAATCACTAATATGAATATATAGCCTAAGCTCTAACTAATGGGCCTGACTAATGGGCCTAATACAAAAGAGCTACTAATTACATATTACATATTTACAATATAAAGTATGAAGCTCCTATGAGGTTACTGTGTGATAATAAGTCTGCAATCAGCATTGCTCACCACCCATTTCAACATGATCAGACAAAGCATATGGAGATTGAGCGCCATTTTATCAAGGAAAAATTAGATGATGGCCTTATGACTGCAGAGTATGTCCCTTCAGAGCACCAATTAGCAGATGTTTTCACCAAGGGGCTTCCCACAGAGTGATTTCAAGGTCTTACTTGCAAGCTGGGAATGATAGATATTCACTCACTAGCTTGAGGGGGGGTGTTGTAATATATTAGCATTAATAACCAGATATGTACAAATATGATTTTATTCTTGTTTTTATTTGTTTTTATTAGGGCTGATTTTTCTCCCTTATTTTTAGGATAGCAATCAATGGCATTAGCCTGTATATTGTAACCTTCTCTGTATACACAATGATTCAAGGAATTATATTCATATATTCCAACATTCTATATTACATGTTTTTATTTGTTTCTTTGGAGGATTCCTTATCCTCCTTACCCTGTGTGATTCTCTCTCTTCATCTTAATAAAATTCTTTTATATAAAAATAGATCAGTAGATTTAGATAACGAATTATTAGATAAACAAAACTATAGTCTAACTTGCAATTTGATTGGGTAATGTTAAGACAAAAGTTGCTGTGGTGCTTACTTGTAGAATCTGGTTTTCTCTTTCAGTCTCCAGGCATTGCACATGAAGTTACGGATTGGAGAAGCCTTTCAGAGAGGGGGGAGAGCAGACAACAGATATTGGCATGGTGATCATGACATTGTGCATGCTGTCTGGACACTTGTTCACATATGTGGCTTAAATGATGCAAGTGGTGTTAGAGAATTGGTGTCAGATTTCATTTCTTGGGTATTAATATTATATTTTTGATGTTATATCACTCAATCTTGTTCACATATGTGGCTTAAGTGATGCAAGTGGTGTTAGAGAATTGGTGTCAGATTTCATTTCTTGGGTATTAAATATTATATTTTTTTATGTTATATCACTCAAAAGGCATGGGCTAGAGTTTCACGTTCTCCTCATAACCTCAAACTTTAATTTAACTTGTATTACAATTGATAGAAGACATAGAAAAAGAGAGAGAGAGAGGAGAGATAGAATTAGAAACTGAAATTGTAACTGAATTGTTATTTTTTTCTCAACTGAATCATTACAGTGTATGTCCTATTTATACAAGATACAAGATAAATGTGTAACTGTCATTGCAGTGCACTGTAGATACAGTGCACTGTTTCATATTGTAACATATCCTAGTATACTCTAATATACCCCCCTGAAACTCAAGGTGGGTTGACTAATGCATACATGTCAAACACCCTGAGTTTCCTGCGCAACTCTTCAAACCTAAGCTGTGACATTGGCTTGGTAAGAAGATCTGCAAGCTGATCTTGCCCAGGGATGTGTGTGACTACCAAAGTCTTGTTGAGCACTTTCTCTATGACAAAAAAGAGGTCCAATTCCATGTGCTTTGTGGGGGAATGAAGCACTGGGTTGTGAGCTAAGAAGCACGGACACTGCTCCCTTATGCAGTGTCGGGGTGTCCGACACCCGTACGACACGGACACTTGTCGGACACCCGTACGACACGTGTCGGACACCTCCCAGCAGGTGTCCATTTTTTTAATATTTTTTCGCTCATACCTAGATACTCTGAAAGTGATGACACCTTTCCATGGCTCGACACTCAAGGTGGGTTTTTAAAAAAAATCGATTTTTTAAAAAATAAAAGGGCAAACAGTCAAACGACCTTCTTCTCCTTCTCCTTCCTTCGTCTTCTCTCGCTCTCTGCACCCTCATCTCTCATCGCGCCCTCTCTTCTTCTCATTCTTCGCCCGCTATCTTGCCCGTGCATTGTCTCTACCGTCTTGTTGAGCACTTTCTCTTGCCTCAAAAGGCAAGTCCATGTCTTGGTGCATAGGTGCATGGTAAACACATTCCTTCTTTTGTTCACCTCTTTTTTCCTCCTACGCCTCTTTTTTGTTCACACCTCATATGTCCTCCATGGCGGTCTGCTCGGAGATTACTTTGTGGTTTCTCCTTGATCGATTTGAAGCTTCTTGCCCTAGGTTAGTCTTACACTCTCAATTACCTTGCATTTTATTGCTACACTGGCATTTTCTTCTTATTATTAGTGTCTTTGTTGTTGTATTGGTGTCTTTGTTACTATTTTGGTGTCTTTGTCTGTGTTGAAGACCTGCAACACTGCCCTGCCCTAGCTTCTTTAAGTTCTTTGTTATTTTGAAATGAATATTCAAATGAAAATCTTATGGTGTATTGGTGTTCAATTTGTTTATATTTATATATATATATATATATATATATATATATATATATATATATATATATATATATATATATATACGGTGTCTGTCCTATGTTTTGGACATTAGGCTTGGTGGTGTGTGTCGCGGTGTCCGTGTCGAGTCGTGCTTCATAGGTTGTGAGATGGAGCCACCTGTGCTCAAATTGTCACAAAAGATCTCGGATGCAGTGGTGGGAAATTGCACAAAGTTAGCTAGGCTTCTATATTCTCGCCTCCGTGCTAGACCTTGCCACAAGTTCTTGTTTCTTCGACCACCATGAGACAATATTCGGTCCAAGAAAGATGCAAGATCCTTGAACTGCGATCATCCGGGTCAGCTTCCCAATCCGCATCACAAAATGCTCTCAGTGGCAGAGGTTTGTGAGGATTTGTAGGCTGCAGTAGTAAGCCATGAGTAATAATGGCCTGTAGATATCTGAGTATCCGTTTTACAGCCTTCCAATGTTCCTCTAGTGGCTGAGATAGGAATTGACATGCTTTATTTACACTGAAACTTATCTCAGGCCTTGTAATAGTTGCATATTGCAAGGCCCCAACAACTGATCTATATAGGGAACGATCTTGCATATTGTTGAAAGACTTGGACATAATTTAGATAACAATATTTGTGAAAGGCTTGAATAAATCTTCTATTCATCATACTTGATATATATATATACACTAAACAGTAAATACATTTTACAATTTACAAGGAAAGTTAATTCCTAGGAACATAGTTAAGCCCACACCGTCCGCACCGTCCTCACCGTCCACACCGTCCTCACCGCCCAACTAATATCAACAGTCCCCCTCAAGCTGGAGCATATAAATCAAATGCTCCAAGCTTGGAGCAAATATTTTGAAATTCTTGGTCCTCTTAGAGATTTTGTAAAGACGTCTGCCAGTTGATCATTAGAGCTAACAAATTCGGTGACGACTTCTTTAAACTTTCTCTCGGACAAAATGACAATCGATCTCGATATGTTTAGTTCTCTCATGAAATACTGGATTGGAAGCTATATGGAGGGCTGCTTGGTTATCACAACATAGCTTCATTTGTTGAGTATCTCCAAACTTCAATTCCTGAAGAAGTTGTTTAATCCAAATAAGCTCACACGTGGCTATCGCCATGGCTCTATATTCAGCCTCTGCACTAGACCTTGCAACAACATTTTGTTTCTTACTCTTCCACGAGACAAGGTTTCCTCCAATAGACACACAATACCCTGAAGTGGAACGCCTATCAATAGGTGATCCTGCCCAATCTGCATCGCAAAATCCAACTACTTGAGTGTTTCTTTTGTCTTCATAAAGTAGTCCTTGTCCTGGTGTCTTTTTAATGTATCTCAGGATTCGTATTACTGCATCCCAATGATCATTATGAGGAGACTGCATGAATTGACTCACCACTCCAACAGCAAAGGAAATATCTGGCCTTGTAATAGTGAGATAAATGAGCTTCCCAACCAATCTCCGATATCTTTCTGGATCGGAATAAGGCTCCCCCTGGTTGGGTCCCCCACAGTTTTTGATTTGGATCCATAGGACTATCAACTGGTCGACAATCCAACATACCAGTTTCTTTAAGTATATCTAACACATACTTCCTTTGTGAGATGATAATCCCGTCTTCTGATTGAGCAACTTCAATTCCAAGAAAGTATTTTAGCTTTCCCAAATCTTTTGTCTGAAAGTGACTAAATAGGTGTTGCTTTAGCTCAGCAATTTTTTTCCGGTCATTTCCCGTGATGACTATATCATCTACATAGACCACCAAGTAAACACATTTATCTGGAGAGGTATGGCAGTAAAAAATTGAATGGTCAGCTTCACTACGTTTCATCCCAAAAGCTTGAACAACTGAGCTGAATTTTCCAAACCAAGCTCGTGGGGATTGTTTGAGTCCATAAAGAGACCGTCGCAGTTTGCAAACCAAGCTAGACTCCCCCTGAGCAACAAATCCAGGTGGTTGCTCCATATAAATCTCCTCTTCTAATTCTCCATGCAGGAATGCATTTTTAATATCCAAGCTGCATACAGTGGCCAATGACGGATGGCGGCTATGGCAAGAAATAGTCGAACAGAAGTAATTTTAGCCACAGGAGAGAAAGTATCTCCATAATCAAGGTCATAAATCTGGGTATAACCTTTGGCTACCAATCGAGCTTTGAGACGATCAATCTGTCCATCGGCCCCAACTTTTATAGCATAAACCCACCGACAACCAACAGGTTTCTTGCCCGGAGGAAGAGGAACTAACTCCCATGTACCATTATGCTCCAAAGCCTGCATTTCATCAATCATGGCTTGTCGCCATCCTGGATGATCAAGTGCTTCACAAAATTTTTTAGGAAGAGTAACAGAAGATAAAGAAGACACAAAAGAATGATAAGAAGGAGAGAGACGATGATAACTCAAGAAGTTATAAATAGGATGGGGATTACGTGTGGACCGAGTACCTTTCCTAAGAGCAATGGGCAAGTCATGATTATCCTCATGTAGGTCCGTAGTCGGGTTGTCTGCTGAAGTAGGACATGATTCAACTGGTCTTTCAGTACCTTCAAGTTCTGTATTGGGAATTCGTGGACGACGCCGATATAGGATGGGTGATCTGTGAGTATGTTCAGGTGGAGGATTGATAGGAATATCTATAGAAGAATCAACAGTTGACTCTGATTCCTGCAAAGGTGATGGACCAAGATAGGGAATAGGAAAAACTTCATGAAGAGTATTAGACTCAACGATGGAGGGCGAAAAATATGACTTTGGTTCAAAAAAAGTGACATCTGCAGTGATATAATAACGATTGTGAACTGGGGAGAAACAGCGGTAGCCTTTCTGTAATCTGGAATATCCAAGGAAAACACATTTGATGGCTCTAGCAGCAAGCTTATCAAGACCTGGAGACAAATCATGAACAAAACAAGTGCATCCAAAAATACGTGGCGCAACATGAAATAGTGGTTCTTTAGGAAACAAAATGGAATGTGGAATTTTATTTTCAATAGAGGAAGAAGGCATCCGATTTATCAAAAAACAGGCTGTCAAAACAGCATCACCCCAATGTCGGACAGGTGTATTTGCATGAAGTAATAATGTCCGAGCAGTCTCAACAATATGTCTGTTCTTCCTTTCGGCAATGCCATTCTGTTGAGGGGTATGAGGACAAGAGGATTGATGGAGAATGCCTTGTGATGACAAAAAAAGAAGAAATAGCAGAAGAAAAATATTCTTTTGCATTATCACTTCTAAAGATCTTAATTGTCTTATCAAATTGAGTTTTTATTTCATTAACAAAAGAAGTGAGAATGGACAAAATTTCAGAACGTTCTTTCATTAAGAACACCCAAGTACATCGAGAAAACTCATCAATGAAGGTAACAAAATATCTATACCCCATAGAAGAGACACGACTAGGGCCCCATATATCAGAATGAATAATTGAAAAAGGAGAATCAACACGACTTTCAAGATGTCTAACAAAAGAAGAACGAACATGTTTTCCTAGCTGACATGACTCACAGGTGAAAGTCTTTATTTTTTCAAGGCTTGGAACCATTATTTTTAATTTAGCTAAATGTGGGTGTCCCAAGCATTCATGAAGGAGTTTTGGTGATGTGGCAGCACTGCAAACCCAAGCAGGATTAGGCTTAAGGTAGTAAAGACCATGAGATTCATGTCCTATGCCAATCGTTTGACCAGTACCACGTTCCTGTATGACAAAGGAGTTAGCATCAAATGTTACTGAACAATTATGAGAACGAGTAAGTTGGCTGAGAGATATTAAATTGAAAGGACAACCAGGTATGAACAAAACCGATTTTAAAGACAGAGAAGAAGAGGGTGATACATGACCAATTCCTTTTGCTGCAACTCTAGAACCATCAGCTAGAGTAATGAAATGAGGAATTTCAGGAGGAGAAATGGATGAAAATAACGAACCATTACCAGCAATGTGATCAGAGGCACCTGAATCAATTATCCATGGACTTTGATCATTACCAGATCAAGAAACACAAGCAGTAGAGTTATGAGCTCCTATAGCAGACGATGTTTGAGATTCCTTGGCAGCCTTTAGCTGGAGATACTCTTGGTAATCAGCTTCTGAAAATTTTCTCTCTGGTGTTTCAGACTTAGAAATATTCACGGATTTTCCGGGGAATCCATGAAGGGAGTAGCAAGTGTCTTGAGAATGGCCCATTCGTTTGCAATAGGAACACTGAGGGCGACCTCCTCTTCCACCTCGTCCTCCTCTGTTTGGTCCTCCTCTGTTTGCATGACCTCCTCTCCCCCCTCGATTGGAAACCATGGCAGAAGTTTCGAAACTGTCAACTGAATTTCCTTCTGTTCTTGATGAGGGAACCCAAAGGAGTCGAGTAATCAGATTTTCTAATGAAGGAACTTCTTGGCCAGTTAAGACTTGATCGCGAACATGATCAAAATCTGGATGCATTCCTCGTAGAATCAACACCATATACAGGTTATCAAGTTTCTTCTTCATGTCTTCGAGTTTATCAGCTTCCAAGGATAATTTTAACTCCTCAACTGTTGATTGGGCTTTCGAAACATAGGCAACCATGTCATGATCAGTTTGTTTAAGAGTGGCCAATTTTTGGGCAGCATCATACAATCGTTGAATGTCATTAGCAAAGACACTTTGAGCCTTTTTCCAGAAAGAGTGACAAGTTTTGAAGGCTCTGAAATTTGTGAGGATGGCTGGCTCCACAGATTGCCACAAGAGAGCACGCAGTTGATAGTCAAGTTTCTTCCATTGCTCACAATTTTCTTCTGAAATTTTCTCTGAGGATTTTTCCAGATGTTCATAATATCCTTGACCAAGAAACCAAAGTTCTACAGAGGCTGACCATGCAAAATAATTTTTACCATTCAATTTCTCTGAAGTAATTGTAGGCGTTCCAGAGATGGAGAAGGCAGGGCCATCATTTTTCTGTGAGGTAGAAGCCATCTTAACACCTGAGAATGAGAAGAGACCAGCAGCAGCAGGGAACCAGAAACGAAAAGAAAGACCAGACGCAGAGAACTGAGAACCAAAGTGAAGGAGACCCACTTGTCAAAGAGTCGGAGAATCGAAGAACCGACCCCCTAGACAGGAAGAGGAGACGCCGGCGAGCAGATCTGGGCGATCGTGCGGTGGCTCCGACGTCGGGAAGGTGGCGCGTGGTTTGCACGCGCCGACAGGGAGGAGTGCGTGTGGAGGCGCGTGGGGACGTTTCCGGCGACGAGTTTCCGGTGGACGGCCGATCGGCGGCTGCTGAGTGGTTTTTTGGCGGAGGTGGATACTGGGCTGGCCAGTGACAGGGACTTTGGGACCTTGAGCTTGCTGTTTGGGTATATGGAAAGAGATGTGTTGTTAAAAAAAAAAACTGGGTTCTGCTGACCAGAAGCAGAAACCTTAAAGGACAACCAACCTGGCCTTTGATACCATGTTGAAAGACTTGGACATAATTTAGATAACAATATTTGTGAAAGGCTTGAATAAATCTTTTATTCATCATACTTGATATATATATACACTAAACAGTAAATACATTTTACAATTTACAAGGAAAGTTAATTCCTAGGAACATAGTTAAGCCCACACCGTCCACACCGTCCTCACCGTCCACACCGTCCAACTAATATCAACACTTATAATTAGACCCATATTTGGTCAGCTTACAGCTGCTAGCCATTGGTGTGGGCAGAGGCTTAGCCTCTCCCATTTTGGATTTTTGCAAAAGATCCTTGATATACTTAGTTTGGGAGAGAAGTAGGGAGCCATTGAGAACCTTCTTGACCTCTATTCCCAAGAAGTAATCCAAATTTCCCAGTTGTTTCAAAGAGAAGGCTGTGTTTAGCTTGGTGATCAGTTGCTGTATCAGCTGTGGAGAAGTCCCTGTAATTATAATATCGTCCACATATATCAGCACATATAGCTTGTGAGATGTTGCTGATTGGATAAAGGGTGAGGGATCGCATTTACTCTTTTTGAACCCAAAAGTGACAAGAGTGTTTGAGAGCCTGTCAAACCAAGCTCTAGGGGCTTGGTTGAGCCCATAAATTGCCTTTTGAAGCTTGCAAACTAGACGCTTGTTAGGATTTTCAAACCCAGTTGGCTGCTGCATGTACACTTCTTCCTCCAAGTGGCCATTAAGGAAGACATTATTAACATCAAGTTGTTGGACAGCCCATTGATGAGTGAGTGCAATAGTAAGAATGAGCCTTAGTATGACAGGCTTGACAACGGGTGAAAATGTCTCAGTGTAATCACAGCCATGTTGTTGATGGTATCCCTTGGCAACCAACCTTGCCTTGTACTTGTTGATTGAGCCGTCAGGATTTTCTTTCACCCTAAAAACCCATTTGCACCCTATAGCTTGCCTATTTGGAGGCAACTCAACTAGTGTCCAGGTCTGGCTTTTAATTAGTGCAGAATATTCAGCATCCATTGCTGCCTTCCAACAAGGAATGGACAAGGCTTCCTTAACAGTATTTGGTTCAGCATGGGTAAGAAGAACTCTAGGGACAGTTCTGGTCATGCAAATTCCTGACTTGGACCTAGTTTGCATAGGGTGTATATTTGTGATTATAGTAGAAGAAGGAGGGACAGTATCGACAGGATCATTATTCTGAGAAGATTCAGCAAGAGTAAGACTAATAGACTCAGTGGAATGAGGAGTGTGTGCTGGAATTTTGAGGAGAAGATGGAGTATTGGGAGAATGGATTGGAGATGACACAGGCTGAGCATTAGGAATATGATTAGGCACTTGAGGCAGAACAACGAGAGGTGCACTAGGAGAGGGTGAAGTGGTTGGAAGATTAATGTTAGATGAGGAAGAATCATGACCATGATTGTAAGGGAACCTATATTCATTGAAAGCACATCCTTAGATATATAGATCCTTCCATCAGAGGACAAGCACTTATACCCTTTATGTGAAGTTGAATAGCCTAGGAAAGTGCACTCAGTTGACCTAAACTGCAATTTATTTGCATTATAGGGCCTCAAGCAGGGAAAGCAAGCACAACCAAACACTTTAAGAAATTTGTAATCTGGTGTATTATTATAGAGAGCAGTAAAGGGTACTTTGTTATGTAAAGTTGAGGTGGGAAGCCTATTAATCAGGTAAACAGCAGTAATAAAGGCATGATCCCAGAATTTGATGGGCAACGAGGCTTGAGCAAGCAAAGATAGGCCTGTGTCAACTATTTGCCTCTGCTTCCTCTCAACACTACCATTTTGATGGTGAGTGTGAGGATAGATTACCCTATGAACAACACCTAACTCAGCCAGGAATTTATTCAAAGGGCGAATCAGTTTGAACAGCCTTAATAGTGGCTTGGAATTGCACACAAACCATTTACTGAAATTGTTTGAACAAGGTTAAAGCTTCTGACTTGTTTTTAAGTAGGTATAACCAAGTGAACCTAGTACATGCATCAACTATAGCCATGTAATAAGAGAAACCAGAGAAGGATAATGTAGGGGCTGGACCTCACAAGTCAATAAAAACTAGTTCAAATGGTTTACTATAAACAGTAGTAGACAAATGAGAGGGTAATCTGTGAGATTTTCCAACACAACAGGCTGAACAGAAATCAAGAGGAGATTTATTTATATTCAAAACATTACATTGTTTGAGTATATCAAGAACAATAGCTTCACTAGGATGTCCTAGGCGACAGTGCCACAAACGATAAGTGGAAGGCACAGCTGTTACATTGTTTATTACAACAGAATTTACCGAGGAATGAGTGGGAATTACATCAGAAGTATACTGAACACTAGGAATTACACAATCAGAATTACATGGAAGTAAACTAGAGTGTTGACTACTTGAGACAGCAAGAGCCAACTTGGAGGAGACTCAGATACAGGAAAACTGTTGAAGACATAGAGGCCATCAGATCCTACTGTCCCTTCCAAGAGAACCTGATGATCAACCTGAGATTTCACACAACGAGAGTTAGGATGAAACTCAAAATAAACAGAATTATTACAGTGTATGTCCTATTTATACAAGATACAAGATAAATGTGTAACTGTCATTGCAGTGCACTGTATCTACAGTGCACTGTTACATATTGTAACATACCCTAGTATACTCTAATAACTTGTTACACAATACACAATTTCTTTTAATGTGCATTTCCTTAATAGTTTTTATCTGTCTTTGCCTGTTAAACTTTTCCCCCAACTTCTTATATACAGTCATACATACATAAAAACATCAGAACTAAGCTATGCCAGTCATTGATTTAAAAGACTGTTGTTTATCTTGTGGCTTGCAGAGCCTAATACACTTCCCAAAATTTATCTTCTACCTTTTATAGTTCTAAATTTTCTTACATGACTATTGTAGGAAGATAAATGATTCTATATAATTGACATAAAACAATAGCAGCAGCAACAAGCCTTTTCTTTTTATGAATTATATCTAATTGTCATTAAAAATAATTACTGTATTGTAAGAATTATCATTATTTAAACAAATTGTATAAATTATCATTATATAATTAATTTATCCTTACATCTAGTCTTTGTTCTGTCGCGGCATTTTGAAATTTGTTTTTTCCATGTCAAATTGGCATCCTCTCCCATAAAGAACCTTGATTGTGACTGCATTGCTGCAGGTTGGTGCAGAGGACCCACACTCTGTTGTCTTCCATCTTCCCGGCGAGACAAGTCATATTCGTGCTGGTAAATCTATTGACATCGCCTGTGCAATGGAAATCGGTCCCAACATGGACACATGCATATCAGAAGAACTTTTGGTTGTCCTTATGAAATTTCTAAAGAAGTATCTGATGGATGATTCTGTGAAAATTGTTGATATGGCTTCACAAACTCTTCGCGTAAGTGGATCTAACTGCCAATTGGCCTTTGATTAAAATTAACATTGATTAAAATTAATATTATTTTTATTCTTGCACATAAATGTGAAATTAATATTAGATGTTGATTCTATATATACCGGAATGCAATGTGGCAAACCATTGCTGAAGTAGTTTTACTTGATGTATAGTACCTAGAAATAGATTACATACTTATATTCTTTTCATTTGCTTTGGGGTTTGCATTTTTTTTCAACAAGTAAATTGAAAACACTTCATCCTTCCTTCTTAAAATATTATTGTGTCTTCTGCTTGGATTTATTTACAGGGAATACTTTCAACTGAAAGAGGGCAAATTGCTTTACAGTCATTTGATTCTTATCAAAGATCTCTTATTGAGGTAATATTTTAATCCAAGCGAACAAGTATTTCTTTTTGGTCAATTTTTAGGTTAAAATCTGTTACTTGGAATTTGAGGTTTTTTTTAAATTATCGTAATCTGGCTATCTTCCAAAACACGGATGAATTTGGATAAATCCAACGATAAAGAATACAAGGGTACCATAAATTTGCAAATCTCTCATTTTGTGGTCTTCTGGTGGAGCACATTTCATTTCTTTTGGGGTGCCTGAGAAGCTTTCAGTTTCATAAAGTAGTGATAGTCAATAAATCCGAAAAATACATGCTTTATCATTCAAGTGGCCATACATTCCTTAGGTTTTAATCGTTGGCATAAAGTTGATGAAAACACAAGCATGTTCTTGTGGCTGTGTCTAGACTTGGAACTATTTTTTTCTTATTTAAGTTTTATTGCATACTAATGCAGGTGCATTCAAAAGGTGTTAATATTGAACTTGTGGAAAATTTCCTTTTGGACTTGGAAAGGAAGTCAAAAGGTATCTTGGTCAGTTTCTGCACATCTCTTACACATGAATGTTGTTGTGAGTGTCTGTAGAACTGGTTTGGTCTGAATTGATTGTCTGTCCTGGATCTTATAGTGTAAGTTATCGTTTATTTGGGGTTGGTTATTTTCCTTCTGGTAAATTGTTTTTGCCACATTAACTAAATAATGAGCACATAAACAGTCCCCAACTGTGTAAATTTTGCATTTTAACCCTGTCACTTTAATGGATGGTCAGTTTTGGCTTGATTTCTGCCATCCAGTTGCATGTGCTGTATGTCATAATTTGCATGGATATTTTATGGTAGCCTTCTTAAGGATTTTGCTATGAACTGGACATGCCTGCATACATACTAATACTATTGGATAATAGCTATATGGAAGCTGAAAGTTGACATGGACAACATGGTTTGTTGTTGTTTCCTCATAAATGATGTCATGTCTGGCCCCTTTTTTCCATCTTTGGTCCATATGGTTGCAAAATGTGCAATCAACTCAATGTTTCTCTCTCACCGGTCACCTTTTTTCTTTTTCCTTCTCGTACTTCTATACTGTATCCTTGTTCCATCTTGCAGTCCAACCCATCTTCCATTGTAAAGTACTGAATTTACTTTGGTAGATTTTTTGTTAATATAAAATTGACACTACTGTTGCTCATATCGAAATCCTTTTGCGGGACGAAAACTTGAAGTTGCAGTATGGGGAGCGATGGGGCAAATTACATATAAGTTACACATGGTTGAAAATTGAGAGAAGAGTTCTGAAGATTCAGAGAAAGACAGAAATTGTAGATAGGCTGTAGGTTGGAGCACAGCTACGTGTTTTCCTATTAATTGTGTTGGAAATTCTCAACTAGTTGCCCTCGTCCTACACATCAATTTATAATAGATGCTAGACGAACATTATAACCATTTTCTGTCCATATATCCTGTGTTAATCAAGCCCCAATTAATTCCCAATTGATCACTCTTGATTTTACTGTCAACACTTTCTTAATTCATATAATTCCTTGAAATTATGGACAACTGAATAGTGTTTCTCGTACCAAAAAAATTACAAGAGAATAAAATATGTATTCTCTTGTATGACGACATTAATCCTAACTTTCCTATAAAATGTGGGACTACTTCTACGATTTGACATAATATGAAAAACTATACATTGTGGGACTGTTTCTACAGTTGCCCTCAAGCTGGTGAAGGGATATCTATCATTCCTAGCTTGCTAGTAAGAGCCAGAAAACATTAGGAGTCGTAGTCAATTTGTAAGATCATTCGCGCGATCAGCTTTAGAGGGAAACTGTGGTGGAACACGAGGACATACAACGAAACGTTCAAGGCGATTCGTGTTAATCACCAACTCGACGGGCTGTTTCCAAACCAGAATTTTTTTTCGTTCTATTTGGTAGTTACTGTGGAGGAGAGGCAGGTTGGAGCAACCGCCAGAGTGATGATGACGACCAGTGGCGGCGGCAGCGGAGGTGAACCATTGGTGGCGATGGATGAACCTCAAGCTTTGGATACCATATTAGAAGTGAAGAAAGAGAGAGAAAAGAGAGATAGTTCTATCATGAATCTAGACTAGAAAGTGTTTGAATCTGTAATGTAGAGTGTTGTCATCTATTGATACATGAGCTGTTACAATCAGAAACTAACTTCTTAACAGAAAACTAATTCTCTAACTGAATGATACAGTCAGCACTGTGCACTCCACTCCACTCTAATAATTGATGACTACACTCATGTTACTTGGATTTTCATGCTCAAACACAAATTTGATGCCAATATTGTCCTTCCGAATTTCTGTTGTATGATCAAAAATCAATGTGGTTACTGTCAAGAGAATTAGATATAATAGATAATTCAACAGATTTTGTTAACCAAACTGTTATTCTGTTTTTCAGGAGGGAATTATACATGAATCATCTTGTGTCAACACCTTACTACAAATCAGGGTAGCAAAAACAAAAATTGATGACCTCGTTTAAAACACACAAGCCATTATATCCCATAAAAATATCCCCCAAGTTGTTCTTGGGGAAGCTGTTCTCACAGCCACCCATCTCAAATTGTTTGCCTGCCCATGTTTTTGGGTTCAAGAGCCTTGCAGATGAACTTTTAACCTTCTACCACTTACAAACTTCAAATAACCTTGTCCCTATAATTTTTGAACGTGTTTCATTTGTTCATGTCCATAGTAAAAATAGAGGAAAACTTGACTCAAGGGCTATGAAGTCTGGATACTCCAAAAATGCAAACGTATCCTTGTTGTACCTGTATCTGATACCAATATTCGTAAGATTTGTACTCAAAAAGTATTCTCTTTTTTTATTTTATTTTTTTAATTTTCTTTTACCCCATACCTAGGATACTTCTGGATTCATGTCCAAGAAGTATCCCTTTGATAGACATGTGTCCTGATGAACCAAACTTAGAAGCTATGCTTCTTCTAGATGATGGTAAAGGGGGAAGGGAGATTGAATCAATTTGCATTAAACAATAATTTAGTAAAGATGTTTTTGAATTGTTAGCTACTATATATAGTCGAGATTTGTTTTGTTGATATTATGACATAGGGGAAACAATATATTATGATATAGGCAGCACTGTATTTTTTTGTTATTATGATCACAAGTATCTTTTTGTAATTGTAATCATCATAGTCGTACATTAAGGAGAAATGATCAATGTCTCATTCTTTACAAATATTCTTAATCTATATTAATATTTTTCTATAAAATTTTCTTAACATTTCTGGGTTGTATCGTATCCTGAATTTCAAAAACTTTTCCATATCCCCATATCCGCATCGTATCGTACTATGTATCCAAGCTTCATAGCTTAAGGGTCCTAAAATTTCTTTGTTGGATATTCTCCAAACCAGAAAGGATATAAGTGCTCTCGTGCTCCACTAATAGAAACAGATACAGAGAGTGAGGAGAGAAAGAGAGAAACGAGAAGGAGAGAAAATCTTGATTTTTGTATTATGTAATTGGCAAGTAAAGCAATACAGAGAGAGAAACTATTTATAATAGCTTGATATCAGTAACTGATTCTTAACTGATTCTAGCTGACTCAGCAGAGTCTAACTGAATCCTAACTACCTCTAACAATCTGCTAACTGATCTATTCATACTCACTAACATACCCTATAATCATGGGGGTGTGTTTACATAGGTGAACCTATCATCAATGCCAAGGTTCCTTCTTAACTCTTCAAATCTGTTCTGTGTTAGAGGCTTTGTCAGTAAATCAGCAACTTGGTCTATTCCAGGTATGTGACAGACTGCTAGAGTCTTGTCTAGCACCTTTTCTCTTACAAAGAAAAGGTCTAGCTCCATGTGCTTAGTCCTGGAGTGAAGTACACGGTTATGGGAAAGAGAAACTGTACTTAAGTTATCACAATAGAGCACTGGACTTAGTGTAGGCACTTGTAGCTCTTTGAGGAGTGATTGCAACCAAATCACTTCAGCTGTGGTTGCAGCTAAGCTTCTGTACTCTGCTTATGTGCTTGACCGAGCCACAAGAGTTTGCTTTCTAGACCACCACGACACTAAGTTTGGTCCAAGGTACACACATGACCACAAATCGAGCGCCTCTCATCGGTGTCACTGCCCAACAAGATCACCAACGCCCGCAGCCGAGAGGACTGTGTTTGAAGGCTGGTTTGAGTAGCGAGACCATAGGTGAGAGTGCCTTGCGGGTATCTTAAGATGCGTTTGACAGACTTTCCAGTGTTCCTCTAAGGGTTGGGAAAGGAATTGGCACACTTTCCCAACACAGTAGCAGATTTCGGCCTTGTAATGGTTGCATATTGAAGTGCACCCACTATTGATCCGTATAGGGATGGATCCGGAAGGTAATTTGCACCATACTTGGTCGGTTTGCAAATCGCTGGTCATGGGAGTTGGAAGGGCTTAGCCTCAGCCATGTGTGCTCTATGTAGAAGGTCTTTTATATACTTAGTCTGAGACAACAAGAGACCCCCAGTAGGTAACCTTTTAACCTCAACACCCAGAAAGTAATCCAATTCCCCTAGCTGTTTGAGTGCAAATTCAGCACTGAGTTTGGTAATAAGCTGTGTAATTCGGCTAGATGAGGAACCGGTGACAATAATGTCATCAACATAGACTAAAATATATGTGCAGTGACCATCTCGGGAGTGGATGAATAAGGAGGGGTCGCACCTACTGGATTTGAAACCGAACCCCAAGAGAGCTTTAGTAAGTCTCTCAAACCGGGTCCTAGGTGCTTGTTTGAGACCATAGATGGCCTTGTTCAGCCTGCAAACTTGGCTAGGATTAGAGCTTATAAACCCAACTGGTTGCTCCATGTACACTTCCTCAATGAGCAGTCCATTGAGAAACGCGTTATTCACATCAAGTTACTGAATTTCCCAACCATGAGTGACTGCTAAAGTGAGTATCACCCTTACTGTTACTGGTTTGACCACTGGTGAGAAAGTTTCCATGTAGTCAAAGCCATGTTTTTGGTGAAACCCTTTCGCCACCAACCCAGCCTTATATTTGTTAATTGACCCATCCGGATTCTCCTTGATACGGAACACCCATTTGCATCCAATGGCCTGTCTATGTGGTGGTAAATCTACTAGGGTCCAAGTGTTATTATGCACCAAAGCATCATGTTCCAGTATCATGGCTTCTTTCCAATGGGGTAAGGTCAAGGCCTCCTTAGGTGAATGAGGTTCAACTTGTGTAAGTAGGATGGTGGACATTTTAGGTGGCGTTTGGAAGAGCTTATTTAAGCTCCTTTTGACTTATCTGATGACATAAGCTCTTATGCAGTGTGTTTGACAGAGCTTATAAAAATAACTTATGCCATCCCATAAGGAGTTTTTGACTTATTTTCATAAGTCACTGGGAGAAGCTTATGGAATTATCATAAGAGCTTATGCACTAAACACCTTCTCCGTGTTTTTCACTATTCGAATCCTCTCATGCCCCTTTCTTTATTTTTCTTTCTTTAAGCGCTTATGGCATAAGCTCTGATGTGATAAGGTCTTATGTGATAAGCTCTTAATTAAGTTGTTTTCCCAAACACACCCTTTAGTCTTTGATCTTGTAACCATATTATGAGTGTTTGAAGGCTGTATAGAGAGTGGAGATGGACTGTGAGAAGTGTTGGACAGACTAGGAGAGGGAGTTGGAGAGGTGGGATATTGTGGCATGAGGCCTGAGTGCAAAGAAGGTAATGAGGAGTGACTAGATGTAGGAGAGTTAGGAGACCCATTGTTTGGAGATAATGGAGAGAGAGTAGGTGAAGGAGCAGGGACACTTTCAGGTGGAGGGCTAGGTGCAGCTAGACCAGGTTCATGTGAACTGGGAGTGAAGGAAAAAGGAATAACCCTGAGAGGTATGGGACAAACTGACTCAACAGTAGTGTCAGGACCAGAAGTTGGGCTTGAACGAATGTGAAAGGGAAATTTGTATTCATTGAATTGCACATCTTTTGAAATGTACAGTCTGCCCTCTTTAGAGAGACACCTATATCCTCTGTGAGAAGGAGAATAACCCAAGAAGGTGCACTCACTAGATCTGAACTGCAGTTTGTTTTTGTTGTATGGTCTTAAACATGGATAGCATGCACATCCAAAGACCCTTAGGAAGGAATAATCAGGGTCTTTGTTGTATAGAACAGCAAAGGGAGTTTTATTTGAAAGAGTTGGCGTAGGCAACCTATTGATGAGATATGTGGCAGAAAGAAGAGCAAGCCCTGTTTCAACAATGTGTCTGTGCTTTCTCTCAATACTCCCATTTTGATGGTGAGTGTGAGGACAAATGACCCTGTGAACAATGCCTAATTCAGTAAGGAACTTGGCAAAGGGGCGAAATTCCCCACCCCAGTCTGTTTGGACAGACTTAATCACAGTTTGAAACTGAGTTTTGACAAACTCTAAGAATTGTTTAAAGATGCTTAATGTTTCTGACTTCTGTTTGAAGAGAAACAGCCAAGTAAACTTGGAATGAGCATCAACAATGGACCAATAATATGAGTGTCCAGTGGTTGAATGAACCGGTGATGGTCCCCAAAGATCAAGGAAAAGCAGTTCAAATGGTTTATTATACACAGAAGTAGAGGGATTAGAGGGCAGTCTGTGTGATTTACCAAAACAACAAGCAGTGCAGAAATCAAGAACTGTTTTATTCATATATGGTAGGTTACAATGCTGTAGAACGATTTTCAAGGCAGCATCATTGGCATGCCTTAACCTACAATGCCGAATGTAATAGGAATTAGGCACATTAGTATGAGTGATGCTACTGCTATTGCTAGAAGCAGAGTTACAAAAAACTTCTTTATTTACATATGAACCTAAGAGATTATAACTCAAAGGATTAGATCTAGATACACCGAGACATTGTGGTGACAGTGAGGTAGTCTTGGTAGCTACTGTAAGACTTGGAAAGACATATAGACCTTGAGGATTGACTTGGCCAACAAGGAGAACTTGCTTAGTGACCTGAGAAACGACATAACACTCATGAGAATAGAATTGAAAGAAAACATTGTTATCTTGTGAGAATTTACTGACACTAAGGAGATTTTTGGTGATTTTAGGCACATATAGGATATCTTTGAGTGTCAATGTGATAGTGGTATCAAAAGGTGAAATGAAATAAGCAGAACCAATTGAATTAATTGACATGCCAAGTCCATTACCCATGAAAACTTGATCTAGGCCACTGGTGTTAGAGTGTTGCTGCAGATTAGCCATATCAGAGGTAACATGATGTGTGGCACCACTGTCAACATACCACATGTTAGAATCTGATCCGGATCCAGAGGCAACCATAGTCATAGGACTTTGACTAGAAGCAACCGTAGCCATAGGACCACCAGACTGAGAGGCCTGAGAAGGCTGAGAGTTATGCCAAGGTAGTGGCAACAGAGGTGGCAGATTGGCTGATTTGGAAGCTTGCTGATGGAACTGTTGCTGATTCGGTTGATGAGGATACTGAACAAAATTTGAGTTGAGACTGAGGAGGTGGTGCATAATACGGAGAAGAGTTCTGAGACCGAGGAGGTGGTGCATAGTACTGTGACTGGGACTGATAAGGTGGATTCCCTTGAGTTGTGTATTGCTGATCAAACCGATGGTAGCAATTATCTGTAGTGTGATTAGTGCGATGGCAAATTTGGCACTTAATTCCTCCACGATTATAGTTCCTCCTCGACATCTGCCACGTTGGCCGTAGCGGCCACCATGATAGCCATTACCAGATGGTGGAAAAGTGGAATTAGGATTAGAATACTGATTATTATGTTGGAATGAATTGGAGGAGGACTGAGGCTGAGAATTGATCACCTGATGTGGCAAATTGTTGGAATTGTGAGGTGATCGAGTAGCAGTATGAGCTACAATGACAGAAAAGGTGTCAATCGCAGTTTTAGCCTTCAACCGTTCCAGACGAGATTCATGAGAGAACAAAAGTGCTTCAATCTCTGCAACCGAGTATTGACCTAGATGCGATTCAATCGTAGGGAACAGGAGATGATAATCTTCTGGAAGTCCTTCAAGGATCGCATCGATGTGCTCTTGAAGAGTGATAGGGCTCCCGATCGAAGCCAAACAGTCAACAATTGCTTTGATCCTCAACAAATATTCATTGATCTTGCGATCGGCTTTTGTGATGTGTCGCAACTCAGATCTCAGCTGCGCACTACGAGCTTTCATCAGTGCATTGAAATGATTATGAATCTCGTCCCAGAGTTCCCAAGCGTGAGCGCAACCAATCACTCGTGCATGCATCGAATCGGAAAGAGTGTTCAGCATCCATATGAACAGGTGTTGATCCTGTGCCTCCCAAGCCGAGTACTCGGGATTGACACGATCGGAAACACGATCTTCATCAGAGAGATATCGCGGTGGAATTCTAGGGCACGCACAGAAGCGTTCAAGGCGATTTGCTCGAATTACAGCTTCGACGACTTGTTTCCAATGAAGAAAATTGTTAACAGTGAGTTTCACTGTAACAATGGAAGCGAAGTTAGGTAGAGAAGATTGCGACTGCACCTGTGGCGGTGGGGGCGGTGGATCAGTTGCAGTTGCGGAAGCCATGGCCTAGAACTTTGAAGCTCTGATACCATAATAGAAATAGATACAGAGAGTGAGGAGAGAGAGAGAAACGAGAAGGAGAGAAAATCTTGATTTTTGTATTCTGTAATTGGCAAGTAAAGCAATACAGAGAGAGAAACTATTTATAATAGCTTGGTATCAGTAACTGATTTTTAACTGATTCTAGCTGACTCAGCAGAGTCTAACTGAATCCTAACTACCTCTAACAATCTACTAACTGATCTATTCATACTCACTAACATCCACTAAAAAATTTCTTCTTGCACATCTATGCCAACCATACCCCTGAAAATTCAGTTGAATCTATACTTAATAGCAAGTAATCTGTACAAACCAATATAAATTACATATGGATAATGCTTCGGTTCACTGGGTGTTCTCTTGCTATCCTGTGCATAAAATATAACATGAGACTTTTATCTCTTCTTATGGTCCTGGCTCCTTATCATATGATTTAATGCTAACTTTTCTGTGGTTAACTTTTGTTTTTATTAGTTGAAGCTGTTTCGTTGGAGAAGTCAACTGTATGGGTGACACTTGGTAAATCTTTTGAGAGGTGGATTTGTCCATTGGTGTATTCACTTATTGTCTACTGCAATGATGTAATACTAAGGTATTATGGACCTATTTAACTATTTAAATGTTAAGAGTTAAAAAGTTGTTAGTTTTATCAACTAGCAAGGCTTTATAATGATTTCTCTTCCTTTTTCATTCTCTCATTTTTATAGAACTTTGTATATCCAGATTGTGTCAAGATATTGTATTGTTTAAAGCTGAAGTTGCTGAGCTTCTTTTCCCAAGTATTTTTGTCAACATCGCTTCAAGGAAAGATCTGGGGATTGATCTTCACAAATTAATTTGTCTGCAGGTTGTAATCTTGAACTGGAAACTCTGCCCCTCCTCTCATTATTATTTTATTATTTAAATAGCTTATTGAGACACACATGTAATATTATATGTAAAATGCAACATGATATAAGTTTTATCTCACTACCTCCAGCATTACTGGAATTCTAAGTTCATAAGCTTATTATTTAAGGTGTTCTGACTACATGTACTTTAAGCATAAAGTTCAAGTCTTTTTTTTTTTCTGGCAAACTTGTGATGTATTTTTTGTTGAATTTGTAGTTGAAGGAGCATATATTTACAGAGTCGAATAAGTTGACCAAATCAATTCAAGTGATGTTGAATTGCCTTAATGAACTTCGTATATGTCATGTCATTGATAGATCTTCATTTGTGCCATCAAGGCGTGAAACGTCCAAGGTGAATAGAATTCAAATGTTCTGTGTTAATTGATTATATCTTATCCCTTTTGTTCGTAGTTCGTACTTACGGAAACCTTTCTAGGGTGGGCAATAATTTATTTCCTTTGCTTATTCTTAAAGTGGTTTCATTTTTATTTCCTACTTCCTTAATGTGCCTAGTATGGTTCAATAATGCCTCTATTGCTTGCATCTTTCTAGATTAGGTCCACATTTAAAACAAACAAGTGAATTTTACTGTTGTCAGCTGGTGATGGTGTTTGAATTGAGGTTTAGAATTGGGTTTTTTACTTGGCATACTTTGTCGCATGGCTCTGAAACCTAGGTTTTTGTTTTTTTGTTTTTTGTGTGGATGTCTTATTCTTATCCTCTTCTTGTGTACTTGTCTCTTCTCATCTAATATTATTTCTTCTATTATAAGAAATAAAAAGAATCTAATATTTTTCGTTGGTCCTTCACCCATCTAGATACTATTTATATCCTCGACCTAGTTTTATTCATATGGTTAGATTCCAGTATCCTTATGATCTGACGGCGGTGCATCAGTCTGTCTAAGAACTGGCGGTTCCGGTGTATTTCCTGACGGCCTCGAGTTTGGAGGTTCCAGCAGCGGCAAATCCGGCGGTGGCAGCAGTGGCCGGACCATATTTTCCGATACCCAAACATTCTTGGCCATTATGGCAAGCCCGCCCATTTTCCGGTCACATCCCAGCCCTTTTCTAGCAGCCCACCCCATTTTCGGCCAAATCCCAGTCTTTTTCCGGTAACTCACCATTTTCGGCCTTTTCCGGCAGACCCATTCCATTTCCGGCCAAATCCCAGCCCTTCTCCGACAGTCCCAGTCTCTGTGTACCTCACTGTGTGGTGCCTTCCTCTGTTTAGTTTGTATTTTCAATGATTTGCTTTTTCCTTTTCTTTTGTTTCGTTTGTCTTTCTATTATCTTCCATTTAGACTTTTATGGTCTTTTTTTTTTTTTTACAATAATGACTTATTACTTGCAACATTTTTATTGGTTATAATATTGTTGGTAATAGAATCATATTAATGATCCATTTTCCAAGTAGCATAGATTCTTTGTAAACCAAGTAGAATAGGTTCAATGCATCTTAGGAAATAGTGATAACTTAATCACTCTCTTGTAAATTGCACTTGACATTTATTATCTTTATAATCTTTAGTATATATATTAAAACATATCCACCAAAAAAAAAAAAATTAAAACATTCTACTGAGTTTTTACTAAAGATATTAATGTAATTCTGTTTCCAACAAATATATATATATATATATATATATATATATATGTTTATAATTTCAAAATACTTTTTATTATATCCATTATTTGTGGTTAGTGACAACGAATTTGACTATTAATTATGAGTATGTATTTAACTTTGTATATTTTTCTATTTCAGAGCATTTATATGTGCATGGCACAAATTACTTTTATTGTTTACCGCATAGCGTATTGGGGGTCGGCCGCGATTGACTACATTTGAATCTTGAACCCAGTACCACCATCAATTCTTTTATGTAAACCGTGTCAGCTTTCAACTCAACCAATTCCACTCCTTGTTCGCTGGCCATCTTCTCCAACGTAGCCACCTGATTCTCCATCGTAGCCATCTCCATCGCAAAAAGGATCCGGCAGGTTGGACCAATTTGTTAGGAACCAAAGATTAGAAGTGAGAAATAGAGAAAGAAAAGACTTAAATCTTTATTGAATTTGAATTGAAAGAGAACAAGAATAGGAGAGTGATCTCCTCCAAGGGTTTCCCCTTTCACACTAAGCCACTGCTCAGTTTTACAAATCAACAATTCACAATATCTTTTCCCTTGCTCTCTTCCCTTATTTATAGGGTTGAATCCTCTAACGAACTAACTAACTGTCTCAACACATGCTAACAACCTAACTACTATATTTCTTAATATTCCTAATTGGTTTGGGCCCTAACAGGCTTGGCCCATTCCTAGGACGCCTAGCATAAGTCTTCCTAATAGGAGGCCTGCTAACAACTTGCTGCGGAATCGAGCAATTGTGGATTGACTTCAAGCAATTGGAGATCCAATTTCTGAGCAAGATCATATAGACACTGTTTTGGATGATGATCTATGGTCGTAATGATTCACCTTCAATTAATGACTTTGAAGCTCTTATTCTAATTCAAGATTCTTAGTTTGAAAAGTTTCGGCAAGAATTGTCCATGTCTGCCTCTGTCTCAGTTAATATTGCATAAGCCCCAAATCTATCAGATGCAAACCCTAATGCAACTAATGCTCAGTCTGATGCACAACATGGTCGTTTCCAAGGGGCCTATCAGCTATCGCGGTCAAGGGCAAGGGTCGTGGCCGTGGTCCCAAGTCTACATGTCAACTACAGGTTCGATGAAACCTTTGTGCAACCACACATACCTCCTCCCAACCTTGCTCCACCTAATCATGGTCAATATGCAATGCAAGCAAACTATTCGGCTAATCCAGCCCAGGGCATTTTGCCTCGACCATCAGTTCCTCCTAACTCTAACTTTCAACCACAAGCTTACATTGCATCCCAAACTCCTCACTATATACCTGCCACACCTGAGTTTCATAATGTGCAACAGTTTGAAACACAAACATGGTATCCTAATTTTGGGGCATCACACTATATTACAGCAGACTCTCAAACTCTGAACCATAGCACTCTTTTCAAGGGACAAGACCAAGTGTTCGTGGGAAATGGGGAAGGTCTAACTATTAACTCAATAGGTTCCTCTAAACTTTACTCTTCTGTTAAACCTCACATTACTTTCTCTACACAATCTCTTACTTGTGCCCACTATCACATAGAACTTGGTCTCTGTTTCTAAATTTGCCCTCGATAACAATGTTTATTTTGAATTTCACCATTATTCATGCTGTGTGAAATCACAGGACTCTAATCAAGTCCTGCTTGAAGGCTCAGTATGGAGTGGTGGTCTCTATTCCCTCAAGAATCTCAACATTCTTAAGGGCACATCATCTTCAAGATCACAGTCATTGAGTTCTTCTTTCATCAATAAGTCTCCTAGTTGTTTTGCTTCCGTAAATGCAATGTTTTACCTAATGCCTCTAATTCTTTCAATCCTTGTCATTGTAGACTAGGACATGCCCATCATAATGCTTTAAAATCTGTTTTACATTGTGTAATGTTTCTTTGTCTAATAAAAGTGATCTTGAATTTTGTAATGCTTGTTGTTTGGGCAAGGTCCATAGAATGTATGCTCCTCCCTCGGTTACTGTTCATCATACAACCTTTGAGCAATGCACACTGATCTCTGGGGTCCTGCACCCTTTGTTTCCTATGGTGGATACACCTATTATATCACTTTTGTTGATGCACACACACGATTTACCTGGATATACTTTCTAAAGCAAAAATATGATGCCCTAAATGCGTTCAAACTGTTTTCCTCACATGCTTCTATTCCTGTCAAGTATTGAGATCATAGCTTCACTCAAGCTGTGTATCTCATCGATAGACTCCTAACTATGAAGAACGAACACTCCTTGCTTTCGGGGTGTCCGAGTGTCGGACACCGACACTCGCTCGACATAGACACGACACGTGTCTGACACTTCTTGTCAGGTGTCCAATTTATTTATTTTTTTTTGGCCCGGACACTTTGCCGACACTTCTATATGTGTCTTGGACACCTCAAGGACACATCTCAATTTTTTTTTTTAAAAAAAAAAGATAAATTAAAATTTTTAAATAATAAATAAAGTAAAGAATAAGACTCTTTTCATTGTCGTTTCTTTCATTTCAGTAAACGTTTTTTTACTTCCTCTTTGTCTATACTCCTTCCTCCTTCCGTCAGTCTCCTTTTTTTGCCTGCACCTCCACTTGTAAAAAAACAAGTACTCAAAATGTATTATGATGTCTCATTATTTTTTTATGAGACTCATTATTATAGGAAAAATGTAATACTTAACAAGTTATCTCATCAAATGATAAATATATAAATCTTGATTTTCAATTTAGATCTTTAAATGATGCTCATATTTAATTTTATTTGATATAACACAAATATATATATATATATAGCCGTGTCGCGGTGTCTTATGTTTTGGACATTGTCGGCGTCCGAGGTTCGTGTCGTGTCCGGTGTCCGTGTCAATGTCGGTGCTTCATAGCTCCTAATCGATGCTCTAAAAGATCACTCTTCTCCCTTTCATGATTTACATGGCTATTAGCCTGACTATTCTACCCTTAGAATTTTTGGGTGTGCCTGTTTTCCTTTTCATCCACACTACAATCAACATAAACTCCAATTCAGATCCACTGAATGTGTTTATCTTGGGCTTTCTCCTCAACATAAAGGCCACGAGTGCCTTGCTCCAAATCGCAGAATTTACATCTCTAAAGATGTTCTCTTCAATGAAGGCAAGTTTCCCTATCCTACTTGTGGAAAAGTGATTGTATTTTCACTTGATACAAAAACTGACTACATGAGGGGGTATAAATAGGACAAGGAAATTAATTCTGTACAATCAAATGGGGCTGGAAATCAGGAAACTGATTTTCCCTATAAATGCTATCACTAAAAAAAGGAATATAATTGAAACGGAAATCCCAATTAATAAATTCTAATAATTGTACAAATCAGAATCATGGGATTCTGATTTAATCTCGCAATCAACACTCCCCCTCAATCTGGGTGGTAGATGTCTATCATGCCCATATTGGATCTGATATTCTCATATGTATTTCTTGGGAGAGCTTTAGTTAGGATGTCTCACTTTTTGGTTGCACGATGGTACATGATCAATACTTATAATGCCATGATCAATCTTCTCCTTTATAAAATGTCGGTCAATTTCCACATGTTTTGTTCTATCATGGTGAACTGGGTTCTTTGCAATGCTGATGGCAGCTTTGTTGTCACAAAATATCCTCATGGTGTAATTGGTTTGAATTTTGATTTCGTCCAGCATCTTCTTCAGGCAAATTCCTTCGCAAATACCTAGTGCCATGGCTCAATTCAAACCTTCTTCAGACCGCTTCTAGCTACCACAGACTGTTTCTTGCTTCTCCAAGTAACCATGTTTCCCCACACAAAGGAACAATAGCCAGTAGTTGACTTTCTGTCTGATGTACAACCAGCCCAATCTGAGTCAGTATATACTTCAATACCCCTTTTTGAGTTTTTTCTGAAGTGAAGACCTCTCCCTGGTGTACCCTTAAGGTACTGTAGGATTCTGTTCACAGCTTTCATGTGAGCTTCGGTAGGATTTGTCATGCAGCGACTTGCCATGCTTACAGCAAATCCAATATCAGGCCGAGCGTGAGTTAGGTAGATTAACTTCCCAACTAGGCTTTGGTACCTATCTTTGTCAGCTAGAGGACCTTCTTTGGGGCTACTTCTGCTTACTGATTCCATAGGAGTATTGGCAGCCTTACACCCAAGCATTCCGGTCTCTTGGAGTAAGTCTAGGGTGTATTTCCTTTGAGAGACATATATTCCCTCCTTTGTTCGAGCTACTTCCATCCCTAAAAAATACTTAAGCTGTCCCAAGTCTTTGACTTCGAACTCCCTAGCTAAGAGTTTCTTCAAGTGCTTGATTTGATCATGATCATCTCCTGTGATAACAATGTCATCAACATACACAATGAACAAAGTTACCTTACTTTTCGAGGAGTGCTTGACAAACATAGTGTGATCGGATTGGCCTTGAATGAATCCATCTTCTTTGACAACTCGAGTCAGTCTATCAAACCATGCTCTTGGAGATTGCTTGAGGCCATACAAAGATTTTCGGAGCTTGCACAACTTGTTTAGGGTGCTGGACGATTCAAGTCCCGGGGGAATTTGCATGTAAACTTCCTCTTCTAACTCAACATTTAGGAAGGCGTTTTTAATGTCTAGCTGGTGTAGTGGCCAATCCAAGTTTGCAGCCAAGGATAGTATGACCCGTACTGAATTAAGTTTGGCCACTGGAGCAAATGTCTCTTCATAGTCTATGCCATATGACTGGGTGAATCCCTTTGCTACTAACCGAGCCTTGTACCGGTTTATGCTCCCATCAGCATTGTATTTGATGGAGAATATCCACTTACAACCAACCTGCTTCTTCCCTTCTGGTAGGGCAGTGATTTCCCAAGTGTTATTTTTAATCAACGCATGAACCTCTTCTGTTACAGCTGCTGCCCACTCAGGTTGTTGGATTGCTTCTTGAATATTTCTTGGAATATGGGTGCTGTCAAGTGCTGCTACAAATGCCCTGTACCCTTGTGATAATTTCCCATAGGACAAATATTTTTCAATGGGATGTTGAGTACAAGTTCTCACCCCTTTTCTTAATGCAATAGGGATTTCACTGTCAGTTATCTCATATGAACGGGTATTGAGTTAGGAACAGTATTACCTGAGGAGATTTCATTTTCTAGAGCCTGGTTGGATTCATGGCTTTGCACTGGAGCTGTGTTTGACTCTACCACCTGTTTGTTTTTTCTCCTCCTAGAGTAAACTTTCCAGTCAGCTTCTTGTGCAGTCTTTTCTACAGGTGCAGTTTCAAGGATAGGTTCGACTGGTTCTGTTGGTGTGGAATTTTCAGGTTCTGCTGGTGTGATTTCAGGGACAGGTGGTGTGGAATTTTCTGGTTCTGCTGGTATGACTTCAGGGACAGGTTGGGCCATCTGAAAATCCAAAAATTGGAATTCTGTTGTTTCGTTCGGGATTAAGGTCTTCTCCCCCTGAATTCCAACTTTGGAGTAATACGGCTGATTCTCAAAGAAAGTCACATCCATAGTGTGGTAAAATTTCCTGGTTGTGGGGGAGTAACACCTGTATCCTTTTTGGTGAGGTGAGTAGCCAAGAAAAACACATTTGATGGATTTTGGGTTGAGTTTGCTGCGGTGAGGGTTTAGGTTGTGAACAAAGGCTGAGCATCCAAGTATTTTCAAAGGGATTGAAGAGAGAATTCTGCTGGTTGGAAAAAAGGTTTGGAGAGTGGAATAAGGGGTGTCAAAGCTGAGGATATGGGAAGGCATCTCATTTATGAGATAGGTGGCTGAGAGGATAGCTTCCCCCCAAAAATGTTTTGGTACATTTGTGGCTAGCATGAGAGATCTTGTTACTTCCAGTAGATGCCTATTTTTTCTCTCTGCGACCCCGTTTTGCTGGGGAGTATCTACACATGAACTCTGGTGTACAATTCCATGAGTTTTAAGGTAGGACTCTATTGCTGAATGAAATTATTCGCGGCCATTGTCAGTTCTGAGCACCTTAATTTTTGTTTGGAATTGGGTTTGCACCATAGTGTGGAAAAACTCAAATATTTTTCCAACTTCTGATTTTTCTTTCATAAGAAATACCCATGTGACTCTTGTGTGGTCATCAATAAAAGTAACAAACCATCTAGCACCAGTAATGTTGTTGACCTGGGATGGCCCCCATACATCACTGTGAATTAAGGAGAAGGATTGAGAGGGTTTATATGGTTGAGGTGAATATGTGCTTCGAGTATGCTTGGATAACTGACACACTTCACATTGAAAATTCCTTTTATTTTTATTGAATAATGACGGAAACATTTTCTCCAAGTACATAAAATTTGGGTGACCTAATCGATAGTGCCATAACATTACAGACTCCTCATTATTTGGAGAAACCACTGCACAATAATTGGCTTTGAGTTCTCTTGAGGAATCTTCAACTTGCAGGTAGTAGAGTCCAACACACTCTTTAGCATTGCCAATCATCTTCCCTGACTCCAAAATCTGAAATTCACACAGATTAGGGAAAAATTTAGTGACACATCTCAAATCTTTGGTCAGTTTGCTAATAGACAGCAAATTGCATTCAAGTTTGGGCACATACAGTACAGAATCCAGAGTAATATTTTTTGAAATAACAACTGAACCTGTACCAGTAACCTTTGACAAGGTACCATCAGCAATCCGAACAGTGGAGTTATTATGACAGGGAGAATAATTATCAAATACTGTTATATCTCCAGTCATGTGATCCGAGGCTCCAGAGTCTATGATCCATGATTTTAATTTTCCTTTGCTAGTGTGTAAAGCATGCAAAAAGTTACCTTTATGAGCTACTGCAGCTGTACCACTTTTCCCTACAGTAAACATAGTCTGCTGGAGCATTTTCTGCAAAGCTTCCATTTGTTCTTTGCTGAATGGAGATGGATCATGTTTGTCCTCCACTTCTTGTGGGTTATGCGCTGCATTGCCTCTGCTTTCCATGTTGCGGAATGGTTTTGCTTCTGACAGCTTCCCGTGAATGATCCAACAAGTGTCCTTGGTGTGACTAGTTTTCCTGCAATGTTCACACCAGGGTCGGTTCCTCCTTTGAACTGAACTTGCTAGACGAAATGGATTTCCTTTCGCTGCCATTGCTGAACTTTCGATAGATGGGGATGAAGTCGAGTTTCCCAACATGAGTTTCCTCCTACTTTCTTCTCTTCTCACTTCTGAGAATACTTCTCGAATTTTCGGAAGTGGTTTGGTTCCAAGAACCCTTCCACGCACTTCATCAAGATCCTTGTTAAGCCCCAATAGAAATTTGTAGATTCTATCCTTCTCTACCAGCTCTTTGTACTTTTTCTTGTCATCAGTACAATTCCATTCTACCTCTTCATATGTATCTAGTTGCTGCCAATGTCGACTGAGGGTGTTGAAATATTCAGTGACAGAAGAGTTACCTTGTTTCAGGTCATGGAGAAGGCTTGTAACTTCGAAGATGGCAGATGTGTTGTCCACATTGGAGTATGTCTCTTTTACTGCATCCCACATATCTTTGGCAGTATCATAGAACATGAAATTTTCTCCTATTTCATTTGTCATGGTATAGAGGAGTCATGACATGACTAAACTGTTTTCCAATTGCCATTTTTGGAGGCTAGGTTCTCCCTTCTTGGGTTCTTTGGAGTCTCCTGTGACGTAGCCCTCTTTTCCCTTTCCTTGGAGGAAGATTCGGACAGACCTCTCCCATTGGAGGTAGTTTTGGCCATTCAACTTGTGGCTAGTGATGAGAGGCGCGGTCCCTTCGATTGAGCTGGCAAGAGTTGTGCCAGTCCCCTTGGGCGTGTCCTCTGGTTTTTCCCCTTCCATGGCTGGGTCGGTGATAGGGACTAGGGATGGTTCAGATCAAGCTCTGATACCATGCGGAAAAGTGATTGTATTTTCACTTGATACAAAAACTGACTACATGAGGAGGTATAAATAGGACAAGGAAATTAATTCTGTACAATCAAATGGGGCTGGAAATCAGGAAACTGATTTTCCCTATAAATGCTATACTAAAAAAAAGGAATATAATTGAAACGGAAATCCCAATTAATAAATTCTAATAATTGTACAAATCAGAATCATGGGATTCTGATTTAATCTCGCAATCAACACTACTCTTTTCACTTCTTCCACTTTTCCATCTCTTCTTGAAACTACCTACTCGTCTTTTACACCCATTCCACATTATCCTTTACTCTCTCCAACTCCCTTTATCTTGATAACCATTCTCCTACTCCTCTAACTGTACATTCTGGTTCTAGTCATTCCTCTCTAGAAACTGCAGCACAGTCCACTTCTTCACCATCTCCTCCTAATCCTAGAAACATTCACTCCATGATGACCAAATCCAAAACTGGTCACCTCCCTCCCCGTGTCTTCCCCACTCATTTGGAACCTACTTCTGTTAAAGCTGCCCTATCCAGCCCACAGTGGCTTGTTGCCATGAAGGATGAGCACAATGTCCCCGGTCCATCTTCCCCCAGATAGGAAGGCTATAAGGTGCAAATGGGTCTTTAGGATTAAGGAAAATCCTGATGGAAGTATCAACAAATACAAAGCCTGGCTAGTTGCCAAAGGCTTTCACCAACATAGCTTCGACTTTCATGAAACTTTTCCCGTGGTAAAGTCGGTTACCATTCGAATTGTGCTCACTCTTGCCCTCACACATAATTGGGCAATCCAACAAATTGATGTGAACAACGCTTTCCTAAACGCAATCCAGCTCGGGCTCGTGTATTTTCTTTGTCCGTGTTAGAGTATAGGAAATATACGGGCCCATTGTAAGCCCATTGTAACTAAGCCTAGGCCCATTGTTAGAGCAGTTAAGCTTAGGCTACAGCTATATAAACATGCACAGTGTAAACTTCTTCTCAGAATGAAAAATATATCAATTCTGCAATTCTGTTTTTCATCTTCTCCATTCTCTCAATTCTTCTCTCAACTCTATTATGGTATCACGAGCTCCTTTTCTGGGGCCTCACTCTGAATCCAAATCCATGGCGGTGACAACCAATCCCTTCGACAATGCAGCTAACGGAGCCTCCACTCAGGTCGCCGGAGCTGTTCCCTCCTCCTCCTCCTTCAATCCACCTCTTTCTGTAAAGCTTGATGATCAGAACTTCCTCCTGTGGAAGCAACAGGTCGAAGCTGTCATCATTGCGCATAAACTCCATCGCTATGTCGTAAGCCCTAGTATTCCACCGATGTACAACAACGAGCAAGATCGAGCCCTAGATATTCGGTCTGAAGCTTATCAGTTATGGCTGGTGCAAGATCAGATGCTATTTACGTGGCTCCTAAGCTCAATTTCGCCTTCTGTACTTCCGCGCTTCATCAACTGCAAGCAATCGTGGCAGATTTGAGACAAGGTGCACAAATTCTTCCACTCGCACCTGCGTGCCAAGATTCGCCAATTTCGCTCCGAGTTGAAAAATACAAGGAAAGGATCGCGTTTGATTACCGAATATCTCATGCGTATTCGAGCCCTAGTTGATTCGTTGCAAGCAATCGGTGATCCTGTTTCAGAGCAAGATCACATCGATACGATTCTTGAAGGCTTGCCTGAAGAATTCAACTCGTTCATCATGATGATCTATGCTCGTGTAGATCCTGTATCCGTGGATGACGTTGAAGCCTTGTTAATCGTTCAGAATGCTCAATTTGAGAGGTACAAGCAAGATCTCTCTTTGTCTTCTTCGGTTTCTCTCAATTTAGCTCACACTGATTCGATTAACACGTCTACTCATTCTCAACCTGGTTCCGAGGTGAATTCGAGCCGTGGTGGCTACTCTAACCGAAGCAGAGGACGTGGTGGACGTAGCCGTGGCGGTCGTGGCCGCGGAGGCCGAAGCAATGGTGGTGGTGACAGGCCTACTTGTCACCTTGCCATAAATATGGCCACGATGCCTATAATTGCTGGCACAGATTTGAACATGACTTTGTTCCTCAGCCTCCTCCACTTTCCTCAACACCTCAGGTTGCGTAGAATTTTCCTCAAGGAGCTCCTAGACCTCAGACTCAGTTCCCTGTGTCGCTGCCTCCCAGACCACCCCAGGTTCATCATGATCAACCATCTGCGTTCGTGGCTGCTCAGTCCTATCAGTGTCCTCAGACTCAGTATGGCTCCCCTACTCAAGAATTTTCAGTCAATCAAATGTGGTATCCAGACTCGGGAGCTTCTCATCACATCACTGCGGATCCTCAGAACATGACTCATGGCACTAATTTTGGAGGCCAGGACCAAGTTCTCATGGGGAACGGGCAAGGTCTTCCTATTCATTCCATTGGCTACTCTAAAGTCACCTCTTCTAGTCACCCACACACCACCTTGTCTTTAAATAATTTACTCTTAGTTCCTAGCATAACCAAAAATCTGGTCTCAGTGTCCAAATTTGCTAGGGACAACAATGTCTTTTTTGAATTCCATCCTTACACTTGTTTTGTTAAATCACAGGGATCTAACACAGTCATTCTTGAAGGCTCTCTAGGCAGTGATGGGCTGTATTGTTTCAAGCACATCAATGTACTCAAGGAGTCCTCCTCACTTGTCTCAACAACTAGTTCCTACTGCAACTCAAATAATGTCAATACTTCTACTCTTTCAGCCAATATGTACACAAATACTGTTTCCAATTCCTTTGTGACATGGCACAATAGGTTAGGCCATGCTCACCCCACTGCTATAAAAATGGTTATGCAATTGTGTAATGTTCCCTGTTTAAACAAAATAAATACTGAACTTTGTTCTGCTTGTTGTTTGGGTAAGTCTCACAGACTTTTTGCCCCTCCCTCTCCCACTATACATGCCATAACCTTTGAGTTGATTCACTCGGACCTATGGGGTCCAGCACCTATAACATCTTCAAATGGCTACTCCTACTATATAGCCTTTGTTGATGCTCACACTAGATATTCTTGGATTTACTTCCTAAAGAAGAAGTCAGACTCCCTCACTGCTTTTAAACAATTTCATGCCTTAGTTAAAACTCATCACTCTGCAAACATTAAGGCTCTCCAATCTGATTGGGGAGGTGAATTTAGATCATTCACTAATCACCTTGCTGAGCTGGGTATTGTCCATAGACTTACTTGCCCACACACTTCCCACCAAAATGGGACTGTTGAAAGAAAGCATCGACAAATTGTTGAAATGGGGTTGGCTTTACTCTCTCATGCCTCCCTCCCTATGACCTATTGGGATCACATCTTCACCATGGCTGTTCATTTAATAAACAGGCTACCCACTGCTGCCTTTTCAAACTTTTCCTCTCCTTACCATGCTCTGCACAACACTATCCCTGACTATTCTACTCTTAGAACCTTTGGTTGTGCATGTTTCCCCTTCCTCAGACCTTACAACAAGCACTAGTTGCAGTATAGGTCCAGTGAGTGTGTTTATTTGGGAATCTCTCCTCAGCATAAAGGTCACAAATGCCTTGATCCCTCTGGTCGCATCTATGTGTCCAAAGATGTACTGTTCAATGAAAATCGCTTCCCTTATCCAGCTTTATTCCACAGTTCCCATTCTTCCTCTCAGTCTGCTAACACCACTTTTTCATCCACCATTCCTATCCTTCTGACACCTCCTTTGAATCCTATCCCTCTTAATCAATTTCCTCCCCAGCCATCTAATTCTAATGTTCCTTCAGAGTCCTCTAGTCAGCACAACTCCCCTTTGCACTCTCCCTTCACCAATGACCCATTTGATCTGTCCCGTGTTAACTCTGTCCAGTCTTCATCTTCGGGTCATTCTCAGTCTCAAGGTCAGTCTGTTAGCCCTGTAGCCTCTCAAGGTCAGTCTGTTAGTCCTGTAGCCTCTCAAGGTCAGTCTGTTGGCCCTGTAGCCTCTCCTTCTCCCATCTCAGAAGGTGTTGCACCTAACTCACCTGCAGGCTCCCAATCTGCTCACTCAGGATCATTCAGTCCTGTTCCGGAGCTCCCCTTTCATCCCATGCTCACTAGGTCCAAGACAGGATGTCTCCCTCCTAGACTCTATCTCACTCACATGGAACCCCACTCTGTCAAGCAAGCCTTGTCTAGTCCCGAATGGCTGTCTGCCATGAAAAATGAGCACTCAGCCCTTTTGAAAAATCAAACTTGGTCACTGGTGCCTCTCCCTCCCAACAGGAAGGCAATTGGGTGCAAATGGGTCTTCAGGATTAAAGAAAATCCTGATGGCACCATCAACAAATATAAGGCAAGACTTGTTGCCAAAGGGTTCCATCAGCAGCATGGCTTTGACTTTCATGAAACTTTCTCACCTGTCATCAAGCCAGTCACTATCCGGATCATTCTCGCCATGGCCTTAACATCCAAGTGGGTTATTCAGTAGATAGATGTTAATAATGCCTTCCTTAATGGCCTGTTGAATGAGGAGGTGTACATGACACAACCTCCTGGCTTTGAATCTGAGGACAAATCTCTAGTGTGCAAGCTTCACAAAGCCCTCTATGGCCTCAAACAGGCCCCAAGGGCATGGTATGAGAGACTCACTAACACACTGCTGAACTTCGGGTTTATGATTAGCAAATGTGACCCATCACTCTTTGTCTACAACAAGGGAGCAATCTGTCTGTATGTGTTGGTTTATGTGGATGATATCATCCTCACTGGGTCTTCACCTTCTCTTATTCTTTGAGTTAATCGGAAACTGAATGCAACCTTTGCTCTCAAAGAGCTTGGCAGCTGGACTATTTCCTAGGGGTAGAAGTGAAGCACCTTCCTAATGGCAGCATTCTTCTCACTCAATCCAAGTACATCGGGGACCTTCTCCCAAAGCAAACATGCTTTGAGTCGAAAGGAATCTCTTCCCCCATGATCAAAGAATCGCAAGATGAGTAAATTTGGCACCGATTCCATGGCGGATCCTACCCTCTACAGGTCAATTGTGGGGGCTCTGCAAGATGCAACTCTCACTGCACCGAGATTGCCTTTAGTGTCAATAAGGTCTCGCCGAGTTCATGTCCCATCCTTTGGACTCCCACCGGCGCAGTGAGAAAGAGGATATTGAGATATCCGAAGGGCTCTCTACACTATGGGCTTCTTCTAAAACCTGCAGTCCGAGCCACACCCTTCTCTATCACCGCCTCTTTGTGATGCTGATTGGGCCAGTGACCCGGATGATAGGAGATCCACTTCTGGTTCATGCATCTATCTAGGTCCCAATCTGATTTCCTGGTGCTCCCGCAAGCAACAACTGGTTGCTAGGTCAAGTACTGAGGCTGAATACCGCGGCATGGCTAACACCACAGCTGAGATCTTGTGGATCATGTCCTTACTCACTGAACTAAAAGTCCCTTTTCTCACTCCCCGGCTTCTGTGTGACAACCTAAGCACTGTCTCTATTGCTCATAACCCTGTATTGCATGCCAGGACCAAGCACATTGAGTTGGACATCCACTTTTTGCGTGAAAAGGTGTTGTCTAAAGTTCTATCAGTTGTTCATGTGCCAAAGATCGTAAGCAGCTTTGGCTGACTGCTTTACTAAGCCACTTCCTTCCTCCAGATTCACTGACATCAGAACCAATCTCAATGTTGTTGCTGCTCCTCAACCATCTTGAGATTGCAGGGAGGATGTTAGAGTGTAGGAAATATACGGGCCCATTGTAACTAAGCCTAGGCCCATTGTTAGAGCAGTTAAGCTTAGGCTACAGCTATATAAACATGCACAGTGTAAACTTCTTCTCAGAATGAAAAATATATCAATTCTGCAATTCTGCTTTTCATCTTCTCCATTCTCTCAATTCTTCTCTCAACTCTATTAGTCCGTAACTTGGTTTCATGGTGCTCTAAGATGCAACCACTGGTTGCCCAGAAGCAGAATACAATAGTACTGTGGCAGAACTTACATGGATCCAATCACTCCTCATTGACTTGGTCATTCCCTTTGCAACTCCCAAGCTTTTCTGTGACAACCTTAGTGCTGTCTCTGTGGCCCACAATCCTGTACCTCACACCCGCACCAAGCATATTGAGCTGGAAATTCGTTTTGTGCATGAAAAGGTCCTTGCTAAGGCACTATCAGTTCATCATGTTCCCAGTGCAGATCAGCTAGCAGACTCTCTCACAAAACCTCTGTCTTCCTCTCAATTTGCAGCTCTAAGGACCAAACTCAATGTGGTTCCTGCTCAGCAACCACCTTGAGCTTGTAGGCGGGCTAACAGAGTATAGTAGTATAGCTTTGCAATCAGTTGTACCATAACCGAATGTGCTGAGTCAACACCTATTCGGTTATGATGATTAGTTAGATTCTGTTAGTCTTAGCTGTTAAAGTTAGTTAGCATGAACAGGCTATAAATAGCCTCTTGTACTCACTCTGAAATTCAGAATTGAAATACAAGATTCAAAATCATTTTCCTCTCTCTCTCTCTCTATCATTCTACCTTCTCTTCGTTTTTACTCAAGCATCATATCCCATGTTAAGTTGTGCTGAATGCATTATTTCAATATGTTGCTTTGGTGTTTGGCTAAAATAGATGGAAAGGTAGGGAAACAATTGTAACTGTGGTTTTGTCATGCAGAATTCAAAACTGTCTAGTTATGGATCAAAATCCCGTTATAATCCTGCTAAGGCAAGAGAATCTGCTGTTGTTTCTAGTGCCTCAGCAAAGTCACCATCCTCATGGGAGAAAGTATCATCTTCGTTACTTTTTTTCTTTCATAGCGTTCATTGCTTTTTAAAGACTTCTAACTTTCGGAAATCAATGTACTGGTTTGTTTTTGAATTTAACTCAGTTTATTTTTTTGCTTTTATCTTCCAAGGTGTATTGGCTTTCCATTGATTATCTTCTTGTCGCCAAGTCAGCTGTTGTAAGTAGCAGATTGTACTTCATTTCTCTCTCTCTCTCTTCAGTTTTAAATTTAGGTTCCTCTTTTATCTTTTCTTTTTCCTCGTGTTTTTTTTGTTGTAAATTTTGATCATATGTGCTTTTCTTTTGTTTTATAGAGTTGCGGATCATATTTTACATCAGTGATGTATGTGGAACATTGGTGCGAGGAGCACTTTAAAGGTATGACAGTTGGAGGTCCAGATTTCTCCCACAACGAAATGGTAAGTTATACACTTATACTAAATATTTTTGTATTTGGTGCTGTTTTTTCGCTTTAGTTGGATTATTTTATATGTTGCACTATTTGAAGGCATTCAATTTTTATACCAATGGACCTTTGGCATGTACAAGTAGTTAATGGAGATTGCCTAGGTTCATATTCGTGTCTGTAACTAATTTACATCTTTTCATTTTATCGGTTTTCTGCACATCAGTTGCCAGATCATATTGAAATACTAGTCTCGGCAGTTACTAGAATCAATGAACCTGATAGCTTGTATGGAATCCTTCAATCTCACAAGGTTAGTCAGCATAATCATTCGTTATTGTAGTTTACTTATTACTTGAAAAAATTGAGACTTATGAGAGTAAGATTTGTGGAAATGCTTAAGTGAGAAAAATACTTAGCTGCTGATATATTTATTCACTTGATGAAAAATGTACTCCTATTTACAATAAATAATTTCACTAATACCTAAGCAACAATGAGCTAATTCTTAAGCATAAATATCTCTAGCTATTTCCTAGGATATGAATTACAATACTCTCTTGATTTTTCCAGTAGTTTCTTTTCCATAACTAACTGGTGCATAATATGCTTTCAAGAACTCAATGAACCTAAAATCTTAAGCTTCCTTTCAAGTGCAGGGCTGCAGGCCCAGGAATTTTTTTTCTTTAAAATGACTGTGTACAGTTTAATTGACTATACTTATGCTAGTTACAGTCTGTTGTACAGCTGCAGTACAACTAATATTTTAATGCCACAGCTATATACAACTTTTATTTACACATATATAAAAACATGTGACTAATAATCTTATACGGATTTATCATGGTTGCAGTACTTATTTAACATCTTAATTCTTCGATTTCCCACCATCCTGACAGAGGAGGTTTAAATTATGATGAAAAAACAAACATAACTTTTGCGTATTTCTAGTAATAAAAACACCAAACAAATATATCTGATTCAATGAGCGAACAATGTTAAAAAAATGACAGTGAGTTTTGAGCTTCTAAAGAACATGACAAACAATGGGATGAGGTGACAGATTATCAGGCCTTGTTATCCACAACAGGTTAATTCGAAAACTGTGAAAGCCACTGGGCCAAGGAAAGCCTTCATTTTGGAGAAAATATTCCTTGGATAGCATAGTTTTCCTTGTTTCTTTGTGGATTTAGGCTCACAAATGTTCTTTCACCGGTATATGTTTTGGTTTGTTGCCATTCTTTCTGATTTTCTTTTCATATGGGTTGGTGTAAATGATAGTTGATTTCTCAAGTAATCACGATGGAGCATGAAGGAAACTGGGGAAAGGCCCTTGAGTACTATGACTTGCAAGTGCGATCAGGTGTCTCAGTACAGAAGGATGGCAGTTCTAGAAGTTTGTCATTGGAACAAACTGGAGTAGCAAATCTTTCATCTTTTGCCTCGGAGGTAGATGAGATGAGGCAGAGTAGACCTTACAAAGGGTTGATTAGGTCACTGCAGCAGATTGGTTGCACACATGTGCTTGACTTGTATTGCCAAGGGTTGACTTCAAGCAAGGACCAGCTTCAGCATGATTTAGAGTTTGCTGAATTGCAGTATGAATCTGCCTGGCGTGCTGGGAACTGGGATTTCTCTTTACCATGTATAGGAGCTAGTTTCCCGCCTTCAACTCAGAATATCAAATATGATCATTTCAATCAAAATTTGCACAGGTAATATGATTTGGATTTATTCTTATGTTGATTTTAGATTGGAATCTTTTGAGATCCCTGTTATTCCACCTGTATGTGTCTACGTTTCAAATGTCCAGTCCTAGTGTGAGGGAGGGGTGTTGAGAGTCCCAAATCGGTTAGGGATATGGCTTAAGTAGTGCTTATAAGGCTTTGGCAATTCTCACCTTACAAGCCGGTTTTGTGGGGTTGAGTTAGGCCTAAAGCTCAAAATTTTAAGAGAATCCATTGGTCAAGTGTTCAATCTTTTAGTTTTGGGTGGGAGAGTTAAGGAGTGGAGTGATAAGGAGGTTGAGGGGTCAAACCTCAAATCCCACCCACTAACAAAAATACTAACATTAACATGCTAACATTTGCCTATCAAAAAAATAAAATAAAAAATCTTTTAGTTTTGTATTTTACTGAAATATTTAGTAAAATAACATTGTTTTGGGAAACTTGGAATTAAGGAATTCTTGATTGAAATGTCCATTTTACAAAAAAATGGTTACTCATTAAACAATCTCTCTAAATATTATTGACATGTCAAGTAGTTAATTTTTCCTAAACCGCTATACTTTTAACAAGAAATCCTTTTTCCCTATTGTAATTTTCCTTTTTTTCCGGATGAGTTCAAGTTAATAAAAAATAATAAGGATTTATGAGGTTGAAATAGGAAAAGGCCATGATTTTCCAACTAATCAGAGTGCTGCACAGTCAAAACTCTCTTAAGAATCTTCCTTTTCTGAATGCAAAATTATTTCTTTTCTAATTTACAAGGAAGCCATCGTAAATTAAAGTATTATATGAAAATCCACATGTATTCATACCAGTGTTATTAAACTCGGACCGAACCGGCCAGTCCGACCGGCTCGGCCGGAAACCAGACCTATGTCCGGTCCGAGTAGCATATCAGACCGCTTAAGTCACCGAGGCGGAGCTGACGCCACCAAACCGCGGTTGACTCGGTTGGTTGAACCGCGGACCAGACTCGCTGGTTTCTCACGCGCTCCACTCACGCTCCTGTCGCTTGACCGGTCCCGCACGCGCTCCTGGACGCTTGACGAATCACGCACGACATATATGTATTTCCCAAAGACTGAGACAGAGACAGCAAAAAACTATTCTTTCTTCAAACATTCTAGTGGCCCTACACAACAATCTGAAAATTGTACAGGCCCCTGCACCCTTGCAGCAAACCAGCTCCGAGATCAAATAAAAGAAGTGACATAATTATAATATTAACTCAAAAAGAGG
Organism: Sophora flavescens; assembly: GCA_030762895.1. Lineage (NCBI taxonomy): Eukaryota > Viridiplantae > Streptophyta > Magnoliopsida > Fabales > Fabaceae > Sophora > Sophora flavescens. The sequence goes on along the minus strand of CM061069.1, from coordinate 79,737,172 downwards.
AAAAACAGAGGAAGAGAAAGGGAGAATGGGAGAGGAAAGAATATGAAAAACAGAGGAAGAGATTAGAAGAGAAAAACAAAGGGGAAAGAAGAGAATGGAGAAAACAAAGGAAGAGACATTACCTGAGAGACTGAGAACGTCGGGCGTCGGGCGGAGATGATGGAGGCAGAGTACGTGACGAGGCCGAGGCTTGGGCGCGGAGCCGTTGCGTGACTGAAGACGAAAGGTCGGAGACAGAGATTGAGTACGTGTTTGAGTGAGAGATATGGCTTGAAATACCCTTAAAATCAATTACTTACGTAATTAAAGGAGTGGACTTCTCAAAAAAGGGTGGGTCGGTGGACTCGGTGCTGACCCTTTGAATTTCCAGAGTTTAAAAAAAGAAAAAAACACTTAAAATGCCAAACTTCCGATATTTGATGACTCGGGCGATATAGCGATGTCCGATATATCGAACGATATGCCTCCCAAATCGGAATGCACATATCATATTGAGGCCTTGAAAATCGGATACGATATACCAAGATATGGGTCGATATGCTGATATTTGACAACACTGGTCCTTCACAGATTCCAAATATGTCTTCAAAGCCAGGAGAGCTATCCATGTATACCTCTTCCTCTCGGTCACCATTGAGGAAGGCATTTTTCACATCCAATTGGTGCAGAGGCCAATCTAAGTTGGCAGCAAGAGATAAGAGAATTATGATACTATTCAACTTTGCAACAAGAGCATTTGTCTCTGAGTAGTCTATACCATAGGTCTGAGTGAAACCCCTAGCAACCAAGTGCGCTTTGTATCTTTCCACCAAACCATCTGAGTTATACTTCTGTGAAAACCCAATATAGCCCAGTGTTTTTTCCAGCTGGTATAGTTATAACTAGAGCTGGCAAAATTATCCGCAATCCCATTTTGTTGGGGTGTATTAGCACAAGAACTTTAATGCATAATCTCATTTTCAAGAAAGAAATTCCCTAAGGCATGGTAAGGTATTCTTTTCCATTCTCACTTCTGAAGACTTGATTATTTGTTTGAAATTGATTCTGCACCATTTGGAAAAAATTCTTGATAGCTTGAGCTACCTCAGAATTTTCTTTTAACAATAACACCCAAATAAGTGTTTTAATTATCTAAAGCTTGGGTGGCCTAAGCGTAAATTCCAAAACATAATATCATCATTGCTATTAGAAATTAAAAATGATTCAAAGCAAGAACTTATTGGTTGGGATTGTTTCTTTGATCAAAGTCCATCGTCAAAGTTGTATAGTCCTCCACTTTCCTTAGCACTACCAATCATCTTCCCCGAGTTCAAATCCTGAAAGACACAATGAGGAACATGAAGGACATCTTCGTGAGTTAACATTGGAGATAGGACAATAGAACCTTTCCGTGCATTACCTAAGAGAGTTATCTGCAATGTAAATTTTCTGGTTAACTGCACAAGGACGATAGGAAGAGAAAAAACTAGACTCTCCTTTCATGTGATCAGTGGCACCTAAATCAACAATCCAAATATGGTTGGAATTGACACTAAGAAAGGCATCGATAACTATCAAATATCCAAACACACGAGTATTTCTGAATAGCTTGAGTGAATAATGCACTCAGCAAAAGATATATTTATATAGCTGATTTACACAGGAAATAGCATGCTAAATACAATTTACAAGGTAAATAACTATGCTGGAATTAAAATGGACGGTAGGACGGTGCAATGTATCTACTTCTATACAATGAACCTAACTACTTGGGAAGGGAAGTCATAAACATTGTTATTTCCAACACTCCCCCTCAAGCTGGTGAATAGGTATTCTCTATTCCCAGCTTGGATAGAATTCTTTCGAATGCAGGGCTGCTTAGTCCTTTAGTTAGAATATCTGCAAGTTGTTCTTGTGAGGGTACGTAAGGAGTACAAATCAAACCACAATCGAGCTTTTCTTTGATAAAATGTCTATCCACCTCGATATGTTAGTTCGATCATGCTGAACAGGGTTATGTGCAATGCTGATTGCAGACTTGTTATCACAATAGAGCTTCATAGGTCCTTCCCACTTAATCTTCAAGTCATCTAGGATAATTTTAAGCCATAATAATTCACAAATACCTTGTGCCATAGCCCGAAACTCAGCTTCAGCACTAGAGCGGGCCACCACATTTTGCTTTTTACTTCTCCAAGTCACTAGATTTCCCCCGAGGAATGTACAATATACCATATCAAATATCCAAACACACGAGTATTTCTGAATAGCTTGAGTGAATAATGCACTCAGCAAAAGATATATTTATATAGCTGATTTACACAGGAAATAGCATGCTAAATACAATTTACAAGGTAAATAACTATGCTGGAATTAAAATGGACGGTAGGACGGTGCAATGTATCTACTTCTATACAATGAACCTAACTACTTGGGAAGGGAAGTCATAAACATTGTTATTTCCAACAATAACTATGGAGCAAGAAGGGGTTTGAGACTCAAGAAGTTTGTACAGTTGCTCTATATGTCCCTCCATAGTTGTCAGTGTCGCCGCCGTCGCCTCCTTCGCCGTGTTCGCCACTAGCCTCAGTTGTGCCTCCTACACCGCCAACTGAGTTGCAGCCTCCGATGCAGCCTCCTGTGATGTTGCTATCAGTAGTGGAGTTGTTGCTATTGTTGTGGGAGGCACCTGTAAGGGCGGGTTTCCAGGAGGTGGGGCACGCCAAGAGGGATGGGGGAAGAGAAATCCAAGATCGAAAAACCTAGAACTATTGATACCACATAGAAAAGCATGTTGTAAAATGTTGTAATTTTATTCATCGGTCATGGAATGCTTAAATAGAAGAAATACAATTAAGCATAATAATCTCCTCCTTGAATTAAGGAAAGAAAATCATTGAAATAAAGGGAAAAATAAAAGACAAGATAATCAGGATCTGATTTGATTTGATTCTCCTACTGTTCCCATCATCTATTTTGTCTTGCTAAGATTCAATTCATGTGCTATTGAATCATTTAGGTTCTAATCATGCTGCTTAGGGGGGTGGGGGGGTAAGCCGCTCACAGGTCTTGACTGGCCAGAATCCCAGACCGTGTTCCCATGCTTATACTTATGGTGAGTAACTATCAATGTTGTTAAGTGAGAGAAAACAGAGGCATAGAGATGATGAAACCGTGTGTCTCAACTACACAACGGAGTCCGATTTATATAGGTTTAATGAAATAAGTACACAATGAATATAGGATATTCTATTCCTATTTACAAGATATGATATGATATGATATGCCTAAACCTATACATTAATTACAAAGATTATAATCATGTTTTCAACACTCCCCCTCAAGGTGGGTCATATAAATCATATGCACCCAGCTTGTTACATAGATAACAAATACGAGGACCTCTCAAAGACTTTGTGAAGGCATCTGCCAGCTGGTCATTGGAGTTGACAAAGCTAGTGGTGATGTCCCCTGATTGGATCTTCTCCCTGACGAAATGACAATCTACCTCAATATGTTTGGTCCTCTCATGGAACACAGGATTAGAGGCAATATGCAATGCTGCTTATCATAGATTAGCGTCATTCGCATAGTCTCCTCAAATTGAAGTTCTTTGAGTCACTGTTTCATCCAAATGGGTTCACAAGTCACTAATGCCATGGCCCTGTATTCAGCTTCTACACTGGACCTTGCAACTACATTATGTTTCTTCCTCTTCCAGGATATCAGGTTTCCTCCAATAAGTACACAATACTCAGAACTAGGTCGCCTATCAATGGGTGAGCCTGCCCAATCGGCATCTGAGTAACCAACTATCTGAGTATGTCCTCTGTCTTCATAAATGAGACCTTTTCCTGGAGCATCTTTAATGTATTTCATGATTCGTATCACGACAACCCAATGGTCCTGACAAGGAGAATTTAAGAATTGGCTTACCACACTGACTGCAAATGAAATGTCTGGACGGTTGACTGTGAGGTAGTTTAATTTCCCAACCAATCTCCTATATCTTCCTAGATCTGACAGTGGCTCCCCCTGATTAGGTAGAAGTTTGACGTTTGGACCCACAGGAGTGTCAACTGGCTTGGCATTCAATAGTCCAGTCTCTTCAAGAATATACATAGCATATTTCCTTTGTGAAATGACTATACCATCCTTAGATTGAGCTACCTCGATACCCAAGAAATAACGGAGCTTACCAAGGTCCTTAGTCTGAAACTGATGAGAGAGATGTTGTTTCACTTGCAGTATGTCATGCTGATCACTACCAGTTATGACAATATCATCCACATAAACAATCAGATAAATGCATCCGTGGGCCGAATGATGATAGAATACAGTGTGGTCAGCTTCACTGCGAACCATACCAAACTGTTGCACTACAGTACTGAATCTACTGAACCAAGCCCGAGGAGACTGTTGAAGACCATAAAGTGATCTGTGAAGCCGACAGACCATGGTAGATGACTCCCCCTGAGCAAGAAACCCAGGTGGTTGCTCCATATAGACTTCCTCTTCAAGATCACCATGTAAGAAGGCATTCTTAATGTCAAGTTGATGAAGAGGCCAGTGACGAATTGCAGCAATGAAGAGGAGAAGCCGAACAGAGGCCATTTTGGCCACAAGAGAGAAAGTATCACCATAATCAAGCACAAATATCTGAGTGTAGCCTTTGGCCACCAAACTTTAAGCCGATCAATCTTACCATTAGGACCTACCTTCACAGTATAAAGCCAGCGACAACCAACTAAAGACTTCCCAGGAGGTAGAGGGACCAATTCCCCGGTACCACTGCTTTGAAGAGCACACATCTCATCAATCATCGCTTGCCGACATTCATGGTGAGATAAAGCTTCACCTGGAGAGTTAGGAATAGAGACAGACGACAAAGAAGAAAGACAAGCATAATGCAAAGGAGAAAGACGATGATAACTCAAAGCAATATAATGGGGAGACGGGTTACGAGTAGATCGTATACCTTTACGGAGAGCAATGGGAAGGTCTAGTTCAGGCGGTGGGGCCGGATCTGGTGAAGGAGTTGGTGTCGGGGAAGAATCAATCATGGCCTCAGGAGCAGGATGAGCAGCAGGTGGAGCGGCAGGAGGATGCACTAAGGTGGGTGGTGGGCGACGATGATAAGTCTGCAGCAGCCGAGCAGCTAGAGGATCCACATGCAAAGTTGTCGGCTGGACAAACTCGAGAGGTACAATAGCCGAAGGAAGAGGAACGACTATAGAAAGTTGCTTGGGAGGTGAGGGAGTCGACTCAAGCTGCTCAGGAGATGAGGGAGTCGACTCGAAGTAAAGGACAGACTCGAAAAAGGTAACATCGGCCGATATAAGGTAGCGTCGAAGAGTAGGAGAAAAGAAATGATACCCTTTTTGGGTCCGATGATAACCAAGGAAGACACACTTGAGTGATCGAGCCAAAAGTTTGTCAAGACCAGGAGCGAGGTTGTGGACAAAACATGTGGACCCGAAAACACGTGGCGGAAGTGAATGAAGAGGAACATGGGGAAAAAGGACCGAGTGAGGTACTTGATCATCAAGGACAGAAGAGGGCATGCAGTTTATAAGATAGCAAGCCATCAAAACAGCATCCCCCGGAATCGAAATGGAACATTGCCATGGAGAAGAAGGGTCCGAGTGGTTTCAATGAGGTGCCGATTTTTGTGTTCGGTAACCCAATTTTGTTGAGGTGTATGAGCACATGACGTTTGGTGAAGAATGCCATTAGAAGCCATAAAAGTTTGAAATTGTTGGGACAAATATTCTCGGGCATTATCACTACGTAAAGAGTGAATTGAGACACCAAACTGAGTTTTAATCTCCTGATAAAACTACTGAAAATTGAAAATATTCAGACCTGTTTTTAATTAAAAATAACCACGTACACCTTGAAAAATCATCAATAAACGTAACAAAGTATTTGGACCCATAAGTAGAAACAGTACGAGAAGGACCCCATACATCTGAGTGAACTAAAGCAAAAGGAGACGGAGCTCATTTATTGACTCGAGCAGGAAACTAACTACGAGTGTGTTTGCCTAGTTGACAGGACTCATAATGCAAACTAGATAACTTGGAGAGACTTGGCACCAATTTCTGGAGTTTGGGGAGACCAGGATGACCCAACTGAGCATGTATGATAAGAGGGGAATCTGTGGCAGAGTAAACCTGAGAGGGGGTGGAGAGCTGGTAAAGGCCATGAGACTCATATCCGGTGCTAATCGTTCGTCCCGAACTCCGGTCCTGCAGGATAACAGTGTCTTTAGTAAAGGTAATCAAACAATCATGAGAACGGGTTAAACGACTAACAGAGAGTAAATTAAAGGGACACCCAGGGACATAAAGGATAGAATCAACTGATAGGGAAGGAAGTGGATGGACGGTTCCAATACCTTGTGATTTGGTTTGAGAACCATTAGCTAAAGTGACAACAGGTAAATAACCCGCTGTAGAAATAGAGGAGAAAAGAGCCTTATTACCGGAGATATGGTCAGACGCACCAGAGTCAAGAACCCAAGGACCAAGAGAGGGTGACTGAGATATGAAAGCAGATGAATTACCGGTGTGTGCAACCAAAGCAGTGGATTCGGAGGACTGTCGATGCTCAAACCACTTGAGAAAATCTTCATAATTAGCCGAAGAGGCCTTAGGAAGACCCATGGTCTTAGGAGGATCTGTGGAAGTAGAGGAAGCCATAAATCAGTAACAAAATGTCCAAAACGACGACAACGCGATACCTGAAAAACCCAAAACGGCGCGCATGCACAGTGTGTCAATAGCAAAAGTGCTTGGATTGGCCTGGGAGTGGTGGCGTTCGAACCGCCGGAGAGAGGCGACCGCCGCACCGAAAATATCGTCCGGAACGGAGCTCCCACGCGCCGGAGGAAGTGGAGCACGTGTGGCTGCGCACAGATCGGGTCTGTAGCGCGTGCGAGCGTGTCTGAAGGCAGCCGGCTGTGAGGTCTGGCCGACTGGACAGATCGGCGGCCGGCGAGTTTGGTGGTGGGGTCATCATCGGCCGGAAAAGACTGATGACGGCGGCGAACGGTGCTGACAGTGCCTAAATGACTGGAAAACGGTGCTGGTATGACGTCACGGCAGCAATAAAGGGGCAAACCGGTATAGGAACATGGTTTGCCAAGAAAGTTTCTCACCGGAGAACAGTGGGTCCACCTGGTAAACACGGTTTTAGGGTTGCCTTTGTCTGGCTCTAGATACCATGTTAAATGAGAGAAAACAGAGGCATAGAGATGGTGAAACCGTGTGTCTCAACTACACAACGGAGTCCGATTTATATAGGTTTAATGAAATAAGTACACAATGAATATAGGATATTCTATTCCTATTTACAAGATATGATATGATATGCCTAAACCTATACATTAATTACAAAGATTATAATTATGTTTTCAACAAATGTAAGCAGGTGCATCTCTTAAAATAGAATTGTTAGGTAGAAGACTTTGACAAACTTTGTAACTTCCCCGTATTTTGTATATATATTTTTAGTGGTAAAATAGTGTTTGTATCTGGTAAGTTAAAGATATATGCAGTGCACTTCACTAGTCAATTTGGAATGATAATCAACATGTAACTTTAGAAAGCATGTCTTTTTCTTGAAAAGTGCCTCTTATTATTCTTATTTTCAGCTGTTTAAGTGCGCTCCAGGAGGGTGATTTGAGTGGTTTCCAGCAAAAGCTAATAGATTCAAAGCAGGTAATCTTTGTTTCCTAAATTCTGTTGACCCGCTTGAGGACTTTACAAATGTTTAATGTGTTCTAGGAGCTTGTGTGGTCTGTTTCTCATGCAAGTGAAGAGAGCACTGAGTACATTTACTTGACTATCACCAAACTACAGGTATCCAATTTTCCAATTTGTAGATCCGTAACATGATTTCTATTGCTACTATATCTATGTTTCCTTTTACCGTCTGCAGAGAGAGCCATGCGATGATGTCTACTAGTATGCAGCAAATCATTAGTAGTAATCCTATTAAATACTGCTTTAGAAATGAGTTTTTGACTATTTTGTAGTTGCCAAATATCTAGATCTTAGAAGATAGCAGCTTCCTTCCTCTAGCAATTAGCTTGCTTCTGTATTTTCTTGTGCCTTTGCTTGTCAAAAACAGAATTAATTCGTAGATACACTTAGGTACTTGAATTGAGGTTTACTCTTCAATTATCAGCACCAGGGATTGAATTTTACTCTTCAAGAACCTTTTGATTCAAAAAGAAGATTTAATGCTTATATATTCATTTAAACAAATAAAATTGGTGAGGCTGGTTTCCTTTTGTCTCCCTTATTATGATCTTTTGGGCAGATGCTTTATCATCTTGGCATGGCTTGGGATTTACGCTGGAGGACTTCTGAAGATCATAGCACAAAGTTCTATCTGCAGAAGCAAAAGGTGTCTCTTGAGCCTGTAATACCTTCCGTTGAACAGGTATTAAGTGTATCTGAGTCCTGCAACTGCATGCCAGAAACATCTTTATTCTCTGTGTAAAATGTAATTTAGAATTCAGACAATGATTACTCAGTCCTTCTTCCCAAGTCTTTTCATAGATTTTGATCCTTGCATTGTTTTTATTGTCAACTAGTTGTCATTGCTGGATATGGATTGGTGCTCAATTTTGCAAAGGATGCAACTTCATATGAATTTGCTAGAACCATTCATAGCATTTCGACGAGTTCTACTTCAAATTTTATGTTGTAGAGATTGTATGCTGCAACACCTTCTGCATTCTGCGTCCACCCTACGTAAGGTACTGTTAGAGATATAAAGTCTATCCTGGACCTCTATCCTTGCTGCCCCCATTCTAAATTAAATTAAATTTCAGCACATAAAGCTGGCCTGTGCATTGTTTGTTTCCACAAGCTTATTGCTTTTGAATGTGTGGGTGAGTTATAGATATAACATTATTATTGATCTCCACCTAACAATTTAAGCTTTTAGGAGAGCTGATCCTTAACAATTACCACGAAGTCTTGATCCAATCCCAGTTTTTTTTTTCCTTCTTATAGGCTATTCTCTGTTTTACAGGGATCTAGGTTTTCTCAAGCAGCTGCTGCTTTGCATGAGTTTAAGTTCCTTTCTGTTGAGACCAAAGAGGAATGCTCATCCTTATATTGGATAGGAAGGGTAAGGGAGTTACTATGACTTGTGTGTGTTTGTTTCTAGATTATAGACAGTAGCTCCTCTTTTCCTCAACATCAATTGTCAGAATATTGATTTACTGCTTTTTCCACTGGAGCACGAATTCAATGAATTACAACTTCACCTTCTGATGACGACGATTTTGAAATATGATTATATATCAAGCATGACTAGCAAGGCACATTAGACTTGTTTTTCTTATGTGGTTTTTTTTTTTTGTGACTAAACCGTTATGCAATATGCTTCATAAGATCAGGTTAGCTTGGTGAAATGGCATTGACGTCCAGTGAGAATGCAATTGTTGCCATTATTATATTGTTAAACATCAGAGAATTTAGAAAAGTGTAATACGCACGTTGTAAAACAGATGATGGCCCAATGGGTTATATATACCTAGATATTAAATGCACACCTATTTACAAGAAACAATTGAACTAAACACAATTTTCCACATTGCACCATCCATAATAATACTGTTTTGTTATTTGGAGATAAGAAAATGGGACAACAATCGACAACTAGTCAGTGGTGTGAAAAAACAATTGAGGGGGGTGAGGCTTCTTTGTGGTGGAGTGACTTGGGTAAGTTAGAAGGAGTAGATTCACAAAAAGAGGGATGGTTAACTAATGGCATTTCGAGGGTGGTAGGCTGTGGGAAGAGCATCTCCTTTTGGAATGAAAAATGGGTAGGTATGGATGCTTTGTCTAACACTTTTCTCAGGCTATATAACATCTCATCGATGAAGGAGGCAAAGATAGATCAAATGGGCACATGGAGGAATGGAACGTGGTGCTGGAAGCTCCTTTGGAGGAGACAGTTATTTGTTTGGGAGGAAGAAATGTTGGGTGACATGATGGGGATTCTAAATGCTTCAAGCTTAAAGGAAAATGTGGAAGATAGCTGGTGCTGGCTGGGAAATTCTAGTCACCCGTTTGCAGTTAACTCAGCATACAAGCTTATAACTTCAGGTGAGGGAGGAACCGGAGGTGATTTATACAAGTTCTTATGGGAAAAGGGCGTTCCACTAAAAATTGGAGCCTTTTGTTGGAGAGCAATCCAAGAAAGAATACCTACTGGGGACAATCTTCTCAAAAGAGGTGTTTCAATAGGTCCTAATTCCTCTTTGTGCAGTTTTTGCTGTTCAGAAGCAGAAACATGCACTCATCTCTTTTTGTCTTGCAAATTCTCATACTTGGTTTGGATGTTAGTGTATAATTGGTTGGGTATTGACACGGTATTGATAAGGGAGTTAAAGAAATTGCTTCTACAACACAGTGGACTATCCTATGCAAGAGGAAACACAAAAGTGTGGAGAATGATTTGGTTTGCTACAGTTTGGTCGCTATGGTTACACCGAAACGAAATCATTTTCAAACAGTCTGTTTTGAGTTTGGAAAAGGTATTAGATCTCATAAAAGTGAGGGCGTGGAGCTGGCATAAAGCATCGACAAAGAGGGGTAGTTTCTCTTTCACTGACTGGTGTCTTAACCCGGTGTGCTGCATCAGTTCTGCAGGATATTTGTGCAGCTAATGGGGGGTTCTTCATCTTGGCTTAGGCTTACTTTTTCTACTTGGCTATGGTTCTTTTACCATATCCTCTAAAATCTGGGCTTCTTTGTCTCTATTTGAGTTATGGGGATTGGAGTGGCCAGGCATTTTGGCATGTAACTAAACTTTAGATCTATGTATATGGGTATAGAGTACCCCTTGTACTCTCTTTAATATATTTTGGCTTATCAAAAAAAAAAGTCACTGACGTTCGACGTGTTGAACTTGGTTAATGTGTATACCAAGACGGGTAACTTATCAACCATCCGCTGAGCTGCATTAACCAAGTTTTTGTACATTATTAACCAAGTTGTCGGTTAACTAGTTATTCCATCAATTACACATATACTCATTAATCAAGTTCAACATGTCATAACCACGATTTTGAACGTTATTAACCAGTTGTTGATTGTTGTCCAATTTTTTAGTTCTAAAACTCCAAATAACATTTTTGATAATGATAATGCACCGTTTACCACTTGAATACTGAAAAATTAAGTAACAAATTGTAGTTTGGAAAACTGCTTGTAGATTGCCATTTTCATATGCTTGTTTTTTCAGCTTCTTGCTTTGAAAATCATTAAAAATGAGTTAGGACTAGCATTATACCTATCAAACCTTGCCAAGTTTACCTATGTGTTATAGCTTCTGGATGGCAGCTTGAAGAAGCAAAGCTTTTCCGTGCTCAAGGTCAACATGAGGTGGCTATCAACCTTGCAATGTATATATCACAAAATTATCATTCTAATGAGGAGACTTCAGATGTATATCGGTTGATTGGAAAGTGGCTGGCAGAAACCAGATCTAGCAAGTTAAAGGATGCTTCATTCTGTGTAACATTTTAATACTATACTTTATTTGTTGCCTTGTTCACTGAATTCTTCTTCTTCCCGTTTTGGTGTAAAATTGCAGCTCAAGAACAATTTTGGAGAAGTATTTGAAACCTGCAGTCTCTGTTGCTGAGGATGTGAGCACTACGGACAAGAAGGCTTTGGAAAGGAAATGCCAATCTCATTTTCATCTTGCACACTATGCTGATGCTCTATTTAGGAGCCATGAAGAAAGACTTAACTCTAATGAGTGGCAAGCAGCAATGCGCTTAAGGAAACATAAGGTATCTAACTCAGTTATTTGAACAAACAGACTGTGGACAATCATAGGGTAATAGAATTATTGGTGACATTAAATGATTACTTTGGAGTTATGATTATGATATTGTTGATTCTGCAGACTGTAGAGTTGGAAGCACTGATAAAAAGGTTAAGGAGTTCGACAAAGGTAGTTACTGATATTTTTCTCCTAGATTGGTTGTCTGATGCTCTAACTCATGTAGTACATAATTTAGGGGGAGAAAACTGACTACTCCATGAAAATCCAAGAACTACAAAAGCAAGTAGCTATGGACAATGAAGAGGCCCAGAAATTACAGGTATTTCTTTGGTTTGATCAGTTAGGAAAGAATTTTGTGTTTTTGCGCACAATCAAATCACTGGATCTGATGAATATACTATATCAAATTGCTCAGTTTCTGTGGAATAAATTTAGCTGTTTCTAATTTAGATAAACTGCATTTTTTTTTTCTTATGCTTATCCCGATTCTTCAATCATAATATGTTGTAAATATATTTAATTTTTTGCTGCCTTTCATCATCTCAGGATGACCGGGACAATTTTGTTAGTCTAGCATTGGAGGGATACAAACGTTGTTTAGTCATAGGCGACAAATATGATGTGAGAGTGGTATGGAATTACTATTAGTTTCCGTTGCCACTAATTGATTCATATTTATACACTGTACGTGGACATTGTGTGTTTGCAAGGTGATCTGATTTCCTTCGACAAGTTCATTATTTTTCAGGTGTTTCGAATAATTTCGTTGTGGTTTAGTCTTTCTTCTCGAAAAAATATTGTAAATAGCATGCTTGGCACTATTGATGAGGTATGCAGTAAATCATTGGCAAAAAAATTAGTCTGCTTTGTATATATTTTTTTTTTTTCATTTTTTAAAGACTACTCTTGGGTTTTCTTTGTTTGCATTTGAATGTGTTCGTAGGTTCAATCTTTCAAATTTATACCTTTAGTGTACCAAATCGCTTCTAGAATGGGAAGCTCAAAGGATGGTCAGGGACCTCTTAATTTCCAGGTTCTGGCTTCAGTTCTATAAGCTTCCTTTAAGTGTTTTTCATTTTTCGTTTCCTTTATTTAATATAAACACGGACAATGCAGTTTGCTTTGGTTTGTCTAGTGAAGAAAATGGCCATTGATCATCCATACCATACAATACTTCAAGTACGCAAGTCTTACCTTTTCTCAGCCATAAAGCAGTTATGTTGCATGCCATTACCGTTCTATTTTATTTTATTCTGAAATGTAAAATTCTTGATTCTACATCTATGATTGAGGGAAATATGAAGAAACATTGTACTATTGTTTTCCAATGCAAAATTGTATATTTACCGTTTCTTTTAATTTTCAATTTTTTATATTTTTTTTTTATGCATTGCATCTAACGATAATCATCAGATGAAAAATATTTTCAATATTTGTTGTTGATAATTATAGTAAATATATAAATAGTATCTCCTAATTAAAGGAAGATTATGTAATTAGGATTGTAAATATTATACTTTTATTTTGTAATTTGTATTAATTTAGTCATTACCTATGAAGCACTGATACACTAAATTGGAAGTTGTGTTCGTATCGTATACATATCCATACCAGTATGTTCTGATATGCCGTTGACATATGCCGAAGTAGAATCGATCACTTTTTAAAAAAAAAAACCTCGATACGTTACGATACTTTCGAAGGATGCTCCAATGCGTTTAATTGAAAGTGACTCTTCACTTCTCAGCCTTCATGACTCACCTTTGTAAGTTGGAACTCCCATTCACTAATTGCAACAAATGCAATTTATATCTGCAAATTCAGCTCCTAATTCCCATTTTCTTCACCTATATCATATGAAATGTCTCTCTCATTACATCTTCAAACTTTCACCCACCCATCTTCAAACTTTCACACCACTGAATACTGAACAAGTATGACTTTCTTCACCTATACTAGCCTAGAATGCACGACTCACACTACCACCTTTCTTCTTCCAATTCGGTGGCTTGCCATGAAGCTTCCAACATGTCTCATGAGTATGCCTCGAGCGCTTGCAACGATCGCACCATTTATTAGAATTCTTGCCATCTTTCTTCCCCTCTTCATTGTAGTTTCTAGTAGCAAGCGCGGAGTCATTCACTTCTGAAATTGGGGTTGCCTTACCCATCATAACTCCTTGTCTAGCCTCTTTCTCTCCTTACCTCTGAAAAGTTTCATGAATAGTTGCCAGAGATGTCTTCCCCGGAATTCTGCCTCATACTTCATCAAGTTCCTTATTCAGCCCAGCAGGGAACATAAACACACGATCATTTTCTCGCCTTTTTATGAATATTGTTGAATCTGAAGGTTTTAGGTAGGGAAAGAGGAAAAAAGAGAAATAAACTAACAAGTAGTAAGACTGATATTGATTTTAGGTGGTAATGATCTGGTTACAAAAGACAACCCTAATAGTTCTATTTATACTAAAAGAAGAAATTTAGTACTGATCAAATAGAGAAACAAATCATAAAATATACATAAGAAATCAATCCTAAGAGATCATTTAGGATACTCTAAAATATTCTAAGATATCAAAAAAGATGTTATCAGATATTTCTCAAATTTTCTAACAAATAGGACGCTATCTTCAGTACACTTCCAATTGTCCTCATAGCAGAGATCCAATTCCTGCCAAAGAGTCTTCAGTTCCCATACTTCTTTCGCGGTTGGCACGAACATGAAAGCTTTCCAATTGCTGGTTCCATAGGATTAATTAACCAAGCAATAATTAAAGAATTCCCAGATTTCCAGAACCTGAAATTTGGATTGCCAACTATATGTCTCGGTGTGTCTCCTGTAAGAAATCTATGAAATCCGTATTTTCCTTGCTTTCTAGGATCAATCTAATAGTTAGGGACAATTCTGTGCAGTTTTTCCCATGAAGTCGTGGAATATTAACCTGGAGGGAATTAGAGAAACCCTCTAGGCCATTAAAATGGTAGTTGAGACCATCGCCAACACCACCAACGGTGCTGCCACCTACGTTGCCGTATGCACCGCCTCCTGCACCAGCCTCGGCGCCTGCACCTGCGCTGCCACCACTGTCTGGGCTGCCTCCTGCACCACTGGTTACGTTGTTGTCTCCGTCATCGATGTGGGAGGCACCTGTAAGGGCATGCTTCAATGAATTTGGGTGTGCCGCCATGAGGGAGGGGAAAGAAACCCTAACCTAGAGTTGTTTACCATAGTGTAAATGGATAAAATGTTGATGTAACTTTATTCATCAGTCTAAGACTGTTTATAGCGTGTTTACAATAAAGCAGAGAATTAAGGAAGAAAATAAAAACAAAATCAGAGGAATAAAGATTGAATAACATAGGTTTACTCAAAAAACAAATTATTGAATAACAGAGAGAATAAAATAAGGGATATTTCCTGATTCTCCTACAAAGATTCTCAACGATTATACTATTATTCTGTATTAATTAGTCAATATTGTATATTGCTCATTCATAGTGTATAGTCTATATAATACAATCTCCGTATTGTAGTTGAAACACATGGTTTATACAAACAGTTTCGTTTTTCTCTCATATGAACATTTTTTTGCTTAGCTTCTGGCTTTGGCAAATGGTGATCGTATCAAGGGCAATCAGCGTAGTAGAAGTTCATTTGTTGTTGATATGGACAAAAAACTTGCAGCAGAAAATCTTCTAAATGAGTTGTCATCTTATCACGGAGCTATCATACGACAGGTAACATCAATTTTTTTTCGTTTGATATTTTCTTTTCTCTCAGGCCTGGTTCCCAGTCAATTATCATAAAATAACAAAATTTGTGTTACATGTATAGATGAAGCAAATGGTGGAGATTTATATCAAACTTGCTGAGATGGAAACAAAGAGAGAGGTACAAAGTTATTTTTATGTTTCCTATCATTGGCTTTCGAAGTAATCTGAATATCTTTGATTTTCATAGCCTTCTGATTGAATTCTATATGCAGGATACCAATAAAAGGGTTACACTACCAAGGGACTTGCGTAATCTCCCAGCGCTAGAACTTGTATGTACTGCCTTTGGCTTGTGTTTGAAAATCTTCTAAATATTTGATAATTTTTTTTTTATATCTTAGAATATTTTAGAGTACCTTGATGATCTCATAAGATTTATTTCTTATTTATATTCTATGTATTGTTTCCCTATTTATTTTGGACTCGGTTTCTGCATTTAGTATAAATAGGACTATTAGGGTTGTCTTTTGTAAACAAATAATCATTACATCAGATTAATATCAATCTTATATTGTTCTGATTCTCTGTTATTTCTTTTCCTCCTTCCCTACCTAAAACCCTTCGGTTCTCTTATTTTATTCCGATTCTCTATGTATGTTATCAATCCTAGACAGCAGCACGAAGCGGCTCACCCCAAAATCGCTAAAGCGGGATAGCGGAATGCGGTATGGCCGTTATTGCGAAGAATAAAAAACAGTATATATAATTTAGATTATACACATATAGATAATAAAAGTATAAAAAGTACAAATTAAAGGTATCATTCCAAGATATACAATAGAATATTTAATATTGAATTGTCTATAATAATTTATTATTAATTTTTTTATTTATATTAATAATTATTTAAATTTTTATAATTTATTATAGTAAACTAATAAATAAGAACTCTATTGTAAATGTGTAGAATTGAGAAGTGGAACCAAAGAGAATTGTAGCAGGGAAGAGAAGAAGGAAATGGTGAAACCAAATAGTGGAGCAGTGAAGAGAAGAACCAAACGTCGTTGTCGTCGCCGAAAAACATTGTCGTCGTCATCGGAAACGCAAAGGTTTGGGGGAGCAAAGGGAAGGAACTCTTCGGTTATGTCTCAAAGTCTTCCACTGAGTCTGAATATCAAGCTATGTCTACAGCATGTTCTTAAATTATTTCGCTTTGTGGTCTGTTAGTTGAGCTTGGATTTCCTTAGCGCGATTCTACACCTCTCTGTCAACAATACTAGTGCTATTCAGGTTTCTGTCAATCCGTTTTTCTATGAGTGCACCAATCATATTGAGGTGGATTTTCATTCTCTTCGTGAAGCCTTTGTTAATCGTGTTTTCTCTCTTCCACGCATCACCTTAGAACTTCAGCTTGCAGATATTTTTACCAAGGTTGTCCCTCGTCATCAGTGTCTCATTGGCAGTGTTATCGATGGCGGATGGCGACCGGCCAAAAATCCGCCATACATTATAGCGGATGGCGATGCGGCCAGATGGCGGATGCCATGGCAGACAAAAAAAAATTATATATATATATACATATACATAACAAAAATTACATAAATAAATATAAAATCCAAAACACTATCAACATAAGTCAAGAACCATCAACTAAATTGATAGAAAATGTCATATAAGTCTCATAATTCAAATAGAAAATGTCATAAACCATCAAGTTCAAGACTTCATAATTCAAAATAACAACAAAATGATAAAAACAACATGACAAACACAAAGTAAATGGCTATTCCTCTTCCTCAACCCCAACATAATCAATTTCTTGGTTATCTAATGGGGCATATCCCTCTTCCTCTTCTTCATCAGATTTCTCAAAAACAAGTAACTCTTGTTCATCTTCAGATGCCTCAGAATCATCCTCAAATTCCAATTCTTCACTTGGATCAACTGCTATCTTTTTCCCCTTGCCCTTACTCCCCTTAGAGGTTGAACTTGCACCTGGACCTTTCTTAGAAGCTTTGGCAGTAGCTGCAACACTTGATGCTCCCTTTCTTTTCCTTGTTTTCTGCCTAGTAAGTGTTGTAGGCTCTCCAACCCCCGAAGCTTCATAAACAGTTCCCCAATTTAGTGTGTCATCATCATCAAAAACCAACTCATTCCCAACATCATCATTATTATCATCCATCTCTCCAACTAACCACTCATTACTTTGCATTATTATCATCATTATTATCATTATTATCATCATCATTATTGCACATCCTTACTTTGCACCAACCTAGAGATGCAAGCATACAACCCATTGTGAACCTCCAAATCAAACTCCAAGTCGGGATTGGAATAGAAGAACTCTGGGTTTAAATAGTGACCAGCTGCGTGCAATGGACGATGAAGCTGACAATTCCATCTATTGTCAATGATTTCAAAAACATCTTTGTATTTGCTTTCATTGTTGTTGAAAGACTTCATAATTGCTTCTTTGGCCTTGTCCATTGCTTCATAAATATATCCCAAGGCTGGTTTTCTTTCACCATCAACAAGTCGAAGCACTCGTACAAGAGGAGCCATGACTTTAAGAATATAAACCACATTTTTCCAAAATGAAGGCATAAGAACAACCTTCGATGCTTGCCTCCCCTTAGCTTCCTTGGATAGCTTGTTTTTGCTCCACTCATCGGAAGTAAACATTTTTCTAAGATTGGCTTTTTCTCCATAAAGTCTCTCCAATGATAAAAATGAAGTAGCAAATCGAGTAACCCCATGCCTTACCAATTCCCTCTTGTTTGTGAATTGTCTCAACAAACTCAAGGTACTTGAATGACTGTAGATAAAACCAACAAGACCAATTCCCCTTTGAATTGTCTTCTTTATCAAAGGAATCTTTCCAATGTCTTCAAGCATTAAGTCCAGGCAATGGGCTGCACAAGGAGTCCAGTAAAGATTTGGTCTCTTTTCTTCTAACATCTTTCCAGCTAGAACATAGTTGCTTCCATTATCTGTAATGATCTGAACAACTTTCTCCTCCAATCTTCTCTACAATAGAATCAAGCAACTCAAATAGTTTCTCACCGGTCTTCACAAATGCTGAGCCATCAATTGACTTCACAAACATCGTCCCAGCTGGAGAGTTCACCAAGAAATTAATAATGCATCTTTATCAGTCCATGCATCCGACATAATAGAGCAACCATGTTTTCTCCACCGCTCCTTGTGATTTTTCAACAAATCTTCAGTGTATTCCATCTCCATGTGTAAGAGTGGAACTCTAATAGCATGATAAGTAGGAGCTGGTAGATGTTTACCAAAGGCACCAACTGCTTCAAGCATTTCTTGAAAGCTTTCCAACTTAATACAGTTAAATGATAAACCAGCCTGATACCAATAACGAGTAATTTTTTGATGGACCAGAAGAACTGCTTTCTTTTCACATGCCTCTCTAATGTTAGCTTGCCTCATTTCCTCCTTCTTTTTACCAATTGCAGCTGGTGCAGCTGGTTTCCTGACAGAGATCAATAGGCCCCTTTTTAGCAACTTTTTTCTTCCCTGTAGAAGCAGAACTTGCAGCATCAGCACTAGTAGGTGTCATTTCCATCTCATCTTCACTACTCTCCACATAGAGTAGACTCTCAATTTCAACTCCAGCACTTGGAACATAAACATAGTTGCTGCCTAGATTCTTCCTCTCTTTGAAAAGTGTCCAAAACTCTTCTCTAACTTCTTTTGGACACTTGGTACAAGCAGCTACATTCCCCTTCTTGCCCATTAAGTGTTGTTTGGATCTAGTGATCCCTCCCTTCATGACTTTTGAACAGAAAGTACACACAACCGAGTTTGTGTCTCCTTCTTGCAATGGAAAGCAGTATTTCCATCCAACATCAGCTCCGGAGAGGGCCCGTGAAGCATCAGAAGAAGCCGGTTCGCCTGCCATTTTCGAAAATGGCTGAAAAAAGGCGAAAGGAAGAGAATGCTTGCTGGTCGCCGGTCCAAGGGTGGTCACCGGAGGTCAGTGGTCGCCGAACGGTGGTCGGTCGATAGTGGGTGTCGCCGGAGAGTGGGTGACCGGTGGTGGGAGAAGAAAATGTGAAATGGGAGGAAGGGAATGGTTCGGCCATTCTGCTGTGTGTTTGGAAGAAAAACTCTTATTAGTGATAGTAGGGTTTTCACCATTTTGGACCGGGTCGGGTCACAAAACCCATCTAAATGGGTAAGGTTTTCCACCAAAAAACCCAACAGCCCCGCCATTTCCGCCATGGCAGGCGATTCCGCCAGAACCGCCCGCCATGATCCGCCACGTGAAACACGCCACCGCCTCCGAATGGCGGTTCCTTCAAATCCCGCCACTGCTTTCCGTCATGGCGTCGCCATGGCCGCTATTTGGCAACACTGCTCATTGGCTAAATGATGCTCCTTGATCAGACGCATCAATTTGAGGGGGATGTTAGCCAAGGAATTCACTAACCTATAAATGTGTTGACCACCATCCACATTAATGAGTTAATGCATCTACCTACCACCGTCCACATTAATGAATTCACGCATCTACCTTCCACCTTTCACATTAACTTAGGAAGTGACAATTGTAAATTAATAGATTCATGTATTTCCTAGATCATGTACTTAGGGAAAAGGTATCACATTTATTTGTCTTGTAAACACAATTTGTAATTAATATTCCAAGTGTATGAAAGCAAACATCATTTTGTTGTGTAATTAACACAGACAATTCAGTCAATTGTAACATTGAGAGTCTTATATTGACTAGAGATATGACCTTAGTAGTGCTTAAAGGCTTGGCAATCCTTGCCTGTTGAGATAGCTTTTGGGGTTGAGTTAGACTTAATGCCCAGATTCTAAGAATTTTAAATTGATTATTCTTTGAAATATTTTTTCTTGTAGTGCATTATATGCATTTCCTAATAGGCACTGTCTATATGTTTTGCACCTGATAACAACATTTGGTGTGCTAAATTTGCTATTATCTTCCCTTTTTATGGCTATTTCTGTGCTAACCTCCTTTCTTTGCATTTACTTTGGACACTCAGGTGCCTGTTGTGACAGCTACGGTTTCAATTGATCGTAGTTGTCAGTATCATGAAGGAACTTTTCCTTATTTCAAAGGATTAGCAGATTCAGTTATGTATGTCTCAACCATTCATAGTATTTAGAGACAAATTTCTCCTAGCAAGCAATACTTGATACTTAAATCTACTTTATATTGGTTTGAGGTACAGGATAATGAATGGTATAAATGCTCCAAAAGTGGTCGAATGCTTGGATTCTGATGGTTGCAGATATCGGCAACTTGCAAAATCTGGAAATGATGACCTAAGACAGGATGCCGTATGAATTCTGTTATCTTCATAAGCCTTATCTTCTTTTAATTATAATATTAGACTAAATTAGCATCTAAATTTGTCAATTTATATTTTGTACCCACAAGGGGTTGGGAGTAGTGGTAAGCAAACTGCTCTCCCGTAGGAGAACACACAAGCCCTAGAAACACAAATTGAGGGAAGGGCCTAACTGTATCGTTCCATGTCCAAAGGGATTCGTCTTGCACCCAAAAGGATACCCTGGGAGACCCTAAAAAAAAATACAAATGAACAAAAATCAAAACTGACACCTTCCATCTAGCTAGCTAAGTAGGTGGTTTGTCCAGTTTAAAGCTTTCAGTGTATGTTAGTCATAGCAAAAGAAATTGTTATCTCATCCTTTGAGATGCTTGCAGTTTTCTTGAGCCATGCGGGAAACTGAATACATATTTTGGGATCTTAATATGCCCTTATATGTATTATTACTTTGAGGGTTAATCTTCTGACTTCTTGATAGGTAATGGAACAATTCTTCGGTTTAGTTAACACATTCCTGAGGAACCATCAAGATACCAGGAAAAGAAGGCTAGGAGTACGCACCTACAAGGTATATTCTGCATTTTTAAAGTTATGGTCTCTGACTCTGATGCTGGTGATTGGCTGGTAACTGGTAATGCTGTCATGTGCAGAATATGTTGTTAGTAAACAGTTTGGGAATGATTATTTTTTGGACTTTCAGCTGTTTTAAGAAAAAAGCTTTTTTATAAGATATTATGTTTGGGTCATTTGCTTAATTGTTAAAAAAGCTTATATTTTGTCAAAAACGCTGTTTTGGAACCATCACTCTCTGAGGACTGTTGGATGAAAAAATTCTGATTATTTCTCTCTAAGATTGCCTTCTTCCGTAATAACCCCTCCTTGTTGGACGTGTGCTCATAATTTGTACCCACACGTGACTGCCTTTTCTCTTTTAAAACTTCTATATATTATAAACAAATAAAACTTCAAACAAAATATATTATCTTATAATTGCTTTTCAGCAAACATATCCAAACAAAAATAGATTCTGATTATAATCGATTATACAAAAGTTGATTATCAGCATAATCTTTTTTCTCCAGCTTTCTCAAACACCCTCTTAAGGTAATTTTCTGCCATGCAGTGCCAAAATAAGGGAAAATAGAAATGAAGCTAAGATGATGGTTTCATTTACTTTTCATTACTTATGGCTCTTTGTTAGAATTGTTTCTCTACAATCAAATATGCTTTTGAAGCATATATAATTGTATTATTTGGCACCACTTGTGCTTTTGCTTTTACCCTTTGGGTTATTAGTAAATTTTGCTTTTATATATATATATATATGTAGATGCTTTTGCAGCAGGGTCATGTTCCCAGGGTTGTTTTTTCTTAATAATTCTTTTTCCTTGGACTTTACGGTTGCTTCCTGAAAATCTATGATATGCTTCAGAACACATGTGAAGGGAAGTTTCTTACCGGAAAATGAACTCATAATGTCTTTCTGCCTGAAAATTCAAAAAAATAAATAAATAATCCTTTGCTGATTGGAAGCATTTATATAATTCTATAACAGGTTATACTCAATGGTTATAAATGCAATTTTATTATTTTATATTGTACTTTTTTATTCATTGTTTTCTCATCCTATTTTTTCTCTGGTTTATTTTACAAATTGTTCGTCTTGAACATTTGTTCTTGGAGAAGTCCTTTATTGTATACTCCTAGGATCCCAATGTCCATGAGTTTTGCAATCCTTCCATTTTATATGTAATACTACTAATCTTAATTATTTTCTAGGAGGAAAATTACTTCATTGCTTTCCAAAGGTTTGAAAGAAATTGAATTCTTAAAATGGTTGAGAGTTTTATTTTATGAAATAGGTTGTTCCTTTTACTCCAAGCGCTGGTGTTCTTGAGTGGGTTAATGGTACTCTTCCTCTCGGTGAATATCTAATAGGCAGGTCAGTCGAAAAAAGATAATTTTTTACTGCAAAATTTCTTGTTTTGTTCAACTATATAGTGATAGGTCCTCCTTGAACTTCAGCATGAGAAATGGAGGCGCTCATGGTCGCTATGGGATCGGGGATTGGTCATTTCTCAAATGCCGAGAGCACATGACAAATGTAAGCAAATAATATTGCTTGTTGGTATATTGCTTTTTTTTTTTGTTTTTTTTTTTTGGGTGCAGCTGAAGTATATTGCTTGTTTGAGTCTTCTAAAGTGATGTACTCAGAATTTTTTTACCAAAAAGAATAGAGGTGAAAGAAAAGAAGAAAAACAATTAACTCTGAAATATTAAATGTCAAATTCCTAAAACATCATCTGCTTTTCAATATTGGACAATTCTGTAGTGCCACTCTATCTTTAAATGCATACAAAGTGTTTTTTTTTTTTTGGTTACAGTACAAAGTGTTTTGTGCTATCTTGTTGCATTACAATAAAGATATTATTAATTTAATCATTAATAATTGATTGATAGGTTCATCATCAACAAAATAGAATGAGAATTATGTTACAATGCTAGTTTACTTGAAACTGGTGAGACATCACTTTGTAACTTGTAAGGTACTTTATGTTTTCGGATATTATTTTGCTGCTTTGTTAAAGGAATAAAGAGCAAGTTTTTTCATAAAATAACTAATATTAGAGATTAAAAGGAATGAAATAAAAGTCCAGAGGATAAGTTATTTTAAAGAAATAAAAAGAATGCACAAAATTCATCTGAAACAAAAGAAGCACAAAACTGAAGTTTGCTGCTTGGCCCTGTCTCTGCATGTCCAACAAAGAAACCACTCTAAATTAGTAATTAGCTGAGCACCATAATGACTCTAAGAAAACCATTTTATTCTTAAAAACATGCAGTAGCAAAATACACCTGGAAATGTCTGATATTTATGCTCCAACAACAACGCCATTGGGAATTGCATTCTTTACTCCTCCCAGGACCTCTGAAATCGCATGAGGAATTTTTCGAAACTCTTTAGACAAATCTGACATTCATTAGATATGCAGAGGGATTGCCTCTTTGCTCTATTGATTTTTTTCTCTTATTTGTATTGTTTTATTTTTTCCATTTTCGTTATGGAAGATGAGGAAGCGTTTTGTTTCCGTTTCCTTTTTGAGTTGATATTATTTCACTGATAATTACAAAAATACTCATTGTTTTCACTTTGTTTTCTATTTTCAAACTTTGGTGAAACAAATGGTGAAGACAACCTTTTCTTGTTTTCGCCTTCCCTTCACAAATGCTTGAAAGCAGGAAACACTGTAAACAAGGTGGTTTTTTTGTAACTGTTAGTGTAAGCACATAACTGAAAATGAAAACAAAAATACTAACCAAATTAACCTCCAATTTCCTTGTGATTTTCTTCTCTTTTTGATATATTTGTTATTTTATCCAAAATAAAAATATGCTGAAGAACGAGATATTTTCCTCCTAACAAAAACACAAAATATCTTCTAAAAAAATCTCTAACAAGAGAAAAGTAGAATGTGGTAACAGAATATAAGAGATCTTCTCAAATAGATAAAATTAACATGGCAACAAATGAAGTATAGATAAATTGAATCTCCAAATTTATTATATATTTGTCAGATAATCTTTACTTTCCTCATGTAATGGAAATCCATCATGATCTGAGGGAAACCTAGATGAACTTGCAGACATGATTACATTAATATATAGCCATACTACACTTCCATGTCGCCATTCTTAATGTTTGTAGAGATGTTTGAGTGCCTATGACATGAACAACGATTTCAGAGAGAAATATGGGGACAGCCTTATGATTGATTCATTCGTTATCAAATATTGTACAATCATTTTACTTATTCAATTCTTGCTCTAAGCCTGAGAAAGAGAATGCAAAACAATATTGAGAATACAGTTTGGCACAGCATAAATATATTATAAAATTATTTAATATATATTATATCTTTTATTTTCTGATATGTCAATTTGAATAGCAGTAAAGTGTGTTGTTTTTTGATAGGAAAGGGACAAGCGGAAAGCATTCCAGGAAGTTTGCAGGAATTTCAGGTTTTCTTGTGTACTTCTCTTTTAAATGACCAAGAACGCATAGTCAACTTCATGGCTTCATTAATTTTCATGCAGGCCTGTTATGCATTACTTTTTCTTGGAAAGGTTTTTACAACCAGCCGAATGGTTTGAGAAGAGACTTGCTTACACCCGAAGTGTAGCTGCTAGTTCTATGGTAAATGCATTATACGTTAAATGCATGCCTATTTTTTCAATATTTGGATCCTCCTAGTGCTTAATATTGCTGAATGGTATCTCAAAGTGTAGTCAATGGTCTTAATTAAAACTAAAGAAGCCCACTGAATACATAAAAAAAAGGATTCAAATTAAATCCTTTCTAGTGCATCTGTCTGCAGGTTTTATGTGCTATTTTTTATCAACTTTTAAAGTAAACATCTAGCTTTTTCATGTGTAACCATGTCAGAATGAATATGATTCTGAGTTCTGAATTAATCATTCATATATTTCCCATCCATGTGATCCAAAATTCCAAATCACCATTATATTTTACTTGTGTTTTATTTCAAAATAGCTTTTTATTTCAAGTATTCTCTATCTGGAATATTATTCTGTTCTCTGAAATGTCTGCAGAACCTCATCTAGGACATTGATATTTTATCACAACCTTGGTATATTTATTGATTGAGTCATGCTCAGGTTGGTTATATAGTTGGGCTTGGAGATCGACATGCAATGAATATTTTAGTTGATCAGGCCACTGCAGAGGTTGTTCACATAGATCTTGGCGTTGCTTTTGAACAAGGTTTGATGCTTAAGACCCCAGAAAGGGTATGTTTATCGTAGTCCTTGGATCATGCACTCATTTTCATTTTCATACTTCATCTCGATTACTGATATCTTCTGTTGGTGCTGCAGGTTCCATTTAGGCTTACAAGAGACATAATTGATGGAATGGGTGTAACTGGGGTAGAGGGGGTTTTCCGAAGATGTTGTGAGGAAACACTCTCTGTAATGCGGACAAACAAAGAAGCATTGCTAACCATTGTGGAAGTAATTATACTTCACTCAATTTTCTATAGAATGAATTGAACTTCTATTTTTATATTTTCTTTGTAACAGATGAATGTCCTCTACAGGTTTTTATCCACGATCCTCTTTATAAGTGGGCTTTATCTCCTCTGAAAGCTTTGCAGCGTCAAAAGGTATATTAGACCCTCAAGATTATTTTATTTAGTTGATCTATGTCTAAGGGTCAACTTTCAGCCCCTAACTTTTTTTTATTTTTTTGATAGGCAAATGTTAGTGTGTTAATGTTAGTATTTTTGTTAGTCAGTGGGGTTTGAACCCCCAAACCTCCTTGTCACTCCACTCCTTAACTCCCCCCACCCAAACCACCTTCACCACCTTATGACTCCCTCTCAGCTCCTAACTTTTTACCTTTGCCTCGAATGTGCATAGTGAGCATATCCAGGAATCGGTGCCACGATGAATACGTTTTGCAAATTATAATAGTCCTAGTGGGAGAGTGGAACAGGAAATCAATGGAAAGTTAGAAATGTAGAGACAAGCTTTGGAAGCAAATGGTTTTCGTTTGAGTAGAAGTAAGTCAGTTTGTGGAATGTATGTTTAGTAGGAGGCCATAGAAGGCAGTGAAACAATTGTTGTGATTTAATTCATAGTAGGAGTCTCTTTTATAGAGAGATTACAATAAAGACAAAACAAATCCAATCAAATCTCTTCCTATAATTTAGGAAGGAAATAAAACGAAATAAAATCATAAAAATAAAGATAAGATCAAATAAAATCAAAGAGGATGTTGGGCAGCTATAAGACCTGTGATGTTGTATGGCACTAGATGTTGGGCAGTGAAAGCCAATAATGGAATAAACTCGATGTAGCAGTGATGAGAATGTCATGTTCAATAATTTGACACACTTGACAAGATAGGATTAGAAATGAATGTGTTAGAGAAAAAGTTACTGTAGCATCTATTGTAGAAAATATGGTACAATTTCGCCATAGGTGGTTCGTCCATGTGAGGAGAAGACTTAGAGAAGCTCCTAATAAGGACCGTGGATCCGATGGAGGGTAGCTCAATCCCTAGAGGTAAAGGAAGACCTGAACTGTAGGCAAAACCAATAAGAAGGGTTTAGATATAAATGGTTTGTCTATTATAAACATGATTTATGATAGGACATTATGGTATCAATTGATTCATGTAGTCAACCCAACTTAATGGGAAAAAGGCTTGGTTTCCGTTGTTATCTATCTCCAGCATCTCATAATATGATGTATTGGGCAGGGAAACCCTGTTTGGGTGACTGGCTGAAATCAGTAAGAATTGTGGAAATGGGTATTTATACAAGGAATTGCAAACCTGTGCCTTTTCCTTTATAAATGACCCTGAATATTCTTTATTTGGTTTCAATGATATTGTTGGCAGTAGATTTTGGACTTGTTCTTTATGTCTGTTCAACTTGCAATACTTGATTCACCTGCACTGACCTTTTTCCTTCCTTTCTTGACAGGAAACGGATGATGATTTGGATACAAGTTTGGAGGAACCTCAAAATGATTATGGAGGAAATAAGGATGCTGCACGTGCACTTCTGCGCGTCAAGCAAAAGCTAGATGGATATGAAGAAGGCGAAATGAGCAGCATCCACGGGCAGGTATTTTGTTAATATATATCTCAATTTCTTGTATACAAATTATCTGTTTTTCTTTTCCTTTGGAATCTTTATCCTCGTTTGGCTGATAAAGTTGGATACTATGCGTTGTAATACTCCAGGTCCCACATTGAGGCTTCATTCTCTTAAGTCTGACCAAAGAGAATAATTATGTAATCATTGTAGGTAGTAATGTTATTTAGGACAGATTCTATTATTAGGACAGCTTCCAGATTCTTTGCCTTAGGTATAGGTCTATTCTAAGCAAGGCCCAAGTCTATATAATGCATATATACACACTCTACAAATGTAACAATTTTACAAAACAATCTTCAGAGAATCCCTTATTCTTTGATAAAAATGTAACCCGTCCACGGGTTAGATCTCATTGTTAACATGTTTCACAACTACTTTATTAGTGAGACTTGATGTTAACAAACCGCAAGGCGTTGGTGTAGAGTTTTCATCCAAAGGTAACCCGCCTGGGAGTTACAGAAGTCCTTCTTTCCCTCTAACAATATTTCTTTAACCTTGCTGCTTGAGACTTCATTGTCATAAGTCTGACCACAAAGAATAATGATGTGATTATTATCTAGGACTGATTCTATTATTAGGTTTGCCTTAAATTTAGGGGTAATGCTATTGACACTCTAAGATATGTGGTGTTTATTTGTAGGTCCAACAACTCATCCAAGATGCAATCGATCCTGAGCGGCTGTGTCAAATGTTTCCTGGTTGGGGAGCTTGGTTATAATGATCCCCTTGGAATAACATTGACACTGAATCATCTTGTATAGGCGGCTTGAATTTTCCTTATTATTTTGTTTTTCTATCTATAAAGAATTGTATGTCGTCGGTAGGATTTTTTTTTTTTTCAATTTTTTTTGGTTTCTCGTGTTTGTAATTGAATCTTATTGACCTGTAAAGTGGTTATTCAGTAACGTCAAAATTTGCAAAAGGGATCACTTATACGTTTTCTCATTACACATTTGTTTACTGGGTTGGTATAAGTGAAAGGAACTTAGCTCCCTTAAACATGTTCTAGGTTCGATTCCCAGATTCCTGAGTATTAATAAAATATTATTGAGAGAGGTTCTCACTTAGATGCTTGACAATACTCCAGGAGACTAGTCAATCATATCGGTTAAGCGGATACTTCGAGAAACCAAAAAATACACATTTATTTATTAAATATCATTTATTCTAGTAATAAAAGGCCCCTTGTAGGCATGACCTTTTTTTCCCTATATTGTCATTACATTTTATTTATACTCACAATCCAAAACCAAATACTAACAAATTGAATACCAAAAAAAGGGGCTAAAACTCTTCACTTAGACTTTAATTTTGATACATTGTGAACCAATCATAAGTTTGTTTAAAATTTTATTTTCTAAATTATTGATCATCCATTGAATAATAAAAATGTTGATTGAATATTGAAAATTATATGGTAATATACTTAAGCAGTGTAGCCTATAGATGAATTTATTCATGATGGCTGGAATCATTAAAATAGCAGTGCTAATCACAAGGCTTTCATGCTTATTAAGGTGTGCATAAATGATATATTGATTAAAACAATTACCCTTTCACTTAATGCTAAGATTTTCTGGCTTTTGTTAGTTAAAAATGTTTGTTTTGGAAAAGCTGGATGGGGTGAATTGATAGATACTTTCATCGGTGAAAGTATGAAGATGATGATCATAGCTGACCAGCTTAGTGACCTCAAGTGTCCTATGAACAATAAGTTCCTCGTACACCATGTTATATTAAATATATTATTAGATATACAATATACTTTCTAGCTTTCACCAGTATATTTGAAAGATCGATAATCCCATTTAAATTGGAAAATTGTTCATCAAAACATCTGAGTATATTTTGCTTTAAAATACCAATGATACTTCATTGAGTAATTATGTCAATCACCATCTCTCTTAATTTGCAATCTTTCCTTAGATAGTCTAACTAATGTCATAGAATTTACAATATATTGATCTCTTCTTTACAATGTTTGAGACAACTCATTAGTAATTCCCAATATATTTTCATCAAATGCAAGTTAAAATTAAATTCAAAAGTGTTACAAAGAGTATAATTGTAGCACAATGGGGGCGGCACTTATTTTTTAATGGAGTCATAAAAAATTATTCGAAACTTTAAAAGAATTTTTTTCCCTTTGTGGGGGCAACTGCCCCCATTATGCTTAATGTAGGTCCGTCCCTGATTAGAATCTTGATCAACATGCATCTTTTAGATTTAACCATCTAGCTAAGTATGGTTGTATAGTCAAATTTTATTGTTCCCCGCATTCTTAACATACAAATTTGAGTAGGAGGAACCAAATTGTCCTTTTTGAGCAATAAAGTTTGCACATTTATTTGTAGATCTTGAGATATGAAGCACCATCACATTCTAATCCCTCTTGCGCATAAATGAGAGGATTTCAACCAGGAGAAATTGTATGGATGGATTTGCTGCAACACCTCTATGAATGAGATCAACGGCAATTTTAGAATCCATTTCTAAAAAAACTCTTTGGAGAGACATGGACCTTGCAAGTTTTAGACCAGAAAGTCCACTCCACAACATAGCCCAAAGCACATTACTAGAAGTTATCTTGCTGAAGAAACCCTTAATGAAAGCTCCATTTTCATTTCTGAACAAATCCCCACAAGCTGAACCATAATGACCATGGGCTCCATCAACATTTATCTTAACCCATCCAGGCGGAGGCTTCACCCAAGAAATAGTCGAAACAACAAGAAAATGGCCCCTTGATTTCAATGGCTTGGCTACTGTATTTAGAATAAAATGAGATTGATTACAGACTATGAACCAGAGATTATCCCCAAGGTTAGAGGAATTCGCAAACACCATGGAATTTCTATCCCTCCACAGCACCCAAATTGCAACTCCAAATAGCAGATTCCATTTCCAAGTCACTTGCCCAATTTGCTCATTTGAAAGGTTCCATTTCAGCCATGGCTCAAGCCCCAAACTGAGGAATTTGCTCCTGAGATTTGGATGAATATGTTTGGACCGAAATTCCTGAACTTCTTTTCAATCTCGCAGCACATGGATTATAGACTCAGGATATAAGTTACATCTCGAACATAACTCATCTTGTGTCATATATCTTCTCTTTCTTTCTTCATTGGTGAGGAGTTTCCCATGAGCCACCTTCCATAAAGTGGATTTCATTCACATAGGACCCTCCCAATCTTCACCATCTATGTATGGTTTAATGACTCGGATTTATTCTTCTCGCTCTCATATACAATATACAACTACATTAATAAGATGAATTTATATGCATTAAGTTGCAGGTGGGGGAGCTATTTTGGACGAAGCTATTTGGAGGATGGTATGCAATCGTGAAACAAAGATTGGGGAAAGAAGGAGTTGTTTGTTCAGATGGGAGAGCTATTTGGGGATGGTATGCACGCATCCTTTTTGCATCAACTCCTCCACTTGCTTTTGAATTTCTTTGGCCTCTTGAGGATTACTCCTATAGGCTGGCCTATTGGGTAATGATGCACCCGGGATGAGATCAATATGGTGTTCTATCCCCCTTAAAGAAGGTAGGCCGTGTGGCACTTCCTTTGGGAACACATCACCAAATTCCTACAGAAGATTTTCAACACCACTAGGCAAAGAGAATTCATTAGGAGCATTAGCATTCAAATAAAATTCCCTACAATAAAGCATGTATAGGGACTGCCTTGAATTCAAAGCACTCTTCACCTCACTTTTTGATGCAAAATAGCTTTATTTTCTCTCTTTTTTCCTCACTTATTTTCTCTTGATTCTTTTTCACTTTTTCATCACTCCTCTTTTCACTCTCTCTTTCTTTTTCCTCTTGCTCTCTCTTTTCTCTCATCTTAAGTTGATCCTCACTAACTTCTCTTGGAGACAAAGGAGTAAGAGTGACCTTTCGGTCTTGATGTACAAAAGAGAATTTGTTGGTGTATCCATCATGGGTGGCCTTCCTATCAAATTGTAGAGGCCTCCCAAGCAACATGACTTTCCTCCATGGGCACCACATCACAAAGAACACTATCATGATACTTCCCAATGGAGAAATAAATCTAAACTTGCTTGTTCACAATCATTTCACCAACTTCACTAAGCCATTGAAGTCTATATGGCCGTGGGTGTGGCTAAGTCACAAGATTTAATTTAGACACCAATCTAGTACTAGCAACATTAGCATAACTACCACCATCAATAATTAAAAGGCATACCTTCCCTTGGATCATGCATCTAGTATGGAAGATATTTTCCCTTTGCCCCTCATCATGCCCCCTGGCTTGGCTCCCCAAAAGTCTCCTCACCATGAACAAATCTCCTTCCGGAACTATTTCTTCCTCACTTTCTTCTTCACTAGAGGCCTCGGATTGTGTGACCACTTCTCCATTTCTTGATATCATTGTCCTTTTTATTGGACATTGGGATGCAATATGTCCATGGCCCAAGCACTTGAAACACTTCATATCACAGCTTCTAGGAGATGCTTCCATAGGCTTCTTTCCTTAAGATATAGACATGACCTCCTTGGAAGATGAGGTACCCTCCTTTGATTTGTCCTTCCAACTTGAAGATAGAAACTTAGAAGAAGAAGAAGGAAATTCAGACTTCTTCCTCTTGAGTTGTTGTTCCACTTTGATAGCATGTTGGACCAAATCTTCTAGCTCCACATAGTTTTGAAGTTCCACTATGTCTTGAATGTCTTAATTCAAATCATGTAAGAACTGAACCATAGTAGCCTCCCTATCTTCATTAATGTTGGACCTAAGCAAGGCCAACTCCATCTCCTTGTGGTACTCATCAACACTTTTGGATCCTTGGGTTAATCTTTGCGCAATTTGTTGTGAAGATCCCAATGGTAGTGATTTGGAACAAATCTCTTTCTCATGACTTGCTTCATTTCTGCCCAAGTCTCAATAGGCTCCTCCTCATACCTTCCTCTCTCCTTTTGCAATTGATCCCACCAAACAAATGCATGGTATTTGAATTCAAGAGCGGCTACCTTCACCTTTCTTTCATTGTAATGGTTGCAATCAAACACTTGCTCCATCTTCATCTCCCACGGGATCATTCTTCCCATGAAAGGTAGGAACTTTGATATGGACCCCTTTTAATTCTATCTTCTCTATCTCCCCTCCTTGCTCTACAGCCTCTATTTCTTCTATGTCTTTCGACCTCACTCTCATATCCACTTCCATGATTTTATTCTTCACGGTTTTGGAGGTTTCCAAGTTGTTCAGTGAAGTTTGCATTCATTTGCTTCATTTGCCTTGTAAGAATTTGTATTTGAGTAGTCATCCTAGAATGAAGAATGAGAAAACCCGATGTCCCATTAATTAAAACTTAATCGCGATATTAACGTCAAGCGTATATATGGAAAATAGTAAAAATATAAAAACTTTAAAATAAATAACAGTCGTACAGCAACACCACATCATACACTTATATATATAATCATCCATACGTTTGTAGCATCATACTGTAAAGGGAACCCTATAAGTAGGGCCCCACATAATACAAACTGTCTTATAAGAACATACATAAAAAGACCATAAAAAGATGCCTCTCTAACACTCGACTCCCAAACCCCGCTCAAAATACATCAAAATCACCTCACAGCACACACCTATGTACAATCAGATCACGCACTGGCCTGTCCTACTGCGGACTACTACTGCTACCCTGACTCTCCCCTCTGGCCCCTCTATGTCTCTGGTGGGGTCTAGAAGGTCCTAAAACTCCTCTACTGCTACTAGATGTACCCCCTCTAGGACGCTGCTGGAAATGTCATCGGTAGAGGGAACTGTGACGAGAGGACCCCTGTCTGACCTGCCTGACCTCGGGAACCTCGGGAACTGGAACAGGGTCTATATCAGGCACTAGCTGATCTAGATCTTGGGCATCTGGTGCTAGAGCTGGTACCGGTATAGGCACTGGTACTGGAACGGGAGCATGGACTAGAAACATGGGAGGCATCGGCGGTATTGGTGCAGCCGGGAAACCAATAGGAAATGGAAAAGTTTGGCCGAGACGAAATGTCCTGATTAACTCAAAACATGGTCCATCACCCATCCTAACGTACGCTGATACTGGACTCGTATAAACTGCAAATCGGGTGACGGGGTCCACAAGCCACCCCTGCTCGTCTAGGAATTCAAACTCCAGGGTTCCTATCAGGGGAAACCCTACTGGATCTGACATCCAAGGGTGGTCCATATGTTCCATCTACAACGTTCGGGTCTGTATGTGCAAAGATAGGAAATACGAACGCAGATGAAAAGAAAAGAAAAGGAGATAAGAAACTGTGTACCATCACATATGGAAAAGGGTATATAGCATATAAACAATAACAGCACACAGACATGCATCACATAATATCCACATATAGATATAACAGTCACCCTCGAAATAGATTATATTCCTCTACCCTTTGCGCTCATGTAATTGGTCATGTATGCTAATGCGGTCACCACCTGTCACACATCCCTCGTCTGATCTGGGATATTAGTCAGTCGTCCGAGTGGAGCATCCATGTAGATCTGCATCGATGCACACCCCCATTCCCGTTAGGGTGTTCATTCAGAGAATGATAGCACACCCCCATTCCCGTTAGGGTGCTCATCCAAAGAATAACACTATTCCCCCATTCCCGTTAGAGAATAGCTTCACGATATAAAAGTATCCCCATTACCGTTAGGATACGGGATGACTCGGCAAGTACTATAAAGGTATCACGGTAGTTTTCCCCATTCCCGTTAGGGAACTGACCCGTGACATCCAATATCCGTAATCGTATACTCTGACCTCGTGTGTTACATACACACGACTGTGAACAATACCAAGCAAACTATATATGAGTCTCACTGACTCGTGTCGGATCAAACCTAGTACCTCAACCTTTCGTCATAATCTCATATCATATCATATCATATCATATATCAAGTCTCATCATATAAATTCAACATCAATAAAATGTCATTTAATCAGGCTAGGCACTACTAAGTCACATGTCATACTCTCCCCAACATGCATCTCTGAAAGACAACATATATCATCACCTAGATACCATCTATGCACATCATAGCAGATAAAACATATTAGCACACAATACATGTGATCAACCATCATCATATTATAATAATAATATAATACTAAAATATTTAAATAAACATAATTAACTATTATTAACATAATAATCCAAACAGCACACCACAAGCAGCTCAAATGCAGTAAAATCAGACAACCTCAGATATCATAAAGTTAACCTAATGGCGATAAACGTACAATCTCCATATCATTATTGGTACCACCAAGTAGTCACCAATGTGATATTGACATTGTCAATTATTTGCCCAGTAGTAGGGTTTAGGTCGCCCTACGCCATTATTGAAAAATACGCTACTTTGTCATTTCCGACGATAGGGGGTTCCATTCTCCCACCTGAAGTGTCGTAAGCTAGCTTTTGAGCAACGAAACGGGCACTCCCCACACCTCTCAAATCTACCACATGAGGAACTAGGGTCTTCGGGTCTCCGAAAACTCACCTGAATACATCATTGTGAAGCACGCGTTACGAGTAACCCTAATCTGAAGTGATAAACTAATTGAAAGATAACCTCAATACCATCACCGACAACATTTCAACATAATAAGGACATAGGTTTACCTTAGCGTAGTTGAGAAAAGAAAGCTAGGACAATGAAGTAGACGTCACGAGGATCACAACGATATAGTCGGTTTCTCGATAGGACAAGCAGATTGATCGGAATCTCCTCGAAACTCTCACCCTAAATATCAGTCTCCCTCTCCGTTTCTCTGATCTCTCTTCTATCTCTATTTCTTATAATGAGGTAACTTAAGTTACCTCTTTTAACTCTCTTTTTTTGAACCTGGCGCTCAGCGCTGGATTGAAAACTTCTACGTGAAGTTTCGCTACGCGTATCCTTCCATGTGTCACTGTCTGACATGTGGCAACCTCCTCCCAGTGCTCAGTGTTGACCAGTTGACTAGAACCCCTGATTCGCACATTTTGTCACGTTCTGAGCTTGTTTGAAGTTTGATTGACCTCAAATTTGAAACATAGACTCCTCTACACCAAAGGAACAATATCGAGCCCCCAAATATGCATAATCTCTTCCTCAAAAAACTTCCTACTGTGCACTCTTGAGCGTTCTAAGCTGAATAAAGAACCCTAGTTTATGTTCTCGCTCGATTCGAAGCCAATCGTTCGCATACTTTCTATGCAAGGTTCCCATTGCCTAACCATGCATATTAGACATCTAATCAAGGCCTTAAACCTATTCATTAACATATAAACAAAACCATAAAATCACGAATGTTACATTACCACCACCACCCCTCCAAAAAGAAATTTCGTCCTCAGAATTTACTTACCTCAAAAAAGATGTGGATACTACTGCTGTATGTCTGACTCAGGCTCCCAAGTAGCATCTCCTGTAATCTAATCCCATATGACCTTGACGAAAGGAATCGGTCGACCGCAAAGTTCCTTAATCTTACTATCTGCGATCTTAACCGGTAAAACCTCATACTCTAGATTCTCTCGGAGTTGTATAGACTCAGGCTCAAGTACATAGGAAGGATCGGGGTAATATTTCCTCAACTGTGAGACATGAAAGGTGTCATGAAGATTAGAAAGGTTAGGAGGTAAGGCAATATGGTAAGCTACTGGACCAATCAGTCGAAGAATCTAGAAAGGTTTAATGAATCTAGGAGTAAGCTTTTTAGACTTGATAGCTTTACCAATTCCAGTCTTCGGAGTGACTCTCAAGAACACGTGATCACCTTCTTGGCTAAGGGCCTTCTCCTCTTGTTACTGTAGCTCCTTTTCTTATCCTATGCTGCCTTCATCTTTTCCCTTATCTTCCTGACCTGTTCCATCGTCTGCTGTACCACATTAGGACCCAACACTTGGCTCTCATCAATTTCATACCAACATAACGGTGTCCTAAACTTCCTGCCATACAAGCCTCATACAGTGCCATCCCGATACTGATTTGGAAACTGTTATTGTATGTAAACTCAATCAATGGCAAAAACTCATCTTAACTGCCAGTTTTTTCCAACACACAGGTCCTCAAAGGATCCTCCAATGATTGAATAGTCCTCTCCGACTGTCCATCAGTCTGAGGATGATAAGCAGAACTCATCCTCAACTTCGTTCCCAAAGCATTATGCAATTGTATCCAAAATCTAGATGTGAATCTAGGATCTCGATCGGAGACAATGCTTGACGGTACACCATGTAACCTAACAACTTATTTGATATAGATCTGGGTCAACTTCTCTAAACTATAACTCTTACCAATAGGTAAGAAGTGAGCATACTTCGTCAACCTATCAATGACAACCCAAATGACATCATACCTCTTAGGAGTTCGTGGTAATCCAACAACAAAATCCATAGCGATGCTAAGCCATTTCCATTCTGGGATATCCAAGGACTATAGCAAACTAGCAGGCTTCTGATGCTATTTCTTAGCCTTCTGACAAACTAGACTAGATAAAACACACTTTACCACTTCCTTCTTCATCCTCGGCCACCAAAACATCTTCTTTAAGTCTTGATACATCTTTGTGGCTCCTGGGTGAAAACTCAACTTACTCTTATGTGTGGTCGCGCTGTCACGCACGCGCCAAAAAGCGAGCGGTTTGTAAAAATGTAGTTTAGGTAGCGACAACTCGAGTATCGTCTCACAAGGACTCTTAGGTTGTTGTTAACAGAAAGAACAGTTTTGGGGGGTTTGAGTATTTGAAATTAAATAAAGGAAACAAAGCAGAAAGACAATGCAAACTAATTAATTACCAAATAAACTAAAGCGATTAACCTACTGTTCTCGGTTTCCCACTATCATCGATTCAAGTAAATTCCAAGCCCTAAGCAGATTCTAATCCCCTTTCGGTTGTAGCAACAATTAACAAACGAAATCGCTACTACGAGATATATGTTCCTATTCCCGAATTAAAAAAACGGGGTTAAGCCCTCATGAACTAAACGAACATGAACGAACACACGCGAATTAAACAAACGCGATTCAATATAGGAACATAACATCACCGAAATAAATCAACACAACACTATACACTCCTGAATTAAACAAACAGAAATATATAGCATAGTATTGAAAAGGGAAAAGCAAATAAAACAGGAAATACAGAACCTCAAGTGTCAATGGAACCCAATCGCAGTAGATTAATCAAAGGAGACTAGCTCTCCATTACAAAC
This sequence comes from Sophora flavescens, assembly GCA_030762895.1. Classification (NCBI taxonomy): domain Eukaryota; kingdom Viridiplantae; phylum Streptophyta; class Magnoliopsida; order Fabales; family Fabaceae; genus Sophora; species Sophora flavescens. The sequence continues at coordinate 79,699,383 of CM061069.1, read as the reverse complement.
ATAAACCTACACCTAATTTCGTAGCCGCCTATGAAAAGAAAAGAAGAAGATAAGAGAAGATCCTTCAGTTCTGACCTAAAACAACTATAAATACAGATTCTGGGTTGCGGTCACTCGCGAGGCGAAACATGTTTCGCGAGGCTAATCATATGAACAATCGCTTACTCGCGAGGCGAAACATGATTCGCGAGGCGAGTCAAAGAGGGTTACTGTTGCTGCTTGTGCTGGTCTTCGGGCTCGCGAGGCGAGCATCCTCTCGCGAGGCGAAAACTCCAGAATTGCATTTTTCCATTATTTTCTTCATTCCTTTGGCTCTAAGTGCTTTATTCTAACCTGAAACAATAGGAAATAGCTGTAAGTGCTTTATTTGACTCTAAATCAACTAAATTAACTTAAAAATACTTTACAGACTCAAAATGCTGCTTAAAGACAATCAAGTCTAATTTGGGCGAAAACGATACATAATTAGTACAAAACCACGGTCATACTAGTCATAAAACTAGATGAGCCAGTGGCTGATCAAAATACCCCAAACTTAAACTTTGCTTGTCCCCAAGCAAACTAAAACTCAAAAACTCAAAAACTTAAAGAGACTCAAGACATGGCAAGCTTAAAAGATTTAATCAACTTTGCACAAATTTCAAGCAATTTCATCAAAACAGTTTTCTTCAATGTCCCCCCTTTCAAACAAAGCAATCCCCACAATCATTTATTCTAAACATTTGAGAATTTCATCATTCAAACAATCATTAATCTGAGCAGGGGATCTAAGTTACACACAAGAGGGAGATCACCAAATTCAAACAACTGCCTTCCTCACAAGGGCATTTAGTGTTTCACTCATTCGCTCAGTTTTTGTCAGGCTAACAACATTTCACTCAATTCACCTTTCAAGAACACTTCCCATGAATTTTATTTTCATCTCAAAATGGTTCCCACGGAAACATGCATGCAACATCAAAAGGTCTTTTAAGGTTGTAATGGGGCCTGGCTAAGGGTAGGATATACAAAGGTACTAGGCTGAAGTCCCTAGGAACTAAGAGAGCATGAAACATTTGATACATTGAATTTCCACTCAAGTTCCTTTTTCCATTTTTTTCTTAATGCTTTAGGTGACTACAGCCTTTTTCTTTAGATATCTTTTTTTTTCTTTTTTACATTTTTACACTTTTTTTTCCTGCTTTTCTTTTCTTTTTGCCTTTGGCTCCAACCTTTTTATTATATTTTTCTCTTTTTCTCAATCCCAAACAACACATCATATCCTTGTAGCCACCCCAAACTTAGTTTCTTGCAAACATTCTCTTGTCAAGATTCCATGCTCTCCTAATCCTAAGATCGGGTTAACATGGTTTTCCAGATTTTAGCTTATAACATAAGGTCATCAAGAACAATAGGCTAATTAGGCTCAAAAGGGGCTAACTAAGGAACATGCATTAGGGATGGTTATTTTAGGCTAAGTAGTTATTTACAAAGAAAATGCCTAAATCATTTGAAGCAAACACATAAACATGCAAACCATAAAAAGACTCAAGCAAATTCGGGAAAGTGCAACTTAAAAGTGATTCACACAGTTAAAACATGTTGGAGGCTCAAATCCTCACCCGGACATTTTTGCAAATTGTTTGGCAGATAGTGTGTGCTTCCCCTCACCCCAAACTTATCATAAATCATGCAATCATAACACAATATCTCAAAGTTCAGTTTTCAATTGTTCAAGTGGGGATTAATTTTCAAAATTTCAAAACCTAGGGGGAAAACAGTCAACACATAACATGCAATCCATCTATGCAAAATTCAATCAAAAACCAATAAACTTGCCAACCAAAGACTCGACACACATACTCCTGATCTTCTCAAATTATTCAGGAGCTAACAGAAAACAAAACAAAACAAAACAGAAACTAACAAGAAATTGAAAGTAAACTAAAGAGAAAGGTTTAAGAAAACTCATTGGGGCGGTTGATGAGCCTCTGGTTGACTGGTTTTATAACTAATAAAAACCTTGGCTTTGTGCTAATTTTATATCATTTTCACCCAAATTAGACTTGATTGTCTTTAAGTAGTATTTTGAGTCTGTAAAGTATTTTTAGGTTAATTTAGTTGATTTAGAGTTAAATAAAGTACTTATGCTATTTTCTGTTTTCAGGTTAATAAAAAGAAATAAATCTGGATCTTTCGCCCCGCGAGTAGGCATTCGCCTCGAAACCAGAAGGTGACTGTTCCAGAAATTTGCCATCCTTTCTGTCTCGCCCCGCAAAGACTTGACTCGCGTCGCGAGTAATCCAACCCTGAAGACCAAAAGTCAGCACGGTTTATGCATGTTAAAGGTCACGGCTGTGGCAGTTTGGAAATTGAAGAGTTTCGCCTCGCGAATGATAAGCTCGCCTCGCGAGAATACCAAAAGTTGAAGATTCGTCTCGCGAGACAGCGTTCGCCTCGCGAGTCCGCTGATTCCAGATTCTGTATATAAGTCAGTTTTAGACAGAACTGAAAGGGCTAGTAAGCTGGCTAGTTTTAGTCAGAGTAGCTAGTTAGGCAGTAGTAGTAGTAGTTCTCAGTAGTTTAATTCTTTTCTTTTGTGTTTATTTTTGTAATGGAGAGCTAGTCTCCTAGATTAATCTACTGCAATTGGTTTCCATTACCATACTTGAGGTTGTGTATTTCCTGTTTTATTTGCTTTTCTCTTTTCAATGCCATGCTATATTTTTCTGTTTGTTATTTCAGGAGTGTATAGTATTGTGTTGATTCATTTCGGTGATGCTATGTTCTTATACTTAATCGCGTTTGATATTTCGCGTGTGTTCATTCATGTTCGTTTAGTTCATGAGGGCTTAACCCCGTTTGTTATTTCGGGAATAGGAACATACATCCGTAGTAGCGAATTTCGTTTGTTATTTGTTGCTACAACCGGGAGGGGATTAGAATCTGCTTAGGGCTTGGATTTATATGAACCGATGATAGTGGGAAACCGAGAACAGTAGGTTGATCGTTCTTTAGCTTATTTGGTAATTACTTTTTATTGCATTGTTTTTCTGTTCTGTTTTCTTTATTTAGTTTTCAATCTCAAAACCCCCCAAATCTGACTTTTACTGATTTTCTGTTAATAACAACAACACCTAAGAGTCCTTGTGAGACGATACTCGAGTTGTCGCTTCCCTATCTACATTATTTTGTAAACGCTCGTTCTTTTTGGCGCGTGGCGACAGCGCGACCAGCGGTTCCATCAGGATCCCACTGTCTGTGATACAGTGGCCACGGAATGCCCAAATTGCAGTATGATCCTCCCGGATCCCATGGTCTACAGCATAAGTATGAGAGCGGGCGCCTGATAATCACGGTAACTCCGCCAAGTGAGGCGGACTTCTCACTCCCTCTTGGGTCACAGTTGACCTCTTTGTCAACCTTGTCAATAAAGTCCTCCCAATAGAAGTGGGGTTCAACCTCTTGGCCTGGCCACAGTGTCTTCATATCCAAGGGTGCAAAATCCAGAGGCTTGAACTCCATCACCGGTTGTTCCACAGTGGGAGGTGGCAAACAGGTAGAGAGGGTTACTGGTGCTGCTTCAACTTCTGCATGATCTTCATTCACTGCACTGATAAATCCATCACCTGTTAAACCTGCAGAAATCTCAGCACACACCACAGAAAGGTTAGGGTTAGTACAGTCAGAAGATATAGTACAATAAACTGAATCAGTAAAGGTCTGAATGTCTGGAAGTGACTTGAGCTCTAAGGAGGGTGGTTGCTTAATGGATGGTGTATTTGGAGTAGCCATGATGTCAAGAACTTCGGCTGAACAAACAGCTTCACTCACACTATCACCCTGCAAAGTTGAATCAAGAAACTCAGCACAAACAGCACACGGGTTAGTGTCAGTACAGTCAGTACATGTATAAATATCATCAAATCCAGAAACAATTGGAAAATCAGAATCAGAAAAGGCTCGAATGTCTGGAGATTCAGCACAAAGTTCATCCACCCCATCACTTTCAACACATGCATCTAAGACCAAAGGTTCTTCATTATCCTCAAGCTTATTGCCTTGATTGAAAGGATGGACTGCATAGCATCGAGGCAAATCAGTATCTTCTGTCAGAATGGGGCATGCCTCAAACAGGTGCTCAGGCGAGCCGCACATGCCACAAAACCTTGTCTGCTGAAACAATTGCTTCAAATAAGTGAGCCTATCCATTCTATTCTCAAGGGCCTAGATAGAAGAAGAGCTATGGACCTCATTCACACCAATCATGTCAAAACCACTGCTATACTCATAACTTCCAGCAAAATTAAGATAATTTGTGCATGGTGGTGGTTTACTAAAATCAGGATAATATATGCATGGAGGTGGCTTATAATCAACATTAGGCATATCACCAAACAGGAGATTATCTATAGCACTACTAAGATCCATAACCAGACAAATTCAGCAAAATGTTTTTTTTTCTGTCAATAACAACAAGAGTCCCCGGCAACGGCGCCAATTTTTGGTCGCGCTGTCGCGCACGTGCCAAAAAGCGAGCGGTTTGTAAAAATGTAGTTTAGGTAGCGACAACTCGAGTATCGTCTCACAAGGACTCTTAGGTTGTTGTTAACAGAAAAATCAGTTTTGGGGGGTTTGAGTATTTGAAATTAAATAAAGGAAACAAAGCAGAAAGACAATGCAAACTAATTAATTACCAAATAAAATAAAGCGATTAACCTACTGTTCTCGGTTTCCCACTATCATCGATTCAAGTAAATTCCAAGCCCTAAGCAGATTCTAATCCCCTTTCGGTTGTAGCAACAATTAACAAACGAAATCGCTACTACGAGATATATGTTCCTATTCCCGAATTAAACAAACGGGGTTAAGCCCTCATGAACTAAACGAACATGAACGAACACACGCGAATTAAACAAACGCGATTCAATATAGGAACATAACATCACCGAAATAAATCAACACAACACTATACACTCCTGAATTAAACAAACAGAAATATATAGCATAGTATTGAAAAGGGAAAAGCAAATAAAACAGGAAATACAGAACCTCAAGTGTCAATGGAACCCAATCGCAGTAGATTAATCAAAGGAGACTAGCTCTCCATTACAAACATAAACCTACACCTAATTTCGTAGCCGCCTATGAAAAGAAAAGAAGAAGATAAGAGAAGATCCTTCAGTTCTGACCTAAAACAACTATAAATACAGATTCTGGGTTGCGATCGCTCGCGAGGCGAAACATGTTTCGATAGGCTAATCATATGAACAGTCGCTTACTCGCGAGGCGAAACATGATTCGCGAGGTGAGCCAGAGAGGGTTACTGTTGCTGCTTGTGCTGGTCTTCGGGCTCGCGAGGCGAAAACTCCAGAATTGCATTTTCCATTATTTTCTTCATTCCTTTGGCTCTAAGTGCTTTATTCTAACCTGAAACAATAGGAAATAGCTGTAAGTGCTTTATTTGACTCTAAATCAACTAAATTAACTTAAAAATACTTTACAGACTCAAAATGCTGCTTAAAGACAATCAAGTCTAATTTGGGTGAAAACGATACATAATTAGCACAAAACCACGGTCATACTAGTCATAAAACTAGATGAGCCAGCGGCTGATCAATGTGCCTCTTCCAAAATCATCTTCCTAAGCTCTAAATCCTATGGCACACAAATCCTATCCTTAAAACTCAACACACCATCTGGTCCTCTACTAAACTCTAACACTTTGCCCTCATCTATACCTTGATTCACTTCCTGTAAATACTAGTCCCGTACTTGCTTATCCTTAAGCTCTCTCAGAAACACACTACTGATGGTAATCATGTCTAAGCATATTCTATCTTCAACTAACTCTATATCTAGGTTCAGATCTCTGAACTGCTCGATCAACTCTATCTCATTTACCATCATTGCGGATATATGCAAGGATTTCCTACTTAGCACATCCACAACAACATTCGCCTTCCCAAGACGGTATTGTAGATCAAATTCATAATCCTTGATAAACTCCATTCATCTCCGCTGTCTCATATTCAGCTCCTTCTGATCAAACAGGTACTTCAAACTTTTATGATCACTGTAAACATTAAACTTAGCTCCATAAAGATAGTGTCGCCATATCTTCAGTGCGAACACTATAGCTGCCAACTCCAGATCATGGGTCGGATAGTTCCTCTCATGAACTCTCAACTGTCGGGAAGCATAAGCCACAAATCTTCCAGCTTGAATCAGAAAACAACCCAAACCATGAAATGGCGCATCAGAATATAAGTCAAACTGTCCTAAAGTATCTGGCAAAGTCAACACTGGTGATGTGGTTAAACTATTCTTTAGCTCCTGAAAAATTTTCTCACACTCATCTGTCCAAACATAAGTTGTATCTTTCCTCGTCAACTACGCCATAGGCAACGCAATCATTGAGAAACCTTCTATGAACCTCCAGTAGTAACAACCTAACCCTAGGAAACTCCTCACGTCACTCATTGACTTAGGTCGCTCCCACTTAAGCACAGCCTCAACTTTAGCCGGATCTACTGTTATTCCTTCCTTATTGATCACATGTCCTAAGAATTGTACTTCTTCCATCCAAAACTCACACTTGGATAACTTCGCATACAACTGGTGATCCTTCAACACTTGCAATACTATCCTTAGATGTTCCTCGTGCTCTTCCCGCGTACGGAAATAAATAAGGATATCATCTTTGAACACCACTACAAACTTGTCGAGGAATGGTCTAAAGATCATGTTCATGTAATCCATGAACACTGCTGGAGCATTAGTCACACCAAAAGGCATAACTAAGTATTCATAGTGTCCGTATCTATCCCAAAAGTCATCTTAGGTATATCCTCCTTCTTTACTCAAATCTGATGGTACCCGGATCTCAGATCAATCTTGGAAAATACTGAAGCTCCCTACAGTTGATCCATTAGATCATCTATCCTAGGCAACAGGTATTTGTTCTTGATTGTCACCTTGTTCAAATGCCTGTAATTCGTACATAACCTAGCACTTCCATCCTTCTTTTTTACAAACAACATCGGAGCTCCCCACGGTGAAACACTAGGCCTGATAAACTCTTTCTTCAACATATCATCCAATTGTTTCTTTAATTCAGCTAACTCTACAGGTGACATCCGATAGGGTGATATCGATATAGGTCATGTCCCTGGTATGAGATCTGTGGTGGACTCTACTTCCCTCTCTGGTGGCAAACCCGGAACATCGGGAGGGAAAACATCAGGGAACTCTCTCACAATAGGTATAGAATCTATACTAGGAGTCTCCTTAGCTTCCACAAGAAAAGCATCACGTACCGTCGAGAATCATCACTCCTCGTGGATACTCCTTCATTGGCAGATACTATGCTAGAAGGCTCAATAAATGATAAGGTCTTTCTGGAACAATCTAACACTACATGGTTAGCCGAAAGCCAATACATGCCAAGAACAACATCTATCTGCTGTATAGGCAAGCAGACAAGGTCCACAAGGAATGTCCTATTCTCAACATCTATAGGACACCATAAGAAAACTGACATGGTAGTCAAAGAATAACTGGTTGGAGTAGATACGGTAAGGGTATAAGGTAATTGAGAAACAGGTAAATGTAAATGATCCACACACTCATGTGAAATAAATGAATACGTAGTACCTGAGTCAAACAACACAGACTAGAGTCTACCATATATCAAACACATACCCTGGATAAGATTTGTAGATTCAGAGGATTCAACTCCCCACACGGTAAACACTCTCCCTGTTGCCTGAGGTCTGCCATCTGATGTCCTGTGATAGCGTGAATCCGCAAGTATACGGTTTCGTCGTCAAGTAATAAAAAGATTGAACCCACAGAGACGGTGATCTTGAACAACAATTAATTACTAAATCAATTAAAGTAAATAAGGAAAGATTTGGTTTTTGAAATAAGAATCAAGCAACAAATCAATTATTAAAATCGCAATCAAACAAAAAAGGAAAGTAAATCAATTTGGGGTTTATCAAATTAAAGAGGAATTTTCAGGAATTGGGTTACCAACAAGACTGCTTATGCTACTAAATTGACTACCCTATGTTAATTATCAAGATGCTTTGAAGGTGAATTTATCCTAATATAGTTAATGTTCCCTCTCGAGATACAAGAACCGTGCCCAATTAAACCAACCCCTACTCTCATGATAATTGTATTTAAATTGGACCCGTTGAGGTTTGTGACAATTCAATGAACCCTCGAAGGACCGCTTTTAACTCTTGTGATTTAAGTCCTAAGTTCAATCCCCATAGATCCAATACCTAAGTTCACTTCTCAGTTCATCCTTAGAGTATCTATGACATGCAAATAAGTGCGCACCAAATTCACAAGTAATTATAACAATAGGAATTAAATCAAAAGTAAATTGGAATTAACAAAGGGAAAACATCAATTCATAACTTAAAACAAGTCTTGGGCATAGCCCCAATTCATAGAAATAAAACGACTACTCAAGCATTGCCATGGTCATAGCAATCTTGATTAACAAAAGTATAAAAATCCTAAGAGAATAGAAGAAATTGAGAAGAAGAGAAATCCTAATTTTTGCCAATTGGTAGCAGCCAAAAGATGCCTATTTTTCAGCCTAATTGCCTTATTTATAGTGTAGGTTAACTTGGATTTGAAGCTATTACAAAATCAGATCAAATCAGCAAATCTTTTTTCTAGATTTTGCGTGTCACCGCCATGATGCCTGTCACGGCCAGGCCGATGCAGGTTCTGACTTGGAGAGCTTGGCATTGGTTGGCATGTCACAGCCGTGATGGCCATCACGGCCTCGCCGTGACCAATTCTGACTTTTGCGCTCTTCTTTTTCTTCGGTCCTACGCGATCGTGGTCGTGATACTTGTCACCTCCAGGCCGTGATGGTCTCTGTTTAACTCATTTTTCTTGTTTTTCAAGCTTCGTCTTCATGCAAACTCCAAATTAACTGGCCTTGAGCAATTTAATCATCAATTCATGCACACAAACACCACAGAACCACCTTACTCGTTCCAAAGGGAAAAACTAACAAAAATCGAATAAAAAATGCTTAAACTACATGAAAATGTATGCAATATGATAAAGAAATATGAGGTGAAATCACACTCATCAAACAACCCCAAGCTTAAGATTTTTCTTGTCCTCAAGCAATAACCAAGGCCAGAAAAGATAAACAATCAGAGCATGGACAGTGAACCAAGAACCCGAGTAACAAATCCAAGTAACAAGCATATCCAAATAAGTAACCAAGATATAATCAAATTCAAGTCCAATTAGAAGCTTAGGTTCCTAAATTCATGTCTCTCACCAATTTGGGGACTCTTCTCAACTCACATCACTCAAGTGTTTAAGGACTATGACAATTCGCTCAATTTCCTCAAGGAAGGTATCCTACCAAAAGCTTGATTATTAACCAAATCTCTACTTTATTAATGAAAACACATAAGAATCAAGAGGTCTTTTATTTTGGTTGTAATGGGGCCATGGGATTAATCATTAGGTGGGGAAACCAAGAAAAGGAAAATTCAAGAAGGCTAAACAAAATATCAAACAATGCAAAGCATGACAACCTTCTAAAATACCTTTTTGGGCTTTAATTCACTTTTTCCACCTTTCTTTCTTTCTTTATTTCTTTTCTCATCCCCTTCTCCATCTTTTTTGTTTATTTTATTTTATTTTTTTCAATTTGGAGAAGGGGGGATTTCCAACTTAAGAGAAATATTTATCTATTTTTCTAACTTTTTCATCCCACAACTTTTCAAACCACCTTTTTGCAATACTTTAAAAGGTGCCATACCAAACATCATTCATCAAAATCAATTAAAGTACCAAGAAAAGTATTTTAATCTATTAGGCTCAAAATTGGGCAACCAAGGGATAGCATTTAATCAGTCAAAGCTCAGAAGGCCAGAAAAATACCTAGTGCTTTAATCATTTTCAAATATGTTTTCAAAGATTTCTAAGTTTCAAAACGGTTTCAAGTCAAGTTCTAGATAATACAATCCATGAGGAATAAAACACTCAATCACAAAGAATGGGCTAAATTTAGTGAGTACCCCTTTTAGGCTCAAAAATATCACATTTAGTAGATTGATATTAATGAGAAACACAGATCCAAGGAACCATATGCTAATTATCAACTATCAAAAGATCATCCCAAGCATTTTTATTTTTAGCTTATCACAAGAATACAGAAAAAATTGGGTTCAAAAATTAACTGTCTCAATTTATTTGGCACAAAGTTCTCATAATTGGATGCATACATTAAGCAAGGGGCGATCTAATCATGTGATTATGCAAAACTACACCTAAATGAATGCAACATGAAAAAAATTCAAAAATTCAAAAAATAATACCCCTACCCCAAGCTTAAAAACTTACATTGTCCCCAATGTAAATAATCAAGTCTGAGGGGGGATAAAAAAAATGGAACAACTCACTGAGGTGGTTGAAATAGACAACTATAAACACGAGAAGGGGGGTTGAATTGTGTTTATCAGAATTTAAACAAAGTTGAAATCTGCACGCTAGATAGACCGGTTAGCAACCAATATGAAGGTTAATTAAATCATTTACCAATGTTTAGTTCTCATCAAAACTTAGGAAAATGCACATCAGACATTTTAGAGACTTAACAATCTCCCCCTTTTTGATGATGACAAACATTGAGATGATTTAATGAACCTAGGAAAATATCAACAAAGAAAATAGCATATATCAGTCAGGTTGAAATTTTCTTAAGCGGACAGGTCATGCAGATGCTCGATCAGACATTAAGATTAATTATATAATCCGTTTAACTTAGTCACACATAGGTTTGACTTGTTTTACTTTGAAATTATTATCAGAGCAATCTTACTTAAGATTTATCTGAGCAATTATAGCAACTATCAGAACATACTCATATCCATGTATTATTTAAGATCATATCATATTCATTCTCCCATTCTCCTATATCACATTTCTCCCATTCTCCGCCTTCTGTCAACATCAAAAAGGAATAAACTATGAAAGCATCAAAGAATTAAAGGAGAAACTTATTTTATTCATCATGAACGTTTACAAGTACAAGGTAGTCTATATACTTAAAAACTACCTAGATTGACTAATTAACAAAAATAAAGCAGCAACCCTTTGCTCTAAGAGCAGCCTAGCTCGCCTTTCTTCATCTAGCTGTCTTCTTAAGTCTTCTACTTGTCCTTGAAATAGATGAAAGTCTTGTAAGGCCACTGTTTGAGAAGAGACGGGCAGAGAAGAGTGTCAGGGGAAGGCTAAAACTGGGGGTGCCTTAGGTAGAGATAGGGGAGAGGTGATGGAAGGGAATAAAAGTTCATGAAGAGTTTGAAGGGCATAGAAAGGAAGAAAGACGAATTTGAAGATAAGACTGATTCTGACACAGTCAGTATCAGGTGAAGGAAACACACAGGAAAGTCTCTCGGACAGAGACAGTCTGATGATTGTTATTTGAATAGGTGGGGGAAGAGGTGTTTGAGCTAAAACAGAGGGAGGGATAGGTCATAAAGAGTCAATATGGCAGAAAAAAGAATTAGATCATGTGACTAACATAAAGAAATACCTAGACCTATGTGGTAGTATTACAACAGAAGCATGATAGTGAGTTCCAGCTAATGTTCTAATGAAGATAATAAAGGTGGGTAGAAGAAAAGTTCTCTACAGGGGTTAAGAATATGAGGTGGAGGAGAAGGGATGAAAGAGACATGTGTGATACTTACAAATAAAAGAGATTGCAGATCAGACACAAAGAGTCTCGATGATATGCCAGTTTGTTCTTTGGGAGCAAAGTCCCTGTGAACAACTGTGTACTAACAGTCATCAGGTACAATAATGAAAGAAGTTTTTTGAGTTTGAAAGGAGGAGACGGGTGAAGAAATAGGAGATGCAACAAAAAGAGGTTGGACAAAAAGAGCAGATGGAGAAGAGACAGATGGGTTGATGATACCTTGATTAGAAGGAGAAGGGAATGAAGGAGATGTATGCTCTTCAGATATCTTCAACTTCTTATGAGAATAAGACACTTGGTCATCCTTGGGTACAATTGTCTGAGCTCCTCCAGACAGGTCTTCTGCAGTGTTAGCTTTTGCAGGTAATGGGTAACCAGATCTTCTCTTTTTGGGAATAATTCCCAAAATGAAAGTCTTATTTGGTTCTTCCAGGACTTGCTCCGTCTGCTCCCCCTGAGCAGAAGCTTCCTCTTTGCTAGGCTCAGACTCAACTTGTCTGACCTTGGCAAAGGTCTTCACCAGCTTCCTTTTCTTGTTGGGATGAGCATGAACATCCACTAATTCCGCAGCTTCACTAGTCCCCCTCAGCCTGAACCTCAAGGGTTCAACTGTTTCAGCAGAATCTTTAGATACTGAGGGTTGCAGCTCTAGAATTTGGTATTGTCTGGCCACCTTTCCAGACGGTTTGAGCAATCTTTCAGAAATGGGGACTTCTGATTCGTTAGTGGAAACCACTGGTTCTTCCTCCTTCTGCTCAACAGCAGGCTTCTTCTTCTTCTTCTTCTTCTTCTTCTTCTTCTTCTTCTTCTTCTTGTCTTCCTCCTCATCGTCAAGAGGGATTCCCTTGATCTCCATCATAGATAATATCTTCCTGTCTATGGGCAGTGACATGCCCACAAAGTGAACATCACTAGGAACAAACAACTTGTTCCTGAATACCCTTGTCAGCAACATCCCATAAGGATAGGTCTACATGTTGGTTCTCTTGATCAGAATCTCAAGGTACATGTAGATAAGGTCGTTGATGTCAACCTTGATTTTTTGGATCAAGTGGTACAGAGCAAATCTGTCCATCTTGGTCACACTGTCTCGTGGGCCTTTCCTTGCCATCATGCACTCCAACAGCAATTTGTGCAGGAATCTGCACTTGACCACCATGTTGACGGGCTTAGGGTTCACTGGTTTGGGGACACCATAGATGGCAATGTTGACATTGTCAGCTCCCACTTCATCTTCCCAGTTGGGTGTGAAGCCAGCTCCGATTCACGGACATTTTGTGACAAGCTCGAGAGAGCTAATAGGGAAGAGAAGGGTTCTATCCCCTATTTCAGCCTTAAAGCTTTTGATTTTGTTGAGTCTGTTGGTGACAACTACAACATTTCTCCAGAACGTTTGAACGAGCTTAGGGTGAACAAGCTCCTTGATGTCGAAGAAAGGAGTCCACTTGGAGTACTCCAACTCTTCAGTGACATCCATTCCTAGTTTCTTCATCTGTTGAAGATTAACAGTCTTTCCCGGAATGATCTTTTCTATCTCAGTAACCTTGAGATTGTATTTCTTAGCAATTTCTTTTGTAGAGAGACGCTTGGATGATGCCATTTTTTTTTAGAGAAAACGATTCTAGGGTTTCGAGATAGAAGGAGGTTTGAAAGATGAGAAGACAAAGAGATTTTGGAATATTGAGACGTAAAGGTTCAACCTTTCTGATCTGTTGTCTTTTATAGTCATAAAGTTAGGAGAGAGAGAAACGACATTTTTAATTCAAAAAAGGCACGATTTGTATGGGGAACTGCAATGCCCACTTAAGACATAATGAAAACATGTTTTCAAGATATGTAAACCACCGTTCACACAATTAGCTTCGGATAAGGGAATGGCATTACTTAAATAATAACCATTTCAACAAAACTGATGAGTTCTAGCATAGTGACTCAGCAGAGTCAGATAGGTAAGCATAGACAGGTGATAAAACACGGACAGGTTAACATTCAGACATGTCATCCAACAATGCAATGCATGTTTAGATTATCTCTAATAAATAAAAACTTTTCTTCTGTGAGGGGTTTAGTGAAAAAATCAGCCCATTGATTTTCAGTTTTAACAAACTTAATATCAAAGATGCCTTTCTGAACATAATCCCTAATAAAATGATGTTTGATTTCAATATGCTTAGCCTTAGAATGTTGAATTGGATTTTTAGTTAAGCATATAGCACTGGAATTATCACACCGTACAGATATGTTATGTTCATAAATAGAGTAATCCTCAAGTTGATGTTTTACCCATAAGACTTGAGAGAAGCAACTAGTAGCAGAGATGTATTCTGCTTCAGCAGTAGACTGGGCAATGGTTGTCTGCCTCTTGCTTGACCATGAGACTAAACTTGATCCAATGAAGTGACATCCTCCACTGGTGCTTTTTCTTTCTATTTTGTCTCCAGTAAAATTAGCATCACAATATCCCACCAATCTGTATTCTTTTGATCTTAAATACAGCAAACCAAGATTAGTAGTTCTAAGCAAATATCTAAATATTCTTTTAACAGCCTTAAGATGAGATTCTCTAGGGTCAGATTGGAATCTAGGACACATACAGACACTAAATTGAATGTCAAGTCTGCTTGAAGTTAAGTACAGTAGAGAGTCAATCATACCTCTGTAGACAGTTTGATCTACCTTTTTACCTTCATCATCTTGGCTTAGTTTTGCATTGGGTTGCATAGGGGTTTTCATGAGCTTTGCATTTTCCATTTTGTATTTCTTGAGTATCTCCTTGGTATATTTTTGTTGATGAATGTAAATTCCATCACTTGTCTGCTTGACTTGTAATCTAAGGAAGAACTTCAATTCTCCCATCATGCTCATCTCAAATTCATCTTGCATTAGATTTGAAAATTCCTTGCACAGCTTTTCATTAGTTGCTCCAAAAATAATATCATCAACATATATTTGAACAATAATAAAGTTCTTTTTAGAGCATTTCTTGAACAGAGTAGTGTCTACTTGTCCTCTAGTAAAACCATTATGCATGAGAAAAGAACTGAGTCTATCATACCATGCTCTAGGTGCTTGTTTCAAACCATATAATGCTTTTTTAAGTTTGAAAACGTGATCAGGTTTATCAGTATCCTCAAAACCAGGGAGTTGTTTAACATACACTTCTTCAATTATACCATTTAGAAAAGTACTTTTTACATCCATTTGAAATAGGGTAATTTGGTGTTGTGCAGCATATGACATTAAAATGCGTATAGCTTATATTCTAGCTACAGGTGCAAAGGTTTCAGTATAATCAATACCTTCTTGTTGGTTATAGCCTTGAGCAACTAACCTTGCCTTATTTCTAACAACTTTACCATCTTCATCCAATTTGTTTCTGAAGACCCATCTTTTTCCAATAACCGACTTGTTTTTTAGGCTTAGAGACAAGAGTCCGGACATCATTTATGGTGAACTGGTTAAGTTCTTCTTGCATAGCAACAATCCATCTTTCATCCTCAAGAGCTTCTTCAATGCGTTTAGGCTCCAAATCTGAAATAAAGGCCACATTGCTTGATTCTCTTAATGTGGATCTGGTTCTTACTCCTTCAGAAGGATTTCCAATAATAAGATCCTTAGGGTGATGAGTGTTGAACTTCCAATCCCTTTTGAGATCATTATGAAGATCTTGACTTGTCTGCTGACTCGTTTGTTGACTCATCTGCTGGCTTGTATGTTCCACTTGTCTGTTGGTCTCAGGCACAGGTTCTGTCTTGGTTAGATCGGGTTGTTGAATTTCTGTATTGTTTATATCAAGACCTTCAAGATCATCTTCTAGATCTGATAGTTCTTTATCAGTCTTTAATTCATCATTGAATTTAACATGAACAAATTCTTCAATAATACAACTTCTTGAATTGTAAACTCTAAAAGCCTTAGACATTTCAGAATATCCTACGAAAATACCTTTAACTACCTTAGAATCAAACTTTCCAAGATTATCTCTGGTATTCAGAATAAAACATTCACATCCAAAAGCATGAAAATAAGATATGTTTGGGATTTTTCCTTTCCACAATTCATAAGGAGTCCTTTTTAGAAAAGACCTAATAAGTATTCAGTTTTGTACATAACAAGCAGTGTTTACAGCTTCATTGAGCATAAATCTAGCCATCTCTTGCAGAGATCTGTTCTTTCTCTCAACCACTCTATTTTGCTGTGAAGTTCTAGGTGCAAAGAAATTGTGAAAGATTCCATTCTCCTCACAGAACTGTCTAAACTGCTCATTTTCAAATTCTCCCCCATAATCACTTCTAAGGGTAGAAATATAGAAACCCTACTCATTTTGTACTCTTTTGCAGAATACTGAGAAAGCCTTAAAATACTCATCCTTGTGTGTTAGGAAGAGTACCCATGTGTACCTAGAATAGTCATCAACTATGACAAATCCATATTTTCTTCCAGCCAGGCTAGCAACACTAGCCGGTCCAAACAGATCCATGTGTAACAACTGAAGAGGTCTAGAGGTTGATACTTGGTTTTTAGATTTGAAACTTGAGTTTATCTGTTTACCTCTCTGACATGCAACACACAAGACATCTTTCTTAAAACTAATATCAGGCAATCCTCTCACAAGATTATTCCTTTTTAGTTCAGAAATTAGTTTCATACTTGCATGTCCTAGTTTCTTATGCCATTACCATATCTCATCCTCTTTAGACATCACACAGGTTACACTTTGATCTGAGAGATCAGACAGTTCAATCTTATAAAGATTTTGTTGCCTTTTAGCTGAAAAGAGGGTTTTGCCACAACAGACTTTAACTATGCATACATTCTTGGTAAAGGAAACATCAAAACCACTATCACATAATTGACTTATGCTAATAAAATTATGTCTTAATCCTTTAACCGTAAGAAAATTAGATATAGAGGGAAAAGGGGGTTTACCACCAATAGTACCAATTCCTATAACTTTCCCTTTCTAATTCCCTCTGAAGGCAACGTGTCCTCCTTTCTTAAGTTGGAGGTCTAGGAACATAGACCTTTCTCATGTCATATGACGCGAGAAACCACTGTCCAGGTACCAGCAGTGGTGTTTTCTTGGTCCTGTTGAGGACATCTACAACAAAAATTATTTGGTTTTTAGGTACCCATATTTTTCTGGGTCATTTTCTGTTAGTTCTAGGAGTCTGTGAAGACTTCCTTCTCTTCTTATGGATACACTTAGGCATAAAATGTCCAGTTTTTCCACAAAAGTTACAGACAGGTGTAGACTTGGTTACATTTGACTTAACGGATACTGTAGAAGCTTTAGTTGATACTTTATGATGTGTCTGATGGACATATCCAATACCTTCTTTGTTAAGAGAGTGCCTCTGACTGCCGAGTAGCTTAGTCAGATTATCTCTACCATTAAAAAATTTGGTAAGATCAGAAGTGAGCTCTTCCACTTTCTGTTGAAGTTTTTCAACTTCTTCAGATTGTGATGTTTCACTTGAGATCTTAGCTTCATTAGACTTTTCAGTCTTCAGCTCACAGTTCTCTTTAGCCAGCTTCTCACACTCTTGAGATTTCTGTTTATGCTCACTGGTGAGCTTTACATACTCTCTCTTGAGGGATTTTAAAGACTTAGATAAGCAGTTGGATTTCTTCAGCAACTCCTCATAGGCGTCAAGTAATTCCTCATAGTCAGGATGTACCTCATCGTCTGAGTCTGAGTCGGTGTTGGCCATCAAACAGAGATTGGCTTCTTCCTCTGTTTCTTCATCAGAAGATGTTGACTCCAGATCCTCCCAAGTAGCCATCATTCCTTTCTTCTTCTTCTTGAAGAATTTCTTAAAAGGAGCCTTCTTGAGTTGAGGACATTTTGCCTTGATGTGACCAGGCTTCTTACACTCATAGCAGACAATTGGACTTTTGTCTGTTGAAGTGGATTCTTTGAAGTTCTTGTCCTTGTTGAACCTTATGAATGGCTTATCCCTCTTGAACTTCTTTTTCTGTAGGAGAACCTTTATCTTCCTGTTCGGGAGAGACAATTCTTCATCACTCTCAGAATCCTCGTGTTCAGACAGGTCAGCATCACCGGATGACTCGTCTGTCTTTAGAGCCTTGGAAACTTTTGCTGACTTTTGATCAGCTTTTAGAGCAATTGACTTGCCCTTCTTTGGTGCAACCTCGTCTCCAAGTTCTTGCTCATGAACAGTGAGTGTTCCAGGAAGTTCATCCATAGTCAAGGTAGTGAGATCCTTGGCTTGAGAGATAGCAGTGACCAAAGGTCTCCACTGTTTAGGTAGACTTCTCAGAATCTTTCCAATCTTCTCAGCATTGGTATAGACTTTACCGAGAGATTTTAAACTGTTGACTATAGTTTGAAATCTTCCTATCATTTGAGCAACAGATTCTCCTTCCTCCATGAAAACAGTTCATACTTTCTAACAAGTATGGCAATCTTTGACTCTTTGACTTTGGTTGTTCCTTCATGTGTAACAGCTAAAGTGTCCCATATTTCTTTGGCAGAGTCACAAGCACATACCTTCTCAAACTCCTCAGGACTGAGAGCACAAATGATGTTATATCTAGCTTTGTGGTTCAGCTCCCATTTTGTCTTTTCTGCAGTAGTCCACTGAGCTTTTGGTTTGTCGGTGTTATCTTCATTCTTAGGAATGAATGGACCATCTGTAACACCCTGTTTTTCGTATGCTTCTTTATCAGTAAATACATGCTTTAATGTGTTTATTTTTTATAAAATCCAGAGGATGATTTTATTTAAAATAAAATCATTTTCTTGTGTTGTTTTACCGTATGAAGTCACAGTAAAATTTTTGATCGAAAATTCAGACGAAAACCGGTCTTGGTTCTCACTGCCAGTAGAAGTTTACTGAGCTAGAGACCAAATTTTAATTCGTGAACAAGACGGTTAGTGTTTTTATGATGTTTTGTGTGGGTTTGGAGTTTTTCGAAAAACCTTGTTCGGGGCCAAATCTTAGGGATTTCCCGGGCGAAATCATCGGGAAATACGATCGGGGAAGTCATCTGATACGCAAGGAGCAGAGCATCAAGAGGATGAAGTGACTTGATGTGAAGGTTATGACACACCTCAAAAGGTGAATCATGAATTTTTTTCAAAAATCTCACTTTTTCATCTTTCTCTCTCCAATCACATCACATCACCTTAACTCCTTATCCTCTCTACAAGCAACCCACCTTCTTTCTTCTCTTCTTTCTTCCTCTCCCAAAATCGTGACCATCTCCTCTCACTCTCTATAAATATTCTTCATTTCCACACTTCATCACTTTCCTCCATTTCTCACATTTACACTTTACTACATTTCTTCTTCTTCTTCTCTCTTACAAAGTTTATATTTTTATCAAGCTTTTATCTTAGGGTTCTTCATTAAAGTTGTTCATCTTGTTAAGGGTAATACTTCTATGTAGTTCTTTTTTCAAAGTTTCATCATTTATTTCAAAGTTTTCTTCATATGTCCTTTATGTGCTTTTAACTTCTAAAACCTCTCAAAAATGGTAGAAAACTTCTTTTGAGTTGAAACCACTTTCTATATTCTTGTATTTACTCATACTATCACATACTAAAAGGTTGTGTAAAACAAAGTTTCCTAACCTCTTCTTCCTAAGGAGGTCGAAACCATGTATATGGTTTAGGTGAATCTTGTTTCAACTTTTACATGTATGAGTTTGCATTTGAGTTTCATTTCCAAGATGATCATGGACCAAAAGCTCCTTATGTTAAAGGATGCTATGTCTAAGTCATTGGAAAGTTTAAAGATTTTTACCCTATTTTTTTATGTAAAGACCAAAACCAATGAGTTTTAAGGCAATGGTGTTTAAGTTTTGTTTTCCAAAATGATCATGGATTAAGACTCCTTGATATAGAAGGATGCTAAGTCCAAGAGATTGGAAAGTTTCAAGATTTCTAACCCCTATTTCTTGAAAAGGCCGAAACCTTAAATGATTATGGCAAAGATGTTGAGTTTTTTTTTTCCAAAGTGACCATGGACTAAAAAGCTCCTTATGTTAAAAGATGCTATGTCTAAGTGATTGGAAAGTTTAAAATATTTTCTTGCTTTATTTTCCTATGATGGCTGAATGTAACATTTGACCTAGGATGTGTTATTTTATTTTGTTTTCCAAGATGATTATGGATTAAAGCTCCTTCATGTTAAAGGATGCTATGTCCAAAAGATTGGATGATTTAAAGATCTCTAACCTCACAAACTTGTTAAGGTCGAACCTAAGATTTTATGGTCTAAGACATTTGATTTTTCCATTTTCCGAAATGATCATGGTTTCAAGATCCTTACTATGTATGGATGCTAACCTAAAGAGATTGGAAATTTTAGAAATTCCTAGCCTATTTACCTATGCTTGGACGAAACCCTAAGTCAAGTACTTGGTGGGATTTTTAATTCAACTTTGTTAAAAGATTGTTGTTTATGAACTTCTAGCACTTAAGGATCATAAATCCAAGAGTCGCATAAATTTCGGAAACCCCTAACCCTAGTTTATTGTATGAACCGAACCTATACCTTGTGGTTAGTGTTCTCGAGTTGATTTTTTTTAACTCATGATTTTATGTTGGTAACCTTAGACTTCCATCGCCGGAGAAGCGAGGACGTTCGTGCACCTTCTTTTCAAATCCAAAACTGTCAACTTTGACATGAGGTAAGAGGGGATTTCCTAAAGTTATTCAGTAACTGTATGCATGTATGTATGTGTTTAACTGGCTTTTTATATGTTGATTGAGCTTACTTGGTTATATAATGTACTTGAACTATTATGCTATTATCTGAAGTTGAACTGTGCTTGTTTTAAATGTTATAATGCATATATGTGATGAACTGCTTTCAACTGTGATATTAGCATTGAACTGAGAATATATATTGCTGTTGATCGAAAGTTTGCTAAGCCAGACTTGTGTCTGTGCTCAACTGTTATAAGAATTAAAAACCTTAATAAGCTTTGAAGATGAAAGGATTGGTGTTCTTTTCCAAAAGCTCATTAACTTAAAGTACTTGTTTTAAATGTTGAAATGGTTTTGGTGAACTATTGTTATACAAGAGAAAAATCCTTTTCGAACTATGTGTCTTCAAGTGAAAACTTTCAAGATTATTTGGCAATATCCTATTGGGGATTTTCAAATATAAAAGTATTTCAAAGATGCTTTATAAAAGATTTCCAAAGAAAAGATTTTCTCCTAAATGTTTTAGAAACTTTCCGATAACCTGGATAGGTTATCAAGGATTCGGTTTTGAATTTGATTTTCACTGAACGAAAAATAAGTACTTAAGAAAGAGAATCTAGTACACGAGACGTCGCCTCTAGTATTCAGTTATACGCATGTGATCCTGGATCAGTGTTAATTCGGGGCCATGAGTCCTATTCATGATGTTCTGGACTGAGAGTCCAATTCTCGAAATCGAGGACAATGCATTCTAATTTCGTTGTTGTGGGCTATTATCCTTATCATGTTAAGTTCAAAACATGAATAAAAGCATAAGTGATTTATATGACCACAACCCTTGACTGCGGCATCGGTCTCGGGCGTTGTGATTGAGCATTCGGACTGTGTGTCCTATGTTTCTAAGTTTTCAAGTGATGGGGAAATAATGATTAAGTCGTTAGCTTTAAGCATTCAGACGTGCTTTCTTACATATCGATACAAGGTGGTATCTGGGAGTCAGTCCATGTGACCGGTTCAGAGACACATGTGACGTTGCTCTTCCTGAGACCTTAAATGCATGAGGGTATGGAGGCAACTGCCCGGTGGGCTAGAGATTGACCAACTCTAATTCTTCTCTAGTGGAAAACGGTGTTGATATCTCATGAGATTAAGTTAGAGCCTGATATTGAAGTGCCATGCATATTTCAAAGATTGAATGTGCGGGTTTGAGACCCTTTGATATAACACTGTTAGGTTATGTATATGCATGATTTAACTGCTTATATGATTATGTGATGTATGTATCATGTACATGGTTGTTGTGGGATATATCTTATGACGGTATCTCACTCTTGCACATCTGTATGTTCTGTTCTTTTCTTCTTGTATCGGGTATGCTCGTGCTTTTAGATGGATCCGAACGTTCCCTTGGCACAGTCGAGCTCGAGGAGCGAAGTGTTTGATCATTCTGGGACGGCAGGGAACTGGACTATACATGAGGGTGCGACGTCCCTATCGATGATGACGGTGACGTTATCGATCCAGCATCTGATAGCTCGTCTGGGGGTAGCGTCTGTGGTCACTCTGCAAGCAGGAGGCATTGGTAGATCGTTCGTAGGCTTTTGGAGTTGTCCCGATAGTCCCTAGGATTTTAGAGTCATCTTTTGAGTCTTGTACCCAGTTCCCTATCCCCGGTTTGATGTTTCTTTTTTTACCTGTTTCTTCAGTAGCTGTTTTAGTGTATGTTGGCCAGTTCGACAAGGCATGTTTTGTAATCAAACCTAAGATCCCAAGTAGGATAGTTATATTTATATGAATGATGTTTATTTTCATGTTCCGAGTGTTCATCACCTTTCAGTAACCCTATATAAAAGGTTATTTTTCAGAAAGCGACCAGTGTTTTAAATAGGTTTCTTTTCCGCAACGGGTAACCATGTGATGCTGGGTTTTAGGGTGTCATACCATATGTAATGACATCCCAAAGATCAAAGTTTGTAGATAGAATGAACCATTGAAATCTTTCTTTCCAATAGTTGTAGTTTTCTCCATTGAAGTAAGGAGGTCTGGTTAGGGAAGCTCCTTTAGTCTGGGGACTTCCACTTGAACTAAATCCAGCAGTCATGTCTATTCTTCAGGACCTTTTACCTCTACACTGTTAGATGCTCAACCCAGAGGATGAGCTCTGATACCAACTGAAATAGACAACTATAAACACGAGAAGGGGGGTTGAATTGTGTTTATCATAATTTAAACAAAGTTGAAATCTTTTCGCATACAGAAGCTAGGTTCAGACGAGTGGAAAGATATAGGACAGACAGGTGACCTGTCTGATGAAATTTTAACAGTGGCTTAGACAAACACACCACTTGAAAAACTGATAAGAAAACTGAGGCAACTAAAGATTTTATAAGTAAAGAGAGATTGACACAGCTATTTATCTTGGTTCACTCTTCAAAGCAAAAAGCTACGCCCAGTCCTTGGCGGCATCAAGTTTTATCCACTATAACTGATCAGGTTACAGACTCCAAGTACTGTTTGCACACCTAGCCTCTTCAGGCTCAAAGACAAGTATTATTTGCACACCTAGCCTCTTCAGGCTCAAAGACAAGTATTCTTTGCACACCTAGCCTCTTCAGGCTCACTCAGGTTTGTTTGAAAGATTTGGTTTGTAATAAATACAACTTCAGACAGACAGATCTTTCACTAACACTCAGAGAGTGGTTTAAATGTAAAGCTTAGGAAAGTCTGCGTGATAACTTCAAATGATTGAAGAATATAGAATGAAAGAATGAAGATATTAATACGCAGAATAATGGATCTTTAATGCTATGTGTATTCTCTATTTACTTCATCTTCAAAGACTTTTGTATTTATAGTCTTCAAGCATTTAGGATCCGTTAGAGACATTCCCTCGGACGTTGGCTTCAAGCAGAACTTCATTAAATGCAATAGAGTCGTTCTGGGAAGCCATTAATGCAATAGGAACGTTGGTTGTACTCTAACATGAAGGATTATGGCTTTATGCATCGTGATACAGCCATATCAGAGTTATGCAGAGAGCTTTTTGTACTTTGCTGAGTACAATTCCCTTTTCGTGTAAGGACTAGAGGTACTAAGTAATAAAGCATGTTGGAAACATTCCTTAACTGGTCTTTGGCTCTGATAACCGAGGTTGCTTGAGAGAGTAACTTCTGACTTTTCTTGATAGGCGTGAGACTGAGCAGGAGAGAAAGCTTCAAGTCTCTTTCTGATGGGACAGCCAACAAAAGCTTGTTTGGTCCTTGGTTCTTCAACGAGTAACCTCAGACGAGTGTAGGAACTCGTGGAGAGACAGGTTGAAGACGTATCTTGAAAGAAGTCAATAATCCTAGTCAGCAGACAGGTTGACTTTCACTTATCCAGACAGGTAGTCACCTATATGAGCAGATAGATGATTCTTATAGTTTTAATCTACACACTATATAGACAGGTTAGCAACCAATATGAAGGTTAATTAAATCATTAACCAATGTTTAGTTCTTTTCAAAACTTAGGGAATGCACATCAGACATTTTAGAGACTTAACAGTGGTGGTGGGTGCAGGCTCAGATGCAAGTCATAGAGCTACTGGAAGACACATCATGGCATGTCCGTGATAGTTTCTGACCTGTCCTGGCTCCATCCAATCACGCCCGTGACACCCGTCACAGCTAGGGCGTGACCCTTTCTGGTTATTGGGCATGGTTTCTGCCGGGCCCTATCATGGTCGTGATGTAGATCACGACTGGGCCGTGATCAATTCTGTCCTGGGGGTGCTGGCCTTTCACGGTCGTGAAAAACATCACGGCTATGCCGTGATCAATTCTGGTCTCCCTGCTTCTTCACAACACGCCCGTGATGGCTATCACGACCTGGGCGTGATCAATTCTGCCTCCACACACTTCTTTTTTTTTTTAACATGGCCAGATCTCCTCTGACTTTATTTTTTTCATGCCTTTTTGCTCTTCATGCCTTCCTAACCAGCAAATACTTGGCAAAACCATCATTTTGTGATCTTTCTCCTCTAATCTTCTCAAATTATTCAAAAACAAAATAGCTACGGAAAGAAAGTTTGGGTTGCTACGGAAAGAAAGTTTGGGTTGCCTCCCAAGAAGCGCTTATTTTTGGTCGTAAGCTTGACCATACTCCCTTCAATCAACCGGGATCAGCTGGGCTTGGAAGTGCAAGAACACCTCTCTTCCAAGGAAGTCCTTCAAGGATCCTATATTGTTCATATGTCCACAAGCACTTTCGCTTTGCTCTTTTCACTCAGAGTTTCATGGCCTTACTTCCTCCCGGTGAAAGTTTTAACTCCACATGTTGAGCAACTCCAATTTCATCATTATTTGGTGCATCATTTGTCATGAAAAGTTTGGGAGTTGCTTCCATGTTAAGCTCTTCCTTCACCTTCGAAGGCATTACCTCAATCCTGCACAAATGATTCTCAAAAGAAGGGTTGTTATATGAGTTAGTCAAATCAAAATCCACCCTTCCTTTCTCTACACTCAAGGAGAGCTTACCATTTTTTACATCTATTATTGCTCCATCTGTGGCCAAGAATGGCCTTCCAAGAATGATAGGGAATTTAGAATTCCCGTTCATATCCAACACCATGAAATCGGTAGGAATGAAAAATTCACCTACCTTCATGAGGACATTCTCTAGTATGCCTAGAGGGTTTTTAGTGGAGTCATCCGCAAATTGTAAAGAGAAATTGTATGGACTCAATTCCTTGGTTCCTAACCTCTCAAAGATGGTAAGCGGCATCAAACTCGCACTAGCCCCTAAGTCACATAAGGCATGGTCTATTTTCACTTCTCCAATTGAGCAAGCAATAGAGAAACTTCATGGATCTTTTATTTTAGGAGGCATATTGGTTTTATCATGGCATCATGCTCCTCATTTAAGCTCTTAGTCTATTTTTGTGTGTTTTTTCTTGACTAGGCTTTATGGGAAAGGTATCGGGGGTTGGTAAGGTGGTGGAGGGACATACTTAGGTTCTATCTCTTCTTGTTCACTTATGTCAACCTCACATTCCACATCCTTTTAAACTACCTCAAGCTTATCATCCCTCAAGTATATAAGATTACAGTGCTCATTGGGATTAACTTCGGGTTGTCCCAGAAACGAGAAACGTACCATTAGTTCTAGAATATGTACTAGCTTGTTGGGCAATCTGAATTTTTAACATCTTATTATGGATGGCTAAGTTATCTACCTTAGATGTTAACTCCTTTATTGCCTCATTGACTGCCCTACCTTGTTTTCTAAACTCTTCATTTTGCTTTGTTTGAGTTTCAACAAAATTTTCCAATAGAGACTCAAGTTTAGACTTTTGTACCTGAGGATACCCCAATGCGGGTTTCCTATTACCTTGGCCTTCTTGGAATTCATGGTTCAATGTGTTGTTGTAGTTCCCGTAGGAGAGATAAGGCCTATTCTTCCTTCCTTGATTGTAAGAATTTGGGGGAACATAGTTTGGCAACTTCGGGTTCGTGTCATAGAAATTGTGACAAGAATTCACTTGTTCCCCCGAAGCACCAGATCCAGGAGCACTACCATGTGGGCACTCCATGAAGTCATGTCCTTGCATTCCACAAATCTCACAAGCAACATTAGTAGCACCTATTGAACTCACATTAGCTTTTTCAAGCTTATCAAAGCGTTTACTCAATGAGTCAACTTTAGACATAATTAAATCATTACCATTCATTTCAAACTTACCCCCAGAAATATTTTTTGAGTTATTACATCTTTCTAAACCCCATTGGTGATAGTTGGTGGCAACGTTCTCAATGATATCAAATGCTTGAGTCAGTGGTCTATTCATCAATGCTCCACCAGCTGCGGAGTCAAGTGATACCTTCGAAGAATAGTCCAATCCATTGTAGAAGGTATGCACTAAAATCCACTTCTCAAGCCCATGATGTGGGCAAGATTCTAGCAATCCCTTGTAACGATCCCAAGCTTCGGATAAGCATTCTTTGTCATTTTGGAAGAAGCGGGTAGGGGTGTTCGCGGATTGGATTGGATCGGTTTTAAGCTAAAAAGTCATCCGATCCAATGATGAAAACAGCGTGCGGTTTGGATTGGATCGGTTTGTTTCCTTAAAAATATTTGATCCGATCCAATCCAATTAAATGCGGTTTGGATTGGATTGGATAATTCGGTTTTTGTCATACTTTACTTTTTTTCTTATGCCAAGTGTCCTTGCTACTTATTTAATAGTGAACAAAGGATAATCTTCATTTTAATTTAGGAGTTTGAGAAAAAATAATTATTTATATTTTTTAAGACGTGCTTTTATGTAAATTATCTATATCTACTCTCACTTATCCTATTTTTTTCTTGAGCCGGCTATAGATAAATTGTAACTAATTATTTTTCAAACTTACTTAATTGATTTCATATTTTTCATGTTTAATCAACCAAGTATATATATGTTATGCATCAAAATTTTTAGCAAAATATAACTTCAAGACATTAATATTTATTCTAAATAGTCTCATATATGTCATTTTAACAAAAATATTAAAGAGAATGAGGGCCATAAAAGTATGAAAAACAATGCTAAGTATGAGTAATACTATAATTTCAAGAATAATAGTATATGTATATAATAGATCTGTTTGGATTGGATTTCGGTAGAGGATCCAAAATCCAATCCAATAAAAAATTACGGTTTTTTTGGTGTCGGTTTTCGGTTTTTCGGATCGGTTTTTGCGGTTTAAATCGGTTTGGATCGGTTGATGAACACCCCTAGAAGCAGGTGATCTAAGTTCGTAGGTAAGCAGTCTTGGATGGTGGAAAGAATTTTTCCAAGAATGCCTACTCCAGTTGGTTCCATGTTGATAATGTATTAGCAGGCACTGACTTCAACCAAGCTCTTGCCTTTCCAGTCAGAGAGGAGGGGAATAGCCTCAAGCGGATAGCATCAACTGGGGCACCTTGAATCCTAGTTGTATCAAAAAATTCCAAGAATGTCTCCACATGATCCGTTGGGTCTTACGAGGGTAATCCTCCAAACTGATGTTGCCTAATCATGGCAATTAACCGGGGCACAATAGTGTAGTTCTCTGCCTCAATTTCTGGCCTAGCAATCCCAGTTCGTAAACCCCTAGAATTTGGGGTTACATAGTCCTTCAGGGGTTTGGTATCTGGTAGATTGGTCATGAGTGGAATAGTGATCAACCTATCTTTCGCTCTTTGTCTTTGTAGTCTCCTACGTCTATAACAAGTCCTTTCGATCTCGAGGTCAACTTCAATAAGAGATCCAAGACTTTAGGATCTTCGCATAAAAGTGAAAAATGCCCGCAAAGAGAGAGATAGATACACTAGAAAAATAAAGAAAAATTAACAAAAAAAAGACCAGAAAATCAATTTAAAAATTAAATTGAAATTCAAGAAAGCACAGTCCCCGGCAACGGCACCAAAAACTTGATAGCGTGAATCCGCAAGTGTACGGTTTCATTGTCAAGTAATAAAAAGATCAAACCCACAGAGACCGTGATCTTGAACAACAATTAATTATTAAATCAATTAAACTAAACAAGGAAAGATTTTGTTTTTCAAATAAGAATCAAGCAAATCAATTATTAAAATCGTAATCAAACAAAAAGGAAAGTAAATCAATATGGGGTTTTTCAAATTAAAGAGGAATTTCCAGGAATTGGGTTACCAACAAGACTGCTTATGCTACTAAATTGACTACCCCTATGTTAATTATCAAGATGGTTTGAAGGTGAATTTATCCTAATATAGTTAATGTTCCCTCTCGAGATACAAGAACCATGCCCAATTAAACCAACCACTACTCTCGTGGAAATTGTATTTAAATTGGACCCATTGAGGTTTGTGACAATTCAATGAACCCTCGAAGGACCGCTTCTAACTCTCGTGATTTAAGTCCTAAGTTCAATCCCTATAGATCTAATACATAAGTTCACTTCTCAGTTCATCCTTAGAGTATCTATGACATGCAAATAAGTGCGCACCAAATTCACAAGTAATTATAACAATAGGAATTAAATCAAAAGCAAATTGAAATTAACAAAGGGAAAACATCAATTCATAACTTAAAACAAGTCTTGGGCATAGCCCCAATCCCTAGAAATAAAACGACTACTCAAGCATTGCCATGGTCATAGTAATCTTGATTAACAAAAGCATAAAAATCCTAAGAGAATAGAAGAAATTGAGAAGAAGAGAAATCCTAAATTTTGCCAATTGGTAGCAGCCAAAATATGCCTATTTTCGACCCTAATTGCCTTATTTATAGTGTAGGTTAACTTGGATTTGAAGCTATTACAAAATCAGATCAAATCAGCAAATCTTTTTTCCAGATTTTGCACGTCACGGCCGTGATGCCTCACGGCCAGGACATGACAGGTTCTGACTTGGAGAGCTTGGCACTGGTTGGCCTGTCACGGTCGTGATGGCCATGACAGCCTAGTCGTGACCAATTCTGACTTTTGCGCTCTTCTTTTTCTTCAGCCCTACGCGATCATGGTCGTGAGACTTGTCACCCCCAGGTCGTGATGGTCTCTGTTTGACTCATTTTTCTTGTTTTTCAAGCTCCATCTTCATGCAAACTCCCAATTAACTGGCCTTGAGCAATTTAATCATCAATTCCTGCACACAAACACCACAGAACCACCTTACCCGTTCCAAAGGGAAAAACTAACAAAAATCAAATAAAAAATGCCTAAACTACATGAAAATACATGCAATATGATAAAGAAATATTAGGTGAAATCACACTCATCATCTTGCTACTGGAACTCCCCTCCCAGCTCCACCTCGGTAACCCCCAACTCATCTACCAACAGCTGTCTGCTGCTGCATGCCTCTCTGCCTGCAATCACGAGCTATATGACCTGGTTTTCCACAATGAAAGCAACCAGATCACTCCCTGCAATATCTGATATAATGTGGTCCCCTGCGACTAAAATAGATTGGGCCTCTCTGTTGCTGACTCGCTCCCCTAACTGGTGCCGAAGAAACTGGTGATGGTACAGATGTTTGAGTAGTCTCAGGTCTGGTATATGGTCCACATCTCCACTAGGAGCCACTGCCTCCTCTCCTCTGAAAACCTGATCGAATAGGGCCTCCACTCCTCTGCTGCCTCTGCTCAGCAGCCTGCCTCTGATCTATATGCCCTCTATGGCATTGAATCTCTCAACCAGCTCTGGGAAACTCTGAATATCAAGCAGCATTATAGGTCTTTGTAGCTCATGCCGCAGGCCCTCTTCAAACCATCTACACTGCCAATCCTCATATGGAAATCTTTGGTAGAACTCTGAAAACTGAATCATAGACTCAAAACGTGCTGCATAATCACCGATAGACATGTTACCCTGTCGAAGACTCATAAACTCTCTCTCCTCGCGTCGAATCAAACGCGGGAAGTACTTCCCATGGAAACAAGCTCTGAATAACTCCCAAGTAATAACCTATCCCTCTACCTCCAGCAATCTCCTCTTGCCTCTCCACCAGGCCTCTGCACCTCCAGTCAACATAAAAGTTGCATACGTCACCTTCCTATCCTGTCTGCAGTGCATGGTATCGAAGATCTTCTCCAACTCCTGAATCCACCACTCTGCCCTCTCGGGGTCGTAGTCACCTCAGAATTGTGGTGGCTTCCCTTTCAGGAAGGTAGCCATCCCTGCATCCTATACCTCTGAGGCTCTCCGCTGGTTCTGCTGCTCCTGCTGCTATCTAGTCATCTGCAGTATCTAAGCATTCTTTTGTGTCTACTGTAGCATAGTAGTAGCAAGCTCCCTAATAGTCTGGAGATTCTCAGATGACTCTCCTCCACCACCTTCTCCTCTTCTAGTATGAGAAGCCTATCCATTTCCACCCCAGGAAACTCTCTCTGTGGCTCTTCTGCCACCTCGTCCCCAATGTCCTCTACCTCGAGCCATGATCCTGTTAAAAGAAATCATCAATTCACATTCATATGACACAATATATTACATAAAACTGGTATATAAATACTATATGCCATACAAATGTTAACTTCTGTGTCTGGACTCACTACCCAACTTCTAAACATAGTCAATATCCGATGTGGATTCAACTAAAAATGGACAGTACACCGTAACCTTACAGTCTGAACAGAATCAAACTGCTCTGATACCACCAAATGAGACAGCCCGATGTCCCATTAATGAAAACCTAAATTAATTAAAAGGCAAAATAGGTAAATTGGTCTCATACGTTTATTTTAATTTTCAAACCGGTCCTATATGTTTTTTTCCTTCAAATTGGTCTCATACGTTTTAAAACGTTTTCACGTAAGTCCTATACGTTTTGAAGTTTTTTAAATAAGTCCTATACGTTTTTAAGTTTTTTTCAAATAATTCATATACGTTTTGAAAATATTCAAATATGGTCCTGTATGTTTTGACAATATTAAACACATGGTTGAGAAACGATTGAGAAATGGTTGAGAAACGGGAAGGACTAACAAGAAAATGTTTCAAAACGTATGGGACAAATTTAAAATAAATAAAAAACATATAGGACCGATTTGAAAATTAAAATAAACGCATAGGACCGAAATGACGGAGAAATTGAGGGAGATGTAAACCATCAGATTCAATCAGGGTGGTCAAAATGGAGGAAGGCTTCGGGTTTTTTGTGTGATACAAAGGTACCTCTTAAGCTAAAGGGAAAATTTTACCGTACAGCTATTAGACCGGTGATGTTGTATGGGACAGAGTGTTGGGCGGTAAAAAATCAACATGAGAGTAAAATCAATGTAGCAGAGATGAGAATGTTGCACTGGATGAGCGGAAAAACTAGACGAGATAGGATTAAGAATCATAGCATTAGAGAGAGAGTTGGGGTAGCACCTATTGTAGAAAAGATGGTTGAATCTCGACTTAGGTGGTTTGGGCATGTATGGCGGAGACCTTTAGATTTTGTAGTAAGGAGAGTGGACCGGGTGGAGGGTAATCCAATCTCTAGAGGCATAGGTAGGCCAAGAAAAACTATAGGAGAAACTATAAAGAAAGATTTAGAGGCCAATCATTTAACTATTAACATGATTCATGATAGAATATTATGGCGCCGTATGATCCATGTAGTCGACACCACCTAATGGGATAAGGCTTGGTTGTTGTTCTAAAACTTAATCGCGATATTAACGTTAAGCATATATATGTAAAATAACGAAAATATAAAAACTTTAAAAGTAAATAACAGTCGTACAACAACATCACATCATACACTCATATATATATTAAATATCATCCATACGTCTGTAGCATCATACTGTAAAGGGAACCCCATAAGTAGGGCCCCACATAGTACAAACTATTTCAAAAGAAAATACATAAAAAGACCATAAAAAGATACCTCTCTGACACTCCACTCCCAAACCCCCGCTCAAAATACATCAAAATCACCTCACATCACACACCTATGTACAATCAGAGCACGCACTGGCATGTCATACTGCGGATGACTACTGCTACCCTGAATATCCACTCTGGCCCCTCTATGTCTCTGGTGGGGTCTAGAAGGTCCTAAAACTCCTCTGCTAGATGTACCCCCCTCTAGGACGCTCCTAGAAACGTCATCAGTAAAGGGAACTGTGACAAGAGGACACCTATCTAACCTACCTGACCTCGGAGGAACCTCGGGAACAGGAATAGGGTCTATATCAGGCACTAGCTGATCTGGACCGTGGGAATCTAGTGTTGGAGTTGGTACTGGTATAGGCACTGGTACTGGAACGGGAACTGGGACTGGAAACATGGGAGGCATCAGCGGTATCGGTGCTGTAGGGAAACCAATAGGAAATGGAAAAGTCTGGCCGAGACAAAATGTCCCAACGAACCCAAAATATGGCCATCACCCATCCTGACGTACGCCAATATTGGACCCATATAAAATGCAAATCGGGTGACAGGGTCCACAAGCCACCCCTGCTCGTCTAGGAATTCAAACTTAGGGTTCCCATCAGGGGAAACCCTGTTGGATCTGCCATCCAAGGGTGGTCCATATGTGCCATCTGGAACGTCCTGGTCTTTATGCGCAAAGATAGAAAAGACGAACACAAAAGAAAAGAAAAGAAAGGGAGATAAGAAACTATCTACCATCACATATGGAAAATGGTATATAGCATATAAACAATAACAACAGACAGACATGCATCACATAATATCCACATATAGATATAACAGTCATCCTCGAAATAGATTATATTCCTCTACCCTTCGCGCTCATGCAACTGGTCCTGTATGCTAACGTGGCCACCACAATCTTGTCACACATCCCTCGTTTGATCTGGGATATTAGTCAGTCGTCCGAGTGGAGCATCCATGTAGATCTGCATCGGTGCACACCCCCCATTCCCGTTAGGGTGTTCATTCAGAGAGTGAGAGCACACCCCCATTCCCGTTAGGGTGCTCATTCAAAGAATGACACTATTACCCCATTCCCGTTAGAGAATAGCTGCACGATATAAAAGTATCCTCATTCTCGTTAGGATACGAGACGGATCAGCAAGAACTATAAGGGTATCACGGTAGTTTCCCCCATTCCCGTTAGGGAACTGACCCATGACATCCGGTATCCGTAATCAAATACTCTGACCTCGTGTGTCACATACACACGGCTGTGAACAATACCATGCAAACTATATATGAGCCTTATTGACTCGTGTCGAGTCAAACCCAGTACCTCAACCTTCCGTCATAATCTCATATCACATTACATCTCAAGTCTCATCATATAAATTCAACATCAATAAAATATCATTTAATCAGGCTAGGCACTACTAAGTCACATGTCGTACTCTCCCCAACATGCATCTCTGAAAGACAACATATATCATCACCTAGATACCATATATGCACATCATAGCAGATAAAATATATTATCACACAATACATGCTATCAACCATCATAATATTATAATAATTATAATAATAAAATATTTAAATAAACATAATTAACTACTATTAACATATTAATCCAAACAACACACCACAAGCAGCTCAAATGTAGTAAAATCATACAACCTTAGATATCATAAAATTAACCTAATGGTGATAAACCTACAATCTCCATATCATCATTGGTACCACCAAGTAGTCGTCAATGTGATATTGACATTGTCAATTATTCGCTCATTAGTAGGGTTTAGGTCGCCCTACGCCATTATTGTAAAATATGCTACTTAGTCATTTCCGACGATAGGGGTTTCCTTTCTCCCACCTGAAGTTTCGTAGGCTAGCTTTTGAGCAAAGAAACAGGCACTCCCCACACCTCTCAAATCTGCCACGTGAGGAACTAGGGCCTCCGGTTCTCCAAAAATTCACTTGAATACATCATTGTGAAGCACAAGTTATGGGTAACACTAATATGAAGACGGAATTGAAAACCGATAAACAAACTGAAAGATAACCTCAATAACATCGCTGACGGCATTTCGGCATAATAAGGACATAGGTTTGCCTTAACCTAGTTGATAAAAGAAAGTAAGGACAATGAAGTAGACTTCATGAGGATCACAACGGTATAGTCGGTTTCTCGATAGGACAAGTGGATTGATCGGAATCTCCTCGGAATTCTCACTCTCGGTCTCCCTCTCCTCTTCTATGATCTTTCTTTCTGTCTCTGTTTCGTATAACGAGGTAACTTAAGTTACCTCTTTTAGCTTTTTTTTCAAACCTGGCGTTCAGCGCCCAAGTCCAGCGCTCAACGCTGGACTGAAAACTTCTACGGGAAGTTTCGCAATGCGTGTCCTTCCACGTGTCACTGTCTTACACGTGGCAACTGCCTCCCAGTGCTCAGTGCCACAGACCCATGCTCAGCATTGACCAGTTGACCAGAAACCTTAATTCACACGTTTCATCGCGTTCTAAGCTCGTTTGAAGTTCGATTTACCTCAAATTTGAAACATAGACTCCTCTACAACTAAGGAACAAGCTCAAGCCCCCAAATATGCATAATCTCTTCCTCAAACATAAACTTTTTACTGTGCACTCTTGAGCGTTCTCAGTTGAATAAAGAA
This sequence comes from Sophora flavescens, assembly GCA_030762895.1. Taxonomy (NCBI): domain Eukaryota; kingdom Viridiplantae; phylum Streptophyta; class Magnoliopsida; order Fabales; family Fabaceae; genus Sophora; species Sophora flavescens. The sequence goes on along the minus strand of CM061069.1, from coordinate 79,664,946 downwards.
CCCTAATTTATGTTCTTGTTCTATTCGATGCCCATCGTTCGCTTACTTTCCATACAAAGTTCCCACTGCCTAAACATGCATATCTGAAATCTAATCAAGGCCTTAAACCTGGTCACAAAAATATAAACAAAGCCATAAAAACACAAATGTTACAAAGAACCACGGACTTTGGAGAAAGAGGTGGACTATCATCATGGGATGCCATCACTTGAAACACACAGGATCAAAAATAACAAGAAATTTTAAAATCCTCACCACGCTCCCTCATATGTGCACACGATGTGTACTTCACTCAATTAGGCTTTTTTCACACACAAGATGTAATTTTCACTCTTGCCTCTTTCCACTCAATTTATTCTCTTTTAGGTCTTAGAAGAGTCGTACCAATCCACAAAAAATATCCAAAATCAAGTAACAAAAATCACAAAATTTATCAAAACCAAGGAAAACAAAAGAAATGCTAGAAAAAGGAAAGCTTTAAGAATAAAGAAAACAAGGAAGAACGGAAACTTTTTCAAGAACACCAATTGCCCAAAACATAATGTTTTCTTCTCTTTTTATTCTTTCAATATCATGCGCAACACTAATTATTATTTTTATAAATTTCTCCACAAATTTTTTTAAAAAACTTTGATGAAGAAGAACACACTTGTAAACTTGATGTTTTGGGGCAGTAATTAACAACAACCACGAAATTCCCTTCAAATGGATAGGTTACCTTTTGATGATCTTAGCTTGAATTATCCATGAAAATTAAACAAGTCAGATTTGTGTTTTAAATTAGAAGAAGAAAATAAGCAAATGAAAGAAGGAAAGAGATGAGTATGGCGCCACAAAGCAAGGGGTTTGATAAGCCAAATGAAGTTTGCCACAAGAATTTTGGATTCTTGATAAGAACAAGGGTGACTCAACCAAGAACCAAAGAGACCAAAATTCTCACAAATGGATTTAATCTAAAATTCAACATCCAGGTTATCTTATTCATGCAATAGACGTGTTACATCTAGTAGTGGGGCTGCCAACTCTTGACTCACACAAAGATACCATAACCCCCCTAATAACTCACATAACTAAGCCACTAATTGGTGTATTAAATGCTCTTACTACCATTATGTGGCTGCCTACACTTAACTCCCATTCTTAATCAAATTAAAAGTGTAACCCCCTATTTAAACAAAATCAATAAAATGACTCATAACTAAAAGGAGTTACTTGAGGCATGCAAGCCAAAAGATTCCCTCCTAAGAAAAGGTCAAACTCATGTAACACATGGGAAAAGGTGGGCTTGACCCAAATGCACCACTTAGCTACTTGGATCTACTCACATAACTCATTACACTTGAGCTTGCCTCCATCAAAATAGCCACCATTTGATTTAAAGCTTCTTAGGCTTTCTTGGTTCTAGCTCTTGTCATAGGTCTACCAAGTCCTTGTAGTGCTTCTTGGTCCATGCTCTTTAGTGGGCTCATATCACCACCTTACTTTTCTTTCTATTTCTCTCCTAATCCAAACAAACCATTAATAATCTTAGAGTAAAGACTCAAATTAGTCCCTGAAAATTTTGATGACCCACTTTTGGTCAGCCAAAAAAATAGATTAACCACCCAGACCCTTAAATTTATAAATGCAGAACACATTAGTCTCTCCTTCCACTTTCAACGTCCGTTTACTTGCCTATGTGTCTCGTTAACCATCCTGACTTACTCGTTAGTGGTCCTGTATGACCTATGACAAATTTCCACCATGAAAAATGAACAAATGTGGAAAAAACGTACAAAAATATAAAACCCAGATACCTGAAAATTGTGCATGTTTTTTCACTTTCATTTGTTTTTCACAGTAGAAATTTGTTATAGTCTATGGAGGACCACTACCGAGTCAAGCGGAATGGTTATCGGGACCAATAGGCAAATAAACGGACATTGAAAGTGGAAGGAGGGACTAATGTTTCTCCCATTTGTAAATTTGTGGGACTAAATGGTTAATTTATTTATTTTTAAGGGGCCAAAAGTGGGTTCCCTAAATTTTTCAGGGACCAAATTAAGCTTTTTTTCATAATCTTATATGTATATCCCATATTAATTAATTAAAATTTAATTTATTCTAATGAATCATTGTAATTAGGGTCTTTGGCCACAGTGACATCTCTACAAGTTTTGGCTCTTCGGAACGACTATGAAACTAATATTTGATCGGTTACTTAGGATAGAGAATTAACACTTTGTTATTAGCACTTATGTTCTTCTCTTTATGACATCGAAATGTTTACCATTTGACCGATCCATGGTTGATAATTAAAATTTAGTCTTGATTCTTAAAAAAATAGAAATAACAAAATGGTGATTCAGCTGTGATATTTGCACACTCGGTTGGGATACCCAGGTACTGTAACGCTACTATAGCGAATTTTATTTTTTATTATTATAAAAATTTAGCTTTTTTGAATTATAATGAATTGAATTAACCAGATATTGATTGTAAGCTTCAGGATGACCTATTAACCATATAATGAACTGAATTAACCAGATATTTGTATATGATTAACCAAATATTTACATGGTTGTAGAAAATGATTGTAAGCTTCAGGATGACCTATTAACCATATAATGAATTGAATTAACCAGATATTGATTGTAAGCTTCAGGATGACCCATTAACTATATAATGAACTGAATTAACCAGATATTTTCACGTGATTAACCAAATATTTACATGGTTGTAGAAAATGATTGTAAGCTTCAGGATGACCCATTAATCATATAGTGAACTGAATTAACAAATTATTTGCACGTGATTAACCAAATATTTACATGGTTGTTGAAAATGATTGTAAGCTTTAGGATGACCCATCAACCATACAATGAACTGAATTAATCATATATTTATATTAGATTAACCAAATATTTACACGTAATTAAAAAAAAATGTCAGTATTAAAAAAACTATATTTTTATTATTATTTTTTTTTTAAAAAAGTCAAAATTTATAAAAATAAATAACACTACAATAGCTCGGCTTTTTGACCAAACTGGGTTCCTTTTAGAAATTATTTACCAGTTTAGGGTTGTTCTGAAACAATTTACCAATGGGGGGTCGTTTTAAATATTTTATTATTTTTGGATCTGACGGGTCAAAGGCGCCACTGCAGATGGCGCCTTTGAAGGCGCCACTGCAGTTGGCGCCTCTTTTTTTATAAAAAAAAAAAATGAAAAGGGGAGGCGCATTTGGCGGTGGCGTCCTCCCCGCTAGCTACGATGGCGCTACGATGCGCTCTCAGAGCGGCAACTCTTTTTTTTTTTTTTAATTTTTTTTTTTAAAAAAAATAAAAGTTTTATTTTTAAAAAAACACATTCACCAGATAATGAATTGAATTCACCAGATATTTGTATCCGATTCACCAGATATTTACACATACTTAACCAAAAAAATTTATTTCTCAAAAAAACCCATTCACCAGATAATGAACTGAATTCACCAGATATTTGTACCCGATTCACCAGATATTTACACATACTTAACCAAAAAAATTTATTTGACTTTTTTAAAAAAATAAAAATTTTATTTCTAAAAACACCCATCCACCAGATAATGAACTGAATTCACCAGATATTTGTACCCGATTCACCAGATATTTACACATACTTAACCAAAAAAATTTATTTGACTTTTTTAAAAAAATAAAAATTTTATTTCTAAAAAAACCCATCCACCAGATAATGAACTGAATTCACCAGATATTTGCACATACCTGACCTGATTATGGAGACACCGCGGTTTCTCTTGTATTATATATAATATAATGAGAAAGGGAATCTGTATATTATGAGCTTGCTGAGAGAGCTTTAGACGGAACCATCAGCGACAGGATCAAGGAATATTCATCTCAGGTAAAATAATAAAATAATATTTGTGAGGCCTCCACCTCAGCACTACAGGAGGCATAAAAAAATAATAGCAATAACAATTTACACCAAAAAACATTCGCTGCCTTCTTCCCACAGAGAGAGGAAGCTTTTTACTGAACTGAACAAAATACAAAGAGAAAAATGTTCGCGGAAGAGAATGGTCTGAAGGGAGACCCAAGGCTCTCAGCCATCTCTCAAGCAAGGAACTGATCTCGGTTTTTTGACCAAACTGGGTTCCTTTTTGATAAAGTATCTATATAAAAAAACAAGAAGTCATAAAAAAAATCCCGTAATAATGAGTAGCAAATAATATCGCAAGAGGCATAAAAAAACAATAGCAATAACAATTTACACTAATAAATATTCATCAATTATTACGGTAGTAAAAAAAAAATATTTGGTGAGAGCATTGCGAGAAAATCTCCGGAGTGAAATTAAGAAGATGGGTTTACCTCGAGATGAATATTCCTTGATCCTCGTCGATGGTTCCGTCTAAAGCTCTCTCAAGCAAGCTCATAATATACTGATTCCCTTTCTCATTATATTATATATAATACAAGAGAAACCGCGGTGTCTCCATAATCGGTCGGTATGTGCAAATATCTCGGTGAATTCAATTCATTATCCGGTGAATGGGTTTTTTAGAAATAAAATTTTTATTTTTTTAAAAAAGTCAAATAAATTTTTTTGGTTAAGTATGTGTAAATATCTGGTGAATCAGGTACAAATATCTGGTGAATTCAGTTCATTATCTGGTGGATGGGTTTTTTTAGAAATAAAATTTTTATTTTTTTAAAAAGTCAAATAAATTTTTTTGGTTAAGTATGTGTAAATATGCGGTGAATGGGGTTCAAATATCCGGTGAATTCGGTTCATTATCCGGTGGATGGGTGTTTTTAGAAATAAAATTTTTATTTTTTAAAAAAGTCAAATAAATTTTTTTGGTTAAGTATGTGTAAATATCTCGGTGAATCGGGTACAAATATCCGGTGAATTCATTCATTATCCGGTGAATGGGTTTTTTTGAGAAATAAATTTTTTTGGTTAAGTATGTGTAAATATCTCGGTGAATCGGGACAAATATCTCGGTGAATTGAATTCATTATCCGGTGAATGTGTTTTTTAAAAATAAAACTTTTATTTTTTAAAAAAAATAAAAATTTAAAAAAAAATTGCTGCTACAGTAGCGCACTGTAGGTAGCACTACTGTAGCTAGCCGGGGAGGACGCCACTGCCAAATGTGCCTCCCCTTTTCATTTTTTTTTTTTATAAAACAGTAGGCGCCAACTGCAGTGGCGCCTTCAAAGGCGGCATCTGCTGATGGCGCCTTTGGCCCGTCGTCGACCAAAAATAATAAAATATTTAAAACGACCCCCATTGGTAAATAGTTTCATAACAACCCTAAACCTGGTAAATAGTTTAAAAGGAACCAAGCTGGGTGAAAAGCCCACAATAGCTCTATCATACGGGTGTCGCCCATTGGCCGTCCGATTCAAGTGTGCAAAAAAGTTTTCTCATGGTGATTAACCGGTGTAACAATGCACTAACAGTGGATTCCGTATAGCGTGAGAGTTTCCTTTCTTGGGTCAAGCAAAATATCTAAAAGGCAAACTTGGTTGAATTACAATTCCACCCCCACGCATTTCGTGACGAAGTCTCATTATCAGTCATTCCTCACCGACCAATCTTGAAAATAATCTATCAAAATCAATGTTTATAAAACCGGATCGACAATCGAACCGATAAAGGTAGTGATTCGAGGTTCAATGGTCCAACCTAGATTGAACTGTAATTGAACCGATTATAATTAAATAATATTATTTTAATTTTTAATATAATAGTTATAACAATATTAAACAAAAAAACAACATAACAACTAAAATTATTAAGCACAATTTTTTTTATTTTGAAATTAAACTAAATAAATATAAAGATATATGTTAAAATCATTTTCATAGGGAAAATCAATCCAAAATCTACAACCAGCCCACATATATTAGAAAATAAAAGAATTGAGTTTTGGCTAGGATGGCCCAAATCCTTTTATACTATTTTTTTTTTAGGAAATCGGTTCAGACCGGTTCACAACCGATTATGACCGGTTTTACCGGTTTTGAATCGGTTTGACGATTCTGAGACCGGTTTAAAACAAGACCAGTTCTGAGGGTCAACCGAACCGACCTAGATCCCGAATCCCGATTAAATCGATCGGACTGACCGGTCCGATACGATCCGATCTGGTTTTGTAAACCCTAATCAAAATAATTAATTGCTCATGGTCATGACTCATGGATGAGCACTGCACAGCTGGCATGGAAGGACAGAAACGTAATTGTAGTAGAAAAGCAGGGCTGAAAAAGTACATGAAAAATGGCCTTATAACTAAGAACCGCCATCCCAAGTCCCAAGTTCCAAATCAACAGGCTTTGTGTCTCTATAAAACAAGGAGCGCCCCCCTTTCGCCCACTGTGCACCGCCCATCGCAAACTCTTATTCCATTTTCATATCATTTCATATCTGGCTGTTTGTTCCGTTGGTTTTGTTTCCTTCTCTCTATTTTTAAGACCACTTCCTCATCTCTCTCACTTTAATTCTCACACTTGCTCAACCAAACTCACATTCCTACAAATCCTACATCTCTCTGTTCCTTCTAATTCCCATTCTCTGCTTTCAGCTCTCATCCCTCTTCTTTCCTTACACGCCAAGTTTTCTATCTTTATACGCACACGCTTATAAGTTGTACATATAAATGTATAACTATACACCAATTCGTTTCTTGTTGTTTTGAGCTTCCAAATTGTTCATTAATTCATTCATTTTTTCACTATTCTATAAATATCTTTTTGGTCATTTTGTGACATTAAACTATGGAGCCAACTAGGTTTCTTGCTTCAGCCAACGAAGATGATTCGATTGTTTCGGATTGTGAGAGCGTTGTTTCGGGCGTGCAACACCAGAGTCACGGTGTGTTGGAGCGATTAGGCTTTTTTGTTAGGCTCGGAGAAGATGACGTGGTTCACGACCTCATCAAGAGGAGGTTCCTTCGGGGTCTGGGATCGGTCGGGACCGAAACCGAGGTTGTCGCGATTCACAGGAACGCTTGTTGTGGTGTGATGGCGCAAGCACGAGTTCAGTGCTTTCAGGTTTACGCGCAAGCAGTGGCGAAACTACGCGGCGGGAATGCCAATGTGAAGTATGGTTGGTATGGAACTTGCGGTGAGGAGGAGATAAGCGACGTCGTTTCACACGGTTTTGGTCATGCTCATGGTCATCAACTGTGTCTATCTCAAGATGATTCTCCACTCCAAAGGTAAGCGTGCATCAATTTTTGGGTCAGTTTCCTACAGGAACAAATATTATAAGATGAAATGTTCGTTAATTAATCTTATTCGTTCCTACAATACTCTTGTTTGATCCAACTGGATTCCCTACTTTCAATTTTATTCATTCACCTATTTATATATTAATACATTGTTAATATTAATACATTGTTAGATTAATCTTAATATTAAATTTTCTCAAACACTTTTAGGGTGCGTTTGATTTACAAAAAATATCGGGACAGATAGTACAGCAAATGACGAATCATTGAACAATTCTTTGTCTTATACATTGTTTGATGGATAATGGATAGCATAAACAAAATAATATTAAATTTATCGGAATACCCTTTATAATATATATTATTTAATATATAAATATATAATATATAATTTTGTATAATTATGTATAGAGAGAGGCGGGAGAAAGAAATAGAGAGGAGAGGGAGAGAGGAGAGAGATAGGGAGGGAGGGAGGGTGGAGAGAGATAGAAGAGAGGGGAGAGAGATGTAAGGATAATCTTGTCTTTTGTTAGTCTGTCGATGGGACAACTTTTTGTCCTATGGTTTGGTGGGGGACAAAATTTTGGGTTTTTGTCATGTCCCTCAACCCATTTTTTGTCCTGTCCCCTGACCACTTTTCAGATCAAACAGGGGATAAAAAATTTTGTCCTGTCGGTCCCCTGAATTTTTGCAAATCAAACACACCCTTAGTGATTGATTCGATGGTACACTAAAGCATGAATGCATCAAATTGACTATAGTGAATCCTTGTTCGTATAACTTAATCTTAAAATAGTCTTATAACAGTATTCTGTACTCAATTATAAACAAAAATAATTAATTTCATACTTATTAAGGAAGTTACTTAATTTAGTTTAATTGTCTTGATTTATGTAAAAAAACATAAGTTATAATTACTAAACTATCCTTTAATTATCCAGGTAATGTGCAATGTTCTTGAAAAAATAAAGGGAGAATTGATTTGATTGGTTAATTTTTTTGATTTTTGAAATACTTACATTAAAGTTGAGTTGGTTGTATTTTGCTTATATTTGAGTTAAAAAATGTAAGTACTTTTTTTTTATAACTGAGTCCGGTGGGAGTAACTTAAAAAGTGAGAAGTTATATATCCAAATAAACTGTGTACAATATCTCTACCATGTATCTAATAATTATGCTATCAGTTCTTGTTTCTATTAATTATACAATTATAAAATGTCACATTATTAAAAAATATTAAATTATTATAATAATTACACTAAAAATTACACATAAGTTGACTTGTAATTAGTTGATAGTATAAACAATACATAAAAATTAAAGTATCTTCATCTAACATGGAATGTTAATTTATGTATTATTTGAATTATCAACACTCTTAAAGTACTGAAATTAGATAGTTAGTCAAATTAGATGTCAACATTGTTAAAGAATAATAATATTATGAGTTTTCCTTAAAAAAAAATGATAAGTTTAATTTTGATACGTGTGATGAGTATAAAATTGTTTACATTATCAACCAAATATAACTCATCTTATGTGTCACTATTGAAATAGTTATGATAAGATTAGTCAAAATATTTTAACATGCAGCAAATTTATGATTACTTGACCTTAAAGATTAAAATCTTTAGAGTGATGGTGTATACTCAGTTAAATCCTAATTTTATTAAGTTTTCGTTTTTTTTTATTACAAAGGAGGGTACACCCAAAAGCCAAAAAGAAACTAAACAAGCATTTATAAGTTGATTGTTATGAGTTTTGAAATTTTTTTCCCCCCTGTTTTGTGTTTGTTGTTGTGCAGTGTGAAAAGCTCTGTTGCTGACAAAGATGGTTTAAGGCACTTATTGCTGTGCCGCGTTATTCTAGGGAGGGCAGAACTTGTGCAACCTGGTACAGAGCAATGTTACCCAAGTTCTGAAGACTTTGATTCTGGGGTGGATAATTTTTCAGCTCCCAAGAAATACATAATTTGGAGCAGCCGAATGAACACTCACGTCTTGCCTGCATATGTTGTTAGTTTCAGAGTTCCTTCCTTGAAAGGTTTGAAAGCTCTTCATGTGTTTTTAGTTTTACTATAGTGTTTTGGGAATTTTGTGATTCTTAAGTTGAGGGAAGTTCTTCTTATCTTCTAGAAATTTATTAACACGTCTTTCTTTTTATTTTTTTTATTTTGTAGGGACTGAGAAGAATGAAGAACCTTTGAGACCATCTTCGCCTTGGATGCCATTCCCAACTCTGATTTCTGTGCTTTCCAAGGTTTTGCCTTCACCTGATATTGTCCTTATCTCCAAGTTCCACGAAGATCACAAAGTAAGTGATGTCGGATTGGAAATTTGCTAGTTTTTTTTTTTCCCTTCATTTAAAACCATTGTTCTCACTTTCTCTGTTTCTGGCAGAAAAAGAAGATTTCAAGGCAGGAACTGATACATAAAGTGAGACAAATAGCAGGAGACAAGTTGTTGATTGCAGTCATCAAATCTTTTAGAGCCAAGGTACAACTCTTTTCTTTCTGATGATCTTGATCGTCATTAATTTTAGAGCTGTATTTGTGGCAGTTTTGGGTGTCTACAAAATGGCAAACATTAGACACACACTGTCATTAACATTTATAATATCAAGAGTAATGTTATCTAAAAAAATCAAAAAACTTTTTGAAATATTTTACCTTACATTATTTTGACTCTGGCACATCATACTGAAATATTTTACCTTACATATGTGAAGCAGATTCAAAAATTGAAACCATAATAGGTAGATTTGGTCCTGTTGTTTATGTTGTCTCCTTTATGTCTATGAATAAGAATAAGCGTGCTGAGTGTGCTTGTTTAATTAAGAAGTGAGCACCTATGTTAAAAGCTAATGAAATAGCAAGAGTAAGATATTTATTATCCTTAATCTCTGATAGCAATAATTTTGTTTTCTGACCTTTTTATTCATTTTTTTTAATGCCTCTTGCAGTGTCACCTGTTTTATTCATGCGTTTGCCACTTTTTTTTTTTCTTTGGCCATTTGGTGATGTATTGATTGTCTAATCTAAACATGGTAAATTTGTGAGTCTTCCAGAAAAAACATGCTAGCTTTCTGCAAACAAGGGCACAGAATAGCAACCGGACAGCTAGCAACGTGGATGGAATCATTTCCTTCATATGAATTCTATTAATCGATAACAGGAAGAGTTGATTATTGGAGTTGACACTTTACACAAGGTTACCAACTTCACAACCAAACTTACATTGAGGATACAGCAACAGCTTTAGAAGCAGTGTAGCGTTTGACTCGCGTTTTTGTGTTGATGTTGATGTAGCATAGCATAAGGAATCGCTTTTTGTTCAAGGTTGCCGGTTCGATTGATATCCTCCTTGAATTAGTTTATCATGGATGGCTCCCAAACTGTCCTTAAAATTGTAAATGTAAATATAAAATTTTGTCGTGCTTTTTGTCGTGGAGTGTAGTAAATTGGTTAGTTAATTTTGGTAGCTTGCTAGTTAGTACTTAGCAGTCCACCGTAAAGTACCAAAATAGGTTTTCACGAGGGAGCATCGGTTTCCCTACTTTTTTTTGGGGACAAAATTCCCTCATCTTTTTTAATATACTGTATAAATGTCATTCATATCATTGTCTACTCCTCCTTCCACCTCTCACCACCGACCAAGGTGTTGTTGCCCATCCTCCCCCTCACCCCCTCCGTTGTTGCCTTCGCCCATGTCACCGTCGGCTCACCTTCCTCTGCTGGTATCTCATCCTCCTCCTCAAGCTGTGACCCCCTTCTTCTCCCCTCTTCCCCTCTTTCCCTTTGCCCTCTTTCCCCTTCCTCGAAACAGATTCCATTCTGCCATTGATGACGGCATAAAAGCTCCAAATAGCTCACATATGTTTACAAATAGCTCCAAATGGCTCTCGAATACAAAAGCTCCAAATAGCTCAAATCCATGGTAGTGATGGATTGAGGAAGACGACATCGCCATGAACCTCCGTTGCACACCTAAAATCCATATCAGATTTACACTGCTTCTAGATCCGGTCATCACGACTAGAAAACTACCACCACTCACCATTCCTCTTTTGGTGCTCGTGGAGCACGAGTCTCAGTCGCCTCCGTCGTTGCTGGATCTGTGACCTTCTCGAAATGCTGATCTGGTCTCGAAGAACCAAAGGGACCCAAAGAGGAGCCCGAAATGGAGCGGGCGACAGCGATAAGGATAAGGTTGATGCTGGTGGCAGAGAGCAAATAGCAACTGTAACACCCCGATTTTCGCTGCTTCGTAATATCGGTAATAAATATATAAATATATATATTTTTATCCGAGACAGAGAAAATGATTTTGGATAAACCAAGGTCATTTCCTTGTTATACTTATTTTTATAAGGTTACGGGGAAGTTTTTGGTTGAAAATTCAGACGGAAGTCGGTCTACCGTTTTCTGTGTTTTCACTGACAGTAAAAGTTTACTGCTCAGAAGACCTAATTTTGAGTCGTGAACGAGATGAAAAATGTTTTTATCGTATTTACTACTGTTGGTGTAAGCCCTAGAGGCCAATGTATTTCTTTAGACTTACATTTGTATCTTGCTATTTTATATATATATATATATATAATATGAGGCATTTCAGTTAATTTGTTACTTGTTTAAACATAATAAAGTCCTTAGAATAGAAATTTCAGTTCAATAGAATATCAAGTATATGACTTGATCGTGAGACACTATTGAACAATGAAATCCTATTCTTAAATATCCGTAGTCAAGTATTTTATTAATAAGGACAATAATAATACAATTGAGACTATTATGTGTGTAGACTGATGACCATATCTCACGGGTCATGCATATGAGATATCGAGTCGCCACATAGGTACACATTAAGGTAATGATGTACTGGATTGACCCACCATGAGAACACTACATGGAGCGTTATGTGAGTGTCATAAGTAGTTCTCATAGTGACAATGGTGCATACAATCCTTCGACCTGAAATCACTACGATCCCTACATGAGGAGTCGTGTGCTTTAATATCGTCAAACGTCATCTGTAATAGGATGATTATAAAGACGGTCATTGGGCATACCACGAGCCATGCAGAGGGATGTGAGTGACCTAGATGGAATTTGTCCCTCCTACATAACAGGAGTAATATCTGTGGGCCCCCTGATAGAGTGAGACTGTAAAATGCATGGCCGTGCTGAAATGAGTCAATATGAGATATTGACCTCATTTGTTGTTAAGTCTACTCGGGTATCAGGGAACATGATATTGAACTATACAAGGGTGACACATTCTATGCCTTGTGTTCAATATAGATATATGGACAAAGGGATAATAATGCACATGAATATTTGTCACAGAAAGGTTTCGTCAAATCACTGACTTTCTCACTACTTAGGTAGCAGTGATGTATTACTAGATACCGCTCACTGTTTGTAATATTAAATGGGATTTAATGTTACTACTAACGTTTTGGGAACCTATAGGGTCACACACATAAGAGCGGATTAAAAGAAGCATTAAAAGGAGAGTTGGACTTTCCTATTGGGCCTAGCGCATAGTACATGGGCTTAGGTCAAGTGCTGCTCACTAACTTACTTAAGGAGGCGCTACTATAAGTAGAACACTTAAGTTGTTGTGCACACACGGTTGATAACCTAGCCGCATAAAAGGAGTAAGAGTGAACATTAAGTCTCGGTTTTGAAGCTAGCACTGTAAGACAGAGACGCTTCAGGTTCGTGGCGTTGGACGTTCACGTAGTCCGCTCGTGTGGATACCTCTGGAGACACCGTTCGTGCGGTGTTCGTGATAGACGAATTTCAACCAACAGCCATCGCTTCAAGAGGTAAACTTTTTAATCATGAATCATGACCATTCGCAAGGATCCTTCGATGGGAATTTTTCCGCTGCGTTTTATTTTGTTTTATACGCAAATTCCCAACAGTGGTATCGGAGCCGCTTGCGAAACCATGGTTCTGTTACGTGGTTTATCTGTTATGTATGATAACATGTTTATAATGTGAATCGCTTTTCTGAAAATTGTTTTTGAAAATCGTTTGCATCTGGTTTGCGAAATCTTGTTTCTGTGATTTTCGTATGTATATGATATATACGTCTATTGCATGTTTGTGTATGTATGTGATATGTACGTTGGTTCTGAATCCTTATTATGTTCTGCGATGGCGTCAAATGTTGATGTTAAACATGATTGTTTTCAGTTCTGTGTTGGCGGCGTTAAGGGGTTTCAGACATGAAAAGTTCATGTTGTTGCGGCTGAGGTTCCAAGTGTTGAAACCGTAGCCGCCATTCCTTGCAACATGAAGTGGTCAAGGACCTTGCGGTTTTAGGGTGTAATTTCGAAATTCAAATTTAAAAAAAAAAAATTATGTCACCATTTAATAATTATATCAATTACAATAAATGTGATTTGTTACAATAAATGTGATTTATATAAATGTGATTTATATCAATTACAATAAATGTGATTTATGTTAATTGAATAAATGTGATTTATGTCAATTACAATAAATGTGATTTGTGGTAACAACAATTGCAATAAATGTGATTTATGTCATTTACAATAAATATGATTTATAATAAATGTGATTTGTGGTAACAACAATTGCAATAAATATGATTTATAGTAACATCTATTATAATAAATGTGATTTATTATATATATATATATGTTATGTTTTCAAAATTTAGATTTTGAAATCTCTAATTTATGAAATTAATAATAATAATGATTATGTGTTATTATTGGTTGTTACTATTTATTTGGTGATGTATGGTGAATGGTTATGGCCTTAGTCCTTTTACCTTTTGGTTTATATTTTGAAATACGGCTGGTCTGCGTGCCTTTCTCTTATATTCCATATGTATCTTCTTTTCTCATCTCACTCCCCTCATATGTAAAATGAGGTTTCTGTTTATGTAATGTAATGATGGAGACAAGAAGACGCTATCACGTGGGAGATCTTGCTTGGAGAAGCTTGGACGCTCCTAGGTTTTAGTTTAGATTCTCTCATTGGCTTGGGAGAATCAATGCGTTAGGGGCCATAACTATATCACATTTATTTGCCTTATATATGTATGAGATGCATGTATGTATATAGTATGTTAAAAGAGTTTAACTAATATATGTATGAGATGCATATATGTAAATAATAAGTTAAAGAGTTTAACAAATGATGAGATCAAACTTTAAACAAATCCCTCAAAAGGAAATATTAAGTCACATTTAAAGGCCTTCTGATGCATGGCACTCGTCAAGACTATTATCGATTAAGTGTGGGTCCGCCAAAGCGGGGTACCTTTATCTATAATAGTAAGGCGCGATAGGACAAATGTAATGTTCAACTGCTATCCATTGGGTCTGACTTAACTAAGCCAACTTCAATAGGATTGAAAGGCTTATAGGCTCATAAGTTGGGCTTTGGTCCATGTGATGGATTAGAATAAGAGTTATTCACCCAACTATCCAAGAGCTGCATGAGATGCAATCGGAAAGTGTTTCCTACCTAAATAACCGAATTTTAAGTGATCAGCCAAAGCTGACTTAAAGCTAGGTGAAATATGGATCTTGGCCCACTAGGAAATCTTCCAACGGGATTTTCCGAATCAATGATGAGGGTCATTGTTTTGAGTAAAATAGTGGGAGGCGTATTTAATTAAAGACCTAATTAAATAACTTCATGGCATGATACTTATATTTTGCATATTTATCTCTGTAGATTACCATGGCATCAAACACATCAAGTAACCTGTCATTGCGATCCGTCCTTGAGAAGGACAAACTATCCGGAACGAATTTTCTGGACTGGATGCGAAACTTGAGGATTGTCCTCAAACATGAGAAAAAGCTGTATGTTCTTGAGGAGCCTATTCTCGAGGAGCCACCGGCTTCAAGTGCTTCTAGGGTGACGGGGATGCTTATAAGAAGCATCAGGATGACGCCTTAGACGTCGGCTGTCTTATGCTTGCTACCATGACCTCTGAGCTGCAAAAGCAACATGAGACCATGGAGGCATACGATATGATCGTGCACCTCAAGCTGCTCTACCAAGAGCAAGCAAGGCATGAGCGGTTCGAAGTTTCCGAGCCCTTTTCCGGTGTAAATTGGCGAGAAGGGAGCCTGTGAGTCCTCATGTACTCCAGATGATCGGGTACATTGAGAATCTCGAGAGACTGGGATTTCCTTTAGGCCAAGAGTTGGCCACCGACTTGGTTCTGCAATCGTTGCCTGAGAGCTATAGTCAGTTTGTCATGAACTTCAATATGAATGATCTTGACAAACCTTTGCCATAATTGTTGAGCATGTTGAGAACTGCTGAACAAAATATTAACAAAGGAAAGGGGAAGGCCATTTTGATGGTCCAGGCTGGAAATAGCAAGAAGCAGCCCAAGAAGCCCAAGAACAAACAAAAAGGGCAAGGGCAAGGGCAAGGCCATCAACAAGATCAAGCCCGGTGACTTCTGGCTTGAAGCCTGTGGGTGGTGTGGCTAAGGAAGGCAATTGCTTCCACTGTGGTCGGACCGGACATTGGAAGAGGAACTGCCCAAAATACCTGGAAGAGATCAAGAAGAAGAAAGGAAGTGAGACTTCCGCTTTAGGTATGTTTGTTATAGAAGTCAATTTATCTACTTCTGCATCATGGGTATTAGATACTGGATGTGGTTCTCACATTTGTACAAATGTGCAGGACCTAGACAGGAGTAGGCCATTGACAAAGGGCGAAGTCGATCTACGAGTCGGAAATGGAGCAAAGGTTGCTGCTTTAGCTGTAGGGACTTATGTATTGACTTTGCCCACTGGGCTTACTATTCAGTTAGAGAACTGTTATTTTGTGCCTGCAATTAGTAGGAATATCATTTCCATTTCTTGTTTGGACAAGATTGGTTTTTCTTTTATAATAAAGAACAAAAGTTGTTCTATTTATTTGGATGATATTTTCTATGCTAGTGCACACATGAGTAATGGACTTTATGTCCTTGATCTTGAAATGCCCATCTATAACACAAATACTAAGAGGTTCAAACCAAACGAATTGAACCCGTCTTATCTTTGGCATTGTCGTATAGGCCATATAAATGAGAAGCGCATTTCGAAGCTCCATAAAGATGGACTCTTGGACTCATTTGATTATGAATCATATGAGATATGTGAGTCTTGTTTATTGGGAAAGATGACTAAAGCTCCATTCACCGGCAAAGGTGAAAGAGCCAACGATCTTTTGGGTCTTATACATAGTGATGTATGCGGACCCCTAAACACATCAGCTAGAGGTGGTTTTCAGTACTTCATCACATTTACTGATGATTTCAGTAGATATGGATTTGTGTATCTTATGAAACATAAATCGGAATCCTTTGAAAATTTCAAGGAATTCAAAAATGAGGTACAAAACCAACTTGGTAAAAATATTAAAGCTCTTCGATCAGATCGAGGTGGTGAATATTTGAGCCTAGAGTTTGATAATCATCTGAAAGAGTGTGGGATTTTATCTCAACTCACTCCACCTGGAACACCACAATGGAATGGTGTTTCTGAGAGGAGAAATCGAACCTTGTTGGACATGGTTCGGTCTATGATGAGTCATGCAAACCTTCCAAACTCTTTCTGGGGACATGCTCTATTAACAGCAGCTTTTACACTTAACCGTGTTCCATCCAAAATGGTAGAAAAGACACCATATGAGATATGGACTGGTAGACGACCCGGCATGTCTTTTATGAAGATTTGGGGTTGTGAAGCATATGTAAAACGTCAAGTTTCTAATAAGCTTGATCCCAAATCTGATAAATGCTTCTTTGTGGGGTATCCCAAAGAAACCAAGGGATACCAATTCTATAATCCTTCCGAAGGCAAAGTGTTTGTCGCACGGACTGGTGTATTCCTAGAAAAGGAGTTTATCTCCATAGGAACCAGTGGGAGGAAGATAGAACTTGAAGAAATTCAAGAATCACAGAGTAGTGACCTACCATTGGTGGAACAGGAGCAACCTTCACAAAATGTTGTAGAGGAACAACTGCTCCCGGTAGCACAAGACCAGCGTAGGTCTAACAGGGATACGTCACCAACTTTGAGAGATATGGATTTCGATGACTCCACAAGGTGATGTATTGCTCATGGATCAAGATGAGCCTGTGACCTACCAGGAGGCCATTGCGGCCCGAGAATCCGAGAAGTGGCTTGAGGCCATGAAATCTGAGATGGATTCCATGTACACCAACCAGGTATGGACCTTGGTAGAGCCACCTGAAGGGGTAAAACCCATAGGGTGCAAGTGGGTTTTCAAAAAGAAAACTGACATGGATGGTAAGGTACACACCTTTAAGGCACGATTGGTCGCTAAGGGTTTCAAGCAAATTCATGGTGTCGACTATGATGAGACCTTTTCACCTGTTGCGATGCTTAAATCCGTCCGGATCTTACTTGCTATCGCTGCATACCATGATTATGAGATATGACAGATGGATGTCAAAACTGCCTTCCTTAATGGGAAGCTTCTTGAGGATGTGTACATGACACAACCTGAAGGCTTTGACATTTCAGAGGATGCCGGAAAGGTATGTAAATTGCAGCGATCAATCTATGGATTGAGGCAAGCTTCCAGAAGTTGGAACCTTCGTTTTGATGATGCTGTAAGACAGTACGGATTCATCAAAAATGAAGATGAACCTTGTGTCTACAAGAAGGTTAGTGGGAGCATTGTTGTTTTTTTGGTGTTATATGTAGATGACATATTACTCATTGGAAATGACATCCCTACACTACAAAATGTAAAGACATGGTTAGGGAATTGCTTCTCTATGAAAGATTTGGGTGAGGCTACCTATGTATTGGGAATCAGGATCTATAGGGATAGATCGTTGAAATTGCTTGGCCTAAGTCAGAGTACATACATAGACAAAGTGTTGAGACGCTTTAACATGCATGAATCCAAGAAAGGACTATTGCCTATGTCACATGGTATATGCCTATCAAAGGCACAATCCCCTTCCACTCAAGAGGATAGGGATAGCATGAGTAAGATTCCATATGCATCCGCAATTGGATCTATCATGTATGCCATGTTATGTACTCGACCAGATGTATCGTATGCTTTAAGCATAACGAGCAGGTACCAGTATGATCCCGGTGAAAGTCACTGGTCTGCTGTCAAGAACATCCTTAAGTACTTGAGAAGAACTAAGGATTCGTTCTTGGTATATGGAGGCGAGGAAGAGCTTGCTGTAATAGGTTACACCGATGCTAGCTTCCAGATCGATAAGGATGATTCCAGATCGCAATCTGGTTATGTGTTCTGCCTAAATGGCGGGTGTGAGTGGAAGAGTTCAAAGCGGGGAGACGATTCTTGCGATTCTACTACAGAGGTCGAGTATATTGCCGCCTCCAATGCAGCAAAGGAGGCTGTTTGGATCAGGAAGTTCATTCTTGAACTTGGTACGGTTACAAGTATTGTGGACCCCATTGATCTCTATTGTGATAACAATGGGGCCATTGCACAAGCCAAGGAACCTAGATCTCATCAGCGATCCAAACATATACTTAGGCGCTTCCATCTCATTCGAGAGATCATCGATAGAGGAGATGTGAAAATATCTGAGTACCAACACTTGATAACGTTCTTTGACCCACTTACGAAACCTCTTGCTCAACGAAGCATGAAGGTCACACTAGATCGATGGGCATTAGATTGATGCACGATTGGCTCTAGTGCTAGTGGGAGATTGTTGGTGTAAGCCCTAGAGGCCAATGTATTTCTTTAGACTTACATTTGTATCTTGCTATTTTATATATATATGATATGAGGCATTTCGAGTTTATTGTGTTACTTGTTTAAACATAATAAAGTCCTTAGAATAGAAATTTCAGTTCAATAGAATATCAAGTATATGACTTGATCGTGAGACACTATTGAACAATGAAATCCTATTCTTAAATATCCGTAGTCAAGTATTTTATTAATAAGGACAATAATAATACAATTGAGACTATTATGTGTGCGGATGATGACCATATCTCACGGGTCATGCATATGAGATATCGAGTCGCCACATAGGTACACATTAAGGTAATGATGTCTTTGGATTGACCCACCATGAGAACACTACATGGAGCGTTATGTGAGTGTCATAAGTAGTTCTCATAGTGACAATGGTGCATACAATCCTTCGACCAGAAATCACTACGATCCCTACATGAGGAGTCGTGTGCTTTAATATCGTCAAAAGTCATCTGTAATAGGATGATTATAAAGAAGGTCATTGGGCATACCACGAGCCATGCAGAGGGATGTGAGTGACCTAGATGGAATTTTTCCCTCCTACATAACAGGAGTAATATATGTGGGCCCCCGATAGAGTGAGGCTGTAAAATGCATGGCCGTCTTTGAAATGAGTCAATATGAGATATTGACCTCATTTGTTGTTAAGTCTACTCGGGTATCAGGGAACATGATATTGAACTATACAAGGGTGACACATTCTATGCCTTGTGTTCAATATAGATATATGGACAAAGGGATAATAATGCACATGAATATTTGTCACAGAAAGGTTTCATCAAATCATTGACTTTCTCACTACTTAGGTAGCAGTGATGTATTGCTAGATACCGCTCACTGTTTGTAATATTAAATGGGATTTAATGTTACTACTAACGTTTTGGGAACCTATAGGGTCACACACATAAGAGCGGATTAAAAGAAGCATTAAAAGGAGAGTTGGACTTTCCTATTGGGCCTAGCGCATAGTACATGGGCTTAGGTCAAGTGCTGCTCACTAACTTACTTAAGGAGGCGCTACTATAAGTAGAACACTTAAGTTGTTGTGCACACACGGTTGATAACCTAGCCGCACAAAAGGAGTAAGAGTGAACAGTAAGTCTCGGTTTTGAAGCTAGCACTGTAAGACAGAGACGCTTCAGGTTCGTGGCGTTGGACGTTCACGTAGTCCGCTCGTGTGGATACCTCTGGAGACACCATTCGTGCGGTGTTCGTGATAGACAAATTTCAACCAACAGCCATCGCTTCAAGATCGTAAACTTTTTAATCATGAATCATGACCATTCGCAAGG
Source organism: Sophora flavescens (assembly GCA_030762895.1). NCBI lineage: Eukaryota > Viridiplantae > Streptophyta > Magnoliopsida > Fabales > Fabaceae > Sophora > Sophora flavescens. Next base: position 79,644,651 of record CM061069.1, on the reverse strand, counting down.
ATCCTTCGATGGGAATTTTTCCGCTGCGTTTTATTTTGTTTTATACGCAAATTCCCAACAACTACGATATTGGAGATTTTGAAAATTTTGGTAAAAAAATTAAAAGATTATATTTGTGGCGGGCATATAAGTCGAGATGTCTCTAGGAAAAGCTTGCGCCAGATGAATCGAGGAGTCGGCAACGTAGCAGAGATGATGGATTTGACCGACTTGCCGAGTATTTATAACGAGATTATCTGAGTCATAATGGCCATAATGACACATTTATGACAAAGTGAAATTTTTCTATGAAATGACCATTTTGCCCTTGTCTTTATATGACAATTGCAAACAAATGCCATTGGAAAAAAAGTTGACCCACCCTTGCCCAAAACCCACGGCTCCCAATCCTTCTTCATCAAGTATTGGTTTCTTCTTCATCAAGTATTGGTTTCTTCTTCATTAAGTTTGGTTTCTTCTTCATTTAAATAGGTTGTCTTCTTCCTTAAGCCATTTTTCCATTTTCATGTTCTTTTGCTCCAAAAAGTTCATAATTCGTCAGATTTTGATTGGCAATTATGACCAGTTTCTATTTTGAATATCGAAAAACTTTCAACATGAAAGTTGTTCATCTTTCTCTCTTATTTCCAACGACATAAAGATCATCCAAAACGGACAAGTATGTTGAGAGATCCACCCAAAATACTAAAACTGTTCTAAACCCTAACTATGTTCATCTTCTTCCTTAAGTTTCTCAAGAACATCATGAAAAATTTGTGAAGAACATCATCCAAATATTGATTTCCTTGAATCATCAAGAGGTAAAGACTTATTCTCTTGTCTTTTGAATCATTTCTCTTCACAACTTTTGTAGATTCATGGCTAAGATTCATATGTTCTTCATTTATTCAAAGTTCATGGAGCTAGATTCAAAAATTCATAACTAATTCTAGAAAAATCATTTTGACATGAAACCAATTGATATGATCTTATAATCATCTCTATTTTCATCATCTAGAAGAACAAGATCATGTGAAATTTCTTTCCCTAATTTCTGGGCATGGCCGAATCTAGGTCAAAGTTGTGTTCTTAGGTTTTGTTTCAATTTCATGCTTTGATTCATGATTATATCTTGATAGTTCTTGTATTCAAGTATATAGAAGATCAAAAATCAAACTTTAACCTATTGATCTCATCAAAACCGAAACCCTAGGTATGATCACTTAATGATTTTGTGATTCAAAAGTTGTTGTAATCTTTGAATCCAACTCTAAGCTTTGTATGTTGATTAAATCCAAGAGTTGATGAAATTTTAAAACTTCTAGCCTATTGATCTTGAGAAAACCGAACCCTAGTTCTTATAACTAGATGGGTTTAGTTCATGATTCTTAGTTCATAATCATGGTTAAAGTGATTAATCATGCTTAAGTAACTTATGGATCATTAATCCCTAAGTTAATCAAATTTTAAGTTTTCTAACCTAGAAAATTGGGTGAAGCCGAACCCTACCCCCATTGATTTAAGTATGTTGTTTGATTTTGATTTATTTTGGTTGCAATTCGTTATGAAGGAATCGATCGAGTTGGTTTGACCTAAAGCCGACGGAGGAAACCGGATCAAATCGGGAGATTATTTGAAACCCTTAGTTCGAGTCTTCAACAGGTAAGGGGAGCTTACCTGAGGGATTTTTATCTATAACTATTTGTGTGTAGTGTGATTTATATGATTTATATGTGGTTGTGGTTATTTGTTTTCGTTGTTTACGTTGTGTTGTTTATCTGTGTATCGATGTTTGATCTGCTTTTAATTTATTTAATTATCTGCAGTTGTATAGTATATTGCTATGATGCATGATCTGTCTGGTGGTTTGTTGTTGAATGTTGCTTGTGAGTGTTGTTTGAGAAGCTTTGACGTGGTCGATGCACAACCGATTAATCAGATAAAAGCTTTAATAAGCTGTGTAAATTATATTCCAGGTTTTATGGGAAACGTTGGAATATAATAGTGGTGGAAAATATTATTTTGGAAAAATAACGAGTTTTGATAAATGTTATTATTTTTGATGATTTATTAGTGTAAAAGTAACTTGAGTTACAATGAGAGCGAAATTGTGAAAATGTTTAAGTACTTCTAATTTTTATGTAAGAAAGTTTGCAATATTATACAAAGTTATTTTATAAAATTAATTGTTGAAAAGAAGTTAATGATGATTTTAGAAAGTTGTTTCAGTGGAAAAAGTTAAGTTTTGGCTTGAGAAGCTTTAAAGTGATAATTGATGAATGATTTGGAAAAGTGTGATGACAGATTTGGAAAAACGTAGAAGGCAAGTATTTTGAAACAGTAGTACATATTTTAAGGAAGTTAAAACCTCAAGTGACTCACCTTTGTGAAAGTTTGATTATTTAAAGATTTTATTAATGAATTTCCAATTTTGAAAAAAAAAATTTATGAAAACAAAACTGATTTAGTGTTAAAAGTGGTGTGGAACTTAGTAACCGAGACGTCGGGGTACTAATGTTCTGTGTTGTGATGGACTCAGTCATTTGTACTTTGAGGGCCTATATTGTATACATGAGGTATACCATGTTGAAACATTGAAGATGTTTCTAGTGCCACGAACCTAAGACTGGTGCACCGGTCGAGAGGTGTCGTGATTGAGCACTCGGACTGTGAGGTCCTATGTTTTGATAAAAGTATTATGGACGGTGAGGTCCTATGTTTTGATAAAAGTTTTATGGACAGTGAGGTCCTGTGTTGTGATGAAAGTTTTAAAAGTGTTTTAAAACTATGTGAGTCGTAAGCCATTTTGAGCTTCGGCAAAGAAAGATTGAACACAAAGAAAAGAATGAAACAAAAGTGTTTTGCATGCATTGGCAGACGTGCCTGTATTCTGGCTGCGTGCCTGGTGTTCTGTTCTGGCTGCGTGCCTGGGTTTTCTGTTCTGGCTGCGTGCCTGGGTTTTCTGTTCTGGCTGCGTGCTTGGTGTTCTGTTTTGACTGAGTGTCTGTGACTACGTGTCTGTGGCTGCGTGCCTGTAACTATCGAGTATGATCAACTCATTACGATGTTGGAGATATCTCATGAGATTAGGTATGAATGTTAGATGATGTTTTGAAGTGTTCATGCATAGTTTTTCAACGTTGATGTTTGGGGTGTGAAACCCATTGATAAACGATGTGATATAATATGAATGAGTATGTTGTTATAAATATGTATATGTGTATGTGCCTTCTTTTGTGTTGCGCATTTAGTTATGGTGATAAATCCATATATTGGTGTCTCACCCTTACAACACATATCAGAGTAGCACAAGGGGTATGACCTCTACAAGAAGAAGGAGGCCGTCTAGTTCGAGACATGCTGTGCTGCTCCTGTCGGGTGTAGTGTCTGTTAGTGGCGACTAGCTTAGGTCCTATTGTGTTATATGATGTTTCGGGAATAAACTAAACTGATAATGATTTAGGTATGAAAATATATGAGGCAGTATAGTTGTTAGATTTATATACTTTGTGTATCTGAATGTAATTTGATTAAGTTGTTATTGTTATGAGGTTAAAAAGAAAAAAAAAATTTATCACCATATTTTGAAAATATGAACGTTGAGAAAACATTATTTTCCGAAAGTAACCAGCAAATAAAGTTTTATTTCCGCAAACGGGTAACCATGTGATGACCCGAGTTTAGGGTGTCACAGCAACGAAAATAAATTTGTGATCGGATTCGTGCAGGGATGGGTGGGTAAAGGACTCCATCGGTGGTGGGAGGATAGGGTGGGACTAAGATGGGATGGGTGAGCGAGTAGGGATAAATTTGTGTTTTTGATTTTTTTGATCTACTTGTATTATCTTTAGCAGGTAACATTTTTTTTTTGTCCATAAAATCTGGATCATTCAATTTCTATAATAAAATATCGTGTGGCTAAAACTTATGCCTCATCGATGAGGCACCTAATGATGTACTTCACCGTAGACGCGACCTTAATTAGTTCTCTAAATATTATTTGGTCAAAAATTATATTATATTATATTATAACTAATTACATTGTTGGTTACTTCTAAACTAAAATAGTATATAATTATTGTCAAGTAAATACTAGCCAGTGCTCTTAGGCATTAGTTAAGGAATCAAAAATAGAAAGTTTGTATTAAATTTTTTACTGATGTGACAGTTTATGATTAGATATCTATGTAAAAGAGCTTTGCAATGTCATTGTATAGCAATTAAACTGTTATAGTTTAATTAAGATATGAATGACTTTTAGATCGTAAGAGTATAATCGCTATAAACTGACATTATAAAAGTTTTTAGATCGACAACCAATCAGCAATTAAGATATGAATGACTTTTAATGTAATTAAGATAATAGTAAAAAAAAAATTATGACGTAGCTTTACACCGTCAGTGTATAGCAATTAAACTCCTTTATGACCCTACACTAGGCAGATAACATTTTTAAAATCGGTTAAAAACGACTTTCAAAATCAGTTTTTGAACTGATGTTGAAACAGATGGTGTTGAATAAGGGCACTTTCATCATCGGTTTCAAACCGATGTTGAAAGTTTAAGCAAGAATCGATGTTGAAGTGCTCTTTCATTTTAAAAATTCAAAAAGAATTGTCAACATCGGTTATATTTTAGAATCGATGTTTAAAGTGCATTCTTGGCATCGTTTCTCATAAATAATCGATGTTAATTGTCTTTTTTTTTCTTTTTCAATTTTGTTGAACATAACTTTCAACATCGGTTATGGTCATAACCGATGTTGAAAGTGTAAAACCCCCCTTGGGCATTACTTCGTAAACATGTACGGAAATAAATTAAAAAAAATTCTCTGGTTGCTTTCGAAAAATAATATTTTCTTAAGTTGTTATCATCTCTCAAAACGGTGATAAATAATTTTCTTTTTCTTTTTCTTTTCGACAACCACAGCAACAACATAAGTATAACCGTATATGGATAGATATATATATGATACATCATACAACTATACTGCATCCTACTATTGTCACATCTAGACCTTTATAAGTATAGGTCCTTATTGAAAAACAACAACATACGAAAAATAAAACTTAAGCTGGCACACCTATAAGACAGACATAATAGTAGCAAATAAACATTGGTATGCCCCGAACTAAGGAACCTTCTTCTTGTATACTTCATATCCCCTGAGTGGTTCATCTGAACTCCCCCAATATAGAGCACGACAGAGAAAATCCAAACAAAATAATGCAAAAGTGAGAAACCAATATATGGATTTAACACGATAACTACATGCGCGACAAAAAAATTAAAACACACACACACACACACACACACACACATATATATATACTAGGGTTGTGGGCCCATGCGTGTAACGCACGGGTAAAATTTTATTGAATATTCATAGAATAGTAAAAATCTATTAAAGTTATAATATTGCTATTATTGGTGAAATATAACCATATGGCTTTTGACCTATTATTATTATTTATTTATTTTAAGAGTTGTGTTCTTTTCATGTCCTTTAATTTTTTTTTTCCAATGTATTTAGACAATTTACTTAATTTCTCAAATTCAGTTAATGCTCTACCAATCAAGAATTGGTGTCCTTCCCATTCCCTAACATTATTTTTTTTCTTTTTACAATGCATTCAAACCCAGCGTGTTTAAATACATTTCTCAAATTCACACAACTAAAATATGTATTATACTCATTTAGAAAATTAACCCCATGGATTGTAAATATTCAAATTATTATCTTCACATTTAAAACATTAACTGCAATACAAAATATTATAAATTGTACATAATTATGTACATCTAGATATACATATAAGTATGTTTTCATGTAAAATTTACAACCCGTGTAAGATTCTTCAAATTAGAACATAAGTCACATTACTGATAATGCTATCAGATAATCATTTCTTTCAATTGCTTCCAAATTTAATATCATTTTTTTTCTTCCTCCATCAATTCAAAACTTTTCACATAACTTTGTTTCCATCGAAGCCTTTGAGTGCCATGTTTGATAACATTAATAGACATTCCTAAGACTTGTGTTCTTTTCATTAACTTTATTTATTTTTCGCACTCTTCTAGTGTATTAGGACAATTCACTTAATATCTCAAATTCGGTCCATGCTCTCCCAAGTAAGAATTGTGTCCTTCTCCTCTCTCTCTATTTTGTTGCTTTTTCATAAATGTATTAGAACTCAACGTATTTAAACATCTTTCTCAAATTCACACAACTAATTTATGTTTTAATAACACAATTTTCCTGTTGGTTTATAGTATATAAAATAATTCTAACTTATACCAAAATTTAAAAGAGTACAAAGTACCATAAAAATGTTGATTAATATAATAAATAATATAACACATCATGTAAAAAGATGGTCAATTAAATGTTTTTACATTAAGCTATATTTAATTATTTTCATATTTTAGTATAAAAATTTAACTCCAATGCCATACAAATATGTAAATTATTATTAACTCATTTAGAAAATTAATCTCGTTGATTGTAAATATTTAAATTATTATCTACATATTTAAAACTTTAACTTCAACATAAAATATTATAGAATATACATAATACTAAAATAATACATATCTTCTCCAGATTTTATATAAGCCTGCCCTTGTATGTCATAATGTTTTTACAATAAGCTATATTTAATCATTTTAATATTTTAATATAAAAATTTAACTCCAATGCCATATAAATATGTAAATTATTATTCACTCATTTAGAAAATTAATCCCGTTGATTGTAAATATTTAAATTATTATCTACCTATTTAAAACTTTAACTTCAACATAAAATATTATAGAATATACATAATACATAATTCTAAAATAATACATATCTTTTCTAGATTTTATCTAAGCCTGTCCTTGTATGTCAAAATGTTTTTACAATAAGCTATATTTAATTGTTTTCATATTTTAATATAAAAATTTAACTCCAATACCATATAAATATGTAAATTATTATTCACTCATTTAGAAAATTAACCCCGTTGATTGTAAATATTTAAATTATTATCTACCTATTTAAAACTTTAACTTAAAACATAAAATATTATAGAATATACATAATACATAATTCTAAAATAATATATATCTTCTTCAGATTTTATCTAAGCCCGGCCTTGTATGTCAAAACGCAACAACTATTATGCATTTAGAAAATAGATCAAACTGAGCAAAACAAAAAAATCAACAAAATTCTTGAATGAGCTTGGTAATGATTACAATGTTCCATTGATGAGAAACAAAATATAAGAGGAAGTAAAAACAAAGAATTTCACACATTTTACTTTCAAGTTCAATGTTCGATAGTTTTGACTTCGAAAATGATATTTTACAAAGAATTGATAACTCTGGTCCTGACTTTATCATTTGTCGTAGGAGAAACTCAGATTCCTTCCAGTTTCCATGTTTGTCAAAGAAGCATTATGGTCTGAACAAAAGCTGGACATATTTGGAAGCATTCCATCCTCAACCATTTCTTTGAGTAGCCTAAAAGTCCTATAAGAGTTCCTTTTTTGCAATAACCATGAATCATCATGTTATATATATATATAACACTGTTTGGTTCCAAGTGCAGCTCACCCAATGATTTGAAGACTTTTGATGCTTCTTTCATTAAGACAAAATCAATGTATTAGACATTGTACGTGCAAGCATTTGACACACAACCATATTTCTTCTCTAAAGAATGTATCTCAAATGCTTTCTCCATTCTGATATGATGAAATAGCAATATCCTACCTTCTCTTTCTATTCACCTTTAAACCTCACACCCTTCTTCCAAGTAAATAACCAAATTATAAAAAGTTATTAGACCCCGTGTAAATAATCCAATTTGATTGTAATACGCGACTAATCCCATGTTGAAAATAGTAGCAGGATCCGCTAACCCAGTTTTGGCACTTACCCTTGTAGACAGAAACATGAAATACTGTAGAATGGTGTGAGAAGGTGAAATAACTCATGGAATAGTGAAAATGAAAATGTGAAAAGATAAAAGGCTGCAAAGGAGAAAAATGGGAGGCAACTGTTATAAGTAAAACTTGAAGCGAGAAAGAGAACATGTTGGCTGGATTTTAAAACATATCCTTAATCAAGGCAGTTTTGAAACAAAACTCTTCAGAGTTGACCCCTGAAAACCTTTGCAAGCAATTTAATTACAGCATTCCGGCAAAATGAAAGATAGTACACAACAAGGCTTATAAAAAGCAACAAAGTCTAAGATGCTATTGTCAGAAGAGTTTCAATACATGTATCAAGGTGTGAAAGAAAGATTTGATGAAAGAAATGTCATAAGACATGCCTCCACACTCCTGATGCTATCCTATAGAATAATAGTTACATAATTGTAATTGAATAGCGAAGCTATTTGCGTTAGCTTAAAGTAAACTACATATTTTTGGGAAACATGAAAATGCCAAGTATGGATTCAGATTGGTTAGTTTCTTACTCTCTTTTTTTGGTACGAATATCAATAAAACACTAAATTTCCAGTCAATAGCTACACTAATAAGAAAAGGAAAATGCTAACCAGTGCCCTAAGGGCACTTGGTTAAGGATCTAAAAAAAGAAAAAATTTATTGGGACTTGGTATATTTTATGTTTTATAAAGTTATGAACTTAGATTTCCAATGATCTTTTACCATTTTTAGTTTCCTTAACCAGTGCCCTAAGGGCACTAGTTAGCATGACCCATGAGAAAATATGGAAATGAGCTTAAATACGAATCAACTCTATGCGACCTATGTCTTTTGAGTCCACCAAACTTGGAACCACACCCTTAATAGAATTGATGCATCTTTCTATATATCTCAGCATTGTTACATATAATGCTGGACAGCTAAGCACAAATAAGAAATTAAAACTTACATCAGAAATTTTCATATCTGCATGTTTGATGGAAAAGTATTCATAAAGAGCAATGAAACTACTCTTCTCAAGGCCATCAATGTACAAATCTTCAACCCTGTTATCATAAATATGCACGTTTATTGAAGGGATCAGCATCACAAAATTTGGTCCCATCTGCACAATTCCTCTTGCCAGGGTCAAATCATTTGAATTCCATCCCAAATCAAAATGGCCTTTATCCCCAATGTGTTTCACCACCGACATCAACATCACAAAATTTGGTCATCATATCCTAAATTGAAGTGTTTACTCCACAATCCATTTTTCCTTGAACTTTGAACTGGACATCTTTTATTATTTTTATCCCAATTTGAAGTGTGGAGTCTTTTATGAATAGTTTTACCTCAAAATATGGGATAAAGAGCAAAAATTTATTTGGATAAAATAGATCATTTGATCATGAGTTTGTCACAGTGATGCAAACTACTAACATGTGATATCTTTATGTATTGATTGAAACAAATTAAGTTCGTTAACTTTAGAGTTCAGAAAAGGTTAATAGTATTAGCAACCTTATTACTTCTAAACCATGAACAAATGATCACCAGTCCTATGCCTTTAGATTCTAGAAAAAGTTAATAGCATTAGCAACCTGATTAAGGTGCAACATAGAGTCCATAAAGAGTTAATAGCATTAGAGTCTTCTATTTATCAAGATGGTTCATTGGTACAACACATAAGACAATAACTTTGAGATGAGTATATACCTATAGAAGCCCAAAAAGCCTTCTATTTTGGCTATTATGCTAGCTGATCCAAGCAGGCCTGTGCTGTTAAATTTAGCTTTTCAGGTCTGCAAGTTATAATTATAAAGGAAAATCGAGAAGGAAAAAGAGGAAATCAACAGTTACAAAGAAGTACTAAAACATAAGGAATAATAATTGAAAACAATCTTTACTCAAAATGGATTATCACATTCCTAGTGTCCTAATTAAATTAAGCATTATGCCATTATCAATAGAGCCTGTTAGAATCATGTTTCTTTTTTTTGGAAAAAGGAAATTAAGCATTATCACCACACAAGGCTAACGATGTTATCTATCACTTCTTTATCACTTAATTGGTTACCTTCATCATCTTTAAATCGCATTACCCCATCCATGAGATCAACCATTTCCACCTCACTTCGGTTCTCTCTCTTCTCTAGCTCCATCCAGAAAATCTCCTCAAGCTTTTTCCTACACTGAAATTGCGTATACATAATATTAAATTTAGTATAATAAATCTAATTTCTTAAAAGTGAAATTCTTAAGTATGCAGTATCTTTTATACATTCCCATCAACAATTAATATGTTCAAAATCATTGTATACAGATTGATGTATTCTTATTAACAGGCACATTCAAAGAAAATCTCAATCATTTTTCCTGATAAAGGTATTGAAACTCTCAAAATGGGAAAAAAAATAAAAAACTGAAAAAAAAATGGAATTATGAATCTAAAGCAAATTTTGTTTAAGAACCAACAATCATATTGTAGTAAGGCACATTGGATTGGACCTACGCTTGAAATGGCAAATTTTGTTTAAGAACCAACAATCACATTGTAGCAAGACACATTGGATTGGACCTACGCTTGAAATGGCACTTAAGTCTATGACACTATTCACATTGGAACTTACATCCAATGTTATACTAAATAAGTATAATATTATTAACAATCACCAAAGAACATGCTTAATTTCTTACCATATAAATCAAGCACCAGGTTTGCTGCATCATAGTTTAGATGCTTGATAAAAAGTCAAAACCAAGCTAAATGTCATATGTACAATGCAGGTAGAGTTACTATTTTTCGGTATTTTAGATGCACTCTCAAAACACGTGATGAATTTCTGCATTAATGTTGTTGGAATGTAATTCAAATAAGTGTTAGTTGTTAGGAGTTTGTTAAAGGTAGTTAATTAGTTGTGATTAGAGTGGGCTATTAGTTAGTTGGTTAGAGGCTAATAGCTATTATAAATAAAGTGCAAGTGCTATAGTGTAAGTGTAGAGAAGTGTAATAGTGTGTGAAAGTGTTATATAGAAATTTCAGTTCTTCTTTCTCTCTATTCTCTCTTTGATTTCTTTGTTTCCTTGTGAGTGCATGTGTTTAGTGTGAGTAATTGTGAGATTGAGTAATTCTTGTTCCAACAAGTGGTATCAAGAGCTATAACAATCTTGGGAGAGTGTGTCCATGGAGATGGAGTTGAGTGAGGATTTTTCAATTCCTCTACCTGTTCTTGATGGCAAGAACTTTGAGCATTGGGTAGTGAAGATAGAAGCAATCTTTGGTTTCCATGAAGTGTTGGAAACAGTGAAGGATGGGATCCAAGAAGAGGAGGATGGTGCCTCCTACAAGGAATCCAAGAAGAGAGATTACTTGACTCTCTCCATCATCCATCAATGTGTGGACTTTGAAAATCTTAAGGAGGTTGTTGCTGTCACGAATGCTAAAGAAGCATAGGACATCTTGAACAGAGTCCATGGTGCTGCAAGAAGGAGTGGCAAGAACAAACAAGACAGAGTGCGGTAATGATGATCCTGAGGCAAACAAGAGTTGTCAAGAAGCTGCTGGTCCTGGGTGTGGAGAGTCAGAAGACGAAGATGAGGTGGATGGGGTCAAGAAACCTCCACCATCATCTCAGGGCTGTAACCCGCATACGGTGGGTGGTTCACTACCGGAACGGTGAGCAGCCTGGGCCGTATTGCGCAGCGGAGGTGCCGACGGAAAGAGAGGAGAACCCGGTCTGGGTGGCGATGGTACAAGGTGGCAGGAACGCGACTAAGACGAAGGTGGCGATTCTAAATCTGGAACTCGCGACGGAGGTTCGGATGGAGCAATTTGGACTTGCGTCGGTCACAGTGTCGCCGGACCTTGATTCTCATACGGTGGTGCGTACGAAGGAGCACGCGACGATGACAAAGGCCGTCGCGCATTGCAGAGTCGTGCATGGAGGACAGCACGGAGGAGTGCGGCGGTGTGGTAGGTCGATGGTGGAGCTCTCTGACCCTCATCGGTTCTGCTACCTGATGAATTTCTGCATTAATGTTGTTGGAATGTAATTCAAATAAGTGTTAGTTGTTAGGAGTTTATTAAAGGTAGTTAATTAGTTGTGATTAGAGTGGGCTATTAGTTAGTTGGTTAGAGGCTAATAGCTATTATAAATAAAGTGCAAATGCTATAGTGTAAGTGTAGAGAAGTGTAATAGTGTGTGAAAGTGTTATATAGAAATTTCAGTTCTTCTTTCTCTTTATTCTCTCTTTGATTTCTTTGTTTCCTTGTGAGTGCATGTGTTTAGTGTGAGTAATTGTGAGATTGAGTAATTCTTGTTCCAACAAATGTTGGCTCTCATAGTGTCAAGCTTGAATAAGGAATATATTTTTGTGTGGTCTCTACCGGGTTTGAGTTGTTACTTGTTAATCGAATGTAGCGTTCTCATGGAATAATTCACAGAGCATTAATGTCAATGTTTGTGCAGAACATATTTTCTATTATGACCATGTTGCAGACTTAACTTGGATATTATTGCAAGTTAATAAAATATGATAAAGCTTTGTGGTAAAATATGATAAAGCTTTGTGGATCTGATTGATAGCAATTAGCAAGTAAAAGATTTAACCAAATGATTGATAACAATTAGCAAGAGAAACCCACATAGTCACATAAAAAATGGATCAAAACCCCCTCTGACCATCTTATCTAGAGGCCTAAAAGGTGGGTGTGACAGTCAATCCCACTCATACATGCTTGACCTGCATGAAAACAACAATAAGCATAGTTTTTTTTTTTTTTTTGATAAACAACAATAAGCATAGTAGTTAGTTCCAAAACTGTTTTGAAGTGTTGAACATATGAACTAAAGAAAGAATTTTTAACAATTAATGGTTCACTGATTACTTTCATATTTATTGAGAGGTTTCGCGAAGCAATTCGAAGAGAAGACAAAACCTGCTATGTGAATATGCATGCCTTACAATGCTTCATTATAAAAATGAACACTTTGAGAAAGAAACCTTCTGACTGTGAATTCTGCAGAGCTAGTTCAAAATCTCATCTAAGTCTGCACAGGGTTTGCATGAAAACTGCACTTGTTCCCTTGTATCAACATGCAAAACAATAGGCAAAATCATCAAGTTTCAATAATCATGCACTACTATATGAATTCACCAATTCCTAATTCCTAATTTAACTACCTTCACAACATTTGTTTATATAAAAAAAAAAAACTACCTTTATGGCTAGTGTAATATACCTGTGTGTTGCACAGGTAAGTTTTCCATTAAAACCATTTTTTATTAATGATTAATAAAAAGAAGATCGTTATTTGATATAGTAAGACAATAAAGTTAGAAAATTGTATTTTATAGCGGAGACATAATAAGAGTAATTTTTTTACGGATTTAAAAAATAATATTGACATTTAATAATTTAGATATTATTTTTTTAGAGGTTTTAAAGAAAAACATAATCTATTTTGTGTTTGTTTATAATCATAAAAATCATTTTTTTTAAAAAAAATTCTTTCATTTACATAATTGCATCATGGCCTGTAAGAGATGCAACGGTGTCAATTCCATTCCCGCAAATTCCTCCTTTAAATATATTACAATAAAAAAAACATAATGTAAAAGCATTGTAATGGAAGTAATATATGTCTATCAGGAAAGGTTTGTTACCTGCAAATATGTGACAACCCGATTAAGATCTCCTTCAGAAATAGAACACAAGGTTGAAAAAACCTATGGAAGCAAAAGCACATCAATATTTGATATGATGGCATTAAAACCTCATCAAAACAGGTTTTTTTCTTTACATATAGTGCTCTATCTAGCACTGTTCTATAGGAAAATGCTCCAAGAGCACGGTGCTATGGTATGCAAAGAATTAGCAGTGGCCTCATTGGTCTATGCTAATTGTTTCCAAACACGGTTCTCCACAATAAACTCTTCGCCCTTTCTAGAGCATTCAAGAAAATTTAGATCCACTCACACTTGTAAGACCGTGTTTTTCTTATGCTTTCTGTAGCAATAAATATATATTTAAATGTGTTTATTTTAGATTAAACTTAGAGGATGATTTTAATTAAAATAAAATCATTTTCTTGTGTTGTTATATTATATGAAGTCACGGTAAAATTTTCAATTGAAAATTCAGATGGGAGCCGGTTTGCGTTTTCATTGTCGGTACAAGTTTATTGTGCATAAAACCTAATTTTGACCCGTGAATGAGACAATTAGTGTTTTTATTGTGTTTCCTTCAACTTTGGTTATATTGAAAATTTTCGTTCAAAAATAAAATATAATATTTTATTCGGGCAAAAACGTCGGAAGAATTTCGATCGGAAATGGAACCGGGTACGAAATGAAGCAGATTATGGAGCATAAAAGAAGTGAGGAGACATGATGGAAGAGGCTACCACACACTCCAAAAGTGTAATCATCACACTTTTCAAATTATAATATTATTCTAATCCAATAAGTCATTTCTCTCTCTTCTTCCATCCAATCAAGCATTAAACCACCAAGTTTGCTCAACAAGCCCTCCCTCACTCCCCTTGGCCGTGGACTTCCTCCCCCTCTATATATATCCCTCTCATTTTCACTTCATCATCTTCCTTCTTCAAACTCTATTAAAGTTTCATCTTCTTCCTTTCTTTTAAAAGTTCAAGCTCTTAAAGCTTTAGTTTTTATTCATCTTTTCTACTTGAGTTCTTCATTAAAGTTCTTCCTTATACTAAGGGTAATGTTCTCATATGAATCTTTTTGCAAGTTTCATATTTTATTAATTAGTTTACTTTATGTGTTCTTTATATGCTTTAAACTTCTAAAATCTCTCTAAAATTGTAGAAAACTCTTTTTGAGTTGAAACCACTTTCTATAGTCTTGTATTAACTTGTATTTTCACATACTAAGAGGTTGTGTAAAACAAAAATCTCTACCTATCTCTTTCAATGAAAACCGAATGCTTGCATTTGTGACCTAGGAGGTTTTTGTTTCAACTTTTGGAATATGATCATGTGTTTGAGTTTCTAACTATCCATTGATCTTAAATCTATAAATCTGGGAAGGTTTGATAGCTTGTTCCTATGATGGCCGAAAATATGAATAAGTAGGCCTAGGATACTATGTTTCAACTTTCCAAGTATGATCATGGATTTAGAGCTCTTAATACCTTGTGATTCTAACCCTAAGAGTTATTGTTAAACAAAGAATATTTTCCTCATCATCCTATGATGACCGAAACTTAGAGTTTAGGTGCTAGGATGTTTGAGTTTTTATTTTTCCAAAATGATCATGGACTTGAGCTCCTTACGATATTTGGATGATAAGTCTAAAAGATGGGAGAGTTTAAGGATTTCTAACTTGTTTATTCCATGTTATTAAAACTAGAATGTATTACTTTCATTTTTCCAAGATGATCATGGATTTGAGCTCCGTAAGATATTTAGATGCTAAGTCTAAGAGATTGGAATGTTTAAGTTTCCATTGTTTTCCAAAATGATCATGGACGTGAGCCCATAAGATATTTGGATGCTAAGTCTAAGAGATTGGAAAGTTTAAAGATTTCTAGTCTATAAATCCTATGAAGGCCGAACCTAGAAGGTTATGGACCTAGGATACTTTGTTCTTATTTTTCCAAAATGATCATGGTTTTGAGCTCCTTAATACATATGGATGCTAAACCTAAGAGATTGGAAAGTTTAGTGAATTCTAGCCTATTTTACTAGCCTTGACCGAATACCCTAAGTTTATAACTTAGTAGGATTTTAATTCAACTTTGTTAAATGATCATCATTTATGAACTCCTAACACTTAAAGAACATAAATCCATGAGTTGTATAATTTTCGGGAATCTCTAACCCTAAGAACTAGTCTTGGCCGAACCTATGCCTTGTGGTTTAGTGTTCTTGTTTGATTTTAACTTGTGATTTTGTATCCATCACCTTAGACTTCCATCGCTGAGGAAACAAGGACGTTCGTGGTATACCTATCCAAGCATCTAATCTCCTTACCTTCACGGAAGGTAAGAGGGGATTGCCTAGGGATATTCAATGAATATATGCATGTGTGTATGTGTTTACTTGAGTGATTTGAATATTATTATGATGTGGCGCAAACACTTGAATGACTTGTTTACTTTAACTATTGTGATTATTACTTGAAGTTGATTATTACTTGCTTTAAAGTATTGTGAGTTGTATATATGTGATGAACTGTCGTTAACTATGATATTATTGTTGAGAATATATTACTGTTGATTGAAGTTTGAGAAGCCGGACTTGAGTCCGTGCTCAATGATTATAAGGATTAAAAGCCTTAATAAGCCTTGAATAGAACTTTGAAAGTATTGATTTCATTTATAAAAGTTCCTTGTTTAAAACGCTTACTTCAAGAAGATCAGATTCTTGTTTTGAAAAGAAACGTTGAAGTGTTTTTAAGTCAATAGAAACTACCTTTTTATGATCCAAAGTTTGTACGAGAAAAAACCTTTTTCGAACTATGTGTTTTATGAAGGAAAAACCCCTTTGAAAATATTTGACTTTATTCCATCAAGGATTTCAAAAGCAAACGAATTTCCTAAATTTTTTATAAAAGAATTTGTAAAGGAAAAGATTTTCTCCTAAATGATTTAGAATTGTTCCGGTTACTTGGATAAGTGACCGAGGTTTTATTTTGGTTTTGATTTTCACTGAGCGAAAAGTAAGCACATGTGAAAGAGAATCTAGTTCGCCAGACGTCGCCTCTAGTATTCAGTTATAAGCACGCGATCTGGGATCCGTGTCAAGAATTATGGACCAAGGGTCCTAATCATGATATTATGGGCCAGGAGTCCTAATCTTGGAATTGAGGACTGTGTTTCCTAATTTCGTTGTTATGGGCTAGGAGTCCTTATCATGTTGAAATAAAACATGGATAAAATTATAATTGTTTCTACGACCACAACCTTGGACTGCGGCATCGGTCTAAGGTGTTGTGATTGAGCACTCGGACTGCGCGTCCTGTGTTATTGATTTTCAAGTAATGAAAATTGTGAATAGTCGTTAGCTTTGGGCTTCGACAACGGAAAATAGTGAACACAAAGAAAAGTCTCTATAATGAAAAGTCTTTTATTCATATGCATTTCCCCTTAGCAGACGTGCTTGAGTTACCGAATACCCGCTTAAAATATGGTATTCGATGATGTATACATCCGAATGGCCGTTATAAGGGATTCGTGATGATGTTGATCCCGGTGCATGAGGTGACGGAGACAACTTGCCAATGCGGCATACGAGCCTGATCAATTCTTTATTTCTTAATGATAAAACAGTGATGGTATCTCATGAGATTAAGTTTAGAGCCTGATGATTGAAGTGTCATGCATTATCTTTATAAAATTGATTGATTCGGATATGAGACCCACTGATATAACACTTGTTGTTTTATCTATGAATAATGCTTAAATGCTAATATGCCAATGTGTTGTATGTATCATGTATATGGTTGTTGTATGATATATCCATTTGCCGGTGTCTCACTCTTACAGTTATATCAGGTCTCTTCGGGTTTTGCTGTAGTACCTTGGTACTCTAGTACCGATGTTGCAGATGAGTCTTTCTAAGTCACTTGAAGACCTAGTATTAGAGGTTGGGAAAGTATTCTGATTGGGGGTCTCTCCAATGAATATTTGATAGAATGACCAGCTTAGGAGTCTGAGTTGGGTTGTATATCTAAAGAGGTCGGCAAATGTAATGTTATATACATCCATCTGTAGTTTAAACTTTTCTTCATAAAATGGAAACTTAGAGAAATGTTGTATGTCATGGTAACTTTGTTACAAATGTGACTTTGCGTTTTAAATATATGTATTATGGATTTCAGAGTTATCCTTAAAGAAAAATTTTATACCCCAGTTTTCTGACTTAAAAGAAAACAATTTTCCGAAAGCAACCAACAAATTATCTTTTTAATTTACTTCTGCATGTGTTATGTGTTACGTAGTAATACCGGGGGTGTTACAACATACAAGATATAGAAATCAACAACAATAAAAGACAGACTTGCTATTTTAAACTATCAAATTTTGTCCAACACATTTTCAAGATAGAAAATTTAAATTGTTTTTGCATTTCCTTTAATGGAATTTTCTATATATAAAGACAATAGAATTAACTTGCAATATAAAATTATTAGACCTTTCTAAGACGATATCATTCAAAATGGAGTGGGATTTTATGTGTGCGATCCTTGATCATACCTTTTCTGCATAATTGATTGAACAAAGATAGGTTGATGTGCATGATGATCCTCATTAAATTACCTACCATTTTGTACATGGTGCAGGTTGATTTTTTTTTACAGAAGACATGGTGCAGGTTGATGTTTCTTTAGTAGTGCAAGAATTTATCAAACAAACAAAACCAGAACTAAACAAAGCAAAATGCAGGAATCCAAAAGTCTAATTAAGAATTCAATTTATGATAAAAAAATAAAAGTCAATCTTTGAACTCAATTTGCTAAGCCCCTTGCAATGTAGTCATAAGATCCCATGTAACCATAAGATCCCGTAACCACGGACTTGGATTATGCCCCTTGGCTAACTCCCCAAACAATTTTGGTAACTCCAATATCTGCAACGGTTGCCCCAAACTCTCCTTCCAATGTTTTATTGTTAGATTTTACGTCCCTATGAGTAATGGGAGGAACCCAATCATGATATAAATATGAAAGCCCCTCAGCAGCATCAATAACAACCATATTGTACATCAAGAATCGAATGAATCATTGAATAGAAAAGAAAAAAGATTTAATAATAAAATCATGGAAGTAAAAATAAAAAAGAAAGATGAAAAATCATCTATCTTTCCACTACTTGTCGAAGTAAGCTTTTATTTCAATTCCTTCTCCTTCTTATCCATCTCAACCAATGACAAAGCAAATAAAAACATATCTCGATGAGGATATTAGAATCAACAACACAGCCATGAGAAAAAAAGTCTATCATACAACATCTTGTATAATATCACAGGATTTGAATGTAAAATATAGAAACCCTGCTGAACTCAAGGATTAGGTTAATTTCTCTCTGTATTTGTAGAGCACTTCATCATCATCTACAATATGAATAGAGTAGCAACTTCCCTGTGGTGAGCATTATGTGGAAAATCCTCCTAACGTCAACCCCAATAAGAATTAGTAAACTCTACACAATGATAGAATAATCTGAAAAGTTTAAGTTAAAATTCTATCGTGAAAAAATGGTCAACTAAAACATCATACATGTCAAGCAGCCCAACCATCTATCCTCCCGCATCACTAAAAATATACATCATAGAAAGTAAAGATGATCACTTTGACAACATGAAGAAAGCAGCCCCTCTCAAAAATAAAACCAAATAAATAGAATGCAATTTCTTGTAACAATTGTGTTTGCAGGTATGGACCATTCAATAAAATGAGGATATTCCTGTAAACTCGCTTGCTGCAGTAGTGTGTTCTTCCGTGAGCTTCCTTTCTAACTGTATTTCACAAAATGATAAAGTAAACCTTTAACTCATTATCCTAATTTAACAGAGATCAATAGAGGAAAACAAATCAATAATCTCAATATGATGCACTGTGCAATTACTTATAAGGACGTTTTCAATGCAACAGGAAGCTAAACTTAATGAAAATATGTAGTTCCCATCAGGCAAAACAGAAATCATCAAGATTTGAATGAAATATGATGGATAAAGAGAAAAATACCCCTCTACCAGAAATGAAAGAACCTTGACATTGCTGCTTGCAATGAATAGCTCTGAACAAATTGTTCCCTACAACACACCTTGCTTTCTCCATCAGCGTTTTCTAACTTAACAACTAACAAAATATAAAAACCAAACCTTAAAAAGAGAACACCATGGTTACATTAAAGCAAAATGAAATGAAAGCAGAACATTAAAATCTTTGAACACACTCTACAGACTGCAAGAAGGAATGAAGGATATGGGAATTTACAGTTCGGTGCTTCCTTTGGGTGAAGAGAACGGGTATTTAGAAGAAATGTATAGCTTTGACTACAATGTTACAATGCTCATATTTGGCAGAAACTGAGCTTAAAAGCAGTAAACTCACCTAAGTTACAGTTGAGCAAAAGTAGTCTCTCCAACTTTAAATTGGATAAAAATAAAAGCACGTTCTACATTTTCAAGTGCAAGCAGTGTTTATAATTTGTCTTCATAATCTTCCACTGCATTCATAAATTTTAGTATTATGCAAACAAAGTGATATGATACTTAACCGTGAGCAAGGTCTATGTTTAGAAGTACCAAAATGCCACCAACAGTCATTCAACATAGAAAAACTAATCTATTGTGAAAAGACAAATATGTTTTACAGAGTGTTCTCCCCTTTTCTTTCAGACCATCTCAAAATAAAACTTACCCAATAATTAAAAAAAATTGAACCAAGAATGAAAATCCCTTCAATGAAAGCAAAAATAAAAAACAAACTATGAACAAATCTTTTTGTCAGAAAACTCAATTTTTCGTTTCATTATTTCAACCCCAAATGCAGGTTGCTTTTCTCCAGAAGAAGCATCTTGCTGGAAGGTGGTACAAAAATTCAAAGGAAGACACTGGTAATATTCTAAAACATTTTTAGAAAGTTCAAAGTAGAGTATTGGAGAATCCAATGCACCAGGAGATGACAAGTTTGGAAACCTGCCATAGATGTGAGTTGTAAATGTAGATTAATATAGATATAGATATAGATTAACAGGGTCAATAGTGAATCCACTTACACGGTAATAGAAATAATCATGTTATAGTCAAAGAATGTGATACGTCTAAAGAGTTGATTATCAGGAACGACACAACTCTAGCTGAATGATGTTAAGCAACACTGCCTTTTTAACTCTAGTTGAATGATGCTAAGAATCCAAACATCCTATAGATTGAAGTTGAAGCGGATTGCTTATTAAGATCCTCAAGTTTGCTTTGACGTTTCAAAAGCATTTTAGGACAAAGATTTACATTTCCTCATACATCTAACATCTGTTGATTTGAAGATAAAGAAAAGAAGTTTGTTGTGAAAGACTGACAATGGAAAGAATGAAAAATAATTCAATAAAAAGACTCACATTTAATAGAGTGGCAGAGAGGTAAGAAATTATAATTTCCCCAAGAAAAAGTTCCTTGTCTTCAGCAACTACAGTCATAGCACCAGAAGTGGACAGAACCTCAACCAAGGAACCAACTTCCCTCCAAAGTTAATCTGCAATTCCAACAAAGGAAGTCTATATACAATGAGAACATTTTTGTTTATTTAGCGTCCATTTTTACCACAAAATTTACCTCTAAACCCCAAAAGATAGATTCAGCTCCTCAGAAAGAAAATGGCAAAACCATTGTGTTGGTTAAATTATAAGTACCATTGTATATGTAGATTTAGTGCCAACCATATGTGTGGCTTCATTAGGACAGTATTCAACCATACTTAACCAAGTTTAATATCACATTTCTATAGAAAAAAGACCTACAATTGATTACCATAAATCTAACATCAATAATTCATATATTATTAATTCTTACTGAAAAACTCATGATAAAGAAAAACCAAACCCAAATGGAATATACACTTAAAAACTAATACTGAAGTTTAAACCCAACAACCCATCTTCTCTTTTAACAATAAAACAATCTTTTATTTCTCCCCACTTTCAAAGCCTCCTAGTAATGTTCCCCTTAAAACCCATCACCGTAGTGAAGACTCTCCTAATTTTTAATCAATGTCATGCCATGCCATGAAACCTTAGAAGTGTTATTTTATATTGGAAAATATGCTTTAACTTCTCCTCTAATACCTTCTTATGGATTATGTGACCAACTGCTGCAAGCTACTACATAACAATAGGCTTTCTTTATATTCCAATGATCATTAAAGTGTATAATGTCGAAGAAAGTGCCATAAATAAATTTTAAAAAATATGGAAACCGGTTTAAAGAAAAAGAATAACAATAATGAAGACAAATCATAACTTTTGCTTTAATCTCAAAGTAAAAATTTGCTCATCATCCTCTATATAACATTTGAAATGAAAAAAAAACTAAAAATCAATGAACCAATATGTAGGAGAGTTAGAAATAGGTGGAGATAAAGATCAACATCAAAGCAGCGTAATGATAAGCTAAGAAAAGGGAAATACATAATGCAAAAGAAAAAAAAAACAGTCTATGTCAGCATTACAAATTGGAATAAGTTATAAAAAGGATCATATAAACCATAATTACCTGAATACACTCCACCGTTCCTATAAGGAGCATTTGCTAACATGCCAAAAGAACTGGAAGCTTCAGTGCTGCACATGAAGACTTGCAGGCCTTCCAAAAGGTGTCGAATACTCTAATAGCCTTTTTGGACACAACAGAAGCGTCTCTCCACCCATGGTATCACCCTAGAATAGGAAAATTTGAAAATCCATAACATAGATTTGCACAACCATATAACATAGCCAAAAGATACCTCATATTCATCTGGAAATTCTTCACTCCCCATGAAGAGCATGCGTTTTGCAAACCAATTAAATAGAATTTGTAAGGATTTTTTTTTAAAAAAATAATCCAACATAGACAGAAAAAGTTTAAAGGCAGCTCCACTTGCGACTTAAATGGTAAACTTGAAGGATGATGTAAATCCATGGAGCCTCTTGTCTAACATCACTCAGAAAAAAAGGGGTAAACAAAAATATCAACCTTAAAACATAATTGAGGGAAAATTATACACATTTGCAAAAGGAATTAGTTTGGTGAGGCATAAGTGATGCAAAGAAAATACAATTGTGACTTGCTATCATTCTAACTATCAGCTTTGATATAAGCAGTACCAAAGTTCAGCTTGGTATACCTGCCTCCAAACTCAGTAACACAAATCTTTTAACGCATGTATAGCTTTTTCAGATAGTGAGGTCTTTAAAAGCTGTTAGATCTTTGATGTGACGGATTCCACATTGTAATCCATGTACACCAATTGCCAACAATAAGATATTATAAAAAAATTGCATAAAAAAGTTAATGGAATTATAAGAAAATTAAAAAATGAAGAATACCCCTTTATTTGAAATGTGGTGGTGCTTCTTTGGCTTTTTTATGCCATTCCAATATCTTTTGCAATCTATCAAAAGAGAAGGAATTTTAAATCATTCAAGAAAAATAGAAATTAAAAAGTTATAATATTGAAGCAAATCTTAATCCTTCTCATTGGTCACACCTCAGACACACAAAAACAGGGAGAACATAGATAAATAACGTAAGCTCACCATATTAAATGTGATGTCATCTTCTGTAGCTCCAAATGGGACAACAGTGCTTTGAATCATAAATTTGTCTTTGCACAACAAATCAAGTGGTGATGTGTTCTGAGCTTGCATAGTAACTACACCCATGATCCAACAATGAAAGATAAGCCAATAATAATATGCATTCGATGAATCATACTTAGAACAATTTAGATAAAAAAAAAATGTCAATTGAATTTGGCTTGAATAATTAGTAGATAATGGGAAAAAATACCAGTGAAATCACATGTATCCTTTGGATTGATGATGGCTATGTTGGATCTGATGCAGCTTCTGTTGGGTGATGTTGTTTTTACCTGCCAATTTAGTAGATTATTCTTTTGTTACAGATTGTTAATAACAACACAACTAAACTAATTGAAGAAAAAACTCCAGAAACCTGAATTCATTAGTATAACTAATTTACAATGATGGAAAACAAACCCATGATGTGGTTAGTTCAATACAGCAAGAGGTAAAATAGGTTTCTTGCTATAAAAAGGTGGCAGTTTCAATTGGCATCATAAAGCAGGTAAAGCATTTGTTTTATTAGACACAAAACTGCACTGATACAAATCCCTTTTTCTAGCAAAACTTCTAGCTTCGTTATGGCTTGAGATTAAATCCTTTCAAAGTTTCATATGCTTCAAAAGAAAATAGAACAGTACACACAAATAGTCTTAAAAATGCAGAGATAAATGTCATTAATTCATTCCAAATGGCATCCAAAACTTTATGTGAAATTCAATAGGGAATGTGAACTTACTGAGTCTAAAAGTAGAAAATGCTTCCTTCGACGGTAGCAGTGACTATGAGAAGCACCAAAAGCACAATCACAATGATTATGATCTCTAAGAGTAAGATTAAGAATTAATTAAGTGGAAAACGTTACCTGACTGATATCAGCAGTCTTCAAAGAACTATCATCATAAGTTTTATAGGATTCAACCACACAAGGAAGGTCCAACAGCAATGCCGGGAAGCGATCATTCCCGATCATAAAGCTACCACTTCTCCCATCCTCAGTAAAAGAAAAATCTAATGACTTCTCCTTAGATGAAGACGGGTCATTAGTTTCATTAAGAAGATGCTCTATCCTCTCTACAACACTTGGTGGAACTCTAAGTATGAATTGCTCCTCCATAACTACGAATGGTTAGATTAGGGGCGGATATGATAAGAGAGCAGGATATGAGTAGGATAAGATGTTATCCTATCCGACGTTTGGTGTCCACCATATAACTAGATAGCATTGTAATTTTAGTACGAATTTTAAAATTTTCGTTTTTGGTCTGAATGTTTTCATATTTTATTAGATTTTAGTTTTTTATAATTTTTATTTTTTAAGATTATATAAAAAGATAAAATTGTCCTTGTGATAAAATTACATATATTATTTTAAAATTTTAAAATATTGTTTAACTTAAATTAATTTTTTTATAATTTTAAATATTCATTTTTAGTTTTTACTTTACATATAGTTAAATTATTAGAATATTTTTTTTATTTATTTTTCAGTTTTTTAAAATAATGTGAAGTAACAAAATTAGCCTTGTGACAAAATAAAAATAATTTTTAAATTAATTATTAATATTTTTATTATTTTATGTTTTATTATACCTTTTTTGGTAATCATATTATATTTTATTATACTTTAATTATTTTATATATAAAATATTTTTATACTTTATTATACTATAAATCACCTTATCCTATCATGTTGAGTTCTAACCCAGCTCCCCCTCAGGATAGAATTTTAACTAGATGGATGGGATAAAATAGGTGACAGGATTGGTTTATCCTATCCTGCTGGCTCACCAAACAATAGTTTCAGACATGATATGATAGCTTATCCTATCATGTCTCTCTTATCCTGACCACCAAACGAACCCTTAGCTCTTTGACCAAAGATAAAGTCTATCATATTAGGTTAGCCTTAGCTATTTGACTAGAGATAAAACTTGCACGGCACACTTTAGGGTTCGTTTGGGTAAACAACTTAATTAAGAGCTTATCACATAAGACCTTATCGCATGAGAGCTTATGCCATAAGCGCTTAAAGAAAGAAAAAGAAAGAAAGGGGCATGAGAGGATTTGAATAGTGAAAAACACGGAGATGGTGTTTAATGCATAAGCTCTTATGATAATTCCATAAGCTTCTCCCAGTGACTTATGAAAATAAGTCAAAAACTCCTTATGGGATGGCATAAGTTATTTTTATAAGCTCTGCCAAACACACTGCATAAGAGCTTATGTCATCAGATAAGTCAAAAGGAGCTTAAATAAGCTCTTCCAAACACCACCTAGTCTTTAAAGCTAAAGGAAGCCAAAAAATAAAAGAAGCAAACTATAATTAAAATTATCAAAAAATATTAAAGAAGTAATTAAAGCTCCTTGAATCAAGGAGGGCCTGCGAAGTAAGCAAACAGTAAAAAAACAAAACATTCATGCATATTAAAGTTATGATATATATATATACACACACATTTCTATAAATAAACAAGTAGTCTATCACTGGGTTTCATACCCGATCATCGTCTTTTGAAAGCAAATGCATGAACAATATTCACCATTAACAACGTTCATTACAACGTGAATAGGACACAAAGTCTATAACAACGTAACACGAATCAAAGATCTTCGTGCTTTTATTTCAGAACGCCAGTATCATGACGTCTCGGATACTAGGTTTACTTTTCAACGTTAACACCGTTTTCATTCTGTGAAACACAAAATCAAAACAAAACTTCCGAAACTTATCCAAGTTGTCGGAAATACCGTGGTTGAGTAAAACTTGATTTGGAAAAATCATCTCAAAATTGGAATTTCCTTTGTAAAATCATCAACTACTTGAAATCGTTTTCTGAAAATTTTATGTTTCAAAAAGGGAGTCACTTGAGGCTCAGTCCAGGTTTAAAACACGTACTGCCATTTTAGAATTTCTTGCGGTCGATACTTTTCCAAATTACCGTCGTCCAGCATTTTTAAAGTCGTTTAAGCCAATTATTAAACTTTTTCACTTAAATATTTTTCTAAAATCATAATTAAGTTATTTTCGAAGATTAATTTCATAAAATAACTTTTTATAATATTACAGAATTTCTTACGTAAAAAT
This sequence comes from Sophora flavescens, assembly GCA_030762895.1. NCBI lineage: Eukaryota > Viridiplantae > Streptophyta > Magnoliopsida > Fabales > Fabaceae > Sophora > Sophora flavescens. Next base: position 79,618,349 of record CM061069.1, on the reverse strand, counting down.
TAGCAGTACAAAAATAATTTCACGGTTACGTCCTCACTGTGACTCAGTTCACTCATACACTAATAAATTATTAAAATAATAATATTTTCCAACATTTCTTATTTTTTCCAAATAATATTTTCCATCAATATTATATTCCAAAATTTCACCGTTAAACATAGAATATAATTTATGAAGCTTCTTAAAGCTTTTATCTGGTTAATTGATTGGATACTGACCACTGTCAGGCTTCTCAAACAACAATCAATAACATCATAGCATTATTCCCAGGAAGATCATGCATCACAACATTATAATATATAACTGCAAATAAACAATTAAGTGTAGATAACCCATCACAGATAAAAATAGCACAACTGAAACAAACACCACAGATAAATAATACAGACATCAACTAGATAGCACGTAGCCATCGGAAAAATCCCTCAGGCAATCCCCTCTTACCTCTCGAAGAACTTAACTTTCGATTAAAATCTTTGCCGCGAATCCAGAAATCGTTGACACACGTACATGGTACAATTCTTTATCCTTCGACAAACCGCAATCAACCAATCAAAATCAAACAAATACAATCACCTATACACTAAGGATAGGTCACAACCATGATGAGTTTTTGTGGCTAAAAACTTCTGAAATTCTTAAGTCCTTGGATTAATGATCCTTAATACCTAAGACATAGGAATAGTCATTAACAACAAAGATCGAAACAAAAATATTCTAATCCTTCCAAAACATATTTTCGGCCATGACACACAAAATAGGCTAGAGGTTTGATTTTGATACTACACTTTGGATCCAACATATACATGATATGGAAAAATGAAATCCAAGTTCACTTGCTAAAGAAAATAAACAAAATCTCCTCCACCCAAAAAGCAAGGTTTCGGCCATGAAGTAAAAAGTAGGGAGGAAAACTTTGTTTGCAACAAACTCTTGGATTATGAATATATAGATGATAACTAACTCATAGAAATTAATTTCATATTTTTAGGATTTTTCTATGATTTTCTAGAGAATTTCAAAGTTTCTAGATCCAGGAATTGAAAATGATGAACACGGCATTGAATCATGAAAACAATTGAAGAACATGATGATAATCAAGTGAGAAGAGTATGATATACCTATTAGAAATGAAAAATGAACAAGGAATTAAGCACTTCTTTCACAAATTAAGACTATGTGACTTAAGCTTTTTAAGAGAAAATGGTGAAACTTGGTGAAGATGATGAACATGAGTGGGCTCATAGAGGAGGCTTGGGCCGTGGGGTTTAAGGGTCAAAAGGGTCCAAGGCTTAATTTTCCAGGGACAAAATTGTAATCTTGTACAATGGCAAACTTGTGATTAAAACCAACATGAAGGACATAATTGTAAAATCCCCTAAAAGCCATCATGACTAATGTGAGTCATCTATATGACTCACCCTTATGAGTCATCACTTGTCTTCATCCATTGAATGTCGGATTTTGTCTCTGCACGTCCGTTCTCGACTCCGTCGATTACACGATTTAGATTTTTACGCCCGAATTGAGCATAATAGCCAATTTATTTTGGAAATTTTCAAAATAACTTATATCGTTGGAAACTTCATAGAAACCCTAAGTATTTCATTCACGAGTCAAAATTAGGTCTTCTATCAGTATAAATATACTGTCAGTGAAATTCACAGACCGGGTTTCGCCTGATTTTTCAACCTAAATTTTAATCGTCACTCTCTACCGTTAAGTAGAGTGTAAATAAGGTTTCGGTTTAATTAAAATAATTTTCTAAGTCTCAAATAAAAATATAAACATAATTATATAAATTTCTGATATTAGAAAACAGAAAAACTCGGGGTGTTACAGAAAGTGCACTTTCAACATCGATTTTGGTCATAACCTGTTTTGAAAGTGCATTTTTTAAAATATGGTTTTCACCAGTTACAATCCCATCCCTATCATTTCTTCAAACAGCTAGCAAACAAAATCTAAATAACCTAAACAAAAGCACATATATACAACCAGAATCTCATTCACAATACTGTATTGATTATGCAAAAGTATACACATTGATTAAAACATTACATTTAACAAACAAAGCTAAATACATATAATGTCACAAGTTTAAACTAAATAATATTGAAATGGCACAAAACAACAGTAGAAGGGGGGTTGAATAGTGTTTTTGAAAATCAGAGTTAAAGAAGTACAAAACAAAATCAGTAAAAGAGAGACACTTGAGTTAATTACTTGAAACAGTTAAGAAAACTAAATAATAAAGTAAAGGTTAGGGAAAGATTATACTCAGAATTATCCTGGTTCACCCACAAACGTTGGGCTACATCCAGTCCTTGGCTTCACCAAGTTTTTAACACTATAACTGATCAAGGTTACAGACGAGTATTATTTGTACACCTAGCCTCTCCAGGCTCAACCACAAGTATTGTTTGTACACCTAGACTCTTCAGGCTCAACAAGTATTCTTGAAACAGGCATCTTCAGGCTTAGAGAGTTTTGAGAGTGTTTTGAAGCACAGCTTCAAAGTTACAATAGCAAATCAACCAATCTTGACACTATAGGGAGTGAATATGAACTTAGATCTTGGTGAGTTGTAGATGAGTCCTTCTTCAAATGATTTTCAGAGTGTGAAGAAGATATGTGAGTGATCAAAGCTTTCAGCTATTAATTTCAGAAGATGAATGTTGTTCTTAAGTAATATAGCTTTTCATTTATTAGTAAATATTGGCTTTTCACTTTGTTACTTAAAACTGTATCACTCTATTTTTAGGTCTTCGACTTCTTCTATTTCCACTTGATCACAGAGATCCGTTGAGATGCATTCGAAAGTCTTCAGGTTTGTTCTTTAGGAAATAGTCGTTCTGACTTGATAATAAATGCTTTGAAGAACATTTGGGGATTCCTAGTTGACAGCAGAGTATAGCAGACATGCTTTTTCAGCTTTGGGCAGTGTTCTTTCCTTATTTGTGCAACACTTAGAAAAGTCAGATAAAGTATATTCTCTCTTACTTACATAAGGAATGTTTTTCTGTAGTCTTGCCCTTTTGTCTTTTCTCCTTTCGCTGATTTCGATTGAGGATATATTAATAAACTTATTTCAAGTTTAAACTATATATCAAATCACATTTACTTTTGAATCAGAGATTAAGTGATTCCTTCATAGGGAGCTTTTCTCCTTGGTGCGTGCTTTAGTGACACATAGGTGACTTTGCATTTCTCATCTTCTAAGCTTTTAGATGCTTGAATATCTTTTGAATTGACACGGACTCGGCAAGTGTACCGGTTCGTTGCAAGTAATAAAAACGGTGAGACCGGATATCGTTCTCAGGGATCGTGGGCAATTACCACTTCGCAAAATTGACTACTATCTAGGCGATCGGGTCTTGGATTGAGGGTTGTTCTAACATCTAGCAAACAAACAAGAAGAAAATATTTTGTTCTTTTTGGATTTTTCTCAAACAGTTAATGTGAAAGCAAAGAGATGAATAACAATGAGATGGAATTGCCGGGGTTAAACTAAGCTAATCCTCCCTTGATTGTTATGAAATGATAACTAACACAGTTCCTACTCCCCTTATGACAATCGAATCTTTTCTAATATACTCAAGCCTAATGTCTTAGGTGCATTGAGCCTAAAATCCCAAATTAAACCCTAATGTCTTAGGTGGATTAATAAGGGAAATTGCATTAAGACAAGATTCAAAAGATTGCAAGTAGCCAACACCTATGTCTAGATTCTTGGACTACTTGGCATATAATTCATGAGCATACTTTAACATCAACCTTTCAATTGTCTATTAAAGCAACTAATCATTCCTAAGATGATCAAGCCTAGGAAAGCATTAAGCATAGAATTATATACTCATAGAGAAGAAGGAAACTGTATTAATCTCAAGTCATATTACAACCAAGTTCAGATAACAATAGTCTAACCCCAACAAAAGGGAGTTTAGCTACGCATAATTAAAGATAAAACAAAAGAAATAATTACAGAGATGAAGAAATGGGAGAGCTCCATGGAATGATGCACACAGCCCAGCAGCAGAGGATTTCCTTTAGGGTTTTTCTCTGAATAATTCCAATTCTTCTGTTCTGCTCAGTTTTTCTAGTACTCGTGGCCGGTCACGGCCGTGACAGCCATCACGGCCAGGCCGTGATGGTTTCTGACTTGGCACCGCTTCACTTTCTGATTCATCACGGCCGTGATACTCATCACGGCTAGGCCGTGATCCTTTCTGACTTTTCCAACAAACAAGTCACGGCCGTGATAGACATCACGGCTAGGCCGTGATCGTCTCTGACTTTTCCAACTGATTCATCACGGCCGTAATATACATCACGGCTAGGCCGTGATCGTCTCTGACTTTTGGAGATCTGGCACGGCTGACACGTCACGGCCGTGATAGCCATCACGGCTAGGCCGTGATACTCTCTGCTTGGCTCAATTTCTTATCTTTCAAGGCTCTAAGTCATCCAAGCTTCATACTTGCTACTTCTTGGGCATTTAATCATGAATATCTGCAAAACAACACACAGTACCACCTTATCCGTTCCAAAGGAAAAACTAAACAAAATAAACACTAAAATGGCCTAACTATATGCAAATGCATGCAGAAATGTACATGGAAAATGAGGTGAAATCACACTCATCAAATCACCCCAAGCTTAAGACTTTGCTTGTCCTCAAGCAAAAACCAAGGCCATAAGATGAAAACAACCAGGACAATGATAGTGAACTAAGAACCCGAATAAAATGATCCAAGCAACAGGCAGTCAATTATTTCAGCAAGAGACACTCAATTCAAGTCCAATTAGGGGCTTAGTTTCCCTAGACTCACATTCTCACTAATTCGGGCACTCTATCTCACTTGAAGCTCACCCCAAGCTTGTTCATTTGCTTGGCTCTCTTTCTTGCCTCACTCACTCAAGTGTTAAGGGAATATGACATTTCACTCCATTTTCCTCAAAGAATGATTCCTACCATAAGCTTGACTATCAACCACATCTTCACTTTATTAATGAAAAACATCTAAGAATCAAGAGGACTTATTCTTTGGTGTAATGGGGCCATGGGATCAATTTTCAGGTGGGAATTTCAAAAACAGGAAATTTCAAAAGGCTATACAAACAATCAAGCATTGCAAGGCACGACCTTCTAAAATACCTTTCTTGGGTTTCAGTTTACTCTTCCACCATTCTTTCATTTTTTCTACTTCTCATTCCTTTTTTGTCATCCCCTTCCCCATTTTTTTTTTTTTTTTTTTTTTTATTTTTTTTTTTTTTTTTTTTTTTTTTTTTTTGGAGAAGGGGAGATTTTTCAATCCAAGAGAAGTAAAATTTTTTTTCAGATTCATCTTTTTCTTTTCATCATCCCAACTTTCAACTACATTTTCTAACCCATTTTTGCACAGTACTTTAGAAGGTCCCTCACAAGCATATTTAACAAAACAATTCAGGGCACCAAGAAAAGCATGCTATTCATTCCGGCTCAAAATGGGCAACTAAGGGTAGCATTTACACATTCAAAGTTCGGAAGGCCGGAAAAATACCTCTTCGCCTCAATCATTTTCAAAAATGTTTCCAAAAATTTTCTAGTTTCGAAATGGTTTCAAGTCAAGTTCTAGAGAAAAACAGTCCAAGAGGAAAACACTCTACACAAAGAACGGGGCAGATTTAGAGAGTGCTCCCTAATGGCTCAAAAGCTCACATTCATCAGTTCAAGAACCAGTGAGAACATAAATCCAAAGAAACACATGCTAATCATCAACTATCCAAGAACATCTCAAGCATAATTAATGAAGCCAAATTACAAGAATAGAAAATCAGGGTCCAAAATTCACTATCACAGAAAAATTGGCACTTAGCTCTCACTATCATATGCTCAATCTAAGCAGGGGTAACCGAATCATGCGATCATGCAACTTAAGCCTATATGAATGCAATATTCACAATGCATATATGGATGCAATATTTACAATGCAAGAAAAGAAGAGTACCCCTACCCCAAGCTTAAAGACTTACATTGTCCTCAATGTAAATAATTAAACTTAGAGAGGGGAGAAAACTGGAACAACTCACAAGGTGGTAGTGGTGCTGAATCACATGCTTTCTGGTTTTGTTTCCTCTTGCCCTTCTTTTCCTCCTTCCTTCAACATCTGGAATCACTCAACAAACTATGAACAAACCTCTTGAGCTTCTCAAATTATTCAAGAGGGGAAATCAAAAACAAAAGAGAAGATGAAAATTATATAAAAAAATAAAGATTGGGTTGCCTCCCAATAAGCGCTTCTTTAACGTCACTAGCTTGACGTGTGATTTCTTCCTTCAATTAGCCGGGATCTGCTGAACATAGAATTGCAAGAGCACTTTTCTTCCATGAAACTCCTGTAAAGAGCTGATTTTTCTTAAAAGGCCAACAACTGTGCTTCTGCTTTGCCTTTTTCGCTCCGGGCCTCTTGCCCTTTTTCTTACTCCTTCCTGGTGGAGGTTCTGTTTTCACAAGATGAGCAGGACCAACTTCCTCACCAACTGATGCATCATTTGTTTTGCATAACTTTAGATTTGCTTTCAAGTTGGGCTTTTCCTTCTTCTCTGGAATAGAGGGGTGGTGTTGATGCGCAATGACTTCCTTATCTACTGTGTCCACCACTTCCATGCGGAAACACTCCTCTTCCTTGCTCGTGCGATGCATAGCTTCCAATACATTGAAAGTTACTTCCTCTTTTTGCACTCTGAATTTCAACTGGCCTTTCTCCACATCTATCAAAGCTCTACCAGTTGCCAGAAAGGGTCTCCCTAGTATGAGTGGAACTTCAGCATCCTCCTCCATATCTAAAACCACAAAGTCTGCTGGGAAGATTAATTTATCCACCTTCACCAACAAATCCTCCACAACACCATAGGGATATGTAATGGAGCGGTCACCGATTGAAGAGAAATTCCTGTTGGTTTTACCTCACCAATTCCCAGCTTTTTGAAAATGGACAACGGCATAAGGTTGACACTTGCGCCTAGATCGCACAATGCTCTCTTAATGTTCACATGACCAATAGTGCATGGGATAGTGAAGCTACCCGGGTCCTTCATCTTTACTGGTAGCTTCCTCTCAATTATAGCACTGCACTCTTGATAAGCATCACCGTCTCCTCCTTCCACCTTCTTTTGTTTGTAAGGATCTCTTTCATGAATTTTGCGTAGGAAGGCATCTGCTGTAGAGCTTCAGCAAACGGGATGTTGATTTGTAGCTTTTTGAATACATCCAGGAACTTAGAAAACTGCTGGTCTTTTTCCTCCTTCTTCAACCGTTGGGGGTACGGAATTCTGAAATATGAGGGCAGCTCTTTGGGGTTATCAACCTCTTCCAGAATCTGTCTTCTAGTCTTCTTCTTCGCAAATTCTTCATCAACCAGTTTCTCCCTCTGTGGTTCTTCAGCTTCTACATCAATAGGATTAGAGGTAGTATCTTGGGGATTTATGGGTTCTTCATTGTTTACTCCTTCAAATTGTACCTTATCATCTCTAGCTCTTCTTGTCTCTTCTTCTCCTTCTCTTTCTTGTGGATTTAACACTCTCCCACTTCTTGTGATAATTGCCATGCAACCTTCCTTCTGATTCTTCTCTCGTATCTCCCGGGAATTGTCCTTGAGGTCTTTCTGCCATTTGCTTTGCCAACTGCCCTATCTGGTGCTCAAGATTTTTGATGGAGGCATTTTGATTCTTCATAGTCTCTTGAGTGGCTTGCATGAACTGGCCTAGAATGCTCTCCAATTTGCTCGAACTCTCTTGAGGAGGCTTTGCTTGAGTATTTGAACTTTGGCCTTGTCTCCAACTGAAGTTGGGATGATTGCGCCACCCCGGATTGTAGGTGTTGGAGTAGGGATCATTTCTAGGCCCTTGGTTGCCCATATAGCTTACCTCCTCTTGTCCCGAGCTTCCAACCACATTGATCTCACAGTTCCCATTTGCATGGTTGCCTCCACAGAAATCACACACTGAAGCACCTTGAGCTTGAATAGCTTGTACTTGAGAATTCTGCAGTTGAACCGACCCCAGTTGTTTGGTAAGAATAGCCATTTGTGCCTTGAGGGCACCAATTTCATCCAGCTCTAGAACACCTCTACTGACCATTGACCGAGAACTAGGCATTTGATAGTCATTGTTAGCCATGTTCTCAATCAAGTCCTTTGCTTCTTCCGGTGTCTTCTGACTCAATGTACCTCCTGCAGCCGCTTCAATCATACTTCTTGAGTTCCTGTTGAGCCCATTAACAAAAGTTGCGACCTGCTGCCATGTCTCCAGTTCATGATTTGGACAAGCTGTGAGTAAAGACTTGAATCTCTCCCAGGCTTCATATAGTGACTCACCATCCCTCTGTGCAAAGGCATTGATCTCTGATCTCAGTTTAATCATCCTTGATGGAGGGAAGAAGCGAGACAAAAACTTGCTGACCAAGTCGTTCCAGGTGATGATGCTCCCATGAGGATGAGATTGAAGCCATGCCTTGGCTCTATCCCTCAAGGAGAAAGGGAAAACCTTTACCGAATGGCCTCATCGGAAGCTCCGTTCAACTTGATGGTGTCACACAGCTCAATGAAGGTACCAATATGAGCATGAGGATCTTCACTCTCCAACCCTCCAAACTGGTTTTGCTGCACAAGGTGGAGGAGTGAGGCCTTGATTTCGAAATTATTGCAGGCCACTGCAGGTCTCACAATCGGAGTTCCACATCTATCAACTCTAGGGGAAGTGTAGTCCCCCATTGTTCTCCTTGGTGCGTTCTCTTCTGCCATGGTGACAGCTGCTACTTCAACTTGTGGCTCTTGCACACTGGGTAACTCAACTTGCTGCTCTTGTCTACTAGAAGATGCTCTTTCTCTGTTCTGTCTTGCCTTGGTTCTCTTTCTATTCCTTCTGCAGAGTCTCTCGATCTCAGGTTCGAATTGGAGTTCACCTGGGTCGATTGTACCTCGCATACACTGAACAAACGGAGTAGCACAGAACAAACAGAAAAACAACACTTGCAGAGATTCACAGCAGAGATATAGGAATTAAGAACGAAACACAGTAGGAAAACAGAAAAAATTAAAATGCCTAAATTAGGAGTCCCCTTTGGTACTCGTGATATTGGCACACCGATCCCCGGCAACGGCGCCAAAAACTTGACACGGACTCGGCAAGTGTACCGGTTCGTTGCAAGTAATAAAAACGGTGAGACCGGATATCGTTCTCAGGGATCGTGGGCAATTACCACTTCGCAAAATTGACTACTATCTAGGCGATCGGGTCTTGGATTGAGGGTTGTTCTAACATCTAGCAAACAAACAAGAAGAAAATATTTTGTTCTTTTTGGATTTTTCTCAAACAGTTAATGTGAAAGCAAAGAGATGAATAACAATGAGATGGAATTGCCGGGGTTAAACTAAGCTAATCCTCCCTTGATTGTTATGAAATGATAACTAACACAGTTCCTACTCCCCTTATGACAATCGAATCTTTTCTAATATACTCAAGCCTAATGTCTTAGGTGCATTGAGCCTAAAATCCCAAATTAAACCCTAATGTCTTAGGTGGATTAATAAGGGAAATTGCATTAAGACAAGATTCAAAAGATTGCAAGTAGCCAACACCTATGTCTAGATTCTTGGACTACTTGGCATATAATTCATGAGCATACTTTAACATCAACCTTTCAATTGTCTATTAAAGCAACTAATCATTCCTAAGATGATCAAGCCTAGGAAAGCATTAAGCATAGAATTATATACTCATAGAGAAGAAGGAAACTGTATTAATCTCAAGTCATATTACAACCAAGTTCAGATAACAATAGTTTAACCCCAACAAAAGGGAGTTTAGCTACGCATAATTAAAGATAAAACAAAAGAAATAATTACAGAGATGAAGAAATGGGAGAGCTCCATGGAATGATGCACACAGCCCAGCAGCAGAGGATTTCCTTTAGGGTTTTTCTCTGAATAATTCCAATTCTTCTGTTCTCGCTCGAGTTTTCTAGTACTGCGTGGCGGTCACGGCCAGGATGTGCCATCACGGCCAGGCCGTGATGGTTTCCGACTTGGCACCGCTTCACTTTCCTGATTCATCACGCAGTGATACTCATCACGGCTAGGCCGTGATCCTTTCGACTTTTCCAACAAACAAGTCACTACGTGATAGACATCACGGCTAGGCCGTGATCGTCTCTGACTTTTCCAACTGATTCATCACGGCCGTAATATACATCACGGCTAGGCCGTGATCGTCTCTGACTTTTGGAGATCTGGCACGGCTGACACGTCACGGCCGTGATAGCCATCACGGCTAGGCCGTGATACTCTCTGCTTGGCTCAATTTCTTATCTTTCAAGGCTCTAAGTCATCCAAGCTTCATACTTGCTACTTCTTGGGCATTTAATCATGAATATCTGCAAAACAACACACAGTACCACCTTATCCGTTCCAAAGGAAAAACTAAACAAAATAAACACTAAAATGGCCTAACTATATGCAAATGCATGCAGAAATGTACATGGAAAATGAGGTGAAATCACACTCATCATGAATCAAACACGTTTATTATGGCAGAAGAGTGGTTCTGATTTTGTCAGAAGCTTAGACACATACTGAGAAAGATAGACGCTTCTTGAAGTGTGACTTCCTGATTTTGTTCTAATCTATAATATTGATCCTTCTTCTATCAACTTCCTTCATAAGATAGTATTTGTATTCTTCGAATACTTGATCATGACTTTGACTGTGAACTAATTCAAGCTTTTTGATCTTTACTAAGAGTCTTCAAACAGAGTATTGTTTGATGCTTTCTTCCTTCCATTAACTTGTTGGATGGATAAGTCGTTTTTCTTTAGTTTCCAGTAAACATGATAGTAGTTGAATACTTTGCTTTAGTTATGCTAGCTGTTCTTCTTCATAGTTGATAAGTCTGAGATATGCTGATATAGGCTTTAGTGTGAATCAGACTTCAGACCCATTGTTCTTTGACAACTTTGAGTCAAACACTTGTATTTAAGCTTTTGATCCTTTCATAACCTTTTTTTGATTTGATCTGCTAAGATAGAATTCTTTGGCTACACAACTAAGTAGATGATTAGCAATATTCAGATGGTTCAATGTAAAATTGATTGCTTAATGTTTGGGTTCATCAAAACACACAAGGACAACAGGAGTGTGAGTCAGACGCATGACCAAGTCAAATGCTTTGTGGCTTAACATTCTCCCCTTTTTTGATGATGACAAACATTCCATATAATTTTATATTGAACAAGCAAAATGATATCTAGATGATAATTTTTTAGCACAAACATATAAGAGATTATCCTACTAGTTTGTTAACTAAGAAAGTTTGGAGACTCCCCCCTAAACTTATGCTATGCTTATTATAGTGATCTTTCTATTTTATTCCTTCTCTTATTCTCTTTATTATCACTATTTCTCCCCCTTTTGGAATTATCAAAAAAGAAATAAATTTGGTGCTTTAGGGAGGCATTTTGGCAGAAAATCAAATAAGTAAAGTTAATAAATATCAATGCAGTCTACCAAACAGGTATAAAATAAACTTAACCATAAGATAGATAAAAAGGAGTCCAAACAATGCTCAACCAATCAACCTTTAATCAATAGTTCAAGATAGACCAAAAGGATAGAAATGAAAATAAAAGCATCATTGAAAGACTTTTTAATCAATTCATCTTCTCGAGGATTTTTTGGAGAAGATTAACTACTTGCTTCATTTATTTTCTCATTCCACGCAACTCGGCTCTTGCTACAGGATCACTGACATATGCAGGATTCTGTTTAGTTCTTTGATCAACTTCAACATGTTGAGGGTCTTGTTGCAGGATCTTAGCTTCTTGATTGTTTTGTATAGAGTCCAGCAGGAGAGGGATGACTTCAACCATTTCTTGATCTGGATTCATTGCCTCATGGTAATTATCATACCATGGTAGAAGTAAAACATTTGCAGAAGGTGCAGACACAATTTCAGGAGCAGAGAGAGATTCCAAGCTTGTTTCAACAGGAGGAACTTCAACAGTCCTAGCTCCATTACAGCTTCTGTTTCAACAGATTGTAGAGCTTCTTCTACCACTATTTCCTCATCTTCCTCAGAATATTCATCCAAACTCAACACTTTTCTTATTTCATCCACCTCTTCATCCGAGTCCAGGAAGAAGTGAGTTGAGATAGGTACCTTGGTTCTTTCAAGAGTTTCAAATCCAGAGGTTGTTGCAGAGAGGCTAATCAAATATGGGGTAGTAAATGACATGCTTTCGAAGGATTGAGGAATAGGAGCATCATACTCTTCATCAATATCAGACAGATTTGACTCGGATGAGATATCAAGGTTTGAAAAACAATCTTCAAACAAAATATTGACAGAGTTTCTTGACACATGAAAGGTGTCATAAATAGAGTAGATGGAGTGGTGCAGAGAGTTCAGACACAAAAGCTAATGTAAAGGAGGGAGGTTTTCAGAGACAGTTTCTTCATGAAATGGGGTTTTACACCAAAGACTCAATCTATTGACTGGAGAGTGGGTGGTTATGGTATAAACCAGACTTTCAGTTGATCTATGAGGGGGAATGGGTTCCTCTAAATCTTCCTCATAGATGATTAAATCTACTAGCCAATTAATCAAATATCTTGGCCCAGCACAACATAGAAAAAAGGTATTTTCGAAAAAATAGATACTAGGATCATGAACAATCAGAAAGAGATAGCTTTTGTACCAAGGATATAGAGGCAAAGGTTTTGGAGGTCCAACATACCTGAAATGTTGCAGAGCAAATTATCCAATCCTTCCATTCTGTGTTGGAGTCTTCCATTTATGATATTCTGTTAAACCAGAGCTTGATGATTCAGTATCCCATTCACCTTTTTCATCCTCAAGGTACATTGCTACATCTCTTGGAGTGCATTTGTTCTTTTTAATCTTCCTTAAGAGATCTTCCCTCTGATAATCTTCCAAACAAAATCTTGGGATAGGGATATGAGTGTCATTTGCAATAAAATTCCTTTCTTTCATGGGTTTCTTCAGAGCTTCAAGAGCTTGCAGAGCTTCAATAAGTATTCCGTCAACAGTCTTAATGGGTTGGGGAGAGGTGTCCTGGTCAGGCCTATACTTGGCACACCAACCATACTCATACTTGTTCCAATTTTCTTCAAACAGAACCAACCTTCTTTTTCTTTATTCTTCGGTTTCTTCTTTTTCAACAAGGATTTCTTGTTCTTCTTCCACTACCAACCTTTCATGAACCATTTCTTCTTCTTGCCTTGGTTCATGAATCTTGATTCCTTTGCTCAACCTACCTTTTCCTTATCATTCTTCCTTTCTTTTCTTTTTCTTGTCACTCTTTTCCTTTTGTTAAAACTCTGAGATAGTCCAGCAACTAACTCAAACAGAACTGGTTAAAGGAACTAGGGTTTCCACAGTCTTTGATTTCTTCATTCTTTTCTTATTCTTGCTTTCCACAACAGACACTTCTTTACTTCTTTTTTTTAAAAAAATACAAGCAATATTCTTGTCACCATCAGAATCCTCAGGGATTCTTTTAGCATTTGTTTCATCAACATAATTCTCAGAAGACTTTGGGTTAGTGATGAACTCACTTCCTGTTTCAGTTTTCATTCCCAACTCAACAAGGGTTGTTATGGACACAACAGGGATCTGATTTAAAACTTCAGAATTCAAAGGGGTGCCTTTGTTTCCGATCAACCTAGTTAACAGCATAGCATATGGATAGCATGTTTTGTTTCCTCATACTATCCTGAGCATGTGGTTAAAGATTAGATCATTTATATCAACCTTCCTAAGCTGCAGAAGATATAAGGCAAATTTATCTGATCTAGAGACTATATTCACAGAACCTTTTCTGGGGGTGACACACCTTGTTAGAAGCAAATGTAGAAACGTTGCTTTGGGTGTCAGGTAACGAACAAACTTGTTGTTTACAAGCCGATCTCCAAACAGAGTTAGATTGATATCTTCCTTATTTTCCATTTCTTCCCAATCATCTAATAAACTGATTCCTTCTCTGGCACAACCAGTGGCCTTTACAAGATCAAAGATGTCGAACCAGTGCCTTACAACGTTCACATTTCCAACTACACTGAACAAATGTGCATGCCTTGAAGATGCAGAACTCTTCCAGAACTCCTTGACAACGTGGGGATAGATGCTTTCTTTGATGGAGAAGAAGTTTGTCCATCCAGTGTATTCTAATTCTGTAGATACATCCAAACCGGCACTTTTGATTTCTTCAAACTCAACTGCATGCTCTATAGCTATTTTTCTTGCTTCAGATTCTTCCATATTAAGGATAACTGAAGGGTTTGTTGCTCTTCTGGTGGCCATTTGAGTACCAAGATTAGGTTTTGAAGACGAAAAGGTGAGACCTTTAGAGAGAGATGAGTCCGAAGGTGAAAGGTTGTGTGAGGGAGAGGTTTACGAAAAGCACTCAGCCTTTATGATGTTGACATGTGGAGAGAGAAACTAGCCGAGGGCCAAAGCAAAATATTTTCTAGTTATCTTCCCACTTAATCATTCGAGAATTTGAAATTAATTATGTCTTTCTTAGACTTAAAGAGGGTCCACGTCATATCGGACGTATCTTAAATTATCAGACACATCATACAAATATTCACACATAAAAATCTTAAGATAAGACTTTAAATACTTACTTGTAAGTGATTTGTCTCAATAAATCACTGACCTATTTTGTTGTCTCTAATTTTGAGATGTTCTTGCTTAAATTGGAGGCTTTGGAATATACACTCTTTTGTGTTTATGAGTAGTGAGAGTCCTTTTTCCAATTTCTATCATGGGAGTCCTCTTTGTTCTGCTCAATAAATATGCAAGAGGAATTATAAGGTGCTTTGGTACCCATACCTTTTTGGGTCCTTTCCCATTAGTAGTTTTAGCTTGTGAAAACTTAGCTTGTATCTTGTGAAAGCACTTGGACGTGATATGTCCAGCTTTACCACAAAATGTACATGATATTTCAGAAGAAAATTCAATAGAAACTTTCAAGCTACCTGAGATTTTATTAGATACTTTATTAGGATTCTCTTCAATGTATCCTATACCAGTTTTGTCAAAGCTAGACCTTTGACTTCCGAGAAGTTTCATCAGGTTGTTATTGCCATTGACAAATCTAGCAAGATCATTAGTGAGCTCTTCCATTTTCTGTTGAAGTTTTAAAACTTCTGCAGATGTTGATGTTTCAGTAATGATCTCATCTCTAAGCATTTATGCCATAAACTTTCTGTTTTATTTGATTAGTTCATCAACCTCAAGATTTTTCTGTTCATGCTCCTTAGTGAGCTTCACATACTTTTTCTTAAGTTCTTTGAACTTATCAAGAATACAGTTAGATTCACTGAGAAGTTCATGATAGGCATCTTGTAAATTCTCAAATTCAGAATTTACCTCATAATCTGAGTCAGTGTCTCCAAGTAGACATTCAAACTCATCTTTTGATTCTTTGTCCAGATATTCCCAAGTTATCATCTTTTTGAGTGGAGGCATCTTATCACCAACTTTTCTGAATGCTGCTTTCTTAGCCCTTATTTTGTTCCAGAATCTCTTCTCATCTTTCTGATGTCTTCAGAAATTTCCTCATCTTAATCATCATTTTGAGAATGTTGATATTTTGGTGTACTTGATGATGGAAACTTGTCGGCATTGCTGATTGATCTTTCTTCAGATGTTTCTTTGACAACAACATCTTCATCATATAGTTCTTCAAGTCTGTTCCAAATGTCTTTGGCCGTTTCACAGCTACTTTGTCATATTCAGACCTGCTAAGATAACATACAAGAAGATATTTTGCTTTGGCATTAAGCTAAACCATATTTTTGTGATCTGATGTCCATATGCTTCTTGGAATGACATTTCCACTTTGATCAGTTGGACTGTATGGTCCTTGAGATATTATTTCCCAAAGATCTAAGTCAGTTGACTCAATGAAAATTTTCATCTTATTTTTCCAGTACTTTTAATCATTTCCATTGAACATGGGTGGTTTGCTCAACCCAAATGTTGAGCTCTTATACCAATTGAAATGACACAAAACAACACTAGAAGGGGGGTTGAATAGTGTTTTCAAAAATTAGAGTTAAAGAAGTACAAAACAAAATCAGTAAAGAGAGACACTTGAGAACAGACACCTTTTTCAACAAACTGATCAACAACTATTAAACACAGCCGAGTTAATTACTTTAAACAGTTAAGCAAACTAAATAATAACGTAAAGGTTAGGGAAAGAGTATACTTAGAGATTTATCCTGGTTCACCCACAAACTTTGGGCAACATCCAGTCCTTATATTCACCAAGTTTTTAACATTATAACTGATCAAGGTTACAAACGAGTATTATTTACACACCTAGCCTCTCCAGGCTCAACCACAAGTATTGTTTTCACACCTAGCCTCTTCAGGCTCAACAAGTATTCTTGTAACAAGCCTCTTCAGGCTCAGAGAGTTTTGAAGCACAACTTCAAAGTTACAATAGCAAATCAACCAATCTTGACACCACAGAGAGTGAATATGAACTTAGAGCTTGGTGAGTTGCATATGAGTTCTTCTTCAAATGATTTTCAAAGTGTGAAGAAGATATGTGAGTGATCAAAGTTTTCAGCTATTGATTTCAGAAGATGAATGCTGTTCTTAAGTAATATAGCTTTTCACTGATGAGTAAATATTGGCTTTTCACTTGGTTGCTTAAAACTGTATCACTCTATTTTTAGGTCTTCGACTTCTTCTATTTATACTTGATCACAGAGATTTGTTGAGATGCATTTGAAAGTCTTCGGCTTTGTTCTTTAGGAAATAGTCGTCCCGACTTGATAATAAATGCTTTGAAGAAAGTTCAGAGTATAGCAGACATGCTTTTTCAGCTTTGGACAACGTTCTTTCCTTATTTATGCAACACTTAGAAAAGCTCAGATAAAATAGCTTTTCTCTTACTTACATAAGGAATGCTTTTTTGTAGCCTTGCCCTTTTGTCTTTTCTCCATTCTCCGATTTCGATTGAGGATATATTAATAAACTTATTTCAAGTTTAAACTATATATCAAATCACATTTACTTTTGAATCAGAGATTAAGTGATTCCTTCATAGGGAGCTTTTCTCCTTGGAGCATGCTTTAGTGACACATAGGTGACTTAGCATTTCTCATTTTCTAAGCTTCTAGATGCTTAAATATCTTTTGAATCAAACACGTTTATTCTGATAGAAGAGTGGTTCTGATTTTGTCAGAAGCTAAGACGCGCATACTGAGAGAGATGGACGCTTCTTGAAGTGTGACTTCCTGATTTTGTTCTAATTTGTAATCTTGATCCTTCTTCTTTCAACTTCCTTCGGAAGATAGTATTTGTATTCTTCGAATACTTGATCATGACTTTGACTGTGAACTAATTCAAGCTTTTTGATCTTTACTAAGAGTCTTCAAACAGAGTATTGTTTGATGCTTTCTTCCTTCCATTAACTTGTTGGATGGATAAGTCATTTTTCTTTAGTTTCCAGTAAACATGATAGTAGTTGAATACTTTGCTTTAGTTTTGCTAGCTGTTCTTCTTCATAGTTGATAAGTCTGAGATATGCTGATATAGGCTTTAGTGTGAATCAGACTTCAGACCCATTGTTCTTTGACAGCTTTGAGTCAAACACTTGTATTTAAGCTTTTGATCCTTTCATAACCTTTTGTTGATTTGATCTGCTAAGATAGAATTCTTTGGCTACACAACTCAAGTAGATGATTAACCATATTCAGATGGTTTAATGTAAAATCGATTGCTTAATGTTTGGGTTCATCAAAACACATAAGGACAATAGGAGTTTGAGTTGGACGCATGACCAAGTCAAACGCTTTGTGACTTAACAAATATCACTACAAAGAAACTAATAAACTAACTAGTACATGATACAAATTAATTTCCAGTCATTTCAAGAAAGAAGGTTACCCAATGCAACCTTATGTTCTTAATGTCCCCATCGGAGAGTGGAGTAGGAGTGTCGAACATATGTACGTTCAATTAACATAAGATAAATTAAACCTTATAGCCAATCAACCAAAACAAATATAATTAATCTATAACTTTTGTTACTTAATTACCTTTTTCCATCCTTTAATAATATCAGCGGAGACAATATCGAGCATCTACTTCATCATATAATATCTGCACTCCCATCCTCCATGTTGCCTATGAGAGTACAAATGAACCCAATTTGAATATGATGAGTAATCACACACAAAAATAACAATTGTAAACTGCAATTGAATCTCGGGTACTAGTAAACTACTTATGTTAGGGTAAATCTACCTAATAGGCCCAGGCCATCCAACATGCCACGTGCGTCCATAGATCTATCATAAGAAAATAAACATTTAAAGTATTTTATATATTTCAAAGTAATTAATAAAGCAAATGTATTACTAATTGAATTAATTAAAATCTTACGTATCAATAATGCCCTTGACATCCTTCGTCTGCTTCCTTCCCAACGAACAGAAGAAGACCACAACATTGTTACAAGGACATTATGGCCGGACAACGGCTGGGTTCGGTCGGATTCGGGCCCAAACGGCCCAATACGAACCAACCCTACAAGGAAAATAGGTGACCCAATTCCACCCGTATGCACCCTCGGATAAGGCGGGTGGCGGGTCCGACGGGTCGGCGGTCCAACGGACGGGTCACCGCTGTAACATCCCGATAATTATGTATATGTGTTTATTTGAAAACTAGTTTTATTAATCGGTTAAATATTTATTTTTATGTGTTTTGACTTATTTGATTCTATTTTTTTATTAAACTATTTTTAATTGATGCGTTAACACTGCTTTATTGCAGTATATGTGCGTTTACAAGACAATAATATTATGTTATTGTTACTATGATTATTCGGTTAGAAAAATATTTTAAATAATATGTTTGAAAGAAATTTGATTTCATATTTTACTCTATTTAATTTTAGAATTGAAAATATGTTGGTTTAAAAGTAATTGGAGATTAATTTTAGATAATTGATTTCCTTGGTTGATAAATTCAACCATCGATCTTTACTC
The DNA here is from genome assembly GCA_030762895.1 of Sophora flavescens. Lineage (NCBI taxonomy): Eukaryota > Viridiplantae > Streptophyta > Magnoliopsida > Fabales > Fabaceae > Sophora > Sophora flavescens. The sequence continues at coordinate 79,599,276 of CM061069.1, read as the reverse complement.
TAATTCAAAATTTGAAATTATATATTTATCACTCATTGTTTTTAGATCCAAGAACCAAAAATCTATTATTTTTCTAGACACAATTTTAATCACTCAAAATTGGAAGCGGATCGTCTCCATTTTGGAGAGGAACTGGATCGGTCCAGTCTATTGTTTCTGGACCGTACACGTGGCAAATCTAGATATCAATGACTACCATTTTATTTATTTATTTTACATTTAAATTAAAACAGAAATTAACAAAAATAACCCCATTTCAGCTCAGTTTTTCTCCTTCCCCCAAACCCTTCGACAGTTCCCCTCCCCCTTTCAAATTCCACACCCAACTCTGGCGGCCGCTGTCTCGCCTGCCACCGCCCCGGACTAGCCGTTTTCGCCATCGTCGACCACCACCAACCCTACGCAGCACCACCCAATCGGCCGCTGTCCCCCATTCCACCCTCGTCGACCCGCATCTATGTTTCGCCACCAAGATGCGTCAGCCACCACTCCCTGCCACCGTCGAAGCCGTCGAGCACCACCACCCTCCTAGCCCGCACCACCCGTATGGACCGCTATCCCCCATTCCACCCTCGACGCGCATCGATCTGTTTCACTACCAAGACGCATCAGCCACCACGTCCTGCACCAAGCCGTCGCCACCAAGCCGCTGCGCACCACCACCCTTCTCGCCGAAGCACCACCGGCCTCCGCTGCTACAATGAGCACAGGTTGCTACTTGTTCTTTGTGTTTTACAGGTTGCTACTTTTTCTTTGTGTTTTGATGGTTCTGAATAGTATTAATTGTTTTCCATGTGGTTTATCGTGGTCTATTGTTTTTCAGAAAACATCAATTCCTCAACAAGTCCGATAGTTGATGATGTAGATAAATGGGTCAACAATATTCATGAAAAAATTATCCAAAATGAGAAAGAGAATGTTGTCAACTATACACCACAGTTAGGGATGGAATTTGAATATGAGGGAGCGGCTTATGATTTCTATAACTAGTACAGTAAGAGGTGTGGATTTGGTATTCGTAAAGAATATGCAAATAAAAGAAAAAAATATGGAATTTTGACTTCAAGAAGATTCACATGCTTCAAAGAGGGTAAACGAGATACTGACAAACGAGACCACTTAACAAAAGAACCTAGGGCAGAAACTAGAACAGGGTGTGAAGCACGTATGGTTATTTCACTTGATCGCAAGATCAGGAAATATAAGGTTGTTGATTTTGTGGCACAACACAATCACTCTATTCAACCGCCAGAGTGTGTTCATTTCATTCGCTCTCATAGACACATATCTGAGTCACAAGCATCTCAAATTGTTCTGGCTGAGGAATGTGGATTAACACCAAAAGATTTTCATGAATATGTGTCCAAGCAAGCTGGCGGAGTGGACACAATTGGTTATACAAGACAAGACCTTAAGAATTACCTTCGAACTAGAAGAAAACAGTCACTGAGGTTTGGTGAAGTGGGTTCATTGTTGATGTATTTCAAAAGACAAAGTGAAAATCCCTCGTTCTTTTATGACTTCCAAATGGATGTTGAAGATCAAATAACGATTATATTTTGGGCAGATGCACAGATGATAAATGATTATGGGTACTTTGGTGATGTCGTCACTTTTGACACCACATACAAGACAAATAAGGACTATCGACCGTTGGGAGTATTTGTTGGACTTAATAATCACTGGAAAACAGTTGTTTTTGGGGCGACATTGTTGTATAATGAAACCATTCATTCTTTTCAATGGTTATTTGAAACTTTTCTCAAAGCAATGGGTGGAAAAAGGACTAAAACCATTCTAACAGATCAAGATGCAGCAATGGCTAAGGATATTTATTTAGTTATGCCAGAAACATTTCATGGATTATGCACTTGGCATATAAGAGAAAATGCCTTAAGGCATGTGAACCATCTTTATCAAAAGAGTCCACAATTTTGCTCAGATTTTGAAGCATGCATTGATCTACATGAAAAGTAATGTGAGTTTTTGAATGCATGGAATGCTTTACTTGTTGAGCATGATGTTACTGAGGATTCATGGCTACATAGGATTTTTCAAGTGAAGGAAAAATGGGCGTGGGCTTATGTTCGGTAAACTTTCACTGCAGGTATGAGATCTACTCAATTAAGTGAGAACTTTAATGCTGATTTGAAAAATCATTTGAAGTCAGATTTAAATTTAGTACAATTTTTCACACACTTTGAAAGGGTTGTCAATGGAAAATGGAACAATGAGTCAGAATCCGATTTTGAGGCAACACATAAGTTGCCAAGATTGAAAATGAAGAAGGCCCCCATGCTCGTACAAGCTGGGAGCATTTACACTCCAAAATTGTTTGAGGAATTCCAAGAGGAATATGAAGAATATCAAGGCACTTGTGTAAAAGAATTGAACCAAGGGTTTTATGGTGTTACAAATTATGATGACAATAAGGAGCGACTGGTAATGGGTAATCCTATGGATCAGGTGGTTGCTTGTGATTGTCGTAAATTTGAGACGCATGGTATCTTATGCAGTCATGCTTTGAAAGTTTTGGATGTCATGAATATTAAGCTAATTCCTCAGCACTATATACTGAAGTGATGGACACGAGAAGCAAGGTTGGGAGGTAATCGAGATTGGAAAGGACAACATATTGATTTGGACATAAAAGCTCATTTCATGAAGCGATACAATGAGTTATGTCCTCGAATGGTTAAATTGATAAATAGAGCATCCGAATCTCATGAGACATACACTTTTTTGTCCAAAGTTTATGAAGAGTCCAACAAAATAATTGACAACATGTTGGCTAAAAAATCTGTGGGTGGAGAATCAACTGGAATGTGTCATGTATCCATATCAATTGGAAGTGGTGAAATTGACAACAATGTGGACTCTATTAATGTTGGTGGGGCTAAAGGCATAAAGAAGCGAGATTGCCCATATAAGAGTTAAAAACGGAATAAATCATGGGTGGAAAAATTGGCTACAAAGAAAAAGAGAAACCTATAACAAAAAAAGCAAAAGCCTCAAAAAAATTTGGTAATTTACTCCTTACATGTTACTTTTTTTTTTCTTGACACGAAATTATACATGTTACTCATACTATGAATTATGTAGGAACAATCTAGAGCAACTAGTGAAGGTATGCAACAAATTGGGAATGGAAGTGGAAGTGGAAGCCAAGTTTTGAATGCAAGTCTACATGAGACTACAATCCAAATGACACGATCAAGCCAAATTGAGAACTACAGTGTATTGAGGATGTACAACTTCATTTAGACAGTGGACACATTTTCTGGGTTTGGATTTGTTTGGGATATATAGATACACCTGCTGTATTTTTTGTATGAAGCAGGTTTTGGGTTTGGATTTGTTTGGGGTATATAGATACACCTGCTGCCTTTTTTGTATGAAGCAGGTTTTGGTTTATTGGTACAGCTTACATAGTGGGCACACATTTTTTGTACTGGTTGTGTTAACCAGCGATAACTGTGGTTACTGTCTCTGTTTAAATTTATCAATGAAATACTTTTTTCATGCTACTGTCATTTATCAGAGCACCATTTATCATTCTACAGATTCCATTCACAATGAAAACTATATTATTAGGATCACTGCATAAATAGTTCAATACAGATATAACTTCACTGCTTGGAGTTTTGTTTATTGAGGCTTTTGGCATCATGGTGCCATCAGAAAATTCAATTGCACAAGAGTTCAGAAAATTCACACAACATCATATTCCAATTGCACAAGAGTTCAGAAAATTCAACATTCATTAATTTACTTGGTTTACAGTAAGCTAATAAAACATGATAAGGCACATAAGGCCATTTTCATAACAAAAACAGTAAGCAAAATATGTCATTCGACCTAAGGCACCAAATCACAGCCTTCTTTCCTGTTGACTTGGCCTTCTTCAACATCTTCAACATAGCCACGCCTTCTTCAACATACCCACAACCTCATTTCATCATTTCCACATACCCACTTCTGGAGGGTCGAATAGGGGAAACAGAGGAGAGGAGTTTTTAGCTGGAGGTTCAATAGAATGGGGGATAGAGACGGAGGCCGGTGGTGCTGCGGCTAGGAGGGTGGTGGTGCTCGACGGCTTCGACTGTTGCAGGGAGTGGTGGCTGACGCGTCTTGGTAGCGAAACAGATCGATGCGTGTCGAGGGTGGAATGGGGGATAACGGCCCAGGCGGGTGGTGCGGGCTAGGAGGGTGGTGGTGTTCGACGGCTTCGACGGTTGCAGGGAGTGGTGGCTGACGTGTCTTGGTGGCGAAACAGAGATGCTGGTCGACGAGGGTGGAATGGGGGACAGCGGCCGATTGGGTGGTGCTGCGTAGGGTTTGTGGTGGTCGGCGGTGGCGAAAACGGCCAGTCCGCGGCGGTGGGAGGCGGGCCAGTGGCCGCCGGAGTTGGGTGTGGAATTTGAATGGGGGAGGGGAACTGTCGAAGGGTTTGGGGGAAGGAGAGAAACTGAGCTGAAATGGGGTTATTTTTGTTAATTTCTGTTTTAATTTAAATGTAAAATAAAAAAAATGGTAGCCATTGATGTCTAGATTTGCCACATGTACGGTCGAGAAACAATAGACTGGATCAATCCAGTTCCTCTCCAAAATGGAGACGATCCGCTCCCCTCAAAATTTCACTCACACCCAAACTAAAGAAAAACAATTTATTTTTCCTTGGTGCATCAGAGCACCACGTTACCCTCTACTTGGCCTTTCTTTTTCTTTATTCTCTTCCTACTCTTTCTTTCTTCTTCATTTTTTCTTCTCTGCAACCTGCATCTCTCTCAAACTTCACGTCCTTCTCTCCAATTTCCAGCCACACCCCGTCGCCGGAGTGGTCGTCGTTCAACTGCGTCCTGCCGGCGAAGAGGTCGTCGTTCCGCCGCCGCCTGGAGTGAGGACTCCTAGGACGCGTTTTGGTTCATGTTACTCCATTTGAGGTCGTTAGCTGCAGTGGTAAGCTCGGTTCACGGCCATCTATGATGGTTTTCGAACCTTACCTTGTTAGTTTAAGCTTCTTCTTCTCCTCCTTGAGCTTACTCTCTATTTTGGCTCATGGTTGCTCAGAAAAGTGGTCGCCACCGTCGTCCACCGCCACCGGCACAAGACCACCACGAGTTCCTCCTTCCTTGTGGGTGAGTGTTTCTCTCACTTTCCTGGTCTATTTTCAAGAACCCCAATTTTCCCCCCAATCTCAAACCCTAGTCTTTTGATTTCAGATTTTGATTTTGGAACTAATTGGTGTTTTATGCAATTGGGCTCATGATTAAGTGTTTTCCTAAACCAGTTTTGTAAATCTCTTGTTAATTTGAATTTCCCCAAATTTTCATCATGAACCTAAAAAACCCCAAATTTGTTTTGATTTAATTTAGTGTGGTTTTTGAGAAATTAAGTATATTAATGAGTTATATCTATAGTGTTAATGTTGAGTAATTAATTTGGTGAATTGTCTGTTTGTTTCCATGCTTGGATCGTCTCTCTGGATTGTCGTTAATGTTTGTGCTTGTTGTGGGGAAGTAGAAATTTCTCTATGGGAACTGTGACTGGAACTGACTGTATTTCTGACAAGTGCCCGAAAACCTCCGAACGCAGGTGGGGGAAGATAATACATTAGGTGTAGTTTGGAGTTCATTATAGCCCTTGACTATCAATAGAGATAATTAGATATAGGCATATAGCTTATAGGTGATGGGATCAATTTTATGCAATGTGTTGACTGTCGAGGACAAAAAGATTGAAGTAAAGTGGACAACTATTGAAGGCATTAGTAGTCTTAATTAGTTTACCTGAGAAGTGTTATTTTATTTCAAGTCTAAGATTCGATTTGCATCCATCATCCTTGGATCCATTTTCTATTCTCATCAATGCTATTAGCGTTCAATTATCACAAGTGGGGTTGTTAATAACATATAGCTTGAATGAAATTCTATTGTGAACAATGGTTGTTGGTTGGGTTGTTAGTTGATTTTATGATATAAAATGCTCATGACATTGGTGTTTGGTTTATGATGAACCATTTAAGTGTATGCCATAGTTAGTATCGTTGCAATATGGCATGAGGATTTTAGATATTTAATTTGATGGTTATTTTATTGTCCGTTTGTGATGCGACTTGAACTTGTGAAAGTGCATTTAATGGTTATTGTGATTTATGCAAATTGTGAATCTTTGGTTTAAGGTCGGTTCAATTCGAGAATCTTACTAATTTTTTAAATACATTCGCCATGCGTTAGATCTTATTTTGGCGTAATTGGGCTCTAAGTTTATAAGCCTAATCGTTAAGTCGCTTGGGAACTTTTGTGAAGTGCATTTGTTTCCGAACTTAATTCGGGAGGTGTTGGAATGTTATTATTAGTTAGTATCAATTTTCATTTATTGAATTTATGAATTCAATTTCAAGGTTCATCCTTATTCATATTTTGTTGTTTTGGATTCGAAGTTATTATGATATATGGTATTTTGGAATGAAATGAATAGACCAAATATTGGAAAGTTAAAGACTTTCAAAATCTTAGTCTGATGATATTTTAATTCTACGGTTTGTACTTGATTTTAAGTATCAAACGTTAATTTTAAATATTATAAAATTAATTCTAGCCTAAGTATGCATTACTTAATTCTAGGGGTGTAAGTGGATTTAATCCGACCCGCGAACCCGGCCGATCCGAACCGAACCAATCCGTTTTTGTGGTTCGGTTCGGATCATTGGTTCGGGTCGTGTCAAAATCAATGGACCCGACCATGGTTCGGTTCGGTTCTCGGTTCCAGGAAAAGTGAACCCGCTAGAACCGAACCGAACCCCTAATTTTTTTTTAATTATTTATAATATTAATATATTAGGCAGACACAGACACAGATCTCTCCATCTCGCACGCAGTCGCACTCCTCGTCTTCAACTCGACAGCCACAAACCCTACTTCAACTCGAGTCAGTGGCGGCGGCGGCGTACCTTCCGGCTTCCAGCACTGCTCGCCACCGCGACCAGCACCGCGACCAGCACCGCGACATCTCTCCACCTCTTCACCTCGATCCATCACCGCGACCTCTTCACCTCGCTGACTCGCTCAGTCGCTCCATCACCTCAACCTCTTCACCTCGCTCAGTAGCTCCATCACTGGCACCGTGACACCTCCCTCCGGCCTCCACCACTCCATCACCGCGAGTCCGCGACATTGCATGCAACTCTTCACCTCGCTCTATCACTGCGAATCTGCGATACTTCTCCACCTCTTCGGCTTGTTGCTCCATCACCGGCTCCGCGTCCGGGACATCTCCCTCCGGCCTCCACCTCTCCACCACACTCCATCACCGCGAGTCTGCGACATCCTCTGAGATTGGTACCCAATTTGTGCATTTAGGGATTTCTGATTTTAGGGTTTTTAAATTTTTGATTTTGGGATTTTTTATTTTATGGTTATTTGAATCATTGATTCTTTCTTTCTGATCTATGCTACCTGTGTGCATTCCTTAATTCCTTAGGTTTGGTGCAAAATGACTGAGAATCAAGATACATCTGGGACTCAAATTTCTAGTGCACCTACTCCTCCAACAGAAACAACTTTCAGTGTCAATGAGATACCTCAGATTGAAGGTCAATCTGCACCAGAGGTACGTGTCAAACAAAAACCCAGTAGACCTCCATCTATGGCTTGGAATCATTTTAAGAGAGAGGGTGATAAGGCTATCTGTATCTATTGTGGCAAACATTATGCTTGCAATAGTAGTAATCATGGGACTTCCAACCTCAACAAACATATGAATAAGTGTACTAAAAACCCAAGTAACACCGATAATAAGCAAAAAACGATTGCCGTAGGAAAACAAAGTGAGAATGATAACACTGTATCTATGAGGCTTGTTGAGTTTAATCAAGATGAATGCAAAGAGGCTTTGGCTAAGTTGCTAATAATGGATGAGCTCCCTTTTAAGTTTGTCGATAACCCCGGGTTTAGAGCTTTCATGAGTGTGGCTCAACCTCGATTTAAAATCCCTAGTCGTGTGACCATGGCAAAGGATTGCATGCAACTCTTTACGGGTGAGAAAGTGCTTTTGAAATCTTTCTTGGAACAAAACTACCAAATGGTTTCCCTTACAACCGATACTTGGACTTCCATTCAAAACATGAATTATATGTGTGTGACTGCCCATTTTATTGATGAGGGGTGGGAATTGCAAAAGAAGATAGTGAGTTTTGGTTTGATTGCAGACCATAGGGGGGAAACCATAGGAAAAGCTTTAGAGAAATGCATAAAAGATTGGGGTATTACCAAGATTTGCATCAGAATCGTAGATAATGCTAGTGCTAACACCACAGCCATGTCATATTTGGTTAGAGGCATGGATGATTGGAAAGGTACTACCATATTGAAAGGGGAGTATTTGCATATGAGATGTAGTGCTCACATCTTGAACTTAATTGTAAGTGATGGGTTGAAGGAACTAGATAGTTCTATTTCAAAGATAAGGGCTTCTTGCAAGTATGTGAGGTCATCTCCACAAAGATTGGCCTCGTTTAAGAGGTGTGTCGATGAGGCAAACATAACCATGGGTCAAATGCTTGTGCTTGATGTTCCAACTAGGTGGAATTCCACTTATTTGATGTTGGACATAGCTGAAAAGTATGAAAAGGCATTTTTTTCGCTTACAATTTGATGACCACTCTTATGTAGCATTTGTTGATAGTGAAGGGGGTGCTCCTCTTATTGATGATTGGAATCGTGCTCGTGTTTTCACTAAATTTTTAAAGATTTTCTATGATGCTACCCTTACTTTTTCTGCATCATTGCATGTCACTTCTAATGGCTTCTTTGATAAGTGGTGTGAAATCCAAGCTACATTGAATAAGTGGATGCAAAGTGATGATGAGGTGCTGTATAGGATGTCATCAAATATGAAAATAAAATTTGACAAATATTGGGACATTGAGCATTTGAATTATCTGTTGTTGGTGGCTATTTTCCTTGACCCTAGATATAAATTGGAGTATTTTGAGTGTTGTTTGGATCAGGTATTCAGTTCGGATATGGCTATTGTGACGGAAGTATTAAAAAAATTGAAAGATCTTATAAAAAAAATATTTTCTCAGTATGTTGTTTGGTATCCTATTCCCAATGATACTTGTGATTCTAATGCCCAACCCTCGAATAGTACTCTTCAAGCACAAGGTGGTCAAAACGACGAGAGTGTAATATCATGTAAAGGTGCGTTCATACGAAAGGTAAGGAGGAAGCAAGGTGAGCTGAAGAGAAATGAGTTGGAAAGATATATTGAAGATGATGTGGAAGACTATTGTGATGATTTTGATATTCTCAAATGGTGGAGAGGTAAGACGGTGAAGTATCATGTTCTTTCTCGAATGGCTAGGGACATATTAGCTATCCCGGTGTCTACTGTGTCATCTGAGTCTGCATTTAGTACCGGGGGTCGTGTTCTTGACCCATACCATAGTTCATTGCATCCCTCCACAGTAGAGGCTTTGATTTGTACTCAAATTTGGTTGAAGAGTAAAGCTGAAAAAGTTGATAATCTACAAAGTCATATGGCTGAAGATGATTCAGGTAAAAAGTTTATTAATTATTTTATCATTGAATTTGATATCTTTCAGACTTTCTAATATTTTTTATTATTATTATAGTATTAGAGCTTCCAGAGATAAATGTATTGCATCAGGATATTGGGAACACTAGTGATCAGTTTATGGCCTTGGATTAAGGTAACTTATTATTATGTTGTTTTACACTTCATTCATTATAAACATGTATTTAGTGCTGTATCAAACAACAAACAAAGCCTTTCTGTTTCTTGTCCCCATTATGGGAAGGTTGCCCTTTGATCTTTCAAACTTCACTGATGGCCACATGAACCCTGCAAAAGCATGGGGTTTCAATGCTTTTGTGAGAGGATATTTTGCATATTTGGATCATAGGTCAGCTTTTGTTTCCTCTGAGGCTAAAAAGATGAACAACAAGAACAAGCAGAAGAATAATAAGGATGTTGAGGTTGAAGAAACATTGATGGAAGAGCTTGAGAAGTTGCAAAAGCTTCAGGCTATGATTGACATGCTTATGCAGATCAAGCCAAGGAATATGAACATGAATGTTGGTCTTATTCTTGAAGCCATGGATTGTGTTATAGTTGAGGTTTTTGATGTGTATAGCAAGTTTTGCAAGCAGATTGCAAAGGTGTTGTTGAGGATATATGATATTGGTGGAAAAGTTGAAGCTGGTATTGGACTCAAGGTTCTGCAGAAAGCAACAACTCAAGGGGATGAACTCTCATTGTTCTTTGAGTATTGTAGAGATATTGGTGTCCTTAATGCATCTCAGTGCCCGAGGATTCAGAGAATCCCTGAAGTTACAGCACTTGTCTTGCCATCCTTGATTATTTTTTTATTACTAGGATGTTAACTTGTTTTGAACATTAAATTTATAAGATTAGTTATATGTAGATAATGGACATAAGATCATTTTTTTGTATTTTCTGTAAAATGTGATTGATATTCTTAGTGTGATTGACTTGGCCGTGCTATGTTGTTTTCAGGTATTTAAGTTGATGGCTCCCAGGAGAGGTTGTGCAGCTGAAAGGTGGAGTTTTTCTTGGTCAAAGCAATTCGAATTGGTTATGCTACTTCGGGTCTATGCTTTTAAAAGTTCAGTTTTTGGTTTTTTTTCTCTATATAATTAAGATTATAGGCAGGTGTTTTGGTCTCTGACATTCCTTGGACACTTTGATTTTAGTATTGCATTTCCCTGCTTTTATGTTTGGACTATTTGTGCAATGTAATGCCACAACTATAACAGCATATGGTGCTTAGCCACAGTTTTACAATTCTGGAATCATATGGTGCTGTGTTGATTTTTGTTTTGGAATTCTATCATTTTGGAATCATATGGTGTTGTGGATTTTTTGTGTTAGATGTTGTGTTGATTTTTGGGGAGTAAACTAGATTTGATGTGGGATATGTAATTTGCATTCAGGAGAAATGGAAATCGAAATAGGTGAAATAGGAATAATAGGAGAAAACATGTTTTTTTTTTTTAAAAAGACGGGAACCCGACGATCCGATCCGATCCGAACATGATCGATTCGGATTGGTTCGGGTCTGCTAACAGAAAATGCCAAAAACCGAACCGAACCGAACAATTTTGATTGGTTCGGACACTGTTTTCCCTCAAATCCGAACCAAACCGATCCGATTACACCCCTACTTAATTCTAAGTGTTCAAATGAATTTGTGTTGGAGAATGATTTTGGTTAATAGTCTATTTGAGCTCAATTCTTAACAATAACTCTTTTTAAATTGATACTAGTGCTTTGGAACTTTTAGTTCCTGCTTTGTTGTCTTCGGACAACATTCCAACCTAATCATAGTCGTTGTTGTTCTGGAGGCATAGACACCTATTTATAGGATATTACGGTACTGTGTGGGAGCCATGGAGACCTTGGGGATAGTTAGGCGTGGATCCTGCCAATGATTCAGTGTACAGCTGCACTGCGTCGGTGGAGACCTGGACAGCAGGGCTATCTTGAAACTCCACTGACATAACTATTATTCAGATGTTAAGTACTCTCGTGTGAAAGTGTCGAGGAGATGGCTTTTAGCGTACTCCTATCATGGCCTTGTGCACCGAGTTGTTATGCATATTACCTGAATGCTATTTCGAAAGAACACTATGACAACAATAGTATCCATGGAGCAGAGTTAGGTTAGTTCTAGGCCTGCATTCGAGTCTCGATCTTTTTCTGAAACTATATAGGCCTGCATTCGAGTCTCGATCTTTTTCTGAAACTATATATGTATTTTATAAATGTATCCTTTGATACACACACACACACACACACACACACACACACACACACACACACACACACACACACACACACACACACACACACACATATATATATATATATATCCACTTGAATGCTTGTTTGTTTACTTGCATGCCCCATATCTACATTACTAGCCTATTGTAGAATCTTACCTCCTCCACTTGTATCTTTTCTTCTCTTCTTTGTTCCTGGTTGGCAACAATTCGTTCATCCGAGAAGTGTCAAAGAGATGAGGAATGACTAAAAGATGCTGAGAAGACGACAGAAGAGAATTATGAAAACGTCAGAACTCCGATGTCACGTGTTATTTGTTGACGTAGGTTTAAAGTTGTTAACTATTTAAAGCACTTTTAAAATGTTTATTTTGTAATCTTAGGAAAAGTTATAAGTTTATTTAGTTTTCGAAAACTTAAAGTATGTAATTATTATGTGTATTTATGGAAAAATTATTGAAGCTCTTTGTACTTAATTATTTTGAGTTTGTAGTTTATGAATAGAACTTTGGTTGTTATTTTATTTTTTTTCTCCTAGCAGTTGATGCAAGACCGGTGAACAAGTTTTTACTTGAGGAAGCTTTAAGTTTATCAATTGTTTCATCAGGTGTTGTTTGGGACGTCATGCAAAGCTCCAATTTTAAAAGGTTATTTCGAGAATAATTCTGAAAAGTTTCATTTTATAAAGTTAATTAGCTTTAAATAAAACATGGTGTTACAACCACAGATCTGGGAAAGAAGAGAAGATAGAACAATACCAAACCAGATCTTCATTTCAAACCCAAAAAAGTAAAAAATAAAATTAAAGCAAGAACATAAACAAATAAACAATCAACAACATAAACCAAATATGGACAAAGTTCCAAAAAAAAAGAAATCAACTTTTCCAGCAAGATGTATCAAAACATTCTACAAAAGCGCCTCTTCTTCGTTCACAGATCTTGGTACAGTGGTGGCAAAGAGAAGGCATCACGGGTGGCTGTGATTTGGTCCGAGGCAGCGGAGCTTGAACAGGGACTGCTACGCGCGGCGGAGCTTGAAGACAGATCTGCCGTGCGGTGGAGCTTGAAGACAGATCTGCTGCTTGCGGAGGAGCGGGGCTGGTGCGTTGACGACAGAGGAAGATGAAGAGCAAAGCAGCTTTGATTGAAGAGGAAGACGAGCAGAGGAGCAGAACGAACCACAAAATCAAATGAAGATGAAGGGTGGCAGAGTGGAAGACGAAGATCTTAGCGGCGCTGCTAGGGTTCTTATTTTCCAAAAGCAACAAATGAGTTTTGTTTTTGGGAACCCTAACTTTCAATGAAAATGACGTCACTCACAAGTCAGGACAACAAAATTTGATTTATCTACATTCGGTCAGGTCGAGTCAGGTACCTACGAAAAATTTCTCCCACACCCGAACCTGCCTAAATGAAGTCATACGAACATGAACTTTCAAACCGTTGACCCGAACTGACCCACATGTCCAGCCCTAAAGGACATATGATCAATACTTGTCAATATTTTTTGCATTTGGGAATAGTCAGTGACAAGTCACAGATAATTATAAGTCACATGTAAACTTGTACTTACTCCCTGAGGTAAAGTGCTAGAAAGCACTCTTTGTTGCCTTGACCAATCATATGCCGCATGTTCGCACTAATTTCATCTAACCCAAGTAAAAACTCACCCTGAATAAGAATGGGGTCAGTGAATCCATAAAGTTCGTGGTTGCCCTTATCAATACACATGCGATGTAGATACCTAAGATATTGAAAATTCATGTTAATTATAATAGTATTGAAAACTTAATTAGTTAACTTACAAATACATAATTGTAATTCATGTTAACCCATCGCAACTAGATCTAGATGAGCATTCACACCATCCTTTGTCTTTCCCTGAATGTTGAGAAGCGTTCCGATTACATCATCACACACATTTTTCTCCATATACATCACCTTAATATAATGTCTTACATCAAGCTTGCACCAGTATGGAAGATCAAAGAAGATCGACCTCTTCTTCCATAGGTTTTTTTAAGTAGCCTTCTTTTCAGTCTTCCCATAGATAACATTGACGTCCTTCACCTGCTGATAAACTTGCTCTCCATTTAAGGCCGTCGAAGCAATTTCATTCTCCGGAAGTCCATTGAAAGCTTTTCTCAGTCTACAATAAGGGTGATTATGTCCGAGAAATCTTCGATTCCCAAGGTAAATTGTCTTTCTTCCATGTTGCAGTTGATGGTAGCATATGCTTTTTTCACATTTAGGGCATGCTTTACGGCCCTTAACACTATACCCGCACAGGTTCTCATATTCTGGAAAGTCATTGGTGGTGAAAAATAACATGGCACACATCTTGAAAGTCTCATGGCAATACCCGTCAAACACATCAACGCCTTCATCCCGCAACATTCTGAAGTCTTCAATCAAGGGACATAGATAAACATCTATGTCATTTCCTGGCTGATTTGGGCCCAAAATCATCAAAGATAACATAATGTATGTGTGCTTCATGCAAAACCAAGGAGGTAGGTTGTAAATTACCAGGGGAACAAGCCATGAACTCGTATGATGAAATAATCTCTTATGTTTTGATGCTAACAGAAAAAGATTAAATTTGTATGTCAAAGTTATGTTAAAGATTAACTCGTCTACTATAGTGTGCACGACTATTTTCAGTATCGCTAGACGATGGAACTAGCTTAGAGTTCCTTAGAATAACTTAAAAAGCATATCGGGTCCAAGTTTTACTCACTAGACGAGCCTTCAAAGTCCATAAGGTTATTGCTAGACGAGGCGCTAAAAATAGCTAAAAGGCACTAGACGGGTGTCTAAGTTTACCTTTGTAAGCAGCGGTAGACGAGCTATTAATGTCTATCCGAAAAATAGCAAGTCCAAAGACTTGTAACTAGACAAGTAGTTATCTGGACTAGCTGATAAAAACAGATCTAAGCTAAACTAGTCCACCAGAGTCAGTCAACTAGACGCCAAATCAGTAGACTGCTCAGTTTCTCCTTAAAGTTAAGAAATGTGTGTCCAAAGGCATACTGAAATTGAACCCGTCTAGTCAAAGTGAATTTATTTCAAATGATTGTTTATTTAATACGAAGGTGTCAATGTCTTTTACTTGTGTTAATTGAATGTTTATAACTTTGTTTCTTGGTAAGAGAAACATAGTATCATCAAAAACACAAAACTTTGCACTCTGACACACAAGCTACTGTAAAGTTGAATATAGTACAAAGAAGGAAAGTCATAATGCAACTTTCGGTACAGCAGAGAAATGACAGTACCACTTTGAGCATTTATGATAACCAAGAGCACATTTCGCAGAAAGCATATCAAGTTATCAGACTCAACGGATCTCAGTATTAAATGCTATCTCTAAACGGATATGTTTGAAGACCGTTGAAGAAGAAGAGGACTCAAACTGAAAAACTCTATAAATATTGGATGACCCTAGTAAAGTAGGTTACAAAAACTGAACAAGTTCAAACTGTTGAAAGCACATAAACTCTGTCAAATCTTTTCTAGATTGCTTTGTAACCTTTATCTTAAACTTTCATACCCTTACACATAGTGATTTTCATAGATCAAAATATTTAATCTTCAAGTTAGAGTGAGGTTGAAGAGGCTTGGTTGGAAAGAATACTTGTAAGTCTAAAGAGGTGTTGAATACTTGCTGTTGTAAGCCTGAAGAGGTGTTGAATACTTGTAAGTTATTGGATTATGTGGAGAAAACCTTCAAATAGAAGAGACTGGACGTAGCTCTTGGTTGGAAGAGAGTGAACCAGGATAAATCACTTGTATGAATCTTCTATCCCTACAGCTTTTGATTATTCTAACTGTGGGGATTTGGATTTAAGTTTGTTAACTCCTTGAAAAGATATTTTATCTGCGTGTATGTTTTTCTTCTTGCTTGCAAAAAGGTTTTAAGAAAAAGATTTTCGAAAAGCTGTTAAGAAACACAATTCAACCCCCCCTTCTTGTGTTTCCCTGTGTCAACTTCATCTTATCTTCTAATTTTGAACAAATACTGGGTGCTCTACGATTGGAACTAATTTGGGGAAGAAGAAGAAGGTGAGAGTGACGTTTTGGTAAATTTATCCATTTTTTGTTAAAAACAATTACGAGACAACTAAGCATCTTTACGGGCCACGTAGGCAAAATAACGGAGGTCAATAAACGAATATAAACAGAAGGACTAATATGTCCCACGTTTATAATTGTCAAGAACTAACGGGCAAGGTCTTTTTTTTCCTCAGGGACTAAATTGGGGACCATGAAAGTTGTAAGGGACCAAAATGTGTCTTTACACTAAAATAAAATAAACAAACAAGTAAGCAAAAAGTCAGCAAAAAGTCAATTTGTGTAAACACCTAAAGTAAGTCCATTTTGGAAAATGAATATTACATGCTGCTTTTTAGAATTTTCTTTGTGTGGTATATTTATATATTTTTGCCTATGTTTTCCCATTAAAATCCAGAAAAAGAAAAAGTAAGAAATGAAGACTCATAAAGTAACGCTCACACACAGTCCCCGATTATTCTATGACTTTGAGGTAGGCACTGAGAAACAAATGCAAGCGTTATCATTTCATCCTTTTGTTTAAACGCTCTGCCGAAAATTCCGTGTGCGTTTTTTTCTTCATCCTACTCTCACTCCCAAACCTAGTCCCAATACCGGCGTCACACAAACGACACAGCAAAATGTCAAACTCGGAGGGTGCGGAAATGGATCAAGAGCATGAGCAAAATAGCCCCTCACAACAAGAATGGGTAACCATGGCTCAAGCATGGGTCAACTCCTTCCCGGAGGCCACAGAAGTAACTATGCCTGAGATGGAAGCATGGGTCGACTCCAACCTCGCTTCTCTCCCCGAGGGTCTTCGTTCAGTGCCTCGCCCTGATATCTATCTCCGCCTCATTATCATGTCGAATCGCTTGAGGCTCCCCGTTCATGAGGTACTACACAATATACTAATCACTCTTCATGATTTTCTCAAAAAGCTTGTGATGGTTTTTGCTATAAATTAATGTTAACTTAAAATGGAGATTCGTCTTAGGTGGGACCGAAGACAATTAATTGAAGACGATGATGCAACTTTATTTAGATTAATTGAAATAATTTGAATTCTTTTATGGTAACTAAAGGCCAATCCCAAAGTCACGTATATCAATGATAGACTTCTATTGTCTCAATGATGAATTTGGGAATTTGAGAAAGAAAAACCCGAGTTTAACTTTAAGATTTCCGCTTTGATGAGGACTACGCATTTTTATTAGGTGAAGAAGGATATAACATGAAGCCTTTATAATTTTCTAAAGAAAACTAGTTTTTGTTCGTACAATGAAGAAAAAAAATAATGAAGGAACTTGGTTGTTGTTAAATTGTTCTTGATTGTAATATTAGTAAGACATTCCCCAATTATTAATTTGTGCACTACTGCAAAAATGTCAGCGTCCTAGTCGATGACGTTAGAAATTGAAGCTTAAGTGTGACATACGTGAAGAAATCCTACGTCGGAAAGAAATTGACAAAATGATGATTGTATCAGTGGAAAAATACCCATAATGTTTGGACGAGTCTTTTCAAATTTTAAGAATTTTAAAAGAGAGGAAATTAAGTTGATCGAAGCGATTCAATTTTCTGGATTTGTAAATTTTCTTAGTTTAGATAATTATTTGGTGAAATTGGAACTTCAAAGAAAAATTGGAATCCTAAAAAATTGCCCATTGAAGACTAGCTACACTCAAAGTTGAACCCATGTGAAAACACAGACGACGAATACCATTGAACAAATGTATTAGAAAATAACTAGCTGGAGCATAGAGGGCCGGTCCGACCGGGCCTGCCCGAATAAGCCCAATGAAATGTAGGGTTTGGACGATAAATTTTGAGCGTATTTTAATTCCGGATCTTTTTGGCATGACCAGAAAAAAGCTGAACCTGCATCGGACTAGCCTGCTTCGGGCAGCCCGAATATTTTTATATATTTTACATTTTATTTACCTAAGAATTTAATTATTTAAAACATGAATTTTTTTTGAAAAAAATTTGAACCCAAAATCGTTGTTATCGGTTATCATATACAAGTGAGTAATAACCCAGGCCCAATTCATTCACAATTTCGCACTTTGTCACTTTCAGTAGACTTCGTTCAGTATCAAAAATATGAATTCGTTTGGTTACAGTATGTGCTTTTGAATTGACCCTACAATGCACTTTGAACTTTTTTTTTTAATTTATAAAAACAATTAAATGCTTAAGCAACTTTTTTTAAAAACATTATAGTAACTTGTGCATCTATTTTCCGTCCCATATTAATTCAAGACCTTTTTGGTAAAAGGCGAACATGTATCGGACTAGCCCGCGGCAGATCGAGTAGCTCATTTTGCCACCACTGCCGGAGCACATTTGAACTATTGAGATGCACTCCAAGACCCTCTCATTCTACGAGAACAAAGAGATGTTCCACCGCACCATCTGTTGCCTCCCCGGCATCTTCATGATCTTCAACAAGTTGCTCCTCAATGCTGCCACAATAAGCAGTGTGACCCCAACATTGTTTCTCTCCAAGTCTCCATAGACTTTGTGCAAAAGGTTCAACAATGGCAATGGTGTTGCCATGGAGTACCACCTGGAGGAGAAGGTGCACATGTCTATGAATCGATTTTGGAGCACTTATTCATGAGCAGTGGCTGCTACGATAACATGAAGAGGACCACCGATAGAGGCAATGTGTGCGGTGCGAAACTCACTAATATCTTCTTGGCATAATTCATCATTGAGATTCCAGATGGATTAGAGGGTTAATGTCTAAAGGAGAGATAATATTTCACATATTCCACCTATTTTGTTGGGATTGAAATTTATGGATTTTTGATCTGGAATTACTAGATAGAAATTCTTTGAAGCTTTTAAAGTTATTTAGTTAAGTATCCAAAGATAAGTTATTTCATCATAAATCGTTTTAAATCCTCTATAAAAATACATTCTCTTCTAAAAATGCTCTATCCAAACATAAGATCAGGGTTTGGGTTAGGTGGTGCCAGGTCCATCGTGTGGTTCCTCACTTAGCCCATTAGATACAGGTTCCCCTGTGTTTTGGGTCATTTATGCTAACAGGTAACTTGATCCATATTGTGGAAGGTCTTGATCTTTTTTTTTTTTTCAGTCATTGTTTTTTTACCTGATTTTAATTTTCCCCTGCATCCAGAGACGCGTGCTTTTGGATTTAGTAGATTACTCATAGTTGGCAAAGGGTAGACAATTCTCTAATTTCTATGTGCATCAATTGTGTCCCCTTCTAACTGTGTTAGAGTAAGAAGATGTCAAATTCCAGTTCAATGAATGTAGGTCAGTTTCTGTGGATGCAGTCTTAATAATTTTGAATATCAGATCTTCTCACATTTTTGTTAAAATTTTGTTTGTTTATTCTTATATCATTAAAGCTATTCATGATGATGATAAGATTGATATTGAAAATAATGTAGATACTGTGATAAATGACAATATAAATGATAAAGGCAAAGGAATTGTAATCGATGAGGCTGAAACTTCTAATATTGTGAAGATAATTGCAACTGATTTTAATCAAAACATGGAGCAGAATGTTATTGTGGAAGAAGAAATACATGATAAGGCAGATTTCATTGGGGTTAATAATGTGCCTTTGTCTCAGGATTTGGTTCAAGCTAATCCTAATCCTATTCTTGGTTTTATTAATAACCAAGTTGACTGGGATAATAACAATGATTTTGTTCAGGTGGCTAATTCATCAAACAGTCCACAAAAGAAAGATGGTTTCAATAACGTCTATTAAGTATCTAAGTCTCACATTGGTTGAGTATATGAATCAATAACTATTTATAATAACTTGGACATCCCTCCCTCTATGAGCTAGTTTTTAGAGTGGAGTTAGGCCCAATTATTATAACATGGTATCAGAGCCTCCCACGATGTTGGGCCACCCGAACTTCACGCTCCAGATATCCAGTCCTGGACGTGAAGGGGGTGTATTAAGTGTCTAAGTCCCACATTGATTGAGTATATGAGTTAAGAATCGTTTATAATAACTTAGACATCCATCGCCCAATTATTCTAAGAATCATTTATTATTTTGTTTGTTTAAATGTAATAAAATCTTTAGAATAGAAAGTTATGTTTAATAAAATATCAAGTATGCGAATGTATTGTGAGACACTATTAAACAATAGAACTCTATTCTTAAATATCTGTAGACCGATGACCACTTCTCACGGGTCATGGATATGAGATATCAAGTTACACACATCGGTATACATTAGAGTGATGATGTACTGGATTGACCCACCATGAGAACATTACATGGAAAGTTATATGAGTGTCGTAAGTAGTTCTCATAGTGACAATGATGTATGCAATCTTCGACCCGAAATAACTTTGATCCCTACATGAGGAGTTGTGCGCTTTAATACCGTGAAAAGTCATTTGTAAAGGGTTTTGATCTTCCTAATTATAGATACAGATTATTGGTGTTTATTCTTTCATGGGTTTTTGTTCATGTTCCCTCTATGTTTTAGCATTTTTTATTCTTTCTTTTTTTATTAATAATATTACAGTGTGTTATATATATATATATAGGTTTTTATAAAAAAACATAAAACAACAGAAACATGCTTTCTACCTTTTGTAAGCATTGTTTATCTTGTAAGCAATAATAGCAGTTTCTAGGTAACACGGTGCATGCATAATGCATTTTCTCTGACATTTATAAAAGAAGGTCGGGCTTCTTGTTTTCCCGGTGACATACATATAAGATTATGCTTCTTAAAAAGATCCCCTTTTACAAAAAATGAGACAGTTTTTTAACTGAATATTTGAAACGTTGAACATTATGACACCTGACATTGTTCAAATCTGTCAAATGTGGCAGGAAAAGGAAGTAAATCAGCCTAATCCCCCACATGCACTGTTTCAACGCACTGATCAATGGATACCAGTTTATTCATGGTTAGAAACTTTGGATAAGGATGAGGTGGTTGATCCCAAGGAGATAGCTGATTGGTTAGCAGAGAATCCTAAGGTCCAAGAAGAATTACGCTCAAGGCATCCTCGACATCATGTGATGCGCTACATCAAAAAATGCCATTTAAAGATATTAAAAAGAAGGGAGAAGAGTAAGGTATTAAATTGTTTGTCATATTTTTTATTTTTTATTTTTAATATGGGGGGAGAGGATTGAAAACGCTGCGTTGAATTTCCAGTTAAGTTGACACCATGAAGTGCATTCCAATTCCCATAACTGAAGTAGTTTAGTTGTTTTCACCCCATGCCTATCAGTATTACAATTTTTCATTCTTGTTCCTGTCGAGATCCGACTTGTCAAAATCTCGTTGTAGAACATCAAATCAAGAGTGAATAATGGGGGTTGTTTTAGATTATGGCTTGACAGAATATTGTATTCCGGTCCTACGTATCCCAATGGGAATCAAAGTCAAACGTAGTTCTGGGTTCAACCCTTGGCCGTAGTGATCTCGATCCCTTAATCTTGTATCTGATGAATACCAGCGAGCAATGACTCTTCAATAGTCTCTTGGTCGAGCTAGTTTCTCTAATACGCTTAAGGGAGAGTCACCGGGGTTTGTAAAAAGTTCGTCTCTCTCTTGAGTTCTCCTCCTTTTATGATAGGATCCCCATATATATCTTTAAGAGATCTGGATTTATCTCCTTTTATCTCTTAAATCTTCTTTGAGATGTGATTTCCTTAATTTAAGGGATATTATCTCTTTTAACCGGATAAGGTTATGTGAGATAATATCAGGATTTGATTAAGATAATATCTTAAATTGATCTCTTAACCGGATAAGGTTATTTGAGATAATATTAGGATTATTTAAGGATAATATCAATATCTTATCCCTTAATTTAAGGGATATTATCTCTTCTAACCGGATAAGGTTGTTTGAGATAATATCAGGATTAATAAAGATAATATCGATATTTTATCCTTCCCGCCTTGGTTGGATCGGGTATCCAAGCTCGGTGGTCGGGTTTTACTCCTCGGCCAGTACACAAGTCCCCCCAAGCTTCGAGCTCAACGGAGCATAGAAGTTTTTCATGACAGGAGCCGAGCTTGGCTTTAAAATTATCCGGGTTCAGGATTTATTGAGTAAGACTTCTCCCCCTTTTGCCACAGTTCGATGGCCAATCTTCATACATCGGCTAACATTCGAGTTTAGCGGCTTTGGAAAGTGGGCCTAACAATCCTTTCTTTTGATTTCCCGGTGTCCGAGCTTGATACCTCGGCCTTACGAGGTTAGAAACTTGGTCTCTTTAGCCTTTCAAGTCGGCGAAGTAAGTGGCCAAGCTTTACACCTCGGCCCATATACAAGTCCCGCGAGTAGCCGGAGCTCAAACGATAAGTCGAGAGCCGGAGCTCAACCGAGTAGTCGAGAGCCGGAGCTCAACCGAGTAGGGAGCTGGAGCTCAACCTAGTAGTCGGGAGCTGGAGATCAACCGAGTGGGAAGCCAGAGCTCAACCCAGTAGGGAGCCTGAGCTCAACCGAGAAGGGAGTCGGAGCTCAACCTAGTAGTCGGGAGCTGGAGCTCAATCGAGTGGTCGGGAGCCGGAGCTCAACCGAGTGGTCGGGAGCCGGAGCTCAACCGAGTAGGGAGCTAGAGCTTAACCTAGTGGTCGGGAGCCGGAGCTCAACCGAGTGGTCGGGAGCTGGAGCTCAACCGAGTAGGGGGCCGGAGCTCAACCTAGTAGTCGGGAGCTGGAGCTCAACTGAGTGGGGAGCCGGAGCTCGACCCAGTAGGGAGCCTAAGCTCAACCGAGTAGGGAGCCAGAGCTCAAACTAGTAGTCGGGAGCCGGAGCTCAACCGAGTGGTCGGGAGCAGGAGCTCAACCGAGTAGTCGGGAGCCGGAGCTCAATCGAGTAGTCGGGAGCAGGAGCTCAACCGAGTAGGGAGCCGGAGCTCAATTGAGTAGTCGGGAGCAGGAGCTCAACCGAGTAGGGAGTCGGAGCTCAACCTTAGATGAGAGTTTGAGGGCGTCTAAACAGATACGAGACAGAGGTTAGTGTTGTGGAAACTCGGGGCGTGTGACGCCCAAAATACGAATCCCAGAACCAACTCCAGAAGAAGGCATCATTACAGCAGAGTGTGTCTTCAATGCTGACAACATTGTATTTGCTGGAGAAGGCGGATCATCAAGTATGGCGTTGGGCGGTTCACACGGAGAATGATGTAGCCTACACTCTCAGCCAATGGCAGTAGTGGGCATTTGGTCGAGCACTTTGTAGTCGCAAATTTTGTGACTCTGGAAGTGGTATCATCCGAACATCACTTTGCTCAAATATGTAAATAATATGATATGATGCTACATAACACAACATTAAAGGCATGGAGCAAAAGATATCAAATCATATTAGATTTAACCTAGATTTAAAGAACTATATCACTTGAGCATTTCGCGGCCTCTGATTTAGGCATTCCCTCAAGCCCATATGGTTTAGCTCTCCTAGACCGAGCTGTGATGGCCAAGCTCCGAGGCCGAGCTGTGCTGGCCGAGCTCCGAGGCTGAGCTGTGCTGGCCGAGCAGTGCTGGTCGAGCTCTCTAAGATATCTTCTTAAGCTCTCTGAGACATCTTCTTTAGCACTCCGAGGCCGAGCTGTGGTGGCCGAGCTCCGAGGCCGAACTGTGGTGGCCGAGCTCTCTAAATCTTCAGCTCTCCGAGGCCGAGTTGTGGTGGCCGAGCTGTGCTGACTGAGCTCTCTAAGGTATCTTCTTTGACTCTCTGAGACATCTTCTTCAGCTCTCCGAGTCCGAGCTGTGGTGACTGAGCTCTCTAAGATATCTTCTTCAGCTCTCTGAGACATCTTCTTTAACTCTCCGAGGTCGAGCTGTGGTGGCCGAGCTCCGAGACCGAGCTGTACTGGCCGAGCTCCGAGGCCAAGCTGTGCTGGCCGAGCTCTCTAAGTCTTCAGCTCTCAGAGGCCGAGCTATGCTGGCCGAGCTCCGAGGCCGAACTGTGGTGGCCGAGCTTTCTAAGTCTTCAGCTCTCCGAGGCCGAGCTGTGGTGGCCGAGCTCCGAGACCGAGCTGTGCTGGTCAAGCTCTCTAAATCTTCAGCTCTCCAAGGCTGAGCTGTGCTGGCTGAGTTCCGAGGAAGTTTTTACTTGAGGAAGTTTTAAGTTTATCAATTGTTTCATCAGGTGTTGTTTGGGACGTCATGCAAAGCTCCAATTTTAAAGAGGTTATTTCGAAAATAATTCTGAAAAGTTTCATTTTATAAAGTTAATTAGCTTTAAATAAAACATGGTGTTACAACCGCGGATCTGGGAAAGAAGAGAAGATAGAACAATACCAAAGCAGACCTTCATTTCAAACCCAAAAAAATAAATAATAAAATTAAAGCAAGAACATAAACAAATAAACAATCAACAACATAAACCAAATATGGACAAAGTTCCAAAAAAAAAAAATCAACTTTTCCAGCAAGATGTATCAAAACATTCTACAAAAGCGCCTCTTCTTCGTTCACAGATCTTGGTACAGTGGTGCAGAGAGAAGGCATCACGGGTGGCTGTGATTTGGTCTGAGGAAGCGGAGCTTGAACAGGGACTGCTGCGCGCGGCGGAGCTTGAAGACAGATCTACCGTGTGGTGGAGCTTGAAGACAGATCTGCCACTTGTGGAGGAGCGGGGCTGGTGCATTGACGACAGAGGAAGATGAAGAGCAAAGCAGCTTTGATTGAAGAGGAAGACGGGCAGAGGAGCAGAACGAACCACAAAATCAAATGAAGATGAAGGGTGGCAGAGTGGAAGACGAAGATCTTAGCGGCGCTGCTAGGGTTCTTATTTTCCAAAAAGCAACAAATGAGTTTAGTTTTTGGGAACCCTAACTTTCAATGAAAACGACGTCACTCACAAGTCAGGACAACAAAAATTTGATTTGTTTTTATCTACATTCGGTCGGGTCGGGTACCTACGGAAAATTTCTCCCACACCCGAACCCGCCCGAATGAAGTCATACGAACATGAACTTTCAAACCGTTGACCCGAACTGACCCACATGTCCAGCCCTAAAGGACATATGATCAATAATTGTCAATATTTTCTGCATTTGGGAATAGTTAGTGACAAGTCACATATAATTATAAGTCACATGTAAACTTGTACTTACTCCCTGAGGTAAAGTGCTAGAAAGCACTGTTTGTTGCCTTGACCAATCATACGCCGCATGTTCGCACTAACTTCATCTAACCCAAGTAAAAACTCACCCTGAATAAGAATGGGGTCAATGAATCCATAAAGTTCGTGGTTGCCCTTATCAATACACATGCGATGTAGATACCTAAGATATTGAAAATTCATGTTAATTATAATAGTATTGAAAAACTAATTAGTTAACTTACAAATAAATAATTGTAATTCATGTTAACCCATCGTAACTAGATCTAGACGAGTATTCACACCATCCTTTGCCTTTCCCTGAATGTTGAGAAGCGTTTCGATTACATTATCACACACATTTTTCTCTATCTACATCACCTCAATATAATGTCTTACATCAAGCTTGCACCAGTATGGAAGATAAAAAAAGATCGACCTCTTCTTCCATAGGTTTTTTTAAGTAGCCTTCTTTTCAGTCTTCCCATAGATAACATTGACGTCCTTCACCTGCTGATAAACTTGCTATCCAGTTAAGACCATCGAAGCAATTTCATTCTCCAAAACTCCACTGAAAGTTTTTCTCAATCTACGATAAGGGTGATTATGTCCGAGAAATCTTCTATTCCCAAGATAAATTGTCTTTCTCGGTGACATACATATAAGATTATGCTTCTTAAAAAGATTCCCTTTTACAAAAAATGAGACAGTTTTTTAACTGAATATTTGAAACGTTGAACATTATGACACCTGACATTGTTCAAATCTGTCAAATGTGGCCGGAAAAGGAAGTAAATCAGCCTAATCCCCCACATGCACTGTTTCAACGCACTGATCAATGGATACCAGTTTATTCATGGTTAGAAACTTTGGATAAGGATGAGGTGGTTGATCCCAAGGAGATAGCTGATTGGTTAGCAGAGAATCCTAAGGTCCAAGAAGAATTACGCTCAAGGCATCCTCGACATCATGTGATGCGCTACATCAAAAAATGCCATTTAAAGATATTAAAAAGAAGGGAGAAGAGTAAGGTATTAAATTGTTTGTCATATTTTTTATTTTTTATTTTTAATATGGGGGGAGAGGATTGAGAACGCTGCGTTGAATTTCCAGTTAAGTTGACACCATGAAGTGCATTCCAATTCCCATAACTGAAGTAGTTTAGTTGTTTTCACCCCATGCCTATCAGTATTACAATTTTTCATTCTTATTATTAGTGGAGTGTTCAACTGCTACCTTACGTGGTTTTTACCATGGGACTCTGGTTTTGGTGGGGTTTCAATATAACATATCTACATTTTCTATTCACTCTTTAGGTCCTTCTTCGACCCCCACCCTTGCGCTTATCGGCTTTGGTGCTCAGCTCCTGGCTTTCAGCTAGCTGTGCTAAATAAAGCCTAAGTCTTAATCTTAAGCAGTCAAGCATGACTGTTGGAAAAAGGTTATGCAGGCTTAGATAGATGTTTTTGCATAGGAATCACCTGGATTCTTGTTGACTTACTAGCAGGAAAAACTCAATTAGGATGTAAGCGGGTGTACAGAGTTAAAAGCAAGCCTGATTGGTACCCATATATAAGGCAAAAAATGGTTTCTAAACGTTATACTCGATTTAGGTCATTGATTTTTTGGACACTTTTTTCTAAGTGGTTAAAATGACCACTCTCAAACTTCTTCTCTCCTTAACATCCATCAACAACTACAACATCCATTGAGGCATTGACTTGATGTAGATAATTGATTCTTTCATGGTGAACTTAAGGAGGAAGTTCACATGACTTTATCCGTAGAGCTTTCCTCATCCACACCCAATCAAGTCTGTTCTTCATTACATCCAATCGGTTGCTGATAACACTCTCTTCATCAAAGTGAATTCTGCATCTTTTACAACATTATTGTTCTGTGTAGATGACGGCGTGCTTACTGGTAATGACCCCCATGGAAATAATTCAGTCAAACGAAGTATTTAATGTGAACTTTCATTTTTACTCTCCAAATTTGTTACATTTCTAATCCTATCTTATTTTGTTTTGTCCACTCAACCAACATAATGACACAAACCTACTCATATCTTATTTTGTTTGTCCATTCATCCAACATAATGATACAAACCTTGGGAGTGCCACACCACAAAAGCTAGTCATTGTGATTGGAGAGGCCAAGACCATATAAACCCCACATCGGAATCCTATACTTCCAATGTAGGACTCCAGTTCCATACTATGCAATTTGATCCTAACATTGGAATGCCGACATCACCACCCGCGCCGCAACTGAGAGACATGGTTGAAAGCTCTGATATCAATTGATACAAACCTTGGGAGAACCACACAACAAAAGCTAGACATTGTGGTTGGAGAGCTCAAGGCCATATAAACCCTACACCAGAATCTTATACTTCCAATGTGGGACTCAAGTCCCATACCTTGCAATTGGATCCTAACACAAAACATCCTCATTGTAGCAACATTGAGCTTATGCCCTAGTCGGCTCGTTATGCTCCACATTCAATACCAAGAAGCATCACCAGTCTCATGGTTATGGGGTAAAATTTTCCTTTTAAGCTTGAGAGGCACCTTTCGGTCACAAATAACACTAGAAACACTTCTCCATTTCATACTCCACTTGTATTTTATGGTTTATGTCTCTCTTTATTTCTCAGTCACTTATTTTATAGATACATGATAACTAAATCGAGTGATTTTTGGTATGATTTGATGTCCAATTTTCACCATGGAAAACCCCCATCCAAAAAAAAAAGAAAGAAAAGATTTGACATTGATGAGTTTTTAAAATTATATCTTGTTTAAAATTTCTTTTGATTGTGCGCCTTCTAGTGCTTTTATATCACATATATTAAATTACTACTTGTTTACTTTGACAGGGTTTAGAACAGCCTGACAAAGACACTTCAATGAAGGTTCAGAAAAATGTGGTGATGAAATATTCAGCCCCACTTCCATGTATGCTTTATCCATGTTACCTTCTAAATTTTCTGATACTGGATAGAAGAATGTTACTTTCACTCAACCAAGATTAGTAGATTTATGTGAAGTAGCCTATATGTGGTAGCACATTGGTGGAAACTTAATTTTAGGGAAAGAGAAGGGAAGAGGGACGACATTAACTTAATACAATGCTTTGAAAATAATATGAATGTAGTAATAAATTGGTCAAGTGTAATCAATTTTTGTTTTCAATATATAGTTGTTTGAGCTTCTCTGTTCTATGGAGGATATTCTCTGAGTTTTTTCAATATTCTCTAGCCTTTACGACCTTTTGTATATGGGGCTGTGAAGTGTTGTGGGATGCGTTTCTCTGTTTTTGGATTTATTTATTTTGTTTAGGGTGGGAAATTTGGGGCTGGTCCACATACATTTTCTTTGTTATTGTAATTTTTTTTTTAGTTTTGTTGTAGTTTGGGTCATTCTTCGATATTTTCATGTCTCTTCTTCTATGAAGATCAGACTTTAAAAAAAGTTGTGTTATGATTCACACAAATGTTATTGGATTTAGGTTGATGTTGTTACTTATAGATGTTGATCTTTGCTTTGTTAACTTTACAGCTAGTTCTGCAAACAGTCTGTCCAATGGCAGTGATTTGTACTTGGCCAAAAGAAATGAAGCTTATTGCAAAGATGAGCTGCAAGTGAATTAGCAGTTTTTCTTTGTGTGGTTACATCCTAGAAGTTTATCATCTCAGAACAGTGACTGTGAACTTCCTGATGCTGCCCCACTCCAGTGGTAGCCTTGTGCAATTTCGGCTCCTCATTATTATCATTCACTGAAGCAATGCTGCCTTTCTTAAGTGTTTACCTTAGAAGACTTAAATTAATACTCTTTTGCAGATATCATTTATTTCGAGATATATATTGTAAAATATCTCATAGTGTTAGCTTATACTTTTAAAATTTAATACTTATATATACATATTATTGTATATTTTATCTGAATATTATGTTAGCTCAATCGCATGAGATATCATCTAGTCTGGTCAATTATAGTATTTATTCATTTTAAAAAAGGATGGCAAGAACTGCCATGTGAAATGTTTATCGCATCACATGACTAAAAGAATCAGAATAACTAATATCTATATTCTGATATTGGTTATCTCTACCGACCATGCCTTTGTCCGCTGAGTCCTTTGGAATCACATCATGTTTCTTTAATATAATGAAATCCCAGGAACCCGTGGCATGTAGTTTAAGAAATCCGATATTTAAAAATAAGTTATAAAATTCAAATAATTTTTTTATGTTGTCTACAATATGCATTATGTAAAGGAAAACCTTAAGAGAAGTGCATGAATTCATATTCTGTAGAAAAGTCATTGATGTTACTACTATCAAAGGGTAAGAAAATGCATCCCATCGGTTCATATTGATTCTATCCTAGAGATGTTCTTCTACATGGGGTTACATTTTGTACTTTCCAATATAAGCCCGGTAAATCATAGTGAGAGTTCATGACAAAATCATATCAACTGATGGATGAAGGATTCCTTCATTGTTGCTCAACAAATGCAAGGAAGAAGAAGACAAAGTGGTTTGTGCAGCTTCGAGGGAGCCAAAGAATGGAGCAGAGTCACCGCCACTACGACATTTTTTCTTTACAGTAACAGTTAAAAATTGTAGTCATAACAAATAAAACCGTTGCCTAAAGTTTTTTCAACGGTTCCCTATGTTGCCTATTTGAATGTTACCAATTGTCTAAGGCAACAAGTTTTTTTTACCTTCTGGCCACACTTTTCACAATGTTGTTGCTTATATTGTAGGAATAGCCAACAATTATTAACAAAAAAGTGTCGCCTAAAACATAGATTCTATGGCAACAGTTACTTTTAGGTAACAATTTTCACCTGTTGGATAAGAGTGTTACCAAAAGCAAAATATATTGTAGTGCGCTGAAGGATGACATTTCTATTTCTTTCTTCTCTTTCGAAATTGAATATAGAGAGAATGGATTAGTATTGAAAAGTAAATTATTAAATTGAATATCGGAAAATTTCGTTATTTGGTTGGATTGTCAACATATGGAGATGGGTCACCACAACAACTTTACGTCCTATACTTTTACATCGGCTTTATGAGAAACTTTTTCCCGAGACACATCTCTACAACAACAAATGCCACAAAACAACAAAATATATAAACTATAAAACATAAATAAAAAAAGCAATAAAAATACTCTACAGTCTAACATGTGTCCTGAAGTGTTGTGCTACATAAACGATTGTTAGAAATTTTTGGGTCACACTTGTAATGTTTAAATGTGTTAGGGCCATTATTTTTAATTAGTCAAATTAAAGTGATCTAATTCAAGTAAGGTTTATGGCTAAGGACATAATTGTTATGAAAATTATTGTGTAGATATCATAAGGTCTTATTTCTATTTTTATGATGGGCAAAATTAGAGATAATAAATGTGTGGATAGTCATGACTCTTCATGAAAGAGTTTGAATTCGAAGGGACATCACTCTTCATGAAAGGGCATGGACTCATTATAAAAGGTTATGGTCCCCAAGTCATATGCAACCAATTTTCTTTTCTAACATCCCATCATTAGAAAGGAGAGACTCTATATGGTTTAAAAGGAATTGTGCATGATTGACTTGGAAGACCAAGAACCAGAAGTTTCTCCATCATATTTTCCATGAATTCGGGTACGCTTCCGCTATTGTCTTTCATTTTCTATTCTTGATGATTGAACATGACTTGTCTTGTTTGGATGATGGTTTTCATCTTTAAGTTTCTCCCATAAAGTTTTTCCAACAAGTGGTATCAGAGCCACAAGTTTATGTTGAATCATTGAGAAAATTTTGTTTTATGAATGATTGGGTGTTCTTAATTTGATGATTTAAATTGTGAAAATGTCAAATTTAAGAACAAATATGAACACAATTTTGTTGAAGATGAATATTATTGAATATTGTATTCATGTCTTATCCATACTAAATTTTTTAATTCTCCATGGATTTGGATTCGATGGGGGTAATGTATGAGCGTGTGCATCCTTTCGAATTGTTCTGTGTTCGATTCCACTTTTGCATTCGGTGACAATATAACAAAACATGACTGTGTGGGTTTCGAACTCGTGAGCGCGAAGGTGAGAAGGATGATGCTAACCACCATACTGCCCAGAATCCATTTAAGATTTAATTCAAACAATTATTCTTAAAAAAAAAAAAGTTTTTAGACCAGCATATTGTTTGAATTCGGTGGCTGAAGCCACACGCAGCACGTCGTTTCGAAAAAGGGTACGATTCCAGAAGCTACGTTTGGTTTCACTTTCAATTGATTTTTCTGGAAAATGAGTAAAATGTTGTAAATAAAGACTCCAGTGGGGATCGAACACTGCACCCAGTATATGGACGGAATCATGGTGACCACCAGGCCACTGCTTTGGCATGACAGTTTTGTCTCTAAACAATATTCTTAAACATTGTTTGAACGATGCACATGTTCATGCAATAAGGGGAGAATCAAATTTTGTCAGTGACACAGTGATGCACAAGTTTCAACACAGTGTTTTTTTAGGAATAAATAATTTTATTTTGGATTAAGTGTTCAATCAAAATTCAAATAATTGGTTATATTTTGGATTATGAAATTGTTTGACATTTTAAGTGAATCAATTGAAGCAAGAAGTCACCAAAGTGACCTCTCTTGTGTAGATTGCTCATGAGAAATGTTGAATGTTAGTGTGTATGTGTATCCATGCGAGTATTAATCGGCCCAAAGGAAGGTTAATATTTGGCCGGATTACATGCACGCCTGTGATGGTACACATGTGATGATTATAAGGTTGTAGATGTGAATGATAAATCAGTCCAAAGAAGGGTTTATTATTTGACATGCATTATTGTCAATGTTTGATCATTACAACAAGAGTACCACTAGCAGTTAATATTACTGTCCAAAGACTTGATATTAATGTTGCACTAGGTATCTTGAGATGGGGTATGCCATTATTTGAATTTATTGATGATTGAATTTTGGTTATGATGTGAGTATATTTATGTTATTTATTCGTTCTCTCTTCAGCTACTATTGCTACTATATCTGCTAACCTAAATTCGGTTCCTGATCTTAATGGTACAAACTTTAAGGATTGGAAAGAGAACATTTTGATTGTTCTTGGCTGCATGGATCTTGACCTTGCACTAAAGATGGAGCAACTCCCTTCTCCTATAGACTTCGGTACCTCTGAAAAGAGGAAAATTTATGAGAAGTGGGACCGCTCTAATCGCATGAGTCTAATGATCATTAAGCGTGGCATTCCAGAGGCATTTAGGGGTGTTATATCCAATGGGATAGCAAGTGCCAAAGAATTCCTTACTGAAATTGAGAAATGCTTTACCAAAAGCAATAAGGCAGAAACAAGCACACTCCTTCAAAGCTTGATTTCTATGAAGTATAACAGCAAAGGAAACATAAGGGAGTACATTATGGAAATGTTTAATATTGCTTCCAAGCTTAAGAAGCTAAAGCTCGAGTTATCTGAGAATTTACTCGTGCAATTGGTTTTGTTTTCTCTTTCTGCACAATTCGGTCAATTTAAGATCAGTTACAACCGTCAGAAGGAGAAGTGGTCTCTTAACGAGCTCATTTCAAATTGTGTGCAAGAGGAAGAGAGGATGAAGCAAGAAAGAATAGAAAGTACTCACTTGGCAAGTACCTCTAATGACAAGGTCAAAAATAAAGCTGCTAATATTGAAGTTGCTAAAGATCCAACACAAGAAGCAAAATAAGGGTAAAGAAAGTTGCTTCTTATGTGGTATGAGTGGGCATGACAAGAAGGGATGTGCCAAGTATCACGCCTGGCATGCAAAGAAAGGTATATTCTTTAATTTGGTCTATTCTAAGGAAAATTTAGCTAGCTTCAGTACCTAGAAACACTTGATGGTTAGATTTTGGTGCTATTACTAACATCAGTGTTTCAATACAGAGTTGCCTAAGTTATCGAAGGCCAAATGATGCTGAAAGATGCTTTTATGTGATGGCATGTTGGTAAATTTAGTGGCAAATATGGCATTTTAGATTGTTGTTAAGTACTGGTTATTATTTGGATTTAATGGATACTTTTGATGTACCGTTGTTTAAACGGAGTTTGGTTTCTGTTTCTTGAATTGGACAAAATTGGTTATCATTGTTTGTCTAGAAACAATCACTTCGATTTATCTATTAATTCAAATATTGTTGGAACTAGTACTATTATGGTGCATGATAATCTATATTTGCATGATATTATAAGAACCGTTGAATGTGGAATCACATGGTACTAAGCGTAAAGTTGATAGTGCAAATTCAAGAACATCAAGTGCCTTGGTTACATCTCTAGAAATAGAGTGAAGTAGCATGTGTCAGATGGAATCCTAGATTCCACTAACTTTAAAGACTTTGATGTCTCTGTTAAATGCCTTAAGGACAGACAAACCAAACAAAGAAATTAGGTTCCTAGTCTAACTCATGTATGGGATTTCCAGCTGAGGCATGTCCTTATAGGCCAAATGAAAGGTAATTGGAATTCCGAACAGGGAGCAACTACTTTATTGGCTATTCTGAACGATCCAGGGGCTATAAGTTTGACGATCTCAAATTAAAGACAATTTTTTGAGACAGAAACTGCCACGTTCTTTGAGGATATTGAGTTTGGGGGAGGTCTTGGAGGAAGAATTGGTTTCAATTCCAAAATAGATTCATAAAGTTGCTTTTGATGAAGCAAGTCCAGAACCTCTAAATGACATTGTTGTTCAAACTCCCATTCAAGATGAGTTAGTTGTTCCAGAAGAACAAATTCAAGATCCTCAAGAACTAGTGCTTCAAGAGTAAGTGTCTTTGCAACGATCCACTAGAGAAAGAAGAAATGCTATTCTAGTTGACTACATAGTATTTCTTCAGGAACATGAGGAAAATGATGGTATGATGGAAAATGAACCAATCAATTTTCGTCAAGTCATGCAAGATTCCAACTTAGAAAAGTGGATTGAAGCAATAAATGAGGAGTATGAGTTCATACAAGACAATAAGGTTTGGAAACTTCTCCTATTACCAAAAGGTGTCAAACTCATTGGTTGCAAATGTATATTTAAGACCAAAGGGATTACAAAGGTAATGTGGAGAGGTATAAGGCTCGTCTTGTAGCCAAGGACCACACTCAAAATAAAGGGATTGACTATAAAGAGACTTTCTCTCCGGTTTCATTGAAGGACTCTTTTAGGACAATCGGGACCCTTGTTGCACTTTAGGATTTGGAGCTTCATCAAATGGATGTCAAGATGATGTTTCTCAATGACAACATTGACGAAACAATCTATATGGTGCAGCCGTAAAACTTTGTGTTGGGAGACACAAAGAACACGGTTTGAAAATTGACATAATCCATCTGTGGGCTAAAATAACCGTCTCGTTAGTGATGCCACAAGTTCTATCAGGTAATTCTCTCATTCAGTTTTGAGATGAATGTTGTTAGTATTTGTGTGCAACACAAATTCAGTGGGAGTAAGAATATTTTCCTGTTATTGTATGTCGATGACATACTACTTGGGACTAATGATATAGGCATGTTGCACGAAACCAATAGATTTCTATTGATAATTTCGAGATGAAATATGGTGACGTCTCCTTTGTATTAGGGATCCAGATACACTGAGCCCAATCTTGGAGTACTCTAGGATTGTCACAAAAGAGCTATATCAATAAATTGCTCAAATGGTTTGGCATGCAAGACTGTCAATCAAGTGATGCCTCGATCGCTAAGGGAGACAAATTAGTCTCAATCAGTGCCCAAAAGAAATCTTAAGATTAAAGGGATGCAGGAGATTCCAATGCATCAGTTGTAGGAAGCATAATGTATGCCCAAGTCCGTATTCATCCGGACATAGCGTACATTGTTAAGTGTTAGGCAGATACTTAAGCAATCTAGGAATAAATTGTTAGAAAGCAGCCAAACAGGTTATGATTTATTCAATAGAGAACAAAGAACTATATGCTCACATAAGGAAAATCAGATCAGTTAGAGATCATTGAGTATTCTGATTCTGATTTTGTTGGATGCCAATACAGTTGGAAATCTACATCAGGTTATGTTTATCTATGGTTATAAGGCATTCAAATTATGTGATAAGGTTGCGGAATTTTGTCACTGGGTTATGGATTTTAGATTTATTGGAAGACCACTGCAGTTATTTTGTGACCATAAGTTAGCAGTGACATTAAGTTCCTTATTGATGTGGAAAGAGTTCAGAGTGACAGATGTCTATAAAGCATGTTAGGACAAACTACATAGTTGTGGATCCACTTACTAAGGTTTACCACCCAAGGTCTTTCACGAGCATATTGTTCGAATGGGTGTTGTATCACTAGACGATACATTTGTTCAGTGGGAGTTTGTATTTGGATGCTTTTCTAAGGAAGATATACTTTATGATTATTTTCTACAGAATACAGTTTTTTGGTTTGGTTTTCACTCTGAGTATTGATCTCATTAAAGAGTAAAGTAGGACCAGTTGAAAATCGACATGTACAGATCACCTTCATGTGATTTTCATGCTGCACATTTCATGATTAATCTATGTCATTTGGTTGTGTTAATATTAGTGATCATTGATGGATTTAATTATGATTGATATAACGAAAGCCGCTTTGGTTCTATATATTGATATAACTAATGGACGAGATAGGGATATGTCCAAGGTTTATAATGGCAAATTTGGAGCTCATAAAGTATAACACATTTATAAGCATACATATGTGACCAGTGGGAGATTGTTAGAAATTTTTGGGTCACACTTGTAATGTTTAAATGTGTTAGGGCCATTATTTTTAATTAGTCAAATTAAAGTGATCTAATTCAAGTAAGGTTTATGGCTAAGGACATAATTGTTATGAAAATTATTGTGTAGATACCATAAGGTCTTATTTCTATTTTTATGATGGGCAAAATTAGAGATAAGAAATGTGTGGATAGTCATGACTCTTCATGAAAGAGTTTGAATTCGAAGGGACATCACTCTTCATGAAAGGGCATGGACTCATTATAAAAGGTTATGGTCCCCAAATCATATGCAACCAATTTTCTTTTCTAACATCCCATCATTAGAAAGGAGAGACTCTATATGGTTTAAAAGGAATTGTGCATGCTTGACTTGGAAGACCAAGAACCAGAAGTTTCTCCATCATATTTTCCATGAATTCGGGTACGCTTCCGCTATTGTCTTTCATTTTCTATTCTTGATGATTGAATATGACTTGTCTTGTTTGGATGATGGTTTTCATCTTTAAGTTTCTCCCATAAAGTTTTTCCGACAACGATGTGCATTACATGGTTATGTAGTTTGTTTAATTTGTATTTTAAAAATATAAATTGATAATTATAAATATATTATAAATTTCATTTATCAAAATATATTTGATGCAAATGGTATATATTGAAAATGTTATTTGACATTTGTTATAATGAACTGTATAGAAATAGATATATAGGATAATTATTGGATAATTATCTAGAGAAGAGGGGACTCATCCTAGAACCTTCAATGGTGCTTTGGTTTCGGTCTTCATTGACTTTGTTGTTTCTGAATATAACACCCCCTTGGTGCTACATATTGAAACAAAAGGACTGAAAATAAATACGCTGGTTGCTTTCGGGAAATATTATTTTTTCTATTTCTTAACTTTCTTGAAATTAGTTGTAATTATTTTTTTTCTTTCCCCCGGTCGATATAAAACAAACATTGATAACTAATAACCGCATACATACGTATATAAATGCATCAATACTATTTTACATATGGACCTTTATATTAACAGGTCATTTATCAAAGTCGTAACATAAGGAAACACACATAAACTAAACCTATATAGCAACGGTACTCCGGAACCAAGACATCAAAAAGATGGCTCTCGGTAGCCAAGATATACAGACTGTGACCATACCACTACTCCCCAAAAACATAAACCCAAAATAAGTCCTAGTGCTGGTCGCACCTAATGAAAGCCATTGGGAATACCTCCATAGTACTCCCCGACCGCAGGAGTATCCGGTGAGGATACATCCGCCTCTGCCTCAACCTCTGGAACAACGCCGTCAACCTGAGGATGATACTCGAGTACCTCCTCCCCGTCCTCCTCCATCTCCTCGTCCTCCTCCGAAACAATGACGATCGGCGTTGGAGGTGACGGTGGCGCTACCACATGAAGTGGCTGATCAAATAGTGGCTGATGCACCAAATTTCCCTCGTTCACTAGATTCCTCAACAAAAGCCACATCGGGGGAAGTGGTACCCCGACTGTCTCAAAGCTGTGAGTACGGGTCTGTGGCCCAGTCGCTAATGTACCCGTAGTGGTACATACTGGCCCGGTGTAC
Organism: Sophora flavescens; assembly: GCA_030762895.1. NCBI lineage: Eukaryota > Viridiplantae > Streptophyta > Magnoliopsida > Fabales > Fabaceae > Sophora > Sophora flavescens. The sequence continues at coordinate 79,561,937 of CM061069.1, read as the reverse complement.
GTAGCGCTGCGGGCGCCCGGGTTAATTACCCACACGCTTCCATCATCAGCTTCATCAAAGTGAAGGGAACGTATCCCCGAGTATGATATCGGACTCGTGTGGTTCATCTGTACTCGAATATATACATAGAAGCATAGTAGAAACCCAACATGAAAATAAATAAAGCAAGGGTGAGATACCAATATTGAGTTTCATTATGATAACTACATGCACGACACTCAATCAAACATCATATATACATATTGTAAATATTTTACTACCACTGAGATTCATACCCGACCATTCAATCGTGATTTTTCAAAAATGCATGGCACTTCAAAATCCATCCTATGAGTCTTGACCTTTATTCTTCGGAGATTCCTAACTTCCCTTCTTCGAGCAATGATTAGGCTGAGATACCCTTAACACAATTGTCTCATGAGATCGGACTCTAAATTTAGGTCCGGCTCCAATTGTTCAGGGATACCATGATGAAGCACCTAAAATAATATTGGAATAGTTACCTATTGAGTACATTCGTGCCTGGTAACCAAATTCCACGACCCGAGGTTGCAAGGCCCCGAGCATTCGCTGGATTTTCGAAGCCCGAATGTCCCAAAGACCCTAGAATTTATCTTTGGTCCGTAACTAACCAATTTACCCAATTCACCCTTTGTGAAATTGTAGCTCGATACACAAGGCACGTCTTCCCAAAACGGCATATTTGCCAAACTATGCATGTAAAACCCGTTGTTATCGTAACTGTTCTTTGTCGATCGTTTTTCCTCTGCCGAGGCTTAAAACTCCTGACTACTCTTCCTCAGGTATTCCAATTCTTTCCACCTCCAAAGTACAATTTCCGCTTAGGAACACTAGCCCGACGTCTCGGCAATCTAGGTCCTTATCCTTTCCTTTATTTTCCCATAGAATTTTCTTTCGGTGAAAACACAAATACCAAAACAAAAACTCCGAAAACTTATCCAAGATTGTCGAGAAATTTCCGCTGTTCTTAAATTCTTTTCTAAAAACCCTTTTCTGATGAAATTCGTTTTAAAACGTAACGAAAATCATTTTTCCTCAAATTCCTTTATTTTTATTTCTAATAATCCGTTAACCCTTTGAAAATCATTTTTGACACGTGTATTTATTTTTCTCACGTAAAAAGATCATTTTTCCTCATATTACCGTTAGGCAAGCAAAAATCCTTATTTCTTGAAAAGTTATTTATCATCAACCTAAATACATTTTCTTAAAACTAATATTTATTTCCATTTTCCCGTCGTTTTCGAAAAAATTTCAAAAGTGAAATTTTTTCATGGTTATGCACTCCCTGTCACTCGTTAACTTATTCTTTCATTCAAACTCCTTAAAATATTATTATTTTCACCTTAAAATTAAATCCATTAATTTCCCAAAAACATAAAGTTTTCCTTAAACTTTCTTAACATTTTATCCTTAATTTCCAATAAGCACTGACCGATGTCAGGCTTCCAGCCAATCACAAATCCAGCAGAAAATTTCATACAACACAATTTATCACATGCTTACACAACCAATAATAAATTCACACATCGTAATTCATCGCATGCTTTCACAGATAAATCATGCATCACAGAATATTACGCAATAAATTTGAAAACAAACACCACAAACTACAACAATTAATTACAGACACCCCAAACAATTTATACACATAGTTATCGAAGCTTCTCAGGCAAACTCCCCTTATCTTAATGTTTGGATTTTTATTTTGAAAATGATCTGATAGTTCTCAGTTTCCTCCACACCACACAAAACACCAACTACTCAACTAATCCTTCACAAACAAGTAAAGAACAAGTTACAAAATGAAATGAAATCTCCTAAAACCTAAAGGTCTAGGTTCAGCCTTCATTGAAAAAAATGGTCTAGGGATCTCAAAATTTTACATACTCTTAGATCCATGACCTTATAGTAGTATAGAGCTAAGGAAATTTGTCATAAGTTGAAAATGAAGCAAAATCATCTAACTCCTTTTGTGGGCAGGATTCGGCCTATGCTTAAAGAATTAGTAGAGAGGTATAGAAAATTATTAGAACTCAAAAATAATCATCCTTTGATTTTTATACAATTTTATGAACACATACATGAAAGTTGAAGAAAATGGGTTTTGGACATGATTCAATGGAAGAAATGAAATATGAAAGCTTATGATCATAGTTGAAGAGGGATTACCTCTTGAAGATGGAGAAAAGATGAAGAGTTTGATCCAATTTTACAAGAAATCACTTAAGAACCTAGGGTATTCTTTGGTTTTTCTTTAAGTGTTCTTAGTTGAAGTTGAAGAAAATAGAGTGTGTGAGGGGTAAGGGTGGGGGGGTGGGGGGATTGACGTGGGTAGAAGAGAGTGAGGGGGCAAGGATGAGTGAGTCATTAAGGCTAAGTTGTGGTTTCTAATTAATCCTAGGGGCATATTAGTCTTTTCAACTTAATCTAAGATATTTTTGAAAAACAATCATGACAAGTGTGAGTCATTAGTGGTGACTCACCCTGCTCACCACAGCTCTTTGACACTTGTCCAACCCTGGTCCGGTGTCCGATTCAGTCTCCGTAATTCCGATTCCGACTCCGTTATTCTCCCGATTTAGGTTTTCCACAACTAATTTAACTCGAAACTTCGCCCGAACCAAATATAATATTTTATTTTAGAGATAAAATTTTAAAAAGGCCTATATCACTTAAAAAGTGATAAGAAAAATTATTGTTTCATTATCAGGTCAAAATTAGGTTTTCTGACTAGTAAAATCTTACTGTCAGTGAAAATGCAGACCGAGTTTCGTCTGAATTTTCAACCTAAAATTTAACGGTAGGCTTTCGACATGAAGTCGAGTCTAAATATGATTTTGTTTCACCCAAAATCATTTTCTAGGTCTCAGATAAAAATATTAACATATATTTGTTTATCGATACAGAAAACAACAGAAATCGGGGCGTTACATTACTACCCTACTAAAAAAAAATTCGTCCTCGAAATTACGCACCTGGAAAAAGATCAGGATACTGTAATTTCATTTTGTCCTCAGCTTCCCATGTTGCCTCTCCCGTTGTCTCATTTCAAATAACCTTGACTAAGGACATTTGTTTACCCCTGACCTGCTTAATCCTCTTATCCTCGATTCGTAGAGGGGAAGTCTCATAAGACAAGTTTTCTTTTAATTGTACTTCCTCGGGTTCAATTATATGAGATGGATCAGAAATATACTTTCTCAATTGTGAGACATGGAAAACACTATGAATATTTGAAAGAAAAGGTGTTAAAGCAATTTGATAGGCTACTGGACCATTACAGTGAAGAATTTGGTAAGGTCCAATAAATTTTGGAGTGAGTTTTCTGGATTTTAAAACCCTACCTACCCCAGTCGTGGGTATGACTCTCAAAAATACATGTTCACCTTCTTGGAATTCAAGGGGTCGTCTCCTCTGATCAGAGTAACTCTTCTGCCTGCTTTATGCCGTTCTCATCCTTTCACGGATTTGTTTAACATTTTCTGTTGTTTGCTTCACAATTTCTGGTCCTAAAATCATGCTTTCTCCATCTTGGTGCCAACACACAGGTGTTTGACATTTCCTTCCGTATAAGGCCTCATAGGGTGCCATCCCTATACTTGAGTGAAAACTGTTGTTGTGTGTGAATTCAATAAGCGGCAAAAGGTCATCCCAATTTCCTCGATGGTCTAAGACACATGCTCTCAACAAGTTTTCTAACGATTGAATCATCCTCTCGGTTTGTCCATCAGTTTGTGGATGATAAGCTGAACTTAAGCGTAACTTGGTTCCCAACGCTTGGTGTAAACTTCCCCAAAAACGTGAAGTGAACTTTGGGTCTCTATCTGAAACAATACTCGAATGCACTCCAGGGAGTCTAATCACTTCTCTGATGTAAACTTCGGTCAACTTTTCCACAGTGTAGTTGATGTTAACAGATAAGAAGTGTGCTGACTTCGTTAACCTGTCAACGATCAGCCGAATTGAATCAAAACCTTTAGAAGTTCGGGGTAAACTTACCACAAAATCCATCGATATGCTATCCCACTTCCATTTAGGTTCATCCAAAGATGTAAGCATTTCACCTGGCCTTTGATGTTCTACCTTTTGCTTTTTGACAAATCAAACAAGCCACAACATACTCCGCGACTTGTCTTTTCATGCCTGAACACCAAAACTTTTGTTTCACATCTTGGTATATCTTAGTTGATCCCGGATGAATACTCAACTTACTCTTGTGTGATTCCTCCAGAATCATCTTTTTCATCTCAGGATTATCGGGTACACAGGCTCGTCCATTGCACCTTAAGATGTTGTTTTATCCCAAGCTAAACTCAGTGGCTTTTCCTTGTTCCATTAACTTCTTCTTCTCTTGAAGATAGGTATCGGCGACTTGTTGTTCTCTGATCTCTTCCATTAATCCACTAGAGATCTTGATCATTCCCAAACAAATTTTCTTTTGACTTACGTCCATGATTAAGTTGAGATCACGAAACTTTTCAATCAACTCTAATTCCTTCACCATCATAGTTGAGATATGAACGGTTTTTCGGCTTAGTGCATCTGCTACGACATTCGCTTTTCGAGGTTGATATTGTAACATGAAGTCATAATCTTTCAGAAACTCCACCCATCGTCTCTATCTCATATTGAGCTCCTTCTAAGCAAATAGGTATTTTAGACTCTTGTGGTCACTAAATACATCAAACTTGGCTCCATTTAGGTGGTGTCTCCATATCTTTAGTGCAAAAACCACAACAGCTAATTCCAGATCGTGCGTCGGATAATTCCTCTCTTGAGTCTTTAACTATCGTGACGCGTAAGCTACGACTTTCCGATGTTGCATTAATACACAACCTAAACCTTGATATGAAGCATCACAATATACTTCGTAAGGTTAATTCAAGTATTAACACTGGCGAGGTTGTCAAACATTCCTTAATCTTTTGAAAACTCTTCTCGCACTTGTCAGTCCATACAAAAGGTTGATCCTTCCTTGTCAGTTGAGTCAACGGTCCCACTATCTTGGAAAAACCTTCGATAAACCTTTTATAGTAACCGGCTAGACCCACAAAGCTGCGAATCTCCGTTACCGTTTTTGGTCTTTCCCAAGAAAGTACTGCTTCTAATATTGCAGGATCGACAACAATTCTTTCCTTAGTAATCACATGTCCCAAGAATTTCACCTCTCCGGGCCAAAATTTGCACTTAGATAGCTTTGCGTACAACACCTTCTCGCGTAGGATTTGTAGGACTTGTCGCAAATGGTCTTCATGTTCCTCATCATTCTTAGAATAAATGAGAATGTCATCGATGAACACAATGATGAACTTATCACGAAACGGACGAAAAATCCGGTTCATGTAGTCCATGAAGATAGCAGGTGCATTTGTTACTCCAAAAGGCATTACAAGATATTCGTAATGTCCATAGCGAGTTCTGAACGCAGTTTTTGGTATATCTTCCGTCTTTACCCTTATCTGATGATATCCTATTCTAAAATCAATCTTTGAAAACACAACATCTCCTCGTAGTTGATCCATTAGATCGTCTATGCGCGGTAAAGGATATTTATTCTTGACCGTCACTTTATTGAGTTGTCAAAAATCCACGCAGAGTCTCGACTCTTCGTCCTTCTTTCTTACTAACAGAACTGGTGCACCCCACGGGGAAACACTTGGTCGGATAAACTGTTTCGACAAAAGATCTTCTAGTTGAGCTTTCAACTCAGCAAGTTCTGTCGGCGTCATCCGATACGGAGCGATTAAAATCGAACCGGTTCCTGGAATTAGGTCGACGGAGAATTCAATATCTCTGACAGGTGGCAAACCCGAAACATCATTGGGAAACGCATCCGGAAATTCTCTCACTACAAGCATCGTACTCAAGCCGATTTCCCTCTAGACTTCTAAGTTAGATAGAAGCAAATATTCCTGAGCTCCTTCTTTCGAAGAAGTTCTCATTTGCTGGGTAGATAAAAATCCAGAAATCTCACGATCAGGAAAAACTAAGGTCTTATGGGAACAATCTAAAAGGATGTGGTTGGAAGATAACCAATCCATGCCTAGAATCATATCTAATTGAATTAAAGGCAAACATATGAGATTAACAAGAAAATGTCTATCCTGAATAATGATAGGACAACTCAAACATATAGAAGTCACAACAACAGGTTCAGCAGTTGGAGTTGAAACAATCAGCTCATATGACATGGAAGAATCAAGCATTTCTAGATGTCTCACACAATCCATCGCAATAAAAGATTGTGTTGCACCCGAATTGAAAAGTACAGTTAAGAGATTACTAGCTATGTCGCAACTACCTTGTATGAGATCTTCGGAATTTGAAGCCTCAGCACCACTCATGGTGTAAACCCTTCCCTTAGCTGTCGATTTATTGGTCCTAGAATTGTTGGTAGTTGATGCAGACTTCTGAGTTTGACAGCCTTTGGTCATGTGCCCTATCTTGCCGCATTTAAAGCACTGTACTCCTTGGAGTCGATAATTATCAGTAAAATAAGTGTCGCTTCCACACTTGAAGCACTTTCGAAACTGGCCTTGGTTTTGGTTCCTTTGACCTCCACTACTGTATGCATAAGTGACTGGACGGTAAGATTGTTGATTCTGGTTCTGATTCTGATTATTTCCGGGTGGTCAGAAATAAGGCTTCCCCTGAGCTTGTTTTCCTCTCTGGTTCTGGTACTGATTCCGGTACCGATTCATGGATCGAGATGGCCCTCCAACATTCCCTCTGCTATCTCTCCCATTTTTCATCTGTTCTGCCTTCCTGCATTTCTCGATCAGAGCTTGAAAATTTTTGATTTCCAGTGGCAACACTGACTCCTTGATTTCAAACCTTAATCCTCCTTCAAACTTCTCACATTTCCATCCTTCGTCCAGTTGAGCTTGGAAGAAACTGAAATACTTGGCGAGCGATTCAACTTCGCCACGTATTCTCCAACAGTCATTTCTCTCTACTGCAAATGCATAAATTATTGCTCCTTCTCGATTCTAGCGCTTTGAGGGAAATACCTGTCCAGGAATGCATTACGAAATGTATTCCAAGTAATTTTCTGTTGATCCGCTTCCATCAATTGTCTGGTGCCCCTCCACTAATACTCAGCATCACCCACGAGCAGGAACATAGCATACTGAACTTTGACTCCTTTTGGGCTGTGAATCAGTTCAAAGATCTTCTCTAGTTCTTGTATCCAAAGGTCAACCTTCTCAAGATTAGCATCACCATGAAATTGTGACGGGTTCTGACGCCGAAAAGTAGTCAACTCGTTTCCCTCTGTAGCTTGCTCAGCTCTGAGTTAATCTTGTTGATTTTGGGCAGCCATAGTTGCCGTCTGTAACGCGATAGCAGCCGCAACATTTTCCATTGCCTGTGCTGCATATTTGACGCGCTGTCGCGCACGCGTCAAAAGATGAGCGGTTAGTAAAAATATAGTTTAGTGTGCGACAACTCGGGTATCGTATCACAAGGACTCTTGTAGTGCTATTATCGCAGAAAATCAGTTTTCTTGGGGGGGTGTTTGGTTTGAAATTGATTGGAAAACAGAATGAAAACAGAGCATAAAAACAGATCAAATTACGTGATTATCAAATAAGACTAAGACGATCAATCTGCTGTTTCGTTTCCCACTATCATCGGTTCATGTAATTCCATGCCCTAAGCGGATTCTAATCCCTTTTCGATTGTAGCATCGATTAACAAGCGAAACCGACGCTACGGGACATATATTCCTAATTCCGAATTAAGCAAACGGATGAAGCCCTTCGTGAATTAAGCAAACACGAATTGATCGCACGTGAATTAAGCAAACGCGATTGAGTTTAGGAACATAAAATCATCGAAAATAAATCAACACTAATTCGGTACAAACTGAATTAAGCAAACAGAGAATAACGAATAGCATTGAAAGAGAGAAGAAAATTAAATCGGGAATTACAAGACCTCAAGTGTTGGTGGAAGCCGATTACAGCAGATCAACCTAGGGAGATTAGTTCTCCATCAAAAATACAAAACAACCAGAGAAATTCGAAAACAAGGATTAGCAAAAAGATCCTTCTGTTCTGCCCTAAACAGCTATTTATAACTTTCAGAAACTGCGCATTCTCGCGAGGCGAGTGTCCTCTCGCGAGGCGAATATTAAAATGGCGCCAGCTTGAATTTGTATTCTCGTGAGGCGAGTGGAATTCTCGCGAGGCGAGTCTTCAAAATCTGGGTTGTCACAGCCGTGATGCCTATCACGGCCAGGCCGTGATTACTTCTGACTTTGGGTGCTTATCTGTCATGGCCGTGATCTTCATCACGGCCAGGCCGTGATGGTCTCTGTCTTCCAGGGGTTTCTCTTCACGCCCGTGATGGGTATTACGGGATGACCGTGATGCTTGCTGACTTCCAGGCTCGCGAGGCGAGCTATATCTCGCGGGGCGAGGCAGAGAACATGACTTTTCTGGCACAGGCTGGTCCTCACTCTCGCGGGGCGAGTATATGCTCGCGGGGCGAGTGTTTCCAGATTGAAATTTCCATTGTTTCCTTCATTCCTTGGACTCTAAGTCAACCTGAAAACATGAAATAGCCATAAGTGCTTTATTTGACTCAAAAACTGGCTAAATAACCCTAAAACTACTTAAGGGACTCAAAACCTTGCTTGAGGACAATCAAGCCTAATTTGGGTGAAAACGAGATATAATTGGCACAAAACCACGGTCATACTAGTCATAAAACTAGATGAGCCAGAGGCTTATCAAAATACCCCAAACTTGAACTTTGCTTGTCCTCAAGCAAACTAAAACTCAAAACGACTCAAGACTTGGCAAGCTAAAAGGATTTCAACCAATTCCGCACAAATTTCAAGAAATTCATCAAAACAATTTTCCTTCAATGTTCCCCCCTTTTCAACAATGTAATCCCCACAATAATTTATTCTGAACATCTGAGAATTTCATCATTCAAACAATCATTAATCTAAACAGGGGATCTAAGTTACACACAAGAGGGAGATCACCAAATTCAAACAATCGCCTTCCTCACAAAGGGGTTTAGTGTTCACTCAATCTCTCAGTTTGTCTAGGCTAACAACATTTCACTCAGTTTCACTTTTAAGAGCACTTCCCATGAATTTGATTTTCATCTCAAAATGGTTCCCACGGAAAACATGCATGCAACATCAAAAGGTCTTTCAAGGTTGTAATGGGGCCTGGCTAAGGGAAGGATATACAAAGGTACTGGGCTGAAATCCCTAGGAATTAAGAGAGCATGAAGTTGTTTACACATTGAATTTCCTACTCAAGTTCCTATTCTTATTCTTCTTTTTGCCTTGGGTGGCTACAGCCCTTTTCTTCTAATACCCTTCTTGACATTTTGCATTTTTTTTTTTGAAAGATTTATTTTTGCCCTTTGGCTCCAACTTTTATTTTTTTATTTTTTCAATCCCCAACAACACATCATATTCCTGTAGCCTCCCCAAACTTAGTTTCTTGCAACCATTCTCTTGCTAAGCTTCCATGCTCTCCTAATCCTAAGATCGAGTTAACATGGTTTTTCCAGATTCAGGCTCATAACATAAGGTCATCATGAAACAATAGGCTAATTAGGCTCAAAGGGGCTAACTAGGGAATATGCATTAGGGACTGGTTCAATTTAGGCCAGGTAGTTAATTCACAAGAAAATTGCCTAAATCATTTGATGCAAACACATAGACATGCAAACCATGAAGAGATTCAAGCAAATTCGGGAAAGTGCAACTTGAAAGTGATTCACACAATCAAAAACATGTTGGAGGCTCAAATCCTCACCTGGACATTCATGCAAATTGTTTGACCAAGATTCTATCCCTAGTGTGTGCACCCTATCACCCCAAACTTATCATAACTCATGCCATCACAACAAAATCTCAAAGATCAGTTTTCAATTACATGGGGATCAATTTCCAAATTTCAAAAACCTAGGGGGAATCATCAACATAAATCATGCCATCAATCTTTGCTAAATCAACAGAACCTACCAAGCTTGCCGACACAAGACTCACACACATGCTCTTGAGCTTCTCAAATTATTCAAGAGTGAAAAGAAAACACAACAAAACACAAAACACAACAAAACAAATGGTTCCCTCCCCCACACTTAAAACATACATTGTCCCCAATGAACAACACAAATATCAAAACAGAGTGAGGGAAAGGGAAAGGGTGCTCCCTGATAAGGTTGCAGTATAGGTGGGCTCCCCCAAAGAGAGATCCTCAACAGTAGCATCCACAGGTCCCGAGCTCTCATGAAATAGCTTCAGCCGCTGCCCGTTAACCTTGAATGCCTTGTTGCTACCGGCACCTTTAATCTCTACTGCACCATGAGGAAAAACATTAGTAACAACAAATGGTCCAATCCACCTGGACCGAAGTTTCCCAGCCATCAATTTCAGGCGGGAGTTAAACAGTAAAACCCGCTGACCCACAGAGAATTCCTTCCTAGCAATCATCCTATCATGAAAGTGCTTGGTTTTCTCCTTATAAATCCGAGAGTCTCATAGGCTTCTAGCCTAAGCTCTTCAAGCTGCTGTAACTGGAGTTTCCTTTCAATACCAGACTTTTGCATTTCCAGATTACAGCACTTGACCGCCCAATAAGCACGGTGCTCAACTTCCACAGGGAGATGGCATGCCTTGCCGAATACAAGCCTAAAGGGGGACATCCCTATCGGCGTCTTGAAAGCGGTCCTCTGAGCCCAAAGTGCGTCCTCTAGACGGCGGCTCCAGTCCTTCCTATTCGGCTGCACAACTTTCTCTAGGATTTGTTTGATCTCCCTGTTGGAGATCTCAGCCTGGCCATTGGTCTGGGGATGGTAAGCAGTGGAGACTCTGTGCACAACCCCATACTTCCGGAGTAGAGCCTCCATGGTGCGGTTGCAGAAATGAGTGCCCTGGTCACTGATGATGGCACGAGGTATGCCGAACCCGCAAAAATATTGGACCTAACAAAATTTGCAACAACTTTAGAATCGTTAGTCCTAGTGGGAATAGCTTCCACCCACTTTGAAACATAGTCAACAGCCAAGAGAATGTAAAGAAAGCCAAAAGATGCAGGGAAAGGACCCATAAAGTCGATCCCCCACACATCAAACACCTCACAGAAGAGCATGGGTTGCTTTGTGGCATTTCACTCTTGCGAGTGATGGTCATGACTCGCTGTCTCGACACTCCTTACAAGTCCGATACACCTCATAAGCATCTCTAAAGATGGTGGGCCAATAAAAACCAGAATCTAGGACCTTTCTCGCAGTCCTCTCTAGGCCCAAAGTGTCCCCCTCCTTGAGAGGCATGAGAAAAGTGCAAAATAGACTCAATCTCATAGTCGGGGACACATCTCCTAATCACCTGATCACTACAAAACTTCCAAAGAAATGGATCGTCCCAAACATAATACTTGGCGTCACTCTTTAGTTTGTGGATTTGTGACCTGGTTGCTCTGCGCCGGAAAGACGCCAAAGAACTAGGTAATTCACAAGGTCGGCAAACCAAGGGGTAACGCCATGCAATCGTAAAAAGCCGCTCATCAGAAAGTCATCCTGAATGGGGGAAGGGTCCTCATCCCTCTCTATCCTACTCAAGTGATCAGCCACTAAATTTTTAGCTCCACTCTTGTCCTTTATCTCTACATTAAACTCTTGGAGCAACAACATCCACCGAATCAACCTCGGCTTTGCTTCAGGCTTCTTCAACAAGTATTTCATAGCTGCATGGTCAGTGAAAACAATAACCTTGGAACCTAGCAAATATGATCTAAACTTATCGAGAGCAAAAACAACAGCTAGAAGTTCCTTTTCAGTGGTGGTGTAATTACATTGTGCAGCATCTAAAGTCCTAGAAGCATAGTAAATGACATGTGCAGACTTGCCTACCCTTTGTGCCAGGACCGCCCCCACAGCATAGTTAGAAGCATCACACATGAGCTCAAAAGGGAGGGTCCAGTCAGGGGGCTGGATGATGGGGGTGGAGGTCAATGCCTTTTTCAAGAAGTCAAATGCCTTCTTGCAGTTATCATCAAAGCTGAATATGGCATCATTCTTCAGCAAGTTCGACAGAGGGAGAGCTATCTTGCTAAAGTCTTTAATAAAGCGCCTGTAGAAACCTGCATGACCAAGAAAAGAACGAATCTCGCGAACGCAAGATGGGTAAGGCAATGTAGAAATCACATCAATTTTAGCAGGATCTACTGAGATACCCTCTTTAGAAATAACATGCCCCGAAACAATCCCCTGTTCAACCATAAAATGACACTTTTCATAGTTCAACACAAGGTCAGTTTCAATGCATCTTTCTAAAACCAAATTCAGACTATGCAAGCATGCATCAAATGAGGAGCCATATACCGTGAAATCATCCATGAACACTTCCATGCAATTTTCAATAAACTCAGTAAAAATGCTAATCATGCATCTCTGGAAAGTGCCAGGAGCATTGCAAAAGCCAAATGGCATCCTCCTATAGGCAAACGTGCCGAAGGGGCACGTGAAAGTGGTCTTTTCCTGATCCTCCGGTGCAATGTGGATCTGGAAGTATCCGGAAAAGCCATCAAGAAAACAGTAGTGGGATTTCTTCGCCAGCCGCTCGAGCATCCGATCGATGAACGGCAAAGGAAAGTGATCCTTTCGAGTGGCCTGGTTCAACCTCCTATAGTCAATACGGACCCTCCAACTATTCTCGACTCTAGTGGGGACAAGCTCATTGTTCTCATTTCTTACCACCGTGAGGCCAGATTTCTTGGGCACAACTTGCACCGGGCTCACCCAAGTACTATCGTGAGATGGGGTATATGATACCCGCATGCAGGAGTTTTGTTACCTCCTTCTTTACAACATCCAGAATCAATGGATTTAGCCGCCTCTGCGGTTGCCTAACTGGTTTAGCCCCATCCTCCAATAGAATCCTATGCATACATCTAGAGGGGCTAATTCCTGGAATGTCAGCCAAGGTCCATCCAATTGCCCTCTTGTGCTTCTTCAAAACCTCCAAGAGTTTAGCTTCCTGGTCAGAGTCAAGGTTGGAGGAAATGATAACTGGGAGTTTTTCATTCCTCTCCAAGTAAGCATACTTCAGATTGCCAGGAAGTGGCTTAAGCTCCAAGGAGGGTGGCTGCTCCACAGATGGTATGTTTGGGGCAGCCGGGCTGTCAAGAATTCCAGCCGAACATACAGCTTCACTTACACTATCACCCTGCAAAGTATAATCAATCTCAGCACAAACAACACAAGGGTTAGTGTTAGTACAGTCAGTACATGAATAAACATCATTAAAATCAGAAATGGATGGAAAATCAGCAACCAAGTCATCATAGGTGTCATCAACAATTTCGGAGAGCAACTCTATTTGGAAAACAGAGTGCTCTTCCAATGGATGCTTCATAGCATCAAAAATGTTGAACCTTGCAATAATGTCACCGAACTCCATGGACATGGTTCCATCATCAACATCTATCTTCGTCTTTGCCGTCTTCATGAACGGCCTGCCCAGGATGATTGGTGATCTGCTTGAATTGGTTTCCCCTGCCATGTCCAGGATGTAAAAGTCGGCAGGGAAAATCAAATCATCAACTCGTACCAACACATCTTCTACCACTCCCATGGGGCGAGCATTGGTCCTGTTGGCCAACTGAATGGTAAGTCCTGTATGTTGCAAAGGGCCCAGATCAAGGTTGTTGAAAACAGAGGTGGGCATGACATTTATGGAGGCTCCCAAATCCAACATGCAATTGTCGAATTTGCTGTCCCCAATGGTGCATGGAATAGCGAAAGTGCCCGGATCCTTGCACTTCTGTGGCAGTGCCTGAGTGAGGGCTGAAACTGTAACCTTCTCAGGGGCAAGTTTGGGTTGAATGAGGGCTGAAACATTTCGCCCTAAGTTGACTCTCTCATTACCCTTCAACCTCCGCTTGTGGATACACAAATCCTTCAGAAACTTTGCATACCTTGGAACTTGCTTAATCACATCTAGGAGTGGAATGTTTACCGCCACCTTTCTGAACACATCTAAGATCTCCCTCTCCTTGTCTTCCCCATCAACCTTCTTATTTTTCTGTACTCTTTGTGGGAAGGGAATCGGTGGCACATACACTCTCTCAATTTCAACCACAACAGAGGGCTCAGGAGTTGCCTCAACAGTTTCTTCATCTTTCTCAGGGGCTCCCTCTACTACTTTCCCGGATCTCAAAGAAATGGCACTCACATTGGGATTGGGGGCATTGGGATTCACCACTGTCTGTGCAGGTAGTTGGTTCGATCCCTGAGCTTGCTGTAAGTTGTTTATGGATGTGGCAAGCTGTCCAATCTGTGTCCTCAAATCTTGAATGCTAGCATCTGTTCGCTGCTGAGACTGTCCAACTTGATGCTGAAACTGGAGATTTTGTGCAGCCATTTGCTTGACCAAGTCTTCTAATGAAGGTCCGGAAGGTGCAGAAGTGGTCACTTGAGGAGGATTCGGTGGTGGTGCCACCGGTTGTTGTTGGGATGAGTTCCCATACCGCAGATTAGGGTGATTCCTCCAGTTGGGATGGTACCTATTTGTGGAGAGGTCAGGAGTGCCGTACCGGTTCTGATTATTGCCTTGATTGTAGAGATTAGCTGTATAAGCTTGAGGCATATCAGTGACTGACCCATCCTTCAAAATAGGGCACGTGTCGGTCAGATGCTCAGGAGAACGACACATGCCACACAACCTTGCCGGCTGAACCTTATCCATTGCCAGTTGCTTCACCAAACAAGTGAGCTCATCAATTCTGGTTTCGAGTGCCTTGTTGGAAGATGAACCTTGGATCTCATTTACACCCCTTGTCTCGACAGAGTTGCTCCTGGTTGTGAACTGTTGGGAGTTTAATGACATATTCTCAATCAATTGCTTGGCAGCAGCTGGAGTTTTATCGACGAGCACTCCTCCACTAGCGGCATCCAAAATATTTCTATCCATTGGGAGCAATCCCTCATAAAAATACTGAATAAGGAGCTGCTCAGAAATCTGGTGTTGAGGGCAGCTAGATACCAACTTCTTGAACCTCTCCCAGTACTCAGCCAATGACTCATTGCTTTGTCTGATGCCACATGTCTCCTTTCTGATGGAAGCAGCTCTGGAGGCAGGGAAGTATCTTTCTAGGAAAACCTTCTTCAGATCATTCCAAGTTGTAACAGAATTTGGCTCCAAATAATATAGCCAATCCTTTGCAGCGCCTTCAAGGGAGAATGGGAAGGCTCGCAATTTGATATGGTCTTCAGTAATGCCTTTCGGCCTCAAGGGTGTAGAGCAGACAACCTGGAATTCCTTCAAATGCTTATGTGGATCCTCACCTGCAAGACCACTAAATCTTGGCAACAAGTGTATTAAACCATATTTAAGTTCAAAAGGAGCAACCACACCAGCATACTCAATACACAACCCATTGTAGTTAACATCAGGGGCAGCAAGCTGCCTCAATGTCCTTTGGTCACCCCTGTTATCAAAAACAGGTTCGAAATCAGAATTACCACTAGTGCTAGCCCGAATCGCCCTACGGCGTGTGTGCAGTGTTCTTTCAATTTCAGGATCAAAATCACACAAGTCAGGACAAGTAGACCTTGTAGCCAGTCTAATTCAAAACAAAAACGAAAAAGAAAGCGAGAACAACAAACAAGAGTCCCCGGCAACGGCGCCAATTTGACGTGCTGTCGCGCACGCGTCAAAAGATGAGCGGTTAGTAAAAATATAGTTTAGTGTGCGACAACTCGGGTATCGTATCACAAGGACTCTTGTAGTGCTATTATCGCAGAAAATCAGTTTTCTTGGGGGGGGGGGGTGTTTGGTTTGAAATTGATTGGAAAACAGAATGAAATCAGAGCATAAAAACAAAGCAAATTACGTGATTATCAAATAAGACTAAGACGATCAATCTGCTGTTTCGTTTCCCACTATCATCGGTTCATGTAATTCCATGCCCTAAGCGGATTCTAATCCCTTTTCGATTGTAGCATCGATTAACAAGCGAAACCGACGCTACGGGACATATATTCCTAATTCCGAATTAAGCAAACGGATGAAGCCCTTCGTGAATTAAGAAAACACGAATTGAACGCACGCGAATTAAGCAAACGCGATTGAGTTTAGGAACATAAAATCATCGAAAATAAATCAACACTAATTCGGTACAAACTGAATTAAGCAAACAGAATAACGAATAGCATTGAAAGAGAGAAGAAAATTAAATCGGGAATTACAAGACCTCAAGTGTTGGTGGAAGCCGATTACAGCAGATCAACCTAGGGAGATTAGTTCTCCATCAAAAACGCAAAACAACCAGAGAAATTCGAAAACAAGGATTAGCAAAAAGATCCTTCTGTTCTGCCCTAAACAGCTATTTATAACTTTCAGAAACTGCGCATTCTCGCGAGGCGAGTGTCCTCTCGCGAGGCGAATATTAAAATGGCGCCAGCTTGAATTTGTATTCTCGCGAGGCGAGTGGAATTCTCGCGAGGCGAGTCTTCAAAATCTGGGTTGTCACAGCCGTGATGCCTATCACGGCCAAGCCGTGATGCCTATCACGGCCAGGCCGTGATTACTTCTGACTTTGGGTGCTTATCTGTCATGGCCGTGATCTTCATCACGGCCAGGCCGTGATGGTCTCTGTCTTCCAGGGGTTTCTCTTCACGCCCGTGATGGGTATTACGGGATGACCGTGATGCTTGCTGACTTCCAGGCTCGCGAGGCGAGCTATATCTCGCGGGGCGAGGCAGAGAACATGACTTTTCTGGCACAGGCTGGTCCTCACTCTCGCGGGGCGAGTATATGCTCGCGGGGCGAGTGTTTCCAGATTGCAATTTCCATTGTTTCCTTCATTCCTTGGACTCTAAGTCAACCTGAAAACATGAAATAGCCATAAGTGCTTTATTTGACTCAAAAACTGGCTAAATAACCCTAAAACTACTTAAGGGACTCAAAACCTTGCTTGAGGACAATCAAGCCTAATTTGGGTGAAAACGAGATATAATTGGCACAAAACCACGGTCATACTAGTCATAAAACTAGATGAGCCAGAGGCTATCAATAGTCCATCCCACAACCTCCTTCAGAATTCTCTCTTAGATTACCACGGCCGCCAACATGACCTCCTCTACGGCTTCTTCCATGGTCGCGTCCACATCCACGTCCAGCCTATGGTTCAACAACTAGTTCCATAACTGACCTACAAGCCACAATCAGTTAAACCAAAACCAGAAACTGAAACGTAAACTTACACGTTATCACACATTACTTCTAAGAAGTAATTAAAATAAGTCTAAGTCAGAGATCACACAACATAGACATAACAGACCTATTTCCCAAGGATTCCCGAAAGACTCGACCAGCTCTGATACCACTAATGTAACACCCCATTGGCGCTACATAATGAAACAAAAGGACTGAAAATAAATGCGCTGATTGATTTCGGAAAATATTATTTTTTCTATTTCTTAACTTTCTTGAAGTTAGTTGTTATAAAATTTTTTTCTTTTCCTCGGTCGATACAAAACAAACATCGATAACTAATAACCATATACATACGTATATATATGCATCATTACTATTTTACATATGGACCTTTATATTAACAGGTCATTTATCAAAGTCATAACATAAGGAAACACACATAAACTAAACCTATATAGCAGCAGTAGTCCGGAACCACGACATCAAAATGATGGTTTTCAGTAGCCAAGATATACAAACTGTGACCATACCACTCTTCCCAAAAAACATAAACCCAAAATAAGTCCTACTGCTGGTCGCACCTAATGAAAGCCATTGGGAAGACCTCCATAGTACTCCCCGGCTGCAGGAGTATCCGGTAAGGATACATCCGCCTCTGCCTCAACCTCTGGAACAACGCTGTCAGCCTGAGGAAGATACTTGAGTACCTCCTCCTCATCCTCCATGGGGTCCTCCTCCATCTCCTCGTCCTCCTCCGGAACAATGACGATCGGTGCTGGAGGTGACGATGGCGCTGCCGCATGAAGTGGCCGATCAAATGGTGGTTGATGCACCAGATTTCCCTTATTCACCAAATTCCTAAACAAAAGCCACATCGGGGGAAGTGGTACCTCGACTAAAAGCTGTGAGTACGGGTTTGTGGTTCCGTCACTAATGTACCCGTAGTGGTACATACTGGCCCGGTGTACGTAGTGCTGCGGGCGCCCAGGTTAATTGGCCACATGCTTCCATCACCAGCTTCATCAAAGTTAAGGGAACGTATCCTCAAGTACGTTATCGGACTCGTGTGGTTCATTTGTACTTGAGGTTACAAGGCCCATAGCATTCACTGGATTTTCTATGCCCGAATGTCCCAAAGACCCAAAGACCCTAGAATTTATCTTTTGTCCCTAACTAACCAATTTACCCAATTCACCCTTTGTGAAATTGTAACTCGATACACAAGGCACGTCTGCCCATAATGGCATATTTGCTAGACTATGCATGTAAAACCCGTTGTTATCGTAACTGTTCTTTGTCGTTCGTTTTTCCTCTGTCGAGGTTTAAAGCTCCTGATTGCCCTTCCTCAGGTATTCCAATTCTTTCCACCTCCAAAGTACAATTTCCTCTTAGGAACACTATCCCGACGTCTCAGCAATCTAGGTCCTTATCCTTTCCTTTATTTTCCCAAAGAATTTTCATTCGGTGAAAACTCAAATACCAAAACAAAAACTCCGATAACTTATCCAAGTTTGTCGGAAAATTTTCGCTGTTCTTAAATTCTTTTCTAAAAACCCTTTTCTAATGAAATTCGTTTTAAAACGTAACGAAAATCATTTTTCCTCAAATTCCTTTATTTTTATGTCTAAAAATCTGTTAACCCTTTGAAAATCATTTGTGACACATGTATTTATTTTTCTCACGTAAAAAGTTCATTTTTCCTCATACTGCAGTTAGGCAAGCAAAAATCCTTATTTCTTGAAAAGTTATTTATCATCAACCTTAAAACAAATTTTAAAATACATTTTCTTAAAATTAATATTAATTTCCATTTTCCCATCGTTTTCGAAAATATTGCAAAAGTGAACTTTTTTCACAGTTACGCACTCGCTGTCACTCGTTAACTTACTCTTTCATTAAAACTCCTTAAAATATTATTATTTTCACCTTAAAATTAAATCCATTAATTTCCAATAAGCACTGATCGATGTCAGGCTTCTAGCCAATCACAAAACCAACAGAAAATTTCATACAACACAACTTATCACATGTTTTCACAACCAACGATAAATTCACACATCGCAATTCATCGCATGCTTTCACAGATAAATCATGCATCACAGAATATTATGCAATAAATTGGAAAACAAACACCACAAACTACAACAATTAATTACAGACACACCAAACAATTTATACACATAGTTATCGAAGCTCCTCAGGCAAACTCCCCTTACCTTAACGTTTGGATTTTTCTTCTGAAAATGATCTGGTAGTTCTCAGATTCCTCCACACCACACAAAACACCAACTACTCAACCAATCCTTCACAAACAAGTAAAGAACAAGTAACAAAATGAAATGAAATATCCTAAAACCTAAAGGTCTAGGTTCGACCTTCATTGAAAAAAATGGGCTAGGGATCTTAAAATTTTACATACTCTTAGATCCATGACCTTAGAGTAGTATAGAGCTAAGGAAAATGTCATAAGGTGAAAATGAAGCAAAATCATCTAACCCATTTTGTGGGTAGGATTCGGCCTATGCTTAAAAAAATGGCTAGGGGTTTCAAAATTTTACATACTCTTGGATCCATGATCATAGAGTAGTAGAGAGGTATAGAAAATTATTAGAACTCAAAAATAATAATCCTATGATTTTTCTACAATTTTATGAACACATACATGAAAGTTGAAGAAAATGGGTTTTGGACATAATTCAATGGAAGAAATGAAATATGAAAGCTTATGATCATAGTTGAAGAGGGATTGCCTCTTGAAGATGGGGAAAATATGAAGAGTTTGATCCAATTTGCCAAGAAATCACTTAAGAACCTAGTGTTTTCATTGGTTTTTCTTTAAGTGTTCTTAGTTGAAGTTGAAGAAAATAGAGAGTGTGTGTGTGGTGGTGGGGGGGTGGGGGGTGGGGGGAGGGGGGAGGGGGGGCTGCCGCGAGTAGAAGAGAGTGGGGGGCCAAGGATGAGCGAGTCATTAAGGCGAAGTTGTGGTTTCTAATTAATCCTAGGGGCATATTAGTCTTTTTCACTTAAAATATCTAAGATATTTTTGAAAAACAATCATGACAAGTGCGAGTCATTAGTGGTGACTCACCCTGCTCACCACAACCCTGACACTTGTCCAACCCTGGTCCGGTGTCCGGTTCAGTCTCCGTAGTTTCGATTCCGACTCTGTTATTCTCCCCATTTAGGTTTTCCGCAACTAATTTAACTCGAAACCTCGCCCGAACCAAATATAATATTTTATTTTAGAGCGAAATTTTAAAAAGGCCTATATCACGTAAAAAGTGATAAGAAAAATTATTGTTTTGTTATCAGGTCAAAATTAGGTTTTCGGACTAGTAAAATCTTACTGTCAGTGAAAACGTAGACCGGGTTTCGTCTGAATTTTCAACCAAAAATTTAACCGTAGGCTTTCGCCATGAAGTCGAGTCTAAATATGATTTTGTTTCAACTAAAATCATTTACTAGGTCTCGGATAAAAATATTAACAGATATTTGTTTATCGATACAGAAAACAGCAGAAATCGGGGCGTTACACTGAATATGTTCTTGGGCTAAGATAGATTTATTTACCTTTCTTTTCCCTTTCATCTTCTTGATACTTCTTCAAAGCATTTTCTGCTTCTTCTCAGGTTGGATATGACTGATGAATAACTTTTGATATTTTCTGACAATGAGGAGTTATTCATCATATATGCCAGTAAATGGCCCGGTGAATATGACATACCATTTGTTGGTTTCTTTTTTAGCTTCTTCCTTAACTTTCTTTGGAATTACTTCTTCTGAGAGGCATTCCGCTTCATATGCGGTTCCATTCTTCTTTTTCCTCTCTTTATTTCATTATAATTTTCTACATAAAATGCTGGTGTTGAATGCTTGCTTTTTGATGGTTTAATTAATACTTTTTTCACACATTTGTTTAATATCGTCCGCAAATTCATCTCTATCCTGCTTTCTGTAAATCATAGGTTTACATTTTACTTCTTTTGTTGGGTCTTTTAGTTTTAATTCTACTAGGTGAGTACACTTATTATTGATTTTTGGATCTAAAGGATTTTCACTACATACTTTGTCTAAAAGTTCTTCTATATAAGCCGTAATTCTTCTATTTGGTTCTAGATTTATTAATACATGATGAATTTTTCTACATACTTCTTTAATTATCTCACCACGGTTTAGCTTTCCAAGCTCTGATTTTTTAGAGTAAATACATTCAAAAAAATTAATAATTGGGATATTTATGATTTTTCTTAACTGTTTTTGATAAATGTATGGTATTTTTAATGAAATATAGTCTAAATATTGACAAAATGGTGCATCTAATCGTAAGAAATTATTTCCTATAATCATATCTAGACCTGTATCTTCTTGGTATGTTGTTGGTGTTATAAACAACATTGGATCTTCAAGCTGCGTGTTAATTTCATTTATTTAAACTAACCCGGTCAATCCCCCTCAAGTTCAAAAAGTAATCGGTCAAGTGACTAAAAAATTTAAGGGTAAAGACATTGATCCCTGACAAAAAGTGCGGAGGCCATTTTAGTCCCTGACAAAAATAAAACTACGTCGTTAGTCCCTGACAATTACTAACGCGGGACACGTTAGTCCCTACGTTGACTTTCGTTAGCCAGCGTCCGTTAGTTGGGTGACATGGCCGTTAAATCGTCCTGGCTGGCACCGTTATCTCTGCCCATTTAAAGTGACACTAATTAGTTCCTAACAATTAGTATTGTGGGTCAATTTAGTCCCTATGTGACTGATATCAACCTATGTTACAGCAGGTGGTTCTTGTGCTGCTTCTATGAGCTGCACTCCTTGTGCTACTTCTGTGCTCTACTTCTATGCACTGCACTCCATTGTTCTCTTTCTTCAACTTTTGAAGCCTCTTCTTTTGAGTTGGTGGCATATTCAATTTCACAGAACAACCCTAACAATCACTTCCTCCTTTTTGCTATTTTCATTTCTAAATCAGGGTTGTTCTGTTCTTCCCCATTTTGTTTTTTGCTTGTTTGTGTTTCATCTTTAATTTTGGATTTAGGGTTATGAATAGAGTGTAGGATTGGTTTTTATAAGGTTAATTGTGGGATGAATATGGGTGTGGGGGACCATATTTAAGTGGAAGAAGAACGATAAGCTGAGAGCGCGAGCAGTTTGCAAGGTTGAAGACTGCAGCTGGCTTGCATACTGTGCTTGGAACACCATGAGCAAGAGTTTTCAGTTGAAGACATGTGTAGGAGAACACCTGCTGCAGGGTGTTTAAAAACAAGGCTGCCACTAGGGATTGGGTTGTAAAGAAGTTAGAGCAGAAACTTTTGATTCAACCTGACCTTAAAAGGAAGCAAGCCTTTGACATGTTTAAAGAAGGATTGGGTTGCAAAGAAGTTGCTGCATGTTTGATTCTGCACTTTCCTGACTTTGCTACATTTGGTTTGATTCTGGAAAATATACAGGACTATTTTGTCCCCCGATAGTGATTGTTTGGGACTAATTTGTCCATTAGTAGTAATTGTTAGGTACTACTTTGTCCATTAGTACTAATTTGTCTATTGTCATATATGCTGTATGCAGGGACTGGTACCTGCATTGAAAGAAGTGATGCCAGGTGCACACCACAGGAACTGTGTCCTGCACATTTGGAAGAATTTTATCAAAAATTTCAAGGATAGCGAGCTAAGGGGGTATACATGGGATTGTGCTAAATGCACAACTGAGCCTGAGTTTAAAGCAGCAATGCTGAGGTTAAAGTCTAAGAATGAGAGGGCTTGGAGTTACCTAAACAACGTTGAGCCAGCTGCATGGGTAAAGGCCTATTTTAGTCATTGGCCTAAGTTGGATAACATTACCAACATGTGTGAATCATGGAATGCCAAGATTGTCAGATATAGGGAGAAGCCCATATTGACTATGTTAGAAGAACTGAGGTGTTATCTGATGAGGAGGACAACGAAACACATAAGGCAACTAAGTTCTGTGAAAGGGAATATGCCACCAACTGAAAAGAAGAGGCTTGAAAAGTTGAAGAAAGAGAGCAATGGAATGCAGAGCACAGAAGCAGTACAAGAACCACCTACTGTAACACATGTTGATATCAATCACATAGGGATTAAATTGGTCCACGATACTAATTGTTAGGGACTAATTAGTCTCACTTTAAATAGGCAGAGATAACGGGGCCAGCTAGGACAATTTAACAGCCACGACACCCAACTAACGGACGATTTAATGGCCACGTCACCCAACTAACGGACGCTGACTAATAGAAGTCAACGTAGGGACTAACGTGTCCCACATTAGTAATTATCAGTGACTAACGACATAGTTTTTTTTTGTCAATGATTAAAATGGTCTCCGCACTTTTTATCAGAGACCAAAATGGGCCTTTACCCAAAATTTAAATGTTTAACTTCGTGGCCGAGATTAATTCAACTCTCTATGCTAGGCCATGTCCTTTTTTGGAGACGGGCTTCAATTACGTGATGAAGATATATCTGTGTACAAAGAGGATTTTGTGCATAACAATTGTGAGGATACAAGTACTAAATAATTTAGTTAAGTTACACAAAAAGGTTGTGACTTTTGAGATACTAATTTCAAAGGAATATTAAGTTCAGACCCCAACTTTCATTTTGAACGAATATATCATTACTATAAATTCATATCTCTCTTCTTTATTTTAGGGATTACTTTAAATACTATGATGCTTTAAATACACCTTATGTTTTCAATCTCTATTAAATCGGCTATATCTCCAAATGATATAACTGGTGCGCAAATCCTTCAATATTTATTTTCTAAACAATCGAACTTTAAATTGTTCAATCAGCATCCTGATATTCCAAAAGTAAGGCCTTTGAAGTTATTGTACTGCTAACTCCACCTTGGGCCTTGATCTTGGGCTTCTTATCTCTGCGTGTTTTATACTCTTCCATAGAAAACCAGGATGCTCATCTCGGGTCTCGTTTCTCGAGCCCAACGTAGATCAGCTGCCTTTATCTCTTCGTATTATGTCAAACCTATTTCTAACCGTTGTAGTCCTTTGACCTATTCCCCTTGTCTACATAAACCCTTGTTGCCGTTTTTATCTTTTTCATCCTTCATTACATTTTCAGTTTTGCGCCACTCTTGTTTCTTGGATTCTTGGTCCTCAGTTTCTTACTTTCCTCTGTCCGCAAGTTCGGTCGTCGTGCTCTACACCTCCTTAGGTACGTTCCTTTCCTTCAACCATGTCTTCTTCAAGTTCTTCCACGCCTCATTCTGCGAGTACAATCGCTTCTTCTTTCGAATCCATGGGTAGTGATGAATTTGAGAGTCATTCTTCCCCTTCAGAACTTCACATCACGCCGCCTTATTGTAACACCCTGATTCCTACTAGGACATTACTTAACACTATAACATCCTTATTGAGTGTTATATTGTCACTGACATCTTAAGGCTGAAAATTGGGTTAAGTAAGATATCAATTTTAAATAGCGGGTTAATTTTTATTTTTTGCAAGACTTAAATATAAATATTTTGATAAGTAAATATACCATAAGATATTTCATAACCATAATTAAGATTATCAGATCGAAAATCCGCTACATAAGACCCACCCCGACTCATAGACAGAAAACATAGAAATATATCCTTTCTCACATACAGAGCTCTATTTGAGATCACTATACATGTAGCCACTACAGGTGTAGCTTTCTTAAGCTAAGCCCCTTTTCCTATCTGAAGGAAAAGTCAGGGCCCATGAACTACCGACAGTCATACCCGACTCAAGGAGTGGAAAACTTGGGCATGACCAAGGCACGACTTCATCGTCTCGATCTACTTGATTGTTTATAGGCGATCCAGAAGCTCCAACAAAATCCTGACTTTATAGTCTTCCGTTCCTCAGTTTCGAAGGATGTGTCCACATAAGTGGACCATCTCATACTCAAATTGGGTCCAATGGTTCGGTGGTGCTACCGTTGCCTTTGCATAATATAAGATAGGGCCACAACCAAACAAACAGAAAATGAGGTGAGATCCTCATTCATCATACAACATAAGGCAGGCATGCAGTGGCATGACATATATACATATGACAACATACATATCACGGTATAATTATCAGCAATTTCACACATACCCGAAAATAAACAAATATCTATCTAACAACAAGCTTAACAAAACATGACAGACACTGTCAATTCATAGAGACACGAGAATGGAGGTAACTGATTGAAACCGCATAGTCCCATACCTACACAGCCTCAATGAAGATCTGACCCAAACTCTTGAACTAAGAGAGCGTTCGGAAGGAGTGGTTAGAGCATATATATCACAACTGCCAATATAAGGCATCTTGTGTGAATCAATAATAACAGTCACATGTGGAATTAGAACTGATTGTGAAACACTCTCAATAACCTGGACCAGCTAGCATCTAGACGTGGATGTCAGTGTATTACATGGAACGCCATGACCAAGAGAATCATCAACTGTCCATACGTGACCTTCCTACCCTGACCATCCCCAACACCATTGAAGATCGTCGCTAGCACGTCCGCATGCACATAGACATGTAAGGCCGCTTCCAAGGCACAAAGGCCTTACTGACAATTTCATTTGGATCAAGCCGATAACGGCATGCGCGTTCATATTTATCCACCGGATAAATTTCGGGGTTCCTTGCAGAAACCAAAAGTCATTCTAGAGGTAAAGTAAACAACACCAACTTATTAGGAATCACTCCTCGTTGGACTATCAATGTTTCAACGATTTAGTAAATTATGAAGGTTGGTCGTTCGTCACCAACTCATTATACCTCTCTAAGTCCATTCTCGAACATGATTACTTGTCGAGCAAGAAAACTTAAAATAATATTTGTCATTAAGTATTATGGATGTGCGGATATTGAATTATCCATACTTTATGACAAATGGTCTTACTTCACCATAAGTCATTTATGACTTAGGTTTTGCATTTTAATGTAAATCCTAGTCTTTGAGGACTAAAATTCTTTTTGGTTTAAAACAAAAACCTTTAGCTAAAACCAAATCATTTTGAAATAAAATTTAACCATAAGTACATAAGTACCAAATTCCTCAAAATTGTTTCTCAAAAACATCTAAATACTTAAAACATAGTTTTGCCACTTTTTACTATATTTCAACTTAACTTCCGTATATTCGAAAATATGATCGTTTTTCTCAAATCCATCACTTTATTAGATTCAAATGTATATGTTAAAGTATTAAAATGCTAATTTCGAGATTAACTCTATAGTTTGTATAAAAATCCTAAAACTTGACCGAACGTCGCTAAATTTGAAAGTCGCGTAAATCTTTTTTCAATGATTTTTAAGCCTAATGGTCCAAAACTCATTTTGGAGTCTAAGACACTCAAATAGACTTCAAAAACAGTTTCAAACTGTCAAGAAAAGTTTTGGTAGAAATTAGAACTTTTGTTCATTTTACTTGTCCGATTTCGTGAAAATTCTGCTTTTAAGTCTGCTAAAACATGATTTTTGTTCTCTTAAGTCCTAATTAAATTAAAACTATTTTGGAGTCATTAACACCACAAAAGTCAGATTTAAATACTATGAAAAAAGTTTTGCAAAACATTATTTTCTTCTTGGTGTTATTCCTTTTTAAACCTTTAAACAATGTTAGAGTTACATAGATTGTTGAAATTAAAGTTGTCATGTCATTTCTTCTAGCCTTGGCCGAAATCAAGCATCAACAAAGTGAAGGTTCTCACTTCACTAAACAAGCTCACAATCACATATACATATCCATGTATCAATTCATAGATTCATGGCATATAACTTAACATTTTAAACATACTTTCCTATAGAAGATCATGTAATCTAAATCATCATTTTTCTTCAAACCATCATACATCAAATAAGCATATTCTCCACAAATCACAAGTACATTGTAACACCCCGATTTTTCAACTTTCTAATATCGATAATAAATATATAAATATTTATATTTTTATCCTAGACTTAGAAAGTGATTTTGGATAAACCAAAGTCATATTCATATTATACTTATTCTTATAAGGCTACGGTTAAATTTTTGGTTGAAAATTATGACGGAACCCAGTCTACGTTTTCAGTAACAGTAAAAGTTTACTGATCAGAGAACCTAGATACGGAGCTGAGGTGATTGATGTGACTGACATGACGAGCATTTATGGCGATCCTATCCGAGTCATAATGGCCATAATGGCGCATAAATGCCTTAAGATATTTTGCAATGGAAATGACCAAAATGCCCTTGGTTTTCCATGGAAATTGCAAGGCTTGCCATCACATTTTTTGGACAATTTTGCCCCACCTCCACACGGCTACACCCTTTCCTTCCCCTTGGTCACTTAGTTCATTTATCTCATCTTCAACATTTAACAAATTTTGTCCAAAAACACTAAAACTCAATTGTGTTACCGTGTAAACTAGACCAAGACATCATCAAATTTGCTTCTCTTTTCTCCTTGTGGTACATAACACAGCCACATCTCCTCAACACCATCTCCACCACATAATTCTCTTCTTAACTCATGTCCACTCATTTGTAATGATGATTTTTCTAAATATCTAGATATTTATGTATTAACTTAACCTGTTCCTGCCGAGATCCGACTTGCCGGAATCTCACTGTAGAACGTTAAACCAAGAGTGAACAATGGGGGTTGTTTTAGACTTTGGCTTGACAGAATGTAATATTCCGGTCCTACGTATCCCAATGGGAATCAAAGCCAGACGTAGTTCTAGGTTCAACCCTTGGTGGTACGGTGATCTCGATCCCCTAATCTTGTATCCGATGGATACCAGCGAGCAAGGACTGTCTGATAGTCTCTTGGTCGAGCTAGTTCCTCTCTAATACGCTTAAGGGAGAGTTACCGGGGTTAGTGAAAAATGAGTTTCTATCATGGGTACTCCTCCTTTTATAATAGGATTCCCATATCCTTTAGAGATCTGATTAATCTCTTTTTATCTCTTTAAATCTCTTTTGAGATGTGATTCCTTAATTTAAGGGATATTATCTCTTTTAACCAGATAAGGTTATTTCAGATAATATAAGGATTTAATTAAGGATAATATTAATATCCTATCCCTTAATTAGGTGATCTTTAACTTATTATCTTTAATTTCCGGACTGGGCCGGGTATTCGAGCTCAGTGGCCGGGTTTCACTCTTCGGCCAGTACACAAGCCCCCCAAGCTTTGAGCTAATAAAGCGTAAAAGCTTTCATGATGTTAGCCGAGCCCAGGAACTCGGTTTTATCTTTTTTTCTTTAGGCCCGGCTAGGTGATTGGCCGAGCTTCATACTTTATAAATATATATACATCATCCAACTCGGTGAGCAGCTCGGGTGACCGAACTTGATGCTTTCGGGGTGCCGAACTCTATATCTCGGCTCATACACAAGCCCCCCAAGCTTTGAGCCAATGGCGTGGAAGCTTTTTCGTGGGAGCCGAGGCAAGCCGAGGTGGAGGTGATTGCTTGTTTTGTGCTGAGGCCATACTTTCTTGGTTCCCGAGATGGAAAAGAGACGTTACTCTGTGTGACACGTGGCCTTCACGGCATCATTTCCGAGGCTTGCGCTGTAGTTGCGTGCTCAAAAGATAAGTCGAGAGCCGGAGCTCAACCGAGTAGGGAGCCTGAGCTCGAACCAATAGTCGGGAGCCGGAGCTCAACCCAGTAGGGAGCCTGAGCTCGAACCAGTAGTCGGGAGCTGGAGCTCAACCGAGTAGGGAGCCCGAGCTTCTCGTTTCGAGTTGCCAAGCTTCACATTTCGGCCAATTCTTAAGTTCAGCGGGCTCGGTGGGCGAGTCTAGTAATCATTTCCCTTTGATTGTTTGGGTTTGGAGATCTAGCTATACTTCTCGTCCAATATTTTAGTTTGGTAGGCTTGGCGGCCGAGTTTAACATCTCTATCAGTATAAGCGATAGAGCTTTATGAAAGAAGCGAAGCTTGTCCTTAGTGTTGATAAAGTACTGGATTTGCATAGATCCTTTTACTTTGGCTAATACCTCTCGGGCAGTACTCGAGTTTAGTGGTTGAGGTTCACATCTCGGCTAGTAACATGTTCTGAACATAAGATACTTCAATCTTACCTTTGTTTAAGACAAGTTTAGAAGCTGGTAGATGAGATTTGACTTATCAGTGATTCAGGCTCGAACCAATCTTTTGAAGAGTCAAGTTCAAACTCGGTCATTAGGAATTTACCTCGGTGCTTGTATTTCATCCTTTAATTTTTGATGCTTTCAAGATGCTTATCTTGAGAGTTTGAACTTGACTCACCTTTTGCCGAATGTAGCTCGATCTTTGAAGTTCTTGAGAGCTCTTAACATTTTCTTTGAGTAGCTCATAACCCTTTCACTTGGTGGATTTTGAAATACCCACTAACTTTGAAACTTGACCTCGAATTATTTTTCCCGATCTTGAAGGTGTGTCTCAGAATAAACTTTCCCAATATCTTCTCCAATTTGTATGAGAAAATAGTTTTCCTACAAGTTCTTCGAGCTGTAGGCTAAGGGATATCCTTTCTCTGTAATTTCCGAGAATATCCTTTCTTTATCCCCATTAGCCCCTAAGCTCCGAGCTTGAAATAAGCGAAAGAGCTTAAATGTCAACCCGCATGCCTTAACACGCTTTTTGGTGCCGAGGACTTTGGACTATGATTCGCTGAAGCATTGCTCGGAAATCTGTTTTTTGTAGAACCAAGCCTTTCTTGGGCTATCGTCTTGCTTGGCCGAGCACTGCTCGGATTTTTGTGCGGAGCCCAGTCTTTCTTGGGATTCCGGCTTATTTGGTTGAACACCACCAGGATTTCCTTCGAATCCTGGGTCTCTAACATGCATGATCTGATGTGGACTTTATCTTGGTGCGAAGATGTTGTGCTTGGCCTAGGATTTTTATTGCGAGGAAGGAGGCATTGCTCGACCTCGACTTTTTTTTTTGGTGCGTAATGCGAGGGAGCATAGCTCGACCTCGGCTTTCTGGGTTTCTGCTCTTTGTTCTTAGCTAGACAATTCTAACTCTGGCCCTTTAGTGGGTTCTCAAGTTATTAAGCCAGCATATGCTCGGCTTTTACTAGAATTGGGCCATGACGCGAGCAGGAAATCTGCGGTCGCTTATGCTCTTCCGAGTCTCCTCCATTACCTGTTTTTCGAGCCACGAGCTTTCTAATAATGAAAAGTATGAAGGCGGAAGCTTCCCGAACTTTGCGCACTGGGGATGAGCTTGAGAAAGCCATGTCAAAGTGTGAAGAGCAAGCTCAGCTAATTGGGAAATTGAAAGCCCAAAAGGTAGAGCTGGAAAAAGGCAATACCACCCTTATGGCCGAGCTGGAAATGGAAAGAGTCGACTGGCTCAACCTTCAGAAGGTCATGGAAGGGCTTCAAGCCGAGAAGGAAGCCAGTCTTGAGTTGCGGAAGTTGCTGGAAACCGAGAAGGAGGAGAATCTGAGGCTCCGTTCTGATCTTGCTGAAGCCGAGGCTTCTATTATGAGGGAGCATGTTAATGGCTTTTCCCGAGCCGTGAAGCAGCTTCAGCATTTCAATCCGAATGCTGACGTGGACAAGGATTTTAACCTAGATGGAATCCTAGTTCCATTATCCGAGCTGGAGGATGAGGAGGACGTATCTCAAGGGGAAGAGGGCGAGGGGAAAGCGGCCGAGGAGGGACCCGAAGGTGAAGGTGAAGTGGGCCTACCTGGCCAGTCTGCTACCCTCCCTCCAAATGCCGAGGATGACCTTGACTCATGAATTTGTATTAGTAGGTTAGGAAACACGTTGTTTCTGGGCGATGCCCTTTTGATTTTGAAATCTTATGTATTCTGGGCTTGGCCCATGGTTATTGATGGACCGACATGCACCTTACTTTTTGCAACTATTTTTCTAAGTTAGTACTCATTTAGTTTCAGTGTGTTACGCGATTTAGTCGAAATAGTCAAAATTTGAAATACATGTAGGTTCTTACCTACCTTCTTAGGCCTTCAAATACCTTTTCAGGCGTTAAGGTGTTATTGTAGACTGGGCATTTCGACCTCAACTCGGTCGACTTTAGCTCGGTCAGCCTCTTTAGGTTTTATATACCTTTATAGGCTTGGCACTTCGACCCTGGATCGGTCGATTTTAGCTCGGTCAGCCTCTTTAGGTTTTTTATACACCTTTATAGGCTTGGCACTTCGACCCTGGATCGGTTGATTGCTCGGACAGCCTCTTTAGGTCTTTAGCTGTTTACCTTTATAGGCTCGGCACTTCGACCCTGGATCAGTCGATTGCTCGGTCAGCCTCTTTAGGTCTTAGCTGTTTACCTTTATAGGCTCGGCACTTCGACCCTGGATCAGTCGATTGCTCGGTCAGCCTCTTTAGGATTTATACACCTTTATAGGCTCGGCACTTCGACCCTGATCAGTCGATTGCTCGGTCAGCCTCTTTAGGATTTAGACACCTTTATAGGCTCGGCACTTCGACCCTGATCAGTCGATTGTTCGGTCAACCTCTTTAGGATTTATACACCATTATAGGCTCGACACTTCGACTCTGATCAGTTGATTGCTCAGTCAGCCTCTTTAGGTTAGTTAGTATGGTGTTTGAGTGCTGGAGCTGATGGAATTTTATTTTCCAAGGGAGAGCTTGATCTCTATGATTTTTATAGAGGGAGTCTGACTCGGCCTCCATGGTTTTAATTTGAGGAGCTTCGACTCATTTTTCTCTTAGTAAAATTTTGAGAGGAAGTTTTGGCTCGACCTTTGGAAAGGGAAGCATGGGGTTTCGACCTGTTATTTTCAAGGGAGCCGGAGCTCAACCACTTTGTAGTCGCAAATTTTGTGACTCTGGGAGTGGTATCATCCAAACATTACTTTGCTCAATAACATGATATGATGCTACATAAAACAACATTAAAGACGTGGAGCAAAACATATCAAATCATATTAGATTTAAACTAGATTTAGAGAACAATATCACCTGAGCATTTCGCGGCCTCTGATTTAGGCATTCCCTCAAGCTACTATGGTCGAGCTCTCCTAGACATCTTCAGCTCTCCGAGGCCGAGCTGTGGTGGCCGAGATCTCTAAGAAATCTTCTTCAGCTCTCTGAGACATCTTCTTCCCTCTGAGGCCGGGCTGTGGTGGCCGAGCTTTCTAAGATACTATTCTATCTCTCAAAGATGTTCATAGGGCAAGTGGGAAAATCACGAGTGCTCCATTTTTGTCCTGTGGAGACTATGTATTATCTAGAGTTTGTATCAGCCGAGTTGACTCAACTGAGTCGCGACTCTCACTCTCTTTAGTTTTATGGAATAACTTGATAGAGATATAGTTTCATTGCATGCCTTGGCCATGCACCGTTTTCTTTAAATGTATTTCAGAAATATATTAGTAATGCTAAACATGAAGCGATACACCCGATGGGCATATATGGGCAACTTCCTTTAAAGCGCCAAACTGTGTCTCATAATGAGTGCTCACCAAGAGCCCTTTTGAAATTTGGCACTGCCCCTTATGTATCAGATACTAAGTGTGAGCAGGTTTAAAAATATTTTAAAATTAAAAATAATTAGAACCACTTATCTTGTTGGTCATTCATGGTGATCAGTAAGCAACTTGTTAACTTCATTGGCTTGGACCCCGAGTAGTGAGATTATCAGATGCCATTGCTCGCTCCTTCAATTTTTGACCGATATCATCACCGTGCTCAACCATTTAGATTTTGGCAAAACCTCTCCATCAGATCCTCGGACAGTAACACGATATACCACAGTCACACTCCTATTGTCAGAGAAGATGACATCACGTATCTCTCCACACCATCCTGGGGCGTAGAAGCTCAACATCCTGTTAGCATGATACCAGGGGATGACAGTGGAAGCGGAGGAGGGATCGGTGTCACCATAGACTTGGGATTTGACGATATTATCAGGGATTCTTTTATTGAGATCTCAGAGTATCTCGTTTAAAGGACGAGTCAATGAATTCGAAAAAGGAAATGATGTCTCCAGCGGCACCACGTAATTCGAATTCGATACACCTCCTTTCTTCCCATCACTACTGCTGCTGCTGCTATTGCTTCGCTCCACAGAACACACAAGGAGGGTCAATGCACTCCTGCGACCTGTTATCCCCAAATTCTGAACCTCACTTTTGGAGTTTCGGTTGTTGCAAAAGGAATACCACGATGTAGACATCCAATTCAGCTTAACCGCGAAAGCCATGCCCTCCGAGATTTTCGATTGCAGGAAATAAAAGGGGGATGAATGACCAACACTATGTGTACCAGACCGGTAGGTGATGAAGTTTACAGAAATCTTCGGAAAAGGCTCCTCACACCTAATCTTGTGTTCAGGATAGACTGAAAGTGTGTTTTTCAGATATTCTCGGAAAGAAAACAACACGGCAGCTGGCCGTGGTTGTGTGGTGGTCGGGGCAATTTATTACCTCACCCCACGGTGGGCGCTAAATGTTCCTGCCGAGATCCGACTTGCCGGAATCTCGCCGTAGAACGTTAAACCAAGAGTGAACAATGGGGGTTGTTTTAGACTTTGGATTGACAGAATGTAATATTCCGGTCCTACGTATCCCAATGGGAATCAAAGCCAGACGTAGTTCTAGGTTCAACCCTTGGTGGTACGGTGATCTCGATCCCCTAATTTCGTATCCGATGGATACCAGCGAGCAAGGACTGTCTGATAGTCTCTTGGTCGAGCTAGTTCCTCTCTAATACGCTTAAGGGAGAGTTACCGGGGTTAGTGAAAAGTGAGTTTCTATCATGGGTACTCCTCTTTTATAATAGGATTCCCATATCCTTTAGAGATCTAATTTATCTCTTTTTATCTCTTTAAGTCTCTTTTGAGATGTGATTCCTTAATTTAAGGGATATTATCTCTTTTAACCAGATAAGGTTATTTCAGATAATATAAGGATTTAATTAAGGATAATATTAATATCCTATCCCTTAATTAGGTGATCTTTAACTTATTATCTTTAATTTCCGGACTGGGCCGGGTATTCGAGCTTGGTGGCCGGGTTTCACTCTTCGGTCAGTACATAACCTAACTTAGTTAACCTTAACCATGATCATTAAGGACACATCTCCTATCCCTCACACTTAGACATTTTTTCTCTTCTTCATCAAGAACACAAAGAGAAACTAAGAAAAACTCCATCGACTCACCGAAACCACACCAAAACTTTGGCCCTCTTCTGTTATGAAACTAGAAAAATTTTCTACATGAAAGTTGTTCCTCTTCATATTTTCTTTCCAACAAGCTAAATATCATCAAAAACGGATAAGTATATTGGGAGATGTCCCAAATTAATAGCTGAAAATCCTCAGCATCACACGAGAATAGCGGAAAGAAGGCCCTTTATGCCCCTATTATGCTCTGAATCAAACAAAACCTTCAACATAAAAGTTGTGCCTCTCCCTCTTACCTTTCCTACAAGCCAAAGTTTGTAATTTTTAGATGAGCATATCGTGAGATACACTCATAACACCACCCCATCCTCAAAGCTGTCAAATTTTTAACTAAGCTTTGGTTGATCATTTCTCTTCATCTCTTCATCACTCAAGATGTAAACTCTTATCTCATGATCATTCTTGTCTTCAATATTTCATTTATTCCCTCTGAATTTTGTCAAGAACATCATGTTTCCAATTCTAGGGTTTTTCTTCAAAAATTTCTAGAAAATCATAGAAAAATCCTTTTGATATGAAACTAATTCCTATGAACTCACTATGATTCCTATACTCATTATCCAAGAGCATGAAGCAAAAGAAGATTTCTTTCATCTTCTTCTCTTGTTGTCCGAACCTAGTTATATTGGGTTTGGATGAGTTTGTTTTAGATTTTTGTCTTGTGACACTTGATTTAATCTCTTAAGTATTTCTACTTTATAAATCCAAGAGATTGAAAATCAAATAAATTTCCTAGCCTAATTTTGTTGTGAGGGCCGAAACCTAACCCTAAGAGGTTAGATGTTTTTTTTTTTCAAATTCTTGGTTTGTGACACTTGATTATGTCTTCATAATGCTCTAGTATCATTGGTCCAAAAGTTTAAGAAATGTAGAAAATCCCTAGCCTAATTAACTTGTCATGACCGAATCCTAGTTCATATGAACTAGATGGTTTTTGTTCCATTTTGTTAACTTGTGTTATGATTTGTTGCGAAGGATAATTGTTAGGTTGGTTGAGTGAGTTTCGTGGAGAAATAAAAAATTCCAAGAAGAAACTTCAAAGAGGGATCTGTAACTTCAAGAGGTAAAGGGAGTTTACCTGAGGGGTTTTGATAGCTACATGCTATCTGTGTGTCGTATGTGATTTTATTTGTTGTGATGTGTGGTATTATATTAAATTTTTATATGACCATTATTGTTATGTGGTTAGATGTGGTTCATTTGATTGATTGGTTATAACTGTATTTTAATGTTATAACTGTGAGACATGCTATGACTATGTTGTATGAATTATCTACTGTTGAGTTGTTGAATGAGAAAGCCTGACAGTGGTCAGTGTTCAATGTGAATTAAGGATAAAAGCTTGATAAGCTTGAAGATTAAATCAAAATGATTTACTTTTGGGAAATTGAAAGAAAAAGTGAAAAATAATATTTTAATTATATTTCGGTGAAAGATAAGTCAATGAGTGATAGTAAGGGCGGAACCGTGAAAAAATTTCACAGGCGTTAGTTTTTCTAAAATAAATTCAATAATAACATAAAAAGTTTTTCCAAGTAGTTAAGTTTCAAAAATAATGTAATATTGATGAGTGTGATTTCACCTCATCTTTGTCTGTCATTTTGCATGCATTTTTCATGTAGTTTAGGCATATTTTTATTAGATTTTAGGTTAATTTTCCTTTGGAACGGGTAAGGCGGTTTTCGTGTGTTGTTTTGCAGATATCAAGGGTAAAATGCTCAAGATCAACCATGATGGAGTTTGGATGAAGATGGAGCTTTAAAAGTGAAGAAAATGAGCCAAACAGAGCCCATCACGGCCTAGCCGTGATGCCCATCACGGCCATGATCGAGCAAAACTGAAAAGGAACAAAGGCTGAAGTCAGAGTCTGTCACGGCCTGGCCGTGATATCCATCACATCCATAACATCTAGGACTCTAGGCATAGATCTCTTTTCTCTTCTCCTCTCCTCTTCTCTTCTCTGATTTTTTGTATTTTCATTATGTTGTCAACCCAGCTTGTCATCTCCATGGCAAGACTGGAGTAGTAGCTTAGTTTCTAGGGATTGGGGCTCTGCCCAAGATTTGTTTACGATGTTGAATTTGATATAATATCTTTGTAATTACGATTTTGCTTTAGATCTGATTTCTAGCGTTTTAATCAATCGTAAAATCGGCGACCGCTTATTTGCGTGACGTAGACATTCTAAGGAGGAACCTAGCGGTGAACTTAGGATTTCTAGTGTGTTTCACTCGTAAAGCCCGGCGGCCGCTTATCTGCGAGGTGTGGATATTCTAAGGAGGAACCTAGCGGTGAACTTAGGTTATTTGCATGGCTTAGACATTCTAGGGAGGAACCTAGCGGTGAACTTAAGTGTCGGATCTATAGAAGTCAGACTTGGGACTGAAATCACGAGAGTTAGAAGTCGTCCCTCGAGGAGCAACGAGTTGTCACGAAACCAAAGGGTCCGATCTGGGATCGACTACCACGAGAGTAGGGGTCGGGTCAATTGGGCACGGCTTTTGTAACCCGAGAGGGAGCTTAAGCTATCAGAGGATAAACTCGCCTTCAAGGCAATTTCGCTAATCATCAAGGGTAATCGACTTAACAACGTAAACGATCTTGTTGGTAACCTAAATCCCTAGGAATCCATTTAGATCAAAACCCCAAAAAGATTTGTTTTCTGTTTTAATTGTTTTCTGCTCATCTATCTTTTAATTTCAAATTCAAAACCCTTTTCACTCAAAACATAAAAATCCTTTAAAGCTGTCCAGATCTAATCGATTCGAGAACACAGTCTCTGTGGGTTCGATATCTTTTATTACTTGACGGCAATCCGGTACACTTGCCGGAATCGCAAGCGCGGCGCGCAACACACACGCGACGCACGACATCAAATATCGACGTTGAAAAAATTTATTTACAACAGAAAATTGATTTTGGGTTATAAAAGAATTTTACGGCAAAATTTTGAGAAAACGATTTTATTTCTTTAAAACGAATTGAGTTGGGAATGACTTTTCAAAAGTTGGTGTTTTCATGAAAGAGATTTTCAAGAATGAAGGAGTTGGAGAAAAATGAATTTCTTGGTGATTTAATGTTTTTATAAACGATTTTTAAAGGAAAAATATTTTCTGTAAAAGAGTTTTTACTCGGTGAAAATAGTTCCGTTAAACTTGGATAAGTTTTCGGAGGTTTGGTTTTGTATTTGTTGTTTCACAGAACAAAAATGTTGTTAAAAAGAAAAATGAACCTAGTAACCGAGACGTCAGGATTCTAGTGTTCTGTTAACACGTGGATCATGGATCCGTGTTAGTGGACTGTGTGTCCTGTAAAAAGTTGTTGAGGATTGTGTGTCCTATAATTGATATGGTGAATGTTGTATCCCATATTCGCTAGCCTAAGACTGGTACATCGATTTAGAGCTTCGTGATTGAGCACTCGGACTGTGCGTCCTGTGTTTTGTTGAAGTTGAAAAGACTTAATATTAAATTAAGCATGGTGGTGAGCCTTTGAGCCTCGACAAGGGAAGAATGTAACGAAAAAGAAAAATGAGACGAGAATAAAACACTACAAGAAATTAAGCTATTTCCCGAGGCTTTTTACCCAGGGAAAAAAATCCCTAGGAAATTTTTACATTTCCCACGGCCAAGACCCTCGTAAACGTCTCACTTGATTTCCCACGGGTTGGTCCCTAGGAAAAAGAGGTGCCAAACATTCCCGCTTTATTTCCCACGGGCTGGGCCGTAGGTAACAGAAGGCACTGTTTCCCACGGAATGAGCCCTGGGAAATGGTTCAGTTTTCCCATGGACTTGGCCATGTCAAGTCAACACGGGGTTTCCCACGGATGGGCCCATCGCAAAATCCAGCAGTTTCCCACGGTTGTGACGGTCGTAAAAATAGGCGGTGTTTCCCACGGCCAAGCCCGTGGGAAAATGATGTTAACCTACTGCGCCTTCCTCCCCTTCACTCGGTCCCTTCGCGCCTCTAGCCTTTAACAGTGCCGCCCAACCCTCCTTCGCGCCTCCAGCTCCTTTCCGGTCCGTTCTGTCCGTGCCGCCCTGGTCCGGTCCCACCTCCGCGCCTGCTCGTCTTCTCTCCCCATGGGTTTCCTCTTTCTCCTCCATTCTTCCTCTGCTAAAGGTAAACATTCTTTAACTATTCATCACTCTCGAACTCGAAGAGACCGAACCACAAGGTTATTACGTTTTCTATTCTCATGATTCCAGTTTTAATATCTACCAAGCTCACACCTTTTCCTCTCTTTTGATTTCAGGCGCAGAAGCAAAAGCCGAAGCCGTTCTTCGAGCCACAAGCGCCGCCGAAGCAGAACTCCGAAGCGGAGAAGCAGAAGGCACAGAAGCAGGAGTAGTTCATCCCTCTCCCCTCCCCCTAAATCACGCAGCCCTAGCCTTGTCTCCAATAACCTTAAACTCAGAAAAGACGAACTAGAAAAGAAAAGGTTCTTACCAATTCCACTCTTTTTTGTTTTTTGTTTTTGTATAAATGATAAATGATGATAATAGGAAAATTGCTTACGAAGAACAAAAAGAACACGCCTTGAAATTCATATTAATACTAATTTGCAATGATTCAAGCTTGTTTTTGGTTTGTTTAGTTGTTAATACCTACCCATATCCCCAGATCATGATATTTCAATAATAGTAAAAAAATCTTGGCAAATGATGAATAGTTAAATTAGGGTGTTGAGAGATAAGGTAGAAGAGGATAAAAAATACTGAAGTTATGTTGTTGGTATCATTGGAATAGTCACAATATTATATTAACTATGTAACTTAAAGTCTATGATGCCAAGATCCAATAAATAACTATGTATTAGTCATTTTAGCTACTAATACTGTTTTTGTTAGCATTATTATGTATCAGTACCACATTGTGTTAATTCAATTCTTATAGTTGTTTCACTAAACAGTTTATGCTCATTTGATATGCACATCAATCATCTTGTAATTGTTAGTGTTATATGGAACTAGGTTCAAGCATTGACAGCATTAGACACCCTTGCAAATGCAAATTATAGACAGAAAGGAAGTAGTTCCTATCTGCTTGTGTGTGCCAATTGCCTTGTTTCTGCTTTTTCATGAGACATTCATTTATAGACTATGAAGCATTAAATTTTCTTCCACTATTACAATCATTTGCCTCTTATAACTATTTACCCTTCTTGATTTAATGTTTTACTTTTGAATCAGCAAAGTTG
The DNA here is from genome assembly GCA_030762895.1 of Sophora flavescens. Classification (NCBI taxonomy): domain Eukaryota; kingdom Viridiplantae; phylum Streptophyta; class Magnoliopsida; order Fabales; family Fabaceae; genus Sophora; species Sophora flavescens. Next base: position 79,522,342 of record CM061069.1, on the reverse strand, counting down.
TTTAAATCATGGCATCTTAGTGACCTAGACATCACTTTAAGGTTCACCTGGCCCTCAAAATTCCTCATTTTTTAGCCTACACATGACAAGTCCAACAATTATTTAAGTTGGTCAAATTTACCATCCCTTTCACATAGATAAGAGAGATAGAATGAAAGGTAAAATGCTTTATGGAGTATCGGTTACCTTGGATTTCCTCTTGATTAGCTAAGCTAATTACTGGTGGATGATTTGATGAATTGAATTGGACTAATTTTGGCACTTTGACTTGTCATCATTACTTCTATATTTTTTGTGTATACTATGTTGTTTAATAACTGAAGTGCATTTTCTATGTTACATAAAGTTGAAGATCATTGTTTAGATTAGTTTTGAAGAGTGGTCTTGCTTTCATCATATAAAGAATTCTTCACCATGTTGGCCAGACATTTTGCTTGAATTCATGACATATATCATGAATACTAGAGCAGTAATGCTAAGAATCTCAGATTCAATATTGAAGTTTGAGAGAATTATGAATGTCCCATTCAAGTGAAGCACATTTATCGTGAATAAAAAATCTGGTATAGTCATTTTAGCTCATTGCTTGTAGTTGTAGCTCCCAGTTCACGATGCTAATACTATCTTCAACAGTGACTGATTTTTAGCATGTTTAGAATCACAAACATGCTAATTTACCTTTCATGCTTTTTGCGATTCAAAATCATTTATTAAATGCAACATAAACAGGTAGAAGATTTAAAATTTAAATGCAAAATCTTTTATTAAATGCAAAATCATTCACATAAAATTTAAAATTCTGTGTGCTTGTTAGCTCATTGTTTGTAGTTGTACCTCCCTATTCACGATGCTAATACTATCTTTAAGTGGACATGTTGAAATTTAATGTTAAAATTTATCTGGATTTTTTATTAATATGCAGAAGATGGATTGTTATCCTTCGAATCGTAGTTGGGTGTATGATAGGCTATATCAGAAAAGAAGGGGTTTGAAACCAACTTTCATAGATGGGGTTGAAGAGTTTGTTACCCAAGCAAAGTGACAAAAGTGTTTCATCGATGATGGAAACCGAATTAGATGTCTGTGTGCTAAATGCCGATGTCAAAAGATTAAGCGTGAAGACCTTGTGAAGACTGACTTGTATATGAATGGGTTCCAGGAAAATTACTGGATTTGGACTCTCCATGGTGAAGAAGGGCCACATGTTGATTTAGGGGTTGATGAGAATTGCACAGGTGCCTCAAGCAGTCGTGCAGATATGGGACGTGGGGAACAGTTTGTGTCAATGCAGGAGATGGTGGTTGATGCTCTCGGGGTAAACGAGGCGCATGATTACGATAACACTGAAGATCTTCCGAATGAGGAAGCACAAAGATTTTATAATCTTTTAACTGAGACAGCAAAAAAGCCATTGTTTGAAGGGCCCTCAAACTCTAAATTATCACTGTGTGTGAGGATTTTAGCTTGCAAGTCCAATTGGAATAATCCTGAAAAGTGTTTGGATTTTTTTATGAAAATGCTTCAGGACGTGACACCTATAAAAGGAGTTGTACCAAAGAATTATTATGGTGCAAAGAGGTTAGTGTCGAAGATGGGATTGGAAGTCAAGAGGATTGATTGTTGCATTAATGGAAGCATGTTGTATTACGACAATGAATTCGGCATAAATGATGGAGCTTTGGTCAAATGCAAATTTTGTCAAGCTCCGAGGTATTGCCCTCCCAAGTCTGGGACAAGTAATAACAAACCAATTCCCGTAAAGGCGATGTTCTATTTGTCAATAGTTCCAAGGCTACAGAGAATTTTCGCATCAATGCAAACTGCAGGAAAAATGACATGGCACTTTGAGAACAAAAGAACTTCAGACGTCTTACGGCATCCATCCGATGGCGAAGCATAGAAGCACTTTGACCGGGTACATATTGATTTTGCTTCGGATCCACGTAATGTACGACTTGGTTTAAGCTCCGATGGTTTTACCCCGTATATCCAAGCGTCGGCTTCACCATATTCTTGTTGGCCCGTAATTGTTACTCCATACAATCTTCCTCCTAATATGTGCATGTCGAAACCTTTTATGTTTTTGACGTGTCTCATACCGGGACCATCCAATCCGAAGGCTGGTATTGATGTTTATTTATAGCCTTTGATTGATGATTTGAAGAGGTTGTGGAGCGGCGTGTTGACGTACGATATCTCAAGGAAGGAAAATTTTATAATGAAGGCAGCTTTGATGTGGACCGTTAATGACTTCCCTGCTTATGGTATGTTGTCTGGTTGGGGGACTCATGGTAAATTGGCATGTCCACATTGCATGGAGTATACAAAGGCCTTTACCTTGAAACACGGGGGGAAAAGTTCTTGGTTTGGCTCGCATCGTATGTTCTTGGAAATGGATCATTCATTTAGACGGAATAAGAATGCCTTCAAAAGGGGGGAAGTTGAAAAAGATGCACCGCCGCCTAGGTTCAAACCGGAAAAGATTTGGAGTAGAGTAAGAGAACTACCAAAAGTCACTGGCAACGGTCGTGTGTCCAAATTACAAGGATACAAGGAAGGCCATAACTGGACAAAAAGAAGTACTTTTTGGGACCTCCCTATTGGAAAGATAATTTGTTGAGACACAATCTCGATGTTATGCACATAGAGAAGAACTTTTTTGATAACATAGTAAACACTGTCATGAATGTGAGTGGGAAAACCAAGGACAATGAGAAGGCAAGAATGGACTTAGCTTTGTACTGTAGGCGATCGGAGTTGGAGATGGGAAGATGTTAAAACCGAAAGCTAGTTACACTTTAACTGTCGATGAAGCAAAGACCGTTTGTCGCTGGATAACAGAACTTAGGATGCCAGACGGTTATTCTTCCAACTTAGCAAGATGTGCCGATGTTAACAAAGGAAGGATGCATGGGATGAAAAGCCATGATTGTCATGTATTCATGGAATGTTTACTTCCTATTGCTTTTAGTTCATTGCTCGTGCATGTCTTGAATCCGCTTACTAAATTGAGTCAATTCTTCAAGGATTTATTCTCTGCAACGTTGAGGGAGAATGACCTGATTAGGATGGAGCAAAATATTCCCATCATTCTATGCAAGTTGGAGAAAATATTCCCCCTAGTTTCTTTGATTCTATGGAGCATCTCCCAGTACATATCGCATATGAAGCAAGGCTTGGTGGACCGGTTCAATATAGGTGGATGTATCCATTTGAAAGGTAATATAACCATCATAGAATTTTAATTAGACTTTTTTCCGTTCGAAGTGAAAGGATATGAATATGATCTTCTTGTTGTTTTATAGATTCATGGGTGATTCGAAACGATTGGTGAAAAATAAGGCTAAGGTTGAAGGATCAATCTGTGCGTCTTACTTACACCGCGAGACAACCCATTTTTGTTCCCATTATTTCAAGAACTTCATGTTGTCACCAACAAATAGTAGGAATGAAATGGAAAGTGAAAGTGAAAGACATCCGTTAACCTTGTCAGTCTTTTGCCAGCCTGGTCGTGCTTCCGGGAAGGAGACCTCTCACTGGTTATCGGACAAAGAGAGGAAGTCGGCTCATGTTCATGTGTTGATCAATTGTACCGAAGTTAAACCATACATTGAGTACGCATTTCGTATCATTTTCTTTTGAATACCTAATAATAAATATTTTTCTGCTAATAATATATATTGTCCAACTTTATAGTGCCTTCTTGATATCTGCAAACAGCGAGCAAGAACAGTCCACTCATATACATGCTGAATTTCCAATCTGGTTTAAGCAAGTTAGTATCTTAAAAATCTTTGAATTATCCATTGTGAGTAAAATCTAGACATGATTTTTAGAACTGACATATGTAGGTTTACCGTGAGAAACCAACTCCCATCAACAAACACTTAAGGAACTTAGCCGATGGTCCTAATACAGAAGTCAAAGAATGGCACACTTACTTCGTGAACGGATACAAATTTCATACCCAATCATGGACGGAGGGCAAAAAAACCATCAACAGCGGGGTCCATGTAAAGGGTCTCACAGAAGGAATTGAAAATGACTTCTAAGGCGTGATCCAACATATATATGAATTGGTGTACCCTTCTTTAGACTATACTAAAAGAATAGTTCTATTTTATTGTAACTGGTTCGATCCGTCCGGTAGAGGCACAAAATTTAACCCGAAATGTAATACTGTGGACATCCGAATGAGTAGAAGATATCAAAGGGATGATCCGTTTATCATAGCACAAAATGTGAGACAGGTGTATTATGTACCTTATCCACCAACTCGTAAGGACAAACGAGGTTGGTCCGTCGCCATCAAGACAACACCAAGGGGTAGCATCGAAGTGGATAATTCAGAGGGAGAGGTGCCTTATCAAGTGGATGTAATGTCACATGCAGCTGAAGTCATTGAAGTTGACCCTATTGATGGCTTAGGGGACTTGCAAGTCGCTGGTGAAGAAGTGAATATCGCCAATTTGCCATCCATCCAGGAGTATTTGGATGAAGAAGACGATAATTCCACTGAAGAACATGAAGAGACAGGATCTGAAGATGATGAGGAAGAAGATAATGACTCAACAGGAGCTGAAGACGATGACTCAAATTCTGAATAAATCGTAGTTAATTTGTATTAGATCCTCTGAAGACTTTATGATTTGGATGATTAAGTTATTTTTGGTTGTTGGATTATTAGTTAGTTATACTTGTTGACTTTATGCTTAGATAACTTATTTTTGGCTGTTGGATTATTAGTCAGTTATATTTGTTGACTTTATGACTTAGATAACTTATATTATTGCTATATCTGATAACTTTTGTTTTAACATTAAATTGCTCTGTAGACATGTCTGCAGGACGTGACCCACCTCCACCCATCAATAAGGGTAAGGGTATTATGTTTGATACTGATCCCTGTCCAACTCCCCGTCGTCGTCGGAACAGACCTTCCACCAATTTAGTGATTCGTGAGTCTACAGACGGATACTCACGTATGCCTTCAACGTTTACCTCATCAGCATCAGCACCACACCCACATGTACCTACATCGCGCCCACCATAGCAAGCACCTTCACTGCCTCCATGTGTTGCACCTACATCACCTCATATCGATATGATTCCCACCCCGGGGGTCACGACACATGCACACTATAGAGCATCTCCTTCAGCATGTGTGGATGAGGAGCAACAATATAGTCCTGGCTATTCACGCTCACCTTCAGTTGCAGATGTGCATGAGCAGCCAGAGGCGCCGGTGGAGCCAGTGGAGCTAGAGGAGCTAGATGGGTCAGAGGTAGTTGAGCTCATGCCGGATGGTCGACCTATTATTAGGCCTAGTGGTAACGGGTAAGAATTAATAAAATTTCTGTGTTTGGTTGATTCGTGCATTTTATCATAATTTATTACCATGTGTTTGATTGGTTCATGAGTCTTTACTGTTAAGGTTCCTTCCTTGTAAGAGAGCAGCGACTGCCATCGCATTTGTTATCCAGCAAAGGTATCATAGGGCAATTACATCATGGGGAAAACTCACTGACAATGAGCGGATTAGTATGTTTGATGCGTTTAGAGTAAGTAGCAAATTTCAATTTACTTAATGTGGTTTTTATTATTTCCGAAACTATTAGTATAACAATTGTTATTTATCTTAAAACAGGGTCAGGCGGCATGGAGGAACGAAGATGAGTCAGAGATCCAGAGGATCTTTCACCATAAAGCCTCTGAACGCCTTTCTGATATGCTTAGGGAGGCTCGTGAGAGTGGCATACAGCGATCCTGGATTGGAGATGGTATTTGGGAGGAGTTGAGTCGTTATTGGGCTTCTGATCAATTTAAAAAAATTTCTGATCAGACAAAGAAAAATAGAGCATCAGAAAAGGGTGGGAGCCTGCACACGGGAGGTAGCATTTCGCAGTCGCAGTGGGCAGATCGTATGGTATGCTCATACTGTCATTCTTTATGCATTAAATGTATTTATTCCAACATCATAGTTCATTAATTGTTATCTTAATCATCTATGCTTATGTTATAGGCTCGCCGGTATAATCGAGGAGTACAAATTCATGAGGTTCACAAATGCACCCATACTAGGAAGGATACCGACGAGTACATAGATGAGCGCTCCAAGCGCACTCAGGTAATATGCCCTTTTGATTTTTGAAGAAGCTATTGACTTTAATAGATATTGTAAAACTCATACTTTACTGGACTTGAGAGGTAGAGAGCCTCAAATGTTATGACTAGTTTGAGCATTGGCTTTTAGGGAGTTTAATAAGAAAGCAAGATTGTATTTCACATATTCTTTACTGAAGTGAGTATCTTTTTCAACTTTCACATTCTAATTTTAGTGTTGTTAATCAATTTCATTGGACAAAGACAAATGATGTAAGTATGTGGTTGTTGCTTTGGCTCTCAAGCCAGTTTGAATATATTGCTTTGTGTGAATCTTATTAAGCTTTTGATGACTTACAGTTTTAAATTGTCGTGTTCAATTTGTAAAGTTTGAGGTTAAGGGGAAAATCTGTCCAATTTTATGCATAAATAATCGTGTAACATACTATTCATGTTTTGATTACTGAGTCTGTAGAGTCACTTTATATTTGGACCTATTGATACTGCCTGACATTGGAAATGTTATAACTAGTTTGGACATGATAATTTGTGTGCATCCTATTGAGCTTTTGATGATGATTTATGGATTTAAATTGCGGTGTTATGTTTGTAAACATTGGGATGTTGTAGTTTTAGGGGAAACTCTGTCCATTTTTCTGCATAATTTATCTTGTAACATATTGTTCAAATTTTGATAGTCTGATGTATTGTAACAGGAGGAGTTTCATGAGAGGATGAGTCAACACAGGTCTCAAGCATCAGCCTCTTCACCATCCACCCCAGCTAACCCACAGGAGGACGAGCAGCTTGCGCTGAATGTTTGGGCAGAAGTCGTCGTCGGCAAGTATAAGGGTCGTTTGTACGGTGCTGGAGACCTTGCCGCCAACTATCGGAAAAGGCCCTCGTGCAAGTTAGAGATTAGGGTTGGAGCGTCCACCACCTGCAGTCGTTACCCTCAGGAGTCTGCGGAGATTGCTCAGTTGAGGCAGATGTTGGTCGCTTCCCAGGAGAGGGAGCGGCAGAGGGATGAGGGGCATCGTCGGATGATGGATACGATACGACAGCTGATGGAGACAGTGCGACAGTTACAGCAGCAACAGCCCCCACAGCAACGACATCCTAGTAAGACGACCCAGCGTGCTCAGGAGGACAACGACTCTCTTGACCATTTTGTTGAGGATCCTTATAATGAGGATTCTTAGACTTTTGAATGAATTTATATGTTTATTTTACTTATCATGTTAATTATGGTTTGAAATAATTTTTTCGTTGAACATATATGACTTGAATAACATTTTTTGTAGAACAAATTGTGTGCTTGAATTATGATGTTAATTTCTTTGTTGATGCATTCATATAAAAATAATAATTATTTATTTATCTAGTTTAACATTAATGTTAAGTTATAAATAAAGTTTTATAATTTAAAAAAAAAAATATTTCCCAGGGATTACCCGTGGGAAATTTCCCAAGGCCGTAACCGCGGGGTATTTCCCAGGGCTTACCCGTGGGAAAAGTTTTCGATCCCCTAAAAACCGAGGGATCTGAATCCGTGGGTCATCCCTGGGAAATGTGTGATTTCCCACGAATTTTCTGGATTTCCCAAGGTCTTTGGCCTTGGGAAACAACGAAAATTCTTGTAGTGAAAGTTTTTACATGCATTATTCGGCAGACATGCCATGTGTTGACAATCGTGTCATGAATTGTAGATCAATGTGTCATGTGTGTTGACCAATGTATCTTTATGGACAATGTTTCCATTTATCATGATAACCATTATATCCTGTGTGTTGGCCAATGTGTTTTATGGACAATGTTTCCATTTATCGCAATGACCATTGTGTCCTGTGTGTTGGCCAATATGTCATATATATTGTTGGACATTGTTTCTTTCGTTGACAATGGGCCATGTAAAGAGCTTGATCTGCTCAAACGAAAAGAAGTTTTGGGATCTTCGGAGATTAGATATCAAAGTTAGAGCCTAAATATTGAAGTGTCATGCATTTTTTATAAATCGCGATGACGGTCGGGTATAAATCCCATTGACAAACTATTATGTTGTTTGGATAATTTCCATATTTTGTGAACATTATGTATAGGCTGTTTTGTGTGTCGCGCATGTAGTTATCATGATAAAACTCATTGGTCGGTATCTCACCTTTGCAATATATTTGTTTTCCTGTTTTTATTTTGCCGTTGTACTGTGGAATGCGAATACATACGTTGCAGAGAAGTTCCTCGTGTTACTTGAGGACATTAGTCCTAATAATGGAAGAGATCATTGATTTTAGGGATGACTTCGAGAGTCTTCCCAGTAGATGTCGATTAGAGTGACCAGCTCAATTAGGATATAAGTTATGTTTTATTTTCTGATGTTGTGACTTTGGGAAAATGACCTGTTTGTGTAAAGGTCCTGAATGTAAATGTTGATGATATATATATATATATATATATATATATATATATATATTGATGATATTTGTAGTATGGAGAAAGAAAGGAAAAGAAGAAAAAAAATTATAACCAATTTTTTTTTTTTGAGTAAGGTTAAGGATATTAGAAAATTTTATTTTCCGAAAGCAACCAGGGTTTAATTAAATTTGAATTTCCGCAACGAGTTAACCATGTAGCACCCAAGGGAGGGTGTTGCATACACCACATTCACAACTCAAATATCATACAAAGTCCTCTTAGAGGATCACATGAACATAAACACATAATCCCACACTTAGGGTTTCAAGACAACATAAACATACTTTAAACCACACACACACCCACAATAAGGTAGATGGTGGTTAATCTCCCCCATACCTTTGTTGTTCACTTGGAGATCAAACAAAAACAAGCTAAAATATCAAAGGATGCTCACGGGTTTTGCTCCCCAAAACCTAGCAACCAACACATAAAAAAAAAAAGCTATGCACATGAGTTAAGCCATGCACAAGGAAGATGATTCATGGAATAAATCACTCACTTGAAGTAGACAAGTGATGAATCAAGATGTTGATGATCTTAGGCTATAAAAACCCATTTTCAAGCAGTGCTCTAAATGAATTTTCTTGTGAGATAGCTTAGGCTTAGAATAATTAGAGGATCAAGGATCTACTTTTAGTTTTCTAAACAAGCTCTTGGATCACAAGAAGAAGATGATGCCTGAAATCTTTGAAGGAAGAAAGGAAAGGATGGCTTGGTTTCACGAACAAGAATGAGTAAAGGATGATGAATATGGTCTTGACTTTTCAATCAAGCAAATGGATGTTGGTTTACTAGTGGTGGCCAAATTTTTCTTACAGAAGAAAATGAAAGGATTATGTCTTATGAATAAAGGATGATAAGTTAGAAAATGAAGTGAAGATAGGTGGATGAGAGGAGGTGGCCGTGTGCATCAAGGAGTAAAGGAGGGAAAACTTGTCAAAATATTTTAGGACATGAAAGGAATTCATAATGAAGGTCAAGGGCATTTTGGTCTTTTGGTTACATAAATATCTAGATATTTCCTTTGCCATCATTACCTTGGATGAGTCATGGTGGTGACTCTCCATGGTGACTCATGTAAGAAGGATGAGAATATTTTCATCTTTTGGTCCTTTGGTAAATAACAAAAGAACTTAAGGGCAAAATGGTCATTTCACATGGATATTAAGATATTTTAAGTCATGATGACAATGGTGATTCATCATGGTGACTCACTAGGTGAGTTGGCTAAGTTGACCCATCATTCCTATCCTCTGACATATCTCTGTAGTTTCGTCTGCAGCTCCGTCGTTTACCCAATTAAGGTTTTTCGATGGTTATTAGCCAAAATTCACCTGAATAAAATGTCTTATTTTATTTTTTTGCGGAAATTTTAGAAATAGACTTTATCAATGAAATTATGATAAAATCTAGAATTTCTCAGTTTTGGGTCAAATTAGGGTTTCTGCCAGTATAAATCTATACTGTCAGTAAAAACACAGATCGGTTTCCGTCTGAGTTTTAAACCCAAAATTTAACCATAACTTCCTTAGATATAGATGGTCTCAAATATGATTTTGTTTTCCTCAAAATCATTTTCTGGATCCCCGGTAAAATACAGAATATAATTACCGGTTAAGACGCGAGAAAACGGGGTGTTACAAACACCCTTATAATTCCTTATAAAAGAACAAGGGAAAAATAATCAATAAAATACTTGTTTGGGCGGGTTCCAAAAATTTTATTTTCTTAAAACATTAGCTAGTGTAGTATAAATAAGTGTCTAATAGCTTGAAGCATATGAATAAATCTTTTCAAAGTGGACTCTATAAACAAAACACATGAAAAAGTAAAAGGCTACTCAATTTTAGTCCATAAATGAACTTTGACTCATTGTGAGACTCGAAACTTGACTGGCCAATTCCTCGTGTAGCAGTGTTTAGTCAATTAGAAATCCAATATTAGCAAAGTGAAAGATTTAATAACCAGCTCATGTCCTATATAACAAATAATTGTTCCCTTTTCCATAGAAAATGATGTTATTTCCAGCATGGCATACAATTATCAACGTTTAATCTCCCCAATTAAATTCTTAACAAAGGAAGGAAATCCCAAGTAGTTTACTCACTTGTTGGTGATAACACAAATTTAGGAACTCTGGTTTATCAGAAAGAAGAGGTAAGTTGTAAGCCGCCCCATAGTTTCCGCAAAAGAAGAGGGAAAGTTGTATGCTGCCCTAAGCTACACGAAAGAAAAGGGTAAGTTGTAAGCTGTGCTAAAGAAGAGGGTAAGTCGTATGCTGCCCTAAGCTACATGAAAGAAAAGGGTAAGTTCTATGTTGCCCCGAGCTGCACGAAAGAAGAAGGTAAGTCGTATACTGACCTGAGCTGTGCGAATTAGAGGGTAAGTTGCATGCTGCCTTGAGCTGCATGAAAGAAGATGGTAAGTTGTATGCTGCCCTGAGTTGCGCGAAAGAAGAGGGTAAGTTATATTCTACCTTGAGTTATGCGAAAGAAGAGGGTAAGTTGTAAGCTGCCCCATAGTTTACGTAATGAAGGGTAAGTTGCATGTTGCCAGAAGCCATGGAAAACATAAGGGTGAGTTGTTTGTTGCCCTGAACCACGATAAATATAAGGGTAAGTTGTATGTTTCCTTTGTTGTGATGTAATTTAGTCTGGTTAGTTTAAGTGTTTTCTGAGTCAAAGACATTGGATGCTCAATGGACACAATATGTGCCAAGTCCAACTAGAGAATGTGGTGAGTCCAACGTGTTAAGTCCAACTAGATTGGATGATGTATGCTAAACAGATCGGATGAAGTCTGTTGAAAGTAAATAAGTGTTGTATATTTTGATGCATGAACCAATTTATGCGTTGATGAATTCATTCATAGTAACTGATCATGCTATGAATAGATTCAAGTGACATATGAATTGATTCATGACTTTAAAAAAAAATTTATTTTGACCAGCTTTCAGTAGAAACTGAGTAATATCATGTAATGATGGTGATGGTTAATATTTGTTGTGTGATGTTTGAAGTCTTTTAAGAGAGAATGAGGTACCAATGGAGTTATAGAGGCTCATGGCTTTACCTTATGAGACACCTCAAGTATGGGCTGGGAAGAGTTATAGATTGATGAACTAGTAATTACCTTGAACTTGTTATAAAGGTCATAATAGTCTTAATGACTATTATGTTTTGCTTGTGATAGCTTGTAAGAGAATCGTATCAATGTAGAGTTTTCAGAAACTCATAGCAGTTGCTTTATGAGATGCTAAGGAGAACTTTATCAAGTTTTTTCAAAAACCGAGGTTACACTAGATACAGATAGAAAGTGATACAAAACCATAGGTGAGGAACCCGAGGTTGTCACTACCAATAGGAAGTAAAATCCAAGATAGAGTGAGATGTGGCAAGAGTACCAACTCTAATATAAAAAAAAATCAGTGGCGCAGCGGAAGTAAGATTATGATGATGTACTAAGGAAATTACAGTTTATAGTTATCCAAGTCAACTTGTTAGAATACATTTGAATCATGATGAGATATTGAAAAACTAATATCCTTTAGTCGATGTTTTTGGACCGGGAAAAAACCCTTACAAGGGAAACCATAGTATGAGCCATTAGAAGAGGCAAGAGATTTTGACAGTGATAAGTCTCAATTCGGGAAATTGGAGGTGCATGTTGTTTAGCAGTGAGAGTAGAAGTCTAGCAAGACGAGTTTTAAACTGGTCACATCAAGAAGGATAGTAAAGAGTGAGGGAATCTTGAGGTTAAGTTTTGATATGAGCCAACGGGGCAACTCAACTTTTCAACACGAATGATATGAGCCCAGTGAAGACCATGGATCAAGAAGAAATTCAATGACTTTGATGAAAATCTTATTTTCATTAGTGGTGAACCATCTGACTTGTTTTGACTGTATCTTGAGATGCGGGTCTCTTATTGATGCATTCTTTGGTGCGTTGGAAATCTAGGGAAATTTCCTACAATACGTATTCCATGCCTCTTGACCAGATTCAGCTTCTATCATGGTTAAATAATGGTGGCAGTTATGAACGAATTTTACAAAAGTTTATTAGTCTTTTATGTATTTTGTTAATTATGTGAGAGTTACACTTTTTAATATGAGAAGTAAAGTGTGGCAGCCACATAATTGTGGAAAAAGAATAATAAACTCACCATTAGTGGCTGAGTTAAGGAGGGTTTAGTAGTCATTTAGTGACATGATTAGGCTAGTTACGTGGGGGGTTATGGTATCTTGGGAAGACAAAGTATAAGCCAAAAGTTGGCAGCCACCATTCCTATATGTATCATGCCTAAACACATGAATAGGATAACTTGGATGTTGAATTTGGATTGAAATCCATTTGTGAGACTTTGTTCTCTTTGGTTCTTGGTTGAGCCGACCTTAGTTCTTATCAAAAATCCAAGATTCTTGTGGGGAACATCATAGGCTTGAGAAACTCTCTAGTTTGTGGAGCCATCATCTTCTCTTTCTCATCCATTTTGTTTCTTTCTTCACTTTAATTTTGGTTACTAAGTGTTACACGAATTTCTTCTTAAAAATTCAACCAAAAAGATCTTTTCAAAGGCAACTATCCATTTGGTTGTCATCAAGTTTTTAATTCAAATTTTGAGGAAACTTTTTTTAAAAAAGGGGAGAGTAATGTAGCATCCGAAATTTCACATGCTTAAAGGATAGAGTATAATGGATTAAATGGTTGAGATTAAAGGAAAGTAAAGGTTAGATCTTGCACCATTGAATCATGAAGGGGGTGCAACAAGTAAATCAGGGGGTGTAAATAGTAGGCAAAATGAAAATAAAAGGAAAATAAAAATAAAAGGAAATAAAAGAGAGAATAGATAAGGGGGGAGAAAGGGTTGTCATAAAGGTGGAAAATGAAAAGATAAAGAAAGAGAAGAGAGAAGAGGGAATAGGGAAGAAGAATGGAGAAGAGAGAGATCAAGGGATTTGGAGCCATGGCAAGAAGATGAGAGTTGGAGATCCAAGAGCAAACTTGCAGAACCAAGAGAAAGAAAGGGAAAAGAATAAGAAGGAGAGAAAACTAGGGTTCAACCAAAAAGGGAGAAAACTCAAGGAGCAAAGATTGGAGTTCACCTTTTCTTCAAGAGGTTTAAGGTGACATTTGACAGCCCCCGAAACTTCTCTATGGTGTGATTTATATGATTTTGCATGTTGATTTTGAGTTAAAATATATCATAGTGTGGTATTTGGGATTTTTGGGAGTTAAGCCCTTGATTGATGAATTTCATATGCTTAAAAATGATGATTTACATGCTTTAATGAGAATGAGTGTTTTCCTTTGCTGCAAGAGTGTTGATGTATTGAGATAGATACATGCATGTTCTTGGAATGCTTTTATTTGTGATCTATGTTGGTGAACGAGGTTGAAGATTGAGTGTTTTATGCATAATTTTCGTATTATGCCTAGTACAAGGGCGTCAGGGCATTGGTGAGTGCTAGACGCACATGAAAACATAAGAATTAGGTTCCAATGTCTTCATATGAAATGTAGCCCTAGATGTTGGCTAATTAATGGCGTTGGGTTCATATCAATTAGACTTTTGTAGCTCAAGTTAAGTTCAAAATACTGAGCAGAGATCAAGCTGTCAGGATTAATACTTAGAGATTTATTCATTGAGAATTTTCACCTATAAGGAGACTAAGATAGGTCTTGATGTTAACATAGAAGTTGTAGATATTCCTTTTATATTTCTAATAAGATAAATATAAACATTATTGGATTGGTACAACTTTAGATATGGCCTTTGGATTGTATAGAGGTCATAGAAGTTTGTTATAAAATTAAAGTGGTAACACCTAAGAATCTAATATACAACTTTAGAGGCCCATAAATATCAAGCTGATAATTGGGATGATAGATGAAAGGTATTTATAAGCAAGAATTCATGATGTAGAGGTTCTATAGCCTAAGGTTAGTAAATAGTCAAATAATGAACTGAACTAAGTTCTATAGATGAGATGCAAATGACCTAGTGCCAAAGAGAATATGTAAGTGGTCCAAGTGCCACAACAACGGTAAATGATTGAATTCTATATGACCTTGTATGTAAGTTATAGATTAATGATTTAACTTGTAATGTGCATATGTTATAGAAGTATTTGCGGAGATTTAATCCTACCAGTTTAGTTCTGTATTTCTCATATAAGTAGGAATGAGATATTGACCTACATATAGCTCTTATTTGAAACTATCCTTAATATTATGATTATTAAGTGTTTATTTTTCTTGTAATGACTCCTTTGATTATTGTGATTGTTAAGAGAGGGTTTCCATACCTTTCACACCAGTTATGGCTGGAAATGTCTAAGTATACAAAAATGTTTTCATATTATGTCTATGTCACTGAGTTTTATAACTCACTATGCTTTGGGACTGACATTTCCAGGTAGCATATGTGGTGTTGAGAGCTCGATAGCATTTCCGGAATGCTTGACGACTAGTCCAATGATAGCAAGAGTTGATCAGTAGTCTATGTTGAATCGGAGTCAAGTTTCGAGTCTCACAATGAGCCAAAGTTCTTTTATGGACTAAAATTGAGTAGCCTTTTACTTTTTCATGTGCTTTGTTTATAGAGTCCACTTTGAAAAGATTTATTCATATGCTTTAAGCTATTAGACACTTATTTCTACTACACTAGTTGATGTTTTAAGAAAATGAAATTTTTGGAACTTGGCCAAAAAGTATTTTATTTATTATTTTTCCCTTGTTCTTTTATAAGGAGTTATAAAGGTGTTAAGTAATGTCATATTAGGAATCAGGGTGTTACACTTATTCCGGCCACGATGATAATCGCAAGTTGGAGCCCCCCTGGAAACAAATGTCGACACTTCCATGGCGTTTCTCCCCCCAATGCCTATTGCTTCTAATTTTAATTGGGTTTCACCCGTGGTTTTCAAGTTTTCATCCATTTACCAGACTAATGAGTCCATTGTCTCTCTTAAGGATGGCATTTTTTTTATCTTCTCCAGATAAAGAAAACACTTTTATCTGTCTCCCTTGTTCTGCTGATGATAGGGTGTTCATGGAAGTTGTTGAACATGACTCTCCCTTTTGTTATTTTTACAGAACATTGTTTGCCCGATTGTCTGTTCGTTTACCTTTTTCAAAACTGTACTGTGATGTATTGAATACTTTGAATGTTGCTCCCACCCAATTGCATCCTAATAGTTTGGCCTTTATGAAAGCTTTTGAGATTCTTTGCTGCAAATTTAACATGAAAATTTCTGCTTCTCGTTTCTTATATTCCTTTTTTGTGAAACTAATCAAACAAGTCAGTTGGGTTTCCTTAAATGGAAAAAAACAACAAGTTTTTTGAAGCCTTTGCCTCGTCTTATAAGTTTAATTGGAGAGCTGGTTTTTTTAAAGTCAAATCTACTGATGGTGAAAATCATTTCTTTTTATATGCAGCTGTGTCTCTTGGCTTCCCATATATTGGACCTCGGCTCCTTCTCGCTTTTCTATTCAATTTCGTCATTTATATTTAGAGGAAAAAGAGGATGTTGATTTTTTGGAAAAGATAGCACCACTTAGTTGTTCTGGACTTTTGAAGTTGAACACTTCTTTGACTCCTAAAGTCGACTTCAAACGTAAGTTGTTTTTAATTTGTTCATTTTCTTTACATATTCTATTTATTATTGATTGCTCTTTTGCTCTTGTTTTAGGTATCATGGGCTCAAAACTCCCTTTGCTTGAGATGAGAAGGATCAAGCTTGAAGCTGCCAAGAAAAGCAAGGAGACCGAGTCATCTGCTCGCCCTACCTTGGTTGTGCATGAGGCCACAATGGTGACCGTCCCGGATTCTTCTTAGCCTACTTCTCCTTCCATGAAACGAAAAGAACCGAGCATAGGTTCTTCCTCTATGACTATCACTTCCAAGCCAGTTCCAAAGAGAGCCAAACCGAATGCTCCTAAGGCCAAGGTGAACTCAGATAGGAAGAAAAAGAAGGCCAAGACTTTTTCTCCTCACAAGTGGTTTGATTGTCTTTTGGATTCCGAGAATGAGACTTTATGGAGTCCTCTTTTCAACGAAGGTGACTTTATTGATGACTACTTGATTTGTGAAGCTGATATTAATAGGATAGAAGAGCAGGGTACAGGGTCAACTTACCAAGTGATGGAAGCTTATAATTTACATGCACCAGCATTGGCGCGCTTGGTTGAAGAGGAGGGGAAGGATGTTGTTAGGAGAGGTAGGGAGATGAAAGCTGAGATTACAAGCATGGAAACGGATCTTGCAAAAGTCGAGACTCTAAAGAAAGACCTTGAGGAAGCTCGGAAGAACCGTAACCTCCTTACGGATGCCAACAAAGACCTTTTTGCCTCAAATGCTAAACTTAGTGAAGAGTTGGAGGAGGTAAGCAAGTCACTAAAGCTATCCGAGGAAGCTGTGAGAGCTGCTGAAGAAGCTCGGTCTCATATTATAGCCGAGTTGGATAATTTGAAAAGACTCTCAATGATCTTGAAGGTACTCATGCCAAATGTGAAGCTAAGAAGGCAGATTTAAAAGAATCTCTTGCCGACCAATACATTGCTGGTTTTAATTCGTGTTTTTCTCAAGTTAACGTCATCCTTCCTGGTTCAGATTTGTCCGAGGTTGGGGTATGGAAGCAAGTCGTTAATGGCCAAGTGGTTGAAGCTTCAGAGAACGAGGAGAATGAAAAGAATGAAGAGAAGGACGCAAGGAATACAGATGAAGGGAATGGTTTGTCAGGCCAAGTTAATTAGATCATCTTTTAGCTAGTTACATCTGAGTTTAGTTTTGTCTCTGGGCTCATGTATGTCGGACATTTTGCATTAGCTACTATATTTCTATAGTATAGCTCGAATCTTATTTCTTAGTTGTTGGATTCTGTAGCTTTTACTGTCGTGAACACTTTCACTGCACTCTTGGTTATTATGCTAATATTTTCAATTTACGTTTTCTTCCTGTGTTTACCTTATATTTTGACTTTAACATTCATTATTACTGTTCAAAGTATTCGATTTTATTTTATCTTGGTCCTAAGCTAGGAGGCCAAGCTTGATACTTGAACTCCTAAGGTCTTGTAATTAAACTTAAAACTGACTTTGAGTTAGAGTACTCTTATTTTTAAATTACAATGAACCCAATCTGAGCTTAGTGATTTTGATAAAGCATTATGCTCTCGGGTATAATTAGTTCGAGCTAAATCTGGGTTTGGATAAGTTACTGCTAACTTAACTTTTTTGTAGTACTCTGGAAGGGCTACGACCGATCTTGACTATGTTGTATTTTGTCTTACAAATTATTGTTGTAGATTGACAATCCAAGATTACCATTCAAGCGCCAAGCTTATTATTTATAATGAGTTGGAGTCGAGTAATATAATTAACACAAAATAAACCAATGATAACCGGGTTTTACCAACTTAAACTCGGTTTCGCTTTGAGTTAGGTCCGACCTTAATAGGTATTCCGAGCTCTACTTGAGTATTAAATATCAGCAATGTTTCAGCTTAGTATCAAACTCAAAACTCATATTAGAATAGATCATGATTAGATCGAGTTTAGTTTGATCTTAGACATTAAATGAGTTCCAAGATGGAGGTTAACATGAATTACTAGGATCCGAGCTCTAGAGCCTTAGAACTCAAATTGGTCGAGCTCTGTGTGAGCTCTAGATGAGCTGCCGAGCTTGAGACAAGCCAAGCTTATTCTACGATATTTATCCGAGCTTATTTGCGATCATTTATTTACTTTTATGGTTTTACTGTTTGATTCATGATCCAAATGATTGGAAAGGATACAAAACATACACCAGAATACAACCATAATTCTCCATAGATCTTGTTACCAAAAGGGGTTAAGGCATATGACATACTAGGTCCTAATGTTTTCTCATGTGCTAGTTTATAACTACCGGTTTCACAAGTTTATACCATCAGGGGTATTTTTATATTCTTCCCATTTTCTTTTAGTTTTTGTTCCACAAGTTTCTCCAATATCCTTAGGTATTGCATCTACTTCAGATTCTGAAGAAGAACTATAATTTAGTACTACTTCTTCATCTTCTTTGATTATTTTTAATTGTTCAAATAACTGTTGAATTTCTTCTATATCATTTGATTTATTTGGTGCTTTTATATATTCTTCTTTTATCCTCTCCATGAAGTTACCGATGGTGATATACAGTTTTGAGGGTTGAAAATTAATTCTTTTTTTATTACTATCTTTTCTAATTCTTTTGATTTTAATAATTTTCTAACTCTTTTTTGGTTACACATTTATTATTTTCTTCATCTTCTAAAAGTTTTTCTAGTTGTTGAAGAACTTCTCTAATCTTTTCAATATCATTGTTTTCATCTACTTCCTTACATTTACTTATATTATTTAGTGTATCTCTAATATTATTTATTTCACTTTGTCCTTTATTCTATTATAAGTATAATTATAATTTTATTGGTATTTTATATTAGTTGAATAATATTTATATTAGTCTCTTCCATTATTTTTTCTATTCCTTCGAATTTTATTGTTATTTCTTAAGATTAAACCATTATTTTATTGTTATTATTTTATATTATCTTTTGTCTTTTTTGGTTTTGTCCTTTTGTTTATTCTATAAGGTGTTAGGTGTCGGAACCAGTTGTTCACGTTTCATTTCTCTATTTGTTATTGGTTTCTTCCTGGAGTTGTGTTATTTGAACATCAACATTTAGACATTGTATATGATATCATATGTGTTTATTTTTATCACTCACTTACTTTTATCATCTTTATATACACGCAACTCGAGAATACACAAAAAAATCAAAGGGGCACCGTATGGTGTCCCCAATGAGATGTTCAAAAAACATATCCATTCTTCTTGTGCTAGTGGTAGCAACTCCAAAAAAGTTGGATAAAATGCAATTTGTTTTAAGTCATAATTAAATCATTGGTAATATGTGGGCCCCTTTTTTATTATTATTGATTAAAAAATAAGTGATTTTGACATTCAATAATTTAGAGATTATTTTCTTGGGATTTGAAATAAATCATAAGCTATTTTGTATTTGTTTACAACCATAAAAAACATTTTTTTAAAGCTAGTTTTTTTTTAAAAGTAGTTAGTCATAAAAAAATGTTTTTTTTTTCAAAAATGAAAGTACATTTTCATTTCAACCCTAAAAATGATTTTTTTTAAAAGTAAAAAAAAACAAATTAAAAGTTTTTAAAAATGATTATTTAGTTAAAAAATGATTTTTTGACCAAGTAAGCAATAACAAACACTTCTAAATAACAAAGTAAGAGGTTTCTTGGATTCCTCCTAAGGATGGCTGCTACAAAATCAATGTAGATGGGAGCTCTTTTGGTAATCCTAGAAGATCAGGATTTTGTGGCTTGATCAGAAACAATTTGGGGGAATGGATCTCAGGCTTCTCTGGTTTCTATGGAATTACTTCAAATTTAGCTGCTGAACTTCTTGCAATTTACCATGGCCTTAACTTGGCTTGGAGAGCAGGCTTTAGGAATGTCATCTGTTAATCTGATTCTCAAATGGTTATTGCTTTAATTTCTCAAGGTGTCTCCTCCTTTCATCCTCAAGCTGTTGTTGTTAATAGGAGGCATCTCACGTCTTTGCCTTGGTGTTTATCCCTCCATTATACCCTTAGAGAGGGCAATGAGTGTGCTGACTGGATAGCTAAGTATGGAGCTGCAAATGATCATCATCTTCTTGTTTGGGTGTCTAGACCAGTTGCATCTAGTTCTTCTTACTAATGCTGTTGGCACAGTGAGGCTTCGACCTTAGTTGTAGTTTCCGTTTCCTTTTTGTTGTTTTCTTACTGATAAAAAAAAAACGCTTCTAAATAATTATGTGTTTTTTTTAAATGACTATAAAAAAATAAAAAATTATAACTCATTTCATTCTATCTACCTTTCAAATGATGGATTGGAACCACCATAGACACCACCATAAAATAAAATACCTAAACAATTTGCCCCACACCATTATGTCCAATTCTAATTTCGTCTGTTTGGTTCATTTTAAAACGAGTAATGTTAATTATATACTGAATTTTGGATACATGGGCGACACCTGCGATATCTGGTTAATGTAGTTTAAATATGTGGTTAATTACGTTCAGTTGATGGTTAATGGATGTAACAAGGCGTCACAACTCATTAACCATCCACTAAACGTCGAGGGTTCAAACCCCACCCACATAAGGTGGTCAAGGTGATTTGGGTGGGGGAGTTAAGGAGTGGAGTGATAAGGAGTTGAGGGTTCAAATCCCACCCACTAACAAAAATACTAACATTAACACACTAACATTTGCCTATAAAAAAAAATCATCCACTGAACATAATAACCACACATTTGAACGGCATTAACTATGATTTTCAGGAGTTCAAATATACATGACCCCATATATATTTGAAATACCGAAAAATCGTGGTTAATGCAGTTCAAATATGTAGTTAATCACGTTCAGTGGATGGTTAATGGATGTAACAAGATGTCACAACTCATTAACAATCCACTGAACATAATTAACCATATATTTGAACTGCATTAGCCAGATATAGCAGGTGTCGCCCAGGTGTCCAGAATTCAGGTGTATAAATAACATTACTCTTTTAAAATACAGTTGTGTTATTTTGACAACCAAAATATGACAACTCAATGGACAACTCCATTGTGCATTAGCATTTTCGTAATCTTGACCACTGTGTCGTGGCATTTTCGTAATTTTGACTTTTTAAAAAAATATTTTTTTTGAAAGAATTTTTTTTGAGTACTAACATTTTTGGTTAATCACATTCAAATATTTAGTTAATTCAGTTCATTATATGGTTAATGGGTCATCCTGAAGCTTATAATCATTTTCCACACCCATGTAAATATTTGGTTAATTCAGTTCATTATATGGTTAATGGGTCATCCTAAAGCTTACAATCATTTTCTAAAACCATGTAAATATTTGGTTGATCATGTGCAAATATTTGGTTAATGTAGTTCAATATATGATTAATCACGTGCAAATATTTTCACCTTACATGGTTGTGGAAAACTATTATAAGCTTTAGGGTAACCCATTAACCATATAATGAACTGCATTAACCAAATATTTACACGTGATTAACCATATATTTACATGTTTGTGGAAAATGATTGTAAGCTTCAGGATGACTCATTAACCATCTAATGAACTGAATTAACCAAATATTTGCATGTGATTAACCAAATATTTACATGGTTGTGGAAAATGATTGTAAGCTTCAGGATGACCCATTAACCATATAATGAACTGAATTAACCAAATATTTGCACGTGATTAACCAAATATTTGCAACTAATTAACAAAAAATGTTAGTACTAAAAAAAGCTAAATATTTAAAAAACCGAATATTTAAAAAAAAAAAAACTTATGCTATTCTATCAACTCATATGGGACAACTCCACTATGCAGTGGCATTTTTCGTAATTTTTACCTTTTTTTTGAAACATACCTTTCTTTTTAAAAAAAGAAAAAAAAATACCCTTTTTTTTTTAAAAAAAAATTTAGCTTTTTTGAGTACTAACATTTCTGGTTAATCACGTACAAATATTTGGTTAATCACGTACAAATATTTGATTAATTTAGTTCATTATATGGTTAATGGGTCATCATGAAGCTTACAATCATTTTCTACAACCATGTAAATATTTGGTTAATCACGTGCAAATGTTTGGTTAATGTAGTTCATTATATGATAAATGAGTCATCCTGAAGCTTACAATCATTTTTTACAAATATATAAATATTTGGTTAATCACGTGCAAATATTTAGTTAATGTAGTTCAATATATGGTTAATCACGTCCAAATATTTTCACCTTACATGGTTGTGGAAAACTATTATAAGCTTTAGGGTAATGAACTGAATTAACTAAATATTTGTATATGATTAACTAAATATTTGCAAGTAATTAACCAAAAATATTAGTACTCAAAAAAGCTAATTTTTTTTAAAGGTGAAGCACTGTTCATACATACGATTGTCACCAGTCACCATATAGTTGTCCAAATGGGTGTTAGAAGTGTCAGAATAACATTTCTAAAAAAAAAGCCGAATCACTGTTTACATGTATGGTTGTCGTGTATAGTTGTCGAACTCTGTTAAAAATATATCCAAATAGAATCACCTTCCCTTCAGACATGAGTAGTGATATTTTGAGACCACTTTTTCACGCCCACTTTTGGCACCGGCACTGTAACGGTACGGTAACGCATTGTAGCAGTGGCATTTTCACAATTTTAACTTCTTTATTAAAAAAATATTTAGCTTTTTTGAGTACTAACATGTTTAGTCATTAATCATATAAAGAACTGAATTAATCAAATATTTGTACGTGATTAACAAAATATTTACATAGTGTTGAAAATGATTGCAAGCTTCAGGATGACCTATTAACCATATAATGAACTGAATTAACTAAATATTTGCACGTGATTAACCAAATATTTATATGGTGTTATTGTAAGCTTCAGGATGACTCATTAACCATATAATGAAATGAATTAATCAAATATTTGCACGTGATTAACCATGTAGTTACATGTTTGTGGAAAATGACTGTAAGCTTCAGGATGAGCCATTAATCATAACTTGAACTGAATTAACCAAATATTAGTACGTGATTAAACAAATATTTAAATGGTTGTGGAAAATAATTGTATGCTTTGGATGACCTATTAACCATATAATGAACCGAATTAACCAAATATTTACACGGGATTAACCAAATATTTATATGGTTGTGGAATATTATTGAAAATTTCAAGATGACCCATTAACCATATAGTAAACTGAATTAACCAAATATTTACACTTAATTAACAAAAAAATGTTAGTACTTAAAAAAGCTAAATATTTTTTTTTATAAAAAAATGGTCAAAATTGTGAAAGTGCCACTGGTACAGTGCGCTACAATACTACTATATCAAAAAATGGTGTCAAAATATCATTTCTCTAAAGCATTCACTCTACCAGGACTAGAAGCTTCCATCGTGCGGCTTCCCCTCATTTCACTACCGGCACACTGATGGCAGCGTTCCTATCTGCCCAATCTCCACGCACCGCGAACCCTGGTCTCTTCCTCTTCAGTGCGCCCTACCACCGTGTGCTCGGTATCTGGTCATCTTCTCCGAGCCGGCGAGCCCATCTTCACTTTTCTTTTTCACTCACGCACCCAGGTCCCTATGCGTCCACCGTCTCTCAGTCTCCACGCACCCACCACTCATCCTCTTCACCGCGGTTTCTCTCTTCCATCACGCCGTGCTCAATTTCTGGACAACTTCTCCGAGTCAATCTTCTCCGATTCTGCGCACTTTCCTTCACTTTGTATGTGGGGTTTGACTTTGTGCTTCTGCCACTGCTGTAATCTGCTTTCATGGTTGCTGATTTTGCTGCTCTGCTTTCATGTTCTTTTTTTTTTTAATAACTAATTTTCGATTTAAAAAGAACCAATTATAACCAACCAAATTTAATTGGTTCAGATGCTAGAATACCTCAAATCCGATGTAAACCGACCCAATTACACATAAGAAAAAGTGCAGGCATGGAAGCAACCTGGGAGTTTCTTCTTTCATAGTTTCCACAGTGTATCCAAATCTCAAAGTCTGTATGCGTCAGTGATCTTGTGACCTCTTGCTGCTGATATCCCTTGGTGTTCTATCATTGTCAAGCTCTTACATCTCTAGCAGGGGTATTGATCAACCGATTCAAACCGTAAAAATAGAATAAATTGAAAATCGAAATAACCATAATTTTTTATTGGATTGGATCAGATTTTGGATCCTATAATGAAATCCAATCCAATCTAAACCGGTCTATTATATACATATACTATTCTTTTTGAAATTACAGTATTACTTGTACTTAAACATTATTCTTCGTACTTTTATGTCTCTTATTCTCTTTAATATTTTTATTGGAATGACATATATAAGATTATTTAGAATAAATATTAATATCTTGAAATTATATTTTACTAAAAGTTTTGATGCATAACATATATATTTGATTGAGTAATAATGAAAAAATAGGAAAGCAATTAAGTAAATTTGAAAAATAATTAGCTACAATTTATTTGTAGTCGATTCAAAGAAAAAAAATAGGATAAGTGGGAGTAGATATAGAGAATTAATATAAAAGAACGTGTTAAAAAATATCAATAATTTTTTTCTTCTCAAACTCACAAATTAAAACAAAGATTATCTTTTATCACTATTAAATAAGTAGAAAGGACACTTGACATTAGAAAAAAATAAAGTATGACAAAAATCGAATTATCCAATCCAATCCAAACAGCATTTGATTGGATTGGATCGGATCATATTTTTTTAAGGAAGCAAACCAATCCAATCCAAACCGCACGATGTTTTTATCATTGGATCAGATGACTTTTTAGCTTAAAATCGATCCAATCCAATCTGCGAATACCCCTAATCTTTAGTGTCATAGATTGTCCTTTTTGGTTACACTACATAGCAGTCATACCTACTGTTACCAACCACAAGATCATACAGCTTCATAGGAAAAGTAGTTCTTGGAAGTTTGAAAGCTTCCAAATGAGAGAGATTTCTTATAGAGAATCATATTGAAAAAAGATGATTAATTGTGTACATTATGCTATTATTTATAGAGCTTTATTAGATTAACCAAATGTAACTAACTCCTAACTAACTAATCCTATATTCTGTTGCCCTCCTCGGATAGGTGGCAGTGCCTCAATCAGCTTCAACTACAAAAGCATTAAAAGAAAAAAAATGTTATTACAACCTGTAAAAGAAAATGGACATTAAACCAACTAAAAGAAAACATAGCAAGGCCCAAGAAGAAAGATGCACAATCCAGTAGCAAAAAAATAGAAAGACCCAAGCAGCCCAGCGTAAGAAGCCCAACTCAATAGGGTATCACCATTTCCAAACCCTAACTTTCTCCGCCATTCCAATGCTCCAAGACAAAATTAGAATCTGGTGAAGGGAAACACAGAAGAGAAGTCCATGGTGGGGGAGAGGGTTCCGACGGCGGAGGAGAGTTTGAGGACGCCGTTGACAGAGACAAAAGACGCGAGCAGAACGGAGGAACTTGTTGGCGGCGCTGTCGCGGGGAAGAAGCCGGAGATGGCGAACGATTTATGGCGGTGGATCTCGTCGGCACCGTCGTCTCCAACTGTAGCACCGTCGACAGAACCTTCTTGAAACAAAGAGGAACCGAATCTTGCATGAAGAAGATGAAATCGTTGGTTGTTCCGCCGGGATCGAAGACAAATCCTAAGTGAGGCGATGAAAACAACAACGAACAATGATGGTTTCCACCGGGATCGAAGACCAGAACTGTGTGTTGTGGAGGCGTTGCAGAGTTGGAGACGACGTTGAGAATTCCGCCGGATCGAAGGTCGTGATGCAGTCAGCAATGGCGGTGCTTGCAGAGACGAGATCGGCGCGATCATTCATCTTCTTCGGCGACGGCACGGTGGTTGCCGGAACGAACTCCTCAAATTGATAGCATGGAAAACGAATCAGATTTAGTGCAAGGAAGACGGAGTCGCGCGAAGCTAGTCACTGACTTGCGAAAGCCGACGAGTCTGAGTTTCCGAGGCGGCGAACGACGCTGGCGAGGATCTTGGAGAGGGAGACAGAGGATCTTGAACGCTGGATCTTGAACCATCAATGTGCTGCAAACAGAGGAACTTCCATTGTTGAACCTTGTTCTGATTAGAGGTGTTGTAACCTAAATTGCCAAAGCTATTGGAGGCAGCAAGGAAGCAGGTGATTTCTCTATTTTGATTGCAGAACCTTTGATTTCTGGCTTCACTGGCTTGATCGGCTTGATTGGAACAAGATCGCAGTGGAAACTGCCAAACTCCATGAATCCATAATCAAGAACAGTGGCGGCTTCGTCGGAGCATGGATACCATGTATCATAGAGATGAAGCTTGCAAGTGAGAGAGATTTCTGATAGGGAATCATATTGAAAAAGATGATGACTTGTGTACATAATGCTATTATTTATAAAGCTTTATTAGGCTAATCAAATGTAACTAACTTCTAACCAACTAATCCTATATTCTGTTATACTACTAGCTATAATGATACAACGACAACATCATAGATGGACTTATGATGTCTTCCTATACACGCACTGGTTTTACTGGCAACCTTTATAATGCACTGCGTCAAAGGGGAATCAACTCTTTCTTTGATGCACAAGGCCTTTACTCCATCTCTTTCTAAAGCCATTAAAGAATCTCAGATCGCTATTGTTATTTTCTCCAAAGACTGCCTCATCAGTATACTGTTTGGATGAACTTGTGCTCATCCTTCAATGCTCAAAGGAAGAATGTTTTACCAATATTTTCTGATATTGAGCCATCACAACATCGGCATCAGAAAGGGAGCTATGAAAAATCATTGGCTAAACATGAGAAAGATACAACAAAGAGAAGTTGCAAGAATGGAAGTTGGCTTTGTCTGAAGCAGCTAACTTGTCAGGCTGGCCACTCAAATCCGGGTAACTCACAATTCTTTCGCTTGTTATGTTTCCTTATATTACTTTTTTTATTTTTATTTTTGAATGCTTCACTACTATAAGAGTTTTAAGCTGCAAACCAATTAAACAAAACACAACAACATAGCAGAACAAAAATAAACTACATCTACGTGGTTCAGCTAATGTGGCCTATCTTTGACTTTCTTTTCTCTCTCACTGTACTGTAATAAGTATATAGCAGAAAAATACCCAAGCCTTTCACACTCCTTTTTTTCTTCTACTTGATCTCCCTTAATCGCCTCTCTAATCTTTCAAAGCTACAATTTCATGAAGTACAAAAATGATAATTGTTCTACCTGCATGAGAAGAATACATGCTTACATAGAAACTAAGAACCAATCACAAGTCAACCTTAAGAATATCAGCTCCGAAATAGTTATAAACAATTGTGGCATCAACTAATTAAAACTAATAAAATTGATTTTATAACTGACTTGTAACCGAGTTTGAGACACTTCATTTAAAAACTACCTTGACACAGATAATTTACAATTTACCATCTCCATCTCTTTTAAATTTGAATGAAATAATGACATTAATACATTTTAGTTTCAATTTTTGTCGTTGAGCAGGAATGAATATGAATATGAGTTTATTGGTAGGATCATTAAATAAGTATCCAGTAAAATTAATCAAGCTCCACTACATGTTACCGATTATCCTGTTGGACTTAAGTCTCGAGTGCTAGAAGTAATATCACTTCTAGATGTCGAGTCTATAAACAGAGTCAACATGGTGGGAATTCATGGAATTGGAGGAATAGGCAAAACAGCAATCGCACGAGCTGTATATAACATGATTGGTGATCAATTTGAAGGTGTATGTTTTCTTAATGTTAGAACAACGCCTCGATAAGCATGACTTATTGCACTTTCAAGAGACACCGCTATCTCAAATCGTAGGAGAGAATGATATAAAATTGATAGATGTCAATAATGGGATATCAATAATAAGGCATAGGCTCCATCAAAAGAGGGTTCTTTTTGTTCTTGATGATGAGATGCAAGATTACAAGCGCTAGCCGGAGGTTATGATTGGTTTGGTAGTGGAAGCGTAATCATAATAACATCTAGGATTTTCTAGCAGGGCATGGAGTTGAAAGAATGTATGAAGTACAAGAACTAAACGGTAGGGAAGCTTTACAATTGTTTAGCTGGAATACTTTTAAAGAAGAACAAGTCCCTGCCAGTTACTTGGGAATTTCACAACGTGTAGTAAGTTATTGCTCTGGCCTTCCATTGGCTTTAGAAGTAATTGGCTCCAACTTTCATGGTAAAGGAATAGATGAATGGAATTTTGCATTGGATATGAAAGAGCCCCTGATAGAAAAATTTCACAGTCCTTAAGTTAAGCTACGATACTCTGGAAGATATTTATAAGGAAATATTTCTTGATGTGGCTTGTTTCTTCAGAGGTAAAAAATTGGAAGATGTCAAAGATATGTTGCGAAGTGTTCGTGGTATCACATCAGAATATGCCATCGGAGTGCTGATTGATAGATCCCTCATAAAGATTGATTGTTGGGATCGTCTGACAATGCATGACTTGGTACAGGACATGGGTAAAGAAATCATTCAACAAGAATCCCCTAACGAGCCCGGTGGTCACCGTAGATTATGGTTCTATCAGGACATTCTTTCCGTTCTACAAGAGAACATGGTAAGTAAGAGCAATATGCATTGTTCTAGTAAGTATGAATTATTACTCGGTATTGATGTTAAACTTTAGCTGGAATTATATTGATCTTGGTTTGATTTAAGTAAACCAAGCATCCTCTTGGTTCAGAAATTATATCAGTCTCTCTTGAAGTTTATGTTGTCATTACACTTGTATCCATGTAAGGTGATATTGAAATTTCACTAACCTTCCCTAAGGGGGAGGTGAGTGTAACTTTTGAAACAAGATAAATGTCCGATGTAGTTAAATCAAACCTCAATAGTGATCGGTGTAATTTTCTCTAGGCTAAATTATGCTTATTGTCCTTCATGTTTTTCAATTTGACGATATTGATCCCTCCATTTTTTTGGTGATTTCATTCTTCTCATTTTTCAAATCAAGCAAAAATGATCATTCTCACAACTTGTCATCCAAATCCTAACGGAAATAACTTAGGTGGCACACTTAGGTGGCACACGTTTCCAACATGTCATCCCTTTCTCAACCTAATGTGGCCCACAAAAATAAATAAAATAACTAAATATTATATTAATGTTTTAAATAATATTTAAAAACTCGCATGGGTTTATGTTCTCATCCTTCACTACACATGGGGTTTTGCAGGATGTTTTCGCTTTATCTAAATCATTAAAATAACCACCTTGGCAAAGTAACACAACCCATGGTGCGTAATTAATTTTGAAAGGAGAAATAACCAGGTGATAACGGCTTCGGTGCCCAAGGTGACTGTTTTACCTCATCGCTTTTAGGATTGAAGAACCAGTGATAATCCGCATAGCACCTCCTTTGCTTAAAGTTTGAAAATATCGTATGACGTTTTTGTGTTCGAAATCCACCATACAGTACTTGTTTACCTCCCTGAAAACCGTTGGCATTTCTCCCTCCCTTGTCAAACTTGAGTAACAACAATTGGGCATGCTCTAATTTGTTATATTCTGCCTCTGTTGTGAACTTAGCAACCTCAAGTAACCCCTTTGTCACAAAGGTTGCAGTCGATATTTTGCCACCCAAAGTTCCCCTCTGCATTACTGACAAAACCTCCTCGAGGTTGTCTTTGAAGTTTTCCAACGATTTAGATAACCTCAGAGGCAATTCTTGAAGCTCTAGTTCATACTTTCCAATTTCAGTCATACAACCTGGAATTGTCTCACTTGTCGGGAAGGACTGAAATTTTTTATTAGGAGTATTTTGAAGTGAATCAAGGTCTGTAACATACCCATTGTTAATTTTCGATCCTTGTCCCTGACTGTCATTTGCCTCATAGTCTGAGAAAGACATAGATGTGAAATTTTCAAACTTTCATCCTTTGCTTTCTAATCCATGAATCATGTGACTTGCTCTCCTCTTCCAGCTCCATTCCCAGCTTCCCCCACTCCAATTCGTACTTGAGCAAATCATTCCCAAGTTCGAGAATTTCTAGTGTTCGAGCATCTCACTATCGAATACCTGAAGTTTCTCACGTAACTCCTCTAGTTGTTGCCACCTTAACAAGGGTGCATCTGTCATTATGGTAACAAGAGCTTCAGCACGAAAACCAATTTGAATGGGCTGTTGTTTACATGTACCTTTAGACCTAAATCCTAACCCAACATTTTCTGAAGGATTCTTTTCAAGTCTTGGATGAGATACATCTTCACCACATAACACCAAAGTGCTCACTTTTCCTTGTTGGGCCAGCCTCATTAGGTTAAGAAAAGGACCAACGACGTCTTGTCGCCACGCGCAAAAAAGAACGAGCGGTTATGAAAATAATGTAGTATAGAGCGACAACTCGGATCGTCTCTCAAGGACTCTTAGGTGTTGTTATTATTAACAGAGAAAGTTAGAAAATGGGGGGTTTTGGATTGAAACTAAAATAAAGAAAACAAAACAAAACAAAGAAAGAAAACAGAGCAGTAAAACAGATTAACAAATAAACTAAAGCGATTAACCTACTGTTTTTGGTTTCCCAACTATCATCGGTTCATGCAAATTCCTAGCCCTGAGCAGATTCTAATCCCCTCCCTGCGTAGCAATAATTCACAAGCGGAACCACTACTACAGATATATGTCCCTATTCCCGAATTAAGCAAACGGGGTTAAGCACTTCGTGAACTAAGCGAACACGAAACGTACACACGCGAATTAAGCAAACGCGATTATATATAGGAACATGATATCACCGAGATAAACCAACACAACACAATATACTCCTGAATTAAGCAAACAGAAATATAAAGCATGGCATTGAAAAGAGAAAAGGAAATGAAAACAGGAAATACAAGAACCTCAAGTATGGATAGAAGCCAATTACAGTAGATTAATCTAGGAGACTAGTTCTCCATAACAAACATAAACAAAAGGAAAGAAAACAAACTACAACTCTTCGACTAGCTAAGACTAGCCAAAACGACTAGCCCCGCACTCCCCCTTCGCCTCGCCTAAGACAAAGCTTATATACAACTTCGGACTACGCTTACTCGCGAGGCGAATGCCGACTCGCGAGGCGAATCTTCAACTTTTGGTATTCTTCGCGAGGCGAGCGCGACTCGCGTGGCGAGGAATGGAAAAGTCATGACTTCTGGGCTTCACTCTCGCGAGGCGAGGATTGGATTCGCGAGGCGAACTCTTCAAATTCCAAACGCCACGGCCATGATCTTCAACACGGCAAACCGTGATCGTCTCTGACTTTTCAGGCTTGGATGACTCGCGAGGCGAGACAATTCTTCGCGGGGCGAGACAGAATGGTTGGCAATTTCTGGAACAGTCACCTTCTGGTTCGCGAGGCGAACATTCTTCTCGCGGGGCGAGAAACTCCAGAATTATTCCTTTTTATTTACCTGAAAACAGAAAATATAATAAGTATTTTATTTAACTCTAAATCAACTAAATTAACCTAAAAACACTTTACAGACTCAAAATACTACTTAAGGACAATCAAGTCTAATTTGGGTGAAAATGATATAAAATAAGCACAAAGCTAAGGTCTTGACTAGTTATAAAACCAGTCAAACAGAGGCTCATCAGACCCCTTCCTTGAATTCTCATTTTTGCCCCTCTCTTCAACTGTTTCTCATTTACCATGTCAGCCGCGGGTGGCTATGGAGGCTCGATCACTAGGTTAGTTACACGTTGTGTTAGGAAGTTAGTTACTACTCATTAGCTCTATAAGCACATTTTGTGCTCTTGTAAGGTCACTTTTACCATTTGTATCATTTTACATTTCTTTGATCAATACACTTTCAAAGCTCTCTCAGTTTTTCATTCATGGATGTTGTGTTTTGTAACAGTTTTATTTGTAAAATTGTATTGAAACCTCACCCATAATTTTTTCATTTTCATTTGTTAGGATGGGATTTATTGGCGCTCCAATATGTCTATTCACACTCCCAATTTTATTTTATTTTTTTTTTACTTTCATTGTATTTTCCAAATTTTGAACAAAAGTGGAATTTTTTTTCTATATTGTATTTGTTTATTCATATTCTATATTATTTCTTTTGGTGAAATTCATATTCTATATTAATTACAACTAATTTATAGTGTAACCACACAAAATACAACTAATTTATAATTACTTGTTTGGTTTAATTATTCTGTAGGTCTCTGAACTATTTGAGAATTTTCAAATAGGTCCTTAAACTATTAAAATTTGTAATTGAATCCCAGACATAAGAAATTTTTTTAATTGGGCCCCTAAGGTTATATTCTGTTAGTCCACCGTTAGTATACCCCTCATACCTTCATACGTCCTTATTCACCTTTTCTGTCTTCTTCCCCCTTATTCTTCTTCCGCTACACCATTCGACTGCTGCATCTTCTCACCTTGTTACCGGTTCGTTTTTTTTCTTCTCTATTTCTAGTTGAAGCTTGCTGCTGTAACATACATTTGTCAAATTAACTAACAAAGTAACAATAAAAGGAAAAGGTGGTCTACTCCTGTAACATACAATGAACCAGCAAAGCAATAGTTGTATCCACAAATATCCTTTGATTTTCCCATGGTGCTAACTAACAAAGAAAAATAATTCCACTTGTTGTCTTCTGAGACACCCCGATGTGCCCCATCGTATTATTACATTAAAACCTTAATATTTATTTACTTAATCGCTCGCTTATCGTTGAAAATACGTAAAAATTAAAACTTAATTAATAATTATATAACTTAGGCAGATATAAAACATACCAAAACTATATTACATAAATACACACCTGTTTATTTATTACATTACCAAAACACTGTTGAGGGTATCCTCAGTAGGATCCCTCACAGGCATAAACTTCACTACAGACATACTTAGCGGAATTATGAATACTCCTTAGACACACTGGCCATACTTTCTATACTCTAATCGCCATGAATCACAGCTCGACCTCCAGCATCTGGTTCGTAAGGAGTTCCATCTAACCCCTCAGCAATTGGTTCCTCCATCGGGTCTTCTCGTACGATCACATCAGAAATAAAACACAACACACAGAAAGATATAGGGAATAAGAAACAGTTTTATCATCAAAAAACGGAAAAGAGTAATAGTAAATTATACAATAACTGTCACACACATAACATCATTCAACACCTAACAAAACATCCTCAAACTCAAGTATTCATCCTCTACCCCAATCTAATATAACTACACTTTTATACTGACGTGGCCATCTCTATTCCTATCACGTTAGTCAGTAGTCCAGAACGGTCCAGTACCAATAACTTTCGAACGCATCAAAGACTAAACAAGTATTAGTCTAAAATGGTCCAGTGCCAATAACATACGGACGCGTCAAGGAGTATCAATCCAGAACGGTCCAGTGCCAATAACATACGAACGCGTAAAGGAGTATCAATCCAGAACGGTCCAGTGCCAAGAACATGCGAACTCGTCAAGGAATATCATTCCATAACGGTCCAGTGCCAAGAACATTCGAACGCGTCAAGAACTAAAGAGTATTACGGTAGTCTACCTCGGCATCCACATCCGTTGGTCACTCACCCGCAATATCCGATATTCCAAAATAGGATATCCTGACCTCGTGTGTTCCACTCACACGGCTGTGAATAACAATACCTCGATAAATGAATCTCCCTAAATTACATCAATAACAACCTAGTGCCTCAACCTTCCATCAAAGTCTCAACACCTTTATCCTCTTAGATAAAACCACTTAATTAGGCTAGGCACCTCTAAATCACCTTTATTCTCTCACCCAAACAATTATCTCCCGAACAACACATATCCTTACTTAAAAATCAGCTAAGCACAATATTAAAAACCAGGCAGATCATGCATAACACAATATCAGAAAATAATTCAAATACCACAAAATATCACATAAGCAATGAAATAATAATAATAAATTCAATCAACCTCAGATAAGATAAAATCATCCTAATGTCGATAAACCTACAATCCCCAAATCACCATTGGTTTTACAGAAAAGGTTTCCAATATGATTTTGGTCTTGTCGATTACTCAACTACTAGTAGGGTTTAGGTCGCCCTACACAATTATCATATAATCTACTACTTATCGATTCCGACGATAGGTTGATTCTTTTCCCCACCTGAGTTAGCACCGGAAACACGTACACGACGATTCTCGTTATTCCGCCACGAGTTAACACAACCACCTTCAACCAAACAACATAATTATAATTAATCAACTAACACCCATCTATGATACTTTAGGGCTAGGTTCGGCCAAGACTTAGAAAATAGGTTTAGGATTATCTTCTTAATGCCATCTTTTGGATCCTAGTTATTAGAGTCTTAACTAACATAGATTACTTATTACAAGACTAAAATTTGAAACAAAATCCTCTAACCTTTAGGGTTAGGGTTTCGGCCCATATTAGGAATTTAAGCTAGGGATTTTTGTTGGACCTATGCTCTTGGATTTAATATATACCTGTATTATAGAACTTAAGTCAAGTACTAACTTTCAAAACAAACAACAAAACACCAAACTCATTTTCCTACCTAGGTTCGGCCATTAATGGTTAATAGGGAAGGAAAATGATTTTGATCACATGCTCTTGGATAAATAAAGGAGGGATCATAACTAGATCATAGAAATTGGTTTCACATTTTTTATGATTTTTCTACAATTTTCTAGAATTATTTGAAGTTCTAGATCTAGGAATGGAAAAATAAGATTCATGGCATAAACATGAGAAATATATGAATATGAAAGCTTATATGATCAAGGAGATGAGATTTTACCTCTTGAAGATTGAAGAAATGAAGAAAATGATCAACCTTCACTAAGCTGAAATCTGGACAGCTTGAGGGTGTGATGGTATTGTGAGTGTATCTCACAATATACTCATCCAAAAATTACGAACTTTGGCTTGATAGAAAGATAAGAAGAAAAGGAACAACTTTGGTGTTGAAGGTTTTATTTGATTCGGATCATAAAAGGGGTGAAAAGGGACTTATTTCTGCTGTTTCGTGGGTTGCTGAGAATTCTGGGCAGTTTCGGTATTTTGATCCTATCTCCCAATCCACTTATCCGTTTTTGATGATATTTAGCTTGTTGGAAAGAAGAGAGAAAGAGGAACAACTTTTATGTTGAGTGTTTTCCGAGTTTCAGAAAGGAAGAGGGTCATATGTTTGGTGGGGATTCGGTGTTCTTATGGTTTTGTAACTTAGTTGGTGAGGAAGATGAAGAGAATGAAGAAGATGAGTGAAATGGTGAGGGAGGCCACGGTTTGTAGGGTATTTATAGGAGTAATCTTATGCCTTGTTTGGTTAAAAGGAATTGGTTTAATGGGTTTTGTGATTATTAAATTGATATAAGCTTAACCATAGTTAATAATTAACTTAACTAGGGTTACTTTGCTTAACTATGGTTAATAAATATGTGGCTCACATTTGATGGAGGTGAGGTTGATTTTGGGCCACACAAAGTGACTCACCAATGAGTCACCGATCCTATCCGTTAGCGGTTCCCGGAAATTCCGTACGCAGCTCCGTCGTTTACCCGATTTCGATTTTTGAGAGGAAAATAATGAAACGAAAGCAAAATGAAATAGGTATGGTTGAGTATATATATGGATGCACGAAATTGAGGAGATGTGGGAGGTTTACAACCATGTAAAATGAGTGGTTAAGAGTGCGTAGATGTGTCTGGTTAATACCCGCGAAAGCTTGGGGGTATTTTGGTCTTTTTCACCTAAAAGTCATGATTACTAGCATTTAATGCTCATAAATGCTTGGTGACTCATCCTCCATGAGTCATCATGTATGACTCATTGTCCCGATCTCTTGACAGGTCTCTGCAGTTTCGTTTCCGATCGGTTCCCCGATTAGGGTTTTACGCCCGTAAAGAGCGTAACATTTTTTTTTCGGTTGAAAATTTTCAAAATAACCAAACTCGTTAGAAATATGATTTAAATATAAACCATTTCGTTCACGAGTCAAAATTAGGTTTTCTGATCATTAAAATCTTACTGTCAGTGAAAACACCGACTGTTTTCCGTCCGAACTTTTACCAAAATTCGTCCGAATAAACATAATATTTTATTTCTGATCAGAAATTTGGAAAGTAGACTTCCTCACGGACAAAATATAAAAAAATCTACAAATTTCATTTTTCGGGTCAAATTAGGTTTTTCTGTCAGTATAAAATTATACTGTCAGTTAAAAAATGCAGACCGGGCTCCGTCTGAATTTTCAACCCAAAATTTCACCGTAACCTTCTACCATAAGAGGGACTATGAATATGATTTTAACTTATTTAAAATCACTTTCTAACTCTCAGATTAAAATATAATTAATTATATTTTAACCGGTTAAACAGCGTAAATAAAAAAATCAGGCTGTTACATCTTCAGCTATGACTTTGGTCTTCCTTCTCTCCCTCTTGCAGCCTTTCTGTGTTAACGTGTTATTTTTCTTTTATATGATTTGTTAATGTGTTATTATGAGAACCGTTTCTTTCGGAAAAAGAGCAATCCGGTTCGGTTTCGTCTCTTTCCCTTATCATACCCTCCTATCCTCGTTCACAGATTCCATCGCTTCACACTATCCGCCAACGCCGCCGGAGATTCTCGCCATTTATCTTCTTTTCGATTCTTCATAATCGCGTCTTTCATCCTATCGACTGAAACCTTCAGATCAACCACAACCTTCCGCCTCACCTCCTCGATGCCACATTCGTCGTTGCCACCGTTTGTTCGCAGTGATGTTGCTACCGCCGTCTGTTTCTTCTTTTTGGAGCCTCTTGCGATCGCTGCCTTATTGTTCTCCGGCTCCGGTTCCGGTTCCCTATTTTGAATCGATTCCGGCGCCGGAGATCGTCGGTCATCGTCGAGGGGAACTCCGGCACTGACGCCCACGGTGGCATTTGTGTCCCTCTAGCTCGCCCATTTCACCGGCGGTAACGTGAAAATACGAAGAGATTTCAATCTCTCAAGAGTCGTCTCTCTCACCCCGCCCACACTGGGAAGCGCCATTTGCACTGGAGCGAGAGTTGAGAACGAAGGAAACAATTTTCTAGAAGATTTTCTCGAAGAAAATAAGAGATTTTTGAAATGAAAATGAAAGGTGTTTGCTTGCGTTTTGGTGGGGTAAGAACAGTGACAATGTAAAAAATAGTTGAAGTTTAAAATAACGGAGTTTAAACGGAAAATAGTCTTATGGACCTAATTGAAAAAAATTCCTACTATCAGGGACCCAATTAAAAACAATAATTATGATTAGGGACCTAATTACAAACTTTTAAAGTTTAAGGACCTATTTGAAAATTGACAAATAGTTTAGGAACCTACAGAATAATCAAACCTATTTTTTTTATATCTTTGTATAATGCATAAGTATTTTATTTCTTTATTCTTTTATGTAGTATATTTTTTATATACAGGCAATATTTAAATAATGTAATGCTGATTATACCCAAAAATAAATATTGTAACACAAACAACATTTCTATATCTTTTTTATATATCCCAAATAATTTTACTTTTATAGTAAAATCTTATATAACAATTATTTTTATAAATAACAAGTAGAAGTGAAAATTTAACATATGGCGTATTGCATCTATACAATATCATTTTTAATATTTATTTATTTCTTATTGCTTTAAACTTATTCACTAAACAATGCCTTTACGCTACTATAACAATATAACATCACTATAACGATAATCGTTTAAGAACTTGCTTTACACTTTTTCATTACTCAAAAGTTTGTTCGGAGTAATCAAAATCTTACATTCTATAAAACCAATTTGAAAAAAGCGATTGTTTTGGTTCTATAATTGAAAATATAAATCACACTCTAGATTTGATGTTTCTGGAATGAGTTATAGAAGTGAGATAACAATATACAAAAAAAATATAGCAAAAATGATTTTTTTTCTACAATCTAAAAGTATATTGATTAAAGGTACAATGGATATACAAACCGTATAAGAACAAACTAATAACAAAAGGAATAACCACTCTAACTAAAATGCTGCACATAGCCCATCATTGGCATTACAGCTGCCTACCCAGAATCCACCAAAACCAAAAGTAAAGAAGAATACAAACAGGAAAATGTCATACAAAAATAACTAGCAACCCATGTTTTATAAGCATCAATCCCTAATTGGCCACAAAGAAAATACAGGCGAGCCACCAGAATGATGAACCTAGATGTACAGAAGCATTTCAGCCCCCTAGTAACTGCCTGCCAACCTCAGAACCGAAAAAGAAAAACAAACCAAAGCAGCCTTGATAAAAGAGTTCCTCCACAAACAAATTGAAAAAAACATCGGACCTTGAAGCACGGCCTATTGAACATAGCCCCCGAAAATTGTAGTTTAGGTAATTAGTCCAAATTCACACCCTTCCCTCATAGAAGAAAGCAACAGAAAACAAAACAGCAGGAAAGACCAAGCAAAGCAGCCAACAATGTGTTGCAGAATAGAGAAAAAGTACCACATACATTTTTGTGAGAGTCGAGCAAAGGTCATGAAAATCCAAAGAGTACCACATCATAATTTGTACCACCTTCCAAAAAGCCAATTGTTTTTTTTTTTAAGACCAAACCGCTGGGGCACAAACCAGTTGATTGCAAATGTTCTTCCATCACTACGACATATTAGACTTTAGATAGCGTTTCCATATGCCTTTTAATAGCGTTTGTAACCGCTATCTATGCTATCGCTATTAAAACTCGTTAGCAAAGATAGCATTTAGGAAGTGCTATTAATAGGTGACTTTAGATAGCGTTTGTATACGGAAACGTTATCTAAAGTCTGACTTTAGATAGCGTTTGTATACGGAAACGCTATCTAAAGTCTGACTTTAGATAGCGTTTGTTAATAACAAACGCTATCGATAACCCTTTTTTTTTTAATATTACATATTTCTTAACTTTTACATCCATTCCTGCATATTGAACTACACCAAAAAAACCACAATTGTTGCAGTCAATACAAATGTTCCCTTGCTTCCACTCATACGAAGTAAATATGTATATGCAAAAAGATGCATAAAATTAGGGAGAAAAAATTAAGGAACCAAGTATATAAGGGAATCCGCAAACTTCATATATTTCAGCCATGCACACTGATCATATACAGATTATAGAAGCAACAGATTCATAATATTAAAGCTTCCCAGTTTTAACATCATCCAAAACCTCAAGTCAACAATGAAACTTCATTAAATTTGTTTCAGAAACTGCTAACTAACAATGCTTAATTACAAGACAGCAAGTGCTTCCATGAGACCGATCATAGACGGAATATGCCCAGAGAGTTTATTGCCTTTCAATGACCTACAAAAATCAAACAAATCCATCAAGAAATTCCCATAGAAGGGAAGTGGAAGACCAAATATCCTTCTTATTAAAAATTGAAATAGGTTATAAAGGATCATGCAACACATACAAGGTTGCTACTTGCAAAAATCCAATATTGTATGGTATCTCTCCAGCTTAGTCAAGTTGTAGGATAAATCCCTGAAATCGAGGGAGGACATTAAAGAGGTTACAAATAATACAAGACAAGGTATAGAAAAGTCCGACATTCGGTTGGATTACAGACAGGACCTGGAAAGCAGTACAGTTGCCTATGTTTTCAGGAATACTTCCAATCAAGCTATTTTTTTCACATCACTTGCAACCACAAAAAAAATAGCAGGGGGAAATAATCAAATACCCTTAAGAAATACACTTGTAACATTCATTACTTTGTGATCAAAAGCATTATTCGCATACCAATGAGTATTGCTGCAACTCATCGTGATCAATTTGACATAATCAAACGAACTTTTCAACAATATAGCGACACCAATCTTCCTTGACTTGAGATAGTTGAGCGAAGGAGTATGTGGAACATTTGAAGTCGGGGAAATCTTGCGACATAAAAATTAAATAAATTAAGTTACAATTGCTAAAACATTTGAACAGTCACAGTTAAAAGCTAAGTAAACAACATACCGCCATTGGTATTTTAACTTGGTTCTGCAAGATAGTTTCCTTCATGAAACGTATGACATAGTACCCACAATCTGTACTGTTGGGTTGTCTTGGGCACTATAAAAAATAAAATAGTAAATCAATATAAATTTTTTTTATCTAATTGCGCATTAAGTTTTTGCAAATGTACCTCTATCTGAATCCATTTAATGTTGGTTGCCTTTAAACGCGGTACCTTAGCTCCGATATTTGCACGATAAACTTGCAAAGCACTAATCACAAAATCAAACAGACTTCATTAAGAAACATATTTTCAATCATCACAAACACACGCATGCTTTTTTTTTTTTTTTGAACCACAACAGCCACAACCCAGTATATGTCAATTCAACACATGTTCTAATGTCAAAAATCAAAAGCACATTAGGACCATGACAACTTGCAACATGTATCTACCATGGAAGCCATTCGACAGAATCATAGAAAATCAGAAATATAAAAGCATGCTTACTTATCGAATAGATTCTTTAATTCCGGGCGACCCCTAGGATCAACATTCAAGGGATCCAGATAGTAAATAATCTCTTCAACAATATTTATCGCCAGACAGCCCAATGATTCCTACAAAAATGTTGAGATAACAAATCCTAAGCACCTCAACTTTTATGTAATTCATTATTGTGAATTAAGTCCTATAGGATAAGCGACTCACCCAACATTGCACGACGCTAAAAACAAGGGCTGATATTCTCTTTCTTTAGTTGCAAACCGGTCAGCTAGATACGTTGTCTGTGAATCCCTCCCGAAGTAGCCGTATGTATTTGTTTGGTGTGGGGACAAGAACAGAAACCTCCTCGTTCTTTCCTTTGGAAGCAACAATTCTTCATACAAATACCTTCAATTAAAATATAAAAATGGATTACACCAATGACATCAATATTTAAATGGAAAGACTAAAAAAATATTGTACACTTTAAGCCTGATTTAGTACCTGATATATACGGAAATAACGGAGGCAGATACCCATTCATGATTTACAACTTCTCTGATATTTTCAGTATTGATCATCTCAATGATATGCTGACCAAAAATATTTTGTTCCATCTCTATGTCCAATTGGTCATCATTTTTCATATTCTTTCGTTCATGTATTTTAAGAAAATTCAAATATTCCAGAGAAATTGTAGTTGAACCAGCTGTAGGAGGGTTGGCCTCAGAGTTGCCTCCTTTATTTTCTGGGGTTGTAATTGACTCCTTTATATATCCAGACACTCTGCCCTTGCCTTTAGATTTTGCAGGTGCCTGGAAATTTTGCATTTCAATATGCCAGTTAGTGATCAACTAATGTAATGAATATATGCCGTATATGAAAAGGTGGAAAAATACAATTACATACCATATTAATTACAACCACGAGATCAATTGGCCATGCCACATAAGTACCTATTGCATCTCTTCTTCATCATTACATCCGCACGATCGATAGGTACCAGGCAATGGCGCATCCCCCTCAGTTGCAACATCAACTCCAACTTTCACATGGTTAAGGGGTACTGGTCCAGTGTGCAGTGTAACACCCGGCTCATTGTATACTTTACCCATAGCAACCATACGATAGTTTGGGATTGATAAATATAGCTGACATGAGTTGACGCCCTAATCCAATGATAGATGAATAAGCTGTGAATTAAGGCATCCAATTGAATGTATTTAATCTGCGAATGCAATACTAGTAAAAAAAAAAGGCATGCATTACCTCCGGAAGCCTTGATGGCGGATGGTAGAGTACAACTATCTTTGACGCTTGCTTGGGCCGTGAAATTAGCCTCGCCTCTCCTCATCCTCCTTTTTTTCAGCTTTTCTTCCAAAATGTTCAATCTTTCGAGAGTTGAGACACCAATGTCTCCCACCTTTTCGCTTCGTAGTTATGTTTTGCACGACCTTCGGTGGGAAGTAGTCTTTTTGAGAGACGCCAAAACCCACACCCCTAACACGACCCGGGGTTCTCTGGCACACCTAGGGCTTTAGCAAGAATATCCTGGCGACCAAAATCTTGTATCTCTCCTCTCTATCAGATCGTGAGCAGTTCCTCCCGACACATAGTTATTGGTGAAATGCAAATGTTAAAATTATTATATATTATCATAAGAAAATAACAAATGAAAATGGAAACGTTAGTCTACTAACACATTTATTCCACACGGTCTCGCGTATTTTTGTTGTCAATTACACCCGCCTTGTTCTCGCGGGCTTTCCTCCACACAATATGGCGTTTAATTTTCTTAACTTCTGCCCCGCCTCCCGCATCTCGTATATTGAGATAATATATATTAACCAATCAGTTTAAAAGTCATATTTACCACACATGCAGTTAAATATATATATATATATATATATATATATATATATATATATATATATATATATATACATACATACCAATTCATCCTCAATGTCAGCATACCCCTTACGTGATGCTTTGTAAGGGCATGCAGGATCTAACGCCCTGTTGCGATTTTCATTGCTTAATTTCTATTCAGACACATATAAGTAATATTAATACATGGTTAATGTCATATGTACGTATTGCTATAAAATTATAAGGACTAACGTGATATTAAACATACCAAGAATCGAGCATCTCCTGTGCGTATTGCTATAAAATCTATCCATTCATCCCTTGATATGTGTGGATATTGTGATGGAGGTTCCTCTATGATACTCCCGTTGGCATCTCTTAGAATTTTTTTGGTCAATCTAGTTCTGAATGCCCTATGTAGGTTACCAGCTTCCTGAAGTACAAATTTTTTCCGAGATTCATCAACATTAAAAGACATCTGCAAAACAATATAAACAATGTGTCAAAGTAAGTATGTTTACATTGTTTACAATATAATTCATAAATTTTAACAATTACCTGTACATCAGCCCATATGCTCTCTTTGAAAACATCCAAAGCTTCATCATTCCAATTAGAACAAATAATTGGGACCGTTTGCCGAACAACGGCCCCAATGTAACTCTTCA
Organism: Sophora flavescens; assembly: GCA_030762895.1. Taxonomy (NCBI): domain Eukaryota; kingdom Viridiplantae; phylum Streptophyta; class Magnoliopsida; order Fabales; family Fabaceae; genus Sophora; species Sophora flavescens. Next base: position 79,479,104 of record CM061069.1, on the reverse strand, counting down.
ATATTTTACCATTAGCACGAATTGGTTGGTCCAAATAATTCCATTCAACCTAATAAAAATAATAAAGTAATTAAATCTAGATATCAAACAACATTATGAAATCCTTAGATTAGTAAGTAAATTACCTCAAATTTTTGTCCTTTACTCCTAGTGCGGATGATCGCCTTCATAACTGTTGGCCCACGTCTCGTCGCTTTGGCAGCACTAGAATTACTTGAAGATGCCATTTACCTACAAAAATATTAGATACAAGTAAAACATCAATGGACATTAATATAATATTAATTGATGCAAAATATAAGACAACAATGAATAACAAAATCAACACTAGCATTACCGGAAGATGCTAACTATAATATAAAAGGATCAGAAAGTTCATTTAAACACAAACACTACATACATGTTTAAGTCAACCTTTTTCTTTTCTTCTTTGGATTGAGATTTGTTTGTCCTTTATTAGTACGAAATGGTGGATTGACCAAAAGCCCCTCATCATGATCATCTCTCATATACATACCATCATCCCTAGTTGGATCAATCTCAAGTGATTGTAATGTCCCGACGAAAGGATCATCTTCAATATCAACATATCCATGGTCTTGATCATCAATCTTAGTAATTATTTTGTTAGTCAAAAGAACAATGGACCTTTTCATATCAGCTGAATCAGTGACATAGAACACTTGTTGAGCTTGAGATGCTAATATAAAAGGCTCATCTTTATACCCCACCCTATTAAGATCCACCTGCATGAACCTTGACTCATCAATCTGAACACCGTTATTATTGTCAACCCACTTACAACCAAACACACCAACCTTAAACTTTGTGTAATCCAACTCCCATATGCGTTCAATGACGCCGAAGTATGACATATTTGCATATATCGGGTTTATGTCTTTGGCACTTGAGATATGCATCGACTGAGCTACAAAAGTCACACCACTGTTTTGCATTGTACTCCGACCATCTTGTTCTTTTGTATAGAATGTGTACCCATTAATTTGATAACCGTGGTAAGAGAAGACATGCAAACTTGGACCTTTGGCTAACCATCTCAATCTATTTGAAACTGAAGTAGCATTTTCAGTCAACTCTGCATAAATGTGATCTCTTAGCCACGTTATAAAACAACGATTGTGTTCTCTAGTTAGCCAATTTTGATTCTTATTTGGATACAAACTCTTAAGCATGTCCTTGTGTTTTTCAACATATGGCTCAACCTCATCGGCATTGTGCAGAACATATAAGTGTGCTTGCTCCCATTCTGTCCTTGATATAGTCACTATTTCATTTCCAAGAATTCCTTGCCCCATCATTCTCCATGTGTGACGAGACTTTGGCAGCCCTATAGAATCAGCATTGGATAGGTATTCGCATGTAATTCAACAGCTTCTTCGACAATATACTGTTCAACAATACAACCTTCTGGTCGTGATCGGTTTTTCACATACCTTTTTAATATCTTCATATAACGCTCAATCGGGTACATCCATCTCATATAAGCTGGCCCACACAGTTGTGTCTCTCTAACAAGGTGAATGGTTAGATGAACCATTATGTCAAAGAATGAAGGTGGAAAGTACATCTCAAGCTCGCATAAAGTCACAACAATTTCTCTTTGCAATGATGGCAACTTCCCAAGGTCAATCACTTTGCTGCAAATTGCCTTGAAGAAGAAACAGAGTTTAGTTAAGGCCCCCCACACTTTGTTAGGTAAAATAGACCGTATACCAATGGGTATCAACTGCTCCATGAGAACATGACAATCGTGGGACTTTAGACCTTTTAACTTCAGATCTTTCATCGATACGAGGTTCCTAATGTTTGAAGAGTACCCTTCCGGAACCTTAACTCCTTCAAGAAACTTACAAAAAAAAGTTTTTTCTTTTCTAGATAGAGTGTAAGCAGCCGGAGGAAGATATGTATTTTTACCCTTCTTCGTCGGTCCCAATTCTCTTCTTATTCCCATACTAACCAAGTCCAACCTTGCATTGATGCCATCTTTAGTCTTCCCTGGCACATTGAGTAACGTACCAATGACACTATCACAGATATTTTTTTCAACGTGCATCACATCAAGGAAATGTCTTACATATAATGATTTCCAATATGGCAACTCAAAGAAAATCGACCTTTTCTTCCACCCTCTTGTGACAATATCTCTCGCAAAAGGTTTACCGAATTGGATATTCAAATCCTTTACCTTTTCAAAAAGTTGATCACCCGTCAACGGTGAAGGAGCTCTACCTTCTTCCGAGTTCCCATTGAACTCCTTTCTCCACCACCGGTAATGATGACTTAGATGCAAAAATCTACGATGCCCAAGAAAGACATTCTTCTTACAATGTTCTAACCGCATCCAATCCGTACCCTCTTCACATATAGGGCATGCACACTGACCCTTGATGCTATATCCTGACAGATTACCGTAGGCTGGAAAATCATTAATTGTGCCAAACAACATAGATCTCAAATTGAAACTTTCTTCCTTATACCCATCATACACCTCCACACTTGTCTCCCACAGTTGTTTCAAGTCTTCAATCAAAGGAGTCAAATAGACGTCTATATCATTTCCTGGTTGTTTGGGCCTTAAATTAACATAGATAACATCATAAATTTGCGCTTCATGCATAGCCATGGGGATAGGTTATAAATCACCAAAATCACAGGCCATGTACTATGAGAGCTACTTTGAACACCATGCGGGTTAAATCCGTCAGTAGCCAATGCAAGTCGTAGGTTTCTTGATTCTTTCCCAAAATCAGGATAATCATGATCAAATTTCTTCCATTGCGGAGAATCTGCCGGGTGCCGCAGCTTGCCATCTTTGATCCTTTCATCCTCATGCCATGTCAAGTGCTTTGAATCTTCAGAACTACGGTACATGCGCCTAAATCTGGGTATTATGGGAAAATACCACACAACCTTCTCTGGATCTGATTCTTTCTTCTTATATCGTGAGGCATTACATTTAGGACACATCTTTAACGATGCATATTCATTCCGAAATAAAATGCAATCGTTAGGACAAGCATGTATCCTCTCGTAGCTCATGCCAATAGAGCGTAACATTTGTTTAGCCTCATATGTCCGACTAGGAAGCACATTATCCTCCTGCAACATGTCTTTCAATAGTGTGAGTAAGTCCGTAAAGCTCTTATCAGTCCATCCGTTGCCCGATTTCAAGTTATACAACTTTAACATCGCCGACAATCTTGTGAATTTAGTACAACCATCATACAATGGTTGCTCTGCATCACTTACCAACCTCTCAAACATTTGAGGACAATCCCGAAGATCCTTTTCAACAAAGATTTGCTATGTCTTCAAAACGATCGCCCTCATAAGTATTTGTGTCGGTATCGTATGATGAATATCTCACACGATTCCTCATTTCACTAGACTCGACTCTTGTCTCACCATGTTTTGTCCAACATGTATAACTTTGATCGATTCCACTACACACTAAATGTTCTTCCAAATCGGCTGCACTAACTCACCTTGCATAACAACAATCTAAACAAGGACATATGATTGTACTAGGGTTTTCCGCATGCCGAACTGCAAACCTAATGAACTCTTTCACCCCATCCTCATACTCCTTCGTTAAACGATTGGCAGACATCCATTTCCGATCCATGCTTTCCCGATCTACAAAAATTTCCATAATTGTAATGTGGAATTTTTAATTCAATTTCATTTCAATTAATAATAGAGTGAGATCGAAATGGAAATGAAATGGCAATAATTTAAGTATATAAATACATGTAATATACTTGCACTTAAATATCAATCTCGAACAATCGATGACTTCAAGAACTCCCTCAACATAAATGCTAATGAACCTTAAATTTATGACTATTGTGAAAATATAACCAAGGCTATCATGGCATCCACGTTTAAGCTCTATAGAGCACATCCATTGACCCACTTAATTGTGGTCTGCCTCTGCCTAACCCCTTCACCAGCAACTTGACACACAATTCTCACAGAGGGCTTTCAAGCAGAGAGCCATTACTGACCAACACCAGATTTCCTAACTATTATGCATTCCAAGTCTAGCATCCTTAATATATCAGGTTTTTTGTTGTTGAAAACGATTTCATTTCTCTCCAACCATATAGTCCAAATTATCAAACCCTGTTGTTGTATAAATTGATATGCATATTTAGTTGTATAATATCCAGTTGTTTCCAATTCCCAATTCCATTCATCCCTTTTTCCATTGTTATGCATCAGGATACTGAATTATACTGAATTTGAGTATGTTAACAACTACTTGAGATGTCAATTTGGCCTAAGGATGCTACTCATGTTGTTGAGATGATCTCAAACATAGATAGAATTACCATGTGGTAGTATTGCTATCAGCCAATAGCACAAGCATCCTCATCCTAAACATATTAGGAATAAATTATTTCACAACACATGAAATTAGAAATGCAAGCACAAACCTAAATTCAGAAAAACACAAGTTTTGGAAGCGTGTAATGACTCTCATGATAAAAACTTCAGCAAATTGACAACATAATTCAAAATCTGAACTAGATTTGGGTTCTATTCAACTATATATTGGCTCTTCTTGACCTGAAAATGCTAGTCTTTATGTTTAATATACAAACCAGTAGTTCTCGAAAAAGAAGTCCACATAAGAATCATGAATTCATGATTTACTCATACTGACTATGGCATATTAATCAACTTGATTAGGTTTCTACTCAAGTCAATGCAAACATACAAATATGGAATATTAGTCTAAATATCTTCAAGTCAGGAGACACCCCAAAAGCAAGACCAAAAAGAATGCATATTCAGAAAAATCTAAACAAATAATTTTACAAATTGAACATTTATCTAAAGAATTCTACAGCAAGAAAAACTTTTAATAAAGACTGATTCATGCATACAGGAACAATGGTTTTATACCTGCACGTCCTTCAAACTTATTGACCGATAAAGAGAATCTAACAAAAGAATTGTTGACCTGTCCAAATTAATGTTGATTGATTCCTGATGAGTGTGATTTCACCTCATTTTCCATGTACATTTCTACATGCATTTGCATTTAGTTAGGCCATTTTAGTTGGATTTTGTTTAGTTTTTCACTTGGAACGGATAAGGTGGTATTGTGTGTTGTTTTGCAGGGATTTTTGATTAAATGCCCAAGTTTTAGCCATGAGGAAGCTGAGATGAAGAGAAGGCCTGAAAACTGAAGAAGAAGGGGGCCAAAAGTCGAGAATGCATCACGGCCTGGCCGTGATGGCTATCACGTAGTGACCCAAAACTAGCAAAAGTCGAGAGACGATCACGGCTTGGCCGTGATAGAGATCAAGGGCGTGAAAAGTTGGTTCGCGACGCGACGATTGCTCGCCTCGCGAGAGAGTGATTGTGCCAAAACCACCAAAGTCGAGAGCGATCACGGCCTAGCCGTGATGTACATCACGGCCGTGACCCAGAAACCTCCAAAAGTCAGAGACGATCACGGCCTGGCCGTGATGGGGATCACGGGCATCAAAAGTTGGCTCGCGTCGCGAAATAAGTGTTCGCCTCGCGAAAGAGTAGTTTGACCAGAATCGAAGAGACAGAGAACCGTCACGGCCTGGCCGTGATGGCTATCACGGCCGTGACCGGCCACGAGTAATAAAAGAACTGAGCAGAACAGAAGAACAGGCATTCAGAAAACCCTAAAGAAAAATCCTCTGCTGCTGTGGCTGTGTGCATCATTCCATGGAGCTCTCCCCTTTGTTCATCTCTGTAATTATTCCTTTTGTTTTACTTTCAATTATGTGTAGCTAAACTCCCCTTTTGTTGGGGTTAGACTATTGCTATCTCGAACTTGGTTGTAAAATGACTTGATTATAATGCAGTTTCCTTGTTCTTTATGAGTGTTTGATTCCATGCTTAATGCTTTCTTAGGCTTGATCACCCTATGAATGATTAGTTGCTTTAATAGATAACTGGAAGGTTGGTGTTAGAGCTTGCTCACGAATCAAATGCCGGGTAGTTCATGAGCCTAGGAATAGGTCTTGAGGTGCTTGCAATCTTATAAGTCTTTACTTAATGCAAAATCTCGAAGTTAATCCACCTAAGGAATTAGGGTTTAACTTGGGATTTTAGGCTCAATGCACCTAAGGAATTAGGCTTGAGTATCTCTGAAAAGACTTGATTGTCATAATAGAACTAGGAACTGTGTTAGTTATCATTCCATAACAATCAAGGGAGGATTAGCTTAGTTTAACCCCAGCAATTCTATCTCATTGTTATTCATCTTTCTGTTTTCACATCAACTGTTTGAGAAAAATCCAAAAAGAACAAAAATATTTTCTTCTTGTTTGTTTGCTAGATGTTAGAACAACCTTCAATCCAAAATTCGATCGCCTAGATAGTAGTCAAATTTGCGAAGTGGTAATTGTCCACGATCCCTGAGAACGATATCCGGTCTTACCGTTTTATTACTTGCAACGAACCGGTACACTTGCCGAGTCCGTGTCAAGTTTTTGGCGCCGTTGCCGGGGATCGGTGTGCCAATATCACGAGTACCAAAGGGGACTCCTAATTTAGGCATTTTATTTTTTTTTACTGTTTTCCTACTGTGTTTTTCGTTCTTAATTTCTGTATCTCTGCTGTGAATTTTTGCAAGTGCTGTTTTTCTGTTTGTTCTGTGCTACTCCGTTTGTTCGGTGTATGCGAGGTACAATCGACCCGGTGAACTCCAATTCGAACCCGAGATCGAGAGACTCTGCAGAAGGAATAGAAAGAAAACCAAGGCAAGACAGAACAGAGAAAGAGCATCTTCTAGTAGACAAGAGCAGCAAGTTGAGTTACCCAAGTGTGCAAGAACCACAAATTGAAGTAGCAGCATTCACCACCATGGCGAAGAGAATGCACCAAGGAGAACAATGGGGACTACACTTCCCCTAGAGTTGATAGATGTGGAACTCCGATTGTGAGACCTGCAGTGGCCTGCAATAATTTCGAAATCAAGGCATCACTTCTCCACCTTGTGCAAAGAAAACCAATTTGGAGGGTTGGAGAGTGAAGATCCTCATGCTCATATTGGTACCTTCATTGAGCTGTGTGACACCATCAAGTTAAACGGAGCTTAGATGAGGCCATTCGGTTAAGGCTTTTCCCTTTCTCTTTGAGGGATAGAGCCAAGGCATGGCTTAAATCTCATCCTCATGGAAGCATCATCACCTGGAACGACTTAGTCAGCAAGTTTTTATCTCGATTTTTCCCTCCGTCAAGAATGATTAAGCCGAGGTCGAGATCAATGCCTTTGCACAGAGGGATGGTGAGTCACTATATGAAGCCTGGGAGAGGTTCAAGTCCTTACTCACATCTTGTCCAAATCATGAACTAGATACATTGCATCAGGTCTCAACTTTTGTTAATGGGATCAACAGGAATTCATGAATTATGATTGAAGCGGCTGCAGGAGGTACATTGAGTCAAAAGACACCTAAGAAGCAAAGGACTTGATTGAGAACATGGCTAACAATGACTATCGATGCCTAGTTCTCGGTCAATGGTCAATAGAGGTGTTCTAGAGCTGGATGAAATTGGTGCCCTCAAAGCACAAATGGCTATTCTTACCAAACAATCGGGGTCGGTTCAACTGCGAGAACTCTCAAGTACAAGTCGTTCAAGTTCAAGGTGCCTCGGTGTGTGATTTCTGTGGAGGCAACCATGCAAATGGAAACTGTGAGATCAATGTGGTTGGAAGCTCGGGACAAGAAGAGGTAAACTATATGGGCAACCAAGGGCCTAGAAATGATCCCTACTCCAATACCTACAATCCGGGGTGGCGCAATCATCCCAACTTTAGTTGGAGACAAGGGCAAAGTTCAAATACTCAAGCAAAGCCTCCTCAAGAGAGTTCAAGCAAATTGGAGAGCATTCTAGGCCAGTTCATGCAAGCCACTCAAGAGACTATGAAGAATCAAAATGCCTCCATCAAAAATCTTGAGCACCAGATAGGACAGTTGGCAAAGCAAATGGCAGAAAGACCTCAAGGACAATTCCCAGGAGATACAGAGAAGAATCCGAAGGAAGGTTGCATGGCAATTATCACAAGAAGTGGGAGAGTGTTAAATCCACAAGAAAGAGAAGGAGAAGAAGAGGCAAGAGGAGCTAGAGATGATAAGGTACAATTTGAAGAGGTAAACAATGAAGAACCCAGAAATCCCCAAGATACTACCTCTATTCCTACCGGTGTAGAAGCTGAAAAACCGCAGAAGGAGAAATTAGTTGATGAAGAATTTGCGAAGAAGAAGACTAAAAGACAGATTCTGGAAGAGGTTGATAATCCCAAAGAGCTGCCCCCATATTTTAGAATCCCGTACCCCCAACGGTTGAAGAAGGAGGAAAAAGACCATCAGTTTTCTAAGTTCCTGGATGTATTCAAAAAGCTACAAATCAACATCCCGTTTGCTGAAGCTCTATAGCAGATGCCTTCCTACGCAAAATTCATGAAAGAGATCCTTACAAACAAAAGAAGGTGGAAGGAGGAGACAATGGATGCTTACTGAAGAGTGCAGTGCTATAATTCAGAGGAAGCTACCAGTAAAGATGAAGGACCCGGGTAGCTTCACTATCCCATGCACTATTGGTCATGTGAACATTAGGAGAGCATTGTGCGATCTAGGCGCAAGTGTCAACCTTATGCCGTTGTCCATTTTCAAAAAGCTGGGAATTGGTGAGGTAAAACCAACAGGAATTTCTCTTCAATCGCGGACCGCTCCATTACATATCCCTATGGTGTTGTGGAGGATTTGTTGGTGAAGGTGGATAAATTAATCTTCCCAAAGAGACTTTGTGGTTTTAGACATGGAGGAGGATGTCGAAGTTCCACTCATACTAGGGAGACCTTTTCCGGCAACTGGTCGGGCTTTGATAGATGTGGAAAAAGGCCAGTTGAAATTCGAGTGCAAGAAGAGGAAGTAACTTTCAATGTATTGGAAGCTATGCATCGCACGAGCAAGGAAGAGGAGTGTTTCCGCATGGAAGTGGTGGACACAGATAGATAAGGAAGTCATTGCACATCAACACCACCCCTCTATTCCGAGAAGAAGGAAAAGCCCAACATGAAAGCAAGTCTAAAGTTATGCAAAACAAATGATGCATCAGTTGGTGAGGAAGTTGGTCCTGCTCATCTTGTGAAAACGGAACCTCCACCAGGAAGGAGTAAGAAAAAGGGCAAGAGGCCCAGAGCGGAAAAGGCAAAGCCGAAGCACAATTGTTGGCCTTTTAAGAAAAATCAGCTCTTTACAGGAGTTTCATGGAAGAAAAGTGCTCTTGCAATTCTATGTACAGCAGATCCCGGTTAATGAAGGAAGTATCTACTCGTCAAGCTAGTGACGTTAAAGAAGCGCTTATTGGGAGGCAACCCAATTTTTATTTTTATTTATTTTTTATTTATTTTATTTTCATCTTCTCTTTTGTTTTTGATTTCCCCTCTTGAATAATTTGAGAAGCTCAAGAGGTTTGTTAATAGTTTGTTGAGTGATTCCAGATTTTGAAGGAAGGAGGAGAAGAAGGGCAGAAGGAAACAACACCAGAAAGCATGTGATTCAAAGACCACTACCACTTTGGTGAGTTGTTCCAATTTTCTCCCCTCTCTAAACTTAATTATTTACATTGAGGACAATGTAAGTCTTTAAGCTTGGGGTAGGGGTAATCTTTTAGCTTGCATTGTAAATATTGCATTCATATAGGCTTTAGTCTTGCATGATCACATGAATTAATTGCCCCCTGCTTAGATTGAGCATCTGATTGTGAGAGCTAAGTGCCAATTTCTCTGTGATAGTGAATTTTTGGACCATGATTTTATATTCTTGTGATATGGCTTCATTAAATATGCTTGAGATGTTCTTGGATAGTTGATGATTAGCATGTGTTTCTATGGATTTATGTTCTCACTGGTTCTTGAACCGATAAATGTGAGCTTTTGAGCCATTAGGGGGTACTCACTAAAATCTGCCCCCGTTCTTTGTGTAGAGTGTTTTCCTCTTGGATTGTTTTTCTCTAGAACTTGTCTTGAAACCATTTCGAAACTTGAAAATTTTTGGAAACATTTTTGAAAATGATTGAGGCAATAGGTATTTTTTTTCCGGCCTTCTGAGCTTTGAATGTGTAAATGCTACCCTTAGTTGCCCAATTTTGAGCCGGAATGAATAGCATGCTTTTCTTGGTTCCCTAAAATGTTGTGTTAAATATGCTTATGAGGGACCTTCTAAAGTACTGTGCAAAAATGGGTTGGAAAATGTAGTTGAAAGTTTGGGATGATGAAAAGAAAAAAATGAATCTGAAAAAATTTTACTTCTCTTGAATTGCAAAATCTTCCCTTCTCCAAACAAAAAAAAAAAAAAAAAGAGAGAGAAAAAGAAATAAAAATGGGGAAGGGGATGACAAAAAGGAATGAGAAGTAAAAAGAAAAAGAAGAAAAAAAAAAGAAAAAAAAAATGAAAAGAATGGTGGAAGAGTAAACTGAAACCCAAAGAAAGGTATTTTAGAAGGTCGTGCCTTGCGATGCTTGATTGTTTGTATAGCCTTTTGAAATTTCCTGTTTTTGAAATTCCCACCTGAAATTTGATCCCATGGCCTCATTACAACCAAAGAATAAGACCTCTTGATTCTTAGATGTTTTCATTAATAAAGTGAAGATTTGGTTGATAGTCAAGCTTATGGTAGGAATCATTCTTTGAGGAAAATGGAGTGAAATGTCATATTCCCTTAACACTTGAGTGAGTGAGGCAAGAAAGAGAGCCAAGCAAATGAACAAGCTTGGGGTGAGCTTCAAGTGAGATAGAGTGCCCGAATTAGTGAGAATGTGAGTCTAGGGAAACTAAGCCCCTAATTGGACTTGAATTGATTGTCTCTTCTTTGAAATAATTGATCGCTGTTGCTTGGATCATTTTACTCGGGTTCTTAGTTCACTATCATTGTCCTGGTTGTTTTCATCTTATGGCCTTGGTTTTTGCTTGAGGACAAGCAACATCTTAAGCTTGGGGTGATTTGATGAGTGTGATTTCACCTCATTTTCCATGTACATTTCTACATGCATTTGCATTTAGTTAGGCCATTTTAGTTGGATTTTGTTTAGTTTTTCACTTGGAACGGATAAGGTGGTATTGTGTGTTGTTTTGCAGGGATTTTTGATTAAATGCCCAAGTTTTAGCCATGAGGAAGCTGAGATGAAGAGAAGGCCTGAAAACTGAAGAAGAAGGGGGCCAAAAGTCGGGAATGCATCACGGCCGGCCGTGATGGCTATCACGGCCGTGACCCAAAACTAGCAAAAGTCAGAGACGATCACGGCTTGGCCGTGATAGAGATCAAGGGCGTGAAAAGTTGGTTCGCGACGCGAATGATTGCTCGCCTCGCGAGAGAGTGATTGTGCCAAAACCACCAAAGTCAGAGACGATCACGGCCTAGCCGTGATGTACATCACGGCCGTGACCCAGAAACCTCCAAAAGTCAGAGACGATCACGGCCTGGCCGTGATGGGGATCACGGGCATCAAAAGTTGGCTCGCGTCGCGAAATAAGTGCTCGCCTCGCGAAAGAGTAGTTTGACCAGAACTGGAAGAGACAGAACCCGTCACGGCCTGGCCGTGATGGCTATCACGGCCGTGACCGGCCACGAGTAATAAAAGAAGAGCGAAACGAATGAAGAACAGGCATTCAGAAAACCCTAAAGAAAAATCCTCTGCTGCTGTGGCTGTGTGCATCATTCCATGGAGCTCTCCCCTTTGTTCATCTCTGTAATTATTCCTTTTGTTTTACTTTCAATTATGTGTAGCTAAACTCCCCTTTTGTTGGGGTTAGACTATTGCTATCTGAACTTGGTTTTAAAATGACTTGATTATAATGCAGTTTCCTTGTTCTTTATGAGTGTTTGATTCCATGCTTAATGCTTTCTTAGGCTTGATCACCCTATGAATGATTAGTTGCTTTAATAGATAACTGGAAGGTTGGTGTTAGAGCTTGCTCACGAATCAAATGCCGGGTAGTTCATGAGCCTAGGAATAGGTCTTGAGGTGCTTGCAATCTTATAAGTCTTTACTTAATGCAAAATCTCAGGTTAATCCACCTAAGGAATTAGGGTTTAACTTGGGATTTTAGGCTCAATGCACCTAAGGAATTAGGCTTGAGTATCTCTGAAAAGACTTGATTGTCATAATAGAACTAGGAACTGTGTTAGTTATCATTCCATAACAATCAAGGGAGGATTAGCTTAGTTTAACCCCAACAATTCTATCTCATTGTTATTCATCTTTCTGTTTTCACATCAACTGTTTGAGAAAAATCCAAAAAGAACAAAAATATTTTCTTCTTGTTTGTTTGCTAGATGTTAGAACAACCTTCAATCCAAAATTCGATCGCCTAGATAGTAGTCAAATTTGCGAAGTGGTAATTGTCCACGATCCCTGAGAACGATATCCGGTCTTACCGTTTTATTACTTGCAACGAACCGGTACACTTGCCGAGTCCGTGTCAATTCCTTGCTACCTGTAAAATAAAATTATAAAATTAAGTGACAAGATTACAAGAATCCATTATTTTGCGACTAATGCTTTCTTGAAAGAATGATAAAAGAAATTGATTGATTGAAAGTGAAAAGCAACATAATTGCATTAACCTGTTACACTAACTAAAGCACAATTGTTACAAAACCAGAACAGTAGACTCTTAGCTTAAGAATTTGCAATCGTACTATCCAAAGCCATTTAGAAGTTAGAACTATTCTACAGGAAGGTAAAACACATAGTAGCATTTCACCAAAAAATAAATACATAATAGTAGATGAAAAGCAACTTAAGGCTAATTCTGCATATTAATTAAGTGATATCAAACCACTATTTACCAAAAGCCACCCTCCACAAACAAATGGCTGCCAGGGGAAGCAACTAACAACACTAAGCATTTTTTTTTATAGGCCAAAGAAATTTATTGAAAACAAGCACAACTAAGCAATAGCACAATATGTACCAGTTGCAAAGTTGGCAAAAAAGTACAAGAGAGCTTTTAAATTATATAGAAGCAGCAAACACACCACCTACCCAAAGAAATACACGCCATCAAAAAAAGGAGCAGCACCTAAACCAAACTAACCACTAAACTCCTAGGCTACCAAAACAAAACATAATAACCAGAATTTTGATCCTCATGGCAATACTAGATGCAATCAACCAAAATACAACCTGCAACAATTATCTTCCTACCACCAAATTAAGGACAACTTTATCTTCATTAGCAATAATGTTGCAAGTAATATCTCTGTATGGTCAATTTGTTGGGTCGTTTTATTCATCTCCAGGTGTTCAACTAAAGTATCATATTTATAGCAATAACATGATAAAGACTCAAGAAGTCCATAATACATGGTAAATTATGCATTATAAGTTAGTGTTATCATTCTTTACCAAGCCTGCTGAAAGTTCTGCTTTGGAATGTTAGGGGTATTGGTAACCCTGAAACAAGAATAACTTTGAAAATAAATATTAAATCATAAATAAATAAATATCAAATACCATTCCATCACTCTACCTGGGATGCGAATGGACACGCAACTGGAAGTGGAGCTGTCGAGGCCGCGAGGTCGACACCGGCGGAGTCGCGTTCAAGCGGCGTTCGAAGGAATGGGTCGCGGTTTCAAATGGCGTTCAAGCGGTGGTTCCTTCTTGGTTGGGATGGTCAACAACAGCAGCGGCGGCGGGATGGTCAACAACACCAGTGGTGACGGTGGCAAATAAGGGTTCCCGCGATGGCAACGAGCTACGATAGGGTTGAGGTGTGTGTGTCGAAATCTTGGAATGAAGAGAGCAAGAAAAAAGAGGAGGGAAGAAATCCAAGGTCCCGCGTTTAATTTGTCTGTTACGATCAAAGGTGAACCTAAGATAAGCGTTTCCTTTAGGAAACGCTATCTTAGGTATCACCTAAGATAGCGTTCCGTGTGGAACCGCTATCTTTTCCTAAGTGACACTTTTAATAGCGGTTCCACACGGAAACGCTATCTTAGGTGATACCTAAGATAGCGTTTTCTAAAGGAAACGCTATTAAAAGTCCCCCCATCACTTTTAATAGCATTTCCACACGAAAATGCTATAAAAGGTGCGTTATTAAAAGTCTAATCTGTTGTAGTGCATCCCGGGCATTTAGGCCCGCTTGGTGGTCAGGATAAGATAGACAATATAGGATAAGCTATCATATCATGTCTTAAACTGTTGTTTAGTGAGCCAGCAGGATAAGATAAGGCAATCATGTCACTTATCATATCCTCGTCCATCTAGTTAAAATTATATCCCGAGAGGAAGGATGGGTTAGCACTCAACATGATAGGATAAGGTTTGTTTTTTTCCCTGGTATCAAGTAGGATAGGGTGATTTAAAGTATATAAAATATAAAATATATAATACATAAAATAATTAAAGTATAATAAAATAATAATTTAAAGTATAATAAAATTTAACATGGTTACGAAAAAAAAGGTATTAAAAAATATAAAATATTTAGAATAATAAAAATATTAATAATTCATTTTAAAATTTATTTTTATTTTATAACAATGTTAATTTTGTTATTTTATATTATTTTAAAAAACTGTAAAATGTAAAAAAAGTATTCTAATAATTTAACTATATGTAAAGTAAAAACAAAAAATGAATATTTAAAAATATAAAAAATTAATTTTAGTTAGACAATATTTAAAAAATTTAAAAAATTATATGTAATTTTATCACAAGGATAATTTTGTCTTTTTATATAATTTTAAATAATGAAAATTATAAAAAAAACTAAAATCTAATAAAAAATGAAGACATTTAGAATAAAAACGAAAAATTTAAAATTCATGCTTAAATTATAATGTTGTCTGGTTGGTTATCTGGTGGACACCAAACGTCGGATATGATAACAACTTATCATGCTCATATCTTATCCTACTCCTATCCTGTTCTCTTATCATATCCGCTTCTATCCTATCCTGACCACCAAACGAGCCCTTAAATCCATCTAAAACCTCCATAGAACCAAGAAAAGTTTGAACCACATAATTGCAAGAACCATTCAATTAAAAGACAACAAGGTCTTCCCTCGTTCTAAATCTCGATATCATAACATTATTTATAAAATTGAGTATAAATTTAATATTATTATAATTAATATTACAATTTCAAGTTGAAAATGGATCCTCTCTCCTGTTTTAAAAGAATCGGGTATGGTCCTGGTGGAGAGAGAGATATTTTTCAAACAGTGATCCACCACGTATGATTGTATTGTATGGTCCATTAGTTATATTTCAAAATTTATGTCTTTCTCGTTTCAACATGACCATATCATGTTCGGGAACATTTTCGACATCCCCAAACGTTTGCCATTGTCCCAGGTTGCGTTTTCCCCCAACCCTTTCTGCTAGGGTTAATGATGTTGAAACACAAGCACTCATCCACTCAAAGTTGCACACATAGTAGATCACACAGAGAAAATAAAAAGAGTATAGAGAAGGAAGAAATAAGGGAAATTTTAATTCTAAACTTGCACACTACTGTTGTATTACTTACAACTTCTACTCTACATGTTCCCCGCATTGACTTTTCTCCATGTTCTAAATCCTTTTCTAGTAAAGATGCTCCAAGATGCCCACTTGGTTTTTTACTAAACAGTAACAAGGCAAACATACACCGCATCATTAGTCGGAGAGTACACTAGCCAAGAAGGAAACATCTTGAACCAAGTCGGAGAGTACATTAGCCAAGTCGGAGAGTACCCTAATTTAGATAAGCTCTTCGAACTTCATCTTCCCAAATTTTGGGGCGCTTTCCAGGGTCACGCTCTAAAGAAATAACATCAAATTCATCATTCGTGACTTTTTGAATCTTGGAAAGTTGCTCATCCGGTTGAACTATTTGATCGTTAGAAGGATGCTCTTGAAGTGAAGATGTTGAAGCTCTACAATTTTCATCTTCTTTGGAAGTTTTTCTCTCTCTTGAAAAATGCATCAATTTTCTTATTCTTCATCGTTGTTTCTTTCCAAGAAAATTATAACACTCCTCCAAGATATAAACTAACATTACTAATTTATTCCAGCAACAATATATTAGCAGCAACATAGAACAATATTAATCCATTCCAAATGCATCAATACATTCCACATTTTGCTACCAGAGTTTTAGTTTTCCACATTGGGTATTCACTTTGTTTTAAACTTGCAGGGGCTGTACACATATAAATGTATAACCCTAACCTCCTTTAGCTTTAAGTACTCTTGCTATGCAGTTTTTATCCTCTTCAAAAGTTCAAAGAAATGAACTAACACTAACAATGATCCTCATCATTCATCAAGAAGAAGAAGAATCCTAACAGGTAACAAGTAACAATTTTATGAGAGATATTTTTTACCTAGAGCAGAAGCCAGAAGCAAAACAAGTTGGACGGAGACACGCGGTGGCTGTCGAAGCCGAAGGGGGACACACGACACCGTGACGGGGTGGTGGCGGTGGAGGGAGGCACACGACACCGCGACAGGGCGTATGTGTAGAGTCGATGGCGACAACGTATGAGCAGTGAGTGAACAGCTTAACAGCGACAACGCTTTGCCGGCAGTCGGTGGACAGGGCATATGAGCAGAGGGTTGTTGTCGAAGAGGAACATTGGAAGCGATTTGTTGTCTTGTTGAAGAAGCGTGTGCTTATGCGCTTATCAAGTGACTAAGTCCCGCGAAGAAACGTGTCAGTGAGCTGACTTAAAATTTTCAAAATAACACCCCCAAAACGACGTTGTTTGGAGGGGTGCCTTAAAAAAAATACTTTCAAAAAAATTAATTATTTTTAAATGTGCGTTCATCTTCACAGTTATGTCCTTTAAATTTTGATTAAATTGTGGTAATTCCTTCTTACCCTATTGTGACTGATTCTTTACCATCTAATTGTTTGCACTTAGTAGTAGCGGCCGGGGGGGGGGGAGCAACGTTTCTCCCCCCCAAAAAAATATTTTTTTAAAAGAGATAATTAAGGCACCCTTCAATACGATGTCATTTTGGGGGTGTTACTTTGAAAATTTTAAGTCAGCTCACTGACACACATTTCTTCGCGGGACTTAGTCACTCAAAAAGCGCACAAGCACGGGCTTCTTCAACAAGACAAGCCTTTTCCAGTATTCCTCTTCGACAACAACCCTCTGCTTATACGCCCTGTCCGCCGGTGTCGCGTTGTCACCGTTAACCCATTCCCTCGCTGCTCATACGCTGTCGCCATCGCCTCCGTGATAATCCGTTGGCTTATCATGTTTTATCTATTATTTTAAAATGGATTTCATCAATTAAATTGAGTTGAATGCTTGATTTAGCCCCAATTAGACTTTGTTTTCCTATTTTGGTTATTTTAGAGTAAATGTGTGCATTTAATTATTTTTTAATTAGATTTTAGTTGTTTTTCTCATGATTTTCTTATTTTGATTTTTTGAAGGTATTAAAGACAAAGGAGAAGCATGAATTAAGGGATTCAATAAGAAAATAATTGAGAGAATTGAATTTCACTTGATTTGAAGTTGGCCCACGATCAATTAGAGATGAGATTTGCAATTTATAAGTCATGAATGAAATCAAGATTCCAATTGAATTTGGAATGTAATTTGGCATTTGAAAAAATAATAAAGAGAAAAATGCTCTAGGAGCCACGTGAAGGTTGAATCAGAGAACAACTATTGGAGAAAAAAATGTGAATTGTGAGCAAAAATGCATATGGCCCACCTACAAGTTGCAATAAAGAGGCATGATAGAAGATTGAAGCATTGGTCCCACGTGATTAAATTTGAATTGGGGTAAAGGATTGAAACATAATTTGATAGGGAGATAACGTCAGCAAGAATTAGGTGATCAATTCATGATTTGGTTTTGATTGAAACATATCTAATAGATATTTGATTTGGGATTAAAAAAGAGTCCCACGGCCGCATTATAAAGAGGAGCTTCAGGGGGCGCACAAATGGAGGACTTTTTACCCTAGGAGATCTTTTACCCTAGGCAGACTCTTGGGATACAAAAAAGGGGCGTATTCTCTCTGCTCTTGGACTGGAAGAAGATTGGATTGGAAGAAGATTGGAGGATTCTTCATGGAGTTTTCTTCATCTCTTCTCTCTTTCTCTTTTGTAGTTTCCTTTATCATGAGTAGCTAAATCCCTTTTTGTTGGGATTAGATGTAGCTAAACTGAACCTCATGTATTTGCCTTGATTAATTAATCTGTGTTTATGTTTCTCTATCAGTGTTTAATTCCTTTGCTTAATGCTTTTTGTGGTCTGATCACCCATGAAATGTTTCTGAGATTTGATTTGCAATGGGGACGTTCTTATCAATTCTTGATCTGGAATTAATCACCAAGTAAACCTTGCATCTAGGAATGGATTTTGGTTTATTAGTAATCGTGTAATTGACGCGCTGTCGCGCACGCGTCAAAAGATGAGCGGTTAGTAAAAATGTAGTTTAGTGTGCGACAACTCGGGTATCGTATCACAAGGACTCTTGTAGTGCTATTATCGCAGAAAATCAGTTTTCTTGGGGGGGTGTTTGGTTTGAAATTGATTGGAAAACAGAATGAAAACAGAGCATAAAAACAGAGCAAATTACGTGATTATCAAATAAGACTAAGACGATCAATCTGCTGTTTCGTTTCCCACTATCATCGGTTCATGTAATTCCATGCCCTAAGCGGATTCTAATCCCTTTTCGATTGTAGCATCGATTAACAAGCGAAACCGACGCTACGGGACATATATTCCTAATTCCGAATTAAGCAAACGGATGAAGCCCTTCGTGAATTAAGCAAACACGAATTGAACGCACGCGAATTAAGCAAACGCGATTAAGTTTAGGAATATAAAATCATCGAAAATAAATCAACACTAATTCGATACAAACTAAATTAAGCAAACAGAGAATAACGAATAACATTGAAAGAGAGAAGAGAATTAAATCAGGAATTACAAGACCTCAAGTGTTGGCGGAAGCCGATTACAGCAGATCAACCTAGGGAGATTAGTTCTCCATCAAAAACGCAAAACAACCAGAGAAATTCGAAAACAAGGATTAGCCAAAGATCCTTCTGTTCTGCCCTAAACAACTATTTATAACTTTCAGAAACTGCGCATTCTCGCGAGGCGAGTGGCCTCTCGCGAGGCGAATATTAAAATGGCGCCAGTTTGGATTTGTAATCTCGCGAGGCGAGTGGAGTTCTCGCGAGGCGAGTCTTCAAAATCTGGGTTGTTACAGCCGTGATGCCTATCACGGCTAGGCTGTGATGGTCTCTGTCTTTGGGTGCTTATCTGTCATGGCCGTGACCTTCATCACGGCCAGGCCGTGATGGTCTCTGTCTTCCAGGGGTTTCTCTTCACGCCCGTGATGGGTGTCACGGGATGACCGTGATGCTTGCTGACTTCAGGCTCGCGAGGCGAGCTATAGTTCGCGGGGCGAGGCAGAGAACATGACTTTTCTGGCACATGCTGGTCTTCAATCTCGCGAGGCGAGTAACCTCTCGCGGGGCGAGTGCTTCCAGGATTGCAATTTCCATTGTTTCCCTCATTCCTTGGACTCTAAGTCAACCTGAACCAGAGGCTTATCAAAATACCCCAAACTTGAACTTTGCTTGTCCCCAAGCAAACTAAAACTCAAAACGACTCAAGACTTGGCAAGCTAGAAGGATTTCAACCAATTCCGCACAAATTTCAAGCAATTCATCAAAACAATTTTCCTTCAATGTTCCCCCCTTTTCAACAATGTAATCCCCACAATCATTTATTCCGAACATCTGAGAATTTCATCAATCAAACAATCATTAATCTAAGTAGGGGATCTAAGTTACACACAAGAGGGAGATCACCAAATTCAAACAATCGCCTTCCTCACAAAGGGGTTTAGTGTTCACTCAATCTCTCAGTTTGTCTAGGCTAACAACATTTCACTCAGTTTCACTTTTAAGAGCACTTCCCATGAATTTGATTTTCATCTCAAAATGGTTCCCACGGAAAACATGCATGCAACATCAAAAGGTCTTTCGAGGTTGTAATGGGGCCTGGCTAAGGGAAGGATATACAAAGGTACTGGGCTGAAATCCCTAGGAACTAAGAGAGCACGAAGCTGTTTACACATTGAATTTCCTACTCAAGTTCCTATTCTTACTCTTCTTTTTGCCTTGGGTGGTTACAACCCTTTTCTTCTAATACCCTTCTTGACATTTTGCATTTTTTTTTTTGAAAGATTTATTTTTGCCCTCTGGCTCCAACCTTTATTTTTTTTTCTTTTTCTCAATCCCCAACAACACATCATATCCCTGTAGCCACCCCAAACTTAGTTTCTTGCAACCATTCTCTTGCTAAGCTTCCATGCTCTCCTAATCCTAAGATCAGGTTAACATGGTTTTTCCAGATTCAGGCTCGTAACATAAGGTCATCATGAAACAATAGGCTAATTAGGCTCAAAGGGGCTAACTAGGGAACATGCATTAGGGACTGGTTCAATTTAAGCCAAGTAGTTAATTCAAAGAAAATTGCCTAAATCATTTGATGCAAACACATAGACATGCAAACCATGAAGAGATTCAAGCAAATTCGGGAAAGTGCAACTTGAAAGTGATTCACACAATCAAAAACATGTTGGAGGCTCAAATCCTCACCTGGACATTCATGCAAATTGTTTGACAGAGATTCTATCCCTAGTGTGTGCACCCTATCACCCCAAACTTATCATAAATCATGCCATCACAACAAAATATCTCAAAGTTCAGTTTTTTTTTTCTTTCAATTTTTCAAGTGGGGATCAATTTCCAAATTTCAAAAACCTAGGGGGAATCATCAACATAAATCATAATCATCAACATAAATCATGCCATCAATCTGTGCTAAATCAACAGAACCTACCAAGCTTGCCGACACAAGACTCACACACATGCTCTTGAGCTTCTCAAATTATTCAAGAGCGAAAAGAAAACATAACAAAAAACAAAACACAACAAAACAAATGGTTCCCTCCCCCACACTTAAAACATACATTGTCCCCAATGAACAACACAATTATCAAAACAGAGTGAGGGAAAGGAAAGGGTGCTCCCTGATAAAGTTCAGTGTATGCGGAAGCTGCCACCTGGATCCCATTGCTTGTAACCTAAGGCCAAAGAAGGAGAGTTCATTCCATGGTCCCATAACTTGCAGCCTTGATATATGAGTAAACACTTGACACTGTTGGTGACCTTGCTCAATGTGGCGGACTCATCACCTCCTCTTGGGTCTAAGACGACCGCTTCCTCAACAAAGTCCTCCCAATAAAATTTGGCTTCAATCCCTTGAACTATCCTTGGTGCACAATCCATTTCCTCTGGTGGCTTCGCAGGAGGAGGTGGCAGATAGGTAGGGAGGGTCTCCGGCGCTGCTTCATCTTCTGCATGTTTCTCACCCACTGCACTGACAAATTTATCACCTGCTAAACATACAGCAATCTCAGCACAAACCACACAATGGTTAGTGTT
The DNA here is from genome assembly GCA_030762895.1 of Sophora flavescens. Classification (NCBI taxonomy): domain Eukaryota; kingdom Viridiplantae; phylum Streptophyta; class Magnoliopsida; order Fabales; family Fabaceae; genus Sophora; species Sophora flavescens. The sequence goes on along the minus strand of CM061069.1, from coordinate 79,457,589 downwards.
AGTACAATCAGGACATGCAAAAATATCATCAAAGCCAGAAATAGATGGAAAATTAGAAAACAAGTTCTCATGGGTGTCCTCAATAGTCTCAGAAAGCAGCTCTATGTGGAAAACAGAGTGCTCTTCCACTGGATGTTTCCCTGCATCAAAGATGTTAAACTTTGCAACGATATCCCCAAACTTCATAGACATGGTCCCTTCATCAACATCAATATTAGCCTTAGCTGTCTTCATGAATGGTCGGCCCAGGATGATTGGTGATTTACTGGAATGTGTCTCTCCTGCCATGTCCAGGATGTAGAAGTCGGCTGGGAAGATCAAATCATCGACTTGCATTAGCACATCTTCTACCATTCCCATGGGGCGGGCACTGGTCCCGTTGGCCAACTGAATGGTGAGACCCGTATACTGCAATGGCCCAAGATCAAGGTTGTTAAAGATGGAGGTAGGCATGACATTTATGGATGCTCCCAAGTCCAGCATGCAGTTTTCAAACTTCCTGTCCCCAATAGTGCATGGAATGGTGAATGTGCCTGGATCCTTGCACTTCTGTGGTAGTGCTTGAGTAGGGGTTAAAGCAGCAACTTTTTCTGGTGCAGGCCTAGACTGGATAAGAGCTGAACCATTTCTTCCCAAGTCAACTTTCTCATTATTCTTCAACTTCCTCTTGTTGGTGCATAGATCCTTGAGAAATTTGGCATATTTAGGCATCTGCTTGATCACATCTAGAAGAGGAATATTTACAGCCACCTTTCTGAACACATCAAGAATTTCCTTCTCCTTATCTTCACCACCCATCTTCTTATTATTCTGCAATCTGTGTGGGAATGGGATTGGTGGTCTGTACACTTTCTCAGCTTTAACATCGACTGAAGGCTCAGGAGTTACCTCAACAGTTTCTTTATCCTTTCCAGAAGTGTCCTCAACAACTTTCCCAGATCTCAGATAAATGGCACTCACATTAGGGTTGGAGGCATTGGGATTTATCACTGGTTGTGCCGGCAGCTGGGTTGTCCCTTGAGCTTGCTGTATGTTGTTTATGGATGTGGCAAGTCGTGCAACTCGTGTCCTCAAATCTTGAATGCTAGCATCTGTTCGCTGCTGAGACTGTCCAACTTGCTGCTGAAACTGGAGATTTTGTGCAGCCATTTGCTTGACCAAGTCTTCTAATGAAGGTCCGGAAGGTGCATAAGTGGTCACTTGAGGAGGATTCGGTGGTGGTGCCACCGGTTGTTGTTGGGATGAGTTCCCATACCGCAGATTAGGGTGATTCCTCCGATTGGGTTGGTACCTAATTGTGGAGAGGTCGGGAGTGATGTACCGGTTCTGATTGTTGCCTTGATTGTAGAGATTAGCTGCATAAGCTTGAGGCATATCAGTGACTGACCCATCCTTCAGAATAGGGCACGTGTCGGTCAGATGCTCAGGAGAACTACACATGCCACACAACCTCGCCGGCTGAACCTTTTCCATTGCCAGTTGCTTCACCAAAGAAGTGAGCTCATCAATTCTGGTTTCGAGTGCCTTGTTGGAGGATGAACCTTGGATCTCATTTACACCCCTTGTCTCGACAGAGTTGCTCCTGGTTGTGAACTGCTGGGAGTTTAACGACATATTCTCAATCAATTGCTTGGCAGCAGCTGGAGTTTTATCAACGAGCGCTCCTCCACTAGCGGCATCCAAAATATTTCTGTCCATTGGGAGCAATCCCTCATAAAAATACTGAATAAGGAGCTGCTCGTAAAATGCGGTGTTGAGGGCAGCTAGAAACCAACTTCTTGAACCTCTCCCGATGCTCACCAATGACTCATTGCTTTGCCTGATGCCACATATCTCCTTTCTGATGGAAGCAGCTCTGGAGGCAGGGAAGTATCTTTCCAGGAAAATCTTCTTCAGATCATTCCAAGTTGTAACAGAATTTGGCTCCAAATAATATAGCCAATCCTTTGCAGCGCCTTCAAGGGAGAATGGGAAGGCTCGCAATTTGATATGGTCTTCAGTAATGCCTTCCGGCCTCAAGGGTGTAGAGCAGACCACCTGGAATTCCTTCAAATGCTTATGTGGGTCCTCACCTGCAAGACCACTAAATCTTGGCAACAAGTGTATTAAACCAGATTTAAGTTCAAAAGGAGCAACCACACCAGCATACTCAATACACAACCCATTGTAGTTAACATCAGGGGCAGCAAGCTGCCTCAATGTCCTTTGGTCACCCATGTTATCAAAAACAGGTTCGAAATCAGAATTACCACTGGTGCTTGCCCGAATTGCCCTACGGCGTGTGTGCAGTGTTCTTTCAATTTCAGGATCAAAATCACACAAGTCAGGACAAGTAGACCTAGTGGCCAGTCTAATTCAAAAAAAAACGAAAAAGAAAGCGAGAACAACAAACAAGAGTCCCCGGCAACGGCGCCAATTTGACGCGCTGTCGCGCACGCTTCAAAAGATGAGCGGTTAGTAAAAATGTAGTTTAGTGTGCGACAACTCGGGTATCGTATCACAAGGACTCTTGTAGTGCTATTATCGCAGAAAATCATTTTTCTTGGGGGGGTGTTTGGTTTGAAATTGATTGGAAAACAGAATGAAAACAGAGCATAAAAACAGAGCAAATTACGTGATTATCAAATAAGACTAAGACGATCAATCTGCTGTTTCGTTTCCCACTATCATCGGTTCATGTAATTCCATGCCCTAAGCGGATTCTAATCCCTTTTCGATTGTAGCATCGATTAACAAGCGAAACCGACGCTACGGGACATATATTCCTAATTCCGAATTAAGCAAACGGATGAAGCCCTTCGTGAATTAAGCAAACACGAATTGAACGCACGCGAATTAAGCAAACGCGATTAAGTTTAGGAATATAAAATCATCGAAAATAAATCAACACTAATTCGATACAAACTGAATTAAGCAAACAGAGAATAACGAATAGCATTGAAAGAGAGAAGAGAATTAAATCAGGAATTACAAGACCTCAAGTGTTGGCGGAAGCCGATTACAGCAGATCAACCTAGGGAGATTAGTTCTCCATCAAAAACGCAAAACAACCAGAGAAATTCGAAAACAAGGATTAGCCAAAGATCCTTCTGTTCTGCCCTAAACAGCTATTTATAACTTTCAGAAACTGCGCATTCTCGCGAGGCGAGTGGCCTCTCGCGAGGCGAATATTAAAATGGCGCCAGTTTGGATTTGTAATCTCGCGAGGCGAGTGGAGTTCTCGCGAGGCGAGTCTTCAAAATCTGGGTTGTTACAGCCGTGATGCCTATCACGGCTAGGCCGTGATGGTCTCTGTCTTCGGGTGCTTATCTGTCATGGCCGTGACCTTCATCACGGCCAGGCCGTGATGGTCTCTGTCTTCCAGGGGTTTCTCTTCACGCCCGTGATGGGTGTCACGGGATGACCGTGATGCTTGCTGACTTCAGGCTCGCGAGGCGAGCTATAGTTCGCGGGGCGAGGCAGAGAACATGACTTTTCTGGCACATGCTGGTCTTCAATCTCGCGAGGCGAGTAACCTCTCGCGGGGCGAGTGCTTCCAGGATTGCAATTTCCATTGTTTCCCTCATTCCTTGGACTCTAAGTCAACCTGAAAACATGAAAAAGCCATAAGTGCTTTATTTGACTCGAAAACTGGCTAAATAACCCTAAATCTACTTAAGGGACTCAAAACCTTGCTTGAGGACAATCAAGCCTAATTTGGGTGAAAATGAGATATAATTGGCACAAAACCACGGTCATACTAGTCATAAAACTAGATGAGCCAGAGGCTTATCAGTAATCCTTACTCTTAATGCAAATTCACTAATTAGGCCACCAAAGGAATTAGGGTTTAATTAGGGTATTTAGGCTCTTGTCATCTAAGGAATTAGGGCTTGAGTAATCTTGTGGGTTGATTTTAATATTTGAAGCATAAACTGGATTGATGGTTTTAGTATTGCATGATGCAATGGTTTAGTGAAGTTCAATCCCAACATCTTTCATCATATTTAAAGAATCCCCTGTTTTGCATTCCAAGTGTTTGATAAAATTCCTAAAAGAACTTTTTCCTTTTATTTTGTTTATCTTAATTGTTAAATATCCGCTTAGATAGTAGTTGATTTGTTACGTGCTAGTACTTGTCACAGTCCTCGTGGGAACGATATCGGTCTCATCACCGTATTACTTGTACGACTAGGTATACTTGCCTAGATTTCGTCTCAAACAAGTTTTTGACGCCGTTGCCGGGGATCGGTGTGCCAATAGCACGAGTACCAAAGGGGACTCCTAATTTAGGCACTTTTTCTTTGCTTTCCTACTGTTGTTCTTTTTTTCTGTTTTTTTTTTGTGTTTTCCTTGTAGTGCATAATTGTCCACTTGAAGCTTGACTTGTACCTGCTATATTTGTTGTTGCTCTGCTCTGTTTGTTTCCTTGTATGCGTGGTACAATTGACCCAAGTGAACTTCAATTCAACCCTGAAATCGAGAAGCTTTGTAGAAAGAATAGAAAGGAAGCCAAAGCAAGAGAGAAGAGAGGAGGAGCATCTTCTAGAGTACAAGAACCACAAGTTGAGTTACCAAGTGTGCAAGAGTCGCAAGTTGAAGTATCAATTGTCACCATGGCTGACGACAATGCACAAAGGAGGACAATGGGGGACTATACTTCCCCTAAAGTTGATAGGTGTGGAACTCCAATTGTTAGACCTGCAGTGGCTTGTAACAACTTTGAGATAAAGGCATCACTTCTCAATCTTGTGCAACAAAATCAATTTGGAGGTTTAGAGAGTGAAGACCCTCATTCTCACATTGGAACATTTATTGAGTTATGTGATACTATCAAGCTAAATGGAGCTTCCGAAGAGGCTATTCGTTTAAGGCTCTTCCCTTTCTCTCTGAGGGATAGGGCTAAGTCATGGCTTCAATCCGATCCTCATGGGAGCATTATTACTTGGAATGATTTGGTGAGCAAGTTCTTATCTCGTTTCTTCCCTCCATCAAGAATGATCAAGTTGAGATCGGAGATCAATGCTTTTGCACAAAAGGATGGTGAATCACTTTATGAAGCATGGGAGAGGTTTAAATCTTTGCTTACCGCTTGTCCGAATCATGAGTTAGAAACATGGCAGCAAGTTGCAACCTTTGTCAATGGTCTTAACCGAAATTCTCGAAGTATGATTGAAGCGGCTGCAGGTGGAACATTGAGTCAAAAGACACCCGATGAAGCAAAGGCCTTGATTGAAATTATGGCTAATAATTATTATCAAATGCCTAGTTCTCGATCATTGGCCAAGAGAGGTGTTTTGGAGCTTGATGAATATAGTGCTCTTAAGGCGCAAATGGCCGCTCTTACCAAGCAATTGGGGTCCATTCAACTACAAAATTCTCAACTACAAGCGGTCCAAGTTCAAGCCGTCTCAGTGTGTGACTTCTGTGGAGGTAACCATGCTAACGGCAATTGTGAAATTAGTGTGGTTGGAGGTCCGGGGCAAGAAGAAGTGAACTACATGGGAAACCAAGGGCCTAAGAATGATCCTTTCTCTAACACCTATAATCCGGGGTGGCGTAGCCATCCTAACTTTGGTTGGAGACAAGGGCAAGGCTCAAGTTCTCAAGCAAAGCCTTCTCAAGAGAATTCAAGCAATTTGGAGAATATTCTAGCCCAGTTCATGCAAGCAACTCAAGCTAATTTGAAGGGTCAAGAAGCAATGATGAAGAATCAAGATGCCTCCATCAAGAATCTAGAGCACCAAATAGGCCAATTGGCAAAGCAAATGACGGAGAGAGCTCAAGGAAAATTGCGGGAGATACCGAGAAGAATCCAAAGGAGGACTACAAGGCAATTACTACAAGAAGTGGGAAGGTGGTAGTTCCACAAGAAAAAGAGAGAGAAGAAGAGAGAGTTGGTGAGGGAGTTGATGAGGTGATCATTGAAGATGCAACCAATGAAGAACTAGAGACTTCCCAAGCCACTACCTCTAGTCCTATTGTTGTTGAAGTTGAAGAACCAAAGAGAGAAAAATTGGTGGATGAAGAGTTTGCAAGAAAGAAGACTAAAAGGCAAATTCTTGAAGAAGTTGACAATCCTAAGGAGTTGCCACCATATTTCAAGATACCCTATCCTCAAAGGTTGAAGAAGGAGGTAAAGGATCAGCAATTCTCTAAGTTCTTGGATGTGTTCAAAAAGTTGCAGATTAACATCCCTTTTGCCGAAGCTCTTCAACAAATGCCTTCCTATGCCAAATTCATGAAGGAGATTCTTTCTAACAAGAGGAAGTGGAAGGAGGAGACGGTCATGCTCACGGAAGAATGTAGTGCCATACTCCAAAGGAAGTTACCGGTGAAGATGAAGGATCCGGGTAGCTTTACTATTCCATGTGCTATTGGTCATTTGAACATTGGAAGAGCCTTGTGTGATCTTGGTGCAAGTATCAATCTTATGCCTCTCTCCATCTTCAGGAAGTTGGGAATTGGTGAAGTCAAGCCAACCGGGATTTCTCTCCAATTGGCGGATCGCTCCATTACGTATCCTTATGGTGTAGTGGAGGATTTATTGGTAAAAGTAGACAAGTTCATCTTTCCGGTAGACTTTGTGGTGTTGGATATTGCGGAAGACAGTGAGACTCCATTGATTCTTGGAAGGCCATTCCTAGCCACGGGCAGGGCTTTGATCGATGTAAATCAAGGGAAGTTGGTGCTTAGAGTTCAAGATGAAAAGGTCACCTTCAATGTTTTTGAAGCAATGAGACATCCAAGTGACAAAGATACATGTATGAGTGTGGACCTTGTTGAATCATTGACTAACAAGAGTGTCCAACAAACTTTTGAAGATACATTGGAAGCGGCTCTTATGGTTGAGAATATAGAAGAAGAAATATGTGAGGAAGAAGTTGAGATCATGGTTAAATCCCTTGAGGCTTGTCTAGTTTTGAATAATGATGTAGACAAAGTTGTGGAGGATGTGCGGATTGAAGACAAGGGTGAAACACCTATGCTAGAGTTGAAGGAACTTCCATCCCATCTCCGTTATGCTTTCCTTGGAGTGAATTCTTCATTCCCGGTGATCATTAATAGCGGATTGAACTCCTTAGAGGAAGAGAAGTTGTTGAGAGTGCTTAGAAAGCACAAATCCACAATTGGGTGGTCTATGTCCGACTTGAAAGGAATAAGTCCCTCATTTTGTATGCACAAAATCCTTTTGGAGGAAAACTTCAAGCCGATCAGACAACCCCAAAGAAGACTTAACCCAAACATGAAAGAAGTTGTAAGGAAGGAGGTTGTGAAGCTTTTGGATGCGGGTATAATTTATCCAATCTCCGATAGTCCATGGGTGAGTCCGGTCCAAGTTGTCCCTAAGAAAGGGGGGATGACGGTTGTTGCAAATGATAAAAATGAACTCATTCCTTCAAGGACCATTTCTGGATGGAGGGTGTGTATTGATTATAGAAGATTGAATGAGGCTACAAGAAAAGATCATTTTCCCTTGCCTTTCATTGATCAAATGTTAGAGAGATTGGCGGGCCATGCCTTTTATTGCTTCCTTGATGGGTACTCAGTGTATAACCAAATTGTGGTTGACCCAAAGGACCAAGAGAAGACTGCTTTTACTTGTCCCTATGGCGTCTATACATATCGGAGGATGCCATTCGGGTTGTGTAATGCACCCGCCACTTTTCAAAGGTGCATGCTTTCCATATTCTCTTATATGACTGAAAAATTTATTGAGGTATTTATGGATGATTTTTCCGTATTTGGTAATTCCTTTGATGATTGTCTGAAAAATCTTGCATGTGTCTTGAAAAGATGCCAAGAAACTAACCTTGTTCTCAATTGGGAAAAATGTCATTTCATGGTTAAGGAAGGTATAGTTCTTAGTCATAAGATTTCATCATGGGGGATAGAAGTTGATAAGCAAAAACTGAAGTAATCGAAAAACTTCCCCCTCCCATGAATGTGAAAGGTGTTAGAAGCTTCTTAGGGCATGCGGATTTTTATAGGAGATTTATAAAAGACTTTTCAAAGATTGTAAAACCCTTGTACAACCTTTTGGTAGTTGATACTCCTTTTGTGTTTGATGATGATTGCATGCATGCTTTCCAACTTTTAAAGGAAAAACTCACCACCGCACCGGTCATTGCACCTCCAGATTGGAGTTTGCCATTTGAGTTAATGTGTAATGCAAGCGACTATGTGGTGGGAGCCATTTTGGGTCAACGGAAAAATAAAGTGTTGCATGTTATTTACTATGCTAGTCGTGTGCTGAATGATGCTCAATTGAACTATACCACGACTGAAAAAGAATTGCTTGCTGTAGTTTTTGCATTTGATAAGTTTAGATCTTACTTGATTGGCTCTAAAACTATTGTGTACACTGACCATTCCGCTTTGAAGTATCTCATGACTAAACAGGATGCCAAGCCAAGGCTCATTAGGTGGGTACTATTGCTCCAAGAATTTGATTTAGACATAAAGGACAAGAAAGGAGTGGAGAATGTGGTAGCCGACCATTTGTCTAGGCTTCCACAAGCAGATATTCAAGCAAAAGACGAGTTGTCAAGTCAAGAAGAATTTCCGGATAAGAGGTTGTTTAGGGTGCAAGTGGCACCTTGGTTTGCGGACATTGCAAATTACAAAGCCGCCAACAAGATTCCGAAGGACTTCAATGCACAACAAAGGAAGAAGCTCGTCCATGATGCTAAATACTATGTATGGGATGAACCTTACCTTTTCAAAAGAGGTTCGGATGGAATTCTTAGAATATGTATTCCAGAAGAAGAGATTAATGGGGTTTTGACTCATTGCCACAACTCTCCTTATGGAGGACATTTCGGTGGTGAGAGAACCGCCATGAAAGTCTTGCAAAGTGGTTTATTTTTGGCCTACCATTTTTAAAGACTCTAGAGCTTGGGTAATGAAGTGTGACAAGTGTCAAAGACCTGGAAGTATATCCAAGAGAAATGAGATGCCTTTGAAGGGTATTTTAGAGGTAGAGCTCTTTGATGTGTGGGGGATCGACTTCATGGGTCCTTTCCCATCATCCTACAACAACAAGTATATTTTGGTTGCGGTTGACTATGTGAGTAAATAGGTAGAAGCTGTCTCAACTATGAAAGATGATGCAAAAGCGGTGGTTGGTTTTGTGAGGAAGAATATTTTTACCCGATTTGGAACCCCTAGAGCCATTATTAGTGATGGGGGTACTCATTTTTGCAACAAAGAGTTCAATGCGGTGCTTGCCAAGTTTGGAGTCAATCATAAAGTTGCCACACCATACCACCCACAAACTAGTGGGCAAGTGGAGTTGTCTAATCGGGAATTAAAGAGGATCTTGGAGAAAACAGTGAATAATGCGAGAAAAGATTGGGCAAAGAAGCTGGATGATGCACTTTGGGCCTATCGGACTGCATATAAAACACCTATTGGTATGTCACCCTACCAATTAGTGTTTGGAAAATCATGTCACCTTCCAGTAGAGCTCCAACATCGTGCTTTTTGGGCAGTGAAAGCCTTGAACTTTGATACGAAGGCGGCTATGGACAAGAGACTTTTGCAGTTGAATGAGTTGGATGAATTCCGACTCTTGGCATATGAGAGTACAAGAATCTATAAGGAAAGAACAAAGTTTTGGCATGATAAGTACATTCTTCCCAAGCATTTTGAAGAAGGCCAATCAGTTTTGCTCTTTAACTCACGTCTCAAGCTATTTCCGGGAAAGTTGAGATCAAGGTGGTCGGGTCCATTCCATGTCAAGTCAGTTTCTCCATTTGGTGCGGTTGAATTGGAAGATCCATCGTCCGGAAGAACTTTCACTGTTAATGGGCAAAGGCTCAAGCACTACATTGGAGGAGACTTTGATCGTCAAGCAGTCTCCATCCCTATTAAAACACCCTCTTAGAGATCACCGGCCCGTCAAGCTAGTGACGTTAAAGAAGCGCTTATTGGGAGGCAACCCAAGTTTTTTCCTTTCTATTTGTTTTTGGATTTAACTCTTGAATAATTTGAGAAGATCAAGAGGAAAATAAATTAATAGATTTGTTAAGTGTTTTCAGGCTAAAAAGGAGAAGCAAAAAGGGAAGGACAAATAAAGCAGCAACCATCACGCCCGAGGCGTGACACTTGGTCACGGCTGTGATGAGCCAGCCATGAAGATCGAAAGGATCACGGCCCAGCCGTGATACCCATCACGAGCGTGTACGAGGAGTGAGAAAAGGAGACGCACAACATAGGGAGAACAGGGCGGCGCAAAGACTCAAGGAGGAATCCAGCAGTGTGGTGTTCTCTTATTATCACTATCATGGAGTTGTTTCTTATCTCTTTATCTCTATTTTATTTTATTTTATTTTAGGGTTTAGCATGACTAGCTAAATTCCTTTTTGTTGGGGTTTTGGTGTAATCCTTTTATGTTGAAGTTTTAATTGATTCTCTGATTATCTTATGAACAATTGAAATTGTTGATGTGATGTTTATTGTGCTTGCTTACATTTGAATGCTTAGCTACCATTCTTGTGTTTTGAGGGTTCAATAATATGCTAGGAATAGTGATTTTTGCACTTTGCCTCTTGTAATAATCACTGTTAATTTGGTTAATCTAGGAATAGATAACTGATTAATGTGGGCAATTCACAAATTCCGTAGAGCTATAATCATCACGCTTTGTTAATTAGACCTAAGGAATTAGGGTAATTAGTAAGGTTTGATAAAATTGATTCACTAAGGAATTAGGCTTCAATTAATTAAGGGAATTTGTCCTTCAACATGCCAATTGAGATTAAGATAATTAGAGTGTCGGTAATTCATAGGATTCCTTGTCTATGAGGAATCCGTATTCATAATTGGATGAAATCAAATCCCTAGCATTTTTATTTCTATTTTATCTCAACAAAAATTCCAAAAATATTTTATTTTATTTATTTTGAGCTCTCTTCATACCAAATTTTAGTCTAAATAGTTGTTTAATTTGTGAATTGGTACTTGGTAACTAATCCCTGTGGACGATATCTGGTTCTTACCGATTTATTACTTGCAACGATCCAGTACACTTACCGAAATTGTCAACAAGTTTTTGGCGCCGTTGTCTGGGAAATAGTCATTCACCCTGTCACAGTGTCGTGTGTCTCCCTCCACCGCCACCGCGTTGTTCTTTTTGGCGCCTAACCGCCACCGCGTGACTCCCACTGGCTTCGACTGCCATCGCGTGTCTCCATCCAGTCTGTTCTACTTCTGGCTTCTGCTCCAGGTAAGAAATATCTCTCTAAAATTTGTTACTTGTTATCTGTTAGGATTCTGCTTCTCCTTGATGAATGATGAGGATCATTTTTTAGTATTAGTTCATTTCTTTGAGCGTTTTGGAGAGGATAAAAACTGCATTCAATCTGGCAAACTTAAAGCTATTCTTCAACAAGACAAGCCTTTTCCAGTATTCCTCTTCTACAACAACCCTCTGCTCATACACCCTGTCCGCCGGTGTCGCGTTGTCACCGTTAACCCATTCACTCGTTGCTCATACGCTGTCGCTATCGCCTCTGCTCATTCGCCCTGTCACAGTGTCGTGTGTCTCCCTCCACCGCCACCGCGTTGTTCTTTTTGGCGCCTAACCGCCACTGCATGACTCCCTCTGGCTTCGACTGCCATCGCGTGTCTCCATCCAGTATGTTCTACTTCTGGCTTCTTCTCCAGGTAAGAAATATCTCTCTAAAATTTGTTACTTGTTATCTGTTAGGATTCTGCTTCTCCTTGATGAATGATGAGGATCATTGTTTTAGTATTAGTTCATTTCTTTGAGCTTTTTGGAGAGGATAAAAACTGCATTCAATCTGGCAAGAGAATATCTTTAAGGAGGTTAGGGTTACATATTTATACGTGTAGAACCCCTGCAAGTTTAGAACAAAATGAAGTTCATTGGTTGTGAAAAACTAAAATTATGGTAGCAAAATGTGGAGTGTATTGATGCATTTGGAAGGGAACGGCCGAATGAATTAATTAGTTCAACCAGATGTGCAACATTCCAAGATTCAAAAAGTCATAAATGATGAATTTGATGTTAGTTTTTTAGAGCGTTACTGTAACAGCCTGATTTTTAATTACGCTGTTTAACCGGTTAAAATATAATTAATTATATCTTAATCTGAGAGTTAGAAAGTGATTTTAAATAAGTTAAAATCATATTCATAGTCTCTCTTACGGTAGAAGGTTACGGTGAAATTTTGGGTTGAAAATTCAGACGGAGCCCGGTCTGCATTTTTAACTGACAGTATAATTTTATACTGACAGAAAACCCTAATTTGACCTGAAAAATGAAATATGTAGATTTTTTATATTTTGTCCGTGAGGAAGTCTACTTTCCAAATTTCTGATCAAAAATAAAATATTATGTTTATTCGGACGAATTTTGGTAAAAGTTCGGACGGAAAACAGTCGGTGTTTTCACTGACAGTAAGATTTTAATGATCAGAAAACCTAATTTTGACTCGTGAACGAAATGGTTTATATTTAAATCATATTTCCAACGAGTTTGATTAGTTTGAAAATTTTCAGTCGAAAACGAAATATTACGCTTTTATACGGGCGTAAAACCCTAATCGGGAGCCGACGGAGTCAAAACGGATCGCAGAGACCCGTCAAGGGATCGGGACAACAAGTCATACATGATGACTCATGGAGGATGAGTTACCAAGCATTTATGAGCATTAAATGCAAGTAATCATGACATTTAGGTAAAAAGACCAAAATACCCCCAAGCTTTCGCGGGTATTAACAAGACGCATCTACGCACTCTTAACCACTCATTTTACGTGGTTGAAAACCTCCCACATCTCTCCAATTTCGTGCATCCACCTCCAATAAATATTACCTATTTCATTTTGCTTTCGTTTCATTATTTTCCTCTCAAAAAAACTGAAATCGGGTAAACGACGGAGCTACGTACGGAATTTCCGGGAACCGCTAATGGATAAGATCGATGACTCATTGGTGAGTTATTTTGTGTGGCCCAAAATCAGCCACACCTCCATCAAATGTGAGCCACATATTATTAACCATGGTTAGCCAAAATAACCTTAGTTAAGTTAATTATAACCTTAGTTAAGTTAATTATAACCTTAGTTAAGCTTATATTAATTTAATAATCACAAAACCCATTAAACCAATTCCTTTTAACCAAACAAGGCATAAGATTACTCCTATAAATACCCCAAACCGTGGCCTCCCTCACCATTTCACTCATCTTCTTCATTCTCTTCATCTTCCCCACCAACTAAGTTACAAAACCCTAAGAACACCGAATTCCCACCAAACATATGACCCTCTTACTTTCTGAAACTCGGAAAACACTCAACATAAAAGTTGTTCCTCTTTCTCTCTTCTTTCCAACAAGATAAAGATCATCAAAAACGGATAAGTGGATTGGGAGATAGGCTCAAAATACCGAAACTGCCCAGAATTCTCAGCAACCCACGAAACAGCATAAAGAAGGCCCTTTTCACCCCTGTTATGATCCGAAACGAATGAAACCTTAAACACCAAAGTTGTTCCTTTTCTTCTTATCTTTCTATAAAGCCAAAGTTCGTGATTTTTGGATGAGTATATTGTGAGATACACTCACAATACCATCACACCCTCAAGCTGTCCAGTTTTCAACATATTGAAGGTTGATCATTTTCTTCATTTCTTCAATCTTCAAGAGGTAAAAGCTCATATCCTTGATCATATAAGCTTTCATATTCATGTATTTCTCATGTTTATGCCATGAATTATATTTTTCCATTCCTAGATCTAGAACTTCAAATAATTCTAGAAAATTGTAGAAAAATCCTTTTAATGTGAAACCAATTTCTATGATCTAGTTATGATCCCTCCTTTATTTATCCAAGAGCATGTAATCAAAAACATTTTCCTTCCCTACTTTCTTTAAGTGGCCAAACCTAGCCCTAAAGTGTCATAGATGGTTGTTAGTTGATAAATTATAATTATGTTGTTTGGTTGAAGGTGGCTGTGTTAACTCGTGGCGGAATAACGAGGATCGTCGTGTACGTGTTTCCGGTGCAAACTCAGGTGGGAGAAAGAACCATTCCATCGTCGGAACCGATAAGTAGAATATATTTTATAATAATGGTGTAGGGCGACCTAAACCCTACTAGAAGTCGAGTAATCGACAAGACCAAAATCACATTGGAAACCTTTTCCATAAAACCAATGGTGATTCAGGGATTGTAGGTTTATCGACATTAAGGTTGATTTTATGATGTTGAGGATGTTTGGCTTTATTTATTATTTGATCTGATTGTGATATGCTGGCTGTGATAATTTGTTTTAAGTGATATTTTATGGTGTTTGATTATTTTATTGATATTATGTTGATATTTATTAACCGTTGATGGATGATTTGCTTTTATTATTTATATCGAATTGATACTTTATGATATGGATGTTAATATGCTGTTTTGAGGTTGGAATGGTATATGTCTGGGTAATTTCTGGCTAAGGAAAAACTTGGTATTTAAGCGTGTTTATCACCACCTCTTTTTCCCGGGAAGTTATCCCAGGTATACTATTCGTAGTTCTTAAATTTGGTGATTTTTATTCTGTTGAATGATATTTTATGATGATTAATATGTTTATGTGAGAATGTATTATAGCTTGATGATAATTGAATTGCTTGGTTCAACAATATTCTGATATATGGTTAGAGATGATCTGCCTGGTTTGATAAATTGCTTAGTTGATTTTAAGGAAAGATATATATTGCTCGGAGGTATTTTGTTTGGGTGAGAGTTTTGAATATGAATTAGAAGTGCCTCACTATTATTTGATAGAAGTGATGTGATATAGAGTGTAAGTGGAGGTTATGAGGAAAAGCTTGAGGTACTAGGTTGTTATTGATAAAAGTCAGTGAGAATCATGTGTTGCATTGTTGTTCATAACCGTGTATTTGAGATACACGATGTCCGAAGTTCTTGTAGACCGTTCCAAATTAGAATTTAAGTTGTGCAGCTATAGTGTCATTGCTTTGCATGAGCACCCTTGATTGAGTTGAGAGAGAGAACCAGGGTGTGCACCGGCGGTACTGTGCAGCTATAGTGTCATTGCTTTGCATGAGCATTCTCACCATGGATGTACACCATGGGTGTGAATGTGCACCGGCGTTGGGAACGTGTCACTTGGACGACTGACTAACATTCCTAACGAGGGATGTGTGACAGGATTAGCAGTGGCCACGTCAGCATAAAGGTTTAGTTGCATGAGTTGGAGGGTAGAGGATGATATAGTGAATTGAGGATGATTGTTGATTTTGAATGATGCGTGTCTGTGACTATTATTGTATTATATGCTATGAATCTTTTCCACTTATGATGATAGAACTGTTTCTTATCTCCCTATTTCTATATTTTTGTGTATGTCTACTTTGTTACGTTAGAAGACCAGATGGACGAATATGTTGCTGAGGAGATGGATGAAGCCTTGTACGAGACGGAGGTTGTTGAGGAGTTGAATGGCATTCCGTATGAAGATGACGCTGGAGAACAACCTACTGATCCTGATAATGTAGCGTAGTAAGTTTAGGGCCAGTGAGTCATATAAGACGTTTCTTGCTTTCAGTTAGTTATAAGCATGTTTGTATAAATAAGTACTGGTGTGGGATCCTACTGAGAGGATACCCTGAACCGTATTGTGTAAAATAAAGAATAATTATGTGTGTATTTATGTAATATAGTTTTGGTGTGTTTTGTATTTGTAGAAGTTATATGATTATTATTTAAGTTTTAATTTTTACGTATTTTCAACAGTAAGCGCGCGATTAAGTAAATAAATATTAAGGTTTTAATGTAATAATACAATGGGGCACAACGGGGTGTCTCAGTTACCCTGGAAAGGGCCCCCAAATTGGGAAAATCCAGTGAATCAAAGAGATGAAGTGCGAAGAGCTTATCTGAATTGGGGTCCATTTCAATGTCAACTTGAGAATTATCCTCTCTCTGAAGATAAACATCCAAGGCGATTTCAATCTACTTGGTTCAAGATGTTTCCTTCTTGACTCTTCGACTAATGATGCAACGTATGTTTGCCTTGTTACTTGTTCAGTAAAAAACCAAGTGGGCATCTTGGAGAAGACGTCTTTACTAGAAAAGGATTTAGAACATGGAGAAAAGTCAATGCGGGAAAGAATTGTGCATTTCTTAATCATATTGGAGAGAGTCCTTGCTCATCGCACAATAATGTACTAAAAGCTTCTCGGGACTTGTTAGATCAATCTATGCACATAAGAAACATCATTAATGTGCAAAATTCTGATCTAATTAGCAAGAATCGACTACTTCTCAAGTGCTCTGTTGATTCAATTTGTTGGCTCACCTTTCAAGCTTGTGCTTTTAGAGGTCATGACGAATCACAAGATTCAAAAAATAGAGGTAATTTCCTTGAAATGATCAATCTCTTAGCATGTTACAATTATGAACTTGCAAAAGTAGTGCTAGAGAATGCTCCATACCAAGTATACTTCTTATCAAATTCAAAAGGAAATATTGCATAACATGTCTAGTAAAGTGAGAAGCTATATCCAAGAAGAGATTGGGGATTCTAAATTTGCATGATTGTTGATGAATCATGTGATGAATCTCAAAGGGAGCAAATGGCTATTATTTTGAGGTTTGTAGATAAAAATGTTTGTATACAAAAACGATTTTTTGATATAGTGCATGTTAAGGACACTATGGCTATCACTCAAAAAAAGCTGTGTCTTCTTTCTCGGTATGATCTTGATGTTTCAAATATTCATGGCCAAGGGTATGATGGTGCTAGTATTATGAGATGTGAGTGGAATGGATTGCAAGCATTATTTCTCAAAGATTGTCCTTATTTTTTTACATACATTGCTTTGCACATAGATTACAACTTGCTTTGGTTGTCGCTTCTAGAGAAATTTTTTTCTTTTCAAACTTGACTTTAGTTGTCAATGTTGTTTGTTCCTCTGGTAAGCATCATGAAGAATTACAAGCTTTCAAATTAGATGAGATAACGCTTTTGCTCTATTTGTGAACTTGATACCGGTAAAGGCCAAAATCAGATTGGCACTTTGAAACGAGCTGTAAATTCTCATTGGACCTCACATTTTTCTTCTATTTTCAGTATAATAAATATGTATCATGCAACTTGTGTGGTTCTTCGGGAAATTATGGATAATGGATCGTCTTATTCTAAACGTGGGGATGCTAGAGATTCTCATTGGACCTCACATTTTTCTTCTATTTTTAGTATGATAAAATATGATGCAACTTGTGTGGTTCTTCAGGAAATTATGGATAATGGATCATCTTATTCTAAACGTGGGGATGCTAACGGTGCTTATAATAATATTATGACAACATTTGAGTTGTTTTTCACTTTACACTTGATGAAAGAGATTATGGGAACTATAGATTGTCTTTGTAAAGCTTTACAACAGAAGTCTCAAGATATACTTAATGCTATACATCTAGTCCGCACTATAAAAGTATTGATTCAGAAGTTGCGAGATGATGGTTGGCAGGATCTACTGAAAACTGTGACATTATTTTGTGAAAAATATAATATTCATCTTCCTGATTTTGATGGTGCTTATATAGAGGGTCAAGGGCACGCTCGTCATCAAAAGGATCACATGACAGTGGAACATCATTTTAATGTGAACATCTTTTTAGTTACAATTGATAAGCAACTACAGGAATTGAATCACAGGTTCAATGAACAAGCAATGAAGCTATTAGACCTAAGCACTTAATATAAAGCATTTAATATAAAGCATCCTAAGGATGTTTATAAAGCATTTAATATAATATGGATAACATAGGTGCTTTTGTGATCAAATTTTATCCTATGGATTTCATTGAGCAAGAGAAGATTAATTTGAGATTTCAACTTCAACATCTAATCCTTGATGCTGTTAGCTATGCATATTTTAATAACCTGTCAACTATGTCCGAATTGTGTGAAGCATGGACAGAAATAGGGAAGGCAAATAGATATTTTTTGATTGACCGGGTTATTCGCCTTACTTAACTCTTCTAGTTTCTACAGCTACTACAGAAAGATCATTTTCAGCAATGAAAATAATTGAGACAAGATTGCGTAACAAGATGGAGGATGAATTTCTTGTAGACAATATGGTGATTTACATTGAAAAAGAAATAGCCGAAACTTTTAGCTCTGATTCAATCATTAATGATTTCAAGTCTTTTTTTTTTTTTTGACCGGTAAACAACTACTAACATTAGATAAAGTAAAGGTCGGTACAAAGGGATTGATCAGGTTGTGTAGGGACATTCCCCATCCACAATGAAGTTTCACCTCCAACAGCTAAGCCTATCGAGACATGAGCGACATTACACATGGATTGAACAGGAACCAAATGGGCAAAACTAAACCCATATCTAGATCCTAACAGCTGACCAATCATAATCTTCCAAGCGCGGTCAAAGACATCAAGGAAGTGAGAATCCACAGTCTTTTCAACTATCCAATTAAGGATCATTTCTTTGTCTTTCTCGGGCTCGTTTCGACTAAAGGTGGTCTCGACATTGTCCATATTAACCCTTTGTTTGGAAGCCGATTGATACTTGGAGAGAATGCAGGAATAGTTGTCAGCCTCATAAGGTCCTGTATGCACTATGTTTTTCCAAAATGCCCAGATCTGTTGGGGCTTTCCATCAAACACCCCAGGTGCAAACTTGACACAACCTAATCTTAAAACCAACATGCACAAAGAGGCTCCCATAGAGGATCCAGCAGCAACAACACTACTAAGGTTAAAACTTTTACCTGCGTCCGGCGGCTTTGGTGGAGGGCGTCTGGGTCCCAGTTCAACCGATGGGGGAAAGCCGGTGGATGCTTTGGATAGGAGCGCCCTGAGCTTGCGAGACCTCATGCTTCCTTCAGAGCTGTCACCTTTGTCTAGTGGCGGTGGCTCAAGTGGGGGTCGCTCCGCCGAAGAAGAAAACGTGGCGATTGGGGGTGGAAACTTGAGAGGACGAAGCGCGGATGTGGGGGCTGTGAGGAGATGATGACAGGGTTGTGGCGGAAGGAATAGGCTTCCTGTTAGGGAGCTAACCCCCACTAAGTGACAAAGGAGCGATCGATGATTTGGTGGGAGCGGTATGGGATCCAGATCTGTGATGATGTGCTTGACTTGGACATGGTGGATCTCGGATGGGAGGGAGGTCGTGGTGGTTGTTGGTGGCGGCATTGAGAAAGGAAGCAGCAAACTGGTGGAGTGTAGCCATGGATGAGCAGGAATGAAGTCCTCACGTCGGAGGGGAGGGATGAGGGGTGAAAAGTACCCCAATCGATGGGGGAAAGAGCCTCCACAGAGGGAGGAGATAGGCTCCAGACGGTGGCTGAAGAGGTAGAACCCTAAAAGAGCTTTAATGCTCATAGGGGAGGAAAGTTAGAGAGAAGGCAGAGCCTCTCTCTCTAACCAGTTGGGCTTATTTCAGTTCCCGGTCTATATAATGATTTCAAGTCTTTAAAAGAACGAAGAACGATACTTTAAATATGGGTACATTTTTGCTATTATATTATTGGTACTTTGCATTAATATGTTATTTTGAATTACACTAAAATTATACATATGATGCATATCAGTTTTAATTACATTATTTAATTAGTAGCTTATGGCTCTGTCCAATAATTTAGTCAAGGTCCACCACTGTGGTGACTATATACAATTGTTGAATTGAGCCTAAAACATGATAAATTTAGTGATGTCTTGTTTCCTAATAATTCATCAACTTAACAAATCCCCATGACATAAGGCTTTTTTAGATTAAGATTAAGTTGAGGACTTTAGTTGTGTTTGCCACTTCCATTGTGTACAAAAACATCTGTTATGCACAGATTCTTGTAGCTGATTAATTGATCTTTGCACATTTTATAATTGTTAATGTAATTTTAAATTTCTCTTGAAGGGGAGCACGGTGATATAAGTTGCTTTTATTCAAACTAAGTTTTGTATAGTATTTTTCTGATAAACAAAAAATTGTATTGAATTAAGTACAATGGGTACTCAAACCCAATTACAATGAATAAGATTAACTATAATCCACCGAAGAACTAAAGGTATAATGTCAACCTAAAGCACAAAATAAATGCTATAAGGTTGAATGATATATCTGTTCAAACCCCAAACCAACACCAGTTTTTCAGGAAAGTTCCACTGGAGTTGAAGAACCAATATATGGTTCCCTGCACTTATTGCAACAGCCAGAACCATGTAGCAGCTAAACTTGGTTCCAATTTTTTAATAACCTGAATCTGAAATTGATATTCCTTGTAGCCTTCCTAAATGCGCAGTCCTTGTGGCCACTTTTGTCCCTGCCGCAGCATCACCCAGCCAGAACATGGTTAAACCCCACCCTAAAACATGACCAATTGTGAACCAATTGGCCCCTGCAACCTACTGAACATCGCATGGACCAGCAGACAGCAAAGCAACAGGATACTACGTTTTCACCTTCTTGTTACAATAATCCAAGCAAGTTTTCGGATTTAAGCACCAGTCAGAGAGTGAGAAATGAATATCATTTGCCTTGTTAATGCACCAGCTCCATGATCTAAATCTGATAGCTTCAAACACCTTGTCAAAATCTAGTTTGTTGTCATTGAAAGTTAGATCATTTCTGCATAACCATAGGGACCAAACTACCGCCATCCAAAGAATTGACCACCCTGCATTTTTCTTCCTATTCCACAGCAGACCAAAGTGTTGGCAAAAATGAGACTTGGATTCAGAAGATAACACAGCATCAACACCTACCCAATTGTATATGTGCATCCAGATTTTGTATGAAAAAGGACAAGTGAAAAACATATGTGAAGAATCCTCACAATATTGACTTGCAAAACCTGCACAAAGTTTGATCAGGTGGCAAAATCACCCCCCTCCTTGTAAGGTTAGCTGCTGTAGGAGCCCTACAAATGAGACCTTCCAACAAAACACCAGCACTTTCAGTGGGGATTTACACTCCCATAATTGCTTATAGAAATCTGTATCAATAGAGGAATTGACACTAGAAATTAAACCATAAGCTGATCTAGCAGAATAAGAACCTGTTGGTTCCCCTCGCCACAACCAAGAACCCGGTTTGTTTTGATGAATAGAACATGAAGACAGAAGATTGCTTAAGTTTTCCAAGCTTTCTTCCTCCCATGAGAAAAGTTTCCTGCGCAAGTTGAGGTTCCATAGCCAAATATCGATCCGTTCCAACCTCCCATTTCAGCTACAATTGCACCCTTTGAGGAAGAAATGCTATAATGTCTTGAAAACTTATCATTTAGAACATCATCTCCCACCCAAAGGTTGTTGCAACCAAAGTGGTTTGGATTAAATAATCTCTATGTTTTGACCTTAACAAAAGGATTAAATTTGCTTGGCAAAGTGTTAGTTGAAATCTAACATGTAATGCAGGAACATTTAAAAAATATGTAAGTCATGGAAACTTAGAATAAGTTTTCTTGGACTCCTAAAGAGAAATGCACGTTCACCCATGTAGACGGGCTACTCAATGTATTGGTAAAGTTATTTATTTATTTAATTGAGTAGACTAGTTTATTTAAGTAGACGAAGCACGAAATGTTTACTAGACGGATTTTAAGTCTAAAAGCAAATAGACTAGTTTTAACTTGTCACGTCAGTAGACGAGTTCTTTATTTGAGTAGACGAACTTTAATTGACACGTCACCATACGAAGATTAAAATAATTCTCTAAGCAATAGCAAGTCCAAAGACTTGATAGTAGACGAGAGAATATGCCACATCAGTGGATGAGTTGAATAAAAGAGTGAATAGACTTCGTTCTTACACATAACTGTGTAGACGAAAATTTTGAGTAGACGGGCTTCTATCTCTTATATATGTTCTTCTAACAGTAAATAAATGCAATCTGGTCCACAATGAATTTATTTCAAATGATTGATATTTATTTCAAATGAATATTTGTTCTTCCCATTTGTTTTATCTGGTTAATGTTGTTGTTTCCTTGTGAGAAAATTATAGTACCATCGAGGAAATACAAAAAGCAAATAGTACAATAAGGAAATGAAAAGTGACTTGTACGAATTTATCTTTACTGCTGGAAAAAGCTGTAATTTACACAAAGGAGGAAAGACAGTTTTTCAAGTTACAATTGCTCAGAGGTGTATCATTCCATATCGTGCAAATGTGATAGCCAAGAGTACATTTCACAAAGGCCACAATCAAGCTATCAGTCACAACGGATATCATGCATTTAATGCTATCTCTAAACGGGACTATTTAAAATGACCGTTGAAAAAATACCCGTGAAGAAGAAGGTCACTATATATAGAAGACCTCAGCCTTTGAAGAACAACTTTTGCTAGCCAAACTTTTGTGTGCTGAACTTTTGCCAATCTACAATCAACTCATTCTAATATTCCTTCAAGAGCAAGAGTTTGTAACCTTTAGTTTGAATATTGTGAAAATATTCAATAGATCTTAAACTTTTATATCCTCACACATAGTGAGTTAAGAAGATCATAAGTTAAATCTCTTTGTTAGAGTTAGAGCCTGAAGAGGCTTGGTAAGAAATGAATACTTGTAGCCTTGAGAGGTGTTGAATACTTGGTTGTAATCTATTTGGAGAAATAGTGGATAAATCCTTCAATTCGAAGGGACTGAACGTAGCTTTTGGTTGGAAGAGAGTGAACCAGGATAAAATCTCTAGTGTGAATCTTCTATCCCTAAACTCTTACAGTTTTATATGGTTATACTAACTGTGGGGTTTTGATATTGCTTTTGTTAAGTTTCAAAAAGTTTATTCTTGTGTGCTTACTTCTGTTTTAATCTTTTGTGTGAGAAAACAGTTTTGAAAAAGGTTGTTTTACGAAAATTATTTACAAACACAATTCAACCCCCCTTCTTGTGTTTGCCCGTGTCAACTTCAAAGGTCTTCCCAGAAGAGAGTGTCTCTTCCATCTCCTAATTGTCTTGCCAACCCACTGGAAAACCAACCCTCTTTGAGTGAAACCGCCCCATCTATCTTACCTAAATCCCTCCACCATTGTGAATCCGACGCCAGTTTCTCCCTGAACCCGACTCTAGCGCCATACCTTATTCTAAGAATTTTGCTCCAAAGTCCCTCACTCCTAGACATTAGACGCCATCTCCATTTGCCTAGCAAGGATAGGTTGAAACCGAGCAAATTTTTCACTCCAAGTCCTCCTTCCTCCTTTGATTTGCATACCACGTCCCAACTCACCCATGGGATTTTTCGACAATCCTCTAAGCCGCCCCACAGGAAGTGTCGCTGAATTTGTGTTAGGGATTTAATCACTTTCCTAGGAGCTTTGTAAAAAGAAAAGTAATACACTGGTAAAGAAGCTAAGATCGCATTTAACAGGACAATCCGGCCTCCCATCGATAAGTGTTTGTTCCTCAACCCTACCAACCTGGACTTCATCGTTCAGATTACCGGGTTCCAGTAGCTTGCCTTTCTCGGGTTGGCTCCAACTAAGATCCCAAGAAAGCTGAAAGGTACAAGCCCACCCTGCAGTTCAAAACAGTCGCCAACCGAGCCAACATCTCAGGAGTATCTCTAACCCCTAGCACACTACTCTTGTGAAAGTTTATTTTCAAACCAGAAGCAAGTTCGAAGCATCTTAAAATCCCTTTCCACGCCAAAGCGTTCTCAACAGGCATTTTCCCCACCAATATGGTATCATCGGTGTATTGTACATGGGAAATAGCGACCTCATCAGTTTGGTTCTTGATAGTATAAGGTTCATAATAACCCGCAGCAACTACTTTACTAATCAAACCAGCTAGCCCTTCAGCAACGATAAAAAAGAGGAATGGTGCCATAGGGTCACCTTGTCGCAAGCCCTTAGACACGCTAAATTCCTGTGTAGGGCTGCCATTTACTAAAACAGAAATCGAGGTCGGGGAAAGGCATACCTTGATCCAAGATCTCCAGCAATCATTGAATCCCATCCGAAACAGCATTTGGTCTAAAAATTCCTAGCTTACCGAGTCGTAAGCCTTTTCAAAGTCCACCTTTAGAAGCATGCAAGGCTTACCTCTCTTTTAGCATAATCTAAGACAGGGGTGACCCTGAGCACGGGCGAGGTGGGCAATCGTCCAGGGCCCCAATTTTTTGGGGCACCAGATAGTGTAAAATTTTACATAGTATATATATAAATGTTGTATAAAAATTTGTAACCTATATAATTTATAAAAATTATCTATAGCTGGACTATTCTCTTTTTATTTTCAACTTATTTTGTTTATGGGTTGAGTACCCCTTGCTTTGATTTCTATTGAAAATAATTTTTTTAAAAACCATGATTAGAATCGGATTATTAATGATTTTACAGCAAAAAATGCAAGGATGACAATCTTCAAATGATTACGAGGGTATCATTTTCTCGAGATTTTTCCGAGTTCGCCCAGGACACTCAAAATCTTAGGACCGGCCCTGATCTAAGATTTCATTGATGACCACCGCATTGTCCAAAATGTTTCCTCCCTGTATGAATGCAGATTGACAATCTGAAATGATGCTCCTCATAACTCTACTAAGCCTGGTTGCCAACATTTTTGTGATAATCTTGTAGCATACCCCCACTAGTGAGATCGGATTGTTTAGTATAAACCATAACATATTTCTAAAATGTTGGATTGTATACATTTCACATGATTTAGTTCGGAGACTAATATGCTCATGAGTCATGAGGTTAAAGAATAAATGGTGGCAAAATTAGAAACTCGAATGTCCAGTATTCCTCTTCAATGGAGCGAGTCTAACATAACATCAGAGTAATACAACCTTTTTTACCAAAATAAAACAGCTGTGGCAGTAACTCAAGTTTATTCATTGCAGTATTGCCAATCCTTTTAATGTCTCTCTTCTTTCTCTCTAGCTGTTTCTTTTGTATGTTGTGTTGGACACATAATTGCATTCTGTACTCCAGATATTGGATTTGAGTCCTATCAAGTAAGGGGAGTCCTCCAAAGTGATAGGTGCATTTTAGATAGTAAAGTGCAACTGTTGTTAGCTAATTAGAAAATCAAGAGAGTAGACGCTCTCACATTCATAATCCGTTATCCAAATTCATGTGTTTTATAACATTTGAAACTGTTCATTTGTTCATCTTAGCGCTCATCAATCATGCACTTGATTTGTATAGTGCACATCACACTTCAGAGTATCTATATCCTTGGCTATTAAAGGAGAAACAAATTCAAAGGACCCCATAATCACAGGCAAAAAACATTTTGAGAGGTATTGTTAAAATTTGCTATCTTTTCCCTTTTCTTTGACTAGATGTGTTTAAAGCTTAGCTAGCTAACAGATTGTCTATCTTAATTTTGCTGTCCTGGTCGTTTTCATATAGTTTAGATGTGAATTTAGCTTTTTTATTTGTCCTTTACTTTAGATGTGTTTTCCCTGTGCCAAAATTTCTACATTATTTGATGGAATTTGCTGCATCGGTTTATAAAAGTCCTATAAGGAAAGGGATTTGTCATTGTTTCTATTCAGCACCTGCATTTTGAATGTTTTTCAAGTCTTATTTCTCTTGGCTTTTATTCCAATATGGCATATAGCAGGTAGAAAAAGAAATTTCTTCCCTAACACACGATTATTATGATCTTTGATGTGCCTCTCTTTATTATTTTATTTACCCTGTAACATCAGTTTTCACTGAAAAGTAGGATCTGATTTCGTAATTTTTTGCAGTTTGACAGCATTTAGTGGTTTGATGCATTTTTTTAAAAATCATTCTGGTTACTGGCTTTAAATGAGTTTGGGGTTTTAAGAGTTGGAAATGTAGAAATTTGATAAAATGTCTTGATACAATATTTGACATGACATGTTCTTAATATCTTATATCTAAAACATGAGTGTTGTTCATGGGATGTGCAGATAAATTCCAGCCAGACTTGATGAATATCGTGATGACTGCTATGAACTTCAAGTCAATGTTTGTTCTGTTATGGACTTCAACACTAAGATGTCACTATCAGCTGGAGTACTACTTTGTGGAACATTCTACAAATTGGCACCGATCCTTTTAAATCAATGCCAATTTGTAGAATGTTCCACAAAGTTTTTTTTATATAAGTAGCATGCAATAGCATCACAATGGAAAGGGTCATCCCAACTAGGTTGGCACCATCGAATCCAACAATCATATGCAGCACCCTACGCTATGGGAGCTGCTAGAGAAATCTCAATGCCAAAGGGAGCTGCTAGGGAAGCTAATAATGAACCAATTGGTGGGAAAGCTGCATTGGTAAAGCTAGCCATTGATAAGCTGAAAGATTCCAAGAAGACCATTGCATTCAACCGTGTCATTCAGATTTGAACAAAGAAAATTTTCGTTAACTATTTTCTTTGCTATGAAAATATATAAAAGCTAAATAAAGATACTTTTGTATATTTGTTGATAGCTGGTTTGGTTCATATTATTTGCTTTATTCGTTATTAGAAACAATTTATGTAACAATTTGTTTGTACATAACAATAAGAGCAAGTATGAGACTGTGCAGGTACAATTGAGGATAATTTTAAAGAATGCTTGACTGGAGTGATTTTGAAATGAGTGATCTTCTGAAAAGTTTTTCTAAAAAATACGTGAGTGAAGACAATCGTCAATTTTGAAATAAAAAGCAGTCTGGTCATTACATTTGGCAGGTTGGGAATTTTGACTTGTCAAGTTTTGAATTCGTTGCTTTTAGAGTATATTAAAGTCAGGTGCGTTCTACCTTGCACAAGCAAAAATGCTGGTTCACTTTTGCACCATTTTAACCAATTATTTTGAACCAATAGTTTTGCCAGCTGGCTTCTATATTATCCAAAAAAAAAAATTTACTTGGTCAAACGATATCTTTAACTCTGTTTTTGTAAAGTTATGCCATGTGACGTCGCGGCGGCAGCGGTGGGAGCTATGCTCGCTTCTAGGGGTTGCTGTCACGTGGTGGCAATTACTGACAATGAGCGGCGGGGGTTGTGTGAGGACAGCGGCGACTCCATGGTGGTTGGGAAGCAAGGAACAAATTCTGATTTTGGGTGGTCCGGGTTTTGTTGTTCATTTTTATGTTTTTTCTTCTTTTGATTTAGTGACAATTGAAGCTTATGGCGATGAAGGTCGGGATGAGGTGGTTTATGGTGGAATGTGCTTGTTCATTATGAAGGACAATGTGGTGGTGTTCTGCAATGAGGTGGTTCTGAAAGTGCCTTAACATTTAGTGGATCACTTCTTGTTGCTAGTGTGTTGGATTATGGGTGGTGTTGATCTTTATTAATTGCTACCCGTGTCTTCATTATATTGGAGGAATCATTTGTTTACTTGCCAAAATTTCTGAACATGGTTCATGAATTGAGACACGTCGGGGTCACTGTAATACCCTATATTTTATTTTCCGATTTTTATTTTTTCAGTAAAAATATTTTATGCTGTATTAACCGGTATAAATATATTTATTTATATTTTTATCCGAGTTCATGGAAATTGATTTTTATGAAATAAAAAACATATTCATACTCTATCTTAGGGTAGAAGCTTACGATAAAAATTTGGGTTGAAAATTCAGATGGAACTCGATCTGCGTTTTTTAACTGAAAGTATAATTTTATAGTGACAGAAAACCCTAATTTGGCCCGAAAACTGAAATTTGTAGATTTTTTATATTTTGTCCGTGAGGAAGTCTACTTTCTAAATTTCTGATCAGAAATAAAATATTATGTTTATTCAGACGAATTTTGGTAAAAGTTCGAATGGAAAACAATTGATGTTTTCACTGACAGTAAGATTTTAATGATAAGAAAACCTAATTTTGGCTCGTGAGCGAAATGGGTTATGATTAAATCATATTTCCAACGAGTCTGATTAGTTTGAAAATTTTCAGTCGAAAACGAAATATTACGCTTTTATACGGGCATAAAACTCTAATCGGAAGCAGAGCGGAGTCGAGAAGGGAGGTGCAGAGACAAAACCGGCCACCGGAGGAGCTGAGTCTTGGGATAAGTCACCACCATGACTCACCAAGCATTTATGAAGCATTAAATGTAAATTTAGGTGAAATGACCAAAATGCTCTTTTAGCTTAACCTAACCAAAGTTAAGTTAGATTTTAACCATGGTTAGTTTGTGTGGTCTAAAATCAACCACACCCTCCACTAAATGTGAGCCACATATTAATTAACCTTAGTTAGCAAGGTAACCTTAGTTAAGTTAATTATTAACTATGGTTAATCTTATATTAATTAAATATTCCTAAAAGCTATTAATCTAAGCTTAACAAGTTGATCCTAGTGCTCAGTATATAACATTTACAGTCAAAATGATGAAAATGTGAAATGTTGAGTTTTCGTCATTTCCACAATTTATAAGGAGTCTTGTTCAATATTGGTCTAATGTATATTCTGCATTACGAATGTAGCGGGCGGTGTTAACGACTTCAGCCTAGAAGTTCCTAGGAACAGAGTTGTCATTGATCATTGATCTAGCCATCTCATGAAGAGATTTGTTCTTTTTCTCTACCACACCATTTGGCTGTGGTGTTCTAGGTATTGAGAAATTGTGAAGGATACCACATTCTTCATAGAACTTTTGAAATAGCTCATTTTCAAACTCTCCTCATGGTCACTTGATTGAAGTGATACACATGCATTTTTCATTCTACATGTGTTTGCAGAATATAGAAAAGACATCGAAGGACTCATCCTTGTGAGCTAGGAACATAAACCATGGTCTACTATGACTAGACCATATTTCTTATCACTAACAGAGGCAGTCCTTGTTGGACCAAAAAGATCAAGGTGTAGCAACTCTAGTGGTCTATTGGTACTAACAATATTCTTAGATTCAAAAGAACCCTTGACTTGTTTTCCCTTTTAACATGCATCACAGAGAGCATTAGATTTGTACTTAAGGTTTGGTAGCCCTCTTACGAGTTTATGCTTATTTAGCTTTGAAATTAATTTCAAGCTTGCATGACCTAGTCTTTTGTGTCAAATCCATCGCTCATCTTCAATGGACACTAGACATGAGACACTTTGATTTGAGAGGACCTCCAAGTCAATTTTATACAAATTGTTTTGCCTCTTAGCAATAAATAAAAGTGATCCATTATTTTTCTTGACATTACACATGTTCTTATCAAAAGAAATTGCATATCCACTGTCACACAATTAACTTATGCTCAACAGATTGCGCTTCAAGCAATTTACTAAAAGAACATTATCAATGGAAGTAAAATGATGTTTACCAATTTTACCTATACCAATTGTCTTCCCTTTATGGTTTCCTCCAAAAGTGACTCAGCCACCATCTTGGGCTTAAGGCTTTGGAACATACACCTTTCTCCCGTCATGTGACGTGAGCAGCCACTGTCCAAGTATCAAGACGTCTGTTTTCTTCATGTTATTAAGCAAATCTGTAATAGGTATTATCTTATCTTTAGGTACCCAAACTGACTTGGGTCCTTTTCTTGTTAGTGATCACTAGACGAGAATGCTTTGCATGTTTATTATGTATGCACCTAGATGTCATGTGACCAATTTTTCCACACACTTTGAAAAAGGTGTTGGACGGGCTTGGTTTAGACTTTGTATGCTGTGGACGAGCTTTTGAAGCTCTATGCTGTATATGTGGCTTTGACTTTTTATGTGATGCTTCATGCTTCTCTTTGTCATAACCAAGACCAGACTTGTCTTGAGGTGACCTAGAGTACCTTAAAATAAGGCTTAGTTTGTCAAAGCCTCCAACAAATTTAGACAGAGTGTCCATCGGATATGTAACATCTTGCTTTAGTTTTGCAACTTCACAAGAAGCATTAGGCTCAGATTCTAGTCTGTTAGCTATACTGACATTCTCTGATTTTAGCTTGTCATTTTCTTTTCTAAGGTTTTGGGTTATCCATACAGATTTTATGATATTCCTTAGACAACTTAGAAAATTTATTTTTCAAACCCCTATATTCATGAGAAAGTATGGACTAGTCATGTAATAACTCATCAAATACATTTTGTAGAGTGGACGTGTCAGAATTTATTACCTCAGCATCAGTGTATTCACTTTCTAATGCAATGTCTGCCATGAGACAGATGTTTGCCTCTTCCTCAGCTTCATCTTCTTCATCTGATGAAGACAGATCCAGATCCTCCCATGTAGCCATCAAACCTTTCTTCTTTTTGAAGGATTTCTTTTTGTCCTTCAGTTCAGGGCAATCAGCTTTGAAGTGGTCAGGTTTCTTGCATTCAAAGCACAAGGGTGGACCTTTTACTTTGGAGTCTGACTTCTCCTTAGAAAACTTTTTGTTGAACTGCTTCCTTCTGAAACCACTTTTCTTTCTCCACATGTGTTGAATTTTTCTGGAGATAAAGGATAGTTCATCTTCATCTGATCCTTCATCACTATCTGAGGGTCCAGTATCATCTGATGATTCAGAAGCTTTGAGGACTTTTGATGAACTTGTTTTCTTTGCCTTTAGGGCAACAGATTTTCCTTTTCTGAAGTTTTCTTCTTCATCCAGTTCAAGTTCATGAACCTTAAGTGATCCAAGAAGCTCTTCTAGAGAAAGATTGTTCAGATTTTTGGTTTCTTGAATGGAAGTCACCTTGGGTCTCCATTGCTTTGAAATACTTCTTAGAATCTTCCTGATATGGTCTCTATTTTCATAAACTTTACTCAGAGATCTGAGACTCTTGGTGATAGTTTGGAATCTACCAAACATTTGATCTATTGTTTCATGTTCACCCATCTTGAATAACTCATACTGGTGAACCAGCATGCTTATCTTTGATTCTTTCACTTGTGATGAACCTTCATGAGCTAGAGCAAGAGTATCCCAGATTTCTTTGGCAGTGTTGCAGCTATGGACCTTATCATGCTCAGATCTGGTAATCGCACACATGAGATAGTGCTTAGCTTTTAGATTGAGATGATGTTGATTTTTCTGCTCTTGATTTCATTGAGCTTTAGGTACAGCAGCTCCAGCTTCACTTCTTGGCTTTGTGTAGCCAGTTTCAATCAGCTCCCATATATCTATGTTCTGCGCATCCAGAAAAGCCATCATCCTCTTATTCCAGTAGTCATAATCAGTTCCATCAAAAAGAGGAAGTCTGTTGACAGCTTGTCCTTCTGGATCCATTGTTGTTGGATCGTACTCCCTCAGCACTTGTTAGATGCTCAACCCTTTCGAGGCTGAGCTCTGATACCAACTGAAGTTGACACTGGCAAACACAGGGGGGGTGTTGAATTGTGTTTGTTAAAGATTTTCCAAAACAACCTTTTTCAAAAAATATTTTCTCACATAAAGAATATTAAGCAGAAGCACACACACCAAAAAGGATCTTTTAAAAGCTTAACAAATTCAAGTTCGAATCACCACAGTCAGTATAAACAAATAAAGCTGTAAGAGATACGGGATAGAGGATTCACGTAAGTGTTTTATCCTGGTTCACTATCTTTCAACCAAGAGCTACGTCCAGTCCCTTCGACTTGAAGGTTTTATCCATTATTTTCCAAAATAGATTACAAGTATTCAATACCTCTTCAGGCTACAAGTATTACTTTCTTACCAAGCCTCTTCAGGCTCTAACTCTAACACATATTGTTTTGCTTTTGATATTCTTAACTCACTATGTGTGAGGGTATGAAAGTTTAAGATCAGTTGAATATTTCAAAAATATTCAAACTAAAGATTACAGACTCTTTCTCTTAAAAGAATGAAAGAATGAGAGATTGTAGATTGGCAAAAGTTATTCTTTAGAGGTTGAGGTCTTCTATTTATAATGACCTTCTTCTTCACTTGAAATGCTTCAACGGTTATTTTGAATTTTCCCGTTTAGAGATAGCATTGAATGCTCAATATCCATTGTGACTGATAGCTTGATCGTAGTCATGTTGAAAAGTACTCTTGGTTATCATGGTTGCACAAAATGGAGGCTCACTGCTATGAGCATTGCAGCTTGAAAACTGTTTTTCCTCCTTTGTGTAAAATCCAGCTTTTTCCAGCAGTAAAGGTGCTATCGTACAGGTCGTTTTGGATTTCCTCATTGTACTATGTTGTTTTTTGTATTTCCTCGATGGTACTATTATATTCTCACAAGGAAACAAAACATTAAACAGACAAGACAAAAGAGAAGAACCAACATACTTTTGAAATAAATATCAATCATTTGAAATAAATTCATTATGGACTGGATTGCAATTATTCATTTAGGAGACGCATAATAGAAATAAACTTGTTTACTCAAAATCTTCGTCTACACATTTAGGTGTAAAACTGTGTCCATACACCATTTCATTTTGCTCGTCTACTGACGTCATATCCTCTCATCTAACATCAAGTCTTTGGACATGTTATATTTAAGTGAGTTATTTTTTATTTCCGTCTGCTGACATGGCATTGAAGCTCTTGTCTACTCATTGAAACTAAAACTAAGCCTCCATTTACTGACGTGGCAAATTGAGCTCGTCTATTCAATGAGTTTTAAATTCCCGTCTACTAGGAAGATTTTAAAGTTTCGTCTACTTAGAAATTTCATGTCTCGTCTACTTAAGTTCTTGTCTACTCAAATAAATTAATTAATTAATAACTTTACCAAACACTTTGAGCAGCTCAAATGGACGCAGATTCTCTTTATCAGTCCAAGCAGATATATGGCAACTTATTCAAGGTTTCCATATCTTATAAATATTTTGAACAAACCTGCACATGCTAGGTAAACCTTGTTAGATATCAACTAACACTTTGCCAAGTAAATTTAATTCTTTTTGTTAACATCAAAACTCAGATATTAAACAATCCAAATCACTTTGGTTCCATCATTCTATGCTCAGCTTTGATTGTTGAGGAACGAAGCTATTAGGTGGGCGCATTCCATGTCTTAGTTTGGAAACATATGATTGCACAATTCTGTTTGTATCTTTGAAGCAGGTCTTCAGAATGTAAACTCTGTAGTTATAGGTGCAGTTTGGGAGAAAATGGAAGAGAGAAAGAAACAAGGTGGAAGAGAAAAGAGGTGATGATGACGCTACAAACATGAAAGTTTGATGAGCCTAGGAAGTTCGCCACAAGAATCTTGGCTTCTTGATAAGAAAAATTTGGCTCAACTAAGAACCCAAGACACAATTCTCTCACAAAATGGAATTTGATCCAAAATGAACATCCAAGTTATCCTATTCATGTGTTTAGGCGTGATACATATAGGAATGGTGGCTGGCAACTTTTGGCTTACACCTTGTCTTCCCAAGAAACCATAACCCCCCACCCCACACACACACAACCAGCCTAATCATGCCACTAAATGACTCACTAAACCCTCCTTAACTTAGCCACTAAGGGTGAGTTTATTATTCTCTTTTCACCTTTATTTGGCTGCCACACTTTACTTCTCATATTACAAAGTGTAACTCCCACATAATTAACAAAATACATAAAAAGACTAATAACTCGTGTAAAATTCGTTCATAACTGCCACTATTATTTTAACCACGATAGAAGCCGAATCTGGTCAAGAGGCATGAAATACGTTTTGTAGGAAATTTCCTTAGCTTTCCAACGCACCAAAGAATACATCAATCGGAGACCCACAACTCAGGATACAGCCAAAACAAGTCAACTGGTTCACCACTAATGAAAATAAGATTTTCATCAAAGTCCTTGAATTTCTTCTTGATGGTCTTCATTGGGCTCATATCATTCTTGTTAAAAATTTGACCCGCCCCCTTGGCTCATATCATAACCTCATTCTTTAAGAAAATCCGCCCTCGAATTTATGACTTCAATTCCTACATCAAATGAAAGACATAGATGCCACATTGAAGATAAGTCAATATGAAAGACATTTTTATTTATTTTCTCTACAACTTGCAATAGCTCATCTCTTCTAGGGTGGACCTTTGATTTCCTTGTATTGGAAAACCTTTTATTCTTTTTATGTACATACACCCAACCTCCGGGATCAAATGGAAATTGATAGAAACCATAAAATGTAGCAAGTAGGTGTAGCACATTCCCATCTTGTACAATCAACACCCCAACACATTCATAAACAAGGTAATGAATTATAAGAATAAGCAGAAAGTGATAACTCTTGTGAAAATCTACTTTCAAGTTTACCTTTCTTGGTTTGAACATGGTCATAAAAGACAAGGTGCTTTCTCTTTTTAAAGGCTCCCAAGAAAGTTGAGCCTTATGGATACTCTCCTTATCACAAACAAGGGATGGTTCTTTTTGAAACAAGACAATCCTCTTAAACACATTTGGATCATCATATGAAAGCTTAAAAGAATTTGCAATAATTGGTAGAGTTAGAAGGGGAATAGTAGTTATCCCATCCATTATTGTTACATGCAAACCTTTAGAGCTCATAACAAACCTCAAAATGCTGACTTTGTTTTCATTAAAAGAGTATGTGAGCAAGTTAGCAAACAAAAATCAAATGAACATTAGAAAGCACAACAACACATTTATCAAGGAATTCATTCAAGTCCGGTTCATAACTCTCAAATCAATCTTAGGAAGATGACAAGAGTCATGCAATTCATCAAGCAAGTTTTCATTCCTATCAAATGTAGAAGAATAACAAGACCCATGCAATTTACCAAGCATATTACCAAATTTTGTGTTAAGATATCCATGATTTTGGGAAACCATGCAAGTTCCCAAACCATGGGGTACTTCCCTTGGGATTAACTCTTCAAAAACAAGCAATTACTTTTTCCTCCTCACTTTTTGTTTTGCTCTCATCTTTTTCTCGTCTCTCACTCTTTTCCATACTCTCATCTTTCTTTTCTTCCTCATCAAATGTACTCTCATTCTTTTCACTCTCCTTTTCTTTTTCCACTTGCATTTTTCTTTCTCTCAAATTAGAAGAGGCTTCCATAAGTTTCTTTACATGAGCACTTGCCACGGCCTCCTTAGAGGTTGAAGTGTTGCCCTCCTTCTTTTATTTGTTGGGAAGAACTCTATGGTAATGATATGGAACAAATCTTCTCCTCATGATTTTTCTCATCTCGGCCCGTCTCAATAGGCTTCTCCCCATATATTATTCTCTCTTTTTACAATTGATTCCACCAAACAAGTGCAAAGTCCTTAAATTGAAGAGATGCTACCTCACTTTCTTTCTCTCATTGTAATTGTTACAATGGAACACTTGCTCTATCTTCATCTCCCATTTCAAATAGGCTTGGGGATCACTCTTCCCATGAAAGGTAGGAACTTTGATCTTGACCCCTTCTCTATTTTGGAGAGCGACAAGCTATCTATTATAATTTGCACTCATTTGCTCCATTTGCCTTTGAAGGGTTTGTATTTGAGTAGCCATTGTAGCATGAAGAGTTGCGAACCTTGGAGAAAGTAGTGGACTATCTTTTTGGGATGCCATCACTTGAACACACAATATCAAAAGATAACAAGAAATTATAAAATTCCCCACCACACTCCCTCACTTGTGCACACAAATATAAATTCACTCAATTAGACTTTTTCCACACAAGATGTAATTTTTCACTCTTGCCTTTTTCCCACTCAATTTGTTCTCTTTTAGGCCTTAGAGGAGTCAAACACAATCCACACAAAAATCCAAAAAATCAAATAACAAAAATCACAAAACTTATCAAAAACAAGGAAACAAAAAGGAAAGGCTAGAAAGGAAAAGCTTTGGAAATAAGAACAAGGGAAGACGGGAAATATTATCAAGAACACAAATTGCCCAAAAAGAAATTTTTTCTCTTCTCTTTGTCTCAAACTTTCATGCACAATTTTTTTAAAAAAATTCTGCGGATTTTTTTTATTTATTTTTAACTTTGAAGAAGAGAATCACACTTGAAAACTTGTTTGGAGCAATATCACAAATCACGAAATTTCCCTTCAAGTAATATATTTTTTTTGATTTTGGGTTTTGAAAGAAAAGATAGGAAAGAGGAAAGGAAGAAGATGAAGAACAAAAAAGAACAGTTAAGAACAAAACACAAAATTCAACTAAAGCCTAAACTTTGATACCACTTGATGACAACCAAATGGTGAGGTTGCCTTGTTGATGATCTTTTGGTTGATTTTTTAACAAGTTTAATGAGTAACCAATTTTGTAACCAAAATAAGATGAAGAAAGAAACAAAATGGAAGAGAAAAGAGGTGATGATGACGCCACAAACATGGAAGTTTGATAAGCCTAGGAAGTTCACCACAAGAATCTTGAATTCTTGATAAGAACAATTTGGCTCAACTAAGAACCCAAGAGACAATTCTCTCACAAAATGGAATTTGATCCAAAATGAACATCCAAGTTATCCTATTCATGTGTTTAGGCGTGATACATATAGGAATGGTGGCTGCCAACTTTTGGCTTACACTTTGTCTTCCCAAGATACCATAACCCCCACATAACTAGCCTAATCATGCCACTAAATGACTCACTAAACCCTCCTTAACTCAGCCACTAAGGGTGACTTTATTATTCTCTTTTCACCATTATGTGGCTGCCACACTTTACTTCTCATATTAAAATGTGTAACTCCCACATAATTAACAAAATACATAAAAGACTAATAAACTCGTGTAAAATTCGTTCATAATTTACACCATTATTTTAACCATGATAGAAGCCGAATCTGTCAAGAGGCATGAAATACGTTTTGTAGGAAATTTCCTTAGCTTTCCAACGCATCAAAGAATACATCAATCAGAGACCCGCAGCTCAAGATACAGCCAAAATAAGTCAGCTAGTTCACCACTAATGAAAATAAGATTTTCATCAAAGTCCTTGAATTTCTTCTTGGTGGTCTTCATTGGGCTCATATCATTCTTGTTGAAAATTTGACTTGCCCCGATTGGCTCATATCAGGTGGTAAAGCATTCCATTTAAAGTTTGAAACCTTAATGAAAAAAATGTTGAGTTCAATACTACACCTAAAAGTTTTTTTTTTTGACAGGAAAACAAGCAGAATATCATTGCAATAAAACAGTATCATTACAAATAGCAGACGATGGATCGAGTTGGGGCATTCCCCACCCAATTTCTGGATCCAAGCTGGTTTGCTAATTTAGCCATGACATGAGCAGCTATGTTTAATTGTCTTTTAACAAAAGTAATAGAGCTACCTTCAATCTGGTTCAAAAGCTCCCTACAATCATGGATGATTGGCTCAATGGCAGCCAGGAAAGACTTCTGGTTTATGCACTTCACCACCACCTCAGCATCTGATTCAACAATAACATTTTTTAGCCTTTGTTCTTTAGCTATTTGAAGGCTCCACCTTATGCCTAACGCTTCAGCAAGAACAAGGGTTATTTCCTGGCTCTCCTTCTTACAGGCTGTGAATAAGACCTCCCCCAAGTGGTTTCTAATGACCAGCCCCTATCCCACGCACCCTGTGTTAAAACATCCAGCATCCACATTGATTTTTAGACCACTGACATCAGGAGGAGACCATCTCAGGTTGGGAGATTCAGTGGAAGGGCCTGCAGCTGACGAAACTCCTTGGCTGAATTCCACAACAAATTCTTGCGCAGTAGCTGCAACCACAATTGGGTCGAAGGCTTTGTTTTCAAAAACTGTCTTGTTTCTTGCACACCAAATCTTCCATAGAGTAGTGCAGAAAATTTGCCCCACCAACTGGTCATCACACGTGAGCCATTCAAGAAGCCAGGCATTTAAGTCAGTGTTGCTAGGAACATAGAGTCCCAGTTGAGAAGAGAACCGGACCAAGCCGAGCCAATGGACAATGCATAAAAATATGCTCGCTTTTTCCCACGACCATGCAGCACAGGGGACACAACAACTCTACTTTAACTCCTTTCTTTCCAACATTAAACCGGGTAGGGAGGATATCCTTTGCAAGTCTCCACAGGAAGTTTTTAATTTTATTTGGGATCGGGGCATGCCAGATTGCTTTCCAAAGGTTCCTTTCATGTAAACTCGAAGGACCAGGAAGTTGGCTGAAGCGACTTTCACACGAAATGTGGTAGGTCGTTTCTAATCGAGTACATTCCATCTTTCTCCCAATGCCATATCGGTGTATCTTGAGGAGTCTAAGAGATATGGGAATATTAACAATTTGTTGGGCCTCATAGGGGTTGAAACATTGAGATATCAAATCTCTTCTCCATTGTATCGTCTCCTGATCAATTAGGTCACAAACCATGGCATCAGAAGGGAGGGTTGCAACTCTGCTTCTAACCTTAAAGTCGGTGGTGAGGGGGAGCCATCTGTCATGCCGGATTTTGATCTTTCTTCCATTTCCAACTACCCATCTTGCTCCTTTTCCAATGATATCTCGGAGCCTTGGTCAAACTTATCCAAGCATAGCTTGGTAAAAAACTTTTGCCTGCCTCCATGAAAGAGGACCTAGGATAGTTCCTACTCTTGAAGATTCTGGCCATTAGTGAATTTCCATCGGTGACAAACCTCCAACACTGCTTCCCCAGTAAAGCACTATTGAAGTCACAAAAGCCCCGGAACCCCATACCACCTTTGTTTTTGGCTCGAGAAAGTCTCTCCCAACTCATCCAGTGCAGTTTCCTGTTATCATCTTTAGATCCCCACCAAAATCTAGCCAGCATTGCTTCAATTTCTTTGCAACAGCCCTCCCGAATCTTGTAGCAACTCATAATATAGCCGGGGATGGCTTGTGCAACCGCTTTGATAAACACCTCTTTGCCTGCTTTAGATAGACATTTCTCTTTCCACCCCTTGAGTTTCTTCCATACCCGGTCTTTGACAAAAAAAAAGATATCCTTCTTAGATCTTCCAAAGACAACTGGAAGGCCCAGGTACCTTGAGTGAGACTCCACTGTCTTAACCCCCATCCTGTTACGGATCAAGTTTCTATCTTCTTCAAGCACATTTCGACTGAAGGAGTCCTCACATTTGTCCAGGTTGACCATTTGTCCAGATGCTCTTTGGTAGGTAGCTAGCACTTTGAGTATCTCATCTCCTTCCTTCTGGTTCGCTCTTGCAAAAAGGAGTCTGTCATCTGTAAAAAGGAGGTGTGAAGTCTGCGGGGCTGCTCTTGCCACTTTGAGCCCATGAATTGCCTTTTCCCTAGCTGCTTTATGCAATAATTCAGACAAAACATCAGCACACAAAATAAAAATGTATGGAGATAAAGGGTCACCTTGTCTTAGGCCTCTTTCTGGGGAGAAAATTCTGCTGGGTTGACCATTTATAAGGGTTTGATAAGAGACTATGGAGATACACCTTATGATGGTTGCAATAAGATGCTCCGGGAACCCCATAGTCGAGAGTACTTCCTGAACAAAAGGCCACTCGATTCTGTCATAAGCCTTGGACATGTCTAGCTTCAAAGCCATCATCCCTTTCTTACCCTTCCTCTTCTTCTTCAACCAGTGGAAGCACTCCATTGCGATTAGGGCATTATCCGTGATTAGTCTTCCCTGGACAAAAGCACTTTGCTCCATATCAATGATATCTGGGAGGATTGGTTTGATTCTATTAGCAATCACCTTTGTGACAATCTTCATAACCACGTTACAGAGGCTAATTGGCCTATAATCCTTCGGGGAGATTGGGTTTTTTCCTTTAGGGATAAGAGCTATGAAGGTCTTATTAATAGAGCCCGGGGATAGATTGTCATTAAGAATGGCCAATATCGGAGATGTGATTTCTCCTCCAACTATATGCCAGAACTTTTGATAGAAAAGAGCTGGGAGACCATCTGGGCCAGGAGCCTTCAATGGATGCATCTGATGTATTGCCTCTTTTGCCTCCTCTGCTGAAAACCTGTGTGCACACCAATCTTTGTCAGCTTCCGATAATTTCCTTTTGACCACCTCACAAGTATCAGCAATTCTAGAAGGGTTGGAGGTTGAAAATAAATCCACAAAATAATTTATCAAAACGGACTCCACATTTTCCTCTCCAAAGCGCCACTGTCCGTCCACATTCTTTAGCTTCTTGATCTCATTAACCTTCCTCCTTTGGCTTGATTTACTATGGAAGAACTTTGTATTTTTATCCCCTTCTTTTAACCAGACTGCTCTGCTACGCTGCCTCCATATGGTTTCTTCCATCAACAACAAATCTGCATGTTTCCTATTTAGCTCCTTGTGTTTCCTTATATCTTCTAGAGAATCAGACCACATGGTTGGATCTTTGAGTTTTGCTTCTGTTTGAGCTATTTCTTTTCTAATTGCCCCACTTCTGTAGTGCTCAAATTCTTTGTCCAAAGCCTGGAGGGCTCCCAGTTTGTCTATGCAATGCTTATTCGGTTGAGCCCACAAATTCTTAACAAGGTCTTCACATCTTTCATCCTTCGCCCAACATTCCTCAAATCTGAACACATGATGTTTTCTTCTACATCTGCTGGATGATGAGTTCTCTAAATGCACCATTACAACTGCATGGTCAGATCCAAAGCGGGGAAGATGGGACACATGGGTAAGAGCATACCGGAGAAGGAAATTCCCTGTTCCCAAAGCTCTATCAAGTCTGCACTGTATGTTTTCTTGCCCTTTCCTTCCATTTGATCATGTGAATGGGTAACCTTCATAACCAAGGTCCCTCAAATTGCATATTTCCACTATTTCTCTTCCAACCATAAGCTGGTTATGGCTTCGTGTATTTCCTCCCTTCTTGTCATTCCAGCTGAGTATATCATTAAAATCCCCTAGACAAAGTCATCTCCCCTCAGTTTGATAAGACAAAGTTTGTACTAGCTGCCATGTTTTCTTTTTATTATTCTCCTCTGGAAATCTGTAAATACCTGAGATGTAGTAGTGTTGACCCGTAACCTCATCCTCCCAAGCACCTAGAATGTGATTCAACGAGAAGGACTTGATTGAGATGGAGATATGATCTCTCCACATAAGAGCCAGTCCCCCATACCCGTTCCTCCCAGAACCATTACAAGCAACAATTAGACATGAATTAAAGCCACATTTATCCTTCACTCTTTCCATTCCTCCATTCTTCAGCCTTGTTTCCATGAGAAACACCATGTAGGGATTTTCCAAATGAACGAGCCTTAACAAGGCTCGAACTGCACGGGGATTCCCCAACCCCCTGCAGTTCCAGCTCATGATCTTCATGGGTCTAGGCAGTGCTGGCCATCCAGCACCGCCTCTTGTCTTTTTAGGTTGCTGAAGTCTGCAGTGGCTCGTCTCTTCCTTTCCCCATTTCTGATGTCCTCAAAGTCACCTTTAGAGATTTCAACCTCTATTAATTGTCTCTTTCCTAGCTCCACCTCCAGCTTATTCTGATCCTCGCTTGCTTGCTTTCTCTAGACGTTTTGTCTTAACCATTTCCGAGCTTTGTTACTCAAGCCTTTTTTCTTTTTACTACTCTCCTCCCTTAATTTTGTAGTCATCACCAAACCCAGGGTCTCAGCCACCCTCTCAATTTCTTTAGCAGAATTTTCTTTTGTCTTCTCTGTCTACTTGGCCCCATCCGTTCCTGTGGCCCTGCTTTTGGTTTGTTGATCCACTTCTACTTCCCCCTCCTTACTCATTGTTGTCACTATTTTGCTACTGCTTGTGCTCGGAAAAAGACTTTTACTACACGTACCTGAGTTGCTTTCCTTGCGTGGTTCATTTACCAATTTCGGGAGCGGTGAAGCTCTCAGCCAGGGCCCAAATGGAAGCTCTTTCTCCTCGATAACTTCGTATCCTTCATCTTCTTCATCCGCATCATTCTCCTCACAGTCCTTGAGCTGGTGGTCAATTCTTCCACAGGCAAAACAGAAGGTAGGTAGACGTTCATACTTGAAAAAAACCCTTAACTGTTTTTCCTGGTACCTTATTACTGTTCCCCTCTTTTGGGGCTTTCTAAGGTCTATGGAGACCTTCACTCTTAGGGATCTTCCTGATTTTGTTCCATCTCTCTGTTCCATATCTTCATATACTCCGATGATATCTCCGAGCCTTTTCTCCATTGATTCGGTTCTTAGCTTCAGTGGCAGATCGTACACTCTTGCTCAAAACGACTCAGTATGCATCTATAGATCTGAGGGTTGCTCCTCCCCAGATACACGTTTCAGGACCAGCAGACTACGATTGAAACTCCAAGGACCATTCTTCAGGATATTTTCAGCATCTTTCTTTGTGGTAAAACGGAATAGATACATGTTTTTGCTCAGATCCTGGATCTCCATCGGGTTCTTCAACCTCCATGACTGGGTGATAGTTTACTTGAAGGCTCTAACATTGTAGGGGCTATCCGACCACAATCTCCCAGCCAGAGTTCTTCGAAAGACCTCGTCTTCGCAGACATCCGATTCCTCCACAGTAATCCCCTCTTTTTCTTCCTCTGTCAGATCAACTTTCTTCCAATTCTCCATCGATGGAATCGGGGCTTGTGAAGAGCACAAGTAGAGAGCAAACCTAGATT
The DNA here is from genome assembly GCA_030762895.1 of Sophora flavescens. NCBI lineage: Eukaryota > Viridiplantae > Streptophyta > Magnoliopsida > Fabales > Fabaceae > Sophora > Sophora flavescens. The sequence continues at coordinate 79,415,276 of CM061069.1, read as the reverse complement.
AACCAGGGAAATTTATCCTAGGAAGGATGAGAGGATCCAGGAGGACCTGGGGGTGAGAAAACCTCCACTGAGACCTTAGAACCCTAAGAGCGCTCGGGAGGAGAGAGACCATTACTACACCTAAAAGTTAAATTAGTCATCTCGGCATTATTTATTTCTTTCATTTACTATTGCAAAGCTCTGTTCCAAGTGTTCCGCTAAACATTACTGATGAAAATAAACAAATACCTTTGCAATTTTCAACTTGTTGATCACTTCCTGCAGAATTTTGTAATTCTGGATAATATCATACTTTGTCTTGGCATCAAAATTCACCTAGAATAAACCTCAGGTATCAAACATTACTCTTCATATATAAAATATCATAAGAGCATAGAAGAATCTTAAAGCGAATTCATATTCCCACCTTGTGCATTGGAACAATTCTTGGATATGTCATGTCCATCATCTGGCATTGTACAGCACCTGATGCAGCCTAGCAAAGAGCAAGAGGCATAAGCAACAGAACCAAAAAGTATATTTCCATTGAAGATAACATTATAACAAGGATCAAATAGCCTTATCAATAACTGATCAACTTTCTTGTTAATATTGTGGCTTTTCGTCTAAATGAATGGATGTTCATACTTGTTGAAGAGTAGCGCCCTTTCTATGAAATTAGAATGCACTTCCTGCCAAGAAGAATACTAAAATATAAGAACATTGTGTCCTAGAAGAATACTAGAATTACGCAATGCTCTAATGCAGTCAAATACTATATAATAAGAACAATCAAATACTGTAAAGGTTGCATATAGTTCACCTATCTTGAAGATGTCTAGAAAACACGTCTACTTTCCACTGTATGTCATGACATGGATTCTCATTCAAATCCAGCTATATATGAATGAAAATGATTAGAGTCCCCCCACAGTGTAACTAACATTTAAGTAAACACATTTTTTAAAAGAACTCACTTTATTCCCATCTTGGCAAAGACAAGCTCCCATTGGAAAGATTTTCCTTGACCTTTGCCTCCCCAGATACCAATGAGAGGAGCCTGTAAAAATAATGAAAACATAAAACGTGTCTACCTATCTTATTAAAGGGCAGTTTCTAACTGCAAAAACTACTCTCACCCCCATGTAACAACAAACGAACCTTGTAGCAGAGAGAAGAAACCCAACAATGAACACCAAATCAGACTAACAAAAACCAGCACAAACACTCATGCCAAAGAAAAAAAGCATGTACACGAGTAGTCTATTAGAGCATTAAGAGCACCTCTGGATCACCTGCCAATACAGTAGCTAACCCCATCCAATTTAGAATGTGCATCCAGGTGAAATAGGAGAATTTACATGCTATAAATAAATGTGCACAGTTTTCTGCTGCAGTTTTACAGAAGCAACACATGGTGGCCTAAGGATCATGTAAAATTCCCCTTTTTTCCAGGTTTGTCAGTGTAGGTACCCTATCCAGTAATACTCTCCAGCAAAAAGCCCCCACTTTTAGTGGAATGCTTTTATCCCATAGGAACTTGTAGTTGTGATACCTTTCCCCATCCTCCAAAGATGTTAAAGCAGTGTAAGCTGATTTGACATTGTAGTTTAGGCCTTCCACTCCCATCCAAACCCAGCAATCTTCCTTGTTCTCCACCACATTTGCGGTTTCCAGTAATTCCAACAAGTTGAGAATTGTGTTTTCTTCCCAAACGAAAAGTGTCCTTCTCCACAGCAAATTCCAATCCCACTTTCCATTGTTCCATACACCCAATTCTGCCACAGCACCCTGTTTTTGTAATGATATATTGTAATGCCTTCCGAATCTGCAGGATAAGGGTTCATTTGCTAACCAACAGTCATTCCAAAAGGATGTCTCACTCCCACACCCAATTTTTTTTGAGATCCTACTAGCTAACCAGTCCTCCTTTAAAGAATCCTCACCATCTATTCTACCCAAATCTCTCCACCAAGTCGAAGTCTCTCCACCCTGTAGATTTTTTCTACACCACTCCCCTTTGACCCAAACAGATTCCTTTTCTATAAGGTATCTCCACCTCCATTTTCCTAATAATGCCAAGTTAAACACATTTATGTTTCTAATTCTTAACCTTTCCTCTTCTCTTGGACGACAAACTACCTCCCACTTAGCCCAACAAATTTTCCTGCACCCCCCAATAAAATGTCTCTCAGAACCGAATGATCTTATTTAGTACCTTTTTTGGAGCTTTATAGAATGATAATTAGTATATTGGGAGACTAGCGAGAACTAAAGATGGCAAAATTACCCGCACCCGCGGATATCCGTATGGATTACCCGCAATGGATAGTAGATGGATACCTACTAAATGGGTATAGGGATCATAGTACCCACCCCACGGATACCAGCATATTCATAATAAATATTTTTTATTCAATATATAATATATATTATGATATTTTCTATCATTTTGAGATGAAATAAATTTTATTTTCTTTATTATTTGATACTTTTTAGTTGTTAAATCCTTATTAATAATTTTTTAAAAATACATATAGTATATTATAAAATGTTAATATAATATATTGTTATCTTATGTTGTATAATTTTATTTCATTTCTCTTTATTTTAGACTCTTAAATATCCACGGATATCCATGGATACCCGCTACCCACATAAATATCCATGGATATTGACGGGGATGGATGCGGGGGAAGCACTACCCGCACCCGCCACCGCCCTGCCCCGCCCCATTGCCATCCCTAGCGAGAACTGCATTAATAAAAACCACTCTACCACCGAATGATAGGAACTTGTTTCTCCAACCTAGGAGCCTTTTGTGCAGTGCATTGATCAAAGGAACCCAAGTCTTGGATCTCCTCGGATTGGCTCCAACTAAGATGCATAAAAACTTGAATGGAATAACTCCAATCTTGCAATTTAGGAAACATGCCGCTTGTTCCAAGTTCCATTGCCCACTTTGATGCCCATCAACTCGCTCTTCTGGAAGTTCACCCGGAACCCAGATGCAAGCTCAAAATTCCTGAGAATGCATTTCGGGCACGCACATTGGGGTTTGTCATTTCTCCCACCATCACCGTGTCATCCGCGATATTGGATGTGGGATATCCCCTACGCTGTCGTCCCTTCCATGTATTACATACTCCTTGTAGATATTCTTTTCTACCGCACTCCTAATCAGCCTATTGAGTCCTTCAGCAACAATTAGGAACAAAAACGGGGCCATTGGGTCACCTTGTCGTAGCCCCTTAGTCATATGGAATTCATTTGTTGGGCTTCCATTTACTAAGATTGAAACTGTTGCAGATCTCAGGCATACGCTTATCCACTTTCTCCACTTTGCATTGAATCCCATTCACGAGCATCATGTAGTCCAAAAATTCCCAACTCACTGAATCGTAGGCCTTCTCAAAATCTACCTTGAAGATCATACAAGGCTTTCCACCTTTCTTTGCATAATCCATTATTTCGTTTAAGGCAACCACACCATCTAAGATGTTTCTTCCTTTCAAGAATCCACTCTGTGATCTTGAAATGATTGACTCCATCACCTTAGCCAACCTTGCTGCCAAGAGTTTGGCAAGTATTTTATAGATGCACCCGACTAGTGATATTGGCCTGTATTCTTGTAAACCTGTTGGATTCTCCTTTTTTGGAATTAATACCAAGAATGATGCATTTGAGCCCCTTGCCAAACAAGCATTAGATTGGAAATCCTATACCATTCTGCATATGTCATCACCTACGATTTCCCTCATCACCTACGGTTTCCCAATTTTGTTTGATGAGGGTGAAGTTGTACCCATCCGGACCCGAGCTCTTATTCCCGTCACATCCCCAAATTGCCTCCTTTATCTCCTCTCTTGTGAAGACTCCTGTCAGCATTCTACTTTGCACCTCAGTAATTTTACTGAAACTGATTCCATCCATAGTAGGTCTTGACCATGAATCCTGCTTGAACAGCTTTTGGAAGTGATTGAAAATTACCTCCTTGACCGCATATGGCTCCTCTACCCATCCTCCCTGTGAAGCAATGCCATGTATAGTGTTCTCCCTGTTCATTTTACTGACGCACGCATGAAAATAAGAAGAATTGGAATCCCCAAGTTGTAACCACCGCAATCTAGATTTCTGGTAACTTAGTGATTCTTTCATTCTGGTTAGTTTCCAGAATTGTTCAAAGAGCTCCCTTCTCTTTAACACATCCCCATCTGAGAAAGAACCCGATTCTCCCTTGTCATCAAGTGCCTTTATCTCTACAATTGTCTTCTGGATGTTGTCATCAATGTTGCCAAAAGAGTTCATATTCCAATCCTTCATAATCTGCTTCACCCTTTTTAGTTTTTCCTTAAGTACATATGATCCCCAGCCCGTGATGTTCAGATTCTGCCAACTATCTTTAACAACCTTTTCAAACTCTTGGTGATCAAACCAGCAATTCAGAACTCTTAATGGTTTGGGTCCCCAGTCTTTCACTGTTGATTTAGTAGAATAGCGCAGTGGTATGAAACTGCTCTCTCTAACCCCCATTGTGCTAAGTCATTCCATTGGAGCAGCCATTCATCCGATAGGAGAAATATATCTATTCTACTCATACATCTACCATCTGTCCTGTGCCAAGTGTATTTTCTCCCAATCAAAGGTAAGTCATTCAAGCCAAAGTCGCCTATGAAATTATCAAAATCAGTCATTTCTGCTGCCCCTTTTCTTTCTGAAGCACACCTGACCGCATTGAAATCTCCACCTAAGCACCAGGCAGAGTTCAAATGCAGTGCTCTTAGTTCTTTCAGGTCCTCCCAGAGTGCCCTCTTTCCCGCAATATCACATGGGAAGTAGATATTGAAAATGAAGCAGTCTGTTAGTGTGTTTCCCCATCTTCCTCTCACCCCCAAAAAAGCATTCCCCACAAAGCAATCCAGTATGTCAAATTTGTTTTTGTTCCAGATGCTTAGTAGTCCACCTGCGCTCCCAACCGAAGCCTTGAATCACCAATCCATATTGTCTCCTTCCCACAATGAATTGCAAAGAAACCTATCAATATTTTCCATTTTTGTTTCTTGGATGCAGAGGAAATCCAACTTATCTTTTCGTATTAGATCCCGCACCGCATTTTTCTTTGTTTTCCCCCCAGCCCTCTGATATTGAATGAGGCCATCCGCATTAAGAAACTGTTATTCCCCTCTCAACATTGCCATCTTCCTTTGCCTCCTGATACCCTGCTCTGTCCCTATCCTCAATTGCCACCGGTTTCTCAATGATACTCTGTTCATTTTGATTGGAGACCATACCTATACTCTTCCCAACCTCCCAAATTTCATTTGCCTCTCTATAATTATCAGCTCTGATCACTGCACGCTTCATGTTTGTCATCTGATTGTCTGACAAGGAGTCACTCAACTGTTTTGATTCTTGGACTATAGGTCTTTTCCTAGCCTTAATTACTGCTTTCCTCTACTCCTCTTTCTTCTCATCATCAACTTCACCCTGCTTCATTCGATTTCCCTTACCAACCCTAGTCTTCCTCATCTGTTTCGCCTTAGAAGGTGTTTCTTTAGGAGATTGGGTGATCAGGAGTGCCTTTAGAGCTTTTATTTTTGGACCACCAATTCCCTTTTTGATCTCCTTTTTTTTTATTCTTTGCACCACAAGATTTTACCTTGACACCTTTCACCGTCCTAAGCCTACTCCTGCATTCCTGCAAATCATACCATCTTTCTCGATAGTTGTTCCTTTTCCAAAGTTTGTGTTTGAAAATTCCTGATGTAGCCATTGAATATCCTCCGCCGAAAGCTCCGTCTCCGGCACGGCCAAAAGGTTGTTCAACATCTGTGGAAGATACATCCGATGCTTGATACTTCCAGTAAGAAACAAACCTGTTGAAGTTATCTCCGAAACACTCTTCCAAAATCCGGATTGAGTAGACCACTTCATTTATCTTGACCTCCAAAACCTTGTTAGTTATTTCTGGTGATCAGTGCCCTGCCAATATCTAATCTTGCCTTATCTCTTGTTGATTCATCGATGTTTATGTAATTTCCCACCCTCAGAGCAATGGTTCTAAAGAAAGCCTCCCCCCAAATGTGTGCTAGAGCCCCCATTATCTTTATCCAAACCGCTATGTTTGTTGCTACACAGTTCGGCGTCCATGGTCTTATTTCAGTGAAGCATTTTGAGAAAGCTCTATCCTTTACATTTATGGTTGATTGCAAATCCTCCCCATCTTGGGGATGAATTAGGACAAGGTCTCCCCCCAGTGGAGTGAGACATACTGAGAGGGATCCCTCTAACTGGAATTTCTTTCTGATGCATTGGATGCCTTATGGATCATATGTTTTCCCCACATAGCAGTTTTTCAACCAAGACATATCTGTTTCTAGAACATTAAACTCCAGACCAGTCCACCTATTCCTTTTATTAGGTGGTATCATGTTGTTGTGCAGCTTCGAATTCCCAACCCAATGCCTTCCTTCAGGGTGTTTATTTCCTCCATCTACCACTGTGCCCATATAACTCTTCTCACCTGCCTTTGTACTGAGCATTTGTTGTGGTCCTCTGACTCCACCATATCTTGGCACATCACTATTTCGTTCCCCACACTGGAATAGAGGAATGTTCACTATTAATTTGTATGTCCCTAACCATGGAGAATCTAATTTGTCTTCAAGTGCCTTCTGATTTTGCACGTTAATGATTCAAACCTTTTTTTTCCCGTATCTGTATGTCCTTGGAGCAATGAATACATCGACTGCCCTTCCCCATTTTAGAAACACTTTCCACATATCTTCAAGTCCGTAATCATCAGGGAAATTGGTGAAAAAGTAGGATGTTGATCCGGGGTTTGGGTTCTGGTTTGGACGTCTGTTATGATGATGATCAATGTTCTCCCACCCAGTTGCTCTAATTCTCTCATTCTCTGCCTCACGAAATCTCTCTCTATTTTTCTCTTTCTCTCTCATCTCTCTATTCTCAGCAGCTAAGTTTAGCATAGGTAAATACAACCATCACCAACAAATTTGGTTGACTAAACCTATACTTAGGAAGTGACCTGATATCCTCTTCTGATGCACCTTCTCTGATTCTTATAGCATAATCTAATGCTATTATTGAGATAAAGCAGAAGAGAGCAAAGAAAATTATACACGTCATCCCAATGCAGAAGATTATACAAGTATCGAATTAGGAAAGCACGAATTATATACATGTTCAATTTTGCTATTATGCTAATTTTGCTGTAAGCTCTGGGAACATGTTCAAAACATGTTCCTCAAATTTATATACAAAAACCACAGTTCTAACGGGAAAAAAAAGAGATTCAAGGACATCCTCATGCATCTGCACATCACGAAATACGATTTCTAGATCTCAATCCTTCTAAGCAACACCGGAGCTACAAGATCTCAAGTTTCAAATCAGTTTTCAAATTCGAAAAAAAAAAAATCAATCAAATGATTCAAACTTTGATGATGGCGTCGAACAAGATCTGGATTTATTCCAATTTAGAAGCTTAAGACTTTAAAGTGAAAGATGTTTTTACTCGGGCTTAATTGCACTTTTGATTCTTAGGTATTATGATTGTGTAATTTTGATTCCTCTGGTTTCAATTGCGACAATTAGGTCCCCTGATATCACAATTGTGAAATTTTAGTTCTCGGGTTCCATTTGCACTGATTAGGTACCCAAGTATCACAATTGTGCAATTTTGGTCCCCCATATATGACGATTGTCAAATTGTTAACGACAGTAGTCTATATGACACATGTGAGACTGATTTGACACTTAGTGTGACCATCCTGGCAGCTTACATGACATTCCTATGTAGTATTATTGACACTTCACACACTTTAAGGATCACATGTATTTCACATGAGTATAGGGGTCCGATGTTTCTCCGTAAAGGACATTTCTGAAGATCGATCCCAAATTGTTCCATGTGTGTCATGTAGGCTACTGACCTTAAAAATTGCACAACCGTGATATTCAGGGGACCCAAATTTCACAATCGTGATACCTGGGGGACAACCAAATTGCACAATCGTGATACCTCGGAGACCAAAACAACGATTAAGCCTTTTACTTACTAAACTCAAATGTAACCATTTGTGCAATTATGAATACTTAAATTGTTAGTGAAATATTGATAGCTTCTTTTAATCTTTTTGGCTATTATCCCATTTTGGTGTATCACACCCTAAACCAATAATATCTTGCCACATATTCAACTTTTTTAAAATTACATAAAATTTTAACATATGTAGCAAGATGGTATTTGTGAGGACAGGGTGTGGTACACCAAAATGGGACATGTTTTCTCTTGCACCATCATCAACTCCCTGTCCTCGTCAGCCCCGAGTGTCATACGCCCACCAAATTTCGCTTGGTTTGTCCCCGAACCACACCATGCTGGGAGATGTCTCGCTCTGATACCATTTGTAACATCCCGAACTGCTTTATGGATTAACGACTGTCCCCACAAACCGACATGAGTCTTTTCAACGTGCTGTCTTCACGCACACGCTTAATGGGAAGACTTCCTAGGAGGTCACCCATCCCATAATTGCTCTACGTCAAGCATGCTTAACTTTGAAGTTCTTAAGTGATAGGCTCGTGAAAAGAATATGCATCTTGTTGGTATATGTAGTACCAATCAATTCTTTTAAGCTATCCTTAACTGCATAGCCTCATACCCACACAGTCTTAGGATCCCCTTAACTGTGCAGTCTCATACCGCACTGCCTCTCGGGTTTCCCTCATTCTCGTGTGGGACTCGTTCATTCATGTGTCCCTCCACTTAGAAGTCTGCCAAGAGCCACTCGTTGACCATGCTTTCTCTTGCACCGACGTCCACTCCCCGCCTTCGTCAACCCCGGGTGTCACGATATATATATATATATATATATATTACTCAAATATCTCATATAGTGTAGCAAACTTATATTACTTTAATTTTTGACTTATAATAAAATTATTTAATTCTATATTGTACTGGTATATAAATAATAAAATAATTAAATATGACAAATTCATGCCTATATAAAGAAACATTAAATAAATAGGTATGCCTATAGTAGGGGTGTTCGTGGATCGATTTAGATCGATTTTGAGCCATAATGTTATCCGACCTGTTGTAGCATAAAACTAATCAGCAGATCACTCGACTAACTTGCTTACAAATGATTCCCTAAATTAGTCGATTGCGTCAAGAAAGGAACTATGTTTCTCAGTTATGGGTTCCTAAACTACTCCAAAGAGCGTCTAGAGTAAGAAGTTGAACTAATAAGTTATGTTTGCATGAAAACTAAAGTAAAGCGATAAAGATAAAATGGGTAAAAGATAAGTTGTTGATTGATTGAATGGTGTCTTTACAATGGCATATACAAAGCATATTTATAGACCCACAACTACTATACCATCATTTTTGGCCATGTTTCCCTGAATTTCAGCAACTAACTTAACATTTGTCGCTGACAAAGATGACGTAGACCCACGACTTCCTAGACCCTCAACCGTCCATCGCCTAACCACGCTCAACAACATCCCTACATTTAAGGTTGCTTTCCTTTTATCCGTTGGCAACGGCTACTGCACGTTGTTAGCCCAGTTCAATCCTCCTTCTTCAGCTCTGAAACCAACTCTATCCTCATCCCTAGATTCTAGGACATAACAGTTTAGTGGGCACGAGTTACTCCTTTATGCATTTCAAATAGTTGTATCTTTATCTGACTAAGTTATTATTTTGAATACACTCCTGAGATCTTCCATGATTCATACCTAGCCCAATTATAATCAGCTGATTTTATCTCTTTTTAATTAGTCATTAGCAATATTGGTTATCAAGACCAACTAAACAAGCAAATCAGCTAATTGCTGTGATCGACCATCAACCAAATAGATAATCAACTAACTACCACATTCGGCTATCATATAATAAGCCATTATATCGGTTATTTGTCACAATCAACTATCAGCCAAATCAACTAATTCCCTTCATTGACTATCGGCTAATAAGAATTAACAAGTTACCAATTCAGCTATCAGCTAATTTATTATTTTTTTGGGTGATGACATGACCCAAAAATAAAAATAAGTTGCATTTTGGTTTAGATTGGATTGATTCCTATATCGAATTCGAACCAATCCATTCCGATTAAAAGCGATTTGGATTAGATGATTCATTTTTACCAACATAATAGCTAAAAAATAAGTCTAAGTAACATTAATATATATAACATGTAACACACTAAAAATTAAAATGTTACGAGCTAACAAATATCGATATGAATAAATGCCCATTTTGATCCCTGAGAAAAACATTGGGGTCAGTTTTAGCCCTTACAAAACTAAAGTACTAAATTAGTCCGTTACAATTTTAAACTAGGGACGTGTTAGTCCCTATGTCAACACTCCGTTAGTTTGGGTCTGTTATGTCGATGATGTGTTATGTTTTCTTGATTAGGTATACTGTTATATGATATTTACAATTTATACTGTGTAAATTGGTTATTAAACATTTACTTAAATACCCAAAATGCTCAAAACAACACCATTTTGAACACACATAGAAAAAAGAAACTGGCCGCTCAAGCAACCAAAATGCTACTTAAATGTCCAAATGAGACCTAATCGATACCGCTCCAATTTCTGCCCCAAATTAGCAACTGTGAAACCCTAATCCATAGAGATAACATATGCCTAATGAGATCAAATAGAAGGACTAAGGAGTCCCTAGTTTGAAATTGTAAGGGACTAATTTCGAACTTTAGTTTTGTCAGGGACTAAAACGAACCCAAGTGTTTTTCTTAGGGACCAAAATGGGCTTTTTTTTTTTATTTATATTATGCTTATAACATTAAAAATAATAAAAAATTATGTCATATCAAACTAATAAGTAGAGTTGGCAAAATGGGCTAGTCCGATGCGGGTTCATGCTTTATAGGACCGGGTCAAAAAGATCCGAAATCAATATGGGATGCAAAATAGGTGCCCAAGCCGGAATTGGATCCTCTCCTGTAACATGATGGTCATGTCAGAGAGATGTAGACATATCTTTTAATATACATGGACCCACCATGATTGGTTATAGGTCCCACTAGTTACAATTTTAAAATTTTGTTTCTTTCTCTCTCCAACAGGAGAGAATCCTGTTTTATGTAAACAGGAGAGAATCCAAATCCGCCCAAGCCCAGCCCTATGCGGGTTGTGGACTTTTCGGGCTGGCCCGACATTTTTTGTTTGTATTTTTCAGTCATTTTCATTTTTATTGAATTTTTTTTCCCAAACGAATTCCAACTAGTATTTTTTATAAAAAGAAAAAAAACTGCTTAAGTGTCTTAAACAAAGATGCTAATTGCAGAGATGTTATGGCCTGTTTAAAAGAATTATCACTACATTCTCCAACTATGTTATGCATATTGATATTAGCACTTAAATCCTTGTTTCTGGGGCAACCACATCGGTACACATTGTGACATTGGGAAGTATTTTTTTTTAAAGCATCCCTGTAACGGCAGACTGTTAGATCAAAGCAACCATCACACAAGAGGGGGGGGGGGGGGGAGGTGAATTGGGTGATAATAGAAATTTAAAACTTTTACTAAACAACAAAACATAAATTAGAGTTTTTCAAATAAAGAGAGTGTAGATAGATAAAAGAAGATAATTTAAAAACCATCTAACAAAACTAATAACATATTTTTAACCAGTTTGGAAATAAGGAAGATAAAGCATTTCACTTGTCTAATGGACAATATTGACTTGTCTAATTATCTTAGACTAAAAATTAACCGGTTAGACAACATCTAGAGGATAAAAAATATTTGAAAATAGCTTAGAACATAAAGCTTAAAATCAGTTAGAAAACTTTGTTGAAAATACATAAAACAACAAAGATAAGGAGATAAGGGTAGAGATAAAATAAACAACAAGATTTATCCTGGTTCACTCATATAAACGATGAGCTAGATCCAGTCCCCAACAGTAGCTGAGTTTTTCTCCACTATCACATCAGATAATTACAATGAGTAGTCTTTGCACACCTAGCCTCTCCAAGCTCATTGAGTATTGTTCTTAACCAGCCTCTCCAGACTGTTGCAAGTATTATTTGCACACCTAGCCTCTCCAGGCTCATTGAGTATTGTTCTTAACCAGCCTCTCCAAACTGTTGCAAGTATTATTTGCACACCTAGCCTCTCCAGGCTCAACGAGTATTATTCTTAACCAACCTCTCCAGGCTGTTGCAAGTATTATTTTCACCTAGCCTCTCCAGGCTCACTGGATTTTGATGAAGGTTACATAGAGAAAATCTCACAACACTCATGGAGTGATTTTACAATGAAGTACAGAGATGAGTTCTTCCTGCACTCACAAGAGTGGATATATTTTTAAGTACTTCAGAACTGATAAAAGAAATCTCTCATAACACTCACTTGAGTGAATATAAAATGTTTACATTGATGATGCTTTCTGTTGAGATGAAGGTGGCGATCCACTCATTTTTCATTAAGTGTAGCAGAAGTAGTAGCTCCAGCATCTCTCTCTAATCTTCATCTTCAATGACTTCTGTATTTATGGTCTTCAAGCATTTAGGATCCGTTAGAGACATTCCCTCAGATGTTGGCTTCAAGCAGAACTTCATTAAATACAATAGAATCGTTCTGGGCAGCTATTAATGCAATAGGAACGTTGGTTGTACTCTAACATGAAGGATCATGGCTTTATGCATCGTGATACAGCCATATCAGAGTTGTGCAGAGAGCTTTTTGTACTTTGCTGATTACACTTCCCTTTTTGTGTAAGGACCAGAGGTACTAGGGAATAAAGCATGTTGGAAGCATTCTTTAACTGGTCTTTGGTTTTGATTATCCAAGGTTGCTTGAGAGAGTAACTTCTGACTTTTCTTGATAATCATGAAACTGAGTAGGAGAGAATGCTTCAAGTCTCTTTCTGGTTCTTGAAATACGATTCTGATAATCCTTATAGAATTCGCGTTCATAAGATAAGTGCTTCTATCTTGAAAATAACCGCGTCTATCTAGCCATTTGAGTTTTCATTCGGGCTAGTAGACGAGCTCCATATTAAGGACTCAGCAAGTCCAAAGACTAGTGTGGATGAGCGCTTCTGTCACCTTTAGTGGACGAGCGCTTCTGTCACCTTTAGTGGACGAGCACTTCTGTCACCCTTGTGGACGAGAGCCTCTGTCACTCTAGTGGACGAGGGCCTCTGTTACTTTAGTGGACGAGAGCCTCTGTTCTTTTAGTGGACGAGCTCCATTTGCCACGTCATTGGACGGACCATTCTGATACCTTAATGGACGAGCTCCAAATGTCATGTCATTGGACGAGCCATTCTGACACCTTAATGGATGAGTTCCAAATGCCACGTCATTGGACGGACCATTCTGATACCTTAATGGACGAGCTCCATCTGCCACGTCATTGGACGAGCGCTTTTGATACCTTTAGTAGACCAGCGCCTCTGTCACTTTAGTAGACGCTGGCTTTCACTTTAGTGGACGCAAGTTTCTATCTCTTGCGTTTTGGACGTGCGCTTCAATCACTACAGTACTGGACGTTTGTTTCAATCACTTGTGTGTTGGATGTGAGCTTCTATCACTACACTGTTGGATGTGAGCTTCCATCACTACAGTGTTGGACGTGCGTTTCAATCACTTGCGTTGGACGGATGATTCTCTTATTTAATCTGCACACTCGATAGACAGGTTAACAACCGATATGAAGGTTAATTAAATCATTAACCAATGTTTAGTTCTCATCAAAACTTAGGGAAATGCACATCAGACATTTTAGAGACTTAACACAGACATGCTAACTATTCTTCCAATAAAACGTTAATTCAGCCAAACGAATTTACATCAATTTGTTTGTGTCTCTTAAGCCAATAGTTACAATCGCACAAGAACATCAAAAAATGAGAAAGTCCAACAATTAAAATAATGAAAATGTCCAACAATTGAAAAATGAAAAAGTCTAACAATTGAAACAATGAAAAAGTCCAACAAAGACAAACTTTACAAATCACAATGAAAGTCTAACAGTAACAACAATATATTTAAAATCCTATGTTTTGATATTTAAGCCTCCTGGAGAAAGCTTTACATCTTCAAAATTGATTGCAGCTCATCGTCATCATCTCCAATAATATTGACCTTTTTAAAAAAAAATTCTTCAAATTTTTAGTTAAATAAAAATGAATAGAAATTAAAATACATAAAAATAACCGAGCTACCTGAGCCCGTTGCGGGTTCGGGTTTTATAGGTTGGGCCAAAAAGGCCCGAAATTAAAATGGGCTCAAATTTGACTACTCAAACCCTACAATTCATCGTAACTTAATCGGGCTAGCCTGGTCAAGCCGACCAATTTGGCCACCTCTACTAATAAGTATTATTAGAGTAAAAAATCAATAAATAAAAAAACATTAATTTGAAAAATAGAATAAACATATATTAAATTTTATATATATTGTTCAGTTTGGTTTTGGTTTCAAAAAAAGAATGTGAAATCCAATCCAATCGACTTTCACAAAAAATGTTCTATAGACTAAAAATAGTTTATTTTTATAAATTTCTCTGACAAATTTATAAAAATAAATTAAAAAAAACCTTACAAAAATAACATAAAATATTTTAATAAACTATTTACTTAAGCTTAATACGGTGACTTCGAAACATAAGGAAAGCCCAAGACTGACCTGCAAAAGAGGTTAAAACGTAGGTTCGGATGACCGTTAGGCCTCTTCTCACTCCGAACCACATTGTCTCTAATTAAATGGAATAAAGGGAACCCGTAGGTTAGCTCCAGCCCTCTTATTCGAGCTTGCCCACACCATCCCCTGAGCTGAACGACGGCCACTACAGGGGCAGACAAACGGTGCCGCCACTTGATAATCTCCTTACTTGATATTTTTGCTTTGGTGACAACAATTTTCTATGCTTGCTTGATGTGTTTTCTATCGGGGTTAAAAAAAATTTGGGTCACACAAGTGGCTCTAGCACCTTCTCCTGGAACTGATGCACCTGAGGGTACACTTCTGCTGGCCGCAAACAGTATTATAATTGTGAAATGGTGAGAAATTAACGGTTCCTTTCTGTTCTTATTTGTATGTAGGGCACATCAAAGGGGAAAACTTGCTTGTTGATTCTTCAGGGAATGTTGCCAAGCTTCCTCATTTTGGCTTAGCTAACATGTGAGTTCCTGAACTGAGCTGTCTAACATGCTTTTCAAGTAGAGGTTGGTGCTTTCATTTTGCTTCTGTATTGTTTTTTTGTATTGTTGTGAGATTTCTGGACAAGGAATGGGCATCAAAAGTACAAACTTTAAAATAAAAAAGCTTCAATTAATGCTTTAACGCTGCATTTGGATAAAGAGCTCAATTAAATGCATATTGAACCCGTTTTGTTACAAGCTTATTGAAATAAGCTAAAAAGAATTTATGTTCCTAGGTTTCTTAACTAGCTTATTGAGATAAGTTAAAAAGAACTTATAAAATATTATAAGCTATTTTCATAAATAGCTTTTGTAGATTGTAAGGCCAAATACGTTTTCTATTTTCATAAATAATAAATAATAAATTTTTTTTGAGTTTTGTTGGTCTCTGGCAGGGAAAGTAGTTGAGTTTGCTTTGCAGAGTCAATGATAGTAGGAGTGAACTTGGAATTTTATTGATTAAGATTGTCTTAGGTAGTGTTTGGTTGGAGGGATTTGGAGGGGAGAGGAAGGGAGGGGTTTTTTTAAATCTATGTTTGGTTCAATTTTAGAAGGGGAGGGGAGCAAAATCCCTCATTAAGTGAGTTTTAGCTCCCCTCTAATATTGGGGGATTTGAAGAGAATGAGAGGGATTTTAAAGTATTTTATATGCGTTGACTAAAATATTCTCATTTGTTTATTTTTAAATAAATAATATAAGGGTTAAAAATTAAAGTTGTTTTAAAATCCCTGACCCCTTCCCTGAACCAAACATGTAAGTGTTATTTCCCCCTTCCACCCCTCTCAACCAAACACAATGTCAAATTAAAATCCCCTTTCCTTCTCCTCCTATCCTCTCCTTATGTTATTTATTTTTAAATAAATAATATAAGGGTTAAAAAGTAAAGTTGTTTTAAAATCTCTGACCCCCTTCCTGAACCAAACATGAAAGTGTTGTTTCTCCCTTTCACTCCTCTCAACCAAACATGTCAAATTAAAATCCCCCTTCCTTCTCCTCCAATCCTCTCCTTAGAATCAAACACACCCTTAGAATAAAGTATATGCAGGCAGAAGCTGATCTTCCTTACGACAACAGAGGGGGGCCATGGATTCTCCTAAGATTTCAAAAATCCTTATATAGAAGGAATAGAAGCAGCAGTGGAACAATGACTTTAGTCCCCGCTGTTGCTTTCACATTATTTATGTTACTTAATGGATATTACCATTGTATATCAGCATAATCATGTTGATCCATCAAATTTTCTTCAATTGCTACAGGGTTTCTTTTTATGTTGTTATTACAGCTGGTTGTTGCTGATAAAAGGGGATGATTTACACAGCAGTTTACATGTTCTACATGAGATGAGCACCCTCAGAATCTATGGCTATGATCTCATCCAAGAAAGTGGCACTTTGCATCACTTCTGTTCTTAATTTCAGTCATTTTAATATTATGCATATTGGTTGATCTCTGCGTTTGGTTTAGATTGTTACCTTCATTGTCTGGCAGACGGCAGACCACAAGCGGTCATGGCCACTGAGCAGGTTCCGTTTCATTATTTTTATTGTAAGAAGTCAGTTGCAGGGTGTATGTGGAGGTAATAGATTATCTTGCAATATATATATACACCACTTTTTCTTTGTGTGTGATAACTGATAAGAAGTGAATTTGGAAGAAGAGATTGAATTCCCTATTAGGGAAAAGCCTTCAGGGAGAGAGAGATTTTTGTTTAACTTTATGCTTATCTCATTCTTACTTTCATGCTCTTTCTATTGAGTTTCTTACATTCATTTTCTATTCTTAATTTTTAGGACTATAGGACACCTAGCATAACAAACTTGCTAAAAGGATTAACAAATTAAGCATAACTGAATGATGGCACAAAGTGCACTGCCTATCTAGAATATTCCTTGCTAATTTGGTTGACAGTTGCATTTTTCTTTTTGGGTCTATTTGATCTTGCTTGTATCCTATCAGTGTGCTTCATGAATCAAAATGCTCACAAAGTCTCTTTTTTAGCAGAAAGTTGCTGCAAACTGTGTATGGTTTGCTTCAAAACTAGAGCAAAGCCCTAGAATAGCCAGACAAGTAATCATTGTTTTTCACAGAATGCTTCTTCCTCTCCCTCTCTCTCTCTGTGTGTCTTTAATGCACATACATACATGTGATGAATGATGTATCTTGTTTTTCATATTTCAATAATTTCTTATTATTTGAATATATTTGGATTCCTTTTTCATGAACAGAAATATGATGATTTGAAAGAGGAGTTCCATAGTACAAAGAGACATATTTTGACAGAAATATGATTCATTTGTCATGTTGAACATCCCATAAGTTTATATCTATTTCAAGGTTGTCAAAATCGAGATCCTCCCGTGGAGTATGTAGACTTTATTCCAAGGTCAGAATGCTTCTTCCTCTCCTTCTCTCTCTCCGTGTGTGCCTTTAATGCACATACATACATGTGATGAATGATGTATCTTGTTTTTCATATTTCAATAATGTCTTATTATTTGAATATATTTGGATTCCTTTTTCATGAACAGAAATATGATGATTTGAAAGAGGAGTTCCATAGTACAAAGAGACATATTTTGACAGAAATAGTATTCATTTGTCATGTTGAACATCCTCATAATCTATATCTATTTCAAGGTTGTCAAAATCGAGATCCTCCCGTGGAGTATGTAGACTTTATTCCATGGTCAGAATGATTCTTCCCCTCCCTCTCTCTGTGTGTGCCTTTAATGCACATACATACATGTGATGAATGATGTATCTTGTTTTTCATATTTCATTAATTTCTTATTTCTTATTATTTGAATATATTTGGATTCCTTTTTCATGAACAGAAATATGATGATTTGAAAGAGGAGTTCTATAGTATTGAGAGACATATTTTGACAGAAATAGGATTCATTTGTCATGTTGAACATCCTTATAAGTTCATATCTATTTCAAGGTTGTCAAATTCGAGATCCTCCCTAGGATAAAAAACGTGGGATCGTAACACGGATCGTAAGATCCTACCGAAGAGACAAAATTATATTTAAATATTTATAAATATTTATAAATAAGAAGAATAACCTTAAAATATAACTTAAATTAGAATTGCATAAAATGTCACATACAACTCATAAGTCACAAACTCACGTAAAAGTAAAACACCAA
The DNA here is from genome assembly GCA_030762895.1 of Sophora flavescens. Lineage (NCBI taxonomy): Eukaryota > Viridiplantae > Streptophyta > Magnoliopsida > Fabales > Fabaceae > Sophora > Sophora flavescens. The sequence goes on along the minus strand of CM061069.1, from coordinate 79,396,921 downwards.
AATAAAAGAGGCCCACCCTAATTTAATAAATCATATGGTGATCATAATTATCATCATCCATATGTTCTTTATCTCCAACAATGATCCATGGCATCTTCCTCTCCATCAAGTTCATCATCAATATATATTAGGAATCTCTAAATCATCTAGCGGGGCACCAGCCGCACCACCAACATGCGCTCCAACTTGAACCAAGTCTTTTTTATCTCCACAATGATCCATGGCATCTTCCTCTCCATCAAGTTCATCATCAATATATATTAGGAATCTCTAAATCATCTAGTGGGGCACCAGCCGCACCACCAACATGCGCTCCAACTTGAACCAAGTCGTCTTTATCTCCACAATGATCCATGGCATCTTCCTCTCCATCAAGTTCATCATCAAATATATATTAGGAATCTCTAAATCATCTAGTGGGGCACCACCAACATGCGCTCCAACTTGAACCAAGTCTTCTTTATTTGGAGTATCCAATTCCAAATCCAAGTTGACATATATAAGTCTTCAATATTAGATTAACTTTCATCATTATCCACAATCCATATTAGGTGAAAGATTATCAAGGTTATAATTTTCTAGCTTGCTTCGTCTTGGCCAATTTTAAATTGGTCATCCCAAAGACAACATCATGTCTTTTTACCTAACGGTTTCATCTCTTTGTGTGGAATATAGCAAGTAGTAGGTATTTTAAAAATGAAATATTAAAGAAATTTTACAATTTCAAAGGCACTGGTTTCGCTAACACCTAGACGAACCGTAGGTCAAGCTTAACACACAAATTGCAAAATTTTGGAGCTCTAGATGTTCATTTCCATAATATTCCCGCCATTATGTTCAAATCTTGAACAATCTTCAAGCTGAGCATCAATCTTTGTTATTTCTTCAACATTTTCAACTATCCTTTGTAAACAATCATATAGTCTACATTTATCTCAAAGTTAACTTTAACTCCAGGACTATAGTGAATTGAGGGTTAAGGTAATAGCTTCAAGCATGCAAAGGTCTATAGAGTTGTTTGTCCCATCTTTCATCAATGATTTCCTATAGAGGCATGTAAGTAAAAAAGGAAAAAAAATGTAAATTAGTTTTAAAAGTAAAGTTTATAATTTAAACTAAAGTTGATAATTAGCTTTTTTTTTGACAACATTGAAGGCACTTTGTATGCTCTGTTTAGCTCAGTCCAAGAACCCCATTATTGGCTTTTCATCTGAATCCACCAAACGAAACACTTTGATTAGTCTATAAGCACCCTTCAAGGAAATCACAGTGCTCTTCCAAAACCATTATCACATCTTCAATAAGCTTCCCATCCGTTGTCCTTGCAAACCATTCATTAGAAGTGAACATTTTTATCAATGACCTTTTGTTTTCAATGAGGCACCCCAAAATTAGATAGGAAGTGGCAAATTGAGTCATGACCGGTCTCACCAAATCCTTTCCTTTGGTGAAATATTGTAATAGAAAAATTAGAGAAGTCTTTGAATAGATAGGTTGTAAAAAAATTCTCTTTGAAATCGTCTCTGATGAACCGATGTCTTGTTCTCATAATCCTTTGACTTCAAATCAAGGCAATGAGCTTCAATGCAATGAGTTGTGCAATGTGTAGAATACAACTCTTTTTCTTTTCGCCACCAACATCTCTCTAACAGCTTTCTATTTTGTTGCATTGTTTGTCACAATATGGACAACATTGTCACAATATGGACAACATTGTCTTCACCAATCTCTTCCACAATTATCATGGTTCATCTTAACAATTTTTTCAACTGTTTTCAATGTGAGATACATCAATGGACTTGAAAAAAATAGTTCCCTTAGGGTTGTTCACTAAAAAGTATAATATTGTTCTCCTTTGGTCGGTCAACCCATTTATAGTTCAGCTCATTTTCTTCCAATGAGCCCTATGTTCTTCAATAGCCTCCATTGTCAAGTTCACCTTTTGCTTCAAGTATTTCACTCTAATCTTATGGTAGAGGAGTTTTTAGATTCAAGCTTCATCTTGCCGAGAGTAGAGAATATTCTGATTCGTGTGCTACGGTGTCGGAGGAAGTGAAACACTATTTGTGAGAATTGTTGCTGACGCCAAAGAAGCTTCAAATTAGAAAAGAAGATTGATGGATGTTGAAAAAGGTGTTTTCCTTTGGAAAAATGTAAAGCAAAAGTTGGTGATGGAGTTCAAGCAACAATAAAATGATGAGAAAAGACTTAAAGGAACAAGTTGATGAATAGGTAGCCAAATTTTTTTGCAAAGATGTGTGAGCTGGTTGGGAGATATGGAATTGGCGAAAAACTTTTGAAACAACCAGTGGTCTGAACCGACAATATACTTGAAGAGTTTAAGGAGGAGTGGAAGAGAACTGGTTGCACAATCATGTCTAATGGGTGGACAAACAAGAAGAGGCGTTCCATATGCAACTTCTTGGTGAACAGTCCTAATAAAAAATTCGTATCCACAGAGACTGTGATTTTGAACACCAATTAATTATCAAATCAATTAGACTAAACAAGGAAATATTTGGTTTTTGAAATTTAAAATTAAGTAACAAATCAATTATAAAAATCGCAATTAAACAAAATAAGAAAGTAGATTAATATGTTGTTTTTCAAATCAAAAGGGATTTCCAGAAATTGGGGTACCAACAAGACTGCTTATACTACTAAATTGACTACCCCTCTTGTTAATTATCAAAATTGTTTTGAAGGTGAATTTATCCTAATATAGTTAATGTTCCCTCTCGAGATACAAGAACCGTGCCCAATTAAATCAACTCCTACTCTCGTGGTAACTGTATTTAAATTGAACCCATTGAGGTTTGTGACAATTCAATGAACCCTCGAAGGACCGCTTCTAACTCTCGTGATTTAATTCCTAAGTTTAATCCCTATAGATCCAATACCTAAGTTCACCTCTCAGTTCGTCCTTAGAGTATCTATGCCATGCAAATAAGTGGCCACCAAATTCACAAGTAGTTCATGCAATAGGAATTAAATCTAAAGCAATTTGAAATTAACAAAAGTGAAAAACATCAATTCTTCACATAAAACGAGTCTTGGGCATAGCCGCAGTTCCTAGAAATAAAAGAACTACTCAAGCATTGCCATGGTCATAGCAATCTTGATTAAAAAGAACATAAAAATCCTAAGAGAAGGAGAGTTGAAATTGGAGAAGAAGAGAAGAAATCAATTCTAATGCCAAGTGCTTCCAATAGCAGCCAAAAGATGCCTAATTTCGAGACAAATTATCCTATTTATAGTTTAGGTTAACTTGGGATTAAAGCTATAACAAAATCCCAAAATTAACATGTCACGACGTCGTGTCGTGGCAGCTTCTGACTTGTGAAATTCTTGTGCTGGATGAGTGTCACGGCCGTGACAACTTCTGACTTAGGCGCTCTTCTTTTTCTTCAGTCTGGTGCGATCAAGGCCATGATGGTTGTCACACTAGGCCGTGACAGGTTCTGCCATACTCATTTTTCTTGCTTTTCAAGCTCCATCTTCAAGCAAACTCCTAATCAACCGGACTTGAGCATTTTAATCACGAATTCCTGCACACAAACACCACAGAACTGTTGGAACCAAAGTGGTTCTGGTTTATTTAATCTCTAGGTTTTGATGTTAACAAAAGGATTAAATTTGCTGGGCAAAGTGTTAGTGGAGATCTAACTACGCTTTTATAAGTAAAATACACTTGAGATAAGTTCCAATTGAAAAATATCGTCCACCCACCCTCAGGCGACGGGCTGCTCAAGCACCGTGGTAAAGTTATCTTGTTGTTTAAATAAGTAGACTGACTTTCTTTAGTAGACGAGGCTATAAATAAGTATCTAAATAACTTACTAGGTACAGCAAGTCCAAAGACTTGAAAATAAGCGCATCCATCTTGCTACGTCAGCAAACGAGTGCTATCCTTAAAACTCAAGTATACATCCATAGTGCCTAACTTAAATTCAGTAGTCATTCATAGTGCCACGTCATTGGACAGAGTCTCTCTAATGACTTAGGAAGTCCAAAGACTTGTGTTTCTACCACACCAGTGGTCGAGCAGAATAAAAACTTGTGTAGATGCATTCTTAAACTAAGTGCATGTAGACGGTTCTATATGTTCTATATCTTTACTATCTTGAATATGATTTAATGCAATCTGGTCCACGATGAATTTATTTCGAATGAATATTTGTTCTTCCCATTTGTTTTTATCCGATTAATGTCTTGTTTCCTTTGAGAAAATTCATAGTACTATCAAGGAAATACAAAAAGCAAATAGTATAATTGGAATTGCAAAACGATCTGTACGATGACATCTTTATTGCTGGACATAAGCATAAACACAAAGGAGGAAAGAAAGTTTTTAAGGTACAATTGCTCAGAATAGTGAGCCTCCATTTTGTGATTTTATGATAACCAAGGATGCTTTTCAACTCGCCCAAAATCAAGCATCAGTCTCAACGGATATCAAGCATTTAATGCTATCTCTATAACAGGACTATTTAAATACCAAAAACTTGTTAAGTCACCGACAAGTGTACCGGGTCGTCGTAAGTAATAAACACAGTAAGTAATTATAGATGACTGACACAGTGATTGGGCTACCAATTCTACCAATTTGCAAGAAATTCGATATGTTTGACCAAGTAAAAGCAAGTGGTTGAGAAGATAGAGAAAATAGGATAGCAATTTAAATCAACAAATCAATTAGAGATAAAGTAGGTAGCGATAAGATAAGATAAGAATTAAAATCTGGATTAAACATCTAAGGTCACAAATCCACCTACCCAATCATGCATAGTACCCAAGTGATGATGATCCTCTCCCTAAGTTCAATTGCAATGTCAACCAGGACCCCCAAATTCTCCTAATGACACTATCGTGCTCAATAGGACGTATTCAACGATTGAGTTAATTACTTGCTACGGTCTCATAACCCAATCATCAAACTCTATTAAATCTTGTTCCCTATAAGGTTGCACTGATCTCCTACTCACCCTCATGCAATATTCAATCAGTGATCCCAATTCAAGTTCTAAACGCGAATTACCTATCAAGCCTCATCACGTTAACTTCAAGCCTCATCACGTTAACTAGTCAATCATGCATGCTTATGATCAACGCAATAAATTTAGAATTGGAAAACATACATCACATTGAACGCTACACCGTCATGGGTGGTTTCATTGATCCCTTAGACAAGGGAATTAGTTCCTCATGCTTGTAACAACGCACAAACAATTGGAGTTCATCATAATTGTAAAATAGGAAAAGAACATAGGGAGACGCAGCTTCAGAGAATAAGGATTTGTCTCAAAAACGATCTAAAACAAGTGGTGAACAAAGGTATCTTTAATCTGCCCTAAAACAGCCTATAAATAGAGGTTCTGGGTCTCGCCCGCTCGCCTATAAATAGAGGTTCTGGGTCTCGCCCGCTCGCGGGGAGAGACCTGGTTCGCGAGGCGAATCTTATGAATCAGATCTTCAGAGATTGGTTTTCTCATGAGGCGAGACAGAAAGGGTGACATCTCTGGCACAGTTAGGCCTTCAGGCTCGCGAGGCGAGATGGTGATTCGTGAGGCGAGACAGAAAGGGTGACTGTTGCTATTCAGGCTCGCGAGGAGAGACCATCCGGAAGGCCTCAGATCTTCAGAGATTGGTTTTCTCGCGAGGCGAGATGGTGATTCGCGAGGCGAGACAGAAAGGGTGACATCTCTGGCACAGTCAGGCCTTCAGGCTCGCGAGGCGAGATGGTGATTCGCGAGGCGAGACAGAAAGGGTGACTGTTACTATTCAGGCTGGTCTTCAGGCTCGCGAGGCGAGATCCTGTCTCGCGAGGCGAAACTTCCAAAATTGCTTTTCCACTGTTTTCTTCATTTTCCTTGACTCTAAGAGCTTCACTCAGTAAAAGGAAACGAAAAGCGTAATTCTACTCAAAATAAACTAAAAGCTACTAAAAATGCATTAAACGAATCAAATTCTAACTTAAGAACAAAACAAGGCCAATTTGGGAGATTAGCGAGGTTGACTCACCCAATTAGGCACAAAATCTACCCCTTTTCTAGCTGGAAACTAGATGAGCTAGAGGCTTATCAAAACACCCCAAACTTAAACCTTGCTTGTCCCCAAGCAAGTTAACACAATCATATGGATTTAACTGAGTTAACCGAGCTTCCTGCAGTTATTCACAATTTCTATCTTGTAAATTCAATGTCCCCTCCCCTTATTCTTTATAGCTACCCCACTCATCAAGTGAACAAAGAGAGATCAGTCATGAATGCAGTCAATACGACTAAGCTAGGGATCCAGTAGTGTGCAAAGGAAGATCACCAAATTCAAATAATTGCCTTCCTCTCTAAGGGTAGTAAACACTCTTGCGCTCAATTTGTCTACGTTAGCAACATTCACTCTATTTCACAATTCAAGAGCACTTTCCATGGATTTGATTTTCATCTAAACAAAGTTCCCACAAAAATATGTATGCATCATCAAAGGGTCTTTCATAGGTTGTAATGAGGCCTGGCTCAAGGCTTTAAGATATGCAAAGGATAGAGGCTTAGTCCCTAGGATCAATGAGAGCATGAAACTAGCATTGTAACAATTGAATTTACTCTCATATTATTATTCTATTCCTTGCATTGGGTGGCTACAAACCTCTTCCTTTTTATACTTTTTCACTTTGCCCTTTTTGGCATATATTCAATACTTTTCATCACATTTTTTTTCTCAAGCCTTCGGCCTTTAATTTTGCTTTTCTTTTTCTCAACTATGATTCATGAACTTTGTAGCCACCCCAAACTTAGTTCCACAACAACACTCACAAAGCTAAAATTCCATGCTCTCCTAAATCCTAGGATAGGGGAAAATCATGGTTTTTCTGAGTTAATGGCTTGTAATGTAAGGTCATCAAGAACAATAGGCTTCAAAGGTCAATGTGGCTAACTAGGGATCATTCATCAAGGTTGGTTCAATTTATGGCCAAGTAGTTATTTCAAAGAAAAATTGCCTAGATCATTTGATGCAACATATAAATATGCAAACCATGCACAGATTCAAGCAAATCCGAGAAGGTGCAACATAAAAGTGATTAACACAATTAAAACAACGTTGGAGGTTCAAATTCCTCACCGGGTTATTTTGCAAATTATTTGACCGAGAAACAATTCCCAAGCATGCACCCCTTCAACCCCAAACTTATTGTACATCATGCATTCACAATAATCAAACTAAGTTCAACCTCTTTATTTTCACTAGGGGCTTTTCAACATTCAAAGCATCGAGAGGGGTTCATTGAATTTCTATTTTTGGTTAGTTCATGCCAACTTGAGAGTTTCCTCAATTAAATCCATTTTTTCTATTAACATGCATTCACAAGTGAAATTACTAATAAGATTAGAAGGAGAAGGAATAGAAAAAGAAAGGATAAGAAATTTTTATCTCAAGGGGGTCCGAGCGGACACAGTTGCCTTGCCTCTTTTCATCTCTCTACTACCCCGCTTCACAGTGCGGCTAGTTTCGGCCTCATCCTCATCCAATTGGTTGGCCCATGATATTCCGGGCTCTCCATGTTGATCCATTCACAAGCAAACACGAAAGTTAAAGCAATAAAATAAAAAAAAAAGTAAATATATACAGTTATCCAAGTTTGTCAGTAAAAGGTCAGTAGACAGAGTTTCTAGCTAGCTATCAGTGTACAACCATATCGAAACTACTAGCAAGAACTCTAAATAAAGTAATGCAGGGGACCGGATCACTGATCAAAATCAATGTCGTCCGCCGGGTCACCCTGGTCCTCCAGTGCCTCCTCATCCTCTGGTCCCTCGGGCACCCCCCCCTGTGGCATAAAACCCAGGTCCCCAGGGTAGTCCTGCCACCCAAGCCGAGGGGACAGCTCCTCCTCGGAGGGGTATACGAGCACCCGACCCTCCTGCTGGGCTAATGACATCTCCCGGAAGAACTCCCGCAGCACCTCCTGATCCCGCCTCATCGCCTGTTAGTTATGCAAGAGCAAAGCCATGTCCGCTGATCGTGGCCTCTGAGTGGGTAGGGGTGGCGGCCTCCTAGGTGGGGCCGGGGCTAAGTAACAGAAACGCCGGATGTACTCCCGATCGATGGGCTGCCACGAGACCTTCTCCATCACCGGCACCCCCACCCGGCGGATGAGCTCGGAGATCAGCAGTCTATGCCCCTGGCTCTCCTTCAACACCCGGGAGAATGCCTTCATCTGGATATCTGTGGCGATGACTCCCCCGACGTTGATCGTGCGGCCCGTCAGCATGCCGTAGAGGTGGGCTCTGGCGGCGGTGACTGTGGACTCATGAGAGCTCACTCGAAGGTTGGCGTGTAAGAACGCCGACCAGACCTTGGCATTCGGGGTGAGGTCCTGCCTCCTCAACCTCAAGAGGTTCCCCGACGTTCCCATCTCCCAGGCAGCTCCTTGGACACAGCAGGTGTCGACGATGGCCTGAGCTAGGGCCTGCACCGCGGGGAGCTGGTCGTACTCGCAGGCCTCCTCTCTGATGGGGATCCCCAAGCATGAGTTAATATCCGATGCAGTGAATGTAATGGGGACCCCCTGAACCTCCGTCACACAACTTGGGTCTAAAACCTCGAGTTTGAGAGCGTTGGCGTAAAATTCCTGCACCAGTTTGATATCATACCGATGAGGAAGATCAGCCAACACCTCCCAACCTCGGTTGCATATCTGTTCGGAGACACTGGCGTAGTTGTTGCCCACCAGGGACACACGCCGCTCTAAGACCATCATCTCCTTTCTCACCACCAGGTCCCAATGCTTCCTGTGATCAGGAGAGCGGAACCTGTGAGAGTAGGAGGTGGCCCTAGAGGAGGCGCCCGGCCCTGAAGGCAACTCTATGTCTCCCCAGCGACAAGTCGCGCTTCTTGCGCTTAACCCAGCTTTTCCGCAGCGCAGTGCAGTTCATAAATCCCGATGTGCAGAATATGTATAACAGAGGCACAAATTCAGTGTAATTCTATCCTGCTAAACATCCCAATTGCTCACCCCACTGTCCCACTAACATGCAAATATGTAACGAATACCCGGACAACATCCCAACTATATTCCTAACACAACTAACCATAATACTCAGATCAATCATTAGGCAGTTAGTTTCAAATTGCATTCGTGGAATATTAAAGGACTCTAAGCCTTCATGATCAACATTCATCGTTTTACTCAGATCAGATGACAATGAGCAGTAACACTCCCTAGGTCATGATCATGGCGTCTACCCACTAACATGCAAATATGCGCGCTTCTTGCGCTTAACCAGCTGCTTTTCGGCAGCGGTACAGTTCATAAATCCCAGTATTGCAGAATATGTATAACAGAGGCACAAATTCAGTGTAATTCTATCCTGCTAAACATCCCAATTGCTCACCCCACTGTCCCACTAACATGCAAATATGCAACGAATACCCGGACAGCATCCCAACTATATTCCTAACACAACTAACCATAATACTCAGATCAATCATTAGGCAGTTAGTTTCAAATTGCATTCGTGAAATATTAAAGGACTCTAAGCCTTCATGATCAACATTCATCGTTTTACTCAGATCAGATGACAATGAGCAGTAACACTCCCTAGACTAGACAAGGTCATGATCATGGCGTCTACCCTACTACCAGTTATAACAGACAGTTAGTGCAGTGTGTGGTCGTGACTGTTTGAATTCCACAAAGCATAAACAAGCGAAGTGTGAAGTCAAGTGAGATGTTACTTACCTTGTAGAGATGAAGGAATGCGAATGCGTGAGGGTGAGAGTGTGAGAGTGAGTGAGGCAATGAAATGAGTGGGAATGAAGTTGAACCCACGCGAGAGAGGGAATGAACAGTGAAGGGTCGCGAAAGTGCTTCGCGATCTACTCGCGGGGCTGATAAATTTTTTAGCTTTCACGACGCGAATTTTAAATTTTCCCCCAAATTGAAAACCCTAATTGCAGATTCGCGAGGCGATACATCACTCGCGAGGCGAATCTGGAAAAATTGTTCTTCACACTTTCCAGAATCGTGAGGCGAGTAATAGCGCGCGAGGCGAATCTGGAATTCCAACAGCTGATGATGCCCAGATTCGCGAGGCGAAAGTGGCTCTCGTGACGTGAGACAGAAGCGTGAGCAAGCCTCTAAGATTCAGCGCTTCTGTCTCGCGAGACCACTGTGGATTCACGGGGCTAATCTAGCTTGGGTTGCCTCCTAAGTAGCTTGTTTAACGTCCCGAGCTTGACTCAAGTCACCCCTAAGGGTTAATCCAGAAGAACTTGCTTGCCATTTGGGATTGATTCCCCATGGTAATGCTTTAGCCTTTGCCCATTTACCTTGAAGTTGCCAGAGGCCCCTTCTAATTCTACTGCTCTGTGTGGAAAAACTTAGAGGACCTTGAATGGTCCCGACCACCTTGATTTTAGCTTTCCAGGAAAGAGTCTCAACCTTGAATTATAAAGAAGTGCCATTTGTCCGGGCTCAAACCTCCTAGGCAAGATGTGCTTGTCATGCCATGACTTAGTCCGCTCTTTGTAGATTTGAGTTCTCGAATTGCCCAATAAGACTTTTCCTCCCATTCCACCAGCAAGTGGCATGCCTTTCCAAACACCAAATTGTAAGGAAACCTTCCAATTGGAGTCTTGAAGGCGGTCCTATAAGCCCATAAAGCATCATCTAACCTTTTTGACCAATCCTTCCGTGAGGAGTTGACGGTTTTCTCAAGAATACGCTTCAACTCACGGTTGGATACCTCCGTTTCAACTCAAAGTTGAAGGATCCCGGTTCTTTTTCTATACCATGCACCATTGGGGAGATGACTCTAGGAAAGGCGTTGTGTGATCTAGGGGCAAGCATCAACTTGATGCCCCTCTCTATGATGAAGAAGTTGGGGATCAAAGAAGCCAAAGATACACGGATGTCACTCCAACTAGCCGATCGTTCTATAAAATATCCTTAAGGGGTGGTCGAAGATTTGTTAGTGAAGGTGGACAAGTTCATATTTCCGGCGGATGGGTGGACAAGTTCACTTGATGAGTGGGCAAGCGGAGGTATCCAACCGTGAGTTGAAGCGTATTCTTGAGAAAACCGTCAACTCCTCACGGAAGGGTTGGTCAAAAAGGTTAGATGATGCTTTATGGGCTTATAGGACCGCCTTCAAGACTCCAATTGGAAGGTCTCCTTACAATTTGGTGTTTGGAAAGGCATGTCACTTGCCGGTGGAATTGGAGGAAAAGTCTTATTGGGCAATTCGAGAACTCAACTTTGATTTGACGAAGGCCGGTGAAAAAAGGCTTTTGGACTTAAATGAGTTGTCCGAGATCCGCATGCAAGCATATGAAAATGCAAGAATCTACAAAGAGCGGACTAAGGTTGAGACTCTTTCCTAGAAAGCTAAAATCAAGGTGGTCGGGACCATTCAAGGTCCTCCAAGTTTTTCCACACTGAGCAGTAGAATTAGAAGGGGCCTCTGGCAACTTCAAGGTAAATGGGCAAAGGCTAAAGCATTACCATGGGGAATTAATCCCAAATGGCAAGCAAGTTCTTCTTCTGGATTAACCCTTAGGGGTGACTTGAGTCAGGCTCGGGGCGTTAAACAAGTGCTACTTGGGAGGCAACCCAAGCTAGATATCCTTTATTTTTTTTAAGTTTCTGTCATTTTCTCTTCTGGGAAAAAAAACCAAATTCGCCCCACGAATCCACAGTGGCCTCGCGAGACAGATGCCCTGAATCTCGGAGGCTTGCTCACGCTTCTGTCTCACGTCGCGAGAGCCACTTTCGCCTCGCGAATCTGGGCATCATCAGCTGTTGGAATTCCAGATTCGCCTCGCACGCTATTACTCGCCTCGCGATTCTGGAAAGTGTGAAGAACAATTTTTCCAGATTCGCCTCGCGAGTGATGTACCGCCTCGCGAATCTGCAATTAGGGTTTTCAATTTGGGGGAAAATTTAAAATTTGCGTCGCGAGGAGTCTCTCGCCTCGCGAAAGCTGAAAAATTTATCAGCCCCGCGAGCAGATCGCGAAGCACTTTCGCGACCCTTCACTGTTCATTCCCTCTCTCGCGTGGGTTCAACTTCATTCCCACTCATTTCATTGCCTCACTCACTCTCCCACTCTCACCCTCACGCATTTGCATTCCTTCATCTCTACAAGGTAAGTAACATCTCACTTGACTTCACACTTCGCTTGTTTATGCTTTGTGGAATTCAAACAGTCACGACCACACACTGCACTAACTGTCTGTTATAACCGGTAGTAGGGTAGACGCCATGATCATGACCTTGTCTAGTCTAGGGAGTGTTACTGCTCATTGTCATCTGATCTGAGTAAAACGATGAATGTTGATCATGAAGGCTTAGAGTCCTTTAATATTCCACGAATGCAATTTGAAACTAACTGCCTAATGATTGATCTGAGTATTATGGTTAGTTGTGTTAGGAATATAGTTGGGATGCTGTCCGGGTATTCGTTGCTTATTTGCATGTTAGTGGGACAGTGGGGTGAGCAATTGGGATGTTTAGCAGGATAGAATTACACTGAATTTGTGCCTCTGTTATACATATTCTGCAATACTGGGATTTATGAACTGTACCGCTATCGAAAAGCAGCCGGTTAAGCGCAAGAAGCGCGCATCTGCTCAAGGGGACGACATAGAGTTGCCTTCAGGGCCGGGCGCCTCCTCTAGGGCCACCTCCTACTCTCCCAGGTTCCGCTCTCCTGATCACAGGAAGCATTGGGACCTGGTGGTGAGAAAGGAGATGGTCTTAGAGCGGCGTGTGTCCCTGGTGGGCAACAACTACGCCAGCGTCTCCGAGCAGATACGCAACCGAGGTTGGGAGGTGTTGGCTGATCTTCCTCACCGGTATGATATCAAACTGGTGCAGGAATTTTACGCTAACGCTCTCAAACTCGAGGTTTCAGACCCGAGTTGTGTGACGGAGGTTCAGGGGGTCCCAATTACATTCACTGCATCGGATATTAACTCATGCTTGGGGATCCCCATCGGAGAGGAGGCCTGCGAGTACGAGCAGCTCCACGCGGTGCAGGCCCTAGCTCAGGCCATCGTCGACACCTGCTGTGTCCAAGGAGCTGCCTGGGAGATGGGAACGTCGGGGAACCTCTTGAGGTTGAGGAGGCAGGACCTCACCCCGAATGCCAAGGTCTGGTCGGCGTTCTTACACGCCAACCTTCAAGTGAGCTCTCATGAGTCCACAGTCACCGCCGCCAGAACCCACCTCTACGGCATACTGACGGGCCGCACGATCAACGTCGGGGGAGTCATCGCCATAGATATCCAGATGAAGGAGAACTCCCGGGTGTTGAAGGAGAGCCTGGGGCATGGGCTGCTGATCACCGAGCTCATCCACCGGGCGGGGGTGCCGGTGAGTACAGTGATGGAGAAGGTCCCGTGGCAGCCCATCGACCGGGAGTACATTCAGCGTTTTTGTTACTTAGCCCCGACCCCACCTAGGAGGCCGCCACCCCTACCCACTCAGAGGCCACGATCAGCGGACATGGCTTTGCTCTTGCAGAACCAGCAGGCGATGAGGCGGGATCAGGAGGTGATGCGGGAGTTCTTCCGGGAGATGTCATTGGCCCAGCAGGAGGGTCGGGTGCCCGTATACCCCTCCGAGGAGGAGCTGTCCCCTCGGCTTGGGTGGCAGGACTACACTGGGGACCAGGGTTTTATGCCACAGGGGGGTGCCCGAGGACCAGGGTGACCCGGCGGACGACATTGATTTTGATCAGTGATCCGGGCCCCTGCATTACTTTATTTAGAGTTCTAGCTAGTAGTTTCGATATGGTTGTACACTGATAGCTAGCTAGAAACTCGTCTCATCGACCTTTCTTGACAAACTTGGATAGCTGTATATATTTACTTTTTTTTATGTTATTGCTTTAACTTTCGTGTTTGCTTGGATCAACATGGATAGCCCGGAATATCATGGGCCAACCAATTGGATGAGGATGAGGCCGAAACTAGCCGCGCTGTGAAGCTGGATAGTAGAGAGATGAAAAGAGGCAAGGCAATCAACTGAAAGCATGGGGTCCGAGCGGACCCCCTTGAGATAAAAATTTCTTATCCTTTCTCTTTTTCTATTCCTTCTCCTTCTAATCTTAATAGTAATTTCACTTGTGAATGCATGCTAATAAAAAAAATGGATTTAATTGAGGAAACTCTCAAGTTGAATGCATGAACTAACCAAAAATAGAAATTCAATGAACCCCTCTCGATGCTTTGAATGTTGGAAAGCCCCTAGTGAAAATAAAGAGGTTGAACTTAGTTTGATTATTGTGAATGCATGATGTACAATAAGTTTGGGGTTGAAGGGGTGCATGCTTGGGAATTGTATCTTGGTCAAATAATTTGCGAAATAACCCGGTGAGGAATTTGAGCCTCCGACGTTGTTTTAATTGTGTGAATCACTTTTATGTTGCACCTTCTCGGATTTGCTTGAATATGTGCATGGTTTGCATATTTATATGTTGCATCAAATGATCTAGGCAATTTTTCTTTGAAATAACTAATTGGCCATAAATTGAACCAACCTTGATGAATGATCCCTAGTTAGCCATGTTGAGCCTTGAAGCCTATTGTTCTTGATGACCTTACATTACAAGCCATTAACTCAGAAAAACCATGATTTTCCCCTATCCTAGGATTTAGGAGAGCATGGAATTTTAGCTTTGTGAGTGTTGTTGTGGAACTAAGTTTGGGGTGGCTACAAAGTTCATGAATCATAGTTGAGAAAAAGAAAAGCAAAATTAAAGGCCAAAGGCTTGAGAAAAAAAAATGTGATGAAAAGTATTGAATATATGCCAAAAAGGGCAAAGTGAAAAAGTATAAAAAGGAAGAGGTTTGTAGCCACCCAATGCAAGGAATAGAATAATAATATGAGAGTAAATTCAATTGTTGCAATGCTAGTTTCATTACAACCTATGCATATCTTAAAGCCTTGAGCCTAGGGACTAAGCCTCTATCCTTTGCATATCTTAAAGCCTTGAGCCAGACCTCATTACAACCTATGAAAGACCCTTTGATGATGCATACATATTTTTGTGGGAACTTTGTTTAGATGAAAATCAAATCCATGGAAAGTGCTCTTGAATTGTGAAATAGAGTGAATGTTGCTAACGTAGACAAATTGAGCGCAAGAGTGTTTACTAAATACCCTTAGAGAGGAAGGCAATTATTTGAATTTGGTGATCTTCCTTTGCACACTACTGGATCCCTAGCTTAGTCGTATTGACTGCATTCATGACTGATCTCTCTTTGTTCACTTGATGAGTGGGGTAGCTATAAAGAATAAGGGGAGGGGACATTGAATTTGCAAGATAGAAATTGTGAATAACTGCAGGAAGCTCGGTTAACTCAGTTAAATCCATATGATTGTATTGTTTGTTTAACTTGCTTGGGGACAAGCAAGGTTTAAGTTTTGGGTGTTTTGATAAGCCTCTGGCTCATCTAGTTTCCAGTTAGAAAAGGGGTAGATTTTGTGCCTAATTGGGCGAGTCAACCTCGCTCCCAAATTGGCCTTGTTTTGTTCCTAAGTTAGAATTTGATGCGTTTAATGCATTTTTAGTAGTTTTTAGTTTATTTTGAGTAGAATTACGCTTTTCGTTTCCTTTTACTGTTTCAGGTTAAAAGTGAAGCTCTTAGAGTCAAGGAAAATGAAGAAAACAGTGGAAAAGCAATTCTGGAAGTTTCGCCTCGCGAGACAGGATCTCGCCTTGCGAGCCTGAAGACCAGCCTGAACAGCAACAGTTACCCTTTATGTCTCGCCTCGCAAATCACCATCTCGCCTCGCGAGCCTGAAGACCTGACTGTGCCAGAGATGTCACCCTTTCTGTCTCGCCTCGCGAATCACCGTCTCGCCTCGCGAGAAAACCAATCTCTGAAGATCTGACGCCTTCCGGATGGTCTCTCCTCACGAGCCTGAAGACCAGCCTGAATAGCAACAGTCACCCTTTCTGTCTCGCCTCGCGAATCACCATCTCGCCTCGCGAGCCTGAAGGTCTGACTGTGCTAGAGATGTCACCCTTTCTGTCTCACCTCGCGAATCACCATCTCGCTTCGCGAGAAAACCAATCTCTGAAGATCTGATTCATAAGATTCGCCTCGCAAACCAGGTCTCGCCCCGCGAGCGGGCGAGACCCAGAACCTCTATTTATAGGTTGTTTTAGGACAGATCAGAGATACCTTTGTTCACCACTTGTTTTAGATCGTTTTTGAGACAAATCCTTATTCTCTGGAGCTGCGTCTCCCTAGCGTTCAATGTGATGTATGTTTCCCAACTTTACCTCAATTCATGTTTTCCAATTCTGAATTTATTGCGTTGATCATAAGCAAGCATGATTGACTAGTTAACGTGATGAGGCTTAATAGGTAATTCGCGTTTAGAACTTGAATTGGGATCACTGATTGAATATTGCACGAGAGTGAGTAGGAGATCAGTGCAACCTCATAGGGAACAAGATTTAATAGAGTTTGATGATTGGCTTGTGAGACCATAGCAAGTAATTAACTCAATCGTTGAATACGTCCTGTTGAGCACGATAGTGTCATTAGGTGAATTTGGGGGTCCTGGTTGACATTGCAATTGAACTTAGGGAGGGGATCATCATCACTTGGGTACTATGCATGATTGGGTAGGTGGATTTGAGACCTTAGATGTTTAATCCAGATTTTAATTCTTATCTTATCTTATCGCTACCTACTTTATCTCTAATTGATTTGTTGATTTAAATTGCTATCCTATTTTCTCTCTCTTCTCAACTACTTGCTTTTACTTGGTCAAACGTATCGAATTTCTTGCAAATTGGTAGAATTGGTAGCCCAATCCCTGTGTCCGACCTCGGTAATTACTTACCGTGTTTGCAAGAAATTCGATACGTTTGACCAAGTAAAAGCAAGTGGTTGAGAAGAGAGAGAAAATAGGATAGCAATTTAAATCAACAAATCAATTAGAGATAAAGTAGGTAACGATAAGATAAGATAAGAATTAAAATCTTGATTAAACATCTAAGGTCATAAATCCACCTACCCAATCATGCATAGTACCCAAGTGATGATGATCCCCTCTCTAAGTTCAATTGCAATGTCAACCAGGACCCCCAAATTCTCCTAATGACACTATCGTGCTCAATAGGACGTATTCAACGATTGAGTTATTACTTGCTACGGTCTCATAACCCAATCATCAAACTCTATTAAATCTTGTTCCCTATGAGGTTGCATTGATCTCCTACTCACTCTCGTGCAATATTCAATCAGTGATCATGCATGCTAAACGCGAATTACCTATCAAGCCTCATCACGTTAACTAGTCAATCATGCATGCTTATGATCAATGCAATAAATTCAGAATTGGAAAACATGAATTGAGGTAAAGGAGGGAAACATACATCACATTGAACGCTACACCGTCATGGGTGGTTTCATTGATCCCTTAGACAAGGGAACTAGTTCCTCATGCTTGTAACAACGCACAAACAATTGGAGTTCATCATAATTGTAAAATAGGAAAAGAACATAGGGAGACGCAGCTCCAGAGAATAAGGATTTGTCTCCAAAACGAGGTTCTAGGTCTCGCCCGATTTACAAGAGAAGTTGAAGACCAGTAGAAGGTCTCAAGCACTGAAGAATAGCTTTTGCCATTTGAGCATTTGCAAGATATTCATAGCTCATATTCCCTTTGTAAAGCAAAAGTCTGTAATTCTTAAGGATTGAATATTTGTAAAAATATTCAGTAGATCATAAACCTTCATACCCTCACATATAGTGAGTTAAAAAGATCTCAGAAAAATCCCTGTGATTGTATTAGAGCCTGAAGAGGCTTAACAAGAAAGCAATACTTGTAGCCTGGAGAGGTGAAGAATATTTGTTGTAGAAACTATTAGGAATAGTGGAGAAAATCCTTTAAGTAGAAGGGACTGGACGTAGCTCTTGGTTGGAAGAGAGTGAATCAGGATAAAATACCCGAGTGAATTTTCTATCCCTTATCTTTTACAGTCTTATTTATTTATACTAACTGTGGGATTTGATTTTGGTTTTGTTAATCTTTTAAAAAGGATTTCTTGTGTGTTTAAACTTTTTATCTTCTGCATGTGAAAAGGTTTCTCAAAGGGTTTTTGCGAAAATAATTAACAAACACAATTCAATCCCCCTTCTTGTGTTTGTCTGTGCCAACTTCAGTTGGTATCAGAGCTCAGTCTTGACAGGGTTGAGCATCTAAAAAGTGTTGAGATAGTACGATCCTACAATCATGGATGCAGAAGGACAAGCTATCAACAGACCCCCTCTCTTTGATGGAACTGATTATGATTATTAGAAAAAGGATGACGGCATTCTTGGATGCACAGAATGCTGACATCTGGGAACTGATAGAAAATGGCTACACTGAGCCAAGGAGTGAAGCTGGAGCTGCAGTGCCTAAAGCTGAATGGACTCAAGAGTAGAAAAGTCAACATCAACTAAACTTGAAAGCTAAGCACTATCTCATGTGTGCTATCAGATCTGAGCATAACAAGGTTCATAGTTGCAACACAGCTAAAGAAATCTGGGATACTCTTGCACTAGCTCATGAAGGTTCCTCACAAGTGAAGGAATCAAAGAGAAGCATGCTGGTTCACCAGTATGAGCTATTCAAGATGGTTGATCATGAAACTATAAACCAGATGTTTGGAATCTCCAATCACCAACAGTCTCAGGTCTCTTGGAAAGGTCTATGAGAATAGAGATCATGAGAAATTTTTGGAGAAGTCTCTCAAAGCAGTGGAGACCTAAGGTCTGTTATCCAGGAAGCAAAGAATCTGAATACTCCTTCTAGGGTCATTAAAAGTTCATGAACTTGAACTTACTGAAGAGGAAAACTCCATAAAAGGAAAGTTCATTGCCTTAAAGGCCAAGAAATCTAGTTCCTCAAAGGTGCTTAAAGTTGCTGAGTCCTCAGATGAAGCTGATTCATCAAATAATGAAGATGACTCGGATGAGGATGAATTATCTTTCATCTCCAGAAAAATCCAACACATGTGGAGAAAGAAAGGTGGATTCAGAAGGAAGCAGTTCAACAAAAAATTCTCCAAGGAGAAGTTAGATTCCAAGGAGAAAGGCCCACCCCTGTGCTTTGAATGTAAGAAATCAGGACACTTCAAAGCTGGCTGCCCAGAGCTGAAGGAGAAAAAGAAATTCTTCAAAAAGAAGAAAGGCTTGATGGCTACTTGGGAGGATCTTGACCTGTCTTCTCCAGATGAAGAAGATGAAGCAGGAGAAGAAGCAAACATTTGCTTCATGGCTGACACTGCATCAGAAAGTGAATTCACTGATACTGAGGTAATGGACTCTGATCCATCAACTCTTCAAAGATTATGATAAGATTATGATAAGGTCTGCATAATGAATCAAAACCTTAGGGATGAGAATGAAACATTAAAATCAAACAATGTTAGTCTGGCTGACAAGACTGAGTGTAAGTCTAATAGCTCTTGTGAAGTTGAACAACTGAAACAAGATGTGACATACTTGACAGACTCTCTGTCAAAACTGGTTGGTAGCTCAGATAAATTAAACCTTATATTAAATTAAAAGGAAAGTTCATTGCCTTAAAGGCCAAGAAATCTAGTTCCTCAAAGGTGCTTAAAGTTGCTGAGTCCTCAGATGAAGATGATTCATCAAATAATGAAGATGACTCGGATGAGGATGAATTATCTTTCATCTCCAGAAAAATCCAACACATGTGGAGAAAGAAAGGTGGATTCAGAAGGAAGCAGTTCATCAAAAAATTCTCCAAGGAGAAGTTAGATTCCAAGGAGAAAGGCCCACCCCTGTGCTTTGAATGTAAGAAATCAGGACACTTCAAAGCTGGCTGCCCAGAGCTGAAGGAGAAAAAGAAATTCTTCAAAAAGAAGAAAGGCTTGATGGCTACTTGGGAGGATCTTGACCTGTCTTCTTCAGATGAAGAAGATGAAGCAGGAGAAGAAGCAAACATTTACTTCATGGCTGACACTGCATCAGAAAGTGAATTCACTGATACTGAGGTAATGGACTCTGATCCATCTACTCTTCAAAGATTATGATAAGATTATGATAAGGTCTGCATAATGAATCAAAACCTTAGGGATGAGAATGAAACATTAAAATCAAACAATGTTAGTCTGGCTGACAAGACTGAGTGTAAGTCTAATAGCTCTTGTGAAGTTGAACAACTGAAACAACATGTGACATACTTGACAGACTCTCTGTCAAAACTGGTTGGTAGCTCAGATAAATTAAACCTTATATTAAGATATTCTAGATCACCACGTGACAAATCTGGCATTGGTTATGATAAAGAGAAGCAAGATGCATCTCTGAATAAACCAAAAGTTCATACACAATATAAGGCTTTTAAAGTCCATCCACAACATACTAAGTCAAAACCAAGCCCTTCCAATACTCACTGCAAAGTATGTGGAAAAAGTGGGCATGTGTCATCTAAATGCATACATAACAAGTATGTAAAGCATTCACGACCTATGATAACTAACAAAAAAGTACCCAAGTCAATTTGGGTACTTAACAACAGGAAAGAAACATAAGTCCTGGTACTTGGGCAGTGGGTGCTCACGACACATGACAGGAGAAAGGTGTATGTTCCAAGACCTTAGACCCAAAGATAGTGGCTGGGTCACTTTTGGAGGAAACCAAAAAGGAAAGATCATTGGTATAGGTAAAATTGGTAAACATCGTTTTCCCTTCATTGATAATGTTCTGTTAGTAAATGGTCTTAAACACAATTTGCTTAGCATTAGTCAATTATGTGACAGTGCGTTTGCTGTTTCACGTAATAAGAATATGTCTTCTGTCAAGAAAGCAGATGGATCACTCTTATTCAGTGCCCAGAGGCAAAACAATCTGTATAAGATTGACTTAGAGGACCTCTCAAATCAAAATGTCTCATGTCTAGTGTCCATTGAGGATGAACGATGGATTTGGCACAAAAGGTTGAGTCATGCAAGCTTGAGATTAATCTCAAAACTGAAAAAGCATAACCTTGTAAGAGGTCTACCAAACCTTAGTTTCAAATATGATGCTCTCTGTGATGCATGTCAGAAGGGGAAACAAGTCAAAGGTTCCTTTGAATCTAAGAATTTTGTTAGTACAAACAGACCACTAGAATTGCTATACCTTGATCTCTTTGGTCCAACAAGGACTGCCTCTGTCAGTGGTAAGAAATATGGTCTTGTCATAGTAGACGACTACACTAGATGGACATGGGTTATGTTCCTTGCTCACAAGGATGAGTCATTCAAGGTCTTTTCTGTATTCTACCAACGTGTACAAAATGAAAAAGGCTTGTGAATAGCTTCAATTAGAAGTGATCATGAAGGAGAATTTGTCAATGAGCTATTCCATGAGTTTTGTGAAGAATGTGGTATTCAACACAACTTCTTAATACCAAGAACACCACAACAAAATGGTGTGGTAGAGAGGAGGAACATATCTCTTCAAGAGATGGCTAGGATTATGCTCAATGACAATTCTGTCCCTAAGCACTTCTGGGCTGAAGCTGTGAACACTGCCTGCTACATTCAGAACAGAATAACATTAGACCTATTTTGAATAAGACTCCTTATGAATTGTGGAAAGGTAGAAAACCCAACATTTCATACTTTCACTCTTTCAGATGTAAATGTTACATTTTGAATACAAAAGATCAACTTGGTAAATTTGATGCTAAGATAGATAATGGAATTCTACTAGGATTTTATGAAACTTCAAAAGGTTTTAGAGTTTATAATTCTAGAACTTAAGTTGTAGAAGAATGTATTCATGTAAGATTTGATGACAAACAGCCTGATAAGAGACTATCAGAGCTATATGAAGCTTTTGCAGATTTTGATTTAAATATCTCAGGAAAGAAACCAGAAATCAAGACTGATATCCAAGTAGACGACACTTCTCAACAACCAAGAAAATGCACAGAAATCTTGGTATTTCAGAAACTACCATCCTCAAGATCAAATCATTGGTGACCCCAATGACAAACTAAGAACTAGGTCAACCTTCAGAGAACAAAGTGATTCTGCTTTTGTCTCTGAATGTGAACCTAAGACAGTGGACGAAACTCTACTGGATGAAGGATGGATTCTTGCTATGCAAGAAGAGCTTAATCATTTTGAGAGAAGTGAAGTCTGGACGCTTGTACCCCTGCCTAAAGACAAGTCAGTCATTGGAACAAAGTGGGTCTACAGAAACAAGCTTGATGAAGATGGTAAGGTTATGAGAAACAAGGCAAGACTTGTTGCTCAATGCTATTCTCAAGAAGAAGGTATAGACTACATTGAAACTTTTGCATCAGTAGCTAAGCTAGAAGCTATAAGAATTTTGATATCATTTGTTGCACATCATAGCTTTATGCTTTTTCAGATGGATGTTAAAAGTGCCTTTTTAAATGGTTTTATTAATGAAGAAATATATGTCATGCAACCTTCTGGCTTTGAAAATACAAATTACCCTGAACATGTTTATAAGCTTAAGAAAGCACTGTATGGACTTAAACAAGCTCCTAGAGCTTGGTACGATAGGTTAAGTTCGTTTCTAATGGAAAGTGGTTTTAACAGAGGAAAAGTAGACACAACTCTATTTAGAAAGTCTATTAAGTCAGATTTCATTATAGTACAGATTTATGTTGATGATATCATTTTCGGTGCTACTAATGAATCTCTGTGCAAGGAATTCTCTAAGTTAATGCAAAAAGAATTTGAAATGAGCATGATGGGAGAAATCAAATTCTTCCTTGGACTTCAAGTTAAACAGTTTATGGAGAGGTGTACATCCATCAGACTAAGTATGTAAAGGAACTTCTGAAAAGGTTTAAGATGGATGATTACCAATGAATACTCCTATGTATCCCACTTCAATACTGAACAAAGATTATAAAGAGAAAGAGGTAGACCAAAAGGTATATGGAGGTATGATAGGATCTCTTTTATATTTGACTGCGTCTAGACCTGATATAATGTTCAATGTTTGCTTATGTGCTCGTTTTCAATCTGATCCTAGAGAGTTTCATCTCTCAATAGTTAAGAGAATATTTAGATATTTAAAAGGTACTACTAATCTGGGCTTGTGTTTTAAGAAAAATGATGATTACAGATTAGTTGGTTTTTGTGATGCTGACTATGCTGGAGATAGAATTGAAAGAAAAAGCACCATTGGAGGATGTCTTTTCATTGGAGCTAACCTAGTATCATGGTCAAGCAAAAGGCAAAGTACCATTGCTCTATCAACTGTTGAAGCAGAGTATATATCAGTTGCAAGCTACTGCTCACAACTTCCATGGATCAAACATCAATTGGAAGACTACAATGTATTTGTAAGTAGTATTCCACTTATGTGTGATAATACAGCTGCAATCAATTTATCTAAGAATCCAATATTGCATTTTAGAGCTAAGCATATAGAAATCAAACATCATTTATGTGGATTGAGCTAGTATATATTTATTGTTAATTTGGTCGTCCATTGCATGTTTTCTCTGCACATCCACTAGTCATGACGTCCCAGCATGTGAAATCTACGCGTCCACTCTTAGTCTTGTGTGGACTCGTCTATGCACATATTTATTGCTTATATTATTTTGTCCTTGATCACATTTATATAAAACGTTTCTATTTCCTTGCTGAGTCAGCTACCCTCATCAATCCCATCGTAACTTTTTACGATCCCAAGTTACCAACGCCATTCTACACTCAATGACATGTCTTATCATTTTTTTTGGAAACTGTTGTTTTTGAGAAATCTTTAAAAGTAACCTCTTTCCCTATGAAAAATTTTTCGCGTCTCTTCATCCTTATCAACCTCTCTCTCTGAATCTTTCGAACTCTCTCTCCCCCTTATTCTCCCAAAACTCATCTTACTCAACAATGGCTTCAACCTATGCTTCCATTCCCGCTTTTGCAACTGACACTATGTCCATATTTGTGGAACACATCTTTAATTTTGGGATTCTGCAATAACACAATTTGGATATGAGTAAGTTCATTAACGCTGCTGGATGGGATGGAATCTTTATGGAAAAGGTCTGTGTATCCAGATTTGATAAGGGAATTCTGGAGAAGACCAAAGATCTCTGAAACAGAAGTTATTGGGTTTGTGCTGGGAAGGAAAGTGATAGTATCAGAGAAAACCATCTCTGAAGTGATTGCATGTGCTCAAGAAGGATTGGTCTTCACATAGAACTGGGAAGAAGGCCTAGGTGGTCCAGAGACAATTGCCGTTACCCTTATGAGGCAAGACAGCGTGAGAACTCATTCTTGGAAATCCTGAGATGAAAGATCACATCAGGATTCTTCACCAAATCCTGAACAAGGTGGTGCTACATATGATTGGCTCTAAGGACAATTTATCAACTCTTCACAAGTTCTGTCTTTGCCATCTGGTTTTTGAAACAAAGATTAACTTACCCTGGATCCTGTTTCATTGTTTCAAAGATGTCATTACCAACAGAGAATATGCTTCTCACATTACTATCACTAATCTTCTGTCAAAAATTCTCAAGCAGCAAGGTGTGTACGATATTCCAAGTGCAAAGCGTAAGGATGAATAAGAAAGACTCCTTCGTGAGAAAGGATTGCAAGCTGTTGATTTTGGAAGAGTTAATCTCAGTGGCATGCAACTCAGCACATACAAGCAAGTGGAGTTGACCAAGCTTGAGGAGAAAATGAAGGTTAAGGAAGAATCACTTGAGGCCAACGAAGCTGCAATCCTTGGTTTAAAGAAAGGAACCAAGAGGAAGACTGTGGCTGTGAGGCAACCCTTTCCTAAGAGGACTGCTAGAGGATCCGTCCTCTCTGTATCTTCAGGTGCTACTCTTCCACCTGCACCAAAAAGGACAAGGAAAGTCATCATGTCTGAAGAAGATGATGATGATGAACTACCTATCGCTGCCATTCTAGAAAAACAAGCTGCTGCTGTTGCTGGTCCTGGTCCTATTGCCAAGAAGAAGAGGCAACCTGCAAAGTGGGCTAGAACAACTTTGGCTTCTGAGGTAGTAATCTCTGCTAATGATCCTGTTAGGTTAGTAGTAGATGAATTGGTGTCTTATTTGGGAACTCATGCTGATAATGTCTCTGCTCCACATGATGTGAATGATGTTTATGTTCCTACCCTGCGACAATCACCACCCTCACCACTAACACATATAGACAATAGCATTACCATTGGAGCCTCCTTTCCTAAACCCTTGTTTCCATCCATAATTCCCTATTCCACTCTCTACACTGGCAAATCTGAGAACTGGACCAAAGTATACTGGGTCAACCCTGAACCCCACACTCCAACTGGCTCATTCCCTTCCCAAATGTTCAATGAACATGGACCTCTCCTCACTCACCTTCCCCAACAAAGATTCCCTGCCAGAAAAATCTACCCTAATCTAGTAAAACTTCCACCCCTTAAACCATTCACTGATGGATTAAAGAGAGTTGTAATATCTGACCGGCATACTGATCCCAGCAAGAAGGGTCTTGGGAGTGTTCTCGAGAAAAGAGTCAGATCCTTCAGGCAAATTCCTTTTGTCATGGACACAAAATGGATGAGAAAAGAGCCAGATCCTTCCTGCTGTTGACCAGTTTGTGGACACTCTCATGTATGAGATTCTGAAATGGGAATTCAGCCACTTTAGAGCAGACAGAGCTGCACGGTTTGTCCCTCCAACCTGGTTAAAACACTCCACTTCGACAAATGTCGGAGTCAAGCCCTATAAGATTTGTCCTTGGTTGTCAATGATCGATCTAAACAAGGACAAGGACTGGAAGCATCCAAGGCACAAAGGAAAGATGCCAGTAGTTGAAGACATTATGCTGGATCTCAGTTCTAAACCCTTTGACCACTCTCAGATGGATTACATTCAGTCTTTGCCAATTGAGATAGTCACTGAGGCTAATTATGCAGGAGCATTTTGGCAATCCCACCTATTTCACTGCACCAGAGAAGCCTCCACTTCTGGCCTGACTGCTGACGAGAAGAAGAAAACTCCAAAATTCAGAGGCAGACGTGGACTTTCTCGTGTCAGATATCTGATCTTCAAGGATCTTTGGGGTCTGCCAATAACCAGCCGTGATGTGGAAATTCCTAATCCGATTCACTGGGCAAAGGATGTCCTGGAGCCAGTTCTACAATATGCCTTTACCTCAGCTTCAACCTCATCCTCTCAGCATACAACAGAAGAATTAGTTGAAGAAGGCCCTGAGCTGAATGTTGAAATCTTCTCAAAACTTGCTTCTGAACCTTCAACTCCCTTAGCTAATGTCGTTGTTGTTGCTACTGTTGAGTCAACTCTGACAGAGCAGTCTGATGAGGTCTGTGCTTCTAAACAAGGTGCTGAGTCTACTAAGACATCTTCTCAACCATTAGCTCTTGCTATGGTTCATCCTCCAGCCCAAGCTCAAGACACTGTCTCAGACTCTGCTAAGAACTCAAGACAATTATCCTTGCCACCAAATCTTGAGGAAATCATTGGAAGAATTGTTGATGATAAGGTTGGTAAGATAGTTGAAGAGAAGACAGAGCAGATGGCACAACAAATTGAAGAAAGGGTACAAAAGCAAGCTCAAGATACCTTGGCCCCTACAAATGCAATGGTGACTCAAATGCTGGCCTTATTAATGGATTTTGAAAAATAGGTGGGATTGTCAAAACGCTCCTGCATAATTAGCCCCAGTGAGCATCTCAATTGGCAAAGGCTGAATGTAATCCATCTGAGAGTGTTCAAAGGGTTCAAAACAGAGATCTAGATGTCTTCAACTACTGGCATCTTTCCTTTGTGCCTTGGATGCTTCCGGTCCTTGTAAGTTTAGATCGATCATTGACAACCTAGGACAAATCTTATAGGGCTTGACTCCGACATTTGTGGAAGTGGAGTGTTTTAACCAGGTTGGAGGGACAAACCGTGCAGCTCTGTTTGCTCTGAAGTGGCTAAATTCCCATTTTAGAATTTCATAAGAGTGTCCACAAACTGGTCAACAGCAGCTCCATATACTCTTGGGATTTTGAAAGTCATCCATTTTGTGTCTATGATAAAAGGAATTTTCCTGAAGGATCTGGCTCTTTTCTCGAGAACACTCCCAAGATCCTTCTTGCTGGGATCAGTATGCCAGTCAGATATTACAACTCTCTTTACTCCATCAGTGAATGGTTTAAGAGGTGGAAGTTTCACTAGATTGGGGTAGATTTTTCTGGCAGGGAATCTTTGTTGGGGAGGGTGAGTGAGGAGAGGTCCATGTTCATTGAACATTTGGGAAGGGAATGAGCCAGTTGGAGTGTGGGGTTCAGGGTTGACCCAATATGGATAAATGTTGAGGGGTTCATACTCATACTCAGCCAGAGGATACCACTTAGTTAGAATGGGTTCTGGTTGTTGTGGAATGGTGTTGAATAGTATTTTCTATTCTCTCTGTACTTTGGTCCAGTTCTCAGATTTGCCAGTGTAGAGAGTGGAATAGGGAATTATGGATGGAAACAAGGGTTTAGGAAAGGAGGCTCCAATGGTAATGCTATTGTCTATATGTGTTAGTGGTGAGGGTGGTGATTGTCGCAGGGTAGGAACATAAACATCATTCACATCATGTGGAGCAGAGACATTATCAGCATGAGTTCCCAAATAAGACACTAATTCATCTACTACTAACCTAACAGGATCATCAGCAGAGATTACTACCTCAGAAGCCAAAGTTGTTCTAGCCCACTTTGCAGGTTGCCTCTTCTTCTTGGCAATAAGACCAGCAACAGCAGCAGCTTGTTTTTCTAGAATGGCAGCGATAGGTAGTTCATCATCATCTTCTTCTTCAGACATGATGACTTTCCTTGTCCTTTTTGGTGCAGGTGGAAGAGTAGCACCTGAAGATACAGAGAGGACGGATCCTCTAGCAGTCCTCTTAGGAAAGGGTTGCCTCACAGCCACAGTCTTCCTCTTGGTTCCTTTCTTTAAACCAAGGATTGCAGCTTCGTTGGCCTCAAGTGATTCTTCCTTAACCTTCATTTTCTCCTTAAGCTTGGTCAACTCCACTTGCTTGTATGTGCTGAGTTGCATGCCACTGAGATTAACTCTTCCAAAATCAACAGCTTGCAATCCTTTCTCACGAAGGAGTCTTTCTTATTCATCCTTAGGCTTTGCACTTAGAATATCGTACACACCTTGCTGCTTGAGAATTTTTGACAGAAGATTAGTGATAGTAATGTGAGAAGCATATTCTCTGTTGGTAATGACATCTTTGAAACAATGAAACAGGATCCAGGTTAAGTTAATCTTTGTATCAAAAACCAGATGGCAAAGACAGAACTTGTGAAGAGCTGATAAATTGTCCTTAGAGCCAATCTTATGTAGCACCACCTTGTTCAGGATTTGGTGAAGAATCCTGATGTGATCTTTCATCTCAGGATTTCCAAGAATGAGTTCTCACGCTGTCTTGCCTCATAAGGGTAACAACAATTGTCTCTAGACCACCTAGGCCTTCTTCCCAGTTCTATGTGAAGACCAATCCTTCTTGAGCACATGCAATCACATCAGAGATGGTTTTCTCTGATACTATAACTTTCCTTCCCAGCACAAACCCAATAACTTCTGTTTCATAGATCTTTGGTCTTCTCCAGAATTCCCTTATCAAATCTGGATACACAGACCTTTTCCATAAAGATTCCATCCCATCCAACAGCGTTAATGAACTTACATCCAAATTGTATTCTTGTAGAATCCCAAAATTGAAGTGGTGTTGCACAGATATGGACATAGTGTCAGTTGCAAAAGCAGGCATGAGAGCATAGGTTGAAGCCATTGTTGAGTAAGATGAGTTTTGGAAGAACAAGGGGGAGAGAGAGTTCGAAAGATTTAGAGAGAGAGGTTGATAAGGATGAAGAGATGCGAAAAAACATGACATTAAGTGTAAAATGGCGTTGGTAACTTGGGACCGTAAAAAGTTACGATGGGATTGATGAGGGTAGCTGACTCGGCAAGGAAAGAGAAGTGTTTTATATAAATGTGATCAAGGAAAAAATAATATAAGCAATAAATGTGTGCATAGACGAGTCCACATAAGACTAAGAGTGGATGCGTAGATTTCACATGCTGGGACGTCATGACTAGTGGATGTGCAGAGAAAACATGCAATGGCCGACCAAATTAACAATAAATATACTAGCTCAATCCACATACAACATATTCAAATGCTTTCTTATAAAGATAAATCCGTCCCCAACAAGAGATTTAGTGAAGATATCTGCCCATTGGTGGTCATTATCTATAAATTGAATATCAAACACACCTTTATGCACATAATCCCTAATAAAATGATGTTTGATTTCTATATGCTTAGCTCTAGAATGCAATATTGGATTCTTAGATAAATTGATTGCAGCTGTATTATCGCACATAAGTGGAATACTACTTACAAATACATTGTAGTCCTCCAATTTATGTTTGATCCATAGAAGTTGCGAGCAGTAGCTTGCAGTTGATATGTACTCTACTTCAGCAGTTGATAGAGCAATGGTACTTTGCCTTTTGCTTGACCATGATACTAGGTTAGCTCCAATGAAGTGACATGCTCCACTGATGCTTTTTCTTTCAATTCTATCATCACAAAAACCAACTAATCTGTAATCATCATTTTTCTTAAAGCACAAGCCCAGATTAGTAGTACCTTTTAAATATCTAAATATTCTCTTAATTGCTGAGAGATGAGACTCTCTAGGATCAGATTGAAAACGAGCACATAGGCAAACACTGAACATTATATCAGGTCTAGATGCAGTTAAATATAAAAGAGATCCTATCATACCTCTATATATCTTTTGGTCTACCTTTTTCTCTTTATCATCTTTGTTCAGTATTGAAGTGGGATGCATAGGAGTATTCATTGGTTTGCAATCATCCATCTTAAACCTTTTTAGAAGTTCCTTTGTATACTTAGTCTGATGGATGTACACCTCGTCCATAGACTGTTTAACTTGAAGTCCAAGGAAGAATTTGAGTTCTCCTATCATGCTCATTTCAAATTCTTTTTGTATTAACTTAGAGAATTCCTTGCACAGAGATTCATTAGTAGCACCGAAAATTAGGGGTGATCATAAACCGACGACCCGACCGAACCCGAACTATCCGTTTTGAGATTGGGTGAAACGGTCGGGTTCAAACGGGTGGCGGGTTCAAACGGGTGAAATGAATGGGTTAAGATGGATAAGAGCGGGCGGGTTCGGGTCTGGTTTATGTCATCCACCGGTACCCGACCCGACCCGCTCATAACAAAAAAAAAAATAATTTTTTTATGGAGAATGGGCTGCCAAGACTGGATCTTAGATTTTTTTTCCCCTCTTCTGCTATTTTTTTTTGGGTACTTAATTGGACTGAAAGCCTTCAATTTTAATTAGGCTCGTTGGGTTTTTTTTAAATTTTTTTGAATAAAATTAAATAATTAAAAATCATAAATCCGTTGCAACCCGCCCGAAACCCGCCCGACCCGCCACCCGACCAACCCGATGTATAGATGGGCAGGTTCAGATTTCATTTTTATTACATCGAACCCGCCCGAACCCGCCCGATGCTCACCCCTATCGAAAATGATATCATCAACATAAATTTGTACTATAATGAAATCTGACTTAATAGACTTTCTAAATAGAGTTGTGTCTACTTTTTCTCTGTTAAAACCACTTTCCATTAGAAACAAACTTAACCTATCGTACCAAGCTCTAGGAGCTTGTTTAAGTCCATACAGTGCTTTCTTAAGCTGATAAACATGTTCAGGGTGATTTGTATTTTCACAGTCAGGAGGTTGCATGACATATACTTATTCATTAATAAAACCATTTAAGAAAGCACTTTTAACATCCATCTGAAAAAGCATAAAGCTATGATGTGCAGCAAACGATATTAAAATTCTTATAGCTTCTAGTCTAGCTGCCGGTGCAAAAGTTTCAATGTAGCCTATACCTTCTTCTTGAGAGTAGCCTTGAGCAACAAGTCTTGCCTTGTTTCTCTCATAACCTTACCATCTTCATCAAACTTGTTTTTTGTAGACCCACTTTGTTCCAATGACTGACTTGTCTTTTCAGACAGGGGTACAATGTCCAGATTTCACTTCTTTTCAGGCACTTGATATTTTTTTGGCCTTTTGAGGTTGTCTTTTTACATTTATTTGGCAATATTGGTTGGTTAGTGCTGTTTATAATATTGGCAGCTGCTTTTCTACTTGGTTTTCTCCTGTAGGCCTGTGTAATAAAAATGGTGGGTTATTTTAGCTCAAGTATCTTAGTTACATTGGTCCTTCTTTCTTGTTCCAGGTACTTTTTGTATAGGGTAGAGGTACGCCTTGTACCTTTTGATCATTGTATCTTTTGGCTTAAAAAAAAATACGATACCCCCTTAGTTGCCCAATTTTGAGCCTAATAGAATAAAATGATTTTCTTGGTACCTTGATTGTTTTTGATAAATGATAAATGATGCATGGTATGACACCTTTTGAAGTATTACAAAAGGGCAAAAATGTAGTTTGAAGAAAAAAAAAATTTGTGGGATGAAAATGAAAGAAAAAAAATTATTTCTCGAGTTTGAAATCTTCCTTTCTCCAAATTGATGAAAAAGTTTTTAAAAATTAGACAAAAATAAAAAAAAACGGATGAGGGAATGAGAGAAAGAAAATGAGAAAGAAAATGGAAAAAAAAAGAACGGTGGAAAAGTGAATTAAAGCCCAAAATAGGTATTTTAGAAGAATGTCATGCTTTGCATTGTTTGATATTTTGTTTAACCTTCTTGAATTTCCTTTCCTTGGCTTCCCTACCTAACAATTAATCACATGGCCCCATTACAACCAAAATGAAAGACCTCTTGATATATGTGTTTTCATTAATAAAGTAGAGATTTTGGTTAATAGTCAAGCTTATGGTAGGGTACTTTCTTTGAGGAAATTGAGCGGATTGTCATGTGCCCTTAAGAGTTCCCAAATCAGTGACAGACATGAATTTAGGGAACCTAAGCTTTTATTGGACTTGAAATTGATTATCTCTTGGTTATTTATTTGAATATGCCTATTGCTTGGATTTGTTTTCGGGTTCTTGATTCACTGTCTATGCTTTGATTGATTATCTTATCTGGCCTTGGTTGTTGCTTGAGGATAGAATTTTTATCTTCTTTTGATCTGATTTGTAATGGGCTTGGACCCACTCTTAACCTAACCTTTAAATAGGATGTTTAAGCTCGAAATTAAGGATTTTTTGGCTGCTACATTGGAGGTTTTGGATTGAGATTAGGATTGCTCTTCTTCTCTATCTCTTCCCCCCTTTCCTATTTGTTTTTCATGTTTTCCCTATTCAAAATTATTGCAATTATGGCAATGCTGAAGTAGTTCTTCTATTTCTAGGAATTTGGGTTATGCCCAAGACTTGTTTCATGTCATGAATTGGTAATTTCCCTTTGTTAATTTCACTTAGGACCATAGGGATTGAACTTAGGACTTAAATCACGAGAGTTAGAAGTAGTCCTTTGTAGAGCTGGGTATATGGACTTGGGTCCGCGGACAGTCCGCTTAACCCGCAGTTTGCGCGGACTAGGACTAGGTAAATATGTGTCCATTTAATTGCGGGCTTTTTGAGTCCAGTCTGTTTGGAACGGGTAAGGTGGTGTTGTGGCGTGTTTGTGCATAGATTTATGATAAAAATGCTTAAGTCAAGTTGGCATGGAGTTTGCTTGAAGATGGAGCTTGAAAGGCATGAAAAATATGCAAGGCAGAAGCTGTCACGGCCTGGGCATGAAAGACTTCGTGGCCATGATCGCACATAACTGAAGAAAAAGAAGAAAAGCATTGTCTAGAAGTGATCACGGCTTGGCCGTGAAGACCTTCACAGCCATGAACGGTCATTCAACACATGATTTCTCCAACCAGAAGCGTTCATGACCTGGTCCTGAAAGGCTTCACGGCCGTGATGCGATGAATAAAATAATTTTATCTTCTTTTGATCTTTGTAATGGGCTTGGACCCACTCTTAACCTAACCTTTAAATCGGATGTTTAAGCTCGAAATTAGGGATCTTTTGGCTGCTACATTGGAGGTTTTGTATTGAGATTAGGATTGCTCTTGTTCTCTGTCTCTTCCCTCCTTTCTTCTTTGTTTTTCATATTTTCCCTATTCAAAATTATTGTAATTATGGCAATGCCGAAGTAGTTATTCTATATCTAGGAATTTGGGTTATGCCCAAGACTTGTTTCATGTCATGAATTGGTAATTTTTCTTTGTTAATTTCAACTTGCTTTTGATTTAACTTAGGACTATACTTAGGACTTAAATCACGAGAGTTAGAAGCAGTCCTCTGTAGAGCTGGGTATATAGACTTGGGTCCGCGGACAGGCCGCTTAACCTGAAGTCCGCGCAGATTTGGACTAGGTAAAATATGGGTCCATTTAATCGCGGGCTTTTTGAGTCCAGTCCGTTTGACCCGCGGGTGTCCGCGGATTTGCTGACTAGCCTGCGGACTACTATATTTGTTTTAAAAAAAATAATATAGCTAAGTGACATAACATATTCGGATTAGCCAAAATTTGGGCCAAAATTTTTGGACCCTACAAATAGCCCAACTCATACTTTCAACCTAAGTGACCTAACCCTAATAGTAATCCCTGACCTCTTCTCTTCAGCAAGCTCTCCCCTTCCACATGCGGCCTGCCACCAACCAAGCTCTTCCTCCCTTTCTCGAAACTTGATCATTCCGACGACCGTCATCTGCCGCCGCGTTCCCTCTTTCTTGTCAACACATCTCACCCATCACCTTTGTTGTCCCTCGATCTGCACCTATCATTTTCCTAATTCAAAAAAACACTTTCTTTGCTTCCATTTCTTTTTTATCAGTTGCTGTATATTTTTTGTTTGAAAAGCCTACCACGGAAGAAGCTTTATTTGCCTTTTTGTCCTTTTGTTCTTAATTTTTCCTTTCTCAGATCTGTGACTACCATTTTATTTTTTGTATTTTTCTTCATTGTTACAATTGTGCGATGTTTTTGAATGGATCGAATTCCTTTTCTGCCAACTTGGCCAATTTTTCTAGCCATGTAAAGTAAGGTCAGAACTACGAATCTTTACTTCGACTTTGTTGTTTCGTTGAAGCTCGGAATTCAGTTACTTTGACAAGGTTGGTGATGGAAGACATCATTTTTTTCTTTAATTTTTATTTTTTATATTTAATATTCTATCTGTACAAATGGGCATATTGGTTTCTTTTTACTGTTGCTTCCCCTTCTACTCACCGATTTGGTTTTGACTTCCAGTAACCGATTTGGTTGAGTAAAAAAAAGGTGAAATGATTTTTTCCTTCCTTGGATTAGAATTTTGTCTTGATCCATTAGTGTTTGGATTAGAATTTTGCATCTCGATCCATCAGTGTTTTGATGTTTGTCGCAAAAAAAGAAAAAAAAAACTGTTGATGAGTCCGCATCGCGGACTAGACGCGGACTCTATTTTTTAAAGTCCATTTATCATGCGGGCTTTTCAGTCTGGTCCGTTTAAGGGTGGACCAATGCGGACTGGACTGGTCCGCTTACCCAACTCTAGTCCTTTGGGGATTCATTGAATTGTCACAAACCTTAATGGGTCCAATTCAAATACAATTACCACTAGAGCAGGAATTGGTTTAATTGGGCACGGTTCTGTATCTCGAGAGGGAACATTAACTATTTTTAGATAAATTCACCTTCAAAATATTTTGATATTTTAATATAGGGAAAGTCAATTTAATGGCATAAACAATCTTGTTGGACCCAATTCCTGGAAATTCCTTTTAAATTTGAAAACACGCAATTTGATTTGTTGTCCTAATTTATTCTTGATTTTTCTTAATTGCTACTTTAATTTTGTTTGGTTACTTATACCAATTTCAAAATCAAATCTTTTCTTTTTTAGTTTAATTGATTTAAATATTAATTGATTTTCATAATCACGGTCCCGGAGGATTTGATCTTTTTATTACTTAACGACGAAACCGCATACTTGCGGATTTACACTATCAAGTTTTTGGTGATGTTCCTTCAATGAATTCCCAAACAACAGATTGCCCAATTCCCCTCTTTTAATTTTGAAAAATTCGAATATGGGGATTAGGGTTTCAGAAATTGGGGCTTTTGGATTTTGCCCAAAATTGATGGAAGTGGCTTGATGGAGTTTATGGTTTATGTGCAGGGAGCAAGGATACAAGGTTTGTTAGGCATGTTTGTCATGGATGAAGTGATTCTCAAGCTTTTTAGTGAATGTGTATGGTGGAGAGAGTGAGGTGAGGAAGAAGAAGATGAATGAGTGAAGAGGAAAATGAAGGTTGTTGAATAGAGTGCTGCGGTGGAGAGTGTTGGACGAAATAGGAGATGAGATGAAAAGCTTGAGGTGTTGGCTATGGAGTGGAAGAAAGGAAGGAGTGGGCTGTTGTTTGAAACTGAATCAGAGAGGGCAAAACTGAGTTTTAAAAACGCAACAGAATCGCGTGGGCTCCTGATAGCGTGAATCCGCAAGTGAACGGCTTCGTCGTCAAGTAATAAAAAGATCGAATCCACAGAGACCGTGATCTTCAATAACAATTAATTATTAAATTAATTAAACTAGACAAGAAAAAGATTTGGAAAAGATTTGGTTTTTGAAATAAGATTAACTAACAAATCAAGTATTTAATATAAATAATGATGATGCTCATATGGATCCTATTTATGGACCTGATCAGGTAATTGACAAAGATTTGAGAAGATCAGAAGATCCAGTTTTTTTGGAAGGGTCTCAACATGCAGAGAAGCAAGCTATCTCAGATCATGATGAAGATGATGTGGAGATTGTCTTTGCAGAAAGTCCTATCAGCCCTCTTAATGATAATGACTTAGGAACTCATGTTTCTAATTCTTTAAGTAATGTTAATGAGGTTGTGGCAGATAGTGTAGATCAATTTGACAGTATTGATGAAACTCAGCACTCTAGGGAGTCTACACCTATGCAGAGAGATTTAGCTATTGTTTCGAAATTTTGGGCCAATGATGATGATGATCAAGAGTCTTCTGATGTGCAACAGCACGATGAAGTGTTATTTGAGAAAGTGTTGACTAAGAGCCAGAAAAAGAAATTGAAAAAGCAGCAAAAAATTCATGGCAATGCGGATAGATATTTAACCCGTTCCAGGGCAGGACATTCTCCTGTTTTCTAATGAGAATCCTTTATTGGAATGCTAGAGGAATAGCTAATCTAGATACTAGATTAGTCCTTAAGAAGTTGTGCAATCTGCATAAACCTGATATCCTTTTTTATTTCAGAGCCTTGGATCTCCATTGATCAGATTAATACTGGTTTTTGGAAAAGTCTGAATTTGAAGCTTATTACAGTTAATGACAAGCCATCTCCTAACATTTGGTGCTTTTGCTCTGAATTCCACTCTCCATCCATTGTTTCTAGCTCGGCTCAACAAGTATCTCTCTCCTTCTTGGTAGATGGTCAGCAGATCTATGTTTCATCTATTTATGTTTCTACTTCTCATGTTATCAGAAGGTCCTTATGGCAGGAGCTGTCAGGATTGCAGAATTTATATGTTGGGCCTTGGTGTTTTATTGGTGATTTCAATGATGTTCTTGGATCGCATGAGCAAAGAGGTAGCAGACTGCCTCTGTCTGTTTCTTGTGCAGAGTTTCAAAACTGGTCAGACCTGAACAATTTAACTCATCTAGTTACTAGAGGTTCAGATTTTACCTGGAGCAATGGCAGAAGAGGAGCTGCTCATACAGAAAGAAGACTGGACAGGGCTGTCTGCAGTGATAGTTGGATTTCCTTCTGGGACTCTTCTTCATGTTGTACTCTTGCTAGGAGCAAGTCTGATCATCATCCAATTCTGCTGGATTTGAAAAAAGGTGCTGGATTCCATTCTGTTCCCTTTAAATTCTTGAGCATGTGGATTGAGCATGAGGACTGTTATAGGCTTGTATCAGAAGTTTGGGCCAAACCCTTCTTTGGCTGTCCAATGTCTATTCTTATGCAAAAGCTTAAGGCTCTTAAGGCTGAGTTAAAAATTTGGAACAAGTTAGTTTTTGGAAATGTCCATCTCAGGGTTGATAAAGCTTTAGCTGATGTGGAAAATATTCAAAATCAGCTTAATGTTGGTTGGTCTGAGGAGCTCCAGGAGAAAGAGGTCAAGGCTCAAATTGATCTTCAACAAGCATTATCTTTTCAAGAGAGATTTTGGAAACAAAAAGCAAGGATAACTTGGCATGCTCAGGGTGATAGGAACACAGCCTATTTCCATAGAGTTGCAAGAATTAGAAATTCCTCTAAGAGGATGTCTATTTTGAAGAGTGGTGATGCTATCCTTAGTGGCCCTGCTGAGCTGGAACAACATGTGCTAAGTTATTTTACTTCTTTATATGCCTCTGAAAATTCCTGCCTGAGAGAATGAGCTAGTTGGCACTTTGTGATTCCAAAGCTCAGAATCGATGTAGATAACTCAGTTCTGGTTGGTATGCCGACTAATGAGGAAATCAAGGTTGCAGTCTTTGCCATGAATGGGGGAGGTGCTCCAGGGCCTGATGGTTTTGGGGGAATCTTTTATCAAACTTTTTGGAGTGTGGTAGGTGATGACGTGTGCAGGTCAGTCTCTCAATTCTTTGCCCGAGATTGGTTGCTTCCAAATGTGAACTCTAACTTAGTGATCTTAATTCCGAAAGTGCCAAATGCTGATAGGATTGAGGACTATAGGCCAATAGCCTTAGCCAATTTCCAGTTCAAGATAATTACTAAAATTCTTGCTGATAGATTGGCAGTAATTGCCCCTAAGCTGATTTCAGACCAGCAAAGAGGGTTTATTAGAGGCAGAAGCATAGTTGAATGTATCAGTCTTGCCTCTGAATCTATCAATCTGCTTGATTACAAATCTTATGGTGGAAACATTGCTATTAAGTTTGATTTCAAAAAAGCTTTTGACACATTGGATTGGAGTTTTCTGCTTAATGTCCTAAAAGGTTTTGGTTTTCATTCCAAATTTTCTGATTGGGTTTGTACTATCCTGCATGCTGCTAAGCTTTCTTTTTCAGTTAATGGCAAGCCAGTGGGGTTTATATCCTGTAAAAGAGGTGTAAGACAGGGTGATCCTTTCTCCCCTATTCTGTTCTGTTTAGCTGAAGAAGCTCTCAGCCGTGGCATCTCTTCTCTGGTCAGTGATAGTACTTTCAAGCCAATGACAGGTCCAAAGGGTATCAAAGCCCCTTCTCACATCCTTTATGCTGATGATGTTTTGGTTTTTGGCAAAGCTACTAGGAAGAACTTGCAAGCTCTAATGTCCTTGTTCAAGACATATGGTCATGCTTCTGGCCAGTTTCTCAATTTACATAAATGTAAGTTTTATGCAAGTCATTTGGCCTACAATAGAATTGTTGACATCTCCAATGTGCTTGGTTTTAATCAAGGTAGGCTGCCATTTGCTTATCTGGGTCTGCTAATTTTTAAAGGAAAGCCTAAGAGGATACACTTAATGCCTATTTTTGATAGAGTTAAAGTTAAATTGGCTAATTGGAAGGGCTCTCTGCTCTCTGCAATGGGTAGGCTTCAACTAGTCAATTCTATCATCTATGGAACTTTAACATACAGCTTCCACATATATGCTTGGCCTTTTGCTTTATTGAAGTCCATTGATAAGTGCATTAGAAATTTTATTTGGATTGGGGATATTATCAAAAGTAATCTAGTCAGTGTTTCTTGGAGCACAGTCTGTAGCAAAATTGAAGAAGGAGGCCTTGGTATAAGGTCTCTAAGGGCCATCAATAATGCTGCTTTGTTGAAGCTCAGCTGGTAAATTTATAGTGCCAACACAGATTGGTCTTGCTTCCTTAAAGCCAGATTCTTCAGGTACAACAATCCTATAGTCCATTACACTAAATCATCAATCTGGTCGGGTATTAAAGCTCATATGAGCACTGTCATTCAGAACTCAATGTGGCAAATTGGTAATGGTCATTTGGTAAACTTTTGGAAAGATAAATGGCTGAACTGCCCTATTGTGGAATTATTGCAGATTCCTACTCAACTCCATGCTCTCCTTCATTCTAATGTTTCAGATTCTATCAGAGATAACTCGTGGAATATTAATCAGGATTTGGCCCACAGGTTCCCAAACCTTGTTGCCGATATCAAGCAAGTCATAATTCCAATGTTTGACATCAATGATAAACTGGTTTGGACTGGCACGGATTCCGGTTGCTTGTCTTTCAAGGATGCTTTCAGTTTCCTATATCCAACTCAGCACATCATTCCTCTGTACAAAGCCATTTGGTCTGCTGTGATTCCTCCTTCTAGATCCTTTCTTGTTTGGAGAACTCTGCATGGAAAGCTTCCAACATATGACAATTTGATGAAAAGGGGTTGTAATATAGCTTCTGTTTGCAGCCTTTGTAGGTGCAGTGTTGAAACTACTCAGCATTTATTCCTGGATTGCTGCTTTGCTAGGTTCATCTGGAATTGGGTTAGCTATTCCATTAATGCTCAGTTGGACTTGTCTTCTTTTGCCTCCATTCTCTCTATTTGCAACATGAATTGGCCTACTCAATCTAAAGATCTTATCAGGGCAGTAATCATAAATACTTGTTGGTTCATTTGGCACTGCAGGAATAAATCCATTTTTGAAGACAAAAGGATTCATCCTAAAACTGTCATCAGTTGGATTAGGGCTGCCTCATCTATATCTGGGACCCTGTCTAAAGGAACAATTTCCTCTTCCACTAAAAATTCTGTGCTTCTAAATAACTTTGCTGTTTCAGGTCATCTTGAGAAAGCTCCCACTATCACTCGAGTGGACTGGATTTCTCCTCCTTGTGGTTGGATAAAATGCAACACTGATGGGGCTGCTAAAGGTAGCCCGGGTCATGCGGGTGGAGGTGGTATTTTTAGAGGCATGAATGCTGAAATAGCAGGTTGTTATGCTCATTATTATGGTATTACTTCTGCTTTTACTGCTGAGCTCCTTGCTGTTATTTTCGCCATTGAAGCTGCTCATGGCAAGGGCTGGAACAAGCTTTGGGTGGAATGTGACTCTAGCATGGTTGTCTTGGCCTTC
The DNA here is from genome assembly GCA_030762895.1 of Sophora flavescens. Classification (NCBI taxonomy): domain Eukaryota; kingdom Viridiplantae; phylum Streptophyta; class Magnoliopsida; order Fabales; family Fabaceae; genus Sophora; species Sophora flavescens. The sequence continues at coordinate 79,356,847 of CM061069.1, read as the reverse complement.
TCCAAGCCTACTTTGGCCCCCTGGAAGTTTAGAATGAGATGGTTGAATTGTACTCATCTCACTAAAAGTATGTGGTTTAGAATAACACATATTTTCAGAGAAGGTAATTGTTGTGCTGATAGGCTAGCCAACTATGCTATTCTTTCTGGTAGCAACTTCTGGTGGGATCTTGCCCCGCCTTCATTAGGAATGAGTTGTTTCATGATAGGCTATCCTTACCTAATTTCATGTTTAGGTGATTTTTTCTCTCGTTGGGTCTTGGCTTAATGTCCCCCCATCTTGTATTCTTTTTTTCTTATTATTCAATATTTTGATGGTTGCTGCAAAAATAAAAAATAAAAAAAATCAAGTATTTAAAACTCAATCAAATAAAATCGTAATCAAATCGAATCTGGAGATTTTCAAATTAAAAGAGATTTCTTGGGTTACCAACAAGACTGCTTATGCTACTAAATTGACTACCCCTCTTGTTAATTATCGAAATTGCTTTGAAGGTGAATTTATCCTAAATAAGTTAATGTTCCCTCTCGAGATACAAGAACCGTGCCCAATTAAACCAACTCCTACTCTCGTGGTAACTGTATTTAAATTGAACCCATTAAGATTCGTGACAATTCAATGAACCCTTGAAGGACCGCTTCTAACTCTCGTGATTTAAGTCCTAAGTTCAATCCCTATAGATCTAATACCTAAGTTCACCGCTAGGTTCATCCTTAGAGTATCTATGACATGCAATAGGAATTAAATCGAAAGCAAATTGAAATTAACAAGAAGTAAAGCGTCAATTCATCACATAAAACGAGTCTTGGGCATAGCCCCAATTCCTAGAAATAAAAACAACTACTCACGCATTGCCATATTCATAGCAACCTTGAATAATAAAAACATAAAAATCTTAAGAAAAGAGAAGAAATTGAGAAGAAGAGAAATCATAATTTTTGCCTAAGGTAACAGCCAAGAGCTCTCCTATTTTCGAGCCCCTGAGTCCTATTTATAATGTAGGGTAACTTGGGATTAAAGCAATTACAAATCAGATTAAAAAAAATCAAAATCCCAGATTTTGCGTGTCACGGCCGTGATGCCTGTCACGGCCAAGCCGTGATGCCTGTCACGGCCAAGCCGTGATGCCTGTCACGGCCAGGCCGTGACAGATTCTGTCTTAGAAAACTTGGCATTGGTTGGCCTGTCACGGTCGTGACAGGTTTTGACTTTTGCGTTATTTTCTTTTCAGTCTTGCTCGATCATGGCCGTGATGGCTGTCACGGCTAGACCGTGATGGGCTCTGTTTGGCTCATTTTTCTTGCTTTTCAAGCTCTGTCTTCATGCAAGCTCCAACATAATTGATCCTGAGCATTTTAATCTTCAATTCCTGCACACAAACACCACAAAACCACCTTACCCGTTCCAAGGTAAAAACTAACAAAAATCAAATTAAAAATGCCTAAACTAGATGAAAATGCATGCAAAATGACAAGGAAATATGAGGTGAAATCACACTCATCGGCTCCTTTTTTTTCACGCCCGTGATGGCGTTAGTGGGAAGTGTTACGGCCGTGACCGTTTGGGCAATAAGAGTTCTATGCGTCACGACCGTGAAGCCTGTCATGGGTAAGGCGTGATAGCTTCTGACTTTTTTTTGTGGAGAACTTCTTCACCGCCATGAAACTGTTCACGGCTTGCCCGTGAACATCACTAAGTTCCTACTTTCTTCCTTCACGACCATGAAGGCTTTCAGGGCCAGGCCATGAATGCTTGTCTTGCAAATAATTTTTCCTGTTGATTTCACGACCATGAAGCCTTTCAGGACCAGGCCACGATCTCCTCTGACTTCATTGTTCATGCCTCTTTCTGCTTCATACTTCTCCTACCTGCAAACATGCTTGGCAAAACCACCAATATCTTATAGACTTCTCAATTTATTCAAAACAAACAAAAACAAAATCAAAAAGAAAATAGCAAGAAAAGAAAACTTGGGTTGCCTCCCAAGAAACGCTTATTTATGGTCTTAAGCTTGACCATAGTCCTGTCAATCCTTTGATGTTGAATCGAGGAGGGAAAATGCCACCTCCTTTTCAATTGGGTGTTCCCCAAGTTTGTGCTTCAACCTTTGTCCGTTGACTTTGAATTTACCTCGTTCTTCATCCTAAACCTCAACGACACCATATGGAAACACCTTCATAACTTTTAATGGTCCAGACCATATAAACTTGAGCTTCCCTGGAAATAACCACAACCTTGAGTTATAGAGTAGCACTAATTCTCCCTCATGGAATTCTCTACGAAGGATATGCTTGTCATGCCATCTATTTGTTCTTCCTTTGTAAGCTCTTGCGGACTCATATTCATCCAATCTTAGCTCATCAAACTCATGAAGTTGAAGGACTCTCTTTTCTCTGGCAGCCTTTCTATCAAAATTTAACATTTTAATAGCCCAAAACTCCTCTAAGGTTACTACTCCTATTGGGATGACACCCTTTAGACTTATTTACGGGAAGCCATGTCACTTGTCGGTCGAGCTTGAGCATAAGGTGTAGCAACCTTATGAGTGACTCCATATTTGAGGAGTTTTTCAAATTGTTTTTCTATGAAATACGACCCTCCGTCACTGATAACTGTCATTGGGACTCCGAACCTTGGAAAAATCACTTTCTTGAATAGCTTGATCACGGTCTTTACATCACTTGTTGGGGATGGAATGACTTCCACCTATTTAGAGACGTAATCAACGGCTACAAGAATGAACTTATTTTTGCAAGAGGAAGGAAAAGGTCCCATATAGTCAACTCCCCAAACATCAAATTTCTCCACTGCTAGCATTGAGTTGAGTGGCATTTCATGCCTCTTGGAGATGTTTCCTGTTATTTGACATGGATCACAAGCAAGCACAAACATTCGGCAATATCTAAAAATGTGAGGCCAATAGAAACCGGCTTGAAGCACCTTAGTTGATGTCTTTAAGGCACTACTATGTCCTCCATAAGATGAGGAATGACAATAACTAAAGACACTTGGAACCTCGTCTTCAGAAACACACCTTCTGTAAATGCTATCCGCACACTTGCGGGAAATGTAAGGCTCATCCCACACATAGTTTTTAAGGTCAGAAAAGAACTTCTTCTTCTGTTGATAATTGAACTCCCTTGGTAGAATCCCGCATACAAAATAATTCACATAATCTGTATACCATGGAGCACTCTCTTCCGAAATGGCAAACAGTTGCTCATCAGGAAAAGAATAATCTCTAGGCAAGTTGTCCTTCTCATGTTCCAGTGGTTCAAGTCTAGATAGGTGGTCCGCAACCAAGTTCTCTGTCCCTTTTCGATCCCGAATCTCCAAGTCAAACTCTTGCAAGAGAAAGATCCATCGGATGAGCCTAGGCTTTGCTTCCTTCTTGCTCATGAGATACTTTAGTGCGGAGTGGCCGGTGTACACAATGACCTTAGACCCCACAAGGTATGATCTGAACTTCTCAAATGCAAAGACAACCGCGAGTAACTCTTTCTCGGTGGTGGCATAATTTGCTTGAGCTCCATCTACAGTTTTGCTTGTATAGTTGATTGCATTAACCTTCTTGTCTTTCCTTTTCCCCAACACCGCTCCCATGGCATAGTCTCTGGCATTGTAACACCCCCTTAGGCATTACCTCCTAACCACATGCGGAAATAAATTAAAAAGAAAATTTACTGGTTGCTTTCGGAAAAACTACTATTATTTTCATAAATCTGAAAATATGGGGGTAAAATTTTTTCTTTTTCTTTTCTGCGGAGTACTTAAAAATAGTACACACAACACAAAGGTACAAACTATATTATATTGTACTCACCAACATACATAAACAGATTTTATTCATCATTCACAACATAATTTCTTTTGAAAAAATACTTCATCATTCACAATAGAATTTCAAAATGGTTTTAGACCACATAATCTGACTTTCTCAAAACACACAACCCAAGGAAAATCCTAAGCTGGTCGTTCTAGCAGACAACTACTGGAAAGAACTCCGTAGTTCTCACCATAATATTTTCGCCAATCTCTTCAAAGATCGGGAGTAATATCCTCAAGTGAGGTTAGAAACTTCTTGACACCACTTGTCCTCGTGTAACAAAGCACCACAGCAAAGGACCAAGAAAACCTGATATATTGTAAGGGTGAGATACCAATATATAGATGAATTATGATGACTATATGCCCAACACAGATTAACAGATACAGACAAATATTCATAATCAACATATAAATTCTCACAAAGAATCATATCAACCAACAATCATCGCCGTTTTTGAAAACATGACACTTCTATATTTCATCATTCTATCCTAGTCTCCGGAGATCCCAACTTCTTTGAAAGGTGAGCTGATCAGGCTCGACTGCCAATAAGGCACAATGTGTTTTGCCACAGCATTGCCCAAAACTCCTGGCACAGTGATCAACGTGTGTGGATGTCCATAGCATATTGTCCAACACAAGGCACAGCAATCCAGGCATATGGACATCATTGTCCATCAAGGCACAATGAAACAACGTAGCATGAAGTACCTGACCCTTCAAGGTATTCATACGAAACAACGTGGGCACGTCTGCCAAATGCATGTAAAAACATCTTTGTTTTTGTAGCTTTTCTTTGTGTTTCATTCTTTCCTTCGTCTAGGTTCAAGGCTCACGACCATCCATAAATTTTCAACGTTTTAAAACTTTCATTGTCGACACAGGACGTTTTAGCCTGAGTGTCCAATCACAACAGTCCTAGACCTATGCACTAGTCTTAGAATTTGTGGTTGTAGAAAACAACTTTCAACTTTTTACTGCTTTCACCACGTTTTATCACAACGTTTGTAGGACACATAGTCCACAACAACAAAAAGAGGACACACAGTCCACAGCGTGTCCAGGACACACAGTCCACAACAACGTGTATAGGACACACAGTCCAGAACAACGTAAATAGGACACACGGTCCACAACTTCATATATACGACACAATCCACAACGTTGTGATACGGATCATGAATCCACATGCTTTGACTCTAGTCTCCCGACGTCTCGGTTACTAGGTTTATTTTTCATTCAGTGAAAAACAAATAGATAACTGAAAGTTTCCGTAACTTATCCTAAAACATTTGAAAATTTCCAAATAAATTCCTTTCAAGTTCCAAACTAACTTTTGTTTTCCTTCAAAACATTTTCAAGGAAATTAATTGTCCTTTTTGTATAAAATCGCTCAAATTTTTCCCATTGAGTTTTCAAAAAAATTTATTTTACTCTCTAAAATTTTCAACAAAGCATTAAAATTATTTAACTTCCTCCTTTTATCAAAACCTTGTTAAACAGAAACCTTTATTTATAATTTTCTTTGTAAATATTTTCTTAAAGCTTTTATCCTTATTTATTATTTGATCTCTAACCAATGGTTAGGCTTCCATGCAACAACAACAACACATACACAATCATTCCAACATATATAAGCAACATTCATATATTCATAAAACATTAACTTAGCATAAGAGCATGTTTATCAGTCAAATATACCGTCAAAGCAACAAGATCTCCAGATCATTCTAAAACAGCCACAACAACAACATCATCAAACAACATATAATTATTAGGTCAAGCAACAACTTATGCCACCAATCAAAACTCAGCAAAACACATAGAATCAGTCACAACAACATGTAGTTGTCATAAAGAGCATCCCTCAGGCTTTCTCCCCTTACCTGATTCGACGGATAGAAAAAGTCTTCGTTTCCATGTTGCCCAGAGCAAGCTTATTTTGCCCATCGCATGCCGCAAGTCTACGAATTAAGCGAACGTCTTAAATTAAAACAACAAAGTTGTCTTATCTTTTTAAGTATAGGTTTTGGCCATGACTGGAAAAATGATTTATATTAATCACTGGTTTATAGTCCATTTCATGCCAAAAATCTTTAGTTGATCATGTTAAAAGACATTATTTTTAAAATCACTTTTTTTTCCATTCAAAAATTTGAGTGAGATCTTTTATAAATCATTTTCAGGACAGTAGTGGGTTTAAATTGTGAATCATCATTCAAATGACCTTAAAAATCCTTGAAAATTTAATTGAAGGTATCCAACTCACATATAAACATATTGTAGTTAGTCCCATGTCAAAATTTGAAGGAATTAATTTATTAAAAATCCAACACTGCCTCTATTTGTACAGGATTTTCCAGAAATCCAAACTCATCAACATGTAACTTTATGAAATTGTTTCTCCTTATGTAAAAATTGTTTCTACTTTGACAGGTGTTTTGACCTAGTAAATCTTATTCAAATACTTACATATTATATATCAAATTAAATCCCCAGAAGTCTTCTTTCCAAATATGTATTTATTTTCCAGATATCCGTTTTGTATAAAACTTATGGGCTTACGAATAAAGGCATATCATGCTGCCAGAATCACATTCTACACAAGTTTATCCATATCAAGTTATTATCTTCACTCTAGCATCATCTACAAGCCATAAAACCAACATGCAAGGGTCCTAGACCCTCAAAAACATACATGCAAACATATATCAACCAAAAATAGCAACTACTATTATCAAATAATGGTTCAAACAAAGAGTTGTGAGATGATCTTTAAGTCAATCATGTGAGAATAACAAAAACATCTACTTTGCTCCACATAGGGGTTTTCGGCCACCCTATCAAAATAGGTTTTGAAAAATTATTTTGTGACATGCAAGTGCTTAAAATGATAGTAGAGATAATTATAAGTGTATGAAAATTAGTTCCATGCTCAAAAGACTATTCTAGAGATTTTTCTTAAAATTTTTAGTTAAAACTATAAACATGCAAAATAAGAAAAGTGGCATGAATGTTGATGAAAAAGAGATTTCTGAGAAAATAAAAAGCAAGAAAAGGAGAGTTATACCCTTAGATGATGAAGAATGAAGAGAAATGGTCCACAAGAAGATTAAAAAAGTTGACAGCTTTGAGTATGTAGTGGTATTTTGTATGTATCTCACCATCTACTCATCCAAAAATTATAAACTTGGGTTTGTTGGAAAGGTAAGAAAGAGAGGCACAACTTTGTTGTTGAAAGCTTTGCTTGATATGGAACAGAGCAGGGGTGAAAATGGCCTTCTTTCTGTTGTTCTCGAGTTGTTGGGTATTTTGAACAGTTTTGGTGATATGGACATATCTCCCAATATACTAATCCGTTTTTTATGCTCTTTAACTCGTTGGAAAGAGGAGAGGAAGAGGAACAACTTTCATATAAGAAGTTTTTCGATTTTCAGAGCAGAAAATGGACAAATTGTCTATATGATTTCGGTGAGCAAATGAGTGGGTAGAGGAAATTGGGAGGAGTTTTGATTTTTTTTTTATAATTTGAAACTTGATTTTTCATTAAAATAAGGTATTACTTGTATATATGGATAAAATGATGAAATGCAATAAATGAAAAAACTATTCACATCAAATCCATCAATTCATTTTCACATTAAGCCCCATCAACTCAGCACCTAATCCTTTTTAAATTATTTTGTTAAAATAAATATTGGTTTTAAATTAATAATGGTTACTTGTAAAAATGAAAAAAATAATTATGTGTAAGGTAATGATGATAGGAAATAAATGTAAATACTATTCATATCATTTCAAGTCTTTTCAATCTGCACCTAATTTATTTTAAATTAATTTGTTTCGTTCTGATTCCATAAATTTTCCGATTGTGAAAATCGATCGTATTTTCTTTGCGAAACTTCACCCGGAAAAATTAATTTTGTAATATTTATAAATGAAAAAAAAATAAGAATCATGGGAATTGTTACAAATATTTTAGGAAATCTAAAGTTTTATTTTTCGAGTCGAAATTCGTTTTTTGGATCAGTAAAGTCTTACTGACAATGAAAACGTAGATCGTTTCTAAAATTTCAACTACAGTTTTGCTAAAATAAAATAGGCTACTTAAATCTAAATTTTTATTTCTCAAAATAATTTTTTTCTCTAAATTAAATTAATAATTACAATTACACATACATAAGCACAGATCATTAAGAAACAGAAAAATCAGGGTGTTACAGGCATCACACATAACCTCAAATGACTCATTCCAATCCGGTGTTTGCAAAATGGGAGCGGTGGTCAAAGCTTCCTTCAACCTACAAAAGGCACTCAAACATTCCTCATTAAAATCAAATGGAACATCTTTCATCAATAAGTTAGACAAAGGTTTAGAATTTTTTGAAAAATCTTTGACGAAACACATGTAGAACCCGGTATGTCCCAAGAAACTCCTTACTCCTTGCACATTCACCGGTGGGGGCAATTTTTCAATAACTTCAATTTTTGCCCTATCCACCTCAACTCCTCTTCCAGAAATCAAGTGCTCAAGCACTATACCCAATTCAATACCAAATTAGTTTCTTCATATCGCTGCAAAATCTTAAATAAATTTGTTAAACAATCATCAAAGGTAGTTCCATAAACGAAAAATTCATCCATAAAAACCTCAATGATGTTTTCAATAAATTCAGAAAAAAATTGCAATGAAGCATCTTTGAAAAATAGTCGGTGCATTATATAGACCAAAAGGCATTCTCCTATAGGGAAAAGTGTCACAGGGACAAGTAAACATGGTCTTTTCTTGATCACTAAGATGTATAGGGATTTGTTGAAAACCGGAATAACCATCCAAGTAACAAAAGTATGAATGCCTTGCTAACCTTTCAAGTATTTGATCAATAAATGGGAGAGGGAAGTGATCTTTTCTTGTTGCCTTAATAATTTCCTATAGTCAATGCACATTCTCCAACCGATTACCGTCATAGTAGGGGTTAGTTCATTATTTTCATTTTGAATAACAATCATCCCTCCTTTCTTAGGAACCACATGCACCGGACTCACCCACTCATCAAGGTTGTCAGACTCGCGAGTCTACCTAGACTCGTGGAGGGTACGTAAACTCGACACGTAGACTCGTAAGAGTTTACGAGTCTACCTATTAAAAAAATAACTATAAATGACATATATATATAACATAAAAGCAACAAAACAGCAGCATTATAATCCAAAAACATCTAACATCATCATAATCATAAAAAAGTAACATCATAATCATAATCCAAATCCAAACATTAACAAAACATTTAAGTAAATAACATTTATATCAAAAGCAGCTCCTAAGTGTCTAAATCCAATCCTCTAACAATATCATCTCCATTGTCACCACCATCTCCATCATCATCAGAATCATCATAATCAAGTTCTTCCCCGGATGAAACAACTTCTTCAATATTTTCATCAATGAACAAATCAAGTCTTGGATCATTGATAGATTGTTCAACATTCTCTTCATCAACATCGATAGGTTCCTTAACATTCACCTCATCAACATTTGAAACATCCCCCTCTTCAGTTATCCATTCATCATCAAAATGAATATCTTCAAAGGGAAGAACAACATTTTTTCTATTTTCTCTACTCTTTAGCTTCAAGTTATACATCACGTATACCAAGTCATTCATCTTTTTTTGATGCAGCCTATTTCTTCTCTTAGAACCTTGAAAATAAAACATACAAATCAAAACCCAATATTTCTAAACAGAGAAAATTTGATAACCACAAACAAACATATCTTCACTTACCATTTCAAATGAACTCCAATTACATTCACATCCAGAAGAGGTACTAGTCAAGCTAAGGACACGAATAGAAAATCTCTTTAGTCAATTCTCATAAATGTAGGTTTCACTTCCTCCGGCACTGTAGCACATGGTTCAGAATCTTCTCTACTCCCAGCAAGATGATGCTTGAACCTGAAAATTCCTCCACTGACAATCTTTGAAGTCATTTCACTTTTTTTGCATTCCCTTGAACATCAGTACAATGTTTCCAACCAGGGTCAGTCCTATTTCCAGGTAAATTTTTCCTCCCCCTACCTCTGGAACTTCTAGATGGTGCTGTAAGAACTTGGTCAGACATTACAAAAAAGAAGCAGGGGTTTGAGCAAGGAAGAATGAAATAGAGGGGATGAAATTTGCTTGCTACTGGACTTGCAACAAACTCGAGCAAGGAAGAGCTACAAGGTTCGAGCAAAGAAGGAGGTAGCTCGCGGGTTGGAAGAGGCAGGGAGAAAGGTCGTCCGCGGGTTAGCAGAGGCAGACGTAGGCGGGTGGTTCGCGGGCACAGGTAGGTGGTTCGCGGCAGCAGGGAGGGTGGCCATTCGCGAGGGGAGATGGAGACTGAAGAGGGGTGTTAGGGTTTTTTCCTCTGATGCTGGAGTTTGAAAAAGAGACAGGAATAGGGTTGGAATTTAATGAAATGGGACAAAATAGATGAAAAGTAAAATTTTAAACCCACAACGCACCGTTTTGGGTGTTTTCTGGCCCAATTTAAAAAATGCTACAGACTCGCTAACTCGCTCCCAGAATCGCGAGTCTACTCGATTCTACCGAGTCTGATCGAGTCTACCCCCCTTTGATTCTACATCCGAGTTCACCCGTTTTCCCTACCTAGAATCGTAGAATCGGACGAGTTTACGAGTTAACTCGCATTTTGGGTTTAAAATTTTACATTTCATCTCTTTTGTCCCATTTCATTTGACTCCAATCCTATTCCTCTCTCGTTTTCAAACTTCAGTATCAGAGCCTCTTCAGTCTCCATATCCCCTCGTGATGGCCACCCTCCCTGCCGTAGCTAACCACCCGCCTATGCCCGCGAACTACTCGCCTGCATCTGCCTCTGCTAACCCGCGAACAACCTTTCTCCCTACCTTTTTCAACCCCTGAGTCACCTCCTTCCCTGCTCGAACCTTGTAGCTCTTCCCTGCTCGAGTTTGTTGCAGGTCCCATAACAAGCAAATTCCGTCCCCTCTATTTCATTATTCCTTGCTCAAACCCCTGCTTCTATTTTGTAATGCCTGACCAAGTTCCTGCAGCACCATCTGGAAGTTCTAGACGTTGGGGGAGGAAAAATTTACCTGGAAATAAGACTGACCCTGGTTGGAAACATGGTACTGATGTTCAAGGGAATGGAAAAAAGGTGAAATGTAGTTACTGCTCAAAGATTGTCAGTGGAGGAATTTCCAGGTTCAAGCATCATCTTGCTGGGAGTAGAGAAGATTCTGAACCATGTGCTACAGTTCCGGAGGAAGTGAAACATACATTTATGAGAATTGTTGCTGAGGCTAAAGAAGAAGAGAAGAATAATTGATGTTGAGAATGATGCTGAGGATGTTTAGGAGGGTGCTGCTGCAGCAGCTAGCTCTCAAGCAAAGAGGTTTTCCTTTCCAAAAGGGAAAGCAAAAGTTGGCGCTCCGGTTCAAGCAACAATTAATCAAATGATTATAAAGAACCTAAAGGAAGAAGTTGGTGACCAGGTAGCCAAATGTTTTTACACAAGTGGCATTCCTTTTAATTGTATAAAAAATTTGGAGTTTGCTAAGATGTGTGAGCTGATTGGGAAATATGGGATTGGCTACAAGCTCCTTCCTATTATGATATTAGAGAGATGCTTTTGAAAAAAGCAGTTGCTAAAATAGATGACATGCTTGAAGAGTTTAAGGACGAGTGGAAGAGAATCGGCTGCACAATCATATCTGATGGGTGAACAGACATGAAGAGGACTTCTTGGTGTTTCTTTATTCAACGGACACTTCTGACATCTCAAAAACAACTGAAAAAGGTTTTAAGATGTTGGATGATGTTGTAGAAGAAGTTGGAGAGGAGAATGTGGTCCAAGTTGTTACTAATAATGCTTCAAATTTCAAGGTAGCCAGTGAAATGTTGATGCTAAAGCGACCCCACTTGTATTGGACTCCATGTGTTGCCCATTGCATTGACTTGATGTGAGAGGATTTTGAGAAGAATCTGAAGGCGCATCAAGTTATTATAAAGAAGGGGAGAATGATATGCACATACATTTATTGTAGAACACAGCTCATTAGCATGGTGAAGAAGTTTACCAAAGGGAGGGACTTGATTAGGCCTGTTAAGACTAGATTTGCCACTGCTTATTGACCGTAGCTTGTCTTACTGAGCATCAGGCATCATTGTTGAGCATGTTTAGCTCAGAAGATTGGACTTCAAGCAAGTTTTCCAAAACCGCTGAGGGAAAAAAGTGGAAGACACTATTTGTGATACTCGATTTTGGAAGAATATACTTGTATGCCTCAAGGCAGTTACACCTCTCATTATAGTCCTTCGTTTGGTGGATTCTGATGAAAACCCCGTAATGGGTTTTATATATGAAGGGATGGATTGTGCAAAAGAGCAGATTAAAAGAAATTTCAATGATGTTAAAAAATGGTAAACTTTCCTAACTTTATTTCATTTGAAAATTAATTACCTTATTTGTGTTATGTTATTAATATAGAATGTTTGGAATTTGTAGCTATGAACCATCTAGAAGATTATTGATGAGCGATGGGATAAACAGCTCCGTAGGCCCTTACATGCAGCTGCTTATTATCTTAATCCCTCATTACGCTATGAACCCAAGTTCAATTATGAAGATTACGAGGTTAAAATTGGGTAGTACGATTGATGGGAAAGTTGGTAAAGGATGTTGAGGAGAGAAAGACGATTCGTACGCAACTTGCTGATTTTCATTATGCTAGAGAGCTCTTTGGTCTTGGCACTAGTGCAATAAGTGCTTTTTACGTCAGTTAAAATTGATTTTTTACGTCAGAATACTGACTGACGTAAATACAGCTGACGTTAATAGTTACTATTTTAACGTCAGTTGAGAACTGACGTTAAATATAACACTATTAATGTCAGTTCCTTAACAAAACCGACGTTAAAATAAAACTATTAACGTCAGTTCTTTAATACAACGGACGTTGATTTTGTTAAAACTAACGTCAGTTGTTATAAAGAACTGACGTTAAAGGTTTAATTTTAATGTCAGTTGTAATAAACAACTGACGTTAATATAGTACTGTATATTTTATAAAATACTATTAACGTCAGTTGTTTGATACAACTGACGTTAATAAGTTTTTTTTAAAAAAATTCAGTTTTAAAATATCACTCCCCTCAGCTATCCCTGCATTCAGTCCCAGTAACACAGAATATCACACACATTACAGAATTGCAAAGGAAAATTGAACAATGGGAGACTTAAAACCAAAACCCATGTATATATATAAATAAATTTTAGTTCCAATGTCTAAAAAACAAAACTATCTAAGGATATATATATACATGTTATTAATTAGTTTCTAAAGTCTAACAAAAAAACTATTTATCTTAGTAGTGCGGAGGTATGTTGGCAATTCCTTTTTCAGCCGCATACTTGAAGAAGAATTCGGCGAAGCGCATCCTCAAGTCTCTTAACTCATCTTGTTCAATAGGCGATTGGTCGATAAATGCCTAGACACGTTCAAATAATAACAATAACATCAATGCAAGTCATCTTCAAAACTATAATATATAATTTAACAAGTTGTTTAAATATTACCTTCTTCCATCCTTCCGTAATAGATGCGGAGACTATGTTCAACATATAAAGCATCACATAATAGCCGCACGACCAACCGGTCAAGGTTGAAATCGAGACTACCAACAAAATTAATTTCAACGTCAGTTGAATATACACATAAATTAGTAATTATAATAATAATTATTTGATAAATAAACTACCAAACCTTGAGGATGTTCCATGCAGGATTTGCTTTAGCCTTAGAAGTCCTACTTCTCCCGTTGGCGCAACTTATGCTACTCGCCTTCAGCTATCATAAACAAATAATCATGTCGATCAATTAACAAACTCATTTATCATGTGCGTAATAAACTAAAAACAACTGATATTAAAACTTAAATTTAATTTAAGATTAGTTACTTACATATTTACTGACTTCCACCACCTTCGGTGGCGGATCATGGTGGAGAGAAGCGAGAGGAATATGACAAGATGCCTAGACGGGGAGAAGTACCAACAACTGCCAATGGTCATTCATACAGTAGGGAGCCAGATATAATTCTTTCGGATTGTCTCCCAACACCTTCCCTATGTATTTACTCAATGCATCGCCAAAGAAAGAACACGGCGGAAGGATTGACGGATCTAAGAAACCGTAAACCGATGCAACGCCCTTATCAAGTCAAGACGATGGAGATACCTAAGATATGAAAAGGGTGTGGATGTTAATTACATAATATATATATATTGAAATTAAAATAAATTATTAAATGGAAAAATACCAAAAATAAATAAGTTATAAAATTAAAATTAACTTACGTGCACCGAGACCGATGACATTGCTTGTTCATCCAGGCGTTATTTCTACGAGCGTTCGAGATCGTCACCAACGAAGGAAAATATCCTCTCTTGATTTGGGTGTGCCACCCATCCATCGTGCTCCAATGGACATTCAAAAATCTCATACGAATAATCCTCACCAAGTGAGAACAAACGAGTGATAGGTGACAATGGGACATACGCGTCGACTTGGCCTTCGATTTAGGAAAATAAAATATATAAGTTTTTGATAATTAAAAAAACACAAGTAATTATTTGACTATTTTGGACATTAATAATGAATAAATACCTTTGCTAACATTTCGAGCTCACGTCGTTTGGAGTCCAACTCAAGCTCACGCCTTTTCATTTCCAACTCATGCTCATGGCGCTGGACTTCCAACTCCCGCTCCCTAGCTTGCCAACTCATCGTCCTCCACATGTGCCATACTAAAACTCTCTTTTGTGCTCACATGTGAAGCGTTGGCAAGCCTTACGGTGTCTCGGGATGTACCGACGGGAGGAAAGCTCTCACAGCAAGCGCCGCTTGAATTCAGGTTGGCTATTAAGCCTTGCATCGATGTGATGTAATATCCGGGTTGGTCATGAGGTGCTTGAGTAATGTCAGCCAAAATTGATGCTTCATTGACCACCCGCTTTCGTGAAGCAGACTTGCCATAATATTGTTTGATGGTCACGTTCCCGGGAACACCGAGAACCCGACCAGGATGGTCTTTCTTGCCTAGAGCGATCATCAAGACGTCCTGCCGTCGAGAAGGGGGACGAATGCGCCCGGGAGGATTTTGCTTTAAGATCCATATACAATGAAAAAAAATGAAAAAACGTGCAAGTGAAAAGTGTTGCAAGTATCTATACAAATATCAATTGAAATCAAGTTAATTATTTACTTACAATCTTATCTGCCACTTCGCGAGTGGCATCGGCTTTAAAAGATCCCGCCTTTGTCATGCGGCCGGCTAACCCGGACATCCTCGCGGTCGATGTCCGACGGAGGACTTGATGGTGTGCCCTCGGGCACCTCTCCTCTTTCAATCCTAGCAGAGTGCTCTTCCCGCTTCGCCCTCGGCCTATCCGCCATCATCTCTTTGGATCCGAGTATGGTACCCACCCCGAGACATGGTGTGGCAAAGGGACGTTCTTCGCCGATTCTGCCGACCCTTATTTGCCTTAGCCTATTCAAACAAAAACACATAATTAAATATAGTTAAATGATCTATAATAAGCATACAAAATTAACTTAATCAACCAACCTGAAATTCTTCATCCTGTCGACTCCTGGCAAACATATCCCAAGTATCCCGATCAATCCAGGGATAATCCGAGAACATTTTATCAAGCCGCTTCTTCCCGGATAGATAGTACCTGGTAAGATCATGCTTGAACCCATTCCAACGCTTTGATGCCATTTTCATACATTTATGACGATGATCCTCGTCATTTGGCACGATCCAAGCTACCTACACATTAGATACATATATAACAACCGGATGGATTATAACTCGGATAATTATCTCGATAATGTAAATCAAACGAATGTAAAGGTAAAATACCGTGATAGCCTCCCAAATCTGATCCTTAACGTTACGTGGAACGTCATTCCGATGGTTGTAGTTGATGCTTACGTCTTTGCCGCTTGTAGAAACACCCACTTATTAAATTCTTTAGCACGGGGTCCCTGGGCATTTAGATTAGCATCGAAGGACACCTCAAACTTCCGTCCGCTCTCGCTGTCCTTCTCTAGTTTCTTCAACGAGGTGGCTCCTCTACCCCATTTCCTATGAGCCTGTGATGTCTGTGATGGACAAAAAAAATGATAAAATAGAGGGTTGTAACATTATAAACTTACATTAACAAGAAGGACTAAAGACAAGTATATAACATGCATGTAAACTTACACTAGAATCAGCGGGCGTAGGCGTGATCGGTCGTCTCCGAAACCCCAACAGTGTCCTCCCGTATCATCCAAATAAAATAATATATAGTATTAACATAGGTTATAATCAAAATAAATAGAAATAAATAAAATAACTAGATAGGTCGAGATATACAAAACATCTATATATCCAATATAAGGACAATACGGGAGATTGAAAACTATAGTTTTTGAACATTACCAAGCACTTTGGTCACGGCCGGCCGTGATGTCCATCACGGCGTAACGTGCCAATCGAATCGAGACCCTCATAGGCGGAACTGATCACGGCCTGGCCGTGATGAGCATCACGGCCGTGACAGATCAACCAATGAGCAACATGCACTCAAAACCAAAAATAGAGACATTCAAAACAGGTCAAACTCACGGTTTAAAGTTACAACTACTGAGACTACAGTTTCAACATACACTCAAAACCAAAAATAGAGACATTCCAAACAACTCAAACCCACGGTTTCAAGTTTCAACTACTGAGACTACAGTTTCAAACCAGCAGAGCAACATGCATGCACTCAAAACCGTGAATAAAAAAATGTGCCCTAATTAAAGACTCACCAGAAATAGGCGCTCGCGTGGTGGTGGGGGGAAGCTCGAGTGGTGGCCAACGTTCGATGTGGTTACTGAGAGCAGAGGGACAAGGAGAGTTAGTGCGCGGGAAGGCCAGGGGAAAGAGAGATGTCAAGTTATTGCAAAGAAGGAGCGGGAAAGACAGAGTTAGGGGTTAAGAGTGTACCTCACGGTGGTGGCGAAGAAGCCCTCGCGGTGGTTGCGGTGGAGATGAGCGCGCGATTAGGGCAGAGTGAGAGCGAGAGTGAGGGTTGAGCGTGATGAAAAGAGAAAAGACGTAGAGAAGTGGAGAAGGCGCGCGAGGGTAAACGTTATAATTAAAATAAAACAACATTTTACGTCAATTTTTGGTAAAACCTGACGTTGAAGATCATATATTTAACGTCAGTTGTCTTAATAAACTGACGTTAAAAACTCTCACACTTATTACGTCAGTTGTTAGTAATAACTGACGTTAAATGTCATATATTTAACGTAAGTTGTATTAAGAAACTGACGTTAAAAACACTCACAACTTCTTACGTCAGTTGTATTACACAACCTACGTTAAAGGTTTATTAGTTTCACATTCATTCCCTTGACTACTGTGCTACTTACCCATTCACCTTTGTACCTAATCCTCTTAATGAGCATTAAGTTTATAGATAAGTTTTCAAGAAAATCAGAATAACTTAGTAACTTCATCCACTGCTCCTATAAATAGCTTCCTAGCTTCCATCTCCTTTTAATTAATTTTCTGCTTCACAATATGGCTCTGCCGTGGAGATTAACTTCATCACTCTTTCTTCCTATTCCTAGACTCAAAGGTCTTTGTCTTAATGGTCAAACAACTTCTGAGTTTGAGTAAATTACATTGCATGGATATTAAGGTTGGGTGAATCACGTAATGTGATTCTCTCACTTTATTTCATCCCCGTCATCCCTTTCACTTTGCTTTGGAAGCAAGTGATTGTGGATTCAAGAAGATGCATCAAGGAACTCCATTGAAGAAGAAAGATGCAAAGATCCATTTCACTTTGCTTTCGCTGCTAGTGACTGAGGATTTACTTTGCATCTTGGAATTCAAGTGAGGGAGGTGATGCATCCATTGGAGTTTCTGATGACAGATGAGAAGAAAATGATGTTGATGCAGAAACTTTTTTATATTTTAGGGCTATGTTGCACAAATTTTTTATCTTTTAATCATGTAATTTAACTTATGAATCGCTTCAATTAATGTCATACGATTTGATTATACATATAACTTGTTTTATGTTAAGTGTTTATTTATTTTAATTTGCACAATAATTTGTTTACTAATTCAAGCTAATTAATAAAAATTAAAAATAAACTTGTATAAAAAAAAGGTTTAGAAATAAAATGCAGTACTATATGGAGTGATCTGCGTTAAGAGGGACAACAGGGACATGACAACCAATGAATAATTATTTACGTCAGTTATTTATAGAACTCGACGCAAATAGTTTACCCACCACCTCATTTTTAACGTCAACTTATTTGATGACTGCCAAGTTCCCGTAAATTAATTACATTATTTCCAATATTCATTCTCGCACGTGTATAATATATAGGATTATTTACGCCAGCTATTTATTTAATCAAGGAAAAATCAAACTTTTAACGTCAGTTTTATAAAAAACTGACATTAACAATTAATATTTTTTATTTGAAAAACACTTTTAACGTCAGTTTTTTTTAAAAAACCGACGTTAAAAGTGTATATATATCTGCAAAAACATTCATTCCTTTGACTATCTTGTGCTACTTACCCATGCACCTTGTAACTCAATCCTCTTAATGAGCATTAAGTTTATAGGTATGTTTTCAACAAAATCGGAATAGCTTAGTAACTTCATCCCCTGCTCCTATAAATAGCTTCCTTCCATCCTTTTAATTTTCTCGCTTCACAATATGGCTCTCTGTGGAGATTAACTTCATCATTCTTTCTTCCTATTCCTAGACTCAAAGGTCTTTGTCTTAATGGTCAAACAACTTCTGAGTTTGAGTAAATTACATTATATGGGTGATAAGTCTGAGTAAATTACATTATGTGAGTTTCTCGACTTATCACCTTCCTGAGAATCACCATTTCTGGAGGGCTAATCGGGTGCTCGGGGGTCACAGCTCCAAAACCTCAGCTTTGGCGGGCAAGTGACCATCTTGGAAGTCTCTGGAACCACCGCCTTTGCTTGAAACGGATCTGGTGCACTTGTTTTTGCCTCTCTCTTGAGCTCTCTCATGCCCCCGGCTTTTTCGAGGTCTTCGGAGTATATATAGTTTTCCCTTTGGCATATTTCATAAAACTCTCTGATGGGATGTAGCTTTAATGTTTAGGATTTTAAACCCTTTCAATGTCACTTTTTATAGGATTTTAAACCCTTTCAAGGTACCTTTTGATAGGCTTTTAAACCCTGTCACTCTTCTATCAGATCGATCATGTATTACACTTCATGAATGAGATCCGGTTTGGGTTATTGATTCAACTTATACTTCGCACATATATTTTAGTTTTCAAAACAGAAACACAAAACATCAAAGCAAGTCATGTGAAACTGAAACTTTGAGGAAGGCAATGCGGAAGGAATCGTATACTAGATTAAAAAAATTATTAAAATAACTTTTAACGTCTGTTGATGTAGGGACTGACGTTAAAAGTGAAGAGATTTACTTATAACGTCAGTTCTTTATCGAACTGACGTTAAAATGTTCACTTTTAACGTCAGTTCTTTATTGAACTGACGTTATAAGTAAGTCTCTTCACTTTTAACGTCAGTCCTTAAAACAACTGACGTTAAAATTGAATTAATGAAGCCTGATATTTACAAAACTGCCACCGCCACCTTTTTAACGTCTAGCTTTTGGTTAACTGACGTAAACCTTTACTGTCTAATGTATATTTTCCACTAGTGTGGTGATGCAAGAGCTAGAAGATGAGCTTACCTTAGTCTTTAACAACTTCTTTCTCTAGCTTCTTTTCTCTTCCTCTTTTTCTATTTCTTCTCTCAAGCTACTATCTCTCTTCTCCTATCTCTACTATGATTTCTCTCTTAATGAATTTGGCCAAAGGTGATAAAGGGGGGAGTGAGTTACCTATTTAAAGATTTGAGGGAGGTGGGTTTAGTGTTAACCAAGATAGGACTTAATTAGAGATTGCTTGCCTTGCACTCTCTTAAAAATTCGGCCAACACATAATTAGAGTACCTATCTCAAATTATTTAACTATCCTTGATAATTTTGGTCCCTTATAAATTATTATGACTTAATGTACCATATTGCACTTGAACCGGGTTTTAATTAAAATCGGACGAATAAAATACTCTGCCATACGGTCCTCATATTTTTGGGGACAACAAAATGCTTAATATTTTTGTGTACTTAAATCCCAGAACTCTCCCTTATTTTGCAATTAGTTTCTTCTCCCTTGGGGTTAGTCCTTGGACTTCTCCTTATTACACACTGACCCCATTTTTATTTCTTCACCACTTGTTAACACATGTCACTCAAGCATTTGTCAATTTCTTTTCTATTCTCCTCTTGTATTTTCCTTTAATTTCTAACACCATTATTACACTTCTTCCAATACTTGTATTTTATTTTATCCCTCATGGTTGGCGGTTATTATCCACCACTAATCGGGTGCTAATAAAATCAGGCGAATTGACATAATTTACCGTCATCCGGGTCTATGCATTTTTATTCGGATAATAAAATCCTTAATATCTAAGCTTAAATAATTAATTACAGTGTTCCATTACTGTAATTTTCGGGACGTGACATTTCCTCCCCACTTAAAAAGGAATTTCGACCTGAAATTCGCTGGCGATACGTTACCTTCTTCTTCGAGTCATCTTGAACTCCAAAGGGTTTAGAGGTTAGGACTTTACATCATCAAACATCATCACCCATTGTCATCATACATTTTATTCTTCTATCACTTCTCCTTTTTGTTAAACATATTCTCCCCTAATCAAGGTCCAATCTTTAACTTCTTCATGCTTGAAAATTCATCCTTCGATACTTCCCTCAATCATCCCCTTTATGTATTCCATTCCTCTTTCCTCAAATCTTGTCGTCCTTGTTGGAAATTCTAAGCACTTTCCCAACTTTTCCATCATTCTCTCCAACTTAATGCTCATCTATCCTCCTTCTTTATACTCTTGCACCTCTTAAAGCAGGAAGGTTATGATATGACTTCGACAAGTGTATCGGATCGAATCAAGTAATAAAAACACGGTAAGTGGTTACCGAGATCGAACACAGGGATTAGGCGACCAATTATATCAAAATTCAGGGGAATTCAAAGCAGTTTGAACAAGTCAACAAGTAGTTTGTTATGAAGAGAGAGAATTATCAAGCAATTATCAATTATCAATTATCAATTATCTAAACTAACAGATAACAATGAGATTCGAATTAAGATTAAGGCTTATAAGGTCACGTATCCACCTACCCAATCATGCAAGCTACCCAAGTGATTATTCTCTTATTCCTATGTTCAATTTCTTTGCCAATCGAAACCCTCAATTATCCTAAAGTCTCTTTCGATGTTCAAAAGGAATTACCTAAACATGCAAATTACCTATCTTCCGACCCGATAACCCACAGTTAGATTCTATTAAGTTCTTGGCTTCCTGTCTCGATTGCACCAATCTCCTACTCTATTCCTAGCCGTACTCAATTGGTGTTCCTAACTCAAGTCCTAAGCACGAATCTCCTTCCAGATAACGCACTAGACTGGTTAATCAAGGGCCCTTTGAACAACACATTAAAAACAGAATTAGGAAACAAGAAATCAAGAGAAGAGAATAAGAAATCACCAAATTGGAATAACTATACCATCATGAGTGGCTTCATCGTTTCCTCAGAACAGAGGATTAGTTCCTCATAGTAACAATAACCAAAAACAAAAGAAAAGAAAGAAACCATCCTAAAAATAAGAAAACTACGTAAAACAGTGGGAGACGCAGCTCCAAGGAAACTAGGATTATGTCTCTATCAAAAACTATCCAATCTGCACCAAAACAAGCTTCTTATAGAGGGTTGGATCTGTGCGCGCTTGCGAGGCTAGTAGGGACTCGTGACGAAAACCTTAAGTTTAGCTCCAATTCAAAATTTGAATTCTCATGAGGCGAGACAGTGCTCGGGAGGCGAGCCTGAATAATCTTCAGCTTTTATGCTTCTGGCTCGCGAGGCGAGCATTGCCTCGCGAGGTGAATCTGCCTTTTTGCCTTGAAGTTTGTTTTCTTCAATTTTCCGAGCTTCCTCGAGATTCACTTTTAACCTAAAATGTAAAAGTAGCATTTTAATCCTTTATTGACACAAAATTAACCAAAATTTCCTAAACACTATCTAAGAGACTCAAATTGTTGCTTAGGGACAAAAGAAGTCAAATTTAGGTTATTAGCGAGGTTAAATCGCTCAATTGGCATAAAAACCTTAGCCTTTCTAGGTATAAAACTAGATAAGCTGCAGGCTTATCAGGTTCCGAGTCACGGCTCCTCGAGTGCCATCAACTCGATCGTATTGTTGTAATTCCTTCGTCCCATTGATGCCTCCCCACTTGGATTTAACTTGCTTCTTCCGTCTAACTGCCATCTTAAGACTCCATTGTACCATATTCTTCGCTTAACTTTTCTCTTACGTGTCAAATTTCTTCATTTGATTCCATATAAGATTCCAACTTTGAATCATTCCCTTACTCTTATCACCTCCTTCATGGTAAAATTCCTTGCTTACATCCGATATTAAGCGGTTTACTTCTTCCTCCGGTCTTCGTAAGATTTTAAATTCTAAAATTCGCTTCACCACTGTCACCTATTTCCATCATTCTATGAAGAATTTCCAAAACTTCCGTCTTTCTGCTATACTTAACGTCCACTGCTTTATCACTTTTCCTTCTTATATCCAATCCAATCCTCCAATTTCCTCTCATATTCCTTTATTCTTCCTGTAGTTTGTTGCTTCTGCTGCGCACTCTGATACTTTGAAGCTTCTCTATCCGAATAATCCTCCTTACTCCATCTTAATCTCGTTAACAATTCTTCTCGTACATGTCTTCGTCATTTCCAAACGCTTTCTGATAAGCCTCTGGCTTATCTAGTTTTATGACTAGATGAACTAGGGTTTATGTACCAATCAGTCGAGTTCACTCTCGTTTTCGCCCAAATTTGCCTTGTTTTGTTCCTAAGTTGGACTTTGACTCGTTTTGCGTCTTTTGTGTAGAGTTTAGCTTATTTTGGATAGAATTATGCTTTTGGTTGCTTTTGGTGTTTTCAGGTAAATAAGTGAAGCTCTGAGAATCAAGGAAAGTCAAGAAGCAGCGGGAAAAAGCACTTTTGGAGGTCTCGCCCCGCGAACAGGATTCTCGCCTCGCGAATAATGAAGACTTGGAAGTCAGAGACCATCATGGCCTAGCCGTGATGTGTATCACGGCCGTGACCAAAAATCCACAAAAGTCAGAGACCGTCACGGCTTAGCCGTGATTCACATCACGGGCCGTGACAAGAAGGCTCGCGTCGCGAGACATCCTTCGCGTCGCGAGGGTTTGAATCCCACAGAAGTGCCAGAAACAGAAGCCGTCACGGTCATCACGGCCGTGACGCGTGGCCTCCCTATAAATAAGGCACTGCAGAACAGAATTAGAGGACTTTTTGGGATCAGAACTGATTGTAGATCTTTTAGAATCCTTATTCTGGAGTTGCGTCTCCCCTTCTCTTCTCTTAATTCTTATTCTTAGGATGATTTCCGATTGTACGTGCGGTGTTGTTACAAACATGAGGAACTAATCCCCTCGTCTAGGGGATCGATGAAGCCACCCATGGCGGTATAGTGTTCAGTGATGTATATCTTTCTCCCTTAATTCAATTCTTGTTTTCCAATTCTGATTATATTGCGTTGATCATATGTTTTGCGTGATTGACTTGTTAAACGTGTTTGAGGCCGAACGGCGATTCACATTTTAGAACTTGGATTGGAATCACTAATCGAATAATGAGCACGACAGTGGATTTAGGAGATTAGTGCAACCTTATAGGGAACAAGAATTAATCAAATTCGAGATTAGGATTATGAGACCTAGTAAATAATTAATCCAATCGTCGAATACGTCCTATTGAGCACGACAGTGAATATAGGAGAATTTGGGGGTCCCGGTTGACATTAAAATTGAACCTAGGGAAGAGATTATCATCACTTGGGTACTATGCATGATTGGGTAGGTGGATTTGAGACCTTAGATGTTTTTAATTCCAGATTTCATCACCATATCTTTATTTGATTTGATTTGTTAAATTGAATTGTGATCCTAGTTTCTCTCCAACCACTTCCTGTTACTTAACCAACCGATTGAATCTCTCGCGAATTGGTAGAATTGGTAGCCCAATCCTTGTGTTCGACCTCGGTAAATTCTTACCGTGTTTTTATTACTTGCGACGACCCGGTACACTTGCCGGCGTCACAACAAGTTTTTGGCGCCGTTGCCGGGGATTGGCACAGCCAGTTTTCCTAATTTTTAGGAAATTTGATTGATTGGTTAAGTTGATTTTTCTTTTTATTTTCTGTTATTTCTTTATTATTTCTCTCTACTTCTTTGATTCCACTTGGTCTTTGCCTGTTTTTGTATGTGAGGTACCCTTCTACAAGAGGACTTGCTATTTGATTCCGAGATCACCAGGACCGAGAGGCAATTAAGGAAAGAAGCCAGGGAACGGAAAAGAATTGAAGGAATTAAAATAGAGGGCATGGCTGAAGAAAACCCTCCTCCTCCTCGTTACAAGCCTCTCTTCGAGTACGATCTACCCAGCTTGGGAGATTGTGACTCTTCTATTGTGAGGGGCAACCTGAATACAGACTCCTTCAGAGTGGAAGCATGTGTCACATTCCAGATCCGCGAGAATCAGTTTGATGGGAGTGGCAAACAGGACCCTCATAGACACATCACTCGCTTTCTTGAAGCTTGTGACTTGCAGAAGACCAGGGGAGTCTCGCAGGATGAGTTTCGCTTGCGGCTTTTCCCTCTCTCTCTTAGGGATGTCGCTCGCGATTGGGTTGACAGTTTGGATAGGAACAGCATCAGAACTTGGGAGCAAATGGCACAGAAGTTCCTAACCAAATATTTTCCTCCTCAGAAAGCGGCACAAGCAAGAATAGCCGTTATATCCTTCAGGCAGACAGAGGATGAAACGTATAATGAAGCATGGGAAAGGTACAATGGGTTATTGAGAAGATGTCCCTCAGCGTTCTTTGACCCCGTCTCCAAAGTTCAGTACTTCTTTAATGGGTTGAGGGGACGCTATCAGATGAACTGTGATGCCGCAGCTGGCGGCTCGTTCTCTTATTTATCAGCCGAGGATGGATGGGCACTATTGGAGAAGATGTCATATAATGATTACAACCGTGGTAGGGAAACCTCATGTGGAATCAGTTCTGGGACAATGGAAGCCATTTTAGAGCAAAACAGACTTTTGAAGATGCAGAATGAGGCTTTGTCTGGGAACAAGAGGGTTAATGCGATACACGAGGGAAGGCCTCCGGGTTGTGCAAATTGTAATGGAGATCATGACACTCGGATTTGCCCGCTAAATTTCTCTCAGGAACATGTGGACTCATGCCACAACTTCTATGACACTGTGCCCCAGAACAATTATCAGAGAAACAGACAGAATGACTACAGTCAGAATCAGAATAGGGGGTATATGAGGAGAGACCATCCGAGGTTCGCTTGGAGTGATGCTAATGGTGGTCTAGCCGATCAGCAACATCCTCAACAGAATTGGCAACAACCTCAACAGGGTCTGAGACCGAGCATTGGAATTCAGCAGCGCAATACTCAGCAGGCTCTTCCGGGGCCTAATCAGCTGCAAATAACAGATGGTGGATGGCAGCCTTGGGAGCTGGCTATTGAGAAGGTGAGCGCGGCAGTTGCGAAGTTGTCAATTGATACAAGCACAGCATTTGAGAAGGTGACTGCGACAGTTGACAAGTTGGCAACGCATACAGGGGCGTCAATTCACAATCTAGAGACGCAGGTTGCTCAGCTCGCAAGGCAACTTAATGAGCGTCTCCCAGGCACATTCCCAGGTGATACCGAGAACAACCCTAAGAACCATTGCAATGCCATAACAAATAGAAGCGGAAGGGTGTTGGAACCTAGCAGGGGTACAACTAGTTCTCAGGATGACAAGGCCCCGGAACAACCACACATTGAGGAAGAGCAACCTGAAAAAGAGAAGTTGGCAAGTGACAAGGCACCGGAGCAAGGGGGAAGGCTGAAGCTTATGGATGAAGAGTTCCGAAGGAAGAAGTGGGTTGAACCCCAAGACCTCCCGCCCTACATGAAGGTACCGTGTCCTGAAAGATTGAAGAAGCCTCAACAGGATAAGCAGTTCAACAAATTCCTTGATGTCTTCCGCAAACTTCAGATTAACATTCCATTTGCGGAAGCCTTGGAAAAAATGCCATCATATGCCCGGTTTATGAAGGATCTTCTCACCAAGAAGCGGAGAATAGTGGATGAGGAAACGGTTGCTTTGACCGAGGAGTGTAGTGCCATCCTTCAGAGAAAACTCCCTCCAAAGTTGAAGGATCCCGGTTCCTTTTCGATACCATGTACCATTGGGGAGATGACTGTAGGGAAGGCATTGTGTGATCTAGGGGCAAGCATCAACTTGATGCCCCTCTCTATGATGAAGAGGTTGGGGATCAAAGAATTCAAGGATACACGGATGTCGCTCCAACTAGCCGACCGCTCTATAAAATATCCTTATGGGGTGGTAGAAGACTTGTTAGTAAAGGTGGACAAGCTTATATTTCCGGCGGACATTGTAGTGCTTGATATGGATGAAGACGCCGAGGTCCCTCTCATATTGGGTAGGCCCTTCTTGGCCACTGGGGGCGCCTTGATAGATGTGCGACAAGGGAAACTCACTCTAAGGGTGCAAGATGATGAGGTAGTCTTCAATCTTTTTGAAACAATGAAGCACCCTGCAGAGAGGACGGAAGTGTATCGAGTGGATATGGTGGATCCAACTGTCAAGGAAAAGGCAACTAGAGAAGCCCATGGTTCTTCACGTGCTCAAGTGTTGGTAAAATCCCATGATGATGATAGAGAGGAAAAAGGCCCTTCGGGGGATGAGGTCTATCTTGAATGGTTAAAAGACATGGAAGCCTTATCGAGTCTCCCAGAGGATGAATGTGCAAGGGAAAAGCTCAACAACAAGGGTATGAAAAAGGATAATAAAGCACCGAAGTCGAAAGGTGGCACAACCGTGGTGGTCAATGAAAACAATAAGTTGATCCCAAAAAAAACCACCACGGAGTGGAGAGTTCGTGCTGATTATAGAAAGGTCCTGAACTTAAATGAGCTGTCCGGGAACTGCATGCGAGCATATAAAAGGGCACAAACCTACAAAGAACGGGCAAAGGAATGGCATGGCAAGCAGGATCTTCCTCCGGATTAACCCTTAGGGGTGACTTGAGTCAGTCTCGGGACGTTAAACAAGCGCTACTTGGGAGGCAACCCAAGCTAGGTATCCCTCTCTTTTCCTCACTTTTGTTTTGTTTTTATTTTTGTTTTTGTTTTGTTTGTCGCTCTTGAATAATTTGAGAAGATCAAGAGTTGTTGTATGAATGAGTGTAGGCAAGCTTGTTAGATTATAATTAAATTGAGCATAGATTAATTGCATGAATTATTTGACCATTGATGATCTCCCCCTAGGTTCTAATAATAGAAAAGTTGATCCCCACTTAAAAATTGAAAATTGAACTTTGAGATTTATTGTGATTGCTTGATTTATGATAAGTTTGGGGTGAGGGGGTGCACACACTAGGAATCGTATCTCGGTCAAACAATTTGCAAAATGTCAAGGTGAGGATTTGAGCCTCCAACTTTGTTTTTGATTGTGTGAATCACTGTTAAGTTGCACTTTCCCGGATTTGCTTGAATCTCTTCATGGTTTGCATGTTTATGTGTTGCATCAAATGATTTAGGCGATTTTCTTTGAATAACTACTTGGCCTGAATTGAACCAACCTTGATGAATGATCCCTAGTTAGCCACATTGAGCCTTGAAGCCTATTGTTCTTGATGACCTTACATTACAAGCCATTAACTCAGAAAAACCATGATTTTCCCCTATCCTAGGATTTAGGAGAGTATGGAATTTTAGCTTTGTGAGTGTTGTTGTGGAACTAAGTTTGGGGTGGCTACAAGTTCATGAATCATAGTTGAGAAAAAGAAAAACGGAAGTAAGGACCGAAGGCTTAAAAAAAAAAAAAAAAAGGTGATGAAAAGCATTGAATATGTGCCAAAAAGGGCAAAGAAAAATAAATATAAAAAGGAAGAGGTGTGTAGCCACCAAATGCAAGGAAGAGAATAATATGAGAGTGAATTCAATTGTTGTGATATTAGTTTCATGCTCTCATTGATCCTAGGGACTTAGCCTCTATCCTTTGAATATCTTACCTTGAGCCAGGCCTCCTTACAACCTTTAAAAGACCTTCTGATGTTGTATGCATGTTTCGTGGGAGCCATTTTTGAGATGAAAATCAAATTCATGGGAAGTGCTCTTAGAATGTGAAAGTGAGTGAATAGTTGATAGCCTAGACAAACTTGAGCGAATGAGTGAAATACTAAATGCCCTTGTGAGGAAGGCAATTGTTTGAAATAGGTGATCTTCCTTTGTGTGTATCTTTGAGCCTCAACTTAGAGTAATGATGTCATGAATGATAAATTCTCAATTGTTTAAAGTAGATGAATGTGGGGATTACATTGATGAAAATGGGGGAGGGGGGGGAATCAAAGAAGAAAAACTGTTTTGAGTGCATGAAATTTGTGCGAAATTGATTAGATCCTTCAGGTTTGCCAAGTCTTGAGTCCTTTTTGAGTTTTAGCTTGCTTGGGGACAACAAGGTTTAAGTTTGGGGTGTTTTGATAAGCCTCTGGCTTATCTAGTTTTATGACTAGATGAACTAGGGTTTATGTGCCAATCAGTCGAGTTCACTCTCGTTTTCGCCCAAATTTGCCTTGTTTTGTTCCTAAGTTGGACTTTGACTCGTTTTGCGTCTTTTGTGTAGTTTTTAGCTTATTTTGGATAGAATTATGCTTTTGGTTGCTTTTGGTGTTTTCAGGTAAATAAGTGAAGCTCTGAGAATCAAGGAAAGTCAAGAAGCAGCGGGAAAAAGCACTTTTGGAGGTCTCGCCCCGCGAACAGGATTCTCGCCTCGCGAATAATGAAGACTTGGAAGTCAGAGACCATCACGGCCTAGCCGTGATGTGTATCACGGCCGTGACCAAAAATCCACAAAAGTCAGAGACCATCACGGCCTAGCCGTGATGTATATCACGGCCGTGACCAATAACCCACATGTATATCAGTCGAGTGACCAAAAACCCACACAAGTCACGGCTTAGCCGTGATTCACATCACGGGCCGTGACAAGAAGGCTCGCGTCGCGAGACATCCTTCGCGTCGCGAGGGTTTGAATCCCACAGAAGCGCCAGAAACAGAAGCCGTCACGGCCTGGCCGTGATGACCATCACGGCCGTGACGCGTGGCCTCCCTATAAATAAGGCACTGCAGAACAGAATTAGAGGACTTTTTGGGATCAGAACTGATTGTAGATCTTTTAGAATCCTTATTCTGGAGCTGCGTCTCCCCTTCTCTTCTCTTAATTCTTATTCTTAGGATGATTTTCGATTGTACGTGCGGTGTTGTTACGAACATGAGGAACTAATCCCCTCATCTAGGGGATCGATGAAGCCACCCATGGCTGTGTAGTGTTCATGTGATGTATGTTTTTCTCCCCTTCTCTCAATAAATGTTTTTCAATTCTGATATTATTGTGTTGATCATATGCTAGCGTGATTAACTAGTTAAACGTGTTAAGGCCGACCGGCGATTCGCGTTTTAGAACTTGAATTGGGATCACTAATTGAATATTGCACGACAGTGGGTAGGAGATTAGTGTAACCTTATAGGGAACAAGAATTAACAGAATTCGAGGATTAGGATTATGAGACTTGGTGAGTAATTAATCCAAATCGTTGAATATGTCCTATTGCGCACGGCTGTGAATTTAGGAGAAATTAGGGGTCCCAGTTGACATTGTAATTGAACCTAGGGAGGAATACATCATCACTTGGGTACTATGCATGATTGGGTAGGTGGATTTGAAACCCTAGATATTTTAATTTCTGATTTTTAAAACCGTAGCTTTATTTGTTTTGATATTTGAATTGCGATATTAATCTCTCCCTCTCACAACAACTTCCTTCGCTTAACCGAACCTATTGAATTTCTTGGGAATTGGTAGAATTGGTAGCCCAATCCTTGTGTTCGACCTCGGTAAATTCTTACCGTGTTTTTATTACTTGCGACGACCCGGTACACTTGCCGGCGTCACAACACTTTCTATTACCCCTAAACATCTACCAACAATGACTGGGCAACAGAATGCCTAGTGGATGTCATTTCTGCCCTCCACAGAGACAATGATATCGGGGTGGCCAGTCCCAATACCATCCTCTCAGGGTAGCTAAGACCGTTCCAATCACAACTAAGGCTGGTTGTGCACCTAAACGACCTAGCATTACTCATAACACAACACAGGGTAGACACGAATCTTGACTCAACAAGCATGATCAGTCCATACCCTAGGCTCATTCAGGATGAACTGCTCTAATACCACCTAATGTAACACCCCGACTTATTAAGATTTTTTTTTTAAATTAGTTTATTTTTCAAATAAAACCAAAAACCATATAAAACTTTTGTTGGAAAACCTGATAAAATCACTTGGGCCTCTCAAGTACCCAGTTTGAGTGTTACATTCTAATCAACATAAATAAAGAACAATACGGTGAGCCGGATGGGCATCGTAGCACCACTCCTAAAGGTTTATTGGGGAATATCAACGGAATCACCATGAGGACATAGATGATTTCCGGTACACAAAAGTTCCCCTCAAGCTCTACTAAAGAACTAAACTGAGACTAAGACGGAACACGTCTCAATGGTATGAACCTCCTTAATACCTGATCTGTCAGAGGGTCGTTCAGCACCAGCGGTGTGATGATAATCCTCGGACGAGTCGGTGGGAACTGGAACTCAATCCACGTGACCTCTGGATTCTCTCGAAATGGGTTCTCCGTCAGACTGTTCTGATCGTCATCATCTATAAAAATGCTAAGTATTGTAGGCCTGGATCCGACTGCAGGATCTGGAAGAAAGGTAGTAGGTGGGATGGCAAGGGGGTCCTCCTCCTCTCTAGGTATATATATATGGACCTCCTATGGCGCATCATGCTCTTGATACTCGAGCATGTTGCCCTCCGCCAGAAGGATCTGTGCTCCATCTAAAAGCGGCCAAATAACGGGAGCCCTCTCGAAAGGAGGTAAGGGCTCGTGTGTGTTGACCGACTCCATGTCGGATATCGCCTCCTGGGGTCTTCAGGATCATTCAAGGGCGAAGAATAGCAGATACAACAAAAAATGGAGTGAGAATCTCCGCTGATTCACCCAGTAAGGGGAGCCCTCAACGTGCTTTGTCCTCACTCACACGCCATCAAGCACATACAAGTTTCAAACACAAACATAGAAAACAGCCATACACAGTCAACAAGGTATGCATTATGATGCATGCTCAAACAATGTTCAACTTATGCCTAAGTGCTATGCATGTGGGCTCAAATTCATCGCAAATCATTGCGACATCGCACCCGTGGCCGATAATCTGGCATTCTAGCCACTTCGCATATCATGCTGCATCGCACCCCTGACGGATAATCTGGCATTCAAGCCACTTCGCATTCACTGAGGCATCGTAACCCCATTGCAAAACCTGGAACACACCACTATTTCAGACGGCCACTTCGCATTCACTACGACATCGCACCCCTGGCGGATTATGCAGATGATGCATGCATGTATGTTACACCTCAAACATCCGCAAGCCAAACATTATCATACAATATTCATTACGTAAGTTATGTCTTATTATCTTTGTTTGATTATACTCTCTTATATATATTTATATATGTTATCACCATAACTCATAACACGATGCACTTCTCCAGTACTTAGTATGATCATATGCTTTGACTAGTGCATTCTCACGGTGTCATCCATCATTGAGCACTTATAGCTCTTTACACAAATGACCATCATGTCATTCCATCATTGAGCATCTATAGCTCTTTACACCAATAATCATCATATTATTTCAACATTGAGCATACATGGCTCTTATCATATTGATCAGTCGCTGGCTCATCTAGTTTTATGACTAGTATGACCGTGGTTTTGTGCTAATTATATATCGTTTTTGCCCAAATTAGACTTGATTGTCTTTAAGCAGCATTTTGAGTCTCTAGAGTATTTTTAGGTTAATTTAGTTGATTTAGAGTCAAATAAAGCACTTATGCTATTTCTTGTTTTCAGGTAATAAAAAGAAGCAGTTCTGGAGTTCTTCGCCCCGCGAAAGGCTGCTCGCCTCGCAAACCTGAAGGCTGACTGTTCCAGAAATTGCCATCCTTTCTGTCTCGCCCCGCGAACACTTGACTCGCCTCACGAGTAATCCAACCCTGGAAGACCAGAAGCCATCACGGCTTAACCGTGTTGAAGGTCACGGCTGTGACAGTTTGGAATTTGAAGAGTCTCGCCTCGCGAATGATAAGCTCGCCTCGCGAGAGAACCAAAAGCTGAAGACTGTTCGTATTATTCGCCTCGCGAAGGTGTGCTCGCCTCGCGAGCTAGCTGAATCCAGAAACTGTATTTAAGTCTTTTAGGCAGAACTGATCAGGGATCTTCTAATCTTTAGTTTTTCTCTTCTTCTTTTCTTTTCACAGTTGCGGCTGCAACAGTAGAATTAGGTTTAATGCTTTGTTTTTCCTTTGTAATGGAGAACTAGTCTCCTTAATTAATCTACTGTGATCGGGTTCGTACCACCACTTGAGGTTCTGTGATTCCCGTTTTGTTTGCTATTCTCTTTCAATACTTGTTTTATATGTTCTGTTTGCTTAATTCAGAATCGTATAGAATAGGTGTTGATTTATTTCGATGATTGTATGTTCCTATACATAATCGCGTTTGCTTAATTCGCGTGTGTTCGTTCATGTTCGCTTAGTTCATGAGTGCTTCACCCCGTTTGCTTAATTCGGGAATAGGAACATATGTCTCGTAGTATTGATTTCGCTTGTTAATTGATGCTACAATCGAAAAGGGGATTAGAATCTGCTTAGGGCTTGGAATTTACATGAACCAATGATAGTGGGAACCCGAGAACAGTAGGTTAATCGCTTTAGTTTATTTGGTAATCATTTAAACTGCTTTGTTTTTATTGCTCTGTTTTTGCTTTGTTTTCTAATTGCATTTCAATCCAAACCCCTCCAAAAACTGACTTTTTATGTTACCAACAACCCAAGAGTCCTTGTGAGACGATATCCGAGTTGTCGCTCCCTAAACTACATTTTTACAAACCGCTCATTTTTTAGCGCGTGTGCGACAGCGCGACCACATATCATTTCATCATTGAGCATACATAGCTCTTATACCAATATCCATCATATTATTTCATCATTGAGCATACATAACTCTTACGCCAATAACCTTCATATCTCATAATTGAGCATAGATAGCTCTTCAACAATAACCATCATATTATCGCTTGGGTACATCTTATTTATTTGATTACCTCATTTGAATTATGCCTCTCCCTTTTTAATTACCTCTTAAAAACGTTTTTCATTAATAACCTTTATACAACGGTAGTTGCTAAAGTAAAAATTATAAATACTCATATAATACCCTTATTCCTAGATCAAAACATTTGAAGATAATACTTTGGTACTATACGTTTATGTCCTTCAAACATAATAATAAATATTATGTAAGAAATTACCTTTATTCAAATATTATCTCATAAGTAGGATTTATAAGTAACATAGGAAAATGCTTTAAGTAAAAGTGAATTGCTTTATCAAAGTAGGGTTCCAGGTTTGTAACTTAGAGAAAACTCACTTCGTACATAAGATCTCCTTAAGGTATTAAAACCTTGAAAATAAATATTTGTAGTCATGAAATAATGGGAATAGATACTTTTAATCATAGTTATAGAAAATACTTTCGTTGTTGGTTATCTTTAACCACAACATCTTTAATTGTCAAAACAAGCTTTCCTTTTTGTAAATCGCCTTTACAACTTTATTTTAAAGAAGTTACCCAAAATAATTATTGTACATATTTTGTGGAAATTGGAGAAATACTTTATTCTTAAGTATTTTCATTATCAAGAAAATACTACTTACGCGTACGTATACAAAATTCCATTAAACCGTTACTTAGATAATTATCGAACGTACATAGTCACCAATTTATATTTCTTAAAATACTCCTCAAAATATGTATATTTACAAAAAGCACTCTTCCTTTTTATCCCCACTTTTTTTTCTTTTAACCAAAAAGGGGTACAAAAGCATCACTGTGAGCACAAGACATCCCAACTAAGTTGGCACCTCAAGCCCCACCAATCATTTGCAGCACACCCAAAAAATTTATTAATAAAATCAAAAAGAATAAAGAATACATGCAACATGGGGGGACCAAACCAAAACCCATGACAGAGCCCAAATTATCTAAAACGATAAGAAGGAATATTAAAACTATTACAGTTAAAATCATTCAAAATGAATTTTGGGGGCAAATTCCACCAAGTAAAGCTGTGACTGGTGAAAGCATAATTTACTAATTTGTCCGCACAAGTATTTCCTTCCTTGAATATATGAGACACGTGAAACTGCATTTTCTTCAAAATCCAAATACAATTAGACCAACGGGTTCTTAACTTCCAAGGCACAATATCAACATTTTTGAAAGCACGAACTACCAAGGCCGAATCACACTCCAACCAGAATCTGCTCCAACCTTTTTGAGATGCAATCTCAATGGCTTGCGTAGCAGCTAACAACTCAGTTGTGATAGAGGTTGAAACTCCAATAAAGTCAAAGAAACAGCCCAAAATTGTCCCACTAGAGTCCCTGAAAATCCCACCGCAGGATGAGAGACCCGGGTTACCTCTAGAAGCATCATCTGAGTTACACTTAATCCAACCACAGGGGGGCTTCAACCAATTAACTTGGGTTATGACAGGAGCTTTAGGAAGGTGGGCATGAACTGAGAAGTGATTAAAGACAGCAGATTCAAATTCTGTCCTGAAAGCCTTAGCATGAGACAGGTTACCCGAAATTGAGCTATTAGAGAACACCAGGTGAATAGCTCTCCTTAGAGATGTATGAACATTGTTGAACTTATTATGGTTTCCTGATAGCCAAATGACCCAAATGATGTGAATTATAGCAGAAATCACCAAATCTCTAAGCTGGCCACTCCAGTTTCAATTGACTATTGAGATTACTGATAAGAAGTTGCTATGATCAAATTGAATGTGAAGTATGTTGCCTAGCCAATTCCAAAGGGATGTAGCATAATCACAAAGAAAGAACAAGTGATTCGAAGTCTCCAACTGCCATCTGCAGTGACAACATCTAGAAACAACCACACAACCTCTAGAGGACGAGTTATCATCAGTTGGTAATTTATCTAGGATCAGTCTCCATGCAAGGAAAGATCTGGTTGGAGAAATTGAATTGCTCCAAATCAACTTGCCCCAAGTCACCTGATTCTGGCTCGGGAAAAGGAAAGAGTATGCAACCTTGAAACTAAGACAACCATCAGAAGAACTCTTCCAAACCAATATGTCCGGACCTGGATCAAAGGGAATAATAGCCTGCTGAATTAAGGGAGCCAGATTCGGGAAAGCATGGCTGACTGAATGTGGAATTTGCCAAGCACCATTGTGAATAAACTCACTGACAGTAGACAATAATTTTGGAAGCAAGGAATCCTACAAGGGCGGCATATCTGCTATAGGTCTGTCCAACCAACACTCTCTCCAAAAGTTGATAGGTTTCCCATCTCCAAGCTGCCAGCAACTACCATCAAACACAGTATTAATGTACTGCCTCACTCCAGGCCAAACGGATGACTTTGCATAGTGAACAATAGACCTATTAAATATCATGAATCTGGATTTTAATAAAACATACCAGTGGTTATTAGAGGATCTTATCTCCCAACTCAGCTTTAAGAGAGCAGCTTCATTAATTGATCTAAGGGATCTCAAGCCTAGACCACCAAAAGCTGTAGGCTGACATAACTTGCTCCAAGCAACAGAAACCAACTTCCTTTTGTTTACAATACCAATCCAAATAAAGTTTCTTATGCATCTGTCCAAGGATTTCAACAAAGACATAGGCCACCTATAAACATGAAAGCTATAGACCAGCATACCATGGATAATGGATTTCACCAATTGCACCCTTCCCATGAAATACAAAGCTGAGCCTTTCCAAGATGAGAGTTTGCACTTGATTTTGTCAGCTATTGGCTGGAGATGAACCTTTTTTGGCTTCCCTAAAAAGATAGACACTCCAAGATATGTGAAGGGGAGGCTGCCACATCTAAAACCAAGGAAGGACCTGAGATTTGAGATTCTAGCAGCACTCAGAGAACCTGCAAAGAACCTGCATTTCTCCAAGCTAAGGTACTGACCAGATTCCTCTCCATAAAGCTTGAAAAGAGCCAACAAGTTTCTTAAGTTACTTCTTGTACCTTTACAGAACACTATAATGTCATCAGCATAGAACACACGAGTACAAGGAGGGCAATTCCTAGGACCTGTCATGGGTTACAATTGGCCAGAGGAGACCAGGCTGGAAATGGCTCTACTTAAAGCATCCTCAGCAAGGCAGAACAGCAAGGGGGAGAGAGGGTCGCCTTACCTAACTCCTCTCTTGCAAGAAAAGAAACCAGTTGGATGTCCATTAACCAAAATTGACAACCTGGCTGAGTGGAGAATGGTTTTAATCCAAAAGCAAAAAGTTCAATTAAAACCAAAAGCATCAAGAATCCTTAGCAAGAAACCCAGTCAATTGTGTCAAAAGCCTTTCTTATGTCTAGCTTCAAAGCGACATTTCCACCATAAGTCTTGTAGTTGAACATGTTCATAGCTTCTGAAGTCAAACAAATCCATTCAGAGATGTTCCTTCCTCTCAAAAAACCCTTTTGCTGAATTGAAACAATCTTAGGAGCAATGGATGCCAATCTATCAGCTATCACTTTAGTGATTTTGAATTGAAAGTTTGCAAGAGCAATTGGCCTATAATCCTCAATTTTTTCAGCACCATCAAACTTAGGAATGAGGACAACCATGTTAGAATTTAAGTTTGGCATAATCCAGTCTGATGAGAAGAATTGAGAAACTGAGTTAAAAACATCCACACCTATAATATCCGTAAAAGTTTGGAAGAATACACCTCCAAAACCATCCAGGCCAGGAGAGCCTGAGGCATTCATGTCAAACACAGCAGATTTGACCTCTTCAAGGGATGGCAATCTGGTAAGCATAGAATTGTCATCATGAGAGACCATTGACCATTTTTGGAATTAAATTTTGGACAAAGTCTGAATCTGTGCATACATTCTCAGAAGCATAGAGAGTCTCATAGTAATCCAACACATGTCCTTTAATATCCTGCTGATTCTCAAGCATAGCATCACCATTCTTTAGCATACTCATCTTGTTCTTAGCTTGTCTAATCTTAGCCATTATGTGGAAAAATGCAGTGTTTCTATCCCCTTGAGAGAACCATTTGATTCTGGCCTTATCTTTCCAAAATTCTTCCTCAATGGCCAAAGTTTTTTGGAGTGTATTTTGAGCTTCCTTTTCCTTATCAGCAAAACCATTGATATAACCATATTCATCAATGTCTCTTTGGATGTTATCCAAGTCAGTTTGAGCATTTTTAACCAAGGAGTGAACATCACCAAAAGTCTCTATGTTCCAAGACTTGAGAGCTGACTTTAAGGCCTTCAGCTTTTGGAAAAGAATAGACATTGGACAGCCAAAAAAGTCTCTTTTCTAAATCTCAGAGACTAGTCTTTTACAATCATTATGCTGCACCCACATAGACTGAAATTTAAAAGGTTTAGAAAAGGATGGAATGACAGACTGCATGCTTAGAAGAAGAGGGTGATGATCTGATTTAATTCTTGTCAAGGTAGAGCATGATGTGGAACACCAAAAATCCAACCAACTATCATTACATAAGGCTCTGTCTAACCTTCTTGATGTTAAAGCTGAACCCCTTCTATTATTAGTCCAAGTAAAAGCTGAACCAATAAGACCACACATATCTGACCAATTCCTGAAATCATCACAGGCAACAGCAGACACAGAACCATTTCCTCTCTGTTCATGAGCTCCCAAAATAGAATTAAAATCACCAACACACAACCACGGGTCATGACAGTTCAGAATTAAGGATTGCAACTCAATCCACAAATCCCTTCTAACAGTGTGACTAGTTGCAGCATACATTGCTGCAATATAAATTTTGCAATGGTTAAACATTATAGACATAGCACAAAACTGTCTTGATCTAGCAATCACATCCACAGTTAAATAATCAGCACACAAACCCCATAAATTAGGAAATTGAGATCCTCTATCATTCATAGTAAAAGGTTTAAGGCTTACACTTCTCCAGAAAGAGTCAAGAATTTGTTCAATACTAACCCAAGGTTCAGCAATGAAAAGCAGGTCAGGTTTATGACTGTTACAGAAGGATCTGAGAGCTTTCCTAGATGCAGCATTGGCAAGACCACTAACATTCCATAAGAGAAGCTTCATATCAGAAAGTGATAGATTGAGAACCTGCCCTAGAACGGGTGTTGTATTGCTCCTCTTCCACTGACACAATGATAGAATCAGAAGCAATCCCCTTTTCCTTTGTTCATAACATCTATTTTTCTTGCTGCACCAGTATCAGGGACTTTAAGATGCCTATCTGCATTAGAAACCAAATCTTGAAGGTTCTTGCTAGGAGACTGGTTTATCTCCTCTTTGTTTTTAATAACATCAGGAACAATTGGTTCAGAGACTGAATTAACCTTCAGAGCATTAGTCTGAGCAGGAACCTCAAGGACTATATCCTTTGCCTCAGCATTTTTTTGCTTTGGAATATAGACTTTTTTAACCTGAGGCCTATTAGCATCCTGAACCTGGTTCTTTACCAAAACTTCTGTTTTCTTGCAATTGCCTAGAGAATGACCAATCATCTTGCAATTGGAACAAAACTCAGGTAAATTCTCATATTCAATGGCAACAAAGAACGTCAAATCTTTCCTCTCCACCATCAGCTTATCTCTTAACTGGACAGACAAATCAATATCCACCAAAATTCTTGCATAATGCCCCAAAGTTTTATTCTTGGTCGCATCATCCAAGGATAAAGGTGTACCAATGCCCCTAGAAATTGAGAAGAGAATTCTTAGCCTCTAGTATTTTTGAGGAAGATCAAAAACTCTGATCCAACATTGAGCATTCTTTTGCTTGACACGAGCTGGATTAAAATCTGGAGTCCAAGTAGACATCCTTAGCAAACCAGGTTCAATATTCCAGGCCCCAGCAGCAAGGATTATGCACATATCTTCAAAAGAGGAGAAAGAGAATTCAAAATAACCTGTTACCTCAATTCTTTAAAAACCTCTTTTTATAATCATCATTTTCACTTTGCACTTAGTTTTATAATACTATTATAGTAAATTCTTTTCATATAAAACTTATTATTTATTTCCCATGAAATTCTCCTCTTTCCTCTTACTCATCCACACGGCCACCACACCTTCTTAACATCCTCATACTTTAAATTTTTCTTGTTACACATTACTAATTACTCATGTGACCTTTTATTATTATTTTAAGGCTTAAAGCTTCTCCAATCATTCTCTTTGCTTTCTTACCCAAGGCATGTGAAGCATAGAGGGTTTAATTCAGCTTCCTTGCCTCCTCTTAGCTGACACATTTGCTGTCTTGGTTAGCAGAGCCATCATCCATGGCTTTGCAAGCTTCTCAAGCAAGAGCCATGCATTGGCACTCACCATGTGCTACTCTAGCCCTATTCTTTTTTCTCTCTAAATTTATTTTAATCTTTTATCTAATAACATTAATATTACACATTAACCTACAAACTCAGAATCTAGCATTCTTATCTCATTAGTTTTGAGATGATTTTTATGAGTTTGTTGGTGTTCATCACGTTTTTCCAGCTCCCTGCTGGAATCACACACTCCAGTTTTTAGGGCTATTTTATAGCACAATTTTAGGTGCATTAAAAAGAATCTCATGCACGATTTATTTATATCAATTTAAAGGTTTTCTCGTCTTATTTCTAGTGGTGTCTTCAGAATTTAAAACAAAAATATATAAAATTATTAAAAATCTGGCAATGACCAAAGGTCAGTCCAGGGAAACGATTTTTACAGT
Organism: Sophora flavescens; assembly: GCA_030762895.1. Classification (NCBI taxonomy): domain Eukaryota; kingdom Viridiplantae; phylum Streptophyta; class Magnoliopsida; order Fabales; family Fabaceae; genus Sophora; species Sophora flavescens. Next base: position 79,316,738 of record CM061069.1, on the reverse strand, counting down.
CAGCTCTAGTCTGACTTTGCATTCATTTTTAACCCATCATTTCTTCTTCAAAAATTTCAAACTTTATATGAAAATCGAAGCCCCGAAAGTGAGGGTTCCAATTATGTGTTCAGATTTTCGAGATCATTTTTCTTTTGAAAGATACGACTCAGAATACAAACATATGTCAGGCTTAGAAATCATGTTTCAACACATGCAAGCACAAATATCAAACATCCAACACATTATGAACACATTTCCATCACCATATTGCATGTAACACATATTTAACACTCAGTTCAGAGAGTAAAGTAAACATGCAAATCATTTCTAGACATTCAAACATTAAGGGGAGGGGCTCCAAACTACAAAGATGGGAGTCTCCTCCCTTACCTTCCATCTTCCATGTGGGCAGCAAGGTATTTGTGGGTGTAGAGCCTCCAAGCTTGCTCCTTTGAGTATGAAACCTAGCTCAAAAGAAAGCTATAGAGGAGAGGAAGAGAAGTTATGAAGGGTTGAAGAGCAAAAGATGAAGGGAAAAGGGTTATGCAAGATCTAGAAGATGAGCTTACCTTAGTCTTTGACAACTTCTCTCTCTAGCTTCTTTTCTCTTCCTCCTTTTCTCACTCTTATCTCATGCCTGTAAGACTAAGCCCTCATTCATGTTTTGATGTATGACAAATAAAGTGTATTTTGCATAAGATTTTTTATTTTGACCATATACTTATTATGTGTTAAGTTGTATGCAAGATCACTCATGAAAAAGGGAAATCAAGGATTAAAGGATGGAAGATCAAGGACACAAAGCAATGGACAAGGACTAAAGCATCAAGCAATGAAGATCGCATACTTTAGATGCTATTGTAAAAATAGCACATTTGATTTCTTAGGTGAAGCACTTAAATTTAAGAAGATCAAGGAATCATCAAGACAAGAGCTTAATAGTGGAATAATATAAGCGCTCGTCCAACAGTGGAATAATATAAGCGCTCGTCCAACACTGGAATAAAAGCTGACGTCCAATGAACTACTAAAAAAAGCCAACGTCCAATGAACTACTAAAAAGCTGGCATCTACTAAAGTGACAAAAGCTCACGTCCAATAAAGTAACAAAAGCGCACGTCTACTAAAGTGACAGAAGCTCACGTCCAATAAAGTAACAGAAGCGCGTGTCTACTAAAGTAACAAGAAGCGCTCGTCTGCTGATGTGGCTCATGGAGCTCGTCTACTGAAGTAATAAGAAGCGCTCGTCTACTGAAGTAACGAGAAGCGCTCGTCTACCAAAGTGGCATATGAAGCACCGTCCACTAAAGTACAAAATGGAGCTCGTCTACTAGCCCATCCGAATGTAAATCTTAATGGCTAGATGGAAACGGTTATTTTTCAAGATGGACGCAAATTCTACAAGAACAATCAGAATCTTATTTCAAGAACGAGAATCAAGAAAACATATTTTGTTAAATCAGATCCAAATCTGTTTTAATTGATCCCAACGACTATAACTTGTTTTCTATAAAGAGGGATCAAATGAACACTTTTCATAACATTACCTTACACATTCTGAAAGTGAAAATACGAAAGATTAAAAAGCTTCCAAAAGTGCTTCATCTTTGAGAGAAAAGTGTGATATTTCTTAGAACTTCAATTTGTATAATCAGACTTTTAGAGTCTTTCTTCTACTCAATTCTTTCTATGAATTAGTGTGATTAAGAGAGGGTATCTCTTAGTATTGAACAAGGATAGAAGGGGTCCTTGGGAATAGAAAAGCAAGTGTGCTTTTTGGTGTGTTCTTGAGCAAGGAGGTTATCCTTATGAATGCTTTGTAATTGGATGTTGTAATTTACGGTTATAGTGGAGAAAACCATAGAAGTGTGGGACTGGATGTAGGCTTACCAGAGGAGGTAATCGAACCAGGATAAATCGGTTTGCCTGTTCTTCTCATCTCTAAACTCCATATACTTGTTATATGCACGTGTGTGTTGTGAATGAGTTTTAAGAATGCTTGTTAACTTGAATCTTTGATCTGCAATCTGTGTTAAACTTGTTGTTACTTCTTATAATTATTCTTAACATCATTACTTGTTACATAACCTGATTCTTGGGAATTAAAATTGAGTGAAAACCAATTTTCTTTAAGAAAACTCTGTTTTGCTTTAAATTGTTGAAAAAGTTTTCAATATCTCAATTCACCCCCCCCCCCCCCCTGAGATTGTAGCCATTACCAACAATGCCACCCTCTCTCTCTTCTCCCATCTCTACTCTAATTTCTCTCTTAATGAAATGATCCAAAGGTGATAAAGGGGGGAGTGAGTTACCTGTTTAAAGACTTGAGGGAGGTGGGTTTAGTGTTAACCAAGATAGGAGTGGGTTTAATTAGAGATTGCTTGCCTTGCACTCTATTAAAAATTCGGCCAACACATAATTAGAGTACCCATCTTAAATTATTTTAACTATCCTTGATAATGTTGGTCCCTTATAAATTATTAGGACTTAATGTACCATATTGCACTTGAACTGGGTTTTAATTAAAATCAGACAAATAAAATACTCCGCCATATGGTCCTCATATTTTTTGGGACAATAAAGTCCTTAGTATTTGTGTGTACTTAAATCCCTGAACTCTCCCTTATTTTGCAATTAGATTCTTCCCCTCTTGGGGTTAGTCCTTGGACTTCTCCTTATTACACATTGACCCCATTTTTATTTCTTCACCACTTGTTGACACAAGTCACTCAAGCATTTGTCAATTTCTTTTCTATTCTCCTCTTGTATTTTCCTTTAATTTCTAACACCATTATTACACTTCTTCCAATACTTGTATTTTATTTTATCCCTCATGGTTTGACGGTTATTATCCACCACTAATCGGGTGCTAATAAAATCGGGCGAATTGATAAAATTTACCGTCATCCGAGTCTATGCATTTTTATTCGGATTATAAAATCCTTAATATCTAAGCTTAAATAATTAATTACAGTGTTCCATTACTGTAATTTTTGGGATGTGACATTAAGAGTGGGACCAAGCCTATTACAAACCAGATCAAAAGAAGATAAAAATTTTGTTTTTCATCGCGTCGCGGCTGTGAACCATTTCATGGCCAGGCAGTGAACGCTACTGGTTAGTGAATTCCTTGCAATGAATTCCCATTCACGGTTGTGAAGGCTTTCACTGCCAGGCCGTGAACACTTCTACTTTATTCATTTCTTCTTTTACTTTAGTTCTGCGCGATCATGGCCATGAAGCCTTTCATGCCCAGGCCGTGACACCTTTGGCCCTGCATATTTTTCATGCCTTTCAAGCTCCATCTTCAAGTAAATATGACACCCGGGGCTGGCGAGGGCGGGGAGTGGTCGCCGGTGCAAGAAGGCACGGACAAGGAGCGACTCCTGGCATGCTTCTAGGCGGAGAGACACATGAATGAACCGATTACACACCCGAATGAGAGGGATCATGAGACTGTGTAGTTATGGGACTATACAATTGAGGATGGCTTATATGAATTGATTGGTACTACCTATACTAACAAGATGCAGCTTCTTTTCGGTAGCCCATCACTTAAGAACTCCACAGTTAAGCGTGTGAGTAATTATGGAATGGGTGACCTCCTGGGAAGTTTTCCTAGGAAGCGTGTGAGTGAGGACAAAGCACGCTAAAAATACCAGTATTGGTTTGTGGGGATAGTCGTCAATCCATAGAGTAGCCAGGGATGTTACAGCAAACTCCTCGCCAACTTGACTTAAGCATTTTTATCATAAATTTCTGCACAAACACATCACAACACCACCTTACCCGTTCCAAAAGGAAAACTAACAATTAACTAAACTAAAATGCCTAATCTATCATGAAAATGCATTTAAAATGACAATGAAATATGATGTGAAATCACACTCATCAATAATCAAGTTCTTCCCTGAATAAAATAGCTTCATTATCATCAATGCCCAAAACCAAATTATTAATGTCAAAGTTATCTGGAGTTGGATTGCTCGAACTTCCAACTAATAAGTCCACGTCGATAGGTTGATCAACATGCTCTTCATCCACATTTGGAACATTGATAGTGTGATTTTACATGATATTTTCTGTACACTTTTGCATGCATTTTGCATATAGATTAGGCATTCTTTATTTGATTTTAGTTAGATTTTCCTTTGGAACGGGTGAAGCGGTTTCTTGATGTTGTTTTGCAGGAATTCAAGGAAAAATGATCAAAATCAGCCATGATGGAGCCTGGATGAAATAAAGCTTGAAAAGTGAAGAATATGAGCCAAACAGAGCCCATCACGGCCTGGCCGTGATGACCATCACGGCCATGATGAAGCAGAGCAGAAGGCAAAAGTCAGAAGCTGTCACGGCCTGGCCATGATTTGCATCACGGCCGTGATAGAGTAAAAATTAGAGTTTCGCGTCGCGAAGACATACTCGCCTCGCGAGTATGGAACAAAGAAGCCAGCGCCCAGCGCTGGTGTTGGAGCGCCCAGCGCTAGGAGTGGAGCGCCCAGCGCTAGGAGAGGGCCGTACAGTAGCACCATAAGAAGTAGACAGACGGCCACAAACAGAAATATAGGGATTTTCACCCTAGGAGGCTTGGAGAGGCAGACTTGGAGGCTGCGGCTGGAAGAGGGTTCAAACCCTGAAGGGGATGTTTTCCTTGCTCTGGGACTGGAAGAAGATTGGAGGATCCTCCTATGGAGTTTGCTTCATCCCTTCTCTCCTTCTCTTTGTATTCTCTTTTTATGAGTAGTTAAATCCCTGTTGTTGGGATTAGATGTAACCATACTGATTGTTTATGTATTTATCTTGATTGATTATTCTGTGTTCATGTCTTCATATTAGTGATTAATTTTGTGCTTAATGCTTGTTGTGGCTAGCACCCCCATGACTCGATTTGTGTTTTGGTATGCAATGGGGACATTCGTATCAGAACCGGAATTGAATTTAATCACCTAGTAACCCTTTCATCTAGGAATGGAGTTAGGTTTGCTAGTAATCACGTAATCCCTAATCTTAATGCAAATTCACTAATCTAGGTCACTTAAGGAATTAAGGTCTATTAGTGGATTTAGGCTCTTGCCACCCGAGGAATCGGGGTTTGAGTAATTTAGTGGATTGATTTTAATATCTGAAGCATGAATGGGAGGTATCTAGTCCTGATAGTACATGAGTTAGAGGTTTGGCGAAGTCTAGTTCCAACATATCCTTTATGCACTCCAAGTGTTTGTTAAAAGTCCTCAAAAAGACAAAAAGATTTTATTTCTTTTCTTTTGTTTGTCTTGATTTATAGTTTAGTATAGATAGTTGCTGAGTTTGTGAATTGGTACTTGACATCCAATCCCCGTGGATACGATAAACCGGTCTTACCACCGTATTACTTGCACGACTGGGTATAATTACCCAGATTCGTCAACAAACATCCCCCACTTCAGTTATCCATTCATCATTAGAATGAATAACTTCAAAGGGAAGAACAATACTATTTCTATTTTCTCTACTCTTTAGCTTCAAGTTATACAACACATATACCAAGTCATTCATCGTTTTTTAAACGTATTTATTCTCTTTGCATGAACCTAGAAAATAAAACATAAAAATCAAAACTCAATATTTCTAAACAAATAAAATTAATAACTAGAAACAGAGTCATAACTTCAATTACCATTTAAAATGAACTCCAATTACGTTCACACCCAGAAGAGCTACAAGTCAAGCTAAGCACATGAATAGCAAACCTCTGTAGCTCCACTGCTCCATCCCCATAAAAGTCCAACCATTCTACAGAAAGCATATTCTTCCTGCCAGCCTTTGTAGCATCAAGACCAAAGAGTTCTCTATCATAATGAAATCTGGTAAGCTGCATACTAATCCTGTTCCCCTCCTCAGCATCATTTACCAACTGTAACACCCTGTATTTCACTGTTTTAAATAACAGTAATACATATAAATATGTTTATAAATTTATTTGAGTTTTAGAAAATTATTTTAAATAAACGGAGTTTACTACTCAATCCTACTTGAATGTAGGAAGCTGCGATTGAAAGTTAGGTTGGAAAGTCAGGTGAAACCCGGCCCGCGAATTCCATTGACAGTATAATAATACTGCTCAAAAGACCTAATTTTAATTCGTGAATGAAAGACTTAAGTTTAGTATTTTATTTCCTACAATTTTGTATTTTTAGAATTATTTCAGAAAAAAATAAAATAAATTATGTTTTTTTGGGCGAAACGCGTAATCGGGTAGACGACGGAAGGGATTTTGGAGTTTCTAAGAGCCGATAGAGGGTTTATCTTAGGATTTTGAGATGATTCAAGGGGATGAATCATATTTTTAAGTCTAGAAGGTTCTACAGGGTTAGAGTGAAAATTTAGGAATTTTACGCTTAAGTCCCTGAACTTTCCGTAAATTACCCTTTTGTCCCTAAATTAGTTTCTAAGTTTTTTTCAAGTGAATTGGGCTAGAATCCTTGTTACCAATCTCTAATGGACGTGGTTATGAAGCCCAAAATTTCCTAGTTCATGGATTGATTCCATAAAGCCTATTTGAAACTATACAAGTTTCCTAAGTCAAGCTTAATGCTTAAATCTGTAAGTGGGCCCCACAAAAATGAATTCAAGCCCAAAGTTACTAAGCCCATGCGCAATCCCATGAGGGATTGAAGGCTGCCCTCATTTGTTGTTGGATGAACCAAGATTTTTCTAGAATGTTCCACAATCTTCCACATTATTCTACATCATTCTTTAAACTTCTTCAACATTCTTGATTTGTCTTCAACCTTCATGATTGTTCTTAAAAATATCTATGACATAAAATCAGCCCAAATTAGTCAATATAAGATCACATTAAATGTGGTAAAAAGTCATCATGACAATTTATTGGCAAATTGCAAACTAGTCCTTAAACTTTTGGAATCTTTGCAAAATGGTCCCTAGGAAGTATTTGCATTTTAATCCTTTTAGCAAGACAACTCATCACTTCTAGATCCTTCCCAAGATGGTGCCACTATCTCTATAAATACCATACTCTCACTTTTCACTTAGTTTCTAATGCCTTTTTGTTCAAAACCCTAAGTTCATAAGTTCTTTAGTGATAAGTTTGTGAAGCAAGTTTCTTGGATTTCCTTTGTCATTGATTTTCAAGACGTAAATCCTAATCTTCTTCCTTAATCATGCCTATGTTCTTTAGAAAGTTTCTTGATTCAAAGTTTGTTTTATATGTGTTCATCATTTTCAAGTTTCTAACCCTAGAACTTTGAAAAGTCATAATAAATTCTAGAAAAATCTAATGATGATGAAACTACTTTATATCTTCTTGATATCATGCATATTATCTAAATCTAAGAGCATGATGTAATAAAAAATTTCTTTCCTAAAAACCTAGCCTTGGCCGAATCTATCAAAGTAGGTTTGGTAGAGTTTTTGTTCATGGTTTTCATTAATGATCTTGTTAATCAAGCTATTAGTATGTATGCTTAATAAATCCAAGTTGGTTTATTAAACTAAGAACCTTAACCCTATGAACATGTTGAAGCCGAATCCTTGTATAAAAGAGATAGGAAGTTTTGAGTTTCAACTTTAGTTGTTTAGTCACTAATTCATGATTTAGGTTAATTAAGGACCATTAATCTATGAATTAATCATGATTATAAATTTTAAGGATTTTAAACCCTAAAAGTCAGCCCTTGGCCGAAACCCTAACCCTAAAGGTTAGAGGATTTTGTTTCAAATTTTAGTCTTGTAATAAGTAATCTATGTTAGTTAAGACTCTAGTAATTAGGATCCAAAAGATGGCATTAAGAAGATAACCCTAAACCTATTTTCTAAGTCTTGGCCGAACCTAGCCCTAAAGTGTCATAGATGGTTGTTAGTTGATTAATTATAGTTATGTTGTTTGGTTGAAGGTGGTTGTGTTAACTCGTGGCAGGATAACGAGGATCGTAGTGTACGTATTTCCAGTGCTAGCTCAGGTGGGGAAAAGAATCAACCTATCGTCGGAATCGATAAGTAGTAGATTATATGATAATTGTGTAGGGCGACCTAAACCCTACTAGTAGTCGAGTAATCGACAAGACCAAAATCCCATTCGAAACCTTTTCTGTAAAACCAATGGCGATTCGGGTATTGTAGGTTTATCGACATTAAGTTGATTTTAAGTATTTGAGGATGTTTGAATTATTTACTTTTGATTGTTTGTGATACGCTGGTTGAGGTATTCCATCTGCATGTGACGTATTGTTTCAGTGTTTGAATAATTATGATAGTGAGGATGTTTGTTGTCTGTCACGGCCGTGATGGTTGTCATGGCCAGGCCGTGACAGGCTCTGTTTTGTAGAATTCTTGCATTTGATGTCTGTCACGGCCGTGATGGCTATCACGGCCAGGCCGTGATAGAGTCTGACTTTGTTATTTATTTGGTTGGACTATTATGAGTTGGTTGTGATAAATTGCCTTATATGATATTGAGATGTTGGAATATTTTGTTGATTAATGTGTTATGCATGATCTGCCTGGGTTTAATGCTATGCTTAGATGATTTTAAGGAAAGATATATATTGCTCGGAGGTATAATTGTTTGGGTGAGAGAATAATGGTGAAAGTGGTTTTATCTATGAGGAAAAAGGTGTTGAGACTTTGATGGAAGGTTGAGGCACTAGGTTGTTATTGATGTAATTTAGGGAGTTTCATTTATAGATGTATTGTTATTCATAGCCGTGTGAGTGGAACACACGAGGTCAGGATATCCTATTTTGGGATATCGGATATTGCGGGTGAGTGCCCTATGGATGTGGATGCCGAGGTAGACTATCGTAATACTCTTTAGTTCTTGACGCGTTCGATGTTCTTGGCACTAGACCGTTATGGGATGATATTCCTTGACGAGTTTGTATGTTATTGGCACTGGACCGTTCTGGATTGATACTCCTTGACGAGTTCGTATGTTCTTGGCACTGGACCGTTATGGAATGATATTCCTTGACGAGTTCGTATGTTATTGGCACTGGACCATTTTAGACTAATACGTGTTTAGTCTTTGATGCGTTCGAAAGTTATTGGTACTGGACCGTTCTGGACTACTGACTAATGTGACAGGAGTGAAGATGGACATATCAGTATAAAGTTTTAGTTGCATGGGCTGAGGGTAGAGGATGATATAATGAATTGAGGATGATTGTTGATTTTGAGTGATGCGTGTCTGTGACAATTACTGTATAATTTACTATTACTATTTTCCGCTTTTTGATGATAGAACTGTTTCTTATTCCCTATATCTTTCTGTGTGTTGTATTTTATTTCTGATGTGACCGTACGAGAAGACCCGATGGAGGAACCAATTGATGAGGAGTTAGATGGAACTCCTTACGAACCAGACGTTGGAGGTCGAGCTGTAATTCATGGCGATTAGAGTATAGACATTATGGCCAGTGTGTCTAAGGAGTATTTATATTTCCGCTAAGTATGTCTGTAGTGAAGTTTATGCCTCTGAGGGATCCTACTGAGAGGATACCCTCAACAGTGTTTTGGTAATGTAATAAATTAAACATGTGTGTAATTATATGTTACAACTTTGGTGTGTTTTATATTTGTAGAAGTTATATGATTATTATTTAAGTTTTAATTTTTACGTATTTTCAACGATAAGCGCGCGATTAAGTAAATAAATATTAAGGTTTTAATGTAATAATACAATGGGGCACAACGGGGTGTCTCACCAACCTTTCCTTACAGGCGTACAAGTTAATTTTAGCCTCAACATCTGATGTTTGAACATGGGTTCATAGTGTAATGAGGGATTAGGATAATAAGCAGCTCCAACTTCATAGTGCATAAAGAGCTGATTTTCCCATCACTCATCAATAATTTTCCAGATAGGCTCATAGCTACAAATTCCAAATATCCTATATTAGTAACACAACACAAATAAGGTAATTAAGTTTCAAATAAGATAAAGTTTGGAAAGTTTACCATTTCTTAACATCATTGAAGTTGCTTTTAATCTTCTCTTTGGCACAATCCATCCCTTCTTATATAAAACCCAATGCGGGTTTTTTAATCAGAATCCACCAAACGAAGGACTACAATGATAGGAGCAGCTGCCTTAAGGCATACAATTACGTTCTTCCAAAAACGAGTATCACAAATCATTTCATCCACTTTCCTTCCCTCTTCAATTTTGGTAAACTTGATTGAACTCCAGTCTTCAGAGCTAAACATACTCAATAATGATGCCTTATGCACATTAAGACAAGATAAGGTCAAATAAGCAGTGGCAAATCTAGTCTTACCGTGCCTAATCAAGTCCCTCCCTTTAGTAAAACTTCTTCACCATGCTAATGATCATTGTTCTACAATATATGTATGTGCAGATACTTCTCCCCTACTTTATAGTAATATGATGCACCTTCATATGTTTCTCAAAATCCTCCAACATCAAGTCAATGCAATGGGCAGCACATGGAGTCCAATACAAGTTGGGTCTCTTCATAATCAACATTTCTCTCGCTGCTATGAAATTTGCAGCATTATCAGTTACAACTTGGACCACATTCTCCTTTCCAACTTCATTGACAGCATCATCCACAGGAAATTGGAAAATCTCATTAAATTCAGCAAGGGTCATCAGAAAATCTTCAATAAATAGCCGGAATGTTATCCGACCCTCCGTGCAATGTGGCCCTTGCAAAATTTATGCATCTCGGGAGCTTAAGAACTCCATAGTAGGGCCAATGTATGCAGCGTATCGAGTGCGAGCAAACTCGCCCCATCTAACATTACCCAACATACAATTAATGTCAGCAGTAAGCCCAGGGTATCTACAACTACATCATCAAGATATATAGTCTGAATTTCCTTTCTAGTTTTTAACCTCTCAAACCTCTCCCTCTATGCATCATTTTTAAAAATTATTCTAAAGGAGTTGGTATCAGAGTTGTTAGCTGTAGAACTATAGCATCCTCTACTGTGAGAAGTTGTAGCTTCACCTATCCTTTGATGCTTGCTGGCCATCGTTGCCTTAGAACTCCTCTAGAAGAGCTAAATGCCACAAACCCCCTCTTTTAATTTTGAATTTTCGGATTTTGGGGGTTAGGGTTTCCAGAAATTGGGGCTTTTTCAATTTGCCCAAAATTGATGGAATTGGCTTGTGGGTTTTGGTGGTTTAGGTGTAAGAAGGAAGGAAACAAGGCTGGTTGGGCTTGGTAGGCATGGAGGTACAAATATCTCGAGCTTTGTGTGAGTGAGTATGGTGGAGATGTTGGGGAAGATGAAGAAGATGAATCAAATTTAGCCATAATCAAATCCACACCATTTACATCAAACTTAACTTCCGAAAGCTTTTTCGTGTTATTACCTCTTTCAGCAGCCCATTAGTGATGGTTGGTGGCTATGCTTTCAATGTTATTCAATGCTTCAGTTAGTGGTTTATTCATCAATGCTCCACCAGCTGCGGAGTCAAGTGACACCTTTGAAGAATACTCCAATCCATTGTAGAAGGTATGCACTAGTAGCAACTTCTCGAGCCCATGATGGGGACAAGACTCTGGCAATCCTTTGTAGCGATCCCAAGCTTCGGATAAGGATTCTTCGTCCTTTTGAAAGAAAATGGTGATCTGAGTTCATAAGTAAGCAGTCTTTGAGGGTGGAAAGAATTTTTCCAAGAATGCCTGCTCCAGTTGGTCCCATGTTGTCAAAGTATTAGCAGGAACTAACTTCATGGCCATGAAGGAGTAACTAAAAAATGAGGGGAACAAAAGCCAAAAGTCAGAAAGGATCACGCCTTGGCCGTGATTGACTTCACGGGCATGAAAGGACGAAATCTCCTGCAGCTATACGCAATCACGGCCTAGCAGTGAACACTGTCACGGCCGTGATGCGATTTCTAGGCAGTTTTAAAACAAATTTTCGCCCCTCTGGTTCAGTTTCGCACAGACCTCCTCTTCTTCTCCTTCTTTCTCCCTTCAACCTCCATAGCCGAATTTTTCAAGCTAATCTCCTCTACCACTTTCGTCCAAACATCAACACCACTCATCATCTTCTTCTCATATTCCATCTTCTTCATCTTCCCCAACCTCTCCACCATACCCACTCACACAAAGCTTGAGATATTTGTTCCTCCATGCCTACCAAGCCCAACCAACCTTGTTTCCTTCCTTCCTACAGCTAAACCACTAAAACCCACAAGCCAATTCCATCAATTTTGGGCAAATTGAAAAAGCCCCAATTTCTGAAACCCTAACCCCCAAATTTCAAAAATTCAAAATTAAAAGAGAGTGTTTGTGGCATTTTAGCTCTTCTTGAGGAGCTCTAAGGCAACAATGGCGAGCAAGCGTCAAAGGATAGGTCAAGCTTCAAGTTGTACTGTTCTAGTATTAGGGGACGCCATAGTTTTGCAGGTAACTACTCTGATACCAACTCCTTTAGAATAATTTTTTAAAATGATGCACAGAGAGAGAGATTTGAGAGGTTAAAAACTAGAAAGGTAGTTCAAACTAAATATCTTGATGATGTAGTCATAGATACCATGGGCTTAACTGCTGACATTAATTGGATGTTGGGTAATATCAGATGGGGTGAGTTTGCTCGTACTCGATACGCTGCATACATTGGCCCTATTATGGAGTTCTTGAGCTCCCTAGATGCACAAATTTTGCAAGGGCCACATTGCACAGAGGGTCAGATAAAATTCTAACTATTTAAGTAAGATTTTCTTATGACCGTTTTTGAATTTAACGAGATTTTTCAATTGCTGTAGGGGTGACAGGAGACACCCGGTGACTTTAATATTAATCAATTTTGGAGGTAAATTAGTTTTGAGGGAAATAATTTTGATTCTAGGACGGCCAAGTCCACGGCCCTTGTCAACCCTAGCTTGCGTTATATCCACCGGGTTTTGGCCAACACCTTGTTTGGTCGTGGTGACAGCGATGGATCCATCCGCTTGGATGAGGTTCTTATCCTTTGGGCCATGGTTAATCCCGGGAAGCAAGTGGATACGGGGTCATATTTAGCCAGACACCTTCTAAAGGTTGCCAAGAGCACTAGTGGAACAATATTCATCGGTGGGCAAATTACACTACCATTTGCCAGTACTTCCAATTTGATTTGGATGGCTTTGAGTTCGCTCCGGGGCGCTCTCGTATAACTTTAGATGCTTGTGAATCTATGAGGATGATTGTCTAGGAGGATGACATCTATTGCTTGGTCCACCAAGGGGCAAACGCCCAATTCCTCTCCCTAACCCAACACTCTTAGATATAAAAATCCTGCAAATTGGCGATTGCTAGTGGGAGAGGACCCTAAGCCTATTGAGATCCAGAGGCCACTTCGCCCGCCATCGTCAACACGACCAATTGGATGCCCTACCTCATCTTCTACAAGTACATTTGAGGATCCTTATGCGCGGTTGTAATCTTCATTGGATACCATTTTAGCGAACCAGGAGCGCATGATGGAGAAGCAAGCCCTGCAGAGGATTTTGCTCCAAGAGTGTCATATGATTTATATGGCCCACCTTGAGGGGGAGTGTTGAAAATATGATTACAATCTTTGTAATTAATGTATAGGTTTAAGAATATCATATCATATATTGTAAATAGGAATAGAATCTCCTATATTCATTGTGTAATTATTTCATTAAACCTATATAAAACGGACTCCATTGTGTAGTTGAGACACACGATTTCACCATTTTTTTATCTAAAGACTAAGGCATGCAAAAGCATCACAATAGACTCTACCATCCCAACTGGGTTGGCACCATATAATCTACCTATCATTTGCAGCACACCTTAAATTTATTTAAAAAATTAAAACTAAAGAAATACAAAAAGGTAAAAATATGGGGACATCAACCAAAATCCATGTGGTAAAATCACCTAAACCTATAATTAGGAAGATTCAACCTATCTCTGTTGAAATCTCCCTTAATAAAAATAGTAATTAAGTCCAAACCACTTGAATGAATACCATAATTTGCTAATCTATCTGCACAACAATTGCCCTCTCTAAAAATATGTGAAACAACAAAGCTCACTCTATGCAAAAGGAAAAGACAATTGCTCGAGCGATTTCTTAATCTCCAAGGAACAATAGAACAAGATTTGAAGGCAGCTACAGCAAGAGTTGAATCACATTCAAACCAGATCTTCTTCCATCCTTTCTCATAAGCCAATTCAATGGTTGTCATGATAGCGATAATTTCAGCATTAAGAGAAAAAGTGTTTCCAATATGCAAAGAGAAACATCCAAGAATACTCCCTAAGCCATCTCTGAAAGTACCTCCACATCGCCGCAATTCCAGGAGAACCTTTAGCTGAGTCATGAGTGTTACATTTGTACCAACCATAAGATGGAGGAAGACATTGTTCCAGATGAATAGTTTCCAGATAAAGAGACTGCAGTCGAGATAAACCTTATGACACTCCTAACTGAAACAGATTTGCCTTCAAATCGTGCTTCGTTTCTGCTATACCAAATGTACCAAGAGGAATTAATGATGCTACAACAATGATATGCTTGATTTGAGAGCTATGGATAAAATAACACACTTCAAACAAACTAGAGACTAAAGAAGCATTGCAGTTCTTTTTAAGAATTCTAGTTAACCAGGACCATATCGATGTAGCAAAGCTGCAAGTTAAAAATAGATGATGTGTAGATTCCCCTTCCTTGGCACAAAGATTACAAACAGATGCAATGTAGCAGCCTTTTACTTTTAACTTATCATCAGTAGGGACTTTATCATGAAAGATTCTCCATAGCAAAAATGCTCTAGATGGGGGAATATAAGAATTCCATATGATCTTGCACCAATTAATAGGCTGCCTTTGGGGAGTCAAAAATCTGTATGCATCTTTATAAGAAAGGGTTCCTGAATCAGTATGTTGCCATGGTAGATGATCATCTGACTCAAATTTGGGGATTGTAATCTGATTAATCTCCTGAAACAAAGCAGGGAATTTGGAGGACAATACTGAATGAATTGATCAACAGCCATTAAGAATAAAGTCTGCCACACTTGCTTCCAAAGATTGCTGATTTGAAACTTGGACATTGATTTGATCAAACATGGTTTCACCATCTCTATGCCTTTTTTTGTCTCTTTCAACAATAGCTAAAGTAGAAAAATATACTTATATAGTAGAAAAGTATACTTATACATATACATATGCATGAAAAACAATGTAGATAAGGAAAATCCAAAAAAATGGATGCGGTATGCAATGGACGCGGTACACAAATACAATGGACGTAGTATGCAATATACAATGGACGTGGTATGCAATGGACGCGGTACACAAATACAATGGACGTGGTATGCAATGGACGAGCATTTTAATCATGCAATGGACTTGAAATGCTTTAGATGCACATACATCAACAACAAAATTCTCCAGGCTGGACACCTCAATCAATCCACACATAGCATATTAAGATGCTTTCTGATAAAAATAAATATGTCATCAGCAAGAGGTTTAGTAAAGACATCTGCCCATTGATGGTCAGTATCTACAAATTGTATATCAGAAACACCTTTTTGTACATAATCCCTTATAAAATGATGTTTGATCTCTATATGCTTAGCTCTAGAATGCAATATTGGATTCTTAGATAAGTTAATTGTAGTAGTATTATCACACATAAGTGGAATACTACTTACAAACACATTGTAGTTCTCCAATTGATGTTTGATCCATAGAAGTTATGAGCAGCAACTAGCAGCTGAAATATACTTAGCTTCAGCAGTTGATAAGGCAATGGTACTTTGTCTTTTGCTTGACCATGAGATAAGGTTAGCTCCAATGAAGTGACATCCTCCACTGGTACTTTTTCTTTCAATTCTGTCTCCAGCATAGTCAGCATCACAAAAGTCAACTAATCTATAATCTTCATTTTTCTTAAAACACAAACCCAGATTAGTAGTACCTTTCAAGTACCTAAATATTCTCTTAACTGCTGATAAGTGAGATTCTCTAGGATCGGATTTAAATCGAGCACACAAACATACACTGAACATAATATCAGGTCTAGACGCAGTGAGATATAGAAGAGATCCTATCATATCTCTATATACTTTTTGGTCTACCTTTTTCTCTTTATCATCTTTGTTCAGTATGGACGTGGGGTGCATAGGGGTATTCATTGGCTTGCAATCATCCATTTTGAACTTCTTTAGGAGTTCCTTTGTATACTTGGTTTGATGGATGTACACCTCGTCCACAGTTTGTTTCACTTGAAGTCAAAGGAAGAATTTGAGTGCTCCCATCATGCTCATTTCAAACTCTCTCTGTATTAACTTAGAAAACTCATTGCACGGAGATTCATTAGTAGCGCCAAAAATAATATCATCAACGTATATTTGTACAATTAAGAAATTATATTTAATTGACTTTCTAAACAAGGTTATATCAACCTTTCCTCTATTAAAGCCATTTTCCATTAGAAATGAACTTAGCCTATCATACCAAGCTCTAGGGGTTTGTTTAAGGCCGTATAAAGCTTTCTTAAGCTTATATACATGTTCAGGTTGGGTGCGACTTTCAAAACCCGGAGGTTGCATTACATATACTTCTTCATTAATAAATCCATTTATAAAATCACTCTTAACATCCATTTGAAAAAACATAATGCTATGATGTGCAGCAAATGAAAGTAAAATCCTAATCGCTTCTAATCTATCAACAGGAGCAAAAGTTTATGTATAATCTATACCTTCCTCTTGAGAGTAACCTTGAGCAACAAGTCTTGCTTTATTTCTTACCACCTTACCAATCTCATCAAGTTTGTTTCTGTAAACCCACTTTATTCCAATAACTGATTTATTTTTAGGTAGGGGTACCAAAGTCCAAACAGCACTTCTTTCAAATTGATTCAGTTCTTCTTGCATAGCTAGAATCCAGTCATTGTCCAGCAGAGCCTCGTCTATTGTATTTGGTTCCAACTCAGAGACTAGTGCAGAATCTTCCTACCCTCTGAAAGTTGATCTGGTTCTTAGCTTATCATTAGGGTTTCCAATGATTTGATCTTGTGGATGATAATTTTTGAAGTACCGAGATCTCTGAACAGTATCATGTTGAGAAGTGGAGGTTTCTGGTTGTTGAGGAGGTTCATCCACTTGATTATCAGCTTTTACCTCTGGTGTATCTCCTGAGATATTTAGATCAAGATCTCTGCAAAGGCTTCATCTAGCTCTGATAGTTTCTTATCAGGCTGCTTGTCATCAAACTTGACATGGATACATTCTTCTACAACTTGAGTTCTAGAATTATAAACTCTAAAACCTTTTGATGTTTGAGAATATCCTAACAGTATTCCGTTATCTACTTTTGCATCAAACTTACCTAGCTGATCTTTAGTATTTAATATATAACATTTACAACCAAAAGGGTGAAAATATGAAATGTTGGGTTTTCGTCATTTCCACAATTCATAAGGAGTCTTGTTCAAGATAGGTCTAATGTATATTATGTTCTGAATATAGCAGGCAGTGTTAACAGCTTCAGCCCAGAAGTGTCTAGGGACAGAGTTGTCATTGAGCATAGTTCTAGCCATCTCTTGAAGAGATTTGTTCTTTCTCTCTACCACACCATTTTGCTGTGGTGTTCTAGGTATTGAGGAGTTGTGAAGAATACCACTTTCTTCACGGAACTTATGAAATAGCTCATTTTCAAACTCTCCCCCATGATCACTTCTGATTGAAGTAATACACATGCCTTTTTCATTCTGTACACGTTTGAAGAATATAGAAAAGACCTTGAAAGACTCATCCTTGTGAGCTAGGAACATAACCCATGTTCATCTAGTGTAGTCGTCTACAATGACTAGACCATATTTCTTACCACTGACCGAAGTAGTCCTTGTTGGACCAAAAAGATCAAGGTGTAGCAGTTCTAGTGGTCTATTGGTACTAACAACATTCTTAGATTCAAAAGAACCCTTGACTTGTTTTCCCTTTTGACATGCATCAGATTTGTACTGAAGGTTTGGTAGCCCTCTCACGAGATTATGCTTGTTTAGCTTTGAGATTAATCTCAGGCTTGCATGACCTAGCCTTTTGTGCCAAACCCATCGCTCATCTTCAATGGACACTAGACATGAGACACTTTGATTTGAGAGGTCCTCCAAGTCAATCTTATACAGATTGTTTTGCCTCTTAGCAGTGAATTAAATTGATCCATCATTTTTCTTGACATTACACATGTTCTTATCAAAAGAAACAACATATCCACTGTCACATAATTGACTTATGCTCAGCAGATTATGTTTTAAACCATTTACCAATAGAACATTGTCAATGGAGGGAAAAGGATGTTTACCAATTTTACCTATACCAATGATCTTCCCTTTCTAGTTTCCTCCAAATGTAACTCAACTGCCATCTTTGTATCGAAGGTCTTGGAACATACACATTTCTCCCATCATGTGACGTAAGCACCCACTGTCCAAGTACCAAGATGTTTGTTTCTTTCCTATTGTTAAGCAAATCTGCAACAGGTATTATCTTATCTTTAGGTACCGGGTCCTTTCTTGTTAGTTTTCACTGGACTAGAATGTTTAGCATGTTTATTATGTATGCATCTAGATGCAACATGCCCACTTTTTCCACACACTTTGCAAAAGGTGTTGGACGGGCCTGACTTAGTTTTAGCATGTTTATCTGGAGCTTTTGAAGCTCTAGGTTGTGTGTGTGGTTTTGACTTTTTATGAGATGCTTCATGCTTCTCCTTGTCATAATCGAGCCCAGATTTATCATAAGGTGACCTAAAATACCTTAGAATGAGACTGAGCCTATCTGAGCCACCTACAAACTTTGATAGAGTGTCTGTCATATACATCACAACTTATTTCAGTTTTGCAACTTCACAAGAAACATTAGGCTCACACTCAAGTTTGTTAGTTAGACTGACATTCTCTGATTTTAGTTTGTCATTTTCATCTTTAAGGTTTTGTTTTTCTATGCAGAATTTATCATATCCTTTTGACAGCTTTGTAAACTTCTTTTTTACACTTCTATACTCATTAAACAGTATGAATGACTCATGCAATCATTCATCAAATTCATTTTGAAGAGTGGACGGGTTAGAGTCCATTACCTCAGCATTAGTGTATTCACTTTCTGATGTCGTGTCAGCCATGAGGAAGATATTTGCCTCTTCCTCAGCTTCATCTTCTTCATCAGATGAGGATAGATCCATATCCTCCCAAGTAGCCATTAAACATTTCTTCTTTTTTAAGAGACCTTTTTGTCCTTCAGATCATGACAATCAGCTTTGAAATGTCCAGGTTTCTTGCATTCAAAGAACAAGGGTGGACCTTTTTCCTTGAAATCTGATTTCTCCTTGGAAAACTTCTTGTTGAACTGCTTCTTCTGAAGCCACCTTTCTTTCTCCACGTGTTGAATCTTTCTGGAGATGAAAGATAGTTCATCTTCATCTGATCCTTCATCACTGTCTGAAGTTCCAGCATCATTTGAAGATGCAGTAGCTTTGAGAACTTTTGATGAACTTGTTTTCTTTGCCTTTAGGGCAATAGACTTTCCTTTTATGGAGTTGTCTTCTTCATTCAGTTCTAGTTCATGAACCTTGAGAGATCCAAGAAGCTCTTCTAGAGAAAGAGGATTCAGGTTTTTGGCTTCCTGAATGAATAGCAGTAACCTTGGGTCTCCATTGCTTGGATAAACTTCTTAGAATCTTTCTAATATGGTCTCTATTTTCATGCGTTTTTCCAAGAGATCTGAGACTATTGGTGATAGTTTGAAATCTTCCAAACATCTGATCTATTGTTTCACGATCATCCATTTTAAATAGTTCATACTGGTGTACCAGCATACTTATCTTTGATTCCTTTACTTGAGATGAACCCTCATGAGCTAAGGCAAGAGTATCCCAGATTTCTTTGGCAGTGTTGCAACTGTGAACCTTGTCATGTTCAGATCTAGTAATAGCACACAAGAGATAGTGCTTAGCTCTTAGATTGAGCTGATGTTGATTTTTCTGCTCTTGAGTCCATTGAGCTCTAGGGACAGTAGCTCCAGCTTCACCTCTAGGTTCTGTGTAGCCGGTTTTAATCAGCTCCAAAATATCTACGTTTTGTGCATCCAAGAAAACCATCTTCTTCTTCTTCCAGTAGTCATAATCAGTTACATCAAACAGAGGAGGTTTGTTGATAGCTTGTCCTCCTGCATCCATGGTTGTTGGATCGTACTCCCTTAGCACTTGTTAGATGCTCAACCCTTTTGAGACTACGCTCTGATACCAACTGAAGTTGACACAGGCAAACACAAGAAGGGGGGGTTGAATTGTGTTTGCTAATAATTTTCGAAAACAACCTTTTTTAAAACTTATTTTCTCATGCAAAGAATAAAAGGCAGAAGCGCACACACACAGAAAATGATCTTTTAAAGAACTTAACAAAATAAAGTTCAAATCCCCACAGTTAGTAAGAGCAAATAAAATCGAGAGTTAAGGGATTAGAAGATTCACGAAAGAGTTTTATCCTGGTTCACTCTCTTCCAACCAAGAGCTACGTCCAGTCCCTTCGACTTGAACGTTTTACTCCACTATTTTTCCAAATAGATTACAACAAGTCTTCAACACCTCTCCAAACTACAAGTATTCCTTTCTTACCAAGCCTCTTCAGGCTCTAACTCTAACAAAGAGATTGTTTGATTATGATCTTCTAACTCACTATGTAGGAGGATATGAAAGTTTACGATCGGTTGAATATTACGACAATATTCAACTAAAGAATTAAAGACTTTTGCTCTTGAAAAGAATGAAGAAAGAGAGCTTGTGGATTAGAAAAATTTTAGCTTGTAAAAGTTCGGCCTGGCAAAAGTTGTTCTTCACTGATTGAGGTCTTCTATTTATAGTGACCTTCTTCTTCACTTGAAAATCTTCAACGGTTGTTTTGAATATACCCGTTTAGAGATGGCATTAAATGCATAATATCCGTTGTGACTGATAGCTTGATCGTGGCCATTGTGAAATGTACTCTCGGTTATCACTTTTGCACGAAATAGAGTGACATAGCTCTGAGCAATTGCAACTTGAAAAACTGTCTTTCCTCCTTTGTGAAAATTCCAGCTATTCCAGCAGAAAAAGGTGACAGGGTACAGAGCGTTTTGCATTCCCCATTGTACTATGTTGCTTTTTGCATTTCCTTGGTGGCACTATGTTTCTCTCACAAGGAAATAAAGCATTAAAAGAGATAAAACAGATAGAAAGGACCAACATCCATTTGAAATAAATATTTCGATGTGGTCGGGGTAGCATTTACTAAGCTAGACGGAGCACAAGAAAACTTATACAAAAGGAGCTTGTCTACTTAAGATTTGCATCTACATGCTCAGGGTGAAATCAAGTCTATGGACTAGCATTTTTCTTTTCGTTCGTCTGCTGATGTGGCATATCCTCTCGTCTATCATCAAGTCTTTGGACTTGCAATATTTCAGTGAGTTATTTTGATCTCCGTCTACTAACGTGGCATTTTGAGCTTATCTGCTCATTGAAACTATTGTTCCCGTCTACTGAGAACATTTTATTTTCCCTTCTACTTAAATAAATAAAATTACCAATGTTTTGAGCAGCTTGTCTACATGAATGGACGCGGATTCACTTTCTCAGTCCAAGTAGATTTAAGGAACCTTATTCAAAGTTTCCATAACTTATATAATTTTAACTTTCTTTCAAGACTAGATAAAGCATGTTAGATCTCAACTAAATTTTACCATACAAATTTAATCCTTGTTGCTAACATCAAAACTCAGATTATTAATCCAAATCACTTTGGTTCCAACAGGGGCTCTATGTCCGACCACCGCGCAGCAGGGAAGAGACGGCCACACACCGCACTGGACGTCGCGCATATGTTGGTCCGTTTGGCTCGCGTCTGTGTCGCTGTCCTCTGTCGTTCATCGCCACAGCCACCTCGCCGGTGCCGTCGTGACGCCGCCGCACCCATGGCTGGCCGTCGCGTCCTCTCCCCTCAACCTTGAGTGAGTGATTTCTCACTTTCCTTTGTCCATTTTCAAAACCCCCAATTTTTCCTCAAACCCTAACCCTAGGTTTTGATTTCAGATTTTGATTTTTGAAATTAATTGGAGTTTTATGCAATTGGGATCATGATTAAGTTTTTCCCTAAACCAATTTTGTCAATTTCTTATTAATTTGAATTTTCCCCAAATTTTCTTCATGAACCTCAAAACCCCAAATCTGTTTTTGTGACACCCTGCTACCCCACATGTTATAAAGTAATAAAAGGACAAAGCTGAAAAATAAATCATGTATTTACTGGATAAAATAAAACATTTGTTCATGGGTTGAAAGGTCCCACATAAACGAGTTCTCAAAACAAGGAAAATAAAACAAGTTTAAAACAACTAAATCAAAAGATAAACAACATAACCCAACCCGATGTCACAACAGAGCTGGTATAACCATTTCGGAATGAAATCCTCGGAATACAACTGAACTGACTAAAACATAAGGAAAAGTCCTAACTATGAGTGGTGGCTCCTCAGAGTCACTCCTCTCCTGACTGTTCGCCATTCTCTGTAAGGTGCCAATCAGGCCAAAAAAACAAAGAACGGGGAGTAAGAATCATGTAAACATACAGCATGGAGATAGGAAGTAAGGTAAAACAAACATCATGGCATCAGCATAACATACATCAACATATATATCAACATACATCAACATCAACAAAATCAAGTATGGTATGCAGTGCAATGCAACACTACCCCGCTACTCCATTATGCAAGTGGATCCAAACTAACTCAGGATGAACGACTTCAGAGTTAAATATCCATATTGAGAATCTACTCAATGCCGGAGAATCTACTCCTTGGATAGCCAACGGATCAAACCAACGAATGCCTCGTCACGGGGGGGTACGGTTACCAAACCTTGGGTAACCTACCGTGGATGACCAGATCGCCGTACTCTAGGACGACCTCCCCTATGTCGATCATCCACCAAAAACAACATCTCCAATGATGCATGCAACATACAACAAACAATGGGCAACCGCCACCTCCTTTGCTTCGACGGAATCAACCAAAGACTTCAGCGGAATCGACCGCAACACTTAAACCTTTAGCGGAATCAACCGCAACACCTTAGACCCAACCGAGTCAAGGCCCCATTGGAGCAAACTCTCGGCAACCAAGGTACAACATCAACAGCACCTTAGAACCAAACCGCGAGGTCAAGGTTCCCTTGGTCAAAAAGCACCAAGGTACAACTCATCAATGCGCGGTAACCCGACGGTTACCAACTTAACCATCTTAATTAATGTTTAATTAAGTGATCTAACCTTCATCATTGATTAACTATGTCATCATCATCATTGGGGGAGATTGGGGTTAAAAACCCTTGTTTAAGACCTTAATCTCAGATTTTATCCAAAGGGGTGAGCATGGTCGTGCTTAACCCCAGCACGGGCGTGCTACCATTTAAGTGGAGCACGGTGCGTGCTTCCTTTGAGCACGGTCGTGCTCAACCGCACAGAGTGCTGCTCTGCCCTCTCGCCGCACGACCATGCTGAATGCGCGGCCATTTTCTAGAATTCAAACTGGGAGCACGGGCGTGCTCCTCGCTCAGCATGGACGTGCTTCAATGCACGACAATACAGTTCCGGCGAGTTCAACATCAATTTTATCCGATAAAATTTAGGGATTAATTCTATTAATCATAAGCCAATTAACAACATATTCTAGGACTAAATGTCATTATCAACATAGTAACAACAATATCATCACAATCATGGTATCAACCATTCAACCAACAACATTATGCCAATAGCAACCATCAACATATCATCATGTTCGTATAACCAACATAAACATCAACAACGTAGTATGAACATAGGCATATAAACAGCATGTTAGCAACCAAGATCATGTTATCATAATCAAACAAACAATCATATTAATCATATACACATACACAACAAACCGGGGTCATGGGAACTCCTTTACCTTACACTACCCCCAATGCCTATGATATACACTACCCTTCTCCCCATACCTGGTATGAAGATTCCAACCAACGAAATCCAACTGGCAACCCAAACGAAGAACCAACGTGTTTCCCTCAAGCGGCTTGACTAGCTTTCCAAGCATTGGTCAAACAAAAGGTTAACCAATTAGTTTCACAAATCAAAAACAAGAAAGGGAACTAAAAAAGGAAAAAACCATTACCTTATATGATTGGCACAGACCAACCAAGATCCCCCGAAACTAGAGCAAGAACACTAAGGGCATCAAATGGGTTCAAGGGGAGGAAAAGAGAAGAGGTTTTTGCCCCCACAAAAGCTGCCCAAAGTGTCAAAATAGGGTTTGGCTCGTAACCCTCACGAAATTGCTCTATTTATAGACTCTAATACCTGAGCACGACCATTCTCCCTGTTGAGCACGGTCGTGCTCAACTCCTGAGCACGGGGTGCTGAAAGAATGCCTTGCGAGATCGCCTAGATGATCGATTTGGCAACACCACTAAAAATAAGACTTGTAGATAATTCTCTTAGTTTTCCAATGCCACAAAGATCACCTCGATCAAACATCTAGAACTCATGATATGGTCAAAACGGTGAAACAGGTTACTAGGACTCTAAAAGGGTTGAACCTTTCTAAGGCTAAACTTTCTCAAACATGAACTTAGACATCAAAAACAACCTAACAAGCATATACAAACATATATATAATATATATAAATGCATTAAGCTTATTTATGAAAAACGGGGTGTTACAGTTTTGATTTAAATCAATGAGGTTTTTAAGAAATTATGTATATTAGTGAGTTATATATATAGTGTTGATATATAGAAATTAATTTAGTGTTTTGTCTGGTTGTTTCTATGCTTGGATCGACTCTTTGGGATGTTGCGTCCTCTCCCCTCAACCTTGAGTGAGTGATTTCTCACTTTCCTTTGTCCATTTTCAAAACCCCCCAATTTTTCCTCAAACCCTAACCCTAACCCTAGGTTTTGATTTCATATTTTGATTTTTGAAATTAATTGGAGTTTTATGTAATTGGGGTCGTGATTAAGTCTTTCCCTAAACCAATTTTGTCAATCTCTTGTTATTTTGAATTTTCCCTAAATTTTCTTCATGAACCTAAAAACCCCAAATCTATTTTGATTTAAATCAATGAGGTTTTTGGGAAATTATGTATATTAGTGAGTTTTATATATAGTGTTGATATAGAGAAATTAATTTAGTGTTTCGTCTAGTTGTTTCTATGCTTGGATCGGTTCTCTGGGATGTTGGTCATGTTCGTGCTTGCTCTGGGGAAGCAAAAATTACTCTTGAGAACTAATTGGAGCTAACTGCATAGCTGTGAAGTTCCAGAAAAACCTCTGAACGCCTTAAAAGGTGGGGGAAGATATTATGTTAGGTGTAGTATGGGGTTGATGCGGGTTAGTATAATCGCTTAGGAATATTGAGAATTGTTTAATATGCTTGCTCAATATTTTTTAATGTTGTTATATCTGTTTAGATTTAATTTAGCGATGTGCTAAATTGGATCTAGTTGAATTGGCGTAAGGTTCTAATTCGAGAATCTTACTTATCTTTGTAAACCGTGTACGTTAAGTGTTGGATATAATTCCAAGTAACTGGGCTCTACGTATAAGCCTTGTGTCCGATCGTTAAGTTGCGTAGGGACTTGTTGTGATGTGCATTTGTTTCCGAACTTAGATTCGGGAGGTGTTGGAATGATATTATCAGATGGTATCAATTTCTTATTTATTGAATCTGTGAATTCAATCTTAAGGTTTATCCTTATTTACATTTTGTTAAGTCTTGGGCTCGAAACTATTTTATTATACAGAGTTGAGTTAAAAAGGATAATTTTGGCCAATGGTCCATTCGAGCCCAACCCTAATCAATAACTGTTTTTAAATTGATATCGGTATTTTGGAACTTTTAGTTCCTGCTTTATTTGTCTTCGGATAACATTCCAACCTAATCATAGTCGTTGTCGTTCTGGAGGCATAGACATCTTTTATAGGATATTAGGGGACTGTGTGGGGCCATGGAGACCTCGGGGATAGTCAGGCGTGGATCCTACCAATGGTCCAGTGTACAGCTGCACTGGTGCCGGTGGAGACCTGGACAGCAGGGTTATCTTGAAACTCCACTGAACTAAATACTATTCAGATGTTAAGTACTCTCAAGTGAAAGTGCCGAGGATATGGTTGTTAGCGTACTCCTATCGTGAGCTTATGCACCAAGTTGTTTACAAATATTTCCTGAATGTTATCTCGACAGAATGTTATGACAACAATATAGTCACCATGGAGCAAAGTTACGTCGATGTCTTAGGCATGCATTCGAGTTTCAGTCTTTTTCTGAAATTATATATATATATATATATATATATATATATATTATAAAAGTTTCTCTAAATATATGTATCCACTTGATTGATTGTTTGTCGTCGTATACCCATATCTACGTTATGAGCTTGGCATAGAATCTTACCTCCATATGTGTTTCTTCTTTCTTCTTGTGTATGTGAGTAGTTGATTCTGATGACCGTATGGTATGTGAGACCGAGATGATGGATGATTGATGATTCAACGTGTGGACTTTTGCTTCTTTTTGGAGGATCACGTGCTTGAGGGATATTCTTGAGAATCCTCTTTTATTTTGTGTTGTATATATACTAAGGGAAACTTTGATGTTCTTTGTATCAGCCGTGATGGCAGTTTCCTATTTTTATGACTTATGTATATGTATATAGTACCTTTATCCCGCTATAGGGTTGCCAGTGAGAGCTCTGTATGCCCCATTTGACATATGACATTCTGTATATTTTATGTTTCTAATGAAAACTTACGCGTATGTATGAAAATTTAATTTAGGACTACTGTATCTATTTATTTTCGAAATATTTAAAAGGATTGAAGTCTTTTATTTATTTATTTATTTAATTTTTCCGCCCCTGGCAATTGATGTAAGACCAGAGACCAAGCTTGGTTGGATACAGTTTTGCCGACGTAAAATGTTTATCGGGTGTTTTCCGACTTTCAAACAAAATCTCCGTTTTTCAAATGAGACATTTCGAAAATTATTTGTGAAAATTCCTATCTTAAACATTATAATTAGAATTAATTTAAAACTAGGCGTCACAAAGTTCATGTTTGGGGAAGTTTAGCCTTAGAAAGGTTCAATCCTTCTAGAGTCCAAGTAACCTATTTCACCATTTTGGCCATATCGTGAGTTATAGATGTCTGATCGAGGTGATCTTTGTGGCGTTGGAAAGCTAAGAGAATTATATACAAGTCTTATTTTATGTGTTTTGGCCAATTCAGTCTTTTAGATGGTATCACAATGCAATCTTTGAGCACACCGTGATCGGGAATTGAGCACAATTGTGCTCAACAGGGGGAGCAAGGTCGTGCTCGGGTCTCGGAGTCTTTAAATAGAGCAGTTTCGTGAAGGTTGCAACCCAAACCCTCTTTTTGGCACTTTGGGCAATCCTAGTGCGACAGAAACCTCTCCCCTTTCCCCTTCCCTTGAACCCCTTGAAGTTCTTGGAGTTTGTGAGTCCGTTTGGGAGAGAAGTTACGCGTGTTAGCATCATTTAAGGTAACGTAGTTATCCCTCCTTAATATCCTTTTCCCTTTCTTTGAATTGGGGATTAATTGGTTGTTCTCTTCCCTTCTTGTTTGACCAAGGCTTGAGGAACTCGTCGAGCCGCTCGAGGGAACGTGTCTAGTTTACCAACGTTATTGTTTTGGGAATCTTCATACCAGGTATGGGGAGAAAGGCTAGTATAAACATACAGGCTATGGGGTAGCGTAAGATGAAGGGTTAACCCATGACCCTGTCGTATGTTGTTTGTCTATTTGTTTGCTATCATGTTCATGATGATATATGCTTAATTGATGATTGGTATGCCCTTTAGTGATTTGTGTTGATGATTGGTATGCCTATTGTTGTTATAATTGATAATGATGTTTATGTCATGATTATGTTTGGATTGATGATATCGATGTTATGAATGAATGATCATGATGATGATGTTGTGCTCTTATGAATGTTGATTGTTGAGGATGTTAATGCCAACATTGATGATAATAAGTCTCTAATTAATTAATAGATCTTGTTAATGATGTTAAAGACGTTAAAATACGTTAAAAATGATAAATGAGATTTAAGGGATGTTGTCCCAGTTATTCATAAGACATGAATATAGTATGAGAGGCAAGGTTATGTTCATAGGGCTTAGTTAAAGGCCCTAGGATTTATTAGTGAGTGTTCTAGGGACATTAATAACGAAGCTGTGATTGAAGGATTAATTCCCCTTAATGATAAGACATGAAGAAAAGATAAGAATAATGAAGCTAATGTTCAATGGATTAGTAAAGTCAATTGGTTGAATCTATGAACTGTCCCAAGGATTTGGCAAAGGGTCTGTGACCCTTCTGCCCAGATCAGTACGGCCACGCTCCATTGAGCACGGTCGTGCTTAACAACTAGCATGCCCGTGCTCCAGTTTGAATCCCATGAAAGGGCGTGCTGCTTAAGCACGCCCGTGCTCAACAGCCAGCACGACCATGCTTGACTGTGAGCTCAGCACGCCCATGCTGAAGGGTGAGCACGACCGTGCTCACCTGTGCTGACCAGAACGCAGGAAGCTGGACAGGGGTGGTTCACCCCAGTTGTCCCTAATAATAATAAAAGAAGACACCAAACAAAGTGAAGACAAGTTAGACAACTTAAAGATTATAATGTATCTTGGTGGCCTAGTGTCCGCCCCAAGTGATGAGATGTTATACCTTGGCAGCCTAGTGTCCGCTCCAAGTGAGATGATGTTGTACCTTGGCAGCCTAGTGTCCGCTCCAAGGGAGCCTTGATGCTTAGTGGTCAAGGTGTGTTGAGGCTCGGGTACTTTTTGGCCAGAGTGTTGAGGGGGAGGTCATCCGAGAGTAAGGCGATCTGGCCGTCCGCGGGATTCGTCCGGAAGGGGATCATGTATACACCGTGGTGGCGCATCTGAGAGTAAGGTGCGTCGGCTATCCAAGGAGTCCACCCATGGTTTGGTGGTCTGGCCCGGCGTTGGTTCTTCTATGGCCAATATGGAAATGTAACTCCCAAGTCGTACGCCTAGTGTAGATGGATCCACATGCATTCAGAGTAGTGCTTCGCATTGCATTATATGATTGATGATTATATTGTTATACTATGATGTGTTGTTGTGTTGGTATGATGACTATGTTATAAATGCTATGTTGCTATGTTTCTATGTGTTGTATGTTCATTGTTGAAGGTTTGGCAAGTGCACCAAATCGTACAAGTAATAATAATGAGAGTAGAGTATCGTCCCACGAGGATTGAGATTCAAGTAACAATGACAACTAAGCAATCGATATTTGAACGGATAAAACTCATAGTTCTAGCATTTAACTGAGATGTTGAATTAAGTGTTGTTACAAAGGTAATTGAAATAGGTTTTCTGTTATCACACAATCAATACAATGGAAAACAAATGAACAATTAAGAGGAATCAAGTATTTAAGACGGTTAGGAATCGGAATCACTCAATCTTCACTTGATGTAACTCACGTAACCCTAATATTCAATTCAATTCATTTAATTGACAATCAAGCCACTGATTTAGATCTATCCCTAATTCCTTAGGTGATAATCCTTTGTTACAAATTATGAACCCTAATTCCTTAGGTGAATCAAAATTAGCACAAGCAGTAAGCACAAGACTTACAAGGAATGCACTGCAATGAAATTCTATTCCTAGAATCGACCTCACGGTGGTAATCTATTTCAGTTCTAGCATGAACACACATTTTCCAATTATGCATTCATTCATACGATCAATTTCATGAATGGCCAATTCAGGAAAAGCATTAAGCATTGAAAAGATTACTCAATTTGAACGAATCTGAATTGAAATCAGAGTTGGAACGAACTTACATCAAGATCTGATTGAACTCATCCTATCCTAACCTATGGAATTTAGAAACTCATATCTACGAGATGAAATCTAGAAGAAATAGAAGAAATCTGAGGTAGAGAAGCCATGGATTCTTCAATCCTCTCTTCCGAAAGCTCTTGAACTCCCTGGTTTCAACACCCTCTCAGAGAACACAGATTAGAATCAGAGTAAAAATGACCAAAAGTCCCTTTCGAATCTGTTCAAAACGTATTTATACTGGTTCTGCTCGTCTGCCTTCGCTGGGCGCCCCTAGCCTGCGCTGGGCGCCCAAACGCTGCTCACTAGCGCTGGGCGCTAGCCCATGCTGGCTGGCGCTGGGCGCCCCTCTTCTTATGCTGGGCGCTGGTTCACTCCAAAATGCCAGCGCTGGGCGCTGGCCCATGCTCTGCATGATGCATTTTTCTTCCGTTTCTGTCCTTGCTGAGCGTCCAATTCCAAGGGCTGAGCGCTGAGCTACTATTCCTGCACATTTTCAACCTCTTTTAAGTATATTTTCAATATAAATTGAAATCTAAGTATCAAAACTCTATTCAAATGAATGTGTACATTTTCTTATCACTTTTCCTATAATTTCTAAGATTATTTACGAATTCTTTCCTAATTACACTACCAAACTAACATATTTTACACATTCATCACAACCCCAAACTTAGAAATTTTGCTTGTCCTCAAGCAAACAATTAAATTCAAAACAGGGGTGAATGAGATAGATTTTCATGTTCAATTCTCTTGTGAAGCAAATTACTCATGCAAGACTTCAATTCCTTGACACTTTTGCAAAATGGACAAGCATCACACAATCATTCATAAATTCCAATTGATCACAAGTTTCATGCTTTAGAACAATTAAACATAGTACAAAAGTAGCTCCATTGAATGCACAAAATTATCCCTTGCAACCTCTCTGTTTCTGTGTTTCACACATCCTCACTTGGTCATGTTTGCTCTCAATTCCAATCATCATGCACTCCCCAATCCTAATCTTGACAAGATGCTAAGAACACACATCACAAATGTCAATGCAACACATATCATGAGGTCTTTTGTTTGGATGTAATGGGGCTAAGGTGTGGGTGGATGAGAATAAGGATATATATATGCTTTGCTACTTTGGCTTCAAGGACTATTTGGACTCTTTTGGAATTTTCACTTGCCTAATCTAACTACAAGCACATAAGCACACAGTTTGTGCTATTTCCCTGTTTATTCATTTCCAACTATTTCTTTTTCTCTTTTTCTTTTGTTGCTTCTTGTTTCATTTTCTTTTCTTTCTATTTTGCCTTTTTCTCACTTTTGTATACTTTCTTTGTTTCTTTTTCTCTTTGACTTTTTCTATTTTTCTTTTTCTTTTTCTTTTTCAGTTTTTCTTTTTCAAAATTTTTCTTTTCTTCTAGTAGGCATCTTTAGTGGCCTACTTACCACCCCAAACTTTATTTGCTTGCTTGTCCCTAAGCAAGAGAACAACCCCAAACTTAAGTCCAAACATTCCTCTGAGCCAAAGTAGTGAGACAAAATGGTTTTATCACTTTTTGGCTTGTAATGTGCTATCATACCAAGAACAATAGGCCAAGGCTCAATTGGGCTTAACAATGGTAAATGATAGGTTGGCAATTATGGCACCAAGCTTAAACAAAGAATTATTGCCTCAATCATTCATGCATATGCAAGAACATTGCAACAATGACAAGCATTCAAGGCAAGAAAAGGTGAGAACATGCAAGTGATGGACAATCACACATGAAAGAAATCAAGTCATCTGGATAATGTGCCAGAGCATTTGGGCTCAAAAGCTCACAGTTTATGGTGATGTGCAAGAGAAAATCCATGCATTCAACATTGCATCAATTATAGCATGAAAAATTGTCACAAACAATTCACAAGGATCAACGGTTTCAATGAAATCATATGCCCAGCAAGTATAAAATGCATCATGTTAGAAATTTCAGTCAAGCAAAAGTTCTATGCTCACTAGAGAATCTACACAAGAATCCATTCAACACAAGTTGTGCAATATATGCAAGTTTGGACAATTTATTCCTACAACTAACTAACAAATGAAAGAGTGCAAAGAAAATTAATAGAGTTCAGAACACCCCCTTTCTTCTGCACACTGGATGAGTATGTGAAATTTTTTTTTTTTTTTGATTTCTTTTTTTTTTTTTTTTCAATCTCAGCGCGCAGCCGCCACTTGGGCGCCCGACTCTGCGCCTAGCGCCCAGCTCTGGCTGTCTGCGCGCCAGCGCTAGTAGCTGTCCGGGAGCTACAGAAATTGCGGCGCTCGTCCTTCCCGTGGAACGCCCAGCGCCACTCATCCCGGGTAGTCTCTGACTTTTCCTACGCTGGGCGGCAAGCCCAACGCCCAGCGTTAGCAGTTTACCTTCAAATTCTCCCACTTCCTCTGCTGCTAATTCTTTGGCCTACTCAAATCTGTACCAAATGTCAGAATGAACTTTACACAGTAAGATGCATCATAATGTGTGATGAAGGATAAGGAAAAAAAAATTCAAATAAAATCTAATCTAATCTTGGGTTGCCTCCCAAGAAGCGCTTCTTTAACGTCACTAGCTTGACGCCGATTATTTAATGCTCAAGGTGGCTTGAATGACGAGAAAAATGGAGCATTTTTGTTGCTTTTCTTGCCACCACTGGTCACATTATTCCCACCATTAACCAATGGTGTATTGCCCTTCTTTGATGAATCATCTTCTTTTGGCCAAAGTGGTTGGAATTGAGATGACCATTGAGACTTCCTCTTCTTCTTTTTCTTTCTGTTCCCATTGCTCTTCTTTTTCTTCTCATGCTCATCTTTGCGAACTTCTTGGACCTCTTGGTTTTGCACAAATTGAACTTGAGCATGAATAATTGGTGAAGTTCCCGTAGACTCCTTATCAACCATGTTCACAACCATTTGTTCTTCATTCACCCTCAATAAAATCTCGCCTTTTGATACATCTATCAAAGCTCCGTGAGAGCTAAGAAGGGTCTTCCAAAAATCAGTGGAATACTCACATCTTCCTCAATGTCCAACACAAAGAAATCCATGGGAAATATGAACTTTCCTACTTTCACAAGTAAGTCCTCTACCAAACCATATGGTCTCCTAATTGATCTATCCGCAAGTTGCAATGAGATCATGGTTGGTTCCACATCATGAATTCCAAGCTTCTTCATCATGGATAATGGCATCAGATTAATACTTGCCCCAAGGTCGCATAGGGCTCTAGCCTTTATTACATCTCCAATGATACAAGAAATGGTAAAGGATCCGGGATCCCTCAACTTAGGTGGAAGCTTGTGTTGGAGAATTGAGCTACAATTTTCAGTCAAAGCCACTACCTCACTTGATTCAATCTTTCTCTTCTTTTCAAGCCATTCTCTAATGAACATGGCATTTGATGGCATACTCTCTAATGCTTCGGTAAAGGGAATATTTATTCCCAATTGTTTGAAAATATCCAAAAACCTATCAAATTGCTCTTCTTTCTTTTTCCTCTTCTTCTTGATTGGATATGGCACTTTCACATAAGAAGGAATCTCTTGCGGCTTGCCCCTTTCTTTCAAAAGCTGACTCTTTGTCTTTCTCAAGATGGAATTTTCATCAACTAATTTCAGTTTCTTTTCCTTCCTATCATCTTGAGGTTCCTCCTTTTCTTTCCTTTTTGAACTCTCTTCTTTCTCTTCAGTATCAACTATCTTCTTTCTCAATGCAGAATTTTCAGCATTTTGACTTGAGGAATGCTCAACACCCGGCTCTACTAGCTCTCCACTTAGCAATATGATGGTTTTGCACTCCTCCTTTGGATTATTAGTGGTTTTTCCAGAAACTCCTGCACTTAATGCACTAGAAAGCTGTCCAATCTGCACTTCAAGGTTCTTTATTGATGCATCGGTATTCTTGAAGTTAGATTGGGTGACTTGAATGAATTGTGCAAGAGTGCTCTCCCACTTGTTCATCCTCTCATCGGTATCATGATGTGGTTGATTTTGAAGTAGTGGTTGTTGTGAAGGTGTATTGTCTTGTGGAGCTTCTTGTGACCAAGGAAAGTTAGGGTGCTTCTTCCAATTTTGATTATAAGAGTTGGAGTACAAATTCTGCCCTTGTCTTGGAAAATTCCCCATGTACTTTGCTTCCTCTTGAGAACTTAGAGATGCTTCACAATTACCATTATCATGCCCTCCTCCACAAAAATCACAACTCATGACTTGTTGTCCTTGTGTTGGTCCTAGACTCATAGCCTTTAGTTGCTGTGTGATTGCATCCAATTGATTTGTGATGATTTTGTTTTGAGCTAATATTGCATTTTGAGACTCAAGCTCCCATATCCCTCTCTTTGATGTGTTCCCTCTGTCATGGTTCATCAGATAATCATTGGATGCCATAGCTTCAATCAACCTTAAGGCCTCTTCCGCTGTTTTGGAATTCATAGATCCTCCTTCCGAAGCGTCCAACATAAGCTTTGTTGATGGCCTCAATCCATTACAAAAAATCTGCATTTGTTGAAGATCATCAAAGCCGTGATTGGGACACTTTCTTAAAAACTCCTTGAATCTTTCCCAAGCATCATATAAGGTTTCACCATCACGTTGCATAAAGCTTGAGATTTCACCCTCATCTTCACAAACTTGGACGGTGGGAAATACCTTGCTAAGAACTTCTCTTCCAAATCGTCCCAAGTTGTGATGCTTCCTTGAGGTTGAGATTGGAGCCATGCTTTGGCTCTATCTCTTAGTGAAAAAGGAAACAACCGCAGTCGTATCGCATCATCGGTGGCCCCATTGATCTTGAGAGTCTCACATATCTCTATGAAATTCGAGATATGACTATTCGGATCTTCGGCTTCACTTCCTCCAAACTGATTTTGCTGCATAATATTGAGTAAAGCCAGTTTGATCTCAAAGTTGTTCGCAGCTACCGGTGGTCTAACAATGCTTGAGTGATTCCGGTTGGTTGGACCACTGGAATACTCTCCCAATGTTCTCCGGTTCCTATCCACATTTCCAGCCATGATCACCTCTTGTTGGACTTGAGATGAAGAAGGATTTTCTTTTGCCAAATTTTTATTTCTCTGTTTTTGCTCTCTTGTTTTCTTTCGATTCTTCTTTGCTGTTTTCTCAATTTCTGGATCAAATAACAGCTCGCTTGTTGCTTTACCTCGCATACACTGCACAAGATTTTCAAGAGAATTTCAGAGCATGCACTAATTCAAAATTTTCGCAGAGAAACAGAAAATTAATCAACAGAAAAATAATGTTCAAATTAACAAATGCTTTCGTTTTTGTTGCTATTGATCAACAATCCCCGGCAACGGCGCCAAAAACTTGTTGAAGGTTTGGCAAGTGCACCAAATCGTACAAGTAATAATAATGAGAGTAGAGTATCGTGCCACGAGGATTGAGATTCAAGTAACAATGACAACTAAGCAATCGATATTTGAACGGATAAAACTCATAGTTCTAGCATTTAACTGAGATGTTGAATTAAGTGTTGTTACAAAGGTAATTGAAATAGGTTTTCTGTTATCACACAATCAATACAATGGAAAACAAATGAACAATTAAGAGGAATCAAGTATTTAAGACGGTTAGGAATCGGAATCACTCAATCTTCACTTGATGTAACTCACGAAACCCTAATATTCAATTCAATTCATTTAATTGACAATCAAGCCACTGATTTAGATCTATCCCTAATTCCTTAGGTGATAATCCTTTGTTACAAATTATGAACCCTAATTCCTTAGGTGAATCAAAATTAGCACAAGCAAGAAGCACAAGACTTACAAGGAATGCACTTGCAATGAAATTCTATTCCTAGAATCGACCTCACAAGTGGTAATCTATTTCAGTTCTAGCATGAACACACATTTTCCAATTATGCATTCATTCATACGATCAATTTCATGAATGGCCAATTCAGGAAAAGCATTAAGCATTGAAAAGATTACTCAATTTGAACGAATCGAATTGAAATCGGAGTTGGAACGAACTTACATCAAGATCTGATTGAACTCATCCTATCCTAACCTATGGAATTTAGAAACTCATATCTACGAGATGAAATCTAGAAGAAATAGAAGAAATCTGAGGTAGAGAAGCCATGGATTCTTCAATCCTCTCTTCCGAAAGCTCTTGAACTCCCCGGGTTTCAACACCCTCTCGGGAGAACACAGATTAGAATCGAGTAAAAATGACCAAAAGTCCCTTTCGAATCTGTTCAAAACGTATTTATACTGGTTTCTCGCTGCTCTGCCATTGGCGCCGCCCTAGCTCGCGCTGGCGCCAAACGCTGCTCACTAGTCTTGGGCGCTAGCCCATGCTTTGGCCGGCGCTGGGCGCCCTCTTCTTATCTTTGGGCGCTGGTTCACTCCAAAATGCCAGCATTGGCGCTGGCCCATGCTCTGCATGATGCATTTTTCTTCCGTTTCTGTCCTTGCTGAGCGTCCAATTCCAAGGGCTGAGCGCTGAGCTACTATTCCTGCACATTTTCAACCTCTTTTAAGTATATTTTCAATATAAATTGAAATCTAAGTATCAAAACTCTATTCAAATGAATGTGTACATTTTCTTATCACTTTTCCTATAATTTCTAAGATTATTTACGAATTCTTTCCTAATTACACTTCCAAACTAACATATTTTACACATTCATCATTCATCTTGCCAACTATCATGTTGCCGTTATGTTTATATATATGGTTCTTACTCCCCGTCTTTTGTTGTTGCTTTGCATGTACCCTTTTTGTGTTATGCAGAGGACGGTGAGTAGCTTACTAGGGAGTGACTCTGAGGAGCCGTTTCTAGTAGTTAGTTTATGTTTTGTTTAATTTGTTATCCGAGTTGTTTATCGGATTGGTTATATCAGCTCTGTAATGTGACATCGGGGTTAGGTTTCGTTTATATGTTTATGTTATGTTTTCTTTATAAACATGTTTTGGTTTTCCGCGTTTGTTGAACTTGTTCATGTGGGACCTTTCTACCCATGAACCTTTTTATAGAGGACATATGTTATGTTATTTTATTTTATATCTATTATATGCCTTTTATTGCTTATATGACATGCGAGGTAGTTGGGTGTCACGGAGAGAAAAGAGACGAGAGAGAGAGGAGAGAGAGAGAGAGAAGAAAGAGATAGAGAGAGGGGAGAGAGAAGAAAGAGAGATAGAGAAGAGAGAGAGATAAGGATAATTTTGTCTTTTTTGGTAGTCTGTCCATGGGACAAAAAGTTGTCCCATGGTTTGGTGGGGAACAAAATTTTGGGTTTTTGTCATGTCCCTCACCCCTTTTTTGTCATGTTCCCTGACTACTTTTCAAATCAAACAGGGGATAAAAAATTTTGTGCTGTCCAATCTCATGCATTTTTGCAAATCAAACGCACCCTTAAATAAATCAGTGTTTTAAATAAAGGTCTGCAACCGCAATTGGGGTTGCAACATTTTGGTTTTGGAGGTCTTCGAACGAAACGCGATCGCAATTGAGGCCACATTGGCCTCATTTTCCTACAATTTTCCGCGATTGCGGTAAATGCAATTTAAAATCTTGGATTGAATCAATGGGAAGGGGTGCTGCCCTATTATAGCAGAGACATTGCATAATTGTGAGCTATATACAATTGTTGAATTGAGCCTCAAACATGATAAGGTAAGTGATGTCTTGTTTCCTAATAATTCATCAACTAAACAAGTCATCCCCATGACAGGTTTGCATCTTGATTAAGGTTTTATCGTAATATTATATAAGGCAGTCTGAGTTACAGGCGAAGGGGAAGGGGGTTGAGGAAGCTGGTTACTAATGAATGACACAAGGCTTTTTTAGAATAAGATTACGCTGAGGACTTCAGTTGTGTTTGCTACCTCCATTGTGTACAAAAACATCTGTTATGCACAGATTCTTGTAGCTGATTAATTGATCTTTGCACATTTTATAAGTGTTAATATAATTTTAAATTGCTCTTGAAGGGGAGCATGGTGATTTAAGTTACTTTTATTCAAACTGAGATTTATATGGTATAAACCATAACATATTTCTAAAATGTTGGATTGTATACATTTGACATGATTTAGTTGGGAGACTAATTTGCTCATAAGTCATGAGGTTAAAGAATAAATGGTGGCAAAATTAGAAACTCGAATATCCAGTATCCCTCCTTAATGGAGCGAGTCTAACATAACATCAAAGTAATACAACCCTTCCCTTATACACGATTACTATGATCTGTGATGTACCTCCTCTTTATTATTTTATTTACCCTGTAACATCAGTTTTCACTGAAAAGTAGGATCTGATTTCGTAAATTTTTGCAGTTTTACAGCATTTAGTGGTTTGATGCATGTTTTTTAAAAATCATTCTGGTTACTGGCTTTAAATGAGTTTGGGTTTGGGGTTTTAAGAGTTGGAAATGTAGAATTTTGATAAAATGTCTTGATGAAATATTTGACATGTTCTTAATATCTTAGATCTAAAACATGAGTGTTCCTGGGATGTGCAGAAAATTCCAGCCAGACTTGATGAATATTTTGATGACTACTATGAGTAAAAAGATTCTCTAGCATGTTATGGGGTAGTGTGAATTTGCTCCTCCAAACAGGCTTTTAGGGAACTGAAGTTGCTCCTCCAAAACTGAAGGGTACAGTCCTTTAACTTTCTTTTTTCTGTGGATTTTGATTGAAGGTAAATATTAGGCTTAAAATTGTGAAGTAACCTAGACAGCATAGGCTTGGTGATGGCATTTTTTTTTTTTTTGTCAAGTTACTTGAAGGCTGAAACTATGTAGATTTGAATATCAAATGTAAGCTTGAGGCTTCAATATTTCAGCTTGATTCTTAGTTTTCCAATGCCTCAAACAATGAACAACTTTGTTGCTTTTCTTTTGTTGCTTTTTTATAATATTGATGGAAAGTATTGCTATGATTTTTGCTGGTTGTGTTAAGTTTGAATAAAATCACTTACAACTAACTTTGTCAAAAAAAAATTTGGGTACCATTTTAAGCATTGTGAAAATGGCAAACTGCACTATACTTTCTAATATTGCTTTAGAGCAAATTACGTTTTATTTTAATATAATGGGATTTACAGTCTTTGAGAATTAAGGGCACTTGCTATTTTTACATTTCTATACAATTAGAAAATACGTATCAAAATTTCACACAATCATACTAATTGAAGGATAATTCAGAATTGATATTCATGTATGTAAATAAAATGTTTTTTGGAAATGAATGATAGAATTTTAGAGTCAGAATGTTTTTAGAAAGAGAAAATAGTTGGAGGGACAATACTATGAGAAAATTTAGAAAGGGATTAGAGAGAGAACTTATTAAGAGAGAAAAAATTAAGATAGAAAATATTTTAGAAAAAAATATGTGAGAAATTTTTAAGATAAAAATATTTTTAATCTTTTAGTATTAATTTTTATAATTAAGGATAAAGTTATAATAATATGTCCAAAATCCTCCATTTTCTTAACCTCACCTTATTAATAATTTATGGTTCCAAAGAAGTTGAAAGATAAACCCCTCATCCTACTTTCATTCGTTTTCCTTTAGTTCCCTTCCATTCATTTGCCTCCAAACTCTCAAAGCCTAAGGGCCTGATTGCGAGTTGAGAGAGGAGGGTTTGAGGATGAAGGTAAGGGGAAAGGTGGATAATCCTCCAAAATCCTCCCCCAAATCATTTTTTCAATAAAAGAATCAAAATCTCCCGATTTGGAGGAACTAAAAACTGAACTAGAGAAGGATTTTGAATGACTATTTTTCCTTCTCAATCCCTTTCCCTCTTCCCTACTGCTCAAACTCTTCCTCTCCCTTCCCCTCCTAACTCACAAACAGACCCTAAGTGATGCATTATCAGCATCAGTTGGTTGTTATATGACAAATGTTTTATATGATGAGAATTTTATAAACCTGTCTTATTCTCAATCAACTAAAAGGTTTTGTTCTGATATATGTTTTAAATCAGTGTCAATAATTTGTAGAATGTTCCACAAAGTAGTACCCCAACTGATAGCGGCATCTCAATGCCAAAGGGTGCTACTGGGGAAGCTATTGATGAATATGGATTGGTGCAAGACCAGCAAGGCTCTTGTTTTAGACC
The DNA here is from genome assembly GCA_030762895.1 of Sophora flavescens. Classification (NCBI taxonomy): domain Eukaryota; kingdom Viridiplantae; phylum Streptophyta; class Magnoliopsida; order Fabales; family Fabaceae; genus Sophora; species Sophora flavescens. Next base: position 79,276,716 of record CM061069.1, on the reverse strand, counting down.
TACCCGTAAAAAAAATTCTTTTTGTTAGAATTTATAAAGGTGAATTATCTGTTACCTATCATAAATATTGGATAATTTTTACACTGCTTACTTGAATCACTCACAAACTGACACCTCAATTAAATGGACACCTCAGCGACACATTGTAGTTGATCATCTGTTTTTTATTTTAAATCCCGGTCAACTTTTACTTTTCACTTTTCCCCCTTCAATTTTCTAATTTAATTTTTACCCCTTTCACCACTTTCATCCACATACCACCGTACACGTACAGCCAACCAAAGATGAAGAAGTACAACAACCACCATGACCACCATTTTCTCATTTAATTTCTGGTCATCACCATTGTGCCAAAGATGAAGATTAATACTTAACAGAAATACATAACATGTTTACCAGAAGAAAAAAAAGAAGAAATACAGAACATTTCTTCTCAGATTCTTTGCTCCCACAATATTTATCCTTTTCTTAAGCTTGCACGAGCTTCTAGGATGGCCAATAAAATAAACGGGTCTTTGAACTTGTTTTTTTATTAATGGCTAAATTATTATTTTTGTCCATTATTTTTATTTCATGTTTCATTTTGGTCCCTCATTTATTTTTAGTTCCGTTTTGGTCCCCTATGTTTTAGTTCCGTTAGTTTTCCACTGACAGTGTTAGGTTTCCGCCGTCAGTTGTCGGAAACAGCCGCCACTCGCCGGCGACTCGCCGGAATCTAGGTTTTTACCATTTTCTTTCTCTCTCCTTCCTTCTCTTCCTCTCTTCCTCTCTTTCTCCCTTCCTCCTTCCTTCCTTCAAAATGCTTTGGGTTCGATTCGGGTCGCCGAGGGTACGATTCACCACCACCAAATGCGTCAATCAACCTCATCGGGTCGCTGAGGGTACGATTCACCACCACCAAATCCCACTTGCCACCTCAACTCTGCATTTTGCAAATTCATCACATTAGATCAAACCCCACTTCATTACATTACATTCCACATGAGTCGGTAGGAATGAGAGACTATTTGAGAATACTTAAATGAACTAAAAAATAAAAAATCGATAAAAGAACCGAGACCCGGAAAGTTTTATCAAAACCCAAAAAAAATCATGGAAAGATTGGAATTTTATGAATTTAGAAGCAGTAAAAAAGGTCTTTCTTTTTTGGGCGTTGTAACGTTGATTGTGTTTTGAAGTTTGAAGTTTCTTGGCATTGTGAATGAATAGAAAGACTCAAAGACCAATTGAGAATTGAAGAGAGAATTTCATTTTCCTAATTAAAATATTTGGGCATAATAATTAAGAACACGGTAGAAGTAACAAACCCTATCAATATCAAGCAATGGAAGATAGAAGCAACTCCACCTATCATGTTGAAAATGGTCCCTCTCTCTTGTCTGTATTTATTTAAACAGTGGACGAGAAGGAAGGAGGAAGAGAATAAGGAGAGAGACAGAGAAAATGATAAAAACTCACATTCCAGCGAGCCGTCGGTGAGTGGCGGTGGTTTCCGGTACCTAGCGGCGGAAACCTAACGCACCGGTGGAAAACTAATGGAATGGACCAAAATAGGCTAACGTTTGTAAGATATAGGACCAAAACGGAGCAAAAAATAAACGTGGGACCAAAATGAAACCTAAAATAAAGATAAGGGACCAAAAGAGTAATTTAGCCTTTATTAATTCATGTTTACTATTTAATGATTAATTTAACTTCTACAACCAAAAGGAGTGCGACGCCGCTCCGTCCGACCGTGGTGGTAGCTCCTCTGCCCAGCAACGGCTCCATTAGGATGTAGGGTTTGTGTGAGTGAAGAAGATGAATGTCATTTGGGTTTGGGTCACCTATAGGCCTAGTTCTGCATAAAAGGAAAACCCATGTTTCTGGAGAGAAAAAAAATGTTTGGCCATAGAGTTTTTGATAAGGGAGCTGTTACATGTACCCCTATAATTACCTCATCCACCCCTATACTTCTTTTTTTAAAAAAGTATTATTACCAAAATATACTTAAGAGTAAAAAATATATCTACTCTAATTTTCTACCTTCTCCTCCCTCATCTCCCTCCACCCCTTGTCCTCCCTCATCTCCCTCCACCCCTCTTCTCTATCATCTCCAATAGTGCGTAACAGGTATTGTTTTGTCCTTTTTTTGTTTTAATATTTTTTTTTCGTTTTTTTGCGAATTCCAACAACTAATTGCTGTAATTCAATAACTATGAATCTAGCAACTAGTTGCCTATATAATTTTTTTATGTGAAAACAACAGTCCGACAATTAGTTGCTGGATAACAAAAAATGTATATCCGATAATTAATTGTCGGAAACACTTTTTTCTTCGGCAACTAATTGTTAGATATACATATTTTTGACTTCTGACAACTAATTGTCAAAATATATTTTTTCAAGTTTTTGTATTCCTGACAATTAGTTGCCGGAGAACAAAATGAAGTAATCCGGCAACTAATTGCCAATAAGTAAAAGTTCAACTTCTACCTTGATTACACACAGCACACACGATGAGTTAGGAATCATGCGCACACTGTACTAGTTATCTTTGTACTGATCTATGGGTCGGGTGATAGGATATCGGGTTTGAAATTGCTAAACCCATTATCCGAATCAAATGAGTTCAGGTTTGATTGAGTTGGACCGGGTTGGACCCGATTAATGAAAAAAACCAGACCAATGATATCGATTTGGGTTGGATTCTCTGATTCATCAAGTTAACCCGGACAAATGAACATCTCTAAGGAAGGAGGAGAAAAAACGGAAATATGCATTTGAAAGAGTGGAGACATAGCAGTTTTTTTCTTTTTCTTGGACCTCTAGCTGTACTGATTAGTTTATTGTTCTAAATGATGAAGGGTAGGGGTAAAACATCACGCTATTTGTTGATTGGCATTCTTGGTGTCCTTTACTTATTCACAAAGTTTAATCTATACCTTGTCGTCATGTTATTTATCTATAGCAATAAAATATAAATGAATAATCAATCATATGTAATAAGTTTTGCTTTTCCGTATTATGATTCTCCAAATCAAGGCTTTACAACTTGTTACGATATGAGCGGATTGTTACGAAAGCAACCAGAGATTTCATCCATATCAACTTTTACCAATTCAATTCAGCGTGACCAATAAATAAGCATATCCTTTCCTTCGAGTTTTCTCCAGCGTATATTCGTTAATTCCCATGATCATCAGAAAATGCCACCAAACCCACGAGGTGAGTGGTGAGGTGGCTAGTAGCTTTATCACTTTTGCGATATGTTTAGAGTTCAATTTTGATATTGGGAATAAAATTGTATATTTGGATAGAGGAGTTATCCTTAATTAACTGATATTCTACATTATTGGATGATTGGTCCTATGGTTACTGGCTATATGATATTCTGGATTTCATGTCAGACCTAAAAAATGTTACCAATATATTTTTTAATACTATTTTTTCAATATATTATCTTCTATTGGTTGCAATTAATGGGTCATACTGAACTCAAATGAGACCCGTGTGAATTAGTGGAACCTATTTGAATTTTAATTTTAACAAATAAAAAAGAAAGTAATAAAAAGAGAGTGTTAGAGAATTTGTTAATATTTAGAATGCGTTTGTTATTTTTTATTTTGCTAAAAAAATCATTTTTTAAAAATTTTAGTGTGTTTGTCTTTGCTTTTGAAAATAATAAAAAACAGAAGAAAAAAACTATTTTTAAGATTAAAATCAAAAACAACTTTCATTAGTTTTTGAAAAAAACAGTTTTTATAACTAACTACCGTTTAAAAAATGATTTTTTTTATTATAAACAAACACAAATCTATTTATATTTTTTTAAAATTTCTAAAAATAATAACTAAATTATTTTATATCAAAATCATTTATTTTTTAATCTTAAACTAACGGACACTTAATAACACTCCTTTGATTATAATTCCAACATAGACTATTTAAATGGTGAGTGTGGTTGATATATTATCTTGGCATAGCAAAAATAACATCAAATTATAGGGGAACAATTTCTGTAAAAAAGATCGTATAATTCTCATTTTTCTACACTTGAATGAAGATTAATCATTAGCGCAGTTTAAAGGAGTTGAATCTTTGAGAATAAGTCGTAGTCTAAAAACATAAAATGACATCAAGAGAATGATAGTGGTTGTCAGCCAACCAAATTAGGCCACGTCATCATCTGACAAAATATCCATATGTTGGTTGTTAACATCACAAAGCACAGTAAGCCCACAGAAAGAGTGCTATCCACCTCGACCTCTCCCATCACCCAATTTCAAATGATCTTTTTAGATCTTTTTGGGTTAAGAAGGCACTTTCCTATAAATTGTTTTATCGTGAACGTGTTAATTAATTTGGCGTTTAAACAAGAAATAATAATATTTTGGAATGAAACTCCGAAGCAATATATGAACGAAGTTTTTCATGTATCCGGTTCTTTTAGATTTTGAAAGAATTGATTTTTAAAAAATCAAGATTAAAAAAATTGATTATGTTTGATAATAATATTTTAAAAGTGGGTTTAGAAGAATTGATTTTGTTTGGATGATAAAATAAAATCACTTTTAAAGTGTAAATATGTAGAATTTTATGGGTCCTACATCTAGAATCAATTATTTTCAACGGAAAAGCTAGAAATTTTTACTTCCACAAAACTCAGTTTTGATCCATCAAGAATCAATTATTTTCAACAAAATTTCGTAAACAAACGAATAAACAGTACACAGATATATAAACAGTAATCACAAACTGGGAAAGACTACAGTTTGCGTTGACAACAATCTCAACCAAATTGGCACTGTATATGTCAAGTGTCAACTTCATTCCACCCCATTTGCCCTACCGACAAATATTTGGAAGCCTTTCGATTGCACGGTATAATATTACAAATTTTATTCTAGAAAGATGGCAACTTGTATGATATATTTTATGTGATTGTAAAAATCTCACATTAGTCTCTATCAATATATGATGTATCCTACAAATTAGTTGACCTTGTGTTACTTGTGGAACAAGTTAATTGCGCATAAATGCTCATGGTGTCGTATTAGCAAAAATACTAGATGATTGAGGTTTAATAAGATTATAAAGCTGAAGTTTAACCCTGTGAAAAACATTGAGCACCACTCTATATATATATTTCAGAAATGGATTATGTGTGATTATTCTCTTTTCATTCACAATCATAGTGGTATATATATATTATGCATTTGAAAGTCATAATTTATGTGTAAATTTTTTTATGTTTCAAAGCCAAAATAAATTATACTTGGATAAATAATGTATAATTATGGTTGTGATTATAAATGGAGAAAGAGATAATAAAATAAATTGGCTGTAGAGAATATATCCATCATGTTAAGTAAATACTAAAAATACAGAAAATATAATTTTTTAAAAAACTTTTAAATTGTGACGGTGTATAGAGATTAGTCTTATACTCAAGCTTATGAAATACGGGTTGAGATTCAACAGTGTTATACCCATATTTTACACCACTTACTATACCACCAATGTGATAAATTTTGGGTCAATCAAATTGCCACATAGGTTGGTTAAAATTTTAAACTTTCTAGTTGTATTATATTGTAATCAAACTATATGAATACAATATATTATCGTATAATATATGTACTATTTGTATTTACAAATTTAACTCATATTAAAATACAGTTTTTTAATTAAAAAAACTGATTATATTGTAAAATATTATTGACAACGAACATTATTTTAATTTATATTAAAATATTATTTTACAATATAATCAATTTTTTAATCAAAAAACATTATTTTAATATGGGTTAAATTTACGAATACAAAGAGTACATATATTATACTACAATATATTGTATTCATATATTTGACTACAGTAGAAGTACAACTAGAAAATTTGAAATTTTGACCAAACTCATGTAGCAATTTGATTGGTCCAAAATTTACCACATATGAGTGGTATAGTGGGTGATGCACCTTAGTCCAACCCATGAAATACATGGTTATAAAAAGAACAAAAATATATATGTTGCCTATCACCTAATGGAATTATAATATTTGAATATCATGTTTTAGACACTAAATATATCCCAAAAATACGTCAAAGAACCAAATAAACACCGTACGTTTCTAAATTTATTGTTCAAATATAATTTCAGCTCCTAATATAACTAGACAGGATAGTAGAAAAATCAGTCTTCTTTGCTATAAATGGTGAATTGGAGCCGTTTCTTCCTTCCATCCGCTAAAGATGTACGCGAGTATGACCCGAAAAATTTTAGCTGATAATTTTCTTTGCCTATTTAATTGGAAAAAACTGACAATATTTCAGTGTTCTCACTTGTAAGCTGATGAATAAACTACATGTTCCACATATATACCACATAATTGCTCACAAACAAATCAACGATGTTGTTGAACCATAAAGCCAAACTTGTCAGAGTGAGCGTATTACTAGTCTTTTTTCCACGAATAGAAGAAACTAATTTATTGTGATTCTTCTGATCGTGGTTTACGTTTGCAATTTCTTCGTTCTTGCTAGTTGTCGTGATGTTTTCTTTACCTTACACATACGTTCATCGTCGTTATCAAAATGGTATTATGTGGCACCAAAACAGTGACCGAAAACAAAGTGAACAATGCAATTGATCACACGTCTAACTTTGTTGCTCAAAATCCGTGAACGTCATTGCCTTTTGCTTCGCGGTGTTGAGAAGAAAAATAATTGTTGCCGGTTAAGATCACAGTATCACACACCGCCCTTTAGTCATATCCATGAGCCTCTACCATGCTTACAACATTATTTTAAAGGATTTTCTATCTTGTGCAATGTTGCACGTATTAAAAAAAGCCAAAAACAGTAAATATTTATTAAAGAACTAAATATTTTTTCTTAAAATATAAAATACACAAGTTTATATGTAAATTTATTCTTTTGAATTCCTTAACCAATATATGATTGCATAGGATTGAAAAACTCTCCTTTAAATTGTGATCATGGCTATAGTTACCGTTGCATTGTGTTCATCGTAGTGGGGGATAATCGTAGAAAACACGGTCATTACAATTATAATTGTGATCGAATTTCGATTATGGAGATCTCTAAGACCAATTATATATATATATATATATATATATATATATATATATATATATATATATATTATTTTTTTGATAAACCAAAATCAATTATAGTTGGCTATCGTTATTTCAAACTCTGCTCACCTACATATATATTGTCCCTCCCTATCAATGTACCTGAACCTCAAGGACTCGTTACTATAATTAATCATTGGCAATGAAGCAAATAATGTGGGTCCAAGTGCATGGTTGGTCCTTGCTCAACGCTTAATCAATCATCATCAACCAGCTGCGAACCCATAATTTGAAGTCATTGATATCGCCTTTGCTAATATTTTTTATATACAAAAGGGATATTTCATATTTTAAAGAACCTAATAAATGACCTCTACAACTCTTGGATCATGCCCATCAATTCCTTTTCACTTTTAAATTTAATCCACCGTCCTTTATTTTTTTGGCACATAAATTTAATCCACCGTTCTAGAAACTGTATTTTTGCAGTTTAGTTTGGTATTATATCAGTTTAGTTTATCAACCAATATCGTGTGACATAGTTAGTAGATAAATGGGTCCTTTAAGCATGTGATCATAGGTTCGATTCATGACTCATGTATATTGAATAACATCTGTTGGGAGAGGTCAATCCCTTAAATGGATCTCAGTACTTCGAGGGACTAGTCTCTGGCTCCCGACCAGAGGATATCTGGATTCACCAAAAAAAAAAATCAGTTTATAAGTTGAATTAAATTAGATTGATTGTTTTTTACCAGAAATTTCCTAAGTCTAGACTCTTCTTAAAGTAATTTGCATTATTAAAAAAATAATAAAATAGTTCATTTAATATTTTCAAAATAATATTTAATCACATAAAATAAGCTACGTGTGTAAAAAAAATTGGCAATTACGTGTGTAAAAATTAGAGTTATTATAAATGAAAATTTAAGAATTAGAGTTATTGTATAAATTGATTAATTTTAATTGCATTAGATAGATTTTAAGAATTAGCTTAGCATTAAAAAGTTTAAACAAAAACTCAATGCAATTCAATAGGTTTTTAAAAAATCAAATAGAAGAATTAATTTTCTTTAAATTTAATTGAATTTAAATTTTTTGATTTAAATTAGACTTCCTCATTGTTTAAATTGGATTTATATTTTACACCCCTACCAAAAATAAATATAGGTAATGACTGCATAAGAACATTCCTGTGTAAACGTGTCTACTCCAGTGTGTGAACTGTGAACCTTATAGACTCTCGCGTGTCAAAATCAGAACACGTGAAATAATATATTATAATATAATAATAAAAATAAAAATAAAAATAAATTTTCTTCTTTAGGTTTGAGTTTGAGTGTAGGAGATAGCCGATTTATTGGGCTCACACACAACAAACTAGGGGTGTAATCGGGTCGAGTTGGATCGGATTTGAAGGGTTTCATCATCCGAACCGATCAAATTTGATCGGTTCGGATTTGACAAATTTTCAGATACGGATCCGAACCGAACCGATCACAATCGGGTTGGTTCGGTTCGGATCATCGGGTCACTTTTTTTTATTTTTAAAATTTACACTTAAATATTAATAAAAAATTAGAAAAATAAAATAAAATATACATATTTAATTATTAATTATATTAAATTTATATAATAATAATATATTAATATTATATAAAATAATTTAAAAATAAATATTTTAAAAGGTTCGGATCGGATCGGATCGGATCAGAATTCTCGGATCCGAGACCCGAACCGATCTGGTTCGGATCGGTGTTTTGGAATCCAATCCGATGATCCGAACCAATCCACCAAAACCGGTTCGGATCTGCCGGGTTCGCGGATCGGATCGGATCCGCTTACACCCCTACAACAAACTTTACCATAACCTTACCCAGTTGGTCATTTACTCTTTTTTTTTTTTTTACCTGAACCATTTTCTCATTTCTCCCTATTTAATGTACTTTTTATATAGGAGAGTACTACTCAATTTCAATATCCATACAAATAAAATGCTTATATGTAGGCTTATGAAAATTCATAAATTGGTTATATATCGATTAATAGGGTTTAATTTTGGTCCGTACTGTTAAAATCAATCAAATATTCTTATATACATAACTTTTGAAATGATTATTGTGAAAATCAAATTAATATTTTAATAACATAGTATTGTATGATTGGATGACTATGTTATACATGTTATACAAATATCATATTGAAATTAAATCCTAACTAATAATACACAAATCTTAAGCTATATAATAAATATATATGTATATAGTATTGTATCAAGGAAGACTAATCCCTTTGGACATGGTAGGAATCAAACCATTAACAATGTATTTAAGAAATTTAGTTATCTACTTATTACATTGTGTTTTGTTGGTAAATATACATAAATTTAATTAAAATATTTGTGTCAATTATTAATAAAAAATAATGGACATGAAATTAGCGTGACTAAAATAATGTATCAATTACAAGAAAGCAATTTTGTAGAAAAATTGCATGATTCTTGTGTACCCCTAGTTGAATGAAAATTAGTTTCTTGATGAATAATTTAAATATGAAATACTTCATCGTTTTAAAATAATAGGATGCAAATGAAATTTTTAATAAAAAAAAAGTAGGAGAAAAGAAAAGAATCCTACCGTGATACCATCATAGCCACCACAAATCATCACATCCTATATATCCTATCCTATGCATAAATACAAACTTAAACCTTACACTTACGTTCAACCAATCACCAAATAACAACACATTGAACATGAAGCCAACAAGCCAACTCAGCAAGCTAATTAAAATAAAATAAAATAAAATAAAAATGTTTTGAGTTTTCATCCACTACAAAATAAGAATAAGAATTACTCCATCCTATATATCCCATCCTTGAGCCTGTCCACACACTTCCCTTTATTTCAAGCAAACGCTCTCTCTCTCTCTCTCTCTCTCTCGGTAAAGAAAAGGAACGGAACGGAATCGCCATTTCCAAAGTGGAAAACGTAAAGGAACGAGGTGCATGATTTTTTGAGGCCAAAACGACGATGCAGCAAGAGAAACCTACTCACATATCACCTTCTCCAAGTTTCAGCAGCTACTCTTCTAATGAGACCCTCGCCCAGATTGCCGCAAGGGTCATCGAGGAGCTTAGGTGGGACCCTCATTCCGTCTCCGACGACGAAACGCTTCTCCACCCATGGGAAAACGACACAGAACCTGTACTAAACGACAACGATGGTGGGTTCGAGTTCGCGTTTGTTTCTAGAGACCCAACCGCTTCTCCCGTGTCCGCCGATGACATTTTTCATAATGGCCAGATCAAACCCATGTACCCAACAATCCTCGACAAAAACGACGCCGTTTCTTCAGTTTCCCATATCCCGAATAAAAGCCATGATTCCGCGGAGATAAAACGGCGTCGTTCTCCTCTGAGGAAGCTAATGTCGGAGGAGCGCGAAACGGCGTCGTGTTCGTCTTCGACGTCCGAAGCCGGCGACAGCGTGGACCTGGAGGGCGCGGAAGAAGGTTCCTACTGCGTTTGGAACCCTAATTTGGTGACGATAAGGGAACGGAGCAAGAAGAGCAATTCCGCGAACTCCGTTTCGAAACGGTGGAAGCTTCGAAACCTCGTTCTCGGGGGACACAGCGAGGGGAATAATAAGGACAAGAAAATGGCGTTTCAGGTTCCGAGCAAGAGGACCAACAAGGTGGCCAGCGAGGCGGCGAAGCCTGGCTCCGGTGACCATCACGGCGGCGCGTTGGTGGAGAGTGACGTGAAGAACAGAAACGTCAGAACGGTTAAAGATGGAGAGAAGACAAAAAGGAAAACGTTTTTGCCTTACAAACAGGAATTGGTTGGACTTTTCGCCAAATAGTATTATTATTATTATTTTAATTTTCTTTTTTTGATTTTGTCAAAATTTTATTAGCTTTTGCCTTATTAGTGTTCAATCCTATGTTTTTCTTTGTTTTGTTTTGTTTCAATCTTTTTGACTAGGGTATTTTGTAATTATTACAGCGGATGAGATGTATTTAACTATTTGTTTTTTCTTCTTCTTTTTTATATTCTGTGAAATTTTAAGGGTTTTTTTTCCCCCTTGTTTTTGTTCTTGTTCGGATATAAAGCTGACTTCTATTAGTTGTGTTTTTTAATGAATTTATGGTGGGGCTTTGTTTGGGTTGGATTTTATGTATGCTAGTGGATTTTAATGATTTTTAATGCTTCCTTTGGATAAAGAGGGAAGTAAGGACCTGGTGTGATGCACTAGTATGATACTTTGTTCTCTTTCAAACAAAAAAATTATAAGCAAAATGTATTGAATTAGAGTACAAGAGGTACACAACCCATATACAAGAAAATACTTATGCTTTAGCTAATAGCTTATAAGTATTAAATGGTATACCAAAAAACTGAAACTATGCAATAGGAGAACTATCCCAAAAACAAAACCTGTAACAGTGTACAACAGAAACCAGTATGTACTGTGATCCTAACTGCATAATGATTCCTTGACAATAACTGCCCAGGAAGAATATATGATAGGATAATATCAGTAAAGACAAGATATGGTAATTCAAAAATGAGATACAACCTGTTTGGATTGAAGTTGACACAGAAAAAAGGCAATAAGGGGATTGAACTGTGTTTGTTAACAGTTTTTCGAAAAAGTTTTTTCTCAAACCTTTTACAATAAAAACAACACACAAACAGGAAAACTTTTTAAAGAGTTAACAAACTCATATCTAAAACCTGAAAAGATAACCAAAAAGCGGGTGTGGTTGTTTTAAAAAATCGATCAATCAATAAGGGGTTTGGATTGGATATTCACATAAATGTTTTTTTTCTAATGTTCAGTGTCCTTTTTACTTATTTAATAGTGGTAAAGATAATCTTTGTTTTAATTTGGTTTGAGAGAAAAAAATTATTGATATTTTTTAACAGTTCTTTTATATTAATTCTCTTTCTTCTCACTTATCCTATTTTTTCCTTGAATCCTACAAATAAATTGTAGCTAATTATTTTCCAAATTTACTTAATTGTTTTCCTATTTTTCATGATTACTCAATCAAATATATATATGCCATGCATCAAAACTTTTAGTAAAATATAACTTAAAGCATTAATATTTATTCTAAATAGTCTTACATATGTCATTCCAATAAAAATATTAAAGAGAATGAGGGATTTAAAAATATGATTTTGAAAAGATCTATAATTTCACTATTGTGTATAGGATTTGAAATGGTTTTTTTGGTTTTGTTTGTTGGTTTTCGGTTTTGGTCGTAGTATAACCAAAAGCTGTAAAAGATAAGGGTTAGAAGATTCAAATGAAGGTTTTTTCATATAACAATAACTTTACAAGTATTTTGCACTTTGAAAAATTAACATCATTTAAGATTGTGATCTATAAACTCTTGTGTGAGGTTTGAAAGTTTAAGATATGGATTTATGTATATTTGAAAAATTAATATCATTGTTGTGTTCTCTTGTTGTCTAATATATATATATATATATATATATATATATATATATATATATATATATATCTTCTTCTTTTCTTCAATGGTCTTGAGTAAATATCCATTTAGAGATAGCATTAAATGCTTGGATCCGTTGAGACTGATAACTTGATATGCTTCATGGAGAAGTGCTCTTGTTTATCAGAGGAATGCTCAAAGTAGAGCTGTCACTTCCCTGTTGTACCGAAGGTTGCTTTCTTACTTTCCATCTTTGTACTTGGTTTGAACTTTAAAGCAATGTAGTTGACAGAGTACAAAAGTTTAGGTTCTCGGTGGTACTATGTTTCTATTCTCAAGAAACAAAGAGTGAAATAAAGAAGTAGCAAGGGAAAAAGACATATATTCTCTTGAATTAAAACTCAATCATTTGAAATAAATACGTTTAAGCTTAGTCGTTTTCACTTTTAATAGCTAGTAGACGCGCAGGTCTTTGGACGTGCAAATTTAACTTATCAATAAGACGGGATCGTCTACTGATACTGTGTCTATAGACTCTTGTCTAACTCCAAGTCTTTGGACTCGCTATACTCAATAGCTCGTCTACTGACGTGGCGTTTAGAGAGACTACTCGTCTATTATCAAGTCTCTGGACTTGGTGTTTTTCTGAGAGTTACTTATTGGCTCGTCTACTTAACTTTTCTTAAACTAAGATACTTGTCTACAGAATATTACCTTAGCCAATTTTTAAGACCTCGTCTAGTGATAACTTTAACAGACTCAAAAGTTTACCAAGGATAGAAGACTCGTCTAGAGGATCAAAACAAAATAGAATCTAATATGATTCCATTAGCAACACAAAGATACTCTTTCCAAGTTTCTTTATCCAGTGTCCTGCAATCTAGAATAAACAAGTTAGATCTTTGACAATACTTTGTCATACAAATTTAACCTTTTTGTTAACATCAAAACTAAAGAGATTATTTAATCCAAAACCTCTTTGGTTGTAACATGGATGAGAATAATTTCAACCGAAACTCACAAATTGCATGATCAGAGGCACCAAGACCCACTTTTTCTCAAAGCTCAACAATTGAGCTTTCATCCAACCCCCGTTGAAACTAGGGGTGTCACGGGCTAGTTTGGTTCGGTTTTGGGTGAGAGAAAAATCAGAATCAATTAAAAATGGTTTGGCTTGGTTTTAAGAATTTTTTTTCTACCAAACCAAACCAATCATAAACGGGTTAGTTCGGTTTGGTTCGGTTCGGACCCAAAGATTATTAACTTCAAAATATATATAAATATTAAATATATAAAATATTAAAATATATATAAAATAAAAATAATAATTATTAATTATTAAAATATAGATAAATAATAATACCTAATAAATATTAAATATTAAAATATATATGTAAATATTAAAATATAGTAATTGGTTCGATTCGGTTTGGTTCAGTTCCAGAATCCTCGAAATTGAGAACCGAACTGATCACCATCGGGTTTGATTTTGTTTGGTTCGGTTTGGACTCGAACACCAAAAAAAATCTGAAACAATTTAATTGCTTCGGTTTGGATCTTCGGATTCATCGGATCGTTGATTCGGATCTTACACCCTTAGTTGAAACTCTCCGTTGCGTTGAAAAAAAACTAAAACAAACACACACATAATATATCCTCATCCGAGAGAAGTAGGGTGGAAAAAATAGGGAATGGATAAAAAAATAGGTAGATTTTTAGAATAAAAAAGAAATAGAAGAGAATTAAAGATAATGAAAAGTTGAATTTTATTGTAAAGTTATATTTTTTCCTTAGTAATAATATATATATATATATATATTATAATATTATTATGTCACCTTATATTATATTTTATATTATTATGACACCTCTTGATATATTATAATTATACTTGATGTCACATTATAATTGATAAATATATTTTATTTTGTTCCAACAAAGTTGAATTCTAGAAGAAAATTTTCCCCAAAGCATTGTGACTTGAATAGGAAAATTAGAAAGGATTTTTCTAATATGTGCAGTATTGCATGAGACACCCCGTGGTGTCCCATTATGCCATTAATTATTTATTTGAACTTATTCACATTCTTAATATTAAACGTAACTCGAAAATACGAAGAAATTAAAAACTTGAATACAATACATACACTTTTAAAAGTTAAACACACCATAGTTATAATATATAAATACCCCATGTTTATCCATTACAACACAAAACACTGTTTAGGATATCTTATCAGTAGGATCCCTCACAGGTACTTAATTATACAAACTGTTTATAACCAGCGGAAAATAAAACGTCTTATAAGACTTACTGACCCTAAACTCACTACATTATATCGTTAGAATCCACAGCTCGTCCTCCCGCATCCGGTTCTTACAGAGTTCCATCCAACTCCTCAACAACGGTTTTCTCCATAGAGTCTTCTAATGAAATAAAATAGACATAGACAAAATACAGAAATAGGGAGATAAGAAACAGTTCTATCATCATAAGAGGAAAAGAATCATAGCATATAATATAATAACGACCAAAGACAAGCACCACTCCTCACTAACAATCATCTTTAAATCACGATATTTTCTTCTACCCTCAATCTCATGCAACTAAACCTTTTATGCTGACGTAGCCATCTCTATTACTGTCACACTAGTCAGTAGTCCAGACGGTGCAGTGCCAGAAACTCAGTACGCCACTATGCCCCCATTGAAAAAAGTGCATTATGCCGTCGTGCCAAAATACGTATGCAGTCGTGCCAAGATACATAGTATCTCTATCCCAGATAGAATACTCGAACCAACGCGTCCAGGACTAAAGAGTATTACTATAGTCTACCCCGGTATCAACATCCGTAGGGCAGTCACACGCAACATCCAGTATCCAAAATAGGATATCCTGACCTTGTGTGTTCCACTCACACTGCTGTGAATAACAATGCATCTATATGAATCTCACTGACCCGTATCGGATACTACCTAGTGCCTCAACCTTCCATCCCAATCTCAATACACATTTCATGTCACATCTCATCTATTAAACACTTTAATTAGGTTAGGAACCTCTAAGTTACATCCATTCTCTCACCCACACCAATATCTCCCGAATAACCCATATCCTTGCCTAAAAGCTGACTAAGCATGTTATTAAACCAGGCATATCATACATAATACAATAATCATAAAATATTCAGACAAAATAAAACGTCACACACAGTAGATTACCTCAACCAACGTATCACAAATAGTTCATTAATAATAAAGCCGGACATCATCGAATATTCTAAAATTATCCTAACGGAGATAAAACTACAATCCCCAAATCATCATTGATACTACAGAGTATTTTCCAACACGATTTTGGTATTGTCGATTACTCGACCACTAGTAGGGTTTAGGTCGCCCTACACCATTGCACTGGAATCACAAACTTTCAACCAAAACAAACATAACCACAAGCTATCGATTAACCTTCAACCAAAACAACATAACCACAAGTTAATCAAACAAAATCCAATCATGACAACCTTAGGTTAGTTTCGGCCATGACTCAAAAATAGGGCTAGGGTTATTTTTTCAATTCCATCTTTTGGATCCTAGTTACTAGAGTATTAACTCACATAGATCAAATGTTACAAGTTAAAAATTTGAAACGAAATCCTCTAACCAAATGGGTTAGGGTTTCGGCCAAGAGAACAAAATTTAGTTAGAAATTTCTTTTGCTCACAAACTTTTGGATCTATAACCTAGAGACCTTAACTAGCTTAGACAAGTCATCATTCAAGTAAAAATTGAAGAAAAACTCATTTACCCACACATCTAGGGTTTCGGCCAAGAGAAGGTAAAATGGCTACAAATTTCTTTTGATTCTAATCTCTTGGATTTAGAATATAGAAACCTTATATAGCTTATAACCAACCTCATCTGAGTTAAAAATTGAACAAAATCTCCTTTGCCTATATAAGCATAGATTCGGCCAACTCTAGAAAAATTAGCTAGAAATTTCTTTTGATTTCAAGCTTCTAGATATAACAACTAGATGTAGTAGAGAGGTAAGATCAAGTGGTAGAACATTCAAAACATTTTTCTATGATTTTTGATGAATTTTTGAAAAACTAGATCTAGGAATTGAAATTTGAGAAATAGTTGATGAAAATGGAAATTTGTTGAAGATTAATTAATCTAAGATGATGAGGAATGGAATCCTCACCTTGGAATGAAGAGATTTGATGAAGAACTTGAAGAAATTTGAAGAACTTAGCAAGAACAACAATGTGTTCTTAGTGTTTTTGGTGAGAAAATGACTTAGAATGAAAATGAAATTTGGCTAAGTGTGGGGGGAGGGTGGGCAGCCGTGAGGTTGAGTGAGTGAGGGGGGTATTTTGGTCCAAAACACTTAAGGGCAAGGTTGGAATTACTTAAAAAGTCCAAGGGCAAAATAGTCTTTTCATGGTATAAAATATCTAGATATTTATCTTTTCATGATGGCTTGCATTAAATGCTTGTCCCCTCGCATATAATGCTTGTCCCCTCAGTCACTTCCATCACCTCAGCTCCATATCTGGCTCCGTCGTTTACCCGAGTTAGGTTTTATGCGCGTTTTCTTTGAAGATTTCGCCCGAATAAAATATAAGATTTTATTTTTACCCAGAAATTTTCAAAAAAATCAATATCGTTGCAAATATGATTTAAACCTAAACTGTTTTGTTCACGAGTCAAAATTAGGTTTTCTGATCAATAAAATCTTACTGTCAGTGAAAATGCATACCAGTTTTCGTCTGAATTTTCAACCCAAAATTTCACTGTAACCCTCTACCATAAGGTATAGTATGAATATGATTTTGTTTTATCCAAAATCATTTTCTTGGTCTCAGATAAAAATATAAATAATTATATCTTAACCGGTAATACTGCGTATATAAAAAGCAGGGTGTTACATTACTACCCTACTTAGAAAAAAAATTCCGTCCTCAGAAATTCGTGACTCGAAACTAGACAGCATCTTGTAATCGGGTCTTAATCTAAAGATCCTACATTGTATTTTCCATTGGTGTCTGCCCCCTAATTAACATCGGTAACTCCATAACAGAATTCATTTTTATATCGTTCTATTTATCCTCGAAACTATCCATCACTATATTATGTTCGTTGTCCTTAATTGTTCATCTTAATATATCATCCTTGAAGGGCATAATTTAAAATTAATCATTTTCCTCTTCTAAATACTGATCCACTAGAAAACCTTATTTCAACATCTAACTTCCACAATTAACACCACAATCAATACTACCTTAACTTCCTACTCAATGTAAGCAATCGCAGTCTTAGTTCCTTTGAACATATTCCACTATTCCAGATTATATCAAATTCACACATTTCAAGTCTCTAAATAAAACTTCTCAACACTCCTTAAGATAAACTAATATCAAAAGAAACTACGTCGGTTAGGTTTATCTAACTCAGCAACTTTGAATTTCTCTAGTAAACTCAATTTACACAAGAGCTTATCTCTTTCGCTCGAATCCACTTAAGTGAAATTACTATATATACTTTCGTTTAATCTTCCCAAACTCATACAATCCATCTTAACTGCGAACATTAATCATTACCGTAGACTCCTTAATGATACTATACCTCGATCAACATTTTATTTACAATAATTGTCTCACTCCCTGATATTGATCTTAAGGGTTCACATCCTACCAATCACAACTATACCTCAACAAAACCCTCATCACTTCTTGTCTATCATGCTACTTAGACAAACACACAAGGTCTACCATAAATGTCCTATTCTCAACAACTATAGGACCCTGTAAACAATCAGACATGATAGTCAACGAATCACTAGTTGGAGTAGATATGGTAAGGGTATAAGGTAACTGAGAAACAAGTACTATAAATGATCCACACACTCAAGGGAAATAAAAGAATGTGTAGCATGAGTCAAACAACTCTGATAGGTGGTACCACTTTGATAGGTGGTACCACCATGTACAAGTAGTTTAAACCATTAGATTTATGTGGACCACAGTAATATGGTGCACCCTTGCACACCCCACGTCTCTACGATCTCCTCTATTCTCTTGCCGCAACTCTGCCACTATTCCGAGCATCATGTGTCGACCTCCGACTGTCCTCTGTGGTCAACACCTCCTCCTCCTCCTCCCAGTGTTGGCTCCCAGTCTCGTGAGACTCCGCTGTCTCTGCCTTCCCTTCTGCTCGCGCCGCCCTAGTCCCTACTCTCCTAGCTGCGAGCTCCGCTGCGATTCAAACCAAAAAATAATGCTAGATCTGCACTGTCGCAGAGTGTTACACTCGGGGCTGACGAGGGGGGAGTGATCGCCGGTGCAAGAAGGCCAGGACAAGGAAAGGCTCCTGACAGGCTTCTAGGTGGAGGGACACATGAATGAATCGATTACACACCGGAATGAGAGGGATCGTGAGGCTGTGTAGGTATGAGACTATACAGTTGAGAATGACTTATATGAATTGGTTGGTACTACCTATACCAACAAGATGCATCTTTTTTTCGGGAGCCCATCACTTAATTACTCCACGGTTAAGCGTGCTTGACTTGGAGCAATTCCGGGATGGGTGACCTCCTGGAAAGTTTTCCCAGGAAGCGTGTGAGTGAGGACAAAGCATGCTGAAAAAACCCGTGCTGGTTTGTGGGGAGAGTCGTCAATCCATAAATCAGCCAGGGATGTTACAAATGGTATCAGAGCGACACCTCTTCCAGTACGGTGTGGTTCAGGGACGAACCAAGCGGAAGCTGGTGGGCATGTGACACCCGGGGCTGACGAAGACGAGGAGTAATCACTGGTGCAAGAAGGCACGAACAAGGAGCGGCTCCTGGCAAGTTTCTAGGCAGAGGGACACATGAATAAACCGATTACACACCGGAATGAGAGGGATCCTGAGACTGTGTAGGCATGGTTCTATACAGTTGAGGATGACTTATATGAATTGATTGGTACTACCTATACCAACAAGATGCATCTTCTTTTCGGGAACCCATCACTTAAGAACTCCACAGTTAAGCTTGCTTGACTTGGAGCAATTCTGGGATGGGTGACCTCCTGGGAAGTTTTCCTAGGAAGCGTGTGAGTGAGGACAAATAACGATGAAAAGACCCGTGTTGGTTTGTGGGGACAGTCGTTAATCCATAAAGCAGCCAGGGATGTTACATAGAGCTCCACCTTAGCTCCACATTCTTCTCTGGTCAGTACTAACACCGTCCAACAACGAGTCTTCTCTTTCATTTCAGAACCGATCGTTCTCTGAAGGGAAACTTGCAGATTGCTTGAGGGCATCGGAGGGGAGGGATGCTGGCGCTCCAGTCGACCTCCGGGGCTGGCGAAGGAGGAGTGTGCGGGACCCAGAGCACAAGAAGATGTGTGAACCCGAGTGGTGGAGACCCAAGTGTGTCGACCTTTAGATCTGTTCTATTTCTAGAAAGCCTCGGCGTGGCGGTGATCGGAACGACACTGAGAGAAGGAGATGTTGGTGGCCGGCGTACTGGAGGGCAAGATGCAGTGGTACGCTTGGTGGCTCACGACTGGTCCTGCATGGTACGGGGGAGGCTGCATCTGATGTGGGAGGAAGATATTTGATATGGTGCGGGAGGTGTAAAATAAGATTTGTGTATTTTTTTAATCCAATGGTTCTAACTACTTGTGCATGGTGGGGGTGCCCATACAACTTGTGCACCGTAGAATTTACCCATGTTTGCTTTGTTTTCAGTTTCCCGTTTTTAGAAATAATTACAAAACTGACACCTTATTTTTATTATGTTTCCGGTGTTTCATAAATTTATACAAGAAACACTGAAAAAAACTTTTTCCTGTTTTCACTGTTTCCTGTATAAATTTCTGAAAACAGGAAACAAAATAAAAACACGGTGACATTTTTGTAATTATTTTTGAAAACAAGAAATGAAAACATGAAACTTGAAACAAAACCAACAGACCCTAACATGTAGAAAAACTTATACTGTAAATTTAGTACAATAAACTCAATAATCTTTCTTTTATTTTCCAAATTAAAAGAATATATTAAAAATGTAGATTGACATATACACCAATAAAAAAAAGAGCAAGATAATTCCATTTTCCAAACTAAAAAAGCGCTTGTGCATAGTTTTGGAGGGGATAAAATTGTCCTAACACGAGTCACGTGGCATGGTGCGAGTGTCTGAACAAAGAGATAAAACCAGAGAGGGGATCACAACTGGCGTAGTTTGGAGAGAAAGTCATGTTCATCTTCTTCGCTCATTCTTTGACATTTCAACTTTGCAAAAATTCTCAATTTTCTATTTTTGTTTCGTTCTATTTCCTTCACTTCCTTTTCTTCTTTACCAAATATTTTACAAAGATACCAAGTATTTTTCTTTTTATTTTATTTTTTATATTGGAGTTGAATATTATAATAGTGTTAATTTTGGGATAATGATTTTTGAACATCAAACTCCACAATATCAATTATTTATTACTATCCGGATTTGGTATCCAACTTCATTATAAAAAAATACCATTAATTTTGTTAAATCATGAATATAAATAAAAGGATAATTAAATAATTTTATGATTTCTCAAATGACAATTTAACTCCCTCGTTTTTTAACCGCCTTTAGAAGTAACATGGAGAGAAATTAATGTTCCTAGATATAGTACAATAAAATTCCTCTTATTTCTTGACTTAAATGATATGTTAAATTAATATGTAGTCTTTGAATTGTTTGAGAATTTTTAAATAATTTTTTATATTTTAAAAATTTATATTTAGGTTTTGAATACATAGATAATTTGCAATTGGATCATTTATATATTTTTTATTCTGTAACATATTCCAAAATTTCGAAATAGTTTAGACCGACAAATTAATTACACCAAACAAATATATTTAATTTAACAACCAGTAATAATAATTTTATAGATATTATATCTCTCTATTAGTTTCTTTCTAGTCCCTTCCTTTCCTTTTTAAATTCCCCATTTTGCCCTCACCACCGTTTTGCCCTGTTTCATTTATTAGTCTAATCCCTCAAAAAGTTTGTTTTAGATTAGGATAGAATTTATTGGGTAGAATTGATTTTGAAAAATTAAGATTAAAAAAATTGATTTGTGTTTGATAATAATATTTTAAATGTAAGTTTAGAATAATTGATTTTAGGTTAAAGTAATGTTTTGGTCCCTGTACGTGACATCGATTTTCAATTTGGTCCCTATACGTAAAAAGTTATCAATTTGGTCCCTATACGTGACACTAATTTCCAATTTGGTCCTCACTGTTAATTGGTCCCTATATAAGAGGACCAAATTGCAAATTATTGTCACATGTAGGGACCAATTCAACAAAAAAAATTTGAAATCGGTCCCTACATATGATAATTATTTTCAATTTGATCCCTACATGTGACAATAATTTGCAATTTGGTCCTCTTATATAGAGACCAATTAGCGGTGAGGACCAAATTGAAAATCAGTGTCACGTATATGGACCAAATTAATAACTTTTTACGTATAGGGACCAAATTGAAAATCGATGTCACGTATAGGGACCAAAACATTACTTTAACCTTGATTTTATTTGGATGATAAAATAAAATCATTTTTTAGTTATAAATATATAAAATTTTGTGACTCCTATCCAGAATCAATTAATAAAAATTTTTCCTTATACAAAATTCAGTTTTGAACTCCAAGACATTTTTTTTTTCACTGTGTTTTTTACCCAAACACAATTTTTGTTAGTCAAACTCCGTTTCTTGAACGCGAACGGAGAACGCATGCCTCAGGAAACGTGAAACAAACAGGCACTCTGGCGTTGAGTTTTTCTTTCTTCATATATATATATACAAATTCACATCTCTGTTACCGTCCCTTTACCTCTCTCCCTCGTTCTTAAGGTATGTCTTCCCTCTTTCGTCTTTTCTTGTTTCTTTCGTTTGTTTGAATCGATTAATTTTTATGCCTCTGCTTATATATTATTCCCACCCTGTCATAGCAGACGTTTTTGAAGAGCATGTAAAGAGTTTATATGGGCTTATCAAAATAATCTGTGAACTCTTTTAGAGCTCTTTTTAGCTTAATTAATAAGTTTATTATACAAGTTCATGAAAATATTTTTTTTTAAAATAAGCGCTTAATTAAATTATTTATCTGAAAACCTACTGATACGTAGCGTTGTCTGTGTTTTTCCTCTGTTATTTTTGTGAAATCGTTGGGTATGCGTTTGTGGTAATTGCGTTGACCTTGGTTCTCTATATGCCTAATATTCTTGGATTATACCTAATAATAGAGAAATTGAATGGAGCCAAAGATGGAGAATTTTGATTCTTGCGATTGTGGCTTGAGTTTTATGTGCTTCGAACTAATATTAGCTTTGTAAACTTTATATTATATCTTCGAGATTTGAATAGTATAACACAGGAACTTATCGTTTTATCTTTCTTCTATTGTTGGTTGCATATAAGGGTTGTATTTGCTTTCACCGTTTCTTATTCTTATAGCTTAGCATGACTTCCAATCTTCTTTTTATTCTTGTGTGTGTGTGTGTAATACTGTGTTTTCAGTTAGTTGTATATTAATTTATAGGTATCTTTGATTAGGGGCACTATTTGTACCAGTAACAATATAATCATTGGTAAATGACTAGATATGTTAGATTCTTGTAGATCAAACATGCAAACTCAACCAAGTCTGCTCAAAATCTCTGTCACATGGAGAGGAAAGAAGTTTATTGTAGAGATGAATTTAGATGCCACTTTGAAGGACCTAGGGCAGGAATTGCAAAAATTAACAAATATCCAAGAAGATACCATGCGGGTCATTGTTCCAAAGATTTCCGGCAAAACATCAAAACTGCTGGCCCCCTTTTCTACTGAGCACGCAGATTTAAGCTTGCAGGAAACTTCCATTACTGAGGTACTATCATTTAATTTTAGTATATCATGTGCTTTAAGATTTCGCAACATCAAATATATGGTTCTTAGTGTGGCTCACATAAACTTAGGCTTTATTGTTCTATAAAGCTTTGCATTATGTAGCTGGACTTCCCTAATACGTTTCAGAATAATTTTTCTCTATTTCTCTAAAATACAAGTTTAAATGTGTGTCATATTTGAACTAAATTATCATCGAGTGCTCAGAAGGCAACCTATATTCCCGTGAGATGCAATTGGTTGCTCGACATTCGTTCTTCAGCAAATTTATATGCTACTAGCCATATTATAATTAATATTATTTATTCCTTCCATTTTGGAGCTCTATAAATAATTCATTACTTATTCTTTTCTGATAAGCCTTTCTGTTGAGGAGCAAGGAGTTGCTCTAGAATGAAACAACATAAAAAGTCCTTCATAAAGATTAATTGAATTGCATTTTTCAAATAAAAAGTCTTTCTTCATTCAATTCATGCTTGTCATTACAGTACTATCGGGAATGGTCTGTGTGACTAAATTATTTGGCTTATTGTTCACGAAAGTTACATTTTTTCCTCTTCAGGCCAGGTCAATTAAAATGATGGGTGTCTCAACAAATGAGGTTGAAGAAGTTCTACAAAATGCAAAGGCAAATTTGAGAATAGCTGGATTTGAGGATGGGGAAAAAAGACTAAAACAGAGAATTTCACATGGACCTCGTTTTTCATTGAAACTTCCACAAGGGCCTTATATTTTTTGTGAATTTCGCACGCTTGAAATTCCAGGAGTCGAGGTATTATTTTATTAAATGATTATTAATGTTTGTGCTCAAGGAAAGAATTATGCATCTCTGAAATTTATCCTTCATAGTTCATTCTCCTTCATTTACTTTGTTACTAGTGTTATTGTTTTTGGTAAAAGAAAATCATATGTTTTCTTATGGATGGGAAAGTGTATCTTATGTGTGATTAAAACAAATGGAGGGAGAATTGATAACCCATAACACACATGTTGGGCATATATCTGTCTGTACAAGTACTTGTATTGGTACAGGTATGGGGTATGTTAAAATTTCTAAAAACCATGGTACAGGTATGACATGTTATATCGTACAGAAATATAAAAACAGAAAACATAAATTAATTCAATTATTTGATATAATCTCCAACTCTAAGGATTCAATAAAACTCAATGAAGTATATCAACTAAGCATAAATATTTGAAGAAGTCATGGGATTTGAAGGGAGTGAAGTAGCAGTTTGTTTCTTTTAATTGCAAACTAAGTAACGTTGCAGCAAAATTTGGTGTTTTGTTGACTTGTGCTTGAGTGATATTGGTTGCATACTCAACAAATAAGTATTTCCTATTGGGCACGAATCCGTTTGTACCCAATAAGTACCGCTACTGGATATGTGTCTGGTATGAGTATGCTGGGTACAACAATCATTTAGGAGTACCATGCATCATAGGTATACAACAATTTATGATACCGAAGCGAAGACTATAGTGTGATCATTCTTAACGCCCCCTCAAGATGGTAATACCAATCATGCCTAGCTTGTTACATATAATATTTACTCTGTTCCCTGCTAAAGCTTTAGGAAACATATCAGCTATTTAGTTTTTGGATTGAATATATTTTAACAGAATTAGTCCTTGTCAAAACTTTTCCCGGATAAAATAGCAATCCACTTCCATGTATTTCATTTTTTCATGGAACACAAATTATAATTATTAGCAATATATATAGCTGCTCAGTTGTCACGGTATATCTCCATTAGATGAGGTATCTCAACACTAAGTTTGTTTAATTAATGAGATATCCATGAGTTCACTTTTAACTTGAGCTATTGCCCTATACTCAGATTCAACACTAGAGCGAAAAACTCCTTACTCTTCCAAGATATGAGATTACCACCAACAAAGATACAATATGGAACAAAGACCCCACGTATGATCAAGATCCCACATTGATAACTGATAGCCAATAGGTAAAGGAACAAGATCCCACATATGATTCTTGCTCAAGAGTGCTCTGTGCTTATCTCATCTCTATGGCAGCACACTGGCCAGAGTGAGCCAATTAGCCAAAGCTTTAGAAACAGATCTAGGAACCGCAACAGAGTCCTGACAATTAAAAAAGGACTAGGATGAGGATGATAAGGCATTAAAAGAAAGGTAGAGACAGCATAAGCACCGATGCGTTTTCTGTTGTCGAGAGTGATGGGCCAGTCAAGACTAGGATCAAGTGGTGGTGGAGGATTCAATGATGAAGCTGCAGGTGGAGGTGATGATGAGTCATGGGGGAAGTGGGTGCCATAACCTGTTGCTCAACTTGACAAATTTGTGTGGTAGGAAGGCGAGAGGGAGCCACAGTAGGTCGAACAAAAAGTGCAGATGACTCATAGACAAGGAAATTAGTCTTAGACTTATGAGCAGGAGGACTTGGGGACAACTGAAAGGAGTAGATCCAGAGGTAACATAATCAGAAACCAAGAGGCCACCCAAAGTAGGAGAGAAACATCAATATCTCTTTTGATGATGTGAATAACCAAGGAAGACATGTTTAAGAGAGCAAGGATCAAGTCTAGTAAGATGAGGGTGTACAACTTGAACAAAACAAGTGCTGTCAAAGATAGGAGTATGCAGAGGAAACAAAGTGTGGGAGGGGAATTAGACAGAATGAGGTATAGCACAATCCAGGATGGAGTTAATTAATCAAGTAATAGGCAGTGGCCACAACTTCTAACCAAACTACCATAGGTACATGCATGTTAAATAACAAGGCCTAAGATGTCTCAAGCAAATGACAACTCTTGCATTCAACCACCCCATTGTGTTGAAACGATGCTAGATGATTGATGAATGATACCCTGTTGGTAAAGAAAAGTAGAAAAAAGTAGAAGAGAAATATTCTTTAGATTGTCATTTCACAAGAGACAATATGGCACCTAACTTGTGTTTTAACTTCGGAACAAAAGGTAGAGAAAATAGAGAGCAATTCAGAATGATGCTTCATAAAATACAGCCAAGTTTCTTGCGAGTATTATCAATAAAGGTAAAAAATATTTAAGACCAAGTTTCGATGAAATAGAACATGGACCCAAACATCGGAGTGAACTGAATCTAAAGGGGACACAATTTTCATATTGATCTTAGGTAAACAAAGTAACCTATGATGTTCGGCAAACTGACACGACTTACATTCTAAGTTTGAAATAGATTATAAAGAAGGATGTATGAACAAGGCCAAGGATGGAGGGCCAAAACGTGAACGAAGTAAAGAACAAAAGGATCAAGAGCACCAGTAGAAGCACACAGTGTGGCAGATGCTGTGAGTTATCCAAGATGTATAGGCCACCTGACTCATGATCTTCACCAATAACTTGCTTTGTACCAAAATCTTGAATGACAGAATGAGATGGTTAAAAATGAATGGCACATTTAAGTGCTGATTAAGTTAACTATCAGACGACAAAATTAAAAGGGAGATGGAGTCAGAGATTTAGTTAGGTGATCAATACCACTGCTACTAACGGTAGCAATAGAACCATCAGCTAACATGACACTGGGAAATGAAGTGGAAGGGGTAAAAGATGAAGATGAAAGAACACCTGTATCACCAATCATATGATTTGTCGCTCCTATATGATCTAGTAGTGACAGGTGGTAAAAAGACAAACCCTAGGATTATCTATCTAGGGTAATGTGGTAGTTGCAAAGGACTGAAACTAAAGTAGGCAAGTATGACAAGCAAACTCACCCTGGATATGCCACCTCTTGAGATTTGGGCTTGGGCCTGGGCCTAGCTCAACCCCACAAATTTGGCTTGTAAGGTGAGGACCGCTCAAGCTCTATAAGCACTACTTAAGCCATATCTCTAGGCGATGTGGGACTAAACGCACCCTCACAACCAGCACAATGGTGTTGGTGACTACAATGAAGACAGCTCAAAGTTGATGCAATTAAGGCGGCTAGAGACAGGCTGCAATTAAGGCAGTTTCCAACACACCCCTTACGCCTAGGTCTATGCACATGGAGCATGGATGAGGCGGACGGCCCAACAACGGATCTAGGATAGGCTCTGATATCATCTTGAGATTTGGGCTTGGGCCTAATTCAACCCCACAAAATCAGCTTGTGAGGTGAGGGCCGTTCAAGCTTTATAAGCACTACTTAGACCATATCTCTAGGCGATGTGGGAGTGTGGGACTAAATACACCCTCACAACCAGCACAATGAAGATGCTGGAGACCGCAATGAAGGCAGCTAAAAATTATCGCAATTAAGGTGGCTAGGGGCGGGACGCAATTAAGGCGGCTTTCCAACATCACCTTTGGCTTAGTAGAGATGGCACGAGCAATAAGGGATGGAAAAATACAGAGGGGTTAGGTAATAAATTATTCTGGCCAGCCTCATTAGCAGCAAGTGAAACATGTCTGCG
This sequence comes from Sophora flavescens, assembly GCA_030762895.1. NCBI lineage: Eukaryota > Viridiplantae > Streptophyta > Magnoliopsida > Fabales > Fabaceae > Sophora > Sophora flavescens. The sequence goes on along the minus strand of CM061069.1, from coordinate 79,248,808 downwards.
ACGATGTACCTTGGGGCAAAACCTCTGTATGTGACTATCTGCACCAAAGCCATAACAAGTAGGCGGACCACGAGAATTACCACACTCCAATCTCCCTACCCCTCTGACCATGTCCCACATTTTCTGCCATAGAAACCATTGAGCACAGGTAAAGACAGACTGAACTACCAAATAAAAGTCACCATAGTGTCAGTAAAAAAGATAGAGAAAGAAACACCACAAACAGACTAGACACTAAGTCAGAAATCCACATTTTGCTGAAAAATTACATATATCAGACCGGATAACACACGACTAGCCAACAAGAAGCCAAGCTAGAAGAACTCAACACACCATGATGCCACCAACCAAATAAATAAAAAGACACGAACCTGGCTTGGGAATACTTCAATTCATGAGGCAAAGCCACCAAAATGTCTTGAAAACCTTTCATCAAGCTAAAATCTTGACAAAGAACCGCCGATAACACAAATCCAGCCAGAAACTGTCTTGGAAGCTGTCGATTGGCCACCCTCTGCAAACACAGACTAGATCGTCGCCTTACAAGCTCAGCAGATCCTACGCACAAAGGACACAACACAGCCACATTTTGGATGTGTGAACCAGTTTTTTGGGTGGTGAATAGCTGCCGGTCCTCATGCTTGAAGCATCACGGGATGAACTGGAAGGGGGAGCTGGGTTGCATGAATGGAAAGGGGTGAAGGATAATAGTGTTGATGAACAGATGATTTTTAGGAAAAAAAGGTTTAGGCCTTAGATACCATGTGATGAAAATGAAAAGAGGGTGTATTGATTAGTCATAACATGTTTTGTCATGCACTGACACTGGCTACCATTACATGTTTTACACATCTATAACAAGTTATTATCATTCTTAATTCTATGCATATGTCATTTTGCCTCATTAACTTGTTTGTGTTAATGGTGAATCAGTGATTGGTTTTCCATCACATTTGCCAACCATCTCATGATGTAAAATTTATTGGGTTGTCTATTGATCATTGATGAATTTTGTTTTCCTTTATTTTCAGCTGAATCCTCCCCCTTCCGAGGCACTGAAAAGAATGCACATGCTGGCTGCAGATCCTGGAATTGTTGCTGTCATGAACAAGGTACACAAATGATTTTTTTGCATAGTTAATATGTGATTGTATCATAATGACAATGTGCTGAATGTTCTGACCAATGTGTAGTTTGCTTCTTATAGCATCGTTGGCGTGTAGGAATTATGACTGAGATGGCTCCGATTGGTTATGTTGGTGTGAGCCCAAAATGCATTCTGGGTCTAAACAAGGTGATTGTTTCTTCAGGACGAGGGAGCATGACAGTTTAAGTTCCAGCATTGTCCTATTGTTGATTTCTCTTGTTCTTTCATTCTTGTTTACAGAACCATGGAGAGGAGATATCATTGCGTCTTCGAACTGATGATCTCAAAGGTTTCAGGAAATATGAAAGTATCAAGAAAACTCTGCTGCATGAGCTTGTAAGCTATAATATGTACCACAAGTATCATGTTTATATAACTTCTTTCATAGGAAACTATAATGGTTTTTCATTAATCAACATGTATTATAAATAAAATCTATGGGTAAAATAAATTACAATTGTCTATTTGACAAATGAAAGTTTTGGAACTAACACGTGTTTTATTTCAGGCTCACATGATATATTCTGAACATGATGCAAACTTCTATGCTCTAGATAAGCAGGTGCGTGAACATGCTTGAGTGTTTGTCTGTGTGCTTTGATTTTGTGCGTATTTTGATTTAATTTGTTTAGTTGGCAGTTAAATCAAGAAGCTGCAAGTTTAGATTGGACTAGATCTGCAAGCCACACTTTGAGTGAAGTGAGGAATTCTGAAATCTATGAAGAAGATTTTATAGCAGAAAGTAGTAATATTCCTCAGAAGCTTGGAGGTAATCGAACAGATCAGCTAATAAGTGCTCGTGAATCTTCCATTGCCGCTGCTTATCATCGGATGGTTAATGATTCTGCCAACAAGCCAGGAGGGTCTGAAGTAAATCAAGAGCCAGATCCTGGTTATTCTAGTTTTAATACAAGTGAAAAACCTGATCATATGATATCTGCCTCCAAAGCAATCTTAGATATTGGCATGCCCATCCTTATTGAGAAAGGATATAATAGTGAGCCTGACCCTGATGATCATATCATCAATGGAATGAAGCACGAGCCTGATCCAGACGATTCTCATCATGGTAATGCTGTTGGTTATGATGTTTCTTCTGGTGTTACTAATAGCAGAATCGCTTTTGAACAAAAAGCTATTGATTTTGATGTAGCAAAATCTTTGCATACTCAGACAACTAATGCGAATTTGAGTTCAACATACGTATCTAAAGAACCTGATCCAGATGATTCGGAAGCTTCTTTGAAGATTGTTGCTTCAGCTGTTGGTAATTGTTCTCCAGAAATGAGTAGTCTGGATAGGCGTATACTGTCAACGATGGATATTGATAAACCTGACAATTGTGACTTGGAAGCAGGAACTAACATTTTCAAACATGGAAGCAGTGTGTCGCATGATGCAGTGGATTCCATAGCGTCCTTAAATGTTGGACAGCAAACTAATGAAAGCCATGTTTATAAAGAACCTGCTCATGATGAATTTCACAATGTGATGGCAGAACCTGATGATGTTGTAGTTGGCACCCCAAAGTCATCTACAATGCAAGCTGACGAGCCAGACCCAGATGACCAAGAATTTCAGAGGATCAATGATCCTGTGGTTGCTGCTTATAACCGTTTGCAGAAGGCTCTGGAAATGCTGAGAGGTGAAGTTAGTTCAATGCAATCTGCTTCAAGCCTCCAAACTCTCTTTAAAATAATTAGGTATGCTTATATAAGAAGATTGAGTGTTCATTGATAGATACCCTTTGTGTGTTTAATAGACATCCTCTTGCTCTAAAGGTTGATTTAAAAAGTTCCAGAAAATACTTTTACTGATTCTATGTGTAGTTAGGACTTTAAGCATTCCATTCTCCATCTACCATTCTTACTATCTGATGGCAGGAATGTGACTGAACACCCAGAGGAAACAAAATACAAGAGATTGCGAAAGGTTTATTCTACATTACCTTTTGTCTTGCTTCCTGAGACATTGCTTTATCCTAAGATTCACTTAAAAAGTTTTCCATTTCTACATAATACATGTTCTGTTTGCACTTTGCAGGCTAATCCAGTCATTGAGAGGGATATCGTAAATAGTAAAGGTTTGCTTCTTCAAACCATTGAGTTTTAACAATTACAATTTATGTTAAGCATTTGATGAAAACATTATATATGCTCAAATTTGGGTTACTATCTTTTTCAATTGTTACCGCTGCAGCTGCCTTGGAAATTCTCCTTTTGGTTGGCTTTAGCGAAGATGTTATGTTGGACAATCTTGGGAAGGCAGAAGCTTACTTGGTGCTGAAGCGAAATGATCCTGGCTTATTGTGGCTGGCTAAGTCCACCCTTGAATCATGCTAGCTCAATATACAGTACTGAAAGACTAAGCAAAATTGTATATGGAAGTGTGCTGCTATATATAATGTCCATTGTGTTGTATTTGGGTGAATAAAGATTAAAATTTACTATCATGTGTGAAGCTGATAATAGTTGTAAATAAACGGATTTTATAGCACACTGAAACACTCAAGGGGAAAATGGGTTAATATTTGAAGGGCTAATAGGAATATGACATCTTATGGGGTGGTAGTTGTCCAGTTGGCCATTGTCATTCTGTAGTATTTGGTGATTATAAATAGACTCTTTGTAGTGAATTGTTTCAATTTGATACAACTATTAAATAAAAAGAACTTATCAAGTGTCTGATTGGTTTATTGTTCACAAATTTTGTGATGTTGGGTAGTTTGGCTGCACACATCGCTGGTGAGAAAAAATCTTGGCCATGCTGGGCAATTAATTGATAATTAATATGGATTACTTCTGATAACTTGATAATTAAGGATTCCCTCTTCATCCTCTCTACTTTTCTCTCTGGACAAATGGTATTAGATGTGTTTCTTAACATCATCATCTTCTTCCTTTCTACGTTTCTGTTTCTTTCTTTACAGATTCATCAATCAGAACATGTAAAAAATATGTAAACAAATAAACTTGAATGATTTCTGTTATTCATTGTCTGGAGAGGTGGCGGTGGTTCATGGTGAGGTTCACTCGTCGTCGAGGTGCTCCGTACTGACGGCGGCGGGGAGTCTGGAGGTGAGGTCGAAGGCGGCGCTGGGATCTCGTTGATGCTTTCACCATTCTGCCACCTTCTGGAACGCTCCCGTCACTGCCTCCATACACGCTTCAGCCCACGCTCGCCACCGAGGCCATGGGTACTGGAAGCTTCACGCTCCGCCTTCCACCGAGTCTTCCTCGCTGTGCAGATTTTTCTTGGGTTATGATTTTTTTTTAAGTTATTTTAATATAATTGATTGTTGAGTAAAGTGGTTGACAACAATTTTCTTTCACCTGCCTTTTCGGTTTCCAACGAGTAATCTACACCGTCCATTAAATTTATTAATTTATCTAAGTTCTATCTGGTGGATTGAAGACGAAGCCGGTCATGCTCCGTCTCCTCAGTCTCACCCCCAATTATTGTCAGTGTGATACAAACTCCTCTTACAAGTTTATTCTGATTTGTATTGCAGTGAAAAGTGGAAGTTCTAGAATTATTAATTCTACAAAGAGTATGAGATTAAAAAAAAAAAATTGATAAATAAAATTGAAAGGTTTGCAGCTTTTACAAAATGAAATCACAAGTTTTGAAACTTGAATCCTGATGAAATCTTTTCTCGTTAGGTAAACTTTCTTCGGTATTAAAATTATTTTTTTTTATAAAAAATCTAATTGAAATTGATATAACAAATTTAATAAATTAACTTGCATATGTGATTCAATTACTGAAATATAGGTATATTTTGTAGATGGTATTGCTTAAAATAATATAAAAGGCCAAGAAAACTGTTGATATTCACTTCAACAAAAATAAATAACTATATACAAGTAATATGGAGGGGGACTCTGCGCTCACCCCTCATAATGTGAACTGGCCCCTTGCCAAGGCTTCAGAACTTAAAGTAGTACTTGAAAGGTTTGCAGCTTTTACAAAATGAAATCACAAGTTTTGAAACTTGAATCCTGATGAAATCTTTTCTCGTTAGGTAAACTTTCTTCGGTATTAAAATTATTTTTTTTTATAAAAAATCTAATTGAAATTGATATAACAAATTTAATAAATTAACTTGCATATGTGATTCAATTACTGAAATATAGGTATATTTTGTAGATGGTATTGCTTAAAATAATATAAAAGGCCAAGAAAACTGTTGATATTCACTTCAACAAAAATAAATAACTATATACAAGTAATATGGAGGGGGACTCTGCGTCACCCTCATAATGTGAACTGGTCCTTGCCAAGTCTTCAGAACTTAAAGTAGTACTTGAAAGGTTTGCAGCTTTTACAAAATGAAATCACAAGTTTTGAAACTTGAATCCTGATGAAATCTTTTCTCGTTAGGTAAACTTTCTTCGGTATTAAAGTTATTTTTTTTTATAAAAAATCTAATTGAAATTGATATAACAAATTTAATAAATTAACTTGCATATGTGATTCAATTACTGAAATATAGGTATATTTTGTAGATGGTATTGCTTAAAATAATATAAAAGGCCAAGAAAACTGTTGATATTCACTTCAACAAAAATAAATAACTATATACAAGTAATATGGAGGGGGACTCTGCGCTCACCCCTCATAATGTGAACTGGCCCCTTGCCAAGGCTTCAGAACTTAAAGTAGTACTTGTCGGCTTAAAATTCACTTTAAAGTTAAAGCTAAAAAAAAAAGTTTTAAATTTAAAATAATTGTTGGTAATTTTCAAATTTAGGTAGCTTAAAAGCTATTTTTAAGCTAAAGGACTTCTTTTGAATCTCCATTGTGAAAATAGTATTGGGTCTTTTTTTTGTGTGTGCACACACTTGCAACCCTTGGAGCTAGTGGTCTTTGAAACTGGGATCGGTGCTCCGCGTGGCAGCGGTGGACGAAGGAGATGGGCTCACAGTGGCTAGAGGTAGTCGCAATTTGTGGAGGCAGCTCTACTTTTAAGAAGAGAAACCAAAAAAAAACAAAAAGGATCAAACGCCACCTTAAGTTGGGACACCATCATTCTTAAAATCCAACTAAGAATTTTATCAATGGGATGGCATCGTTCCGGAAATAAAGGTTTAACTAATTTTTAAATTTCTAAACTATTTGGAATTTTTAAATAGATTTCTATATTTTAGAAGTCTATAATTGGGTCCTTAAATATAAAAAAAAAAATTGTAATTGAATCTTTTGTATATTTTTTCATTAAGATTTCATTGATGTTTCTAAAAATACATGAACCTATTTTAATTTTTCTTAAAGTATAGGAGCCTATTAAAATTTTCCAAAAAGTTCAATAACCTTCGAAGGATTAATGAATAGATAACTTAACGGATACTAAACGAAATCTGATGGAAAAGCGTATGAGGAACTCAATTACAAATTTTATATACTCCTGGATCCAATTATAATTATAAGTTTTTAAAGTATATCAACCTATCTAATAGTTCCCAAATAATTTAGGTGACCTAATTACCAAGGGTAAGGATAGGGAGAAGAGATAAAGTCACTAGGACCACTCCAAGGGCCAGATATGCCAAGACCATGGTGACATTCATTTTTGTCATGTTCCCTTGGTGGACCTTGTAGACAAATTTAACTTGATAATCAGCTCATGAGAAGGAGACAAATTTGGATACGGTCCCTATACCTCTTAGACCTATAGAAATTTGGATACGGTCCCTATACCTCTTAGACCTATAGAAACAGAACTGGTTTCTTCAATCTCCCCACCCATTTTTACTCCGGATTGTTATACAACCTTGTATGAAGATGCAGGAAACCGCTCCAAGTCCACCTATGCCCTTCATCAAAGAACAGATATTGCCTTCCAAATATGACAGCCCCAACCCTGTCATTCTGCATCTATAAAATAAAATGATAGTTTAGGTAGGAAACAAGGTAACCACTAACCAATATCATTTGGGTAATCTATACTTTGTTCACCTCGGGCTCAAGAAACATGTAACAGAGTACATGATTATGAAATCCTATCCTGATCTTGAGACTACATCAAAATCTATTTCCAACTTCATGTATTGTTATGATGGATCAAGATAATTAAGTATAAAGATATGCCTTCATTTCTTTTAGTAATTGACTTCATGATCTTGTATCTCACCAGAGCTGAGAAGTGGGTTGACGCTGCTGCCTTCTATTGCACCATTAGATTTGGATAGTTTTGAGTTTTTCTCCGCCTCATCGGAGATGTCCGAAGAATGAACAACTGACTGATCATCTGACTTCTGTTCCTTTTGGACCACTGGCTTTGGGCGTCTGATTGCTTCTGCGGCCTCTGGCATCACAATGGGAGGAGGCCGAGGGGGAACCCAGACATGTTGGACTGGCTGCTGACTTGAAGCAGCACCATAAGGTGCTCCATTATACTCAATTTCATTATCAATCTCGCTGATTCTAACATTGTTCGTTTGCCACCAGGGCACTGGGTTGTCACCATTTTCTTGGACCCTGGAATTCAAGTCCTTGCCATTTACTTGCACCTGACCAACTTCCCAGGGCTAGCCAGGAGAAGTTGAAAGAAATAATCAGATTCATATGAAGCAATACCACTAGGAAAAGAATGTTAACAATTATGCATATATCAACTTCGGATTTAATTGTTATGCACTCTCTTTGTAAGGATTTTTTACACCGTCAGCCAATAATAAATTGCCATCGATGTATGTTTTGGTTAAATATGAACTCATTACCTTTTCACAAAAAATATGAATTAAATATTTATATCACCTGTATTGGTTAAACAGACGCAACCTCAATATAACTCGGTCCATATTATATGTTTTTTAATTAAAAACATGATAATCTCCACTTTAACTTGGTATATGTGAAATACAGATGATTTTTTCTTTCTTTACGTTTTCGAACAGCAGACAATACTTGTTAAATTGCTGTAGAATCCTGTTACATGTTTCTGTAATTCTAAATGTCATGATACTCGCAAAACATAAACAAGGAATGAAATTTAACCCAAGATCAACTGTCTTTTCCTTGATGGCCCAATCGTAAGATATCATGCCCACAAAGATGGTTAGTAATCAGATAGTGAAAATTTATAAATAATGATTTTGCAGATGAGTTAATTGACAAAACCCTTCAAAAAATGAACCAAAATGAAGTTGAGAACTGAGACTTGCACAACTTTGTCAAAACAAAAATTAAGGAAACGCAAAGCAAGATCTTTGAAATAAACCTTGGTTCTAGGTGCTAAGCGAGGCTTTGATGGCTGCTGATTAGGGTTGGGAGGCGAATCGTCGATGTCCTGCATAAAAACCATGTGTCATAAAAGTAACACTGGCCACACAAATTTGGTAAACCCAATATAGAAGAGCAATCTTAATTGCACCGCACAATATTTTTTTTTTTTTTTTGATAAGCAAAGAATGTATTAATTAGAGTACAAGGGGTAATCTAACCCTTACAAGATTGGAATGAAATCTGAGACAAAAGTGAACAACAGGTATTTTACAACCAAAACTACCTAACAGAAAGTAACAGGTTGTAACATAACTAAAGTTCAACCCCTCAAAACAAATTCCTACCCCTCTCAATATAAGCTGAACGCCCCAGTAAAAACACCCCCACCGAAATCCACAAAAAAAGTATCAGCTTGATCCCACAAGGAACATTATACCCACATAACATCCAACAGCAAAGCCATACATATAGCTTCCCAAACTGCATTCCTTCCCGCCTGCACTTGCACGACAAAACCAGCAGGGTCAACCACCTCGAATACCCTGCCTCTTGCTCTTACTGTATTCTATACAGCTAATTGGGTTAGAACACCAATCTGAAAATGTGAAATAGCTTCCAGAGATTGCACTCGAACACCAAGACCACGCCCTCAACCTTATAAGATCAAACAACAACAACAACAACAACAACCAAGCCTTATCCCACTAGGTGGGGTCGGCTACATGGATCATACGGCGCCATAATGTTCTATCATGAATCATATTAATAGTTAAATCATTGACCTCCAAATCTTTCTTAATAGTTTCTCCTATAGTTTTTCTTGGCCTACCTCTGCCTCTAGCTATTGGATTGCCCTCCACTTGGTTCACTCTCCTTACTACAGAATCTAAAGGTCTCCTCCATACATGCCCCAACCACTTAAGTCGAGATTCAACAATCTTTTCTACAATAGGTGCTACCTCAACTCTCTCTCTAATGCTATCATTCCTAATCCTATCACGTCTAGTTTTTCCGCTCATCCAGCGCAACATTCTCATCTCTGCTACATTGATTTTACTCTCGTGTTGATTTTTTACCGCCCAACACTCCGTCCCATACAACATCACCGGTCTAATAGCTGTACGGTAAAATTTTCCCTTTAGCTTAAGAGGTACCTTTTTATCACAGAAAAAACCCGAAGCCTTCCTCCATTTCGACCACCCTGATTGAATCCGATGGTTTACATCTCCCTCAATTTCTCCGTCATTTTGTATAATAGACCCAAGATATTTAAACCGTGTGACTTGTGGTATGTTGTGGTCTCCAACTTTCACCTCTAGGCTAGAGGTGTTTCACCTTTTGCTTAACTTACATTCCATATACTCCGTCTTGCTTCTACTCAAGCGGAAGCCATGTGCTTCTAAAGCTTGTCTCCAAGTCTCCAACCTTCCATTTATATCATCTCTCGACTCTCCAACTAGGACTATATCGTCTGCGAAAAGCATGCATCGCGGTGCTGGCTCTTGAATGTGCTCCGTAAGTACATCCAAGACCAAGGTAAAAAGATAGGGGCTCAAAGATGACCCTTGGTGCAGACCTATGGTTATTGGGAAATCTTCTGTGGCTCCACCCTGCGTTCTCACACTAGTCGTGGCCCCCTCATACATATCCTTGATAGCTCGAATATAGGCAATACGAACACCTTTCTTTTCTAGGGCTTTCCACAAAACCTCTCTTAGCACCCTATCATACGCTTTCTCCAAATCAATGAAGGCCATGTGTAAATCTTTTTGATCCCTTCGATATTGTTCCATCACTCGTCGTAGCAAGTAAATTGCTTCCATGGTCGACCTCCTGGGCATAAAACCAAATTGGTTGTCGGTGATTTTGGTTTCTTTTCTTAGTCTCCGTTCAAGCACCCTTTCCCATAGCTTCATAGTATAACTCATAAGCTTAATCCCCCTATAATTTGCGCAATTTTGTATATCTCCCTTGTTCTTGTAAATCGGAACTAAAGTGCTTCTCCTCCATTCGCCCGGCATTTTCTTTGACCTCATAATCTCGTTAAAAAACTTTGTGAGCCAACTAATGTCTCTATTTCCTAGACTCTTCCATACCTCCACAGGTATATTGTCCGGTCCAACCGCCTTGCCATTATCCATCCTTCTCAAAGCTTCTTTTACCTCATACTCTTGGATTCTACGATAAAAAGTGTAATTTTGGTCCTCCTCTCTGAAGTCAAGCACCTGTGAGCATGATAAAACTTCAAATCCTTCATTAATTAACTTGTAGAAATAATTCTTCCATCTATCTTTAATATTTTGTTCCTTAACCAAAACTTTACCTTCTTCATCCTTAATACACTTCACTTGGTCCAAGTCTCTTGTCTTTCTTTCCCTATTTTTAGCAAGCCTATAAATAGATTTCTCACCATCTTTGGTGCCTAAGGATTAGTACAACCCGTCAAAAGCTTTAGTTCTAGCTTCGCTCACTGCCTTCTTGGTCTCTTTTTTGGCCACCTTATAATTTTCCCAATTTTCAGCATTTCTACATAAAGACCAAGCTTTAAAACATTCCCTTTTAACCCAAACCTTAGCTTGCACACTTTCATCCCACCACCAGTATTCTTTACCCTTAGGTCCGAATCCTCTTGATTCACCAAGCGTCTCTATAGCTACCTTCCTAATCCCCTTGGCCATCTTGTCCCACATATCATTTGCATTTCCGTTTGCATCCCAAAACCCTCCCTCCAAAACCTTGTGTTGGAAGATCCTTTGTTTTTCACCCTTCAGTTGCCACCACTTGATCCTTGAAACCTTTTCGTGGCCTCTTCTCTTCACACTCCTTTTAACTCTTACATCCATGACCAAGACTCTATGTTGGGTAGTCAAACTCTCTCCAGGTATGACTTTACAGTCCAAGCAAATCTTTCTATCCGATCTCCTAATAAGAAAGAAATCTATTTGAGAGCTTGTCACCCCACTTTTGTACGTGATAAGATGCTCCTCACGTTTCCTAAAACACGTATTGGCTATAGTAAGATCGAAGGCAGATGAAAAGTCCAAAATAGACTTGCCCTCACCATTTACCTCCCCTAGGCCATATCCCCATGCAAACCGTCGTAACCTCTAGGTCCCCTCCCTACATGCCCATTTAGATCACCTCCTAAGAAAATCTTTTCACCTAGCGGTATTTCCTGAATTAGGCCTTCTAAATCCACCCAAAATTTTACCTTGAAGTGTTCTTCTAACCCTACCTGAGGTGCGTAAGCACTAATCACATTAAAGGTGTCTTGTTCCACTACAAATTTTAGGGCAATGATCCTATCTCCAACCCTTTTTACATCCACAATATCATTCTTCCAATATTTATCCACAATTATGCCCACCCCATTTCTCGATTTTACTTTGCCAGTGTACCAAAGCTTAAAACCCGAAGAGTCTAATTCCTTTGCCTTTTCTCCCACCCACTTAGTTTCTTGCAGGCACATGAAATTGACCCTCCTCCTAATCATAGTATCAACTATTTCCATTGATTTACCTGTAAGTGTACCTATATTCCAAGTTCCAAAGCGAATCCTACTCTCGTGAGCTAGCTTCTTTACCCACACGCGTTCACAAAAATGTGGGAACCCTTGCTTATTTTTCACTACATCCAGGCAGCGATGCAGCGACCCTTGCTCTTTTGACACTGTACTTGAGCTATACAACACGTTGCTTCTGGGCAACGACCTAGCATTAGCATTATTACGTCGTTGATCCATGTCATAGAGATTCGACTATGTTTTATGTTGGCTGTCGATGGCCTAACACAACCCTCTCCTTTTATCCGGGCTTGTTGAAGATAATCTCGTTTCTATGCAACCAAAGTGACCATATCACAGCATACCATAAAAGTTACCAACAAGATTTAGTCGATCTGAAAAACAATATACCTAAATGCTGATGAAAATGTGATTTAAAATCAGCATGCAACACTACATCCACCCCAATCCAATTATATATATGCATCCACATGTTATATGAGTACCTGCACGAAATTAAGACATGCGATGTTTCCTCTAAGTCAAATTTACAGAATATACACACAGGACCTTGAGGACCAGTCTGAATGCCTCTCTTCAATAAATTTGCTGCAGTAGGAATCCTATCCAGTGAAGCACTCCAACAAAATGCAGCTACTCTCAATGGGACAGTATTTTCCCACACCTTTTTGTAATAAACATTGTCAACCAAAGGAGCTCCAATTGTGATCAAGTTATAAGCTGATCTCACACTGTACACCCCTGAGGAGTCCCCATTCCAGGACCAAGAATCATTGCTGTTAGCCTTTACTTCAGCTAATGACAGGACCTGCAGCAAGTTTTGTGCCAAATCCTCTTCCCAAATGAATAGTCTCCCATGCCATTGTAGATTCCATCTCCAAACACCCTCCCTCCACGCCCCCCAATCAGCAACGGATCCATTCTGCAGAACTGATGTGTTGTACAATCTAGGGAACAAGGATCTAAGAGTGCCATTCCCCACCCAAATATCATCCCAAAACCGGATGTCCTTGCCATTTCCTAAAATTCTTGCCATCCCCCTTGACAACCACCCCTCATTTAGGGTATCACTCCCTTGTAGCCTCCCAAGATCCCTCCACCAAACCGACTCAACCCTTGCCTTATCTGACACCACCAGCCCTTGCCCATACCTAACCCTCAACAATTTTGACCAGAGACTTTCCCTATCCACCAACATTCTCGACCTCCATTTCCCAAGTAACGCTATGTTGAAAGAACCTATATTTTTTATACCAAGCCCACCCTCATCCCTATGTGTACACACCCAATCCCAACTAACCCAAGGAATTTTTCTAACCTCATCACTTCCCCCCCAAAGGAACCTCATTTGTATTTGTGATATTAATTTGACCACCTTCTTCGGAGCTTTATAGAAAGAAAGACAATATACCGGCAAACTTGATAAGACCGTGTTGATCAATACCATTCGGCCCCCAAATGATAAGAACCTGTTTTTCCAAAGTGATAATCGAGACCTGATTGTTTGTATCACGCCATTCCAAGTACTTGCCCTCCTTGGGTTTGCCCCAACTAGTATGCCCACGAATTTGAATGGAATTGTCCCCACTTTGCAGTTAAGTTGGCTAGCAACCAGACTTGTAGTTGGATTGGATTCTTTAATTCCCATCACACAACTCTTACAGAAATTGACTTTTAAACTAGAAACCATTTCGAAGCATCCAAGTATACATTTCATCACAAAAGCATTTTGAGTAGACAGCTTACCCATCAATATTGTATCATCCGCGCATTGTGTATATGACACTGCCACCTCCTCCACACCACCCCTAATAATGTACTGTTCATATTCACCCAGACTTACAGCGTTTCTGATCAACCCACTCAACCCTTCCGCCGCTATCAAGAATAAGAAAGGTGCCATAGGATCTCCCTGACGAAGACCCTTTGACACACAAAACTCCTTTGTAGGGCTTCCGTTTACCAATACCGACACCGAAGCCGAGGACAGGCATTCCCCTATCCAATCCCTCCATTTCCTACTGAAGCCCAATCTATCGAGCATGTAATCGAGATAACCCCAACTTACGGAGTGATAAGCTTTTTCGAAATCCACTTTAAGGAGCATACATGGTTCTCCTCTTTTTAGCATAATCAATCAATTCATTAACAATCACCACCCCGTCTAGGATATTTCCTCCCTGAAGAAAAGCTGATTGACAATCTGAGATGATGCTTCTCATCACTTTTTCTAGTCTCGCCGCTAGGATTTTTGTCAATATCTTGTAGCCACACCCCAGTAATGAAATTGGCCTAAAATCTCCCAAGTTTAATGGGCTATCAACCTTTGGGATCGGAGTTAAAAATGAGGCATTGCTCCCTCTTGGAAGAGTTCCGTGAGTATGAAATTCGTTGAGCATTTTGCAGAAATCATCTTTAAGAATGTACCAGAATTTTTTGATGAAAGCGAAATTATATCCGTCAGGGCTCGGGCACTTGTTACTTTCACATCCCCACACTGCCTCCTCTATCTCTTTTATGGAAAATTCCGCCATTAACATTGCATTATCATTATCGGAAAGCCTCTTGAAAGGTACTCCATCCAACCTCGATCTCGGCCAAACTTCTTCACTGAACATGTTCTTGAAATGATTATACACCTCTTCTTTTACCACTGTTGCTTCCTCCCTCCAGACACCTCCGATTCGAAGTCCATGAATCATATTAACCCTTCTTCTTTTGTTTAGGCACACATGGAAGTATTTTGTGTTAGAATCCCCTTCCTTAAGCCATTTTGACCTTGCCCTTTGTGCAATAAAAGCTTCCTTCATCCTGGAGTACTTTCAAAGTGAATCCACACACACCTTCCTCCTAGAAATTTCCTCTTCTGACAACACACGCTCCTCCGCTAATCCATCTACCTTTCTAATTCCTTCAACAGCTTTGGCAATATTTGTATCAAGATTACCAAAGCAGCTTGTGTTCCACCTCCTGAATTCCAATTTCAATGATTTGAGTTTCTGTTTTATTACGTAAGCACCCCAACCCTGCACACTTGAGCCCTCCCAAGTCTCGGCCACCAACTTTCCAAAATCTCTATCCATTAGCCAGCAATTCATCACCCGGAATGGTTTGGGGCCCCATTCTTGATTTACCGACTTTAAAATGATTGTGCAATGATTGGAGGCTGACCTGTCTAAGCCCCACTGACCCAAGTCCTGTCATTGAGCAAGCCACTCGCCGGACAACAAAAAACGGTCTAATCTACTCATGGAACTCCCATCAGGCCTGTACCATGTGAACTTCCTACCTGTTAAAGGCATGTCAATAAGATCCAAATCTCCTATTAGCTCATCAAATTCTCGATGCTCCCTGTTATTTTGTTGTGCTCCTCTTCCCTTCCTCTCTGCACACCTTCTCACTGTGTTGAAATCACCACACACACACCATCTTAAACAGGGCACTTGTTGCCTTATTCTTCTTAGCTCTTCCCACAAAATTCTTTTGCCCACTAATTCACATGAGCTATAGATATTTAAGATAACACATGGTATTTGTTTGTTACCCCAAACACCTCTGCACCCCAAATACCCTGATCCTAAAAAACTTTCAGACATGTTGAAAATACTTTTGTTCCAAAGACATAACATTCCTCCTGAGCTACCTTCCACATGTTTCGCCACCCAAGCGACCTCACTCCCACCCCACAGTGCCTCGCATTTTGCATGATCTATTGATTCCAACTTTGTCTCCTGGTTACAAATGAAATCTAGCTTCTCCTTTGCTATAAGACTCTTTATTGCAGTCTTTTTTATTCTTCCCCCCCAGGCCTCTGATATTGTAAGAGGTTATCCGCATAAGGACTTTGCTTTACCCCTTGTAGCATCTTTCTGTTGACCAGCCATTTTGTTTTTGCCCGTCTCTTCTCTCCATTTCCACAAGTTTAGATAGTACAATGTTGTCATCTTGGTTTGATACCACACCAAATTTTCTCCCCAGATCCCAAGTTTTTTGTGCTTCAACCTCCAGATCCTTTTTGATGGTTGATTTATTTCTTCTAGATATCTGACTATCTGGAATTAAATTGCCGACCTTCTTCAACCCTTCCTCACTCGGACCCATTGAACTTTCTGTTAAACTTCTGTCTCTCAGTTGAATTACGCCCTCATACACTGATGCGGCATTTTCCTCCGCAGCAGCTTCGAGAGACACCGAATCCTTTATAATCTTCTTCTTCTGCTTTGGGTTGGAGATGGCAACTGGATTTTTGTTCCACAACCCCAATACACCCTTGTTCACGATTATTTTCCCTTTTTTCTTTTTTGACGCTTCTCTTGTATTATCCCCAACCCCCCTACTGATTCTCTCTTTCTCTGGCGGCCCAATTCCAATCTCTTTATATGGGCTCTTTCCTAATGACAAGTCCGGGCCCACCTCCTTGGGCCCATCCCCAATCATGCTTTTGCTTCTGACCAAAACCTGCTGCCCCGAAAAAATAAACCCCCCCCCCCCCCCAAGCCTCCAAACATCCTTTCTTTTTATTATGTCTTGGGCTTTCAACTGACGACCCAGCAGTTTTTCACTCACCCGGTTGCTACTTATCCTTTTTTCACCCCTACTGAGTTTATCTGGCTACTCTGCACAACTTTCAATTTCTGCCCTTATGCATCAGCACCCCTTTCACCGTTCACCATGTCAAATCCCACCTTTTTTGTTAACAAGCCTTCTTCCTTGTCAAAATCAGCCGCCGAAAGTACAACGCCAGGAGCCACCTTTTTGCACAAATCTCAGCTTGCTCAGTTGACCCCCTGATCTCCCTGACCCACCCTTCTGCCTCCACCTCGATATCCAGCGGATCTATGCCATTTGAATTTGAAAATTCCCTGTTTAGCTGCTGGATAATGTCATCTCAGATTTTCCGATAGGTCTGTTTCCGGCACCTCCTGGATGCTACAGTATTCAGAATCCTCCCCATCCGAGCAATCTTCCAACGAGCCAACTTCTGGTTGAAACGAATAATCCCCTGCATCATACAGACAGTTGTACACATCTGAAAGATCTTCTCAGACTCTTACCATGTAGGCAATAGAGTTAATTTGCACTTTAATAACTCTGTTAATGAACTCCGCAACCGACGACTTAATAAGAATCCTAGCAAAATCCAGTCTCCTTTTGTCCCTTGTAACTTCATCTATCGACACGAAAGTTCCCAAGAGCTGAGCAAAATGTCTGAAAATCTCCTCTCCCCAGCCATGTATCGGTAAACCTGTGATTCTTAGCCACACAAATCGAATGTTACTTGTGTGTTCGGGACTCCATTTAGTGAATTATGTAAACCATTTTGCCAAAGTAGTCTCCTCATCTTTTAGTATGGATCCTATCTCCTCCGACTCTGTAGAGGATAAAAGGACCAAGTCACCACCCATCGGTGCTGCTTTGACAGTGGACAGTCCTTCATCATATACCTGCTCCTGAATGTTCGCTAACCCTTCCGGGTTGATTGTCTTACCTACGTAACATCCCTTTATCCAGGCCATTTCTTCCTCCGACACATTAAAAGAAGTTCCATTCCAATCATTTACTTTTTTCTCCTTAACCACGGGACCACCACCTCTTCTAGGCCATTTATTATCGTTGTAGTTATTGCTGTTTGGTACTCCAGTTGCCAACTTCTCCGCGTAGCTTACATCTCCCTTCACCATTTCCTACCCTCACCGCCCTGTTAAACATCATGTTCTTTGACAGTTGTCCCCCAAATCTTTCGCGTTGGAAATGAGGTATATTCACCTTCAGTTTGTAATCGCCTATCCAGATAGTGTCCAGCTTTACCTCCAGCTCCTTGGCATGAGGAACTTCAGAAAATTTCACGAAACCGAATCTGTTGCCAAATTTATCGGTTCTGGGAGGGATGTACACGTCACGGACCCTACCCCATTTGCTGAAAACCTTCCACATATTCTCCATGCCAAAGATCTTAGGGAAGTTAGTAAAGAAGTATGAAGTTGTACCTCAATCCTCCCATCTTTGTTTACTCGCATGATGATTCACCCTGTTCCCCACATATGTATCGCCCACTTCTCCGGTCTTCTTCCAGAATTTCATGTTGTAGAGTATTTACCTCCTAAGACTTTAACCTTTATTTGAGTATCAAATGATTTTCTCAATTTTAATATGACCCTAAACCTATCCCAATCTGGGACATAAGGAGGTGTATTAAGATGCCACGTTGATTGAGTATACACAACACAATCTTATTTGCTACCTTAATTACGGTCTGCCCTTGGCCGCCTTAATTGCGGCAACTTTGGGCTGCTTTCATTGCAGCCTTTAGCATCTTATTGTGCTGGGTGTGAGGGGGTGTGTTTAGTCCCACATCACCTATAGATATGGCTTAAGTAGTACTTATAAGGCTAGGGCAAACCACACCTTACAAGCGGTTAAGGAGATCCCGTTGTTGGGCTGCCTGCGTCAGCCACGCTACAAGTGCATAGCCCTAGGTATGAAGGGATGTGTTGGAAAAGCCATGTTAATTGCAGTCTGCTCCTAGTTGCCTTAATTGCAGCAACTTTGGGCTGCCTTCATTGCAGCGCTAGCACCTTCTTTGTGCTTGGTGTGAGGGGTGTGTTTAGTCCCACATCGTCTAGAGATATAGTCAAAGTAGTGTTTATAAGGTTTCAGCAGTCTTTACCTCACAAGCGGGTTTTGTGGGGTTGAGTTAGGCCTAATTATTCTAACATGATACCAGAGCCTACCAAGATTCTAAGAGTAACATCTCCCCTCACATACCAAATTTTATTGACAAATTCCACTTCAACTGTATTTTATCATATTAAATCAATGTTGCACAAATGAGGTATATGATTTTAGTTGTGCAACGACAATTATCAAGATTAAAGCATAGAGGTTTACTCTAATGTTAGAAGGCTTCTCCCCTCTTTGAATCATGGCCATTATCTGCAAAAAATAATTGAAGGAAATAATTATCACAAAGGATCACATGACTCAAATAATTTCAGTTAAAATAAACAAAATACAGGATATCATGCGATCTCATGTTGTATCTTCTTTTCTTGAACACTCAATCAAAATGTAAATCAAATACAGTACATTAAGCAACAATTGTGCAACTGGCACTCAAGCTTGTTATAATCAGCAGTACTAACAAACGAAAAAAACAACATAATAGACTAAAATCACAAGGTCACGTTATTAGTTGAAAATCACAATAATGTGCACCTATTTAGCCATGTTGACTTTGGCATTTTCAGAAGCACAACTCAGAAAAATTGGCCATAATAAAAATATATATTTTACCGACAAAAATTAGAATACACAACCAAAGCCCAAAGTATTCAATTTTCATAAATGTCATCTATTAATTATTAGAATAGCCAAAGTATTTTGCGGAGGGCTTCACTTAAGCCCAACCCTGCCTGGGATATTAGGCTTCTTTGCCTAACCTTTGTCTACCAAAACGAATAGTGATCTTCTTTGTAGACACAACTGAAAATACAAGAACTCAGATATCACCCATAAGAGAGAGAAGGGGTGGAGGAGATAATAAGAAAAGCAAGACAATGGTTTAACTCTATGGAAAAAGCTCCTCTAAAGTGAGTATGTCTTTAAAGTGAGTAAGGTGAAGGTATATCCACCCTTGATTAAATCTAAAGTACATCATGATCTTAGCCCACTAAAATTTAATGGTGCATATATACTTACTTTAGAAACAAATTCACTTTAGAGAAGTCTTGTCCTACCTCCATATATGACTTTGGATGAGGAGCACTGGCAGGTGGGGATGAGGATCTCACTGCACATGACATTCTAATCGTGGTTAACAATTCAGAAAATTATATTAATTTAATTAAGATTTGATTAATGTATAACAACCTGAATGCAACTCATTGTCCGTCTTTCCATTCACAATCAACTGCTGTATCTATTTCAAAAGGTCAGTTGTCAAAAGTCAAAACATATTTTGGACAACTCAACTGGGGATCAGAAAAGGCGTGCCAAAATTTTATTAAAGAAATTGAAAAGCTGCCTACTATGTATATTTATATCTGACCTTTGAACTTGTTTGAATGACTTGGCGATCTTCTTGCTTTGAGACAGAGACTCCACTAGAAGCTATTTGTCATCCATAAATTGGCAGAAACATATAATATTCAATAAAAAAAAGTTTTAGTAAAAACTTTCGCTTTATTGTGCTAGAATCTCAAACATGCAAAGCTACTATTATTTTTCAGGAAGTCTCAAAAGATTGTATAAAGTACAATGCAAGCGAATAAGCGAGTTTCCTGACACAGCCATGAAGCTATAAATCCAGTAAGAATAGCTAATGCAAATATGATTTGTCAAAGCTCTTGTTCACCATGCATAAGCCAAAACATCAGTATCGCACAGACCTTGTTGCACTCTTGTAGGGATGTAAATACACAAGTTCACCAATGACACAACCACATGCATTTTTAACTAATTTACAAGTGCTGTCGCCAAATGAACAACCAAACCCTTTAGAAAATAAATATTCTTCGCATTGGAAAATGTCCCTCTTAGCCCAATAAATCAAACGAAAATTCCCAATTACCTTCCAATTTTCTAAATGCATTAGTCATTAACTTCATTTCTTGCACTTGCTTATCTAAAAGGCTTACAACTTCCACAAAGTATCTCCTCTCTGCAAAGAATAAAACCCGATGCAGTAACAACCAGTCATTATTCAGCAGCAAAAGATGTTAACAGGAAGTGGGAGTACTAAAACAAAATAAGATACTTTAGTATGTAAGTTGAAGTTCTATTATAAAACCACCTTCACTTTTTGAATCCAGCATTTCTTGGCTTGCTTTTGCCATGTCTGCGGCTGCAACTGCAGCAGCTTTTGCAGCTTGTGCAACTTCTTCTGCCAACGTTGGTTTTGATTCTTTTCCCTTTGATTGGTCATATTCTTCGTCTAAGACAACATTGCGTAACCAACATTTTAACCGAGGAAGAATGGAATTCTAAAACACGGAGAATGCTTCCATAAGTCAGTGAGGCTCAAACCACTATGTAATTAAATGACAAAACCTTATGCATAGAGCAGAAAATTTAGAAACAATATAACAATGTCAAACTGAACGTGGCACAGCAATATGCTCCCCATTCATTAAGATGCCAGTTTAGATAGCATCATCGGTGGAAAATACCTTAATTAGTATAACAGTTCCAGCACCTGAAGCAGCCAGAAATCCAACTGCAATAAGGGCATAGGACCAGCGAAAACGGAAGCGTGATAAGGTTCCCGACGAAGTAGTAACAACAGTATTAGAAGATACACCTGGCTGCAAAGCCTGTGGTTGGGCTTGCTGCTGAATGGCTGATGATGGCTTCAATTGTCCATCTGTCGGTATTACTCTTACAGTAAGACATGTACAAACATAACTAAAATAGGGAAACGAGTTCTATTTGAACAGACTAACTAAATGGAAAATGAACTAGCAGTTCAACTCAATCCAAAGGTGACAACAAAAAATGCAGAAGCCTAAACGGCAACTTCAAGTTAGACGCTTCACCTTGATTTACACCAGCTGTCTGCACACTTGAAGGGGAATCCTGTGATTTGGATTAGAGGTAAGGGTTACAACAGAAGAACATACAAGAAAGTAATAATCAATTGGTTGGTTGTGTATGAACAAGTGAAAGAGCTATCTAAATAATTGAATAACTGATCAAACATCAAGCTTACCGGCACACGCCGAAAGGCTTCATCTATCTCCTCCTTCGTAAGGCCTTTTTTCTCAAGAAATGATCGCCTGTAGATGACAGGGGAACCTTCAACTTTCGGGTGTGATAGAAATTTCACAGCATTCTGAACTTGTTCCTCCCGCATTGGTTCTGAGTTCACAAAGACCGATGCTGTTGGACTCTGTTTAACAAGCTCCTCTCTGGCATGTTGCTGATCCACATTTGTTGGCTGCACATTTCCAGCACCTAAACCTCCAAAAAGAGAAGCAATGAATTAATCGTATCATTCTCAAAATAATAACAACATAAAATATCTGAAACAATTTACTAGCAAATCCAACCAAGCATGGAAACATTCAATATGGACACAGTCTGTGCTGCATGGATACGGGTACGGTACTCGTACCCGTTACATATACAGATACGAGGTATGATATTTTCCAAAAATCTAAGGTACGGGTACATCAATATAAATTTTGAAATATATGCATAAGAAAGGTACAGAGTAGCAGTGTCGCCACCGGCGGAGGATGTGAGTGTCTTAAGATGAGAGGTTGAGACCCAAAACCGGCTGAGACGTGACAATGAGAGATTGATTATGTGATTAACAAAATCAACATCATGATGTGGTTAGAAATAAAAAATCCCTAAGTTTCTAGCCCAAAATGATGCAGATTTGAAACAATCTACACCAGAGAGTGTATCCAGCCATACCTAATCCGCATACCTAAATTAGAAAAATTATAATAAATTGGTATGTGTCTGAAACGTACCCATCAGTACCCAATATGTACTGGTACTAGGTACGTACCCGTCTTGGCGTCACCATACTTATTCAAGAACAAACAAGAGTATCATCTTAATTATGTAGGTTAAACATGTCTTAGAATGTTATAACTTGTTTCCTTCTAAAAAGAAATAACAACGCATTGTTAAATCACATATTTCTTTTACATTTAATAAATTCGCATACAAGAAGCGATTAACCAAAATGAAAAGCATAAGGATTAGCCTAAGTTTTAACAGAAGCTCGGATAAGGTGGCAGTAGCATGAATTAATTTCCAAATTGTCCAAAGAAGATAGAGAGAGAGTTATTCATTTGATCAACAACAACAACAATAATCTTCAAATACCATAAGAAAAGAAAAGAAGAGAGAGAAGGAGAAACTAAAACCTGTGTTTTGAATTTGATCAGTGGAATTGGGAGGAGAAGGTGATTGAGTAGCCATGCTCACACCACCTGGGCTCCTAGTTCTGAATTCGCAATTGGGGTTTAGTTCTGATCATCATATTCCAACACGAGGCATATCTTGATCTTATTGCTGATGTGATGGGTGCACTAACTCATGCCCCCGAGTAACAAGAATTTTTAGAAAAACTTATTTGAAGTTGTTTTGATTTATTTGATGATATAAGTTCTTATGCAATGTATTTGAGAGAGCTTATAAAAATAACTTGTGTCATCTCATAAGAATTTTTTGACTTATTTTCATAAGTCATTGGGAGAAGCTTATGGAATTACCATAAGAGTTTATGCACTAAATACCCTCTCCGTGTTTTTCTATATTCGAATCCTCTCGTGTCCCTTTCTTTCTTTAAGCGCTTATGGCATAAGCTCTCATGCGATAATGTCTTATGTGATAAACTCTTAATTAAGTTGTTTACCTAAACGCACCCATTTTTCTCCTTTCTTCTTGTCTTTTTTTTTTTTTAAAGAATGATAACGAGTGTTTTGAGGGAATCAATCAAGGAATAAAAAAAGAAAATTTTGTATAAAATAAATTATATATTTAATATATTGAAAAGTGTTATACTTGCTTTGTAAATACAAACTTTTATTTTATTGATTTCTTAATCAATGCTCTAAGGATACGAGTTTACCAGAATTTTTTTTTAGGTTTTGACAACCTATTTGTATCATATTAAATCCAACTCAATCGTGTGAAAAATGAGCTCGGGAAATTTAGTCCGAGGCCATTATTTTTTAAGTTATGTAAGAAAAAGTTTTCTAATCCATGATTTGTAAGGTGAATAACCAAATTTTAATTGAAGTAAAATCTTTCGAATAAATCAATGCAATTTAGGAAGATTTGATGAAAGTACATTAATTCAAATCCTTGATTTTTGAATTGAGTGATTTTTTTTTGGTAATATGAATTTAGTGATTTTATCATTGTAAAATCTAAGGTTGAGTAAAAAAAAATATATCTAAGATTGAGTAGTCCATCAGTTTCTCATTGTTTATAAGGTGGTTTATTTGGAGGTGGTAATGAACATAATTTTGACATTATATTTAACTCTCATACTTACTCTTTTTATACATCATTTGGGTTTAATTGATGGGTCTTAGGTGCATTTCATAACTTTGGGTCGAGATTGGGCCTAATTGTATTTTTTTAGCCTAATTGACATCCTGATATTGCTTCCATATTTTGAGTATAAATTTGGTTGTAGACATTGGAAAATTGTGATTTATTTTTGTAGGAAAGCTAAGAGAACTGTATACAACTTTCATGAAGAGCTCGAAATCCAATTCAGATGATAAGAAGGTCATATATGGGCTGAAAGTGTGACCAGAGGTACTGTTACAGAGTTTGGACAAAGAGCAGTGTTTGGGCCATAACTTGGGGTGTAGAGGTCCGATACACCTGAGACCAAGATCATTGTGAAGATTACACATTAGGATACAACTTTCATGAAGATAACTTAACCAAATGATGTCGTTTTAATGGTGTAAATTGCCTTGGAAAATCAGTCTCGGATCTTAGAGTATGCTGGGCCTAACTCACTCATTAGAGGTCCAATTGGGGCATTTTTGGTGGCCAATTGAAGCTGGGCCAAAGGGGCATCTAGGAAATTATTTAGATTGTTAATTAGGTTAATTTTAATTAGGGAAAAGGGCAAAATACAGTCAGATACGAAAATAGCTCCCTTACCTTCTTCTTTTTCATATTTTCTCTAGGTTTTTGTATGTTCTTGTTCATGGATTTTCGCTTTCTAAGTTGTTTCTCCACAACAATGGAGATCTAAGGGTCTGTTTGGTTTGCATTTTCATTTCTTGTTTTCATTTTCTAAAATATGTATTGATTTTAGTATTTGCCACATCATTTTCTTTTTCAAATTTTGAAAACACATCTAGCATTTCTAGAAATTTTGAAAATGTCAAATAATTGTTTTCATTGTTTTCGGAAATGCATTCTTCCTGACTAGTCTTCCATCATCTCTTTGTCGTAATTGTTTACTGTAGGAGCCTTTCCTCCTCTTGTTAGCAATTTAAAATCAATACAAATTTTAGAAAATGAAAACAGGAAATGAAAATGCAAACCAAACAGTCCCTAAACTCCTTAAACCAATCCTTGGATATTGACATTATTGAGGTTTAATTTACGAAACCTTACTTTATTTGGCTTATTCATGGTTAATTTCGTTTTACATTGTTTTTCCTCTTCTTAATTCTCGATTCTTTGTTTGTTTGCTTAAATGAATTGAAATCTTGAATGTATATGTTAGTGGCTTCATTAACTCATTTTTAAAGAGGGGAAATCAGATTATAGGTTATGCATTGAAGGTGTTTGATGAATTGCCTAACTTTGATGGGTTTCGGGTTTTATGATTAATTTGGTTTAATGGATGCTTAATTCGTTTACCTAGATTAATCACATCCTAGAAGCTTTTCTAGTTGGAAATTCATGAGTTATAGTAGGGCTTCGTGCTGTAATTCAAAACCATGAGTGGAATTAACATGATGTTCATTTGTGGTTAAGAATTGATCAAACTAAATAACTGTCGAACCCTTGGATTGATTGTTTTTACATAACTGTTTCCTATTTTAGTTAGTCTCTGTCTTGTTAATTTTCGTGCTTATAAACCCCCAACCTTTTAATTTTGTTTCTTAATTTGATTGAATTTCCG